>JAVJIX010000126.1:0-1237500 GCA_036785185.1 Paratrypauchen microcephalus
TTTGCCTTATCATATTACATTGAATTAAAATGTTGAATATAGAATTGTTTGTCACTTGTGGGTCCTGGTTTACCATTCAATTTATATTACAAACTACTGTCAATGTATATATTTGTATTATAAGTTATAGCAGTACTGAAATATGCAACATTTACATACTCTACCTTGATGACAGACTATAGCTAAAACTTCTGGTAGAGCGTCTGTCACCTGCTTGCCTAGTTTTACCTGCTTTACCTGAAATGTTTCACAGTATGGCATTAAAGTTGTCCCGCTTACAGTACAAACGATGTTTAGTGCTAAAGTTTGTGTTATTTGGAGACCACAAACATGCCCCGAGAACTCACATTACGGAGATCGCAAATCTAAAACATCTCCGGAAATGCTCCAAATGACACCAAAGTGCTATGGGTGAGTAAAACAACTTGTTTTATTACTGAAATAAGGCTTAGATTGTAAAAAACGTTAATTCTCCTTTAGCATCTCTACATGTATTACAGCCATTCCGTTCTAGTCTGTTCCGTCTGTTGAATTCCAACACAAACACAAAGCTGAGCTACTTCAGTTCTTGCACCAGGAATAAAATAAATAAAGTCACCCAAGAGCAATGTGAAAGACTTGTGGAGGGCATGCCGAGACACATGAAAGCTGTGATTAAAAATAAGGGTTATTGAACCAAATATTGATTTGTGAACTCTCATTAGTATTATGTTGTTTTAAAATGAATTGGATCTTGTTTCTTTGCATTGTTTGAGGTCTGAAAACATGTATCCAAATCCAAAACAACACCTCAACATCTCCCCCAAATCACCACAAATGAAGGCAAACCAATTGAAAAAGTGTCAGAATATAAATATCTCCGCTCTCAGGAGCTGCTCCTGTTCTCTGTGCCCAGAGCTCACACACAACTTGGTAAAAAGGCTTTTCGTTTTGCTGCAGCTCATTCCTGGAATGAACTCCAGAGGGAATTTAAACTGAAAGATCTGGTGTCATTGGACTCTTTTAAGTCACTTTTAACTGAACTTGAAACAAAATGATCAATTTGTAAATGTTTCACATAAGACTCGTTTTATGATGCTTTTATGTGTGTGAAAATGTGAACATTTTGTGTTATTTGTTTTGTCTCTGTGCTGATGCTGCCTCTTGGCCAGGACACTCTTGTAACTAACCGGCTGGTTAGCTCAACTGGTAAGTCATGGACTTTCCCCCTGGGGGTTGTGGGTTCAAATCCCCCCCGGGCAATGAGCTAACCAGTGTGGGTCCTTGGGCAAGACCCTTCACGGTACTGCCCCCCGGGTGCCAAAAAAGATGGCTGCTCACTGCTCCTGAAAAAGGATGGGTCAAATGCAGAAGTCAAATTTCTCCCGTGTGTCATTGTGTGAGACCAATAAAGGCTTAAGCCTAATCTTAATCTTAAAAGAGATTTTTAATCTCATTGAGTTTTTTATCCTGGTTAAATAAAGGTAAATAAATAAATAAATAAATAAATAAATGTAGGGGGCGGCAGTAGCTCAGTTGGTAGAGCACTTGTCTAGTCATCCAGGGGTTGGCGTTTCGACTCCCGCTCTTGACGGGTTGACCGCGTGTGATCCCAGCTCCCACAGATGAGCGCTGCCATTGTGTCCTTGGGCAAGACACTTAACCCCACCTCGCCCCCAGTGTCTGCGGACACTGGTAGCCCCCATGACAGAAGATACATCAAGGCCTGTTGTGACGTGAGCCGTCCTCTTGTGGACCCACCACCTGCGGGAGGATTCGTGGGGGCTGGTGCATTGTGTTCTGGGCAGCAGAACACTGCTTGGACTGCTGCCCCCATGACCCAGAAAATGGAAAAGCGGAAGAAAATGAATGATGAATGAATGAATAAATGTATCTTTTTGGTTATTTTGACCATTTTCTGCAAATAAATGCTCTAGTCTAAACGATGATATTTTGGGGGAAATGTCGTCAGTAGTTTATAGACTCCACCCTCCACCAGAAAAGTTATCCAATGCATTTTTAAGTATACATTTTAGATATCTGTACTTTACTTAAAGGAGAATTAACATTTTTTTTTTACAATCTGAGCCTTATTTCGGTAATAAAACAAGTTGTTTTACTCACCCATAGCACTTTGGTGTCATATGGAGCACTTCCAGAGATGTTTTAGATTTGCGTTAGCCTAGCGCAACTTCTAGCCATAGCTCGGGGCATATAATATATTCCCCGAGCATGTAATATGCGTGTCTCCAAATAGCACAAACTTTAGCACTTTTCAAATCATAGAAGCTCAATGTCTTAGTCTGCGATTTCGTTTGAAGCAAAAGTGGCCTGTAATCCGAGATTTATCCATAGTTTACAGCTTTGCGTTTCATGTTTGGGTCCCGGGAGCTGAGAGCACACTCCGCACATGCGCACTGGCGTCCTCATCTACTCGAAACTATGGCTAAATCTCGGATTACAGGCCACTTTTGCTTCAAACGAAATCGTAGACTAAGACATTGAGCTTCTATGATTTGAAAAGTAATGCCCCGAGCACTCAAGTTAACGGATACGCTACAACATAACTTCTACGAAACTGCTCAAAATGACACTAAACTGTTATGGGTGAGTAAAACTACTTGTTTTATTGCCGAAAGAAGGCTCAGATTGTAAAAAAAAACGTTACTTTTCCTTTAAAACCAGAAAAACTGATAATTTTGCAGGGGTTTTTTTCCCCCTCTTTTTTCCAGAGCTGTATAAACGCTCCAGTCTGACAATATTTCGTAACAATGGTCTCAAAACTGACAATTACGCGTATGTCTCGATATTTCTTCCTTTATCACGTCTTATCCATATGAAAGCCCAAACAGCTGCGCGCGTATTGAGCCATCGATGACGTCACTAACGGGGCTTCCCTTAAACTCTATCGGTGATGTGCACATGCTCAGAGTAAACATCTGAGGACACCCCGCACTTGTTTCACGCGTGGACACGACACGCAGCCATTACAGTAAACACGTCCAAATCCAATCAGTGTTCCATGCGCTGGGAGGATGTTTGTGACCGTGACAGAAGTTCAAGTGTCCCCCTTTAACCGGGAGCTGCCGGTGTGAGCAGTGAGGGGATCATCGTTCGTGCGTAATGGCCGTAAATTTGATTAACAATATGCACGCAGAGTGGGGCTATTGATCAGCGTAACGAGCTCGAGAATGTGATCCCTATTGTGCCACGTGATTAATTAGGGGGATCATCTCGGATTGTGTTAACGTTACGCGCGAATAAACGTGTAAGATGGATTTTGGTGTTAACCGTGAGTCACTGCGCAAACACGGGGGCCCGGGGGAGGGAAGAGGGGGCCCGGGGGAGGGAGGAGGGCTCGGGGACTCCGGGACCGCTGCTTCCACGGCGCTGGCGGAGCATTTGCGTCACGGCCCGGGCTTTTCGTTTGCTCTTCGGTCGCTGGGCTCGGGCTGATAAAGATGTGGACCCACGGGCTAAACATCATTATGACACGCGAGAGGAGAGGGCTTCTAACGCGTGGGACTCAAGTAGACACTTTTTTTTTTTTGGCTATGGCCCACGGTGAAATAGAAATAGAAATGGAGCAAGAAATTGAACATACACATGGCAATTTTAATGTCATACTTTAAATAACAACAGCCTTTTCACGTTTTCATTCCTATTATAGGTTAAATATAAACGTTAAGCTTATTCAAATCAACTAAAATAATAACTTATATTAATGTTAAATCAGCAACTGGTTAAGTTTTGCTTATTCCTGATGACAAACAAGACAAAAAAATTGCCACATGTAGGCAATAAAAATGTAATTGGGTAAATCAACTTCTAGAGCATTAATATAAGACAAAAAAACATACAAAATTATTATTATTATTAGTAGTAGTAGTAGTAGTAGTAGTAGTCGTAGTAGTAGTAGTAGTAATAATTTATTTATTTTATTGTACTGTATTAGTAATATTATTATAATTTGCCTACAGATTATGAACAAGCTTGGTAAACTATTGGGTCAGGTCTTGCTTACTCAGAATTATAGTGTATGAAATAAATAACATGATTATTATTATTATTATTATTATTATTATTATTATTATTATTATTATTATTAGTGTAACTTAGTGAACATGGATATAGCCCACCTTCCTGAGGAAACGAGTCGTTTATTTGGCTGTATGTTGGAGAGTCTCGGCTCGTTTGCACCTCCTATTGTGTGGGTATTGCGAATCCCTCATCAATCACCGGGCAATCATCTGCGTGTTGGCTGAATACAGGCCGAGCTGTCATCAAAGGCCCCCGCGCGCCTTATCACTGGCCGCTCCGCGCCCGGACCGCACTCACTCCACTCAGACCAATATGACAGTCAGAGCTCTGTGCCTCTGCCTGGCGCTCGCCCTCCAGCTCCGGAGTGTGGTGCCCATGGCTCTCCCACATGGCAGGCGGGGGATAGGGAGACGAGCCGGGGAGGGCACAGCAAACAGGGGCAGAGACACGCTGGACGCGCTGCTGTATCTGAAGAATTTACCCCGTGGTCCCGCCGTGGCACCGCACAAAAAAGCCCCGCAGTTCATGTTGGATTTGTTTAACGCCGTGTCCCGTGTGGATGGACCTCCCAAGAGCCAGAAGGAGATTCTGGATGGAAATATCGTTCGTAGTTTTGAGGATAAAGGTGAGTGGTGTAAATATTGTTAAAAGAGTCATACTTTTGCTAATGCAACAAATGTAAAATCGTGCGTTATTACGCACATGTAAACAATTACGCAAGTGTAATACACGTTATTTTACGAGCAAAACGGGGCTAAATGAAATTGAATAGACTTATAATGATCTAAGAAAGCCATTACGATAGTTTATACTAATAACTGTATATTTTATATTATATTATAAGTGATATTGTATTTTTTTTCCCACAGGTCAAGAGGGTGAGAAGTTTCACTTCTTCAATCTCTCCTCTTTTAGCCAAGATGAGAGGATGAATAAGGCTGAATTCCGCTGGTTTAGAAAGAAGCAGAAGTTTTTTATGGGAAAGACATATGGACCCCATTTCTATAAGGTAGCAATATTATTTTTTATTTCTGAAACACAATCTCACAATACAGGCACAAACAGATAATTAAACCATGTTGTACCCACTTAATAATAAAGCTCTGATGTGTTCCCTGCTCAGGTGGATCTGTATGAGGTGCTGGACAGCAGAGTGAAACCATGGAGGGGAAACCTCATCACCACCAGGCTGGTGCCCCTCTACACTCAGGGTTGGGAAATCTTCAATGTTACTCAAGTGGTACTTCGCTGCTTTGCCTTTTTCATTATGCTCAGTATGAACTCTGGTGTATTGGGTCATATTTTTCTAACTTTTTATTTTCTCCTCTAAATGACAGGTGTCCAAATGGATCCGCAACAGTGAGGAGAACAATGGTATTCTGATGGTGACCACCTTCCCTTCTGGAGACTGGATGGATACGTCTGTGGTTCCCAGACACAATGCTGAAGGGGATGAGACCAATGCATATCTGGTCATATTCTCTGATGAGAGCACCGGCAAGGCCACCAACAAGTCATACTTAGGTAAGATGAGGAACATATTTTTGTCAGGCTATGAGAAAATCTATCATTTACTGTCAGTTATTAGTACTTATCATGAATATTCCTCCTCTTTACAGATCAGGCTAAAGCTCACAGTCCACCTTCAGAACAACACGGCAACAGGCATCGCCGCGCCGCTCCCGTCCACATGGCCAACAGCCCCGCCCACACTTGTCAGCGCGTCCCTCTCTTCGTGGACTTCGAGGAGATTGGCTGGTCAGGGTGGATCATCTCTCCCAGAGGATACAACGCCTACCACTGCAGAGGTTCCTGTCCCTTTCCACTAGGAGGCAGCCTTCGGGCCACAAACCACGCCACAGTGAGATCCATCATGCATGCCCTGAAGCTGTCCAATGATGAAGTGGGCGCCCCCTGCTGCGTACCGGACAAGCTGCAGTCCATCAGTTTGCTGTACTTCGATGATGAGGAGAATGTAGTGCTAAAGCAGTATGACGACATGGTAGCCCTGAGCTGTGGCTGTCACTGACTCTTAGAACACACGGACATGTCCTGCACTTTGACTCTGGGACTATTAGGGCTAAGGGGATGAAGACTGGAAAATGTAAATATTGTATATTTATAAGAAAAAAAAAGAAAAAAAAACACCATTCCATCAATAATTTATTCATCTTCGGATAATGTTTTTAATGCAAGTAACCGTAAAATATGAGTTTATGTCCTGCTATTGTAAATAACATATGAACTGCATCTGCAATACTAAGAAATAGGAAAATTGTATTTGTGAAATATTATTACGATTATGTTTTGGATTGTTTTGGATGTGGCTTCAAGGTTTTGGTGCAGTAAAATCACAAAGACAACAGTATTCTGTAACAACAGTTGTTGTTTTTATTGGAATGGATCACAGACACAAAACAGCCCTGCGTTATTCTACTTAAAAATGCAATAAATCCGCAAAAGATCCTCTCAGTTTCATATTTCTTAATAACAAATATTGCAAAATCCCAATAAAAGCTTTTACTTGGTATGAACTAAAAGTATATTTTAAATGTAATTTTTTTTTTTAATTTACCCATTGTTTATCTGAAGCATGCAAAACATTTTCAAATGTTTTCCAAAGTGAAATTTCCCTAAACATTGTTGTCAAGTTCATCCAGTATATTTATCAAAACAGCCTGTCTTGTAAAAGAAATTTTAAAAAAAGAAGAAAGACAAGGCATTAAACCTTGCAGATAAGTAAAGTGTCAAAGACAATACCTGAAAGAGGTGGAGTTCACCAACACTACCACTGGAGTGGCATATACATTAAGCATAAATAAATACTCACATTTACAGATAAGCCTTTCCTTCTGTTTACATATGTACATGGAGTCTCCATGTCCCCCACATTATCTTACACAAATATCTCCTCCAGCATCTGACACTTAGAATAAAAAGGTCAGCGAACTGGATATCTCACAAAACCAGTGGCACCGTTAAAGCACCGTTAAAGC
This sequence comes from Paratrypauchen microcephalus, assembly GCA_036785185.1. NCBI lineage: Eukaryota > Metazoa > Chordata > Actinopteri > Gobiiformes > Gobiidae > Paratrypauchen > Paratrypauchen microcephalus. Next base: position 7,017 of record JAVJIX010000126.1, read on the forward strand.
AAGCAAAGCATTCTTACTTATTTGTAACTTAAAAATCAAATCAACCGTCACACTTCACACTTCTGCAGCAGTGACGTGAAGTACAAAACAAGGTAAGGCAGCTTTAAGTTGAGTGCACAAAAAAACATATTTTACCAATTGTAATATTTGTAATATACAAAATGAATGAAAGCTATTTCCCTTTAAACTTTTAACTCGGACAGTCCAGTTCCTCAGTCCCTAAGAATTCTCCCAACATGTGCTCGTGCTGCCCAAACACAGGCTCCAAGTATGAGTGAGCTTCAGCGTGCCTTGTCATCACGTCTGGATGTCGCGGCTCATATTCCTCGTGCTCTACATGAGGAAGTGGGACAGGGGCTGTCTGAGCCATGGGAGACAGAGACACTGGGACAAAGCTGTGGTAGACCACTAGAGGAGGGCTCAAAACCTCCACTGCGGAGGGCTGTGGTACGGCCCCCTCTGGAGGCTGGACTGGGAGCTGCACATATGTCCCTGTTTCTGGATCAAAGAAGGTTTTGGTTTTAACTGGTACCGGCATGTCCACAAAGAAGTACTGGCCTGAGTCTGGATCCTGGAGGAGCTTCCTCTGAGTCATTGGGAAGGATGGAGCCACAACAGTGTGCTCCATGCTGGACTGGCGTGAGAGCTGGCCGGTGAGGCTGGACTGACGGGACAGGTTAGCGGGATGTAGTGCATTTGTACTCTGTGCATCAATGCTGTGGCTCCTTTTCAGTGGGCTTTCCTTTTTCTGTTTTTCCTTCTGTCTGCCTCTCTGCTGTAGTTCATCCATAATAGATTTCTCAATTCTTTGGCTTCTCGGGTCAAGTCTGTCATTGTTTGGGATATCAGCGCTGAGCCTGCGCTCTGCTTTAGTCTCCATGTACCTGTCGGTGCTCAGAGAGCGCTGGAGGACCCTGTTAGAGCGGAGCCTGTCTCCTACATAAGTCTTGTACACAGGCACATTGCTGATGACCCGGTCACTGCTGTAGTGCCGTTGTTCAGGCTTCTCACGGAGCCGCCTGTCACTGCTGCGCCCCTGCCGCTCGCTGAGGAGGGCTGCTCCAGTCTTGTGCTCTGAGCTTTCACCTGTATCCACACTGTGTCTGTGAGTGTCTGACTTTCTGTCGTTAAGCTTGTGACTGGAGTGAGCTGACTTCTCTTCCACATTAGGATTAGTAGAACGTGTCTTTTCTTTGTCTTTTCTGCTGCTGCTGGTGTTACTTTTGTGCTCAGACTTGCTCACACTCTTGTGCCTGTCGGACTTGTGCTTAGAGCTGCTGCCGTGGGAGGGTTTCTGAGCTGATTTATGGGCCTCCTCCTTCTTTATTCTTCTGTTAGTTAACTTGATGGCTTTGAGAATGGCCTTCTCTGATTTAGGCAGGACAGCGGGAGGTTTGGGCAGACCTGTTTGGCTGTCATTACCACTGCAGGTAGAGCCGGATCGTTCACTGGGGACTTTGGAGACCTCACATTCGAGTCCACTGGCCACGCTTGTCTCGTCTGCAGTCTCTACTGCGCTGCCTGCTGTGCTCTCCACCCCCTCTGACAGAGGACTCACCCCTGAACTCACGCCTGAGTGTCTGTCATCCTGATCTGGGACTCTCAGGAAGGAGTCATTTTGAACCTTGAGTATTTCACTTGGGGGACTTGGGAGACTTGGGGATCTTGGGGGACTTGGGGGCAGGAGGAGCTGAGGAGGCGATGGTAAAACCTCTTCAACTTCTGGTAATGTGGTAGCAACAGGCAAATGTTCTTCATGGCTTTTTAGTGCTTGCGGATATTTATTGTCTACCAGTAAAATTTCTGTTCCGGTCAGACTCCCCCTTGGTGACCAGGGCTGTGTTGACTTTTTCACCTTATTACTAAAGGTGTTGTCCTTTACCTTAAACAGTGCAGGGATCGTAAATGTTGGTGAAACGGGGTTTGACGAAGCTGATGAATTTGTTTCATCCTCTTTGACAATATTTTCTTTGGTGGATTTGGTTCCAGGCTCTTTGGTCGGTATGACAGTGTCTTTTGGAGGTGATGTGATCTGCCTTTTCGACGGTTCAGGTTCACATTCATGATCACTAAACGAGTAATATTCACCATCTGTCCTGTCTGAATTATGGCTTGTTTTGTTTAGGGAGCCTGTTCCTGCCTCGTGAACCTCCTCCACTTCTCCACTCAGGTTTTCCAGAGAGTGGTAAACATTGGACTCGGTCTCAGTATTTCTATGGAGCGTACTTTCAGCTGAGAAATAGGACGATTTGGATGATAAACTAGCCTGATCTGGTGGGCTCTGACAAATGCTAACCCCGTTAAGAAGCAGCAAAGGGGAAGTTATAACTTGGGGGGATTCTATTACAGTTTCTGACTCTGGTTTTGGATCTTCATTAGCAGTAAATGTCTTTTCAGGCTGATCTGAGACCAAATCTTTGTTAGTAGAAGTGCTCAGATGATCCGGTCTTAAGGGGACCCTGCGTTTGACCTTTCCTGTTCCTGTGGGCTGGGGTTTTCTCTCAGAGATTACTTCAGCTAGAGGGCTCGCCTGCTTTTTGTTTTCAAGAGTAGCATCTTGAGATAAACATGATTTCATCTCATTTTCAGGGTTTTTTATTGAAAGGCTATTACTTGGCAATAAAGCTGATTTGGGATTAATATGTTTTGCATTATCCAAGCCAGTTGGTGGTTCAGTCTCAGTTTCTGAAATGTTTAAATTAGGAGTCAAGCATAACTCTTCCACTTCCTTTTCACCTTTTTCGTTCTTATTGAAATCACCTATTGCACTTAACTCTGAGTCTTTACCAACACTATCTCTTCTAATACTGCCTTTTCTGATTCTTGGAGGAATAGGAGGTGCGTGCGTGTTTTCATCTACAATATTTGCAGTTATTTCTTCAGAATCCTGACTTGAATCGATGTTTGAACCGGTAGTAAGATAATTGCTAATAAGCTTCTCCATTTTCTCACTTTTGGATTTGAGTTCGTCGCTCATTTTGTCCATGCCCGGTAAAGCTATCCTGCTGCCCGCTCTGTGCGTCTCCCCCGGCTGAGGCTCAATTTGGGACAGAATTTGCCTCATGTTGTTGTGATCTTTTAGCTCAGTAAGCCTCTCTTTTAGCTCAGATGCGCTAAGTCCACTGGATTTCACCTCAGTATCGCTTGTAGTTTTAGGTTTCTGAAACTTTACATTACTTTCATCTTCTACGCCTTGTTCAGACTCCTCCTGACCCGGCAGATTCTTCCGCTTTTCCCTCTCAAAAATGATCTCCTCCAGCGCCATTTTAGCTTTATCATAATTGTCATTGATAAGCGCCTTGTTTACAATAACATTACCGTCTAACTTTGAATAAGCCTCTCCTTTGCGTTGCTCATTTTCTTTCTTTAAAAACAAATCTCTTTTAGCCATCGTGTTACCTCTCATAGACAGCATCCCCTTCTTAATATTCCGAAGTTCCTTTGAAATCAAATCATTCCTGGCTTTCGTCTGCTCCACAATGTCAACCACCCCAAATTTGTTCTTGTCATAAATCCGCTCCGCTAGTCTTGCTCTTTCCAATTCTTTCAACGCGTTTAAATCGCTGATGATGTTGTCGCTGTCTCTTGTTTCCACGATAACTTCTAACTCATCGCTTTCTACTCTTTCACTCACTTTCCTGTCACTTTCCTCGGACTCTTTGCCGTTGTCTGCCGTAGCATACCTTTGATTTTTGATGTAGTTGTTTTGTCTGGCTGAAAAGACATGCTTGAGCTTTCCCTGTTTCTGAGACGCTTCCTTTTTACTCTTTGATTTTACGTCTGTTTTGAAGCTGTCTAAGTCGCCGTTAGTGAGCCTCTCAGGGTTATCGAGTGATTGCTGAATATCAGATTTGGTAAAGGTCCTCTTAGGGACAGGGGGAGGCTCTCTTCTCTTATCAACATTAGGGGTATTTTCACGTGTAGCACTTTCTTCAATACCAACAATATTTAGTGACTTTAGTTCCTGTTTCTCTGTGTTTCTGACTTCAGTTATTTCATCTGTTGGCATGTTGATGCTATCTGGGGATAAGGCTTTGTGTTTAGCTGCATTTATTGCTTCCCTTGCTGCTTTAATCACATTTGACTGGTTTACCACACTATTTTCTATACTGTTCTTTCGTGTCAGCTTCTCTGGCACATCTGGTGGCCTTCTGACCACTTTTTCTTGTAATGATAGATCTTTTCTCTCAACTGCAGGGGAAGGAATAGTGGGTGAATGATCTGTCCAGACATGAGTATTTGGTGAAAGTCCACTGGTCTTTGGCTTTGGTAGTGGAGAAAACTCTTTGTTGAGTGGGGGTGGTGAAAGGTAATCTTTCACACTTTCTGTGTGCACAGAAGCACCAGGGCTCAGTGGGACTTGTAGATATTTTATATCACTGTCAACAGGACTGGCCTTTTTATACAGGTTTAGAGACGGGTAGTTTTGCTTCTTAGCTAACGGACTTTTGTTCTTTTTCATTTGTAATAAAGGGGACATGGGGCTAGCCTCAGCGTCTGGTTTACTCTGCAGCAAATGAGATAGTAAGTAATCATTTGAGAGAGGCCTTTCATCGTCATGCTTTTTAAGGTCAACACTTTGGATTTTTGCGTCAAGGACAGGACTGCCAACTGTCTCTACATCTTTTACGATGGCTGGAGTGCTCATGCCAGAGGCCAGACCTTCTGCAAATGTTTGCTTCATATTATCTGAAAGAGGAGATCCACATTCTGTCTCTTCCAGTGTTTTGAACTTTCTTGGACTATATCTGCTTTTGACACGTTTCCTGTTATCCTTGAGGTTGAACAGAATACTGGAGGCCAGAGATTTATAACTGTCCCGTTTGAGAGGTGGTTCTGGCGTTACTTTAACCTCAGACTGCGGCCTTAGAGGAAGCTCCAGGGCAGAAGGAGAGAGCACTGACAGAATCTCTGACGTTTCCGTTGGCTGTCTTGAGGGAATGATGGGAGTCATTAGTTGGCAGATACTAAAGGGAGTAGACGCTAATGAATTGACTTCCTCAACTGTCTTCACCTCTACAGATCGAGCGTCCTTTTTCAACAATGTGAGATTTTCATCTACCTTTTTAAGCAACAAAAGGTTTTCATCCACTTTTTTAAGCAACAAAATGTTTTCATCTACCTGTTTTGTAATGTCCTGGGTTGGTAGAGATGGCTGGGTTACCGGCACAGCACTTGTTGCTCTAGACCTGTTTCGCCTCCAGGGGGCAGCAGTTCCCTCCCCACCCGCTGAAGTGCACCTATTCTCTGTAATAGTTAGTACAGGCTTGGGAAGGACCTTTGGGGGTACAGGAGGAGGAATGGGTTTGGGTTCAGTGGGGGGAGGAGGCGGTGGTGGCTCTGTGATTGCTTTCTGCTGAGGCGGGGGCTGCTCGGTGACTGGAGGCTCTTTCTTTGGTGCTTCTGTCAGCTCCTTGTAAAAAGGCAAATCAAACCATTTAGGCACAGGATCTTCAGGAAGAATAGAGGTGACTATAGCCTCTTGGGCAAAAGAGAAGTGGTTCATATCTGTCCATGCTCGAAAAGGGCTAAACTCACTGTGAAGGAAAAAGTTCTTTACGTTCAGCTTTTTGAGTTTTACGTTTGTTTTTAAATTTTTACTTTTTGAAGATTTTCCAGAGGATAACGAATTGTCTTTGCCCATTTTGTTTGCAGAAACATCTCCAGGTGGATGGCGTTGATGGTTTTTATAATGTCCTTCGGTGAGGTTTGCGTGATAATCTGTAGAGAATTCAGACAGCTCCTTCTGTATACTGCGAAGTGCAGATTTGTCCCACGATTCCCCATTTGAATCAGTGACGCCATTTTTCTTGAACACGCCCCCATAACCTTCCTCAGTGGCGTTCAGTGCCTTGAGAAAAGAAGACATTTGGGACATAGTCTTCTGCTGGGGCCCTCTCCATGGTTGAGTTTCATGTTTGTCACTCCGACTCTGTCCATGTTTCTTAACTTCCTTAGTCTTTTTATGAGGTTCTCCTGCCAGGGGCTTATGGCAACTGAAAGGTGAGTATCCATATGTGAACTCATCATTGTAAACAGCATCATCTCCAATACAGAGGCTTCTGAAGGCCCGGTCAGTCAGAGTGCTGACCTCCCGGTCCGTTTCATCCATAAACACATCTGTGAAGCCATTGGGAAAGCGATGATGAAGCATCGTGCGGTGGCTCATGTGACGCTTCTCCACACAGGTCATCATGTCACCAGTGTTTTTCTCTTACATCCGTATGTCCTTATAGTTTCTTCCAGCACGTTCCAATAGCAGACATGTTGTAAGACCCCCTAAAAAGTAAGAAAAAACATAATGTGAGACAGCCTGGAACAAATGTAGCGTGTTTTTACACTCCATGATTCTGTCTCATATAGCGTACTGCATTACCACATGGTCACTTGCTGCTGGCACAACACTCAAACCAGTTGAATCAACTTTTTTAAAAAGCTGTGAAAATACTAGACAAGAAACCATTCTCAGTTCACCACTGCACAATTTTAGACAAGTATAACTTACTCAATTTTAATAATTTAGTTCATTTTAAATATGGTTGTTTTATATATAAAGTTTTACATGGACTTGCTCCTCCTCCGCTGCAGGATTTTATTAAAACAAAGACTGTCAGTGGGATGGGAACAAGGGCCATGGCCCAGGGGAACTGTGAGGTCCCGCACAGATGCATTACATTTAGACAAACTGTGCTCTCAGTCAGGTCAGAGGTTCTAAGTTCTGGAACACACTCCCATTATCAATAAGAGAGACTCCAACACTGGACACTTTTAAATCATACTTGAAACAGCGGCTAAAGGAAAACCAGACTTGTGGACATTTTTAATGTTTTAATGTTTTAATGTTTTAATGTTGGTGTTATTGTCAGCTGTCAGTGTTTTTATTGCTTTTGCTGTGGTGTCACCTTCCTAGGGACTACAGATGGAAATTAGCATTCTTGCTATAATCTGGCATATTTACACTGCAATGCTGCAGATGTTCATTAATATGCACTGTCCCTATTAAATAAAGAATAAAAATAATAATAATAATTTAAAAAAATGTAGCCAGTAACAGTCAGAGCACATCTTATTCTTACTTTACAGATTTTTCCTATAAATGGTTTTGAGTCGCTGCACTGGTGACCTTTATGTACATGGCCTGTGCCAGGTTGGGCTATGGTGTCACTATGCAGGCAGCAGACAAACACTTCATACCATGTGCGTTTCTATTTTTAGCACTTTATGGTGCTTCAAGCTGTGTCAGCTGACAATCAATCTGATAAGTGTTCTTTTACTAGAAAATGTATAAAGTCCTACATCTTTTAGAGACTATAAGGACAGAATCTTATTTACAATTAATTATATTAATTAAACATGTATGGTTGAAGATGTGACATTTAACAAACAAGTGATTATAAAATAATACAATGGATTATATAGGATCATAACACATCTAAACATAATACCACAGTAACTAATGTAAATGGTCACAGCATTGACTGTGTCTGAGCAGCAGCTGTTCTACTGTAGCTATCTGGGTGAAGTCTTAGAATAGCGCATTAACCCATTTATATTTTGTGACCTGTGAACACACTCACTGGAAGATCACTTAAGTCTTAAACATGCACACAAATATGGCACTCCTTATTAGTACATGATATACATTGAGACACAAATAGTCTACATTCAAAGTAAGATTTCATAAGGTAGTTACTACTACAGAGAGGCCTACATCCATTTTGAAACACAACTCAACAGCTGTATTGTGTGATCAGCTATAGCCCCAGACAACAAACCAACCATGTCAGCTCAGTGAAGAGAAGAACTGAGGACCTTTACTGTATCTTAAGCCCAACTTCTTTGGCTCTCCAAGACTTTCTGGCTAAGTTATCTTTGTGCTCCCATACCCCAGGATCAGTTAGCAACCACGGTGCTTTCCCAGCATCGGCCTGCTTATTTATATCCACAGAAACAGGTTGTCTAACTATTCCAAATGATGAAGTTAGATATTTTATATATGTTCAATGGTAATAAAATTGAAAAGGGTTAAGCTGTACTCTAGAGTTGTCATTACATTGTGTTACATTCACTATAGTAAGCATATGAAAGGTTACATTATTTCAGAAGGAATCAACACCATTGTTGCCACAGTGACCCTCACCTCGATTGTGGATCTTTCATTCTTCTCTCAAGGTTTCAGTGTACCCTTCGCATACAAGTCCTGTGTAATCCAATTACACCATCCAGGTTCATCTGCTGAAAGCAAATCCATGTTTATTGGCAATCCTGGTTAAATGTATAGTTTAAAGTTTCATTTATAAGACAAAAACAAAACAGAAAACTCACCAAAGTGAGTACAGCCTCTGTTTCATCTTCACATGAACTTGTGTCCACAGTCCCTCTGTGCTCAGATACCAAAATAGACAAGTCAGTGTGGCCAAACTGAGCAGCAGTGCTGGGTGCAGCTAGCTCACTCACATTGGAATAAGCAGTGGGTGTCGAGTGGCAGGGCAAGACAGGCCAACAAGATGAAATGGACACTGTCATTGGTTATTTTGGGCCTAAGGCTGATGGGCTTCCGCATGGAGCCTTTCTTCACAGTTCGGCATCATTCAAAAGATTTTAGATCAGTGATCTAGATCAAAGCTTTGTCATTAGAGGCTCTGCGAACTAAGAGGTGGACTTACTTGGTCGTATATTTGGAAAATGTCTTGACCATGAACAACACAAGCTTTATATCACAGAATTGTTGACAATCCGCAAAAGAGGAGACTATGATCTGACAACAGGAGTCAGAATGGGGCAACATCTCTGGGCCAGACTTGTTGTCCAAGTCCTGTTTACAAGACCAAGGTGCGTGACTCGGCAGTCCAGTTTTAGGACCAACGCAGCAGCTGTTGCTGTGAGATTATGCCAAATGTAAGGGACATTGTTCAGTGTGTAAGAGGAAGTACTAAATGAGGACACATAAATGTAAGTGAGTATGTTGTATATGAATGTAGAAATAAACAGCAACAACAATCTATTATTCCAGTAGGTATTATTTGATCAGTATCAAAGGGTTAACATGAAGATAAATACAGTGATGACTGAAAAGGACCAGTATGAGGACTAGTCTTTGTGTGTTTCTGACTGACACACACATGTGCTGAAGCACTGCTCATACTGTTTAATGTTGCTTACACACAGTGTGTGTGAGGAGGCATCAGGGACTGACAGGCTAATAAACCCCGGTATGGACTCCAAAAGCTGAGAGGAATCCCTTGAGAATATTATTAACAACTGAGACTCAAAGGGACATTTCTTAAATTCACCTTCAGACTTATTTGTGCTTTCATTTCAAATCATTTGTCAAACAAAAAGTGGGACATATTCAGTTACCGCTTATTGTTTCAACTGGTCATTGGTATAAATGTGTCTATAGGTCACCTGTTGATCGACTCAAGTCACTGGTGAATCTGATCATAAAAGTATAAGATCATCCATATGGACTGTATTTGGAGTTTGTATTTGCTTCCTGCTGGCTTCATACATGTTTGGCTTGTGATGATTGCTTCAGTACCATTGCAAATTTGAAGATTAAAATGTTTCACAAGAGGATGTACCAACACAGACGGGCGTGCCAGAGTGGACCGTCATCTGCCGTACATCTTCACCTAGAAGCCACGGGCCATTCGTTTGAGGACAGTGAGGTTCAGATCTTAGCCAGGGAAAAGAACTGGTTTGAGAGGGGGGTTAAAGAGGCTATTTTTGTCAAAAAAGAGAATCCGTCGTTAAACAGAAATGGGGGAGTTAGACATAACTTGTCTCCCATTTATAATTCGATTCTTAGACCAAATCAAAACAGACAAAGAAACATTAGGGCAGACGAGCCAGGGCAGAGGGGTGGAGAGGGTCGTTAGACGTTGAATAGGGGGTCGTAACTAGTCGCCAGAGTAATTTGAAAAACAAAGAGACAGATTAGGGGGGGGTCGTTTTCAGAGCTTTTTCAGTGTAGGACGCGCCTCCCGGCAGCTAGATATAAGCAGTGTCTAACCAGCACAATAACCAGAGCTGACGAAGCCTCTCGGATGAGCGGCGAAACGTTTTCAACCAAACAAACTTTGTCCAGTTGACAAATTGAATTTCTCCTTTTATCATTAAAATGTTTAATAACTTTGTTTTTTTAAGAAAAGACCTGTCCATTTGTGAAAACAGCAGTATGTGTATTAGGCCAGTAAAGTAGACTAGGGTGTCAAACTAATGTAAATTTGATGACTTGATGATAATGATGAGCAGAGCAGACTCAAAACTCACAAACTCAGGAAGTGCTTTGTCACACAGAAACTTTCCAGGACAGAAAGATGAAGAAATGTTTGTTCTGCAGGTTCACTTTCCATGTAAGCAAAGTTATTCTCATTTTTGGTAAGTCTACAGTTTTATAATACTCATATACAAGTTTTGAAAAAGGATGCATATGATTATCACAATCAGATCAAAATTGTAATTTGAGTTGCTGCAGTGATCAAATCATAAAGGCTGCATTTATTCAGATAAAAAGGTCCTCTCCAAAAACTCTTGTACTTGTAATTTATACCTCTACAGACATGTTTGTGTTTGGATTAGTTTATCAGTTCATATTTCACTCTTCTCTCAAGTTGGAGTGGTTTACAGTGTGCATGCTGAACAGAATCCTACTTTATATCATCTAATAGCAGTAATTTTCAGAAAAATTTGAATTTGATTTTCTTCCCAGTTCTAAACCTTATGGTCAACTGTCCTTGACCTTAGCCGGACTGAACAGGACAGATTGCATAAGGGTTCATTGGGGGTCTGGTCACTGGAAATGTTATCAGACTGACACTGTCTGCTTTTAGGGTCAGCTGAGACAAACCTTCCACATAGTCACAGATTTAACCCCTGCACCCCTCAACACCGCTGCAACTGCAATCTAGGGCTGCAAGATGTATCACAGATGTATTGAAATCACTGCAGAATTATTTAAGGATCATAATTTTCTCTGCAAACAACAAAACATCCTATCTGCCTGTAATTTAGACCTCCACAAACATGTTCTGAAATGTATTCTTGTAATGTTTAGATGTCATTGTCAATGAACTTTGTCTTTTATACCAGCTCAAATGAGTAGATAGTCTCAATTAGAGCTCGACTGATATGTTTTTTTTCATGGCCGATGCTGTTACCGATTGTTTAGAAGCCAATACCAATAGTTTCAAATCCAGAGTAAAGAGAGTAATGTAGGAATAATCCAGAGTCGTGGGCGATAGGGTCGATTTTGATTATCGTCCTCAAAATCTGCAGTTGTTTTGTGCAATTATCTCTTACACTGAATTCTTTAGGCAGCAGGGCGGCCAAAACAAAATACTGAACTGCAATAGCTGATACTCTAAAAAGTGTAAAAGTTGACTTGATGCATCGGCCAGCCGTTATATTCGACGCACCGATCCACCTCTTTCAGTTTTGATGCTGATACTACCGCTTTAAGTATAATGCAGATACCTAATATCAAAAACCAATACCGATGCAGGGACAAATAAAAGGATTTTCTGTTCTTATAACTGAAACAATATAAGACAAGAGTTATCCAAATGTGTTATATCCTCCTGGGACCTGAAGAAAAAAAGTGTATCTGAATTATTATTATTATTATTTTAATTTTCTATTTTGAGGTAAATGAACACCTTAGAAAATTAACATTTTGTTAATTTGATTTGTATTCATAATGATAATATTCGTAACGTGTCCAGCGTAATGGACGTCAGGGACATTTTGGCGTTAAATCCACGTGAAGTTAACAACCTCACAAAAACTTTTTTTTTTTTTTTTTTTTGATGACCAACATCTCTGACAAGCTTCTACAGTCACGTCAAATAGTTTTTAGTCTCCCTTTTAATATCTTATTTATTTATTTTAGTTTTTTTAAATGTATTATTTATTTTGTATTTATTTATTTATTTTTTTAATTTATTTTAGTTTATTTTTATTTTTACGTGTTATTTATTTTCTATTTTTATTTATTATAATTTATTTTGTATTATTTATTTATTTATTTTATATTTTATTTTAGTATTTTTTTATTTAGTTTTATTTTTATGTATTATTTATTCTGTATTTATTTATTTATTTATTTTAATTTATTTATTTTAATTTATTTATTTATTTTTATTTTTATGTATATTTTCTATTTTTATTTATTTTCTATTTATTTATTTATTCTTATTTATTTATTTTAGTTTATTTTTATTTTTATGTATTATTTATTTTCAATTTTTATTTATTATAATTCATTTTGTATTTATTTTATTTATTTTTTTATTTTAGTATTTTTTATTTAGTTTTAGTTTGATGTATTATTTATTCTGTATTTATTTATTTATTTATTTATTTTTATTTATTTATTTTTATTTAGTTTTATTTTTATGTATATTTTCTATTTTTTATTTATTTTCTATTTATTTATTTATTTAGTTTTATTTATTTATTTATTTATTCAAGTATTTTTTATTATTATTTATTGTTATTTTTATGTATTATTTATTTATTTTTATTTATTTGTTTATTTATTTTTAGTATTTTTGTTATTTATTGTTATTTTTATGTATTATTTATTTTGACAGACCGGTTAACTCGATGTCCACTATAAAGGACACAAATGAATGGGCGGGTCTCAGGAGGATATAGCTGTTATTTATCCCACCAGTAACAAGTACTGTACTAAACAAGTTTGTGTAAATTTAAAAAAAAAATCTAAATTTCCAGTATCTGCGCCATTACCTGATACCACTATCAGGTATTGGATCGGTGCATCTCTAACCGATAGAACATCTATTTCTAGTTTCATTTAATATCTAATTTTCAACACTTTTGACAAGCCTAGCCTTTAGCTTTAGCTAGACATGTACCCACACTCGCTTGCCAGTAATTGTAACTTAATTCAAAAAAGTGCGGGTAGAAGTGTTAGTAACAGTGTGTATGTAAGTAGGTTTGACTTCACAGTAGTTCTCTAATACACGTAGGTCACCGCTGCCAGACAAGTTTTAAATATGATCTACTACTTGCTGAGTGTGTATGGTCTTTTTCAGCGACACCTCATTCCATTCTCGATTACACACCGCACATATAGTAGGACTATAAAGACATCAGCCAGACCGGCTTCTGCGCCGTGTCCTGTTCTAGTATTATGAAACGCATAGGACAAAGTCAGGAAAAGTATAGACGCTCAGTTTAAAGGTGCACTGTGCCTTTTCTGGTGGAGGATCAAATGTCAAATGGTTTTCTCCATGGAGATGTTATTGCTTTATCTGGAATGTATGGCAATAAACCTATTTTCATGGAGACCAAACCAGACCAAGTTACAGGTCAGAGCTGTGGAGAGGCGACCCCACTCACAATCAGAATGCCTGTTTTTCTAGGTATTTTTGTAGTAGCAGCAGCAATAAAACCACCTGTAATTAAAGGAGAATTCACGTTTTTTTTTACAATCTGAGCCTTATTTCGGTAATAAAACAAGTTGTTTTACTCACCCATAGCACTTTGGTGTCATATGGAGCACTTCCAGAGATGTTTTAGATTAGCGATATCTGTAATGTGAGTTCTCGGGGCACATGTTTGCGGTCTCCAAATAACACAAACTTTAGCACTTTTCAAATCATAGAAGCTCAATGTCTTATTTTACGCTTTTGTTTGAGTCAAAAGTGGCCTGTAATCCGAGATTTATCCATAGTTTCGAGTAGATGAGGACGCCAGTGCGCATGTGCGGAGTCACATCTTATTTCGCTCTCAGCTCCCGGGACCCAAACATGAAACGCAAAGCTGTAAATTATGGCTAAATCTCAGATTACAGGCCACTTTTGACTCAAACGAAAGTGTAGACTAAGACATTGAGCTTCTATGATTTGAAAAGTGCTAAAGTTTGTGTTATTCGGAGACCGCAGGGGGCATATATTACATGCTCGGGGCATATATTATATGCCCCGAGAACTCGCGTTACGGATATCGCTAATCTAAAACATCTCTGGAAGTGCTCCATATGACACCAAAGTGCTATGGGTGAGTAAAACTACTTGTTTTATTCCCGAAATAATCAGATTGTAAAAAACGTTAATTCTCCTTTAAATAAATGTAAGGTGGAGCTGTTTAATGTCATACTGTGGAACATTCCAGGCAGAGCAATGACATCTCCATAGAAACAAGCAGGTGATGAATCCCCAAACAAAAGGTTACATAGTGCATCCTTAATAATGATATGGATATCACTAATTATAATGTTAGCGTTATGTTCTATGTTTAAACAACAAGAGAACCTCGTGCATAAGTAGCTTTTTCTGGTGGTTTTGGCGTCTTCAAATGTGCCACGAACAATTCTCGTCTTTGTTTATTGTCCCATCTCTATTTCATAGTTAATAATGAATCAAACTTCACTTCTTATCTGTATTCTGCAAAAACAAGCTGTTCAAATTAGATAAGAAATAACACTTCCTGTTGACTATGTGGTGACCTGAAACTTTTTGCTTTGTTCAGAGATTTTGCTGCAAAGTGTGAAAGCAGAAGGAGCAGAAGACAAAGACAAACCTGGTGGGTTAAATAGTGTTTTGGATTTTACAATTATAATGACATTGCAAATATAAGAAGATATCTGTTATAAGGTGCAGAACAATAATGTGATATAACAGGCTTATGCAAAAATTAAATTATGCACAAAAATAATTCACCGATACGATGCATTCATAAAAGAGCTGATACAAACCACTGATACCATTTTATCAGTTTAATTTTTTTATCAGTTTTTTCACATCAGTTGAGAAGTTTACTGTAAATGTTATTATTTTAACAGTAGTAGTAGTAATAATAGTAGCTGTAGTAGTTTTAGCAGTAACAGCAGTGCTAGCAGTAGTAGCAGTAGCAGGAGGAGGTGGAGGAGGAGGAGTAATAGTAGTAGTAGCAGTAACAGTAAAAATAGTAGCTGTAGTAGTTTTAGCAGTAGCAGCAGTACTAGTAGGGTGACCATTCGTCCGGATTTCGTCCGGACAGTCCGGTTTTAGAGCTGTCTGTCCGGCCGTCTGTCACGTGTCCTCCTTTTTTACATTTTGTCCTCCTTTCGGACCCTCATCGGCCACCCTTGCATAAATCGTCATAAATCCCCACCCATTATTTACACTTGCTACTCTGCGATGTGTCGTATGCAAACATTCGTGATGCGCGCAGCTGATACAGCCCGTCAGCCCCTCATATTGTCCGCTCTCTATCTGCACTATCAGCCACTCTTTGAGCTGCAACTTGGCTCCTTTTTCCATCTTCATCGCCTTATTACTGTCCCTTAAAATTTTGTTTTCTTTAGTGCCATGCATAACAGGTTTCGCTTACGTTTCCTCTCAATGTAGACAGTTAAAATACGTTACAATATTTACATTACGGCTTTCATAATTGCAAATAATATTTTGGGGATTTTGTGCGAATTACACAAATCCAGGTAGCGAGATCTTACCTCTTAAAAGTGAAATGCAGAACTACTAGTTCTGCATTTCTTCTTTCTTCTTTACCATGTCATATGATGGCAGGGCAAAGACTGTGTTTTTTCAGTGAATTAGTGATGATATTGTTTTTGTTCATATCATCTTGACCATAATTTGCCACATTTTTCTTTTTGATGGGTGTTCCATGTTAATAAATATATGTTGACGTCATACATTATTCATAAGTTGTTTTTCTTTTCCCCAACCCAGGGGGAAGAAAACAAACAAAAAAACAAGGTGTCCTCACTTTAGGGCCTTTGTCCTCCTTTTTGGACACAAGTGTCCTCCTTTCCTGTTTCATGCCAGTGGTCACCCTAGGTAGTAGTAGGAGGAGGACTAGGAGGAGTAATAGTAGGAGTAGTAGTAGTAGTAGCAGTAACAGTAGCAGTATTAACAGTAGTAGTAATAGCAATAATAGTAATCATAGTAGTAGTAGTAAAGTCTCGTGCCTCTTCCCGAAAATGCCTAATTTACAACTATAATGTGTTTGTAGTTTGAGTTCTTGTGCAGTACTTCATACACAACATAAAAAATGAATAGATAAATAATATTGTAAGTACTTGATAATGACAAGTGTGCATGCCAAGACTCTAGTACCAGAGGTGCGTAGTTCTCAGTTGCATTTGTTTAGCTGCATTTTTAAAGTAATTGTACTTTTCTAGATGCACTTTTACTCGACAATATGAATTGACGTGTGTTTCTTGTGCTGCTCCATCAGATATGATTTTGTGCATTATTTAATTTTTGTCCTTCCAGTTTCATTCATTTCAAATTATAAATCAGACGTTATGTCCTGACAGTAAGCCAAATAAAGTAATTTTTGGATCACTACTTTGTACTTCTACTAAGATTGTTTTGAAGTAATGTTACGCTTACTTGAGTAAAATTGTTGGCTTCTGTCTCATACTAAGGCAACACTTCTAAACCTGTCCTGATAGTATGACTCATGACGTTCTCTAAAATGGAATAGTAAACAAGTTGTGAAATCAAACATATCTATGCAGCTCAATGGTCATGTGCTTTAGCTGGCCCACTACATCTGTTTATGTTCATGGAAGTCACGACCTTTGATACTATTTTTCAGATTTTAAATACGCACTGATTGGAGCCACGATTGGCGTTTTGCTTGCTGTTTTATTCGTCATTCTGAACTGCTGTTTTGTGCCTGAACATGACAGAAGAGTTAGCGCAGGTAAGTTTGGAATATCAAAAGTGCCCATATTACGCCATTTTCTGAAACAAAACACAACTCCGGATATGTTTTTGATGAGGTAACAACATTCTAACGTGACTAAAAACTCACAAGCATAATACAGGACCTTTAAAGGAAAAGTAACGTTTTTTTTTACAATTTGAGCCTTATTTCGGTAATAAAACAAGTTGTTTTACTCACCCATAGCACTTTGGTGTCATATGGAGCATTTCTGGAGATGTTTTAGATTAGCGTTAGGCTAACGCCGTTAGCCTAGCGCGACTTATAGCCATAGCTCGGGGCATTCCCCATGTAATATGCCCCGTGCGGGCTCCAAATAACACAAACTTTAGCACTTTTCAAATCATAGAAGCTCGATGTCTTTAGTCTACGATTTCGTTTGGTCAAAAGTGGCCTGTAATCCGAGATTTAGCCATAGTTTCGAGTAGATGAGGACGCCAGTGCGCATGCGCGGAGTGTGCTCTCAGCTCCCGGGACCCAAACATGGAACGCATAGCTGTAAACTATGGATAAATCTCGGATTACAGGCCACTTTTGATTCAAACGAAATCGTAGACTAAAGACATCGAGCTTCTATGATTTGAAAAGTGCTAAAGTTTGTGTTATTTGGAGCCCGCACGGGGCATATTACATGCTCGGGCTAACGGCGTTAGCCTAACGCTAATCTAAAACATCTCCAGAAATGCTCCATATGACATCAAAGTGATATGGGTGAGTAAAATAACTTGTTTTATTACCGAAATAAGGCTCAAATTGTAAAAAACGTTACTTTTCCTTTAAGTGTTAAAGGTCCCATGACATGGTACTTCTTGATGCTTTTATATGGCGCCTTAATGGTTCCCTAATACTGTAAATGAATCCTTCTTCAAAATCAAGACTCAGTGCATGAGAAAACCTCGTGAACTCTCTCAAACACTTTATTCTGGGCGATGTTGCTTGAATGCAAATGAGGACAGAGACAGGCCAGCGCAGCGAGTGGGGGTGTGGCCAAACCCCACTCGCTCTTTCCTCGTTTAGCGGTGCGATGTGCGCCGGCCCCACTTCCGCGTTTATGCGCGAAGGAAGATATGAGACGATTACCATTGAAAAATAAACACATTTCCACAGAAAATAAAATTAAACCACTGCTGTTTCAGAGGTTCGAAGGCTCGGATAAAGGACATCCGAGCCTGGAAACACTCTCACGTGCCTCCAGGCAAATAAAAAAACTAGGGCTGGGAATATTAACGCGTTAATCGCGATTAATCGCAATTAGAGTTATGATCGCGAACAATTTTTTTAATCGCGATCAGAGTTTGCCAGCATTTTCCGCAATTCTACCATCCATATGCAGCTCATTTGGTTGTATTAATTAAACTCATTGTCGGTTAAACGTGCTATTTTGAGTTTGCTAGTATTTTGTTCCTTCTACGCATCCCTAGGCAGCTCGAGCGGGCTTCAATCATTTATTTACAGTTTCTCAAAGTAAGCACTATTACTGGTTCATTGTTACTTTTTCCTTTCTCTGCACTTTTTTGAAATTAAAAAAATGGTGAGAAATACTTTGCATTGTGACTTTAACTTTAGATTCGAACGGTGTTACTGCAAGATATCAATTTTAAACATGCAAAATAAATCACGATTAATCGCGATTAACTATGAAATTTCTGAGATTAGTTGCGATCAAGAAAATTAAACGTTTGACAGCCCTAAAAAACCCGCATCTCGCATTGCGTAGCTTGTTTGCGGTCCAAGTTCTCTGGGCGTGATTTACAGAAACATCCAGACGGGCGGTGGAAATGCATTTGCATTTTTTCTTGAATGTGACGTCAGAAAGTTCCCTTGTTCAGAATTGCTCGTTTGGGCTGTCTTTTTTTCAAACGCAGAAAAGGATCACAAATGCTCAATTTACACATTTTGCAACTTTTATGGGGGGGCCTAAACAGGGTAGGGGAGCTCACATTAACGTTAAAAAACATCAGAAAGTGAAAATTTCATGCCATGGGACCTTTAAAACCTTTTAAAAAAATTTGAAATTGATCCAACACTTCTTTAACACATTGTTTTAAACCCCAACATTGCAGACCCAATTCGATATTTGTCACGTCCAGCCCGATGCACAGGTCCACCCATCTTCCATGACACCCAAGGTTAAAGGTCAAGCAGTGTTTTGTGGACCAGCCTGTGCAGAAAAAGGATGTCTCTCTCTCTCTGTGTGTCCTCACGTGTCTACAGCGACAGCAAAATTCAAACTAAACTTAAACTCCTTTTGTAGTCAATGATGTTTTTTGACATTTTATTGAAACTATATAGTATGTAAAATGTTGACAGTTTTTATTGCATGTTTTTTATTGCAAGTTGTGGTTGGAAATGTGTGAACTATTAAACTAATAAAGTGTGTTTCTGTGACGTGAGAGGATTATATAAGTGTCACAAATATTTGTTTGTAATCTAATGGCATGGTATGAATATGACACATACTGTAGCGTGAGATTCTTTTTCACCACTCAGCACAAACCGCACCTCTGTGCACCTCTGTGTCTGTCCACTAGAGGGAGACATGTCTACAGGTTTGTAACAGTACTTCAGCTTCATTTTCCTCATTTACTTTCAAAGGAGCCTTCAGTGTGTTCACATTTTATCATTTGCCTGGAGAACAAATAGTAGACCGAAAATAATATGGATAAAACGTGTATATTTTTCCTTACGATAATTGGTTGTCATCTATTTTATGATTTTATTAAACTATTGCAATAAATAATATAATAACGGTAAAAAAAAATATGACTACACCTTAATCAGCTTTAATAAAAAATTTGAATTTATAATGAACATATAGTTAACTCATTCATATCCTAACCCTAACCTTAGTAGGTTAGCGCTACCTAGATTACTAGTTAGTAACCTAGTCCCTTTGCTGACCTCTAGTGGAGTTTAAGCCCAGAAGTTTTTATTCATGAATTTCCCTTCTAATTCTCCAACCACACAACAGATCATCACAAAAAGATTAATCTAATGTGTTGACTTTTTTTGAAAATTAAATTTGAGTTAATTAATGCCGAGTACTTGCGGTCTCCCCGGCTCGCTGCTTTCTCTTCCCGACAGCCACCCAGACCAACTGCTCCTCCACCGGAAAAATTACATAGTGTACCTTTAAAATTGTATAACGTGACCATTCCAGAGGCAGACTACACTGCAAAAAATACCCCTCCTTAAAACTAGAAAACTGAGTTAAAATGCACTAGAAACAAGTGAAATTATCTGCCAGTGCTGTAAGTGAAATTTACATATCAAGAAATCTTAAGAAAATATATCTAGGCCTTCACAAATCTCAAAATATGATAAAATCATCATCATTTAAACTGACTGATAAGGGTTATCAAGATTGTATTTTATCACAAAATTCACGCAATTGTCCCAATTTTAATACATTGTAACAGATTTTTTAATAAAGTCGTTTGTAAGTTACATACTTGAAACTACTTACATGATTTAGAGGCCTCATCAGAGCTGTTGGCTGGTGACGGTGGAATGGTTGATGTCCCGTTAGATTCACCATCATAATCCTGCTTGTCATCACTGGCCTCTTTGTCACTTGTGAAGTCAGTCCGCCTCTTCTTTGGCCTGCCCCTCTCAGGTGTTGGACCTTGCTTTTTTACCGGAGACTTAATATTTTGCAATCTTTTTTGCAGGTAGGCATTAATGCTTCCCTAAAAACAAATATTTTTTAAATAATTTTTATGTTGCAAAAAAAAAAAATCATATATGTTTTGTGCCGTCATCCTTATCCTGCAGCAGTGGGTAGTATTCCACTAGTCTTTTTGAAGGGATATTGGACCATTTGACCGTGGCTTGTTCTAAGTAGAGACACCATACTTGTAATGGTGTTCCTCATCAGCCTGCATCTTAACTTTTGACATGACACAACCTTCCCTCCCAGTGCGGACCATGTCAAGAAGAAGTGACTTTATTGATCTCACACAGGAGAAATTCTTCTCTGCATTTAAACCATCCTGTTATTAGGAGCAGTGGGCAGCACATTACTGCGCCCGGGGACCATCTCCATGATCTTCTTGCTCCAGTTTGGTCAAGACCTCAGCTGGAGGATTTTACCTGGAGCATGTTTTGGGTTAGTAGCTCCTGCGGCACTGCTCCAATTCTGTATCGGTGTAGACAACAGTCTGAGGGCTGACTGAAACCTGCTTTGCAGAAGCAGTATTGTCTGTCTGTGTTATGGAGAGAATATCATTAATAACTGCAAGCTAATAGCTGCAACATAAAATTTTAAGACATTAGTGGAGCCAAATACATTAAGATTATAATAAATACCTCTGGATTAATTATTGACCACAATTGTTTCCTTCTAAAGAAATTTTCTGGCCCAGGACAGAAGTCCCTCAGATCATCACGACTCAGTGTTAAAAGCAAGCTCGCATCAATGTTGGCAGCTAAGATTAAAGAGAAATATATATAAAACACTCATGTAGCATGTAGACACCAAGATGGTATATACATACCATTTAAGACAGACACTGTGACATCCAATTTCTCCATGCTTTATCTAAACACTGTTTCTTTAAACAATGGTCTTTAAAACTGAACTTTAAGAATGTCTGCAAGTCCCAAAACGAATGAAAAATGAAGCTGGGACTGAGTATCCAATTTTTTTTACATGAGAAGGTCACATATATTGAACATGTTAGAACAAAAGTAGCAGATTTCTTAGGAAATGCAGTAAGGGTCAAGTAGCTTGTTCTGTATGGTAACAAATAC
The DNA here is from genome assembly GCA_036785185.1 of Paratrypauchen microcephalus. Lineage (NCBI taxonomy): Eukaryota > Metazoa > Chordata > Actinopteri > Gobiiformes > Gobiidae > Paratrypauchen > Paratrypauchen microcephalus. Next base: position 28,473 of record JAVJIX010000126.1, read on the forward strand.
ATATGTGACAGGTCTCTGATTATCATCTCTGCAAATGATACAACTCCTACTTTTGGGCTTATAAAAATATTTTTTATTATTATTAACAGTGTACTCTATTGCTTTGAATACCAGGTTTATGAAACACTGGGTTTTAATAGAGATTTAAGCTTTAATAGAGATTTTCTTGCATATAAAACTGCTGTACCCAGCCTTGCCCAAGCAACAGAACTGACAGATGTTGAAACACTGCTTGACTATACATCATATTATCCAGTGAATTTTAAAAACGATCTATTTTTTTTGACAAAATATAATCTTGAAGATGTCATTGCAGTTAAAATCTGAAGATTTGGATGTTGTATGTGTTCTGTTTATCACCTAGTTTGAATTGTTGGGCATTCTAATCTGCCCCGCCATTCCAATAAATGTATGTGTAATGTATGTAATGTATTTATAAGATTTTATGAATGTGACCTTATTTTTAGAGGAAAAAAGTATTTGTACCTAAAATACCGGGTAATACTGAATACTTGTTTGGCTTATTTTGTGTGTATTCTAACTAATGTTTTCTTGAAACAAGCTTGATAATCTTACATATTTAGCAGTCATTTAGTATATATCCCTTAAAATAAGATAAATAAGTTTTTTTTTTTACTAGATTTAAGAGAATAAATCTTTGTTAGTTTTATGAAATTTGCAGCTTATACAGGTCACGTGACTTTTATGGTCAAGAGCACTGTCAGACACATGCATGAAAACAGACTCTCCACCAGAAAAGTTACATAGTGTGCTTTTAAAATTCTAAAACATGAATGATTCTAGAGGCAAAAATATAAAAACTAGGGCATACTTATAATTGACTTTTATGATCAGAAGCATGTTAGTGAAGGTTCTGCAAAGTTTCAATAATTAATTAATTAATAATCAAAGTAAACTTTGTGCATTTCTGTGTAGCACTGACAACTGTGTCTGACAATGGAATCAGGGTCACACAGCACGATCGGACTAAGCATGTGTGTGTGATGATTTAATTATTTTTGGGGGGAGTCTGTGCACCCCTGCTTACCAAACGTGAATAAGAATAAGAATAAGAATAAGAATAAGAAGAAGAAGAAGAAGAAGAAGAAGAAGAAGAAGAAGAAGTGCATTTAACCCATCCTGTTATTAGGGGCAGTGGGCAGCAGATTACTGCGCCCAGGGACCATCTCCATGATCTTCTTGCTTCAGTTTGGTCAGGACTTCAGCTGGAGGATTTTACCTGGAGCATGTTTTGGGTTGATGGGGGAAACCGGAGTGCCCGGAGGAAACTGGGGAGAACATGCAAACTCCACACAGAAAGGCTCGGGCGACCTGAGGATCGAACCCGGAACTTTCTTGCTGTGTGTAATATATTTTTCTGCTTGTAATCATGCATAGAATTTAATCCCCAAATTTGGTCCATATTCGATAATGTTGACATTTTATGTCTGTGCTAGGGGGAGCTATAGTGTTCACTTTTATTATATTTCATATTTCATTATATTCAGACCGGGGTCATGCAGTTGTGAATATGAGCTCTCTAGGCCAGTGTCTGTGGCCGTGAGAGGTCATCAAAGAAACAGGAAATTAAGGTGTTATTCACTGGCCCAAAAAAATGGATAACTGTTGTGTGTCTGTGTCTGTGGATGTAACATGTCAAATCTGAGCTCATTTGGACCAAACACAAGGGACTTCTCTCTTTTTGCACACACCCAAGTCAAAAGTGACTGATAAGGGTTATTAAGATTGTATTCTATCGCAAAATTCACACAATTGTCCCATTTTTAATAAACTGTGGGGACAGGCAAAGACAAACTTTGCCTGTCCCCACTCCCACAGGGGTCCAATTCAAGGTGGCGCTGTTGAGTCAGGTCGCTTTGGGCTTTGTCGCGAAAAATATGATAAAATGGGCATTTTATCAAAATTTTCGCCAGACTGATTGATCTGATACCCCCATGTGGGGCTTTTAGTCCATGTTCAGGGGGTCAAAAAATACAATAATTTTGTTGGAAGAAAAAAAAAAGAAACCGACAAAGAACAATACCCCTCACTAGGAACGAAGTTAATGGCCAAAAAAACTGAGTAGTAATTATACATTAAAGCCACTTTTTGCCAAAAGATATCCAACCATCTTCTTCTGCTTTTCCATTTCTGGGTCGCGGAGGCATCAGTCCAAGCAGATCTAATGCACCAGCCCCCATGAATCCTCCCGCGGGGGGTGGGTCCACGGGAGGACGGCCCACATCACAGCCGGCCTTGATGTACTTCTGCCATGGGGGCTACCACTGTCTGCAGACACTGGGGGTGAGAGGGGGTTAAGTGTCTTGCCCAAGGACACAACAGCAGCACTCATCTGTGGGAGCTGGGATCACACGCGGTCAAGAGTGGGATTCGAACCTCCAATATAAAAAGATATATGCACTGAAAAACAGAAAAACATAGGCCTTTACTGTGACAAGCTTGAATCTCCACAAATCTGTCAAAGTTTACAAATGAATTTTTCACTTGTGTATTTATCTTGTCTATTATAATTTTTCACCTCAGAAAAAATATCAGCCTGAAACATTGATTTATTTTTTCAGTATCAGTATATTAAAAATCACAATACTGATATTAACACCATCATATTGTCATCGCTGTTCCAATATTGACCCAACCAAAGCAGAAATCACAAAGTTCCAGTTCAGTGTTCCAGCTCCACCTTGCATTATGATCCTTTACTTCAAGTGTGTTGTGTGCCAGTCTTCGTGCCAGGCAGAGTAACTGTTAACCAGCTCCAGTGACTATGGAAGAGGAACCAATAAAAGTGTGTGTAATATCCTGGTAACTCTATCCACAAACACTCAATAATAACTAACAGATGGAGCTATTGTAGAGAGTTCTGTTTACATCACAGCCCCCTTAAGCACCCCAGACCCCTTCAACATAAAACTCAAGGAACATCTGTTTTCTCTTTCACATTGAATATATTGACAAAATACAAAAACAGCATTATTTCTTAAGCAGGTAATGTTAGTCAAGACCATGGGAAAGTGAATTAAAACGAGCCCCCTTTATAACAATACCATATGGCCAAGTTGGATTTTTGTTGAACTTTTTAGGCATTTTTAAGTAGCTACAGGTATAAGAGCTGACTAACTGTACTTATCTAGTGCCCAGTCCAGGCTATATTTACATGCACACAGAAATCTGATCATTATCTGATTTCTGAAGTTATTTAAATGTGAACAGTTCCATCTGATGTGAGTAGTCTATTTCAGATTGTTCACACCTGTGCAGGTTTTGACAAGGAACATTCTGTAAAAAAAAGTAAAAGTAGTGGTGGTGGTGGTGGGGGGGTGCGCTCGGACACGTGCACCGTCACGAAACAAGGCAAAGATTTAATCCCGGTTTAGACCTGGCCTAGTCCTGGTTTAGACCTGGCCTAGTCCTGGTTTAGTCCTGGTTTAGTCCTGGTTTAGTCCTGGTCTAGTTCCGGTCTAGTCCCGGTTTTACAATTATTCTACATGTTTTAAGGTTAAAAACGCCACACACACACACACACACACATTTTCTCACATTTTTCTCTTGTTTAAACACTCAAACTTTTGTAGATTTTCAACAAAATGTATTAATAGTGACGCGTGGGGGGAGACACGGCCCCGGAAGCCCCGCCGGATGTGCGAGGAGCACCGCCACGTCCCTGGACGCGATGCGACGTGCACCAACCCCTTGGAGAAGCTCCACACGTGCACCCCTCATCGTGGACAAATCCGTGACAGAGAAACGTGACCGGCGCGACGCCGCGAGCACAAGATAGAACCACCGCGCCCGGACCGCCTGCTCTCAACCAGCAAAGAGCGGTTTAGACCTGGTCTAGTCCCGGTTTAGTCCAGGGCCAGTCCAGGTTTAGACCTGGTCTAGACCTGGTTTAGTTCTGGTCTAGACCTGGTTTAGTCCAGGTTTAGACCTGGTCTAGACCTGGTTTAGTTCTGGTCTAGTCTCTTAGCCAATCAGGATGCAGGACACAATGTTACACTGTAAAAAAAAAAAAGTTACACTATAAAAAAATGTGGAAAAAAAAAATTTGAAAAAAAAAATCCGCGAAACAGCGAGGCCGCGAAAAGTGAACCGCAATAGAGCGAGAGTTCACTGTATACAGTTTAGTAGCAAAAAAAAGTGTGTTTAGTCTTTAGTTCCATTTTAACAATGATGCACATGCATACACGTCAAACCATGATTCATAGTGAGATTTGACGAGACTGTAAGAAAAAGAACAAAAAAATATATTTCTAGAGGCAAGTGAGGTTGTTCCGCGACATTAGGTCACAGGAACTTGTTTGTCAGACTGCTTCAGGAATAGTACTGAAGACCTCTTAAGTGTGTACTCATAAATCAAGTGTCCTACGTGTCCTACACAGAGGTTGTCCTGGAGGTCTGACAAAGCCAGCTGAGTGTCCTCATAGACTGCACAGACAGATCCCAGTACAAAGCCCTAGTGTGGGATACCATTTCACCAGATGAGAGATGGACGGGGACTAGGGTCAGGATTTGTGCGGAAAAAAATTGCAATTTTTCTTTAGTATTGTGATTAGATTTGCAATTTTTGTAAAAAAAAAAAAAAAAAAAAAAAATGCACAAATCACTCCATATACAACTTGGTGAGTGCAAATGAAAAAGGGAAAAAAATATATATAACATGGTTAAACGCTCTGAAAAGTCAGATACTAAGAATATATGAACATTACAAAAAATTGGGATATTAAAGGAGAATTAACGTTTTTTACAATCTGAGCCTTATTTCGGTAATAAAACAAGTTGTTTTACTCACCCATAGCACTTTGGTGTCATATGGAGCACTTCCGGAGATGTTTTAGATTAGCGATATCCGTAACGCGAGTTCTCGGGCATATAATATATGCCCCGAGCGGTCTCCAAATAACACAAACTTTAGCACTTTTCAAATCATAGAAGCTCAATGTCTTAGTCTACACTTTAGTTTGAGTCAAAAGTGGCCTGTAATCCAAGATTTATCCATAATTTACAGCTTTGCGTTTCATGTTTGGGTCCCGGGAGCTGAGAGTGAAATAAGCTGTGACTCCGCACATCCGCACTGGCGTCCTCATCTACTCGAAACTATGGATAAATCTCGGAATACAGGCCTCTTTTGACTCAAACGAAAGCGTAGACTAAGACATCGAGCTTCTATGATTTGAAAAGTGCTAAAGTTTGTGTTATTTGGAGAGCGCAAACATGTGCCCCGAGAACTCACATTACGGAGATCGCAAATCTAAAACATCTCCGGAAATGCTCCAAATGACACCAAAGTGCTATGGGTGAGTAAAACAACTTGTTTTATTACCGAAATAAGGCTCAGATTGTCAAAAACATTAATTCTCCTTTAATGTTTTGTATGATTTTGTGTTTTCCTTTTTAGCTTTATATGCGCAAAATAACTTGTGATAATCCTTTGAATTTTAGAACATGTTTGTAGAGATTTTTCTATAAAGACAGGATATTTAGTTCTAGTATCTAAATAACTGCAGCATTTGTGATTTAATAACTGAGCCAACTCAAAGAGCCATTTCGTGCAGAGACACCCTCTCTTTATCTGCTCCACTACTAGACAGCTGAACTAATATCTGGAAATTGTCTGGACAATCGAACGTTAGTCTAACTGTTGCATAAATCTACACGACGACTCTGTGTCATTTCATTGGCAGAGATGTGGACCACACACAGCTGTCTCCTCTGCATATGTGTGCAAGTTTCAAAATAAAAGCCACAGCTGGAAGTGTGATTTGACCGGCGTCCGTCTCTAAAACCATCATTCCTCACCACGTCCTACAGAGAAAGGTTCTTTTCAACGTCCTGGGTGAAACAAACAAAAAATAAAGTGAAGTATGCAGTACACGCAGAACTTTTAAAGGTTTTTCTATACCACCCAAATGGACTTTTCTGAGCTTTAAGCCATGCTAGAACGTTGTTGCTTCCTTAAAAACAGACTTGGAGTCGTGTTTTGTTTCATTCACACGTTTGAGTATACTTTATTATTAGTTTATCTACATTTCCAAAGCTCAAAATGCTCTGTTTCACCGTGTGTTGTCATGAAGTGGTAGTTTTCAAGTTACCTTTTACCTTTAGTTCAATAGAGATTGGCAATTCCAGAGCTGAAATTATCCAAATGATTCAAGTGAAGGTGTGTGGTGTTTAAAAACACAGCTGTGTGCTTCCTGTCCACATGACATCAAAGGGTGGAAAAGAGTGTTTTCTATTTGAGAGGAGAACTAAATCTGCAGGGTTTGTGTGTTAAACATGTGTGAATGAAACAAAACACAACTCCAAGTCTGTTTTTGATAAACAACAATTATAACATAGATTAGAAAACAGCGTAATACAGTGGTACCTCACCTTACGAAAGATCCAACAAACGAAAATGTCAAGATATGAAACGCCTTCACGTTAAATTTTGGTCTCTAGATACGAAAGAAAATTCAAGCTACGAAACGCGAAATCTCAAAAATTCAAATAATGTGCGCTCAGCCACACACATTATACACTTTTCTCAGACTGGATTTAAACTTTTCTCACATTTCTCTGTCGTTTAAACACTCAAACTTTCATAGATTTTCAACAAAATGTATTAATAGTGAAGTGTGGGGGGAAGGGGGAGGGCGGTGTGTGTGCGCGCGCGACACGTGTGTGATAGCGCAGCATGACCCGGCGCGGTGCTGCGAGCACGAGACCCATGCTCAAACCGTGCCAGGTCTAAACCAGGTCTGAACCAGGTCTAAACCAGGATTAGACCACCGCGGCTCTTGCATGCGTTCGTTCATGCGCTCAGACTGCGTGCGGTCCCGAGGGGAGTCCTCGCTGCTCGCCTCAGCCGTGACTCGAAACGAAACCAGGAAATAGACCCGCACGCGGCGCTTTAATCCACCTGGTTTAGTCCAGGTTTAGTCCTGGTCCAGTCCTGGTTTAGTCCAGGTCTAGACCTGGTCCAGTCCAGGTTTAGACCTTGGTCTAGACCTGGTATAGTCCACGTTTAGTCCTGGGTCTACAGTCTCTACGCAGGACACAGTGTTACACTATAAAAAAATGTTACACTATAAAAAAAAAAAACTTGGAACGAATCAGGCCTTTTCCATTGAAATAGCTACTCAACTTAAGAAAAAATTTACATTACGAAACCACTTCTGGAACGAATTAATTTCGTAAGGTGAGGTACCACTGTATAAGCTCAGATGTTACTCTTGTTACGGACAAGCGTTTTGTTTATTTTATTTTATTTGTTGTATTTTAGTTGGTATATGTGAATGTGTTGTGTTACATGAGCCATTTCTCTGTGTTTTTCTATGGGTGCCGCCATTTTGTAAGGTCCATGTATGTGGGCGGGACACTTCTTGTCCCGCCTTCAGGTTCAGAGAATGCTTTCTGATTGGATGACTTTGATCTAGCTTTATTCTTTGTTCTTTGTTCTTTTATCTGTGGTCTTACCGGCTATAAATTCAGACCTTAGGGGGTCACAGACAGAGAGAGGACAGACACCACTGAAGACACACCGGAAGGTCCAGGACCCAAGCAAGAAGAAGCTCGGTACGGACGGCAGGTGGCGGTGCCGTGAGCTTGTATTTGTGTTGTGGGTGCTGCTCCAGCGCCTTGGATTACACGTTTTCTGCGGACTCTCTGCCTCGAGGGTGCCACTGGAGAGGATTCCGTGCATTCCATGGACTTCTGGAGACTACGGGCAGTTGGACGGGTGGGAGGACGGCCAAGTCACGTGCGCACGCCAGTGGTGCAGGACTGTAGGATACCTGTGTAAACTTTACTCTGTTGTTTTGTTTCTTTTTTTTTTGTGTGCGTGTGTAGTTTTGTATCCCAGATAAACGGAGACTGTTTTTATAACTTTGTGTGGGGCATTGGCTAACTGCACACGTAACATAATTGGGGGCTCGTCCGGGATGAACGCCATGCGTTAGTGAGTCGTTTGTAGCCTGTTAGCATTCGTGAAAGCCAACTTTAGCATCGAGACTCTTCTGTTTTTTTTTGTTTTTTTTGTTTTGCTTCATCATGGCGAAAGCAGCGCTTGACTTTCTGGAAAATCCAACTGTTAAAGGTCTGCAGGATTTGAGAAAAACTGAATTGCTAGAGGTCACTAGGTCTCTAAACCTGCCTGGTATAAACGCAAAGTGCCCAAAAGCTAAAATGGCTCAGGCTGCTGCCCGGCATTATCATCGTGAAGGCATTTTTAGCATTGCCGATTTAGCTCAGTTTGAGGAGCCTGACTCCCCAGCTGGACCTAGCACAGATAGTGGGAAAGACTTCTCTTTCCAACTGCAGTTACTTCGGTTGAAAAGGGAAAGAGAGAAAGAACAGGCAGAAGAAAGAGAAAAGGAGAGACTTTTCGAGTTGGAGAAGTTAGACAGGGAAAGAGAACGAGAAAGAGAACGGTTGCAAATGGAGAGAGAGGCTTTAGGGGTGCAATTAGAGTTGGCAAGGCTAGGGAGAACAGCCACAGGACACCTCGATAACTTCGTTGCTAGCAGAGAAGTGAGACTGGTCCCACCTTTTGATGAGCAGGAAGTAGACAAGTACTTTCAACATTTTGAAAAGGTGGTAGGGAGTTTAAAATGGCCCAAGGAGTATTGGCCTTTGATGCTGCAGAGTGTCTTGAGAGGAAAGGCACAGCAGGCGTATTCAGCTTTGGCTGTTGGTGATGCCTCGATATATGATGTGGTTAAGCAGGCCATATTGACTGCTTACGAATTAGTGCCAGAAGCATACAGGCAGAAATTTAGGGGCCTTAGAAAGGATGAAAAGCAGACCTATGTTGAATTTGCTCATGATAAGGAAGTGTACTTTGAACGTTGGTGCACATCTAAGTCTGTCGATGGTGACTTCAAGCTGTTGAAGGACTTGATGCTGGTGGAGGAATTCAAACGGTGTGTCAAGGATGACATTAAGTCGTATCTGGATGGAAAAGATGCCACGACACTCCGGGAAGCGGCTAAGTTAGCTGATGAGTATGCATTGACGCATAAGACTGAGTTTGGATTCCAAGACCGGCAGGCTGTTACTAGACAGACTGGGGGTGACCCCAAAGCCAGGGCGGCTGGGGGTAAGAGTGGAAATTACGATGCCAAAGAGGAGGCATATATAGGTCCTACCTGTCACTTCTGCAAGAAACCAGGACATATCATGTCTGAGTGTTTTAGCCTTCAGAGGAGGAAGGAAAGAGAGGTGTCTGCTAGGGGTAGTGGTTTAGTGGTGTCTTGGATAGAGAGGCCCACGGATATTGGTTCGACTGAGCCATCTGGCCCGTATGGGACCAGAGAGGTCGGCTCGTCTGATCTTTTCAGGAAAGAGTTCCTGCCATTTGTGTCAGAGGGATTTGTGTCCTCAAGTGGGAGTTCTGCTCCTCAACCCATTCGAATCCTTCGTGATACTGGGACTTCCCAGTCACTTTTGTTGAAAGAGGCATTGTCCTCCGGTGAATGTGAAGGCACTGCTGTCGGTGACTTCACACTTATCCAGGGTATTGGGGGTAGAGGTGTGATGGTACCTCTGCACTCTGTGTTTTTGAAGTCAGACTTGGTTACAGGACAAGTTAAGGTGGGCCTCATGCCCAGTCTGCCTATTAAAGGTATTTCCTTGTTACTCGGCAATGACTTAGCTGGCGGTAAAGTTGTCCCCTCTATGCAGTTGACTTCTCAGCCGAGTACTGAAGAAGAGTCTAATGTGGACTCTGATGTCTTTCCCTCATGTGCAGTTACTCGAGCTGTGGCCAAAAAGGCTAAAGAAGAGGAGGACTATGTGCAATCTAGCACTGTGTTAGGTCAGAACACTGATGAGTCTGGACTTCATGTAAGCCAGGACTCTAGTAAGAGTGGCTGTCATGGTGAATTGTCAGATACGTTTCTTGGCACATTGTTTGAACAGGATCTTGGTAGTTCACCCGTAGAAGTGGGTGAAGATCCTCACGTGTCTGACGGTTTGTCCTGGTCAAGAAAACAGCTAATCGAAGAGCAAAATAGTGATCCAGAAATTGCTGGTTTGAGGGAGAAGGCTCTCTCTGATGACGAAATTGTGAAGGTGCCAGTGGGTGATGACCTCAAAGATGGGGTTTGGCTACGTAAGGATGTGGGTAACTTTTGCAGGACATCTCATAGTTGTCAGATGGTTGGCAAGCATCAGCTAGACCCTCCTGTGGCTCCCCTGAAACCCGTCCCAGCCCTCGGTGAACCTTTCTCCAGGGTGATTGTGGATTGTGTGGGACCTTTGCCGAGAACTCAGGGTGGTGTGGGTTGAATGAGGGACATGAATGAAAATTTTGATCTTTGAAATCAAAATTTTCACTTTAAGGGGGAGGGTGTTACGGACAAGCGTTTTGTTTATTTTATTTTATTTGTTGTATTTTAGTTGGTATATGTGAATGTGTTGTGTTACATGAGCCATTTCTCTGTGTTTTTCTATGGGTGCCGCCATTTTGTAAGGTCCATGTATGTGGGCGGGACACTTCTTGTCCCGCCTTCAGGTTCAGAGAATGCTTTCTGATTGGATGACTTTGATCTAGCTTTATTCTTTGTTCTTTGTTCTTTTATCTGTGGTCTTACCGGCTATAAATTCAGACCTTAGGGGGTCACAGACAGAGAGAGGACAGACACCACTGAAGACACACCGGAAGGTCCAGGACCCAAGCAAGAAGAAGCTCGGTACGGACGGCAGGTGGCGGTGCCGTGAGCTTGTATTTGTGTTGTGGGTGCTGCTCCAGCGCCTTGGATTACACGTTTTCTGCGGACTCTCTGCCTCGAGGGTGCCACTGGAGAGGATTCCGTGCATTCCATGGACTTCTGGAGACTACGGGCAGTTGGACGGGTGGGAGGACGGCCAAGTCACGTGCGCACGCCAGTGGTGCAGGACTGTAGGATACCTGTGTAAACTTTACTCTGTTGTTTTGTTTCTTTTTTTTTTGTGTGCGTGTGTAGTTTTGTATCCCAGATAAACGGAGACTGTTTTTATAACTTTGTGTGGGGCATTGGCTAACTGCACACGTAACACTCTGTGCTGCTTTTGTGTTTCCTGCCACCTTTGCATGTCTTGAGTCACTGTTGTTGACTTCATGATGTGTTTGTGTTTTGCAGAATGCTGTTGTTTTACCCCATAAATTGCTTTTATGTGGCTTCCTAACTTTTAATAATAATAATAATAATAATAATAATAATAATAATAATAATAATAATAATAATAATAATAATAATTCATATCATTTATATAGCGCCTTTCATGACACCCAAAGCACTTTACAGTTCATTGTTCATTGTACTTTCTGTAGCCACAGCTGCCCTGGGGCAGACTGGCGGAAGCAAGACTGCCAATCTGTGCCATCGGCCCCTCCAACCTCCAACACTCACGCACACTCTACTTTCATACTAGGCAATGTGGGTGAAGTGTCTTGCCTAAGGACACAATGACACAATGTTTTTGCGACTGGCGCTCCCCTGTGACACCTGGAATTCCCAGCGGTCTCTCATCCGAGTACTAACCAGGATCAGGCTTTGGCAAGCAGGTATGGGAAATAACACACAAAAATACACAAATATTCAGTACCGGATCATTTTGGTTCTCGTGTCTTTGGTCTGCGTCAAAAGCGTGATTCGAAAACAACGTAAAAGCTCTAAATTCTACTACAGACAACAATTTACCTTTATACTGATTCATAGAAAACAGCAATAGGGTTTTTAGTAACCCTATTGTATATAATGTAAATGTATTTGTGCTGGCATCTTACACCTTGCCTGGGGACTACTGTTGGAAACTAGTTGTACAGATAATGTTGGCGCATTTACTGAAATGTTTATTAATGTACATTGTCCCCATTCAAATAGACTAATAAATAAATTAAAACTATAAATCAGTGTTGTTATGGTGTATTTAATGTTTTTCACTTTTTTTTCTTTTTTTTTGTGTGCATATAAGTAGACAAAGTACTCAACAATAGGCACGCACTGGTCCAGCTTTATCAGTTCCGATACGATTCTACTGATACTACGGATTTAAGCCTATCTGCGGATACCCTATATCAGGGGTGTCAAACATGCGGCCCGGGGGCCAGATCCGACCCTCCAAGACCTTTATTCTGGCCCTTGGCTGATTTTCTACTAAAATATTTTAATTATATTTGAATTTTCTATTAAAATATTGGTAATTTTCTGCGCCTCTTTTCTGCACAGTTTTGCATAGCAGCGTCTCCAGCGCCTCTGTGCGTGGCCCCTCCCACCAGAGCAGCACAAATGAAGACTCACCTCTTTCCAGACGCTCTTAAAGGACCATCGTTTTGACTGTTGATCGTGACACCCTCATCAGGAAAATGTCAAAAATGAGAAAAGTGGACGCCGAGTGCAGGAATTTCCAAGAAAAATTCGCTAATTCCTATTTGTTCATGGAGGTGAATGGGAAACCTGTATGTTTGTGTCAAAATTGCATTTTTGTTAAAGTTTCAGGTTGTTCATAATAATCGAATATTTAAAAGTAAAAGAAAGAGTTCATCAAATAAAAGACTTCTGTAATAAATTTGCATTTCTCTGCACAAATATTTGGACTTATTGATATTTTTGGGGTATATATGCCATGAGTTTTCTAATCCAGCCCCTTTGAGATCAAAGTAGGTTGGATACGGCCCACGGACCAGAATGAGTTTGACACCCCTGCCCTATATCAACCGACCGAAACCAGAGCAAAGACTGAAAACAGCATTTATTTCTTTTAAACCAAAATAAAATAAGACAAAACTGATCCAAATGTGTTATATAGTTGTTATTTCTCTCTCTCAAGTAACTACAGAACACCGTTATTTACATAGACATCCCATACCGTACCGTTATTGGATTTGTGCATCCCGACTCAACAATCACAAATTGCACAATAGCTCATGAGTAATGGACATGTTGTCAGTGTAGCTTAAATTGCCACTTGCATTTCTGCTTTCTATTTAAAAGATCCTTCTTTACTTAAACTGGGACACATTTTAAACAGGAGAAATGGTTGATACATTGAGGCTTATATCAGTTGTATATAACGGAGGTTTTTTCCATATTTGTATTTGCCCCATATTGAAACTTTTGACAATACTTAGCACTGACAATTAAGCTGCCCCAGTCTGGGAGTCCTTATGCGAATCAGATGTGACCTTTTAAATAGATTAGTGAGTTCAAATGGAAATAGAAGGGTAATTAAGCGAATAAAAATTATTTTATTTACATTCATTTGTACTTTACACCAACTTAACATCAGTTTGGGCTATGGATTTGTTATCAATCTCAGCAGATTCTTGTTACGGGCACCTGTAGAAAGACAAATCCACACTCTCTGCAGTACAATTAGAAATACGCAGTTACATTTACTTTTTAAAGAAATTATACTTTTCAGAGTACTTTTCAAGCAGCATATTTTTACTCCTACTTGAGTAATTAACGTTTTGGCAAAAGGAGAAATTAAACTAGCTGCAGGGAGGAGCTAACTACAATGAAATTACGATGAAACTATCCCACCTATTTGTTTTCAGTTTCTTGGATAACTAGACTAAGGCTACGTCCACACGACAACGCTCCTGGATTTTTTTTTATGCAGGTTGGGAAAAAATACGCGTCCACACATGTGTCGGATCAGTAAATATTTGCGTCCAGGCGAAAACGGAGCGCTGAGTATAAACGATGTAATACATATGCCACACCGATATGTGGCGCTGTAAACAGGAAACAGCCAGAGCCCCCAGACACGCAATACTACAAAGAGAGCATGTGCATAAAGTCCTTTCTCTTCCGTAAACAAGCAAACAAAACAAGATTGTACTGGCCATCGCACGCACAAAAGCCGACTCTCGTTTGGAGCGACGACGAAGTGGAGTTACGTCTGCGGGTTACGCTGGATTACAAAAACACAACAGTATCATCATAACGTCGACTGGGACTCCTGCAGCGTAATGAAGTTGGCTCGATGTTTGACATTCGCAGGGTTACCTTCTGGTCACGTGATGATGACGGCATCGCGACGTCATCGTTTTCCCAAAAGTCGCGTTTTGCCCGCCCACATGACAACGCGACCCCCGGCGTTCTCAGATTTCTCCACTCTGGAACCATCTGGAACAAAAAACACCGTTTTCACCCACCCAAAACGCCGGCGCCGTGTGGACGAAAAGCCAAAACGAATACAAACTTCTCTGTTTCCACCAAAAAACGTTGTCGTGTGGACAGGGCCTCTATGTGGGGTCTTGTTAGCACAGTCTTTCAGGGCCATAATGGGTGTTTTTACACCTCTGGACCTGACCTGGCTAACCCTATTGTTTTCTTTGTTTTGATTTAGATTTGACGATAGAGTTATAGATGGGAGACAAATTATGTCTGAGGCCTCCATTTCTGTTCAAGGAAGGGTTCTCTTTCTTGACCAAATTAAAATTAAATTAAATTAAAATGAAAGTTTTGGTTACTCTTCCCACTGTGAGTAAGTGATAAAATCTTGATGTTGACAATATGAAATGTATTATTTATTTATTTATTGACCTTTACTTAATCAGGAAATTGAGATTAAGAACCTCTTTTTAAAGGGAGTCCTGGCCAAGAGGCAGCAGCAAACACAACACACAGTTACATATTTACACAGACAAGACATAAAAGTTTAAAAACATTATAAAAAACAAGTGCAGATTGTGGAATTGGTCTCAAAAGCTCTCAGTTTGGATTTAAAAGTGCTCAAGGAAATTAAATCAGTTAGTTTCCAGTCTTTCTGTAGCATATTCCATGCAAAAGGTGCAGAGTAAACGAATGCCTTTTTACCCAATTCTGTATGAGCAAAAGGAACAGAAAGCAACAAATAGTCTTGTGAACGAAGAGAATACGATTCAGCATTTCTCAGAGCAATTAGGGTGCAAATGTACGAAGGCAGTAGTCCCAATATTGCCTTATAAATGAAAGTGTACCGGTGACTAGTCCTCCGAGTGGCCAGAGCAGGACATCCCACTTGAGAGTATAATTCACAGTGGTGAGTGGACATTTTACAGTTTGTAATGAACCTCAAAGAAGCACGATAAACAGAATCAATCATTCAAAGACATTGAGCAGCAGCATTCATGTACAAAAGATCTCCATAATCCAACACAGATAAAAATGTTGCATTGACAAGACGCTTTTTTACATTAAAAGAAAAACACTGTTTATTTTGAAAATAAAATCCCAATTTTAGCCTCAGCTAACGTGAAATGGTTTGAACATTTGTGTTTCTTGCAACGCTCCTTCTGATATGATTTAATTTTTCTCATTTTTGTGTCCATTATTTAATAGTTTGTCCTTCAAACTTTAAATTATATTTCAGATGTTACGTCTTAAAGGAAAATTAACATTTTTTTTTACAATCTGAGCCTTCTTTCGGCAATAAAACAAGTAGTTTTACTCACCCATAGCAGTTTGGTGTCAATTGGAGCAGTATCGCAGAACTTATGTTGAGCCGTTCTGTTCTACTAATGATCCCGTATCCGTTAGCGTGAGTGCTCGGGGCATTACTTTGCGGTGTCCAAATAACACAAACTTTAGCACTTTTCAAATCACAGAAGATCGCTGTGTCAGGGTAGACTTTTAGTGGATTCCAAAACGGCCTGAAACCTGATATCCAGCTATAGTTTCATTTGATGATGTCATCAGAGAGGACAGTGCGCATGCGTGAACTCAGCTGTTTTGTAAACACCGCTAGTCCGAAAGAAGCTAACACCGCTCTGAACTTTACTTTTCTGTTGCGATATCGGGTTTCAGGCCGTTTTGGAATCTACTAAAAGTCTACGCTGACACAGCGATCTTCTGTGATTTGAAAAGTGCTAAAGTTTGTGTTATTTGGAGACTGCAAATCAGTGCCCTGAGCACTCACGCTAACGGATACGGGATCATTAGTAGAACAGAACGGCTACAACATAACTTCTGCGATACCACTCCAATTGACACCAAACTGCTATGGGTGAGTAAAACTACTTGTTTTATTGCCGAAAGAAGGCTCAGATTGTTAAAAAAAAAAACGTTAATTTTCCTTTAACTGTTACTCTTTCTCCAAATACATTTTTGCTCTTACTTGATTAATGTCCTGGACCACTACTTTGTACGTCTGCTTGAGAGTAGACGTACTAGTATTTAAAGTAATGTTACAATATGCTTACTTGAGTATGATTTTTGGCTTCTCCACAAACATGGAAAGAAACTGCCTTAGTTTTGGCATACGTAAAAATCAAAGTGCATTAACAGAGTACATTACTAATATCATTTCTACTATGTCCACTAAATGAATAACAAATACAACTTTAAAACATTAGAATTGGATTTTTCTGTGTGTTCACTTCACTTTGCCAAGCTGCCTCTGCTCTTTTCAGTCCCAACTTTAGTTTTCATTGTTTTGCCCAATTCGGGGAGGGGCCGGGGGGAGGTCCTGAGTACAGCTGGAGCTTCCCATGTTTCAGATTACACCAGTGGGAGGAGGAGGAGGAGACCAGGGGCTTCTGTGATCCCGAGTCATTTAACAGCCAGTGTGTGGAGGCTCAAGTTGTGTAAAATGAAGTTCTACTATGTGGTCTCAGCTCTCCTCACCCGCGCGCTGTTTGGAGGTAGGAAACTGTTTATTTACGATATAGAACGGAGTAAAGATGAAATGTTCTAACAAGATCTTGAAGGTAACTGTTCAGAACATAGTAGATTTGATGCTTGATGAGGACTTTGAGCGAGAAGATGGACAAGCAAGAAGTCAACCCCTTGCAGCAATGTGAATGAGGATTGCAAGAAATATTGCAATGAAATGGTTGCAATTAAGATTTTTCTTCACGGAGATGTTATTGCTTTGTCTGGAATTTCTCACAGTATGGCATTAAACATTTCTACCTTCATGGAGACCAAACCAGACCAAGTTACAGGTCAAATCTGTGGAGAGGCAGGTGACGGACCGCCAACAATTATTAACTGACATAATGTCCTCCACAAATAACAAAATTTGGTGTCAAATCATGTCTAAAATCTGCTAAGCCTGTTGTTTCTTCTTCTGAAATGCATGGGATTCTTGGATTTGTTTAGTAGTTCAGATTTCAGTCTTCTGTGAATTGTAAACGCTCCAAGAAATGTTTAAAATGTGAACTTAGAACTGATTATTAAAACATAAACCACAAATTCCAGAACGCTCAGGAAAATTGCATTATTTTCCAAAATTGTTCAGCGCTAATGTAAAATATTTTTGGTCAACTTTGATTCCAAAATGTTGCAAGTAATCTAGGAGACGTTACATTTCATTTCTATGTTTATGTCTCTCGGTATTAAAGGTCCCATGGCATGAAATTTTCACTTTCTGAGGTTTTTGTACGTTAACGTGAGCTCCCCTACCCTGTTTAGCCCCCCCCCCCCCCATGGTTAAAAGTTGCGAAATGTCTAAACTGAGCATTTGCGATCCTTTTCTGTGTTACAAAAAATCGGAGCTCATCGGATTTTGAACAAGGCACCTTATTGACGTCAGATCGAAAAAAGAAATGCAAATGCAGTTCCACCCCCGTCTGTCTGAACTCAGCGTCTCTGTAAATCACGCCCAGAGAGTTTGGACTGCGAATGCGCTAGGCAATGCGAAATGCGTTTTTTTATTTGCCTGGAGGCACGTCCGAGTGTTTCTAGGCTCGGAAGTCCTTTATCTGAGCCTCTGGACCTTTGAACAGCAGTGGTTTAATTTTATTTTCTGTGGAAATGTGTTTATTTTTCAATGGAACGCTTCAAATCTCTCCCCCCGTGCAAAAACACGGAAATGGATCAGCTGAGAGCTCAGAGCCGAGAGCGGAGAGTTTGGCCACGCCCCCACCCTCTACTATAGGCCAGCTCTTTTCTCCTCATTTGCATTCCATCAACAACAACGCCCATTATGGAGTGTTCAGTGAGAGAAAAATTACTCTTTCTCATCTTATCTCTGTTTCTCATGCACTGAGGGTTGATTTTGAAGAAGGATTCATTTACAGTATTAGGGAACCATTAAGGAGCCATATAAAAGCATCAAGAAGTACCATGTCATGGGACCTTTAATTCAATAAAAGGAGCAGGAGAGGAGCTGTTCTTAATTACACGCCGCGTTGAGAGTCGAGAGCTGTGCCACAGTAAATTACCATAGTGTCATGGAAAGTGAGGATTATGAAACGAACAGGCAACTATAGGCAAAACAGATGTGGTGTCAAGATGGCACGTGACATATGTAGAAGTGTTAGGGAAGTCTGTTCCTCTGTGCAATGTGTAGCGTCAACTGCCAGAATCAACTTAAATAGACTCGGAGGATGTGTACTGGGGCTGTTTGGGATCAACAAAACCCTTTAAGGTCCTATATTATGCAAAACTGACTCTTGTGAGCTTTGTTAGAATGTTGTTACCTCATAAAAACATACCTGGAGTTGTTGTTTCCTTCACACATTTGAGTAATACTGCGAATGCTCTGTTCCACCTTGTGATACACTAGAATAACCGTAAGTTGATGCCTTTTTAGAGGAGTGCTTCCTGTAGCACCACTCAGTGACATCATAAGAGTGTTTTTACTTTGAGACTCTGAGTTTATGCAGATTTGTGTTGTTAAACATGGAATGAAACAAAAAAACACAACTTCAGGTGTGTTTTTGATGAGGATACAACATTAAAACATAGACATTTTGTGTTTCAAAAGTGGGGTACAGGGACCATTGGGGGTATGGGAGCACTGGACAGGTGGAATGATTTCTGATTTAAAAAGAAGGTGAAATTGAATAGTGTTTGACAGGGCTGGACTGGGACAAAAAAATGGCCCTGGCATTTTTTAGGCCCCCCTTCCCCCTTCTGGTTTAGTCCTGGTTTAGTCCTGGTTTAGTCCTGGTTTAGACCTGGTTTAGGCCTGGTTTAATCCTTGTTTATTCCTGGTTTAGTCCTGGTTCAGACCTGATTTAGTCCTGGTTTAGTTCTGGTTTAGACCTGGTTTAGTCTTGTTTAGACCTAATTTAGACCTGATTAGTCCTGGTTTAGTCCTGGTTCAGACCTGATTTAGTCCTGTTTAGTCCTGGTTCAGACCTGATTTAGTCCTGGTTCAGACCTGATTTAGTCCTGGTTTAGTCCTGGTTCAGACCTGGTTTAGTCCTGGTTCAGACCTGATTTAGTCCTGGTTTAGTCCTGGTTCAGACCTGATTTAGTCCTGGTTTAGTCCTGGTTCAGACCTGGTTTAGTCCTGGTTCAGACCTGATTTAGTCCTGGTTTAGTCCTGGTTCAGACCTGATTTAGTCCTGGTTTAGTCCTGGTTCAGATCTGATTAGTCCTGGTTTAGTCCTGGTTCAGAACTGATTTAGTCCTGGTTTAGTCCTGGTTCAGACCTGATTAGTCCTGATTTAGTCCTGGTTCAGAACTGATTTAGTCCTGGTTTAGTCCTGGTTCAGACCTGGTTTAGTCCTGGTTTAGTCCTGGTTCAGACCTGGTTCAGACCTGATTTAGTCCTGGTTTAGTCCTGGTTTAGTCCTGGTTCAGAACTGATTTAGTCCTGGTTCAGAACTGATTTAGTCCTGGTTTAGTCCTGGTTCAGACCTGGTTTAGTCCTGGTTCCATTGTCTGTATTGAAGATGGACCAATGGGACGCCTCCTCTAAATTGTAGGCCGGGCTCTAAGTAGGCCTAAAAAAAAAAAAAACAGCATCAGCCCCTAGAACTGTCGGCCCACCGGGAAAATGCCCGATACGCCCAATTACCAGTCCAGCCCTGGTGTTTGAATATAACATTTCTTTTGTATGGAGTAGTATTTCTATAGGACGATTATGAACCATTAAAACAAGAAAATGTAATTGTATTCACTGACAGTAAACTGGTAAACTGATCTATACCAAATCAAGACTCAGCATCAGATGAGTTAGGGGTTACTTGAGACAAAAAGTGTTTGGGAACCACAGATTTAAAAATACTGCCACTATCAACAAGAAAGGCTTTGACTGTGTCTGTAATTTGACTAAAGAATAGCATTGTTTCTTTTAATCTGAGAGTGTTGAAAGTAACCAGCTGTGGACTGTCAGGCATCTTAAAACAAATAATGTGACGAGAGCTCTTGGGGGAAGTAAATGGAGTCGCTCTTTATGCGTTTAAAGAAAATAACTGTGAAGCAGTTCAAGTGTTTGTGGGAGTCCAGATATGGGGCATTGAAAGAAATACAACACACTCCTAACACTTTATGGTGCTGCATTTTCCCATTTTGATCCTGACAGATGACTATAGTGGAACAAATGATTTGATATTAATCATTTTGTGTCATAAAATTTGTGGAGGATACATGTCAGTATTTTCAGAACAGTATACTGTAGTCACTTATGTGTACGTCAGTATAAAGAGCAAGTAAAGTTAGTCAAAGTTATTTTCAGACAAAGGGGGAGAATTTGACACTATAAGGAGCCACCATAGTCCCACACAATAATTAGAAACACTATTTTATGTATTCATTCAACAACCCATGACCAACTGTTGTTGTTTTTTTTTTTTCTTCTTTGTTTTTGTTTTTTTCAAGATTCACAAGATGTACAATATCAAAGTCAAATGAAAAAGGTAGTACAAATATGATAAAAGGAGAAGTTCAATTTGTCAACTGGACAAAGTTTGTTTGGTTGAAAACGTTTCGCTGCTCATCCGAGAGGCTTCGTCAGCTCTGGTTCTAGAAGAAGCCTCTCTATGAGCGGCGAAACGTTTTCAACCAAACAAACTTTGTCCAGTTGACAAATTGAACTTCTCCTTTTATCATGGATTCTACCTGGATGACTGAGGGACTTTTCCCGCATCGTAGTACAAATATACAATCAAAATTGTAATGTCCAAGAAGGAGTGGGGGGAAGAAAACTTATCTAACCCCCACCCCCATTACATCTATACATAATAACATGAAGAAAGGAATATCACTTCCATTTTCCCATGATAATTCTTATCTATTATGTACACTTATTTCTTTTTTACTTGGATACAAGTAACCATGTAGTTACGGATACAGGACCTGTATACTAGTACCAGCAATGGTAAGAAAGCACATACAGTACCAGCAATGGAGAAAAAGCAGATACCATAAGGTAAGGAAAAGCACATAATGATCAGAGATGTTCCAGCAGAACTAGTTTTGCAGAAGACAGTGATGAAATGACCTTATACTCTCTCCATATACTGTGACCAGACCATATTTTTGTAATGTAATTTAAACGTATTGACACTTTGGTGTTGCTTGTAGAGTTTGTCCAAAGTGTTCCAGAGTTTCACACCACGTACAGACATGCAAAAACTTTTTTTTAGTGGTTCTCACTTTGGGCAATTTGAAGTCTCCAGTCACTCTGAAGTTGTGTCTGGGTAAAAGACAGTGATTTTTTTTTATTTTTATTTAACCTTTATTTAACCAGGAAAGTCCCATTGAGATTAATAATCTCTTTTTCAAGGGAGTCCTGGCCAAGACAGCGGCACAGATCAATACAAATACAAACCATTTAAAAACAATTTAAGCAATTACAAGCAATAAAATGTTTCAGAATTAAAAACATTTACAAACCATAGATTTCAATTCCAAACCTTTGAGCAAGATTTTAAATTGTCCTATAGAGACCAGTTCCTTTAGTTTCCAGTCTTTTTGTAGATTGTTCCAAGTTGTGGGAGCAGAATACTGGAACGCCCCTTTACCAGCTTCTGTGCGAACACTTGGCACAGTCAGCAGCAGTGCTTCCTGAGAGCGTAAAGAATAATGTCCAGTTGCTCTTGGTTGAAGATATTCACACAGATATGAGGGGAGCAGGCGCTGAATACCTTTATAAATGAACATATACCAGTGCTGGCCAGCCCACACGTGTGTAAAGTTCAGTGGTGTGTGCGAGGGTTACACCATAATCCAAAATGGGTAAACATGTTGCTGCTGTGATCTTTTCTATTAAAATACATTAAAATTTACTTTGATCTGATCTAAAAAATTATACCCAAAAGACTAAAATAATGTACTTTTCAGTACTTGTCAGAACTGATATTTTGGTATCTCTCCATCCATCACAAACAAAATAGATGTGGAGGCCTACAGCTTTTCACTTTTACACACATAGGCCTATTTAAATCCTATCATTATTATTGAATTGTTGATCCAGTCTAAATTAATATATAAAATCAACACTTTTTATCCATGTTTCTGTTTCAGATATTTCTTTGGCCATCAACGTCACCATCGTCCCCGCTCCATTTACGGTAGCCCAGGAGGGTCAGAACATTACTCTGTCCTGCATAGTTTCTCAGCGCCGCAGAAATGCTGCTCTACCTGTCGTCAAATGGACCTTCCTCCCTGCTGGTGCCGAGCGGGCGGAGGAGGAACTCCTTATTGCCCGGGTCAACATGAGGAAGGCCCGCTTCTATGGCAATTACACCAAAAGCTTCTCTTGGCCCAAGATGAAGCTGACGGTGGTGAAGCAGGGGAAGATTTTTGACCTGATGATCCTGAACGTAGGGGAAGGAGATCGAGGGCTGTACATGTGCCGAGTGCAGGAGTTTAAGAAGCACCAGGAGAGATGGAAGGCCTCATCCAACTGCACTGCTGCCACGGAACTTAGAGGTAAATACCGTTTGGTCAAGTTTAAAAATTAAAGCTGTGAAATCTTCATGGTGTTAAATGGAAGTGGGGCAGCAGTGGCTCTGTAGGTAAAACGCTCTGCCATAAACTAAAAGAAGATTTGACCCTAGCTACGAGAAGTATACTGTCATTGAGTCCTTGGGGTATGCCGGAGTTATTGGTGGTGTTCAGATTGTATTTCGATGCTTGGAAATAGACTTGGCTCTATAGTTTTTGCCATGGTAAAGCTAACAATAACTAGCATGCTAACAGTGCACCAGCCTTACTTCCTGGCTCGCAGATGACAAACAAAATCCTTATAATTAGATGCAGACAGCACACAGGTCTAACATTTTGAACATAAGAGTTGATTTTACAATGTATCTGTAATGCCTTTACCAGGAGTGTCAAACTCATGATCACAAAGGGGCCGGATCAGAAATCTCATGGCAAATATACCCCAAAAATAACAATAAGTCCAAATATTTGTGCAGAGAAACACAAATCTATTACAGAAGTCTTTTTATTTGATGAACTCTTTCTTTTACAAAATATTATAATATTATGAACAACCTGAAAGAAGAAAAATGCAAAACATATTCAACCAAATCAACTTTTGTCTAGTTGACAAATCGAATTTCTCCTTTTGCCGTGGATTCTACCTGGATGACTGAGGGATTCTACACACATTAAAAAAATAAAAATAAAAATTTAATTAAAAAAATTTCAACATAAGCACACAGGTTTCCCATTCACCTCTGTGAACAAATAGGAATTAGACCATTTTTGTTGGAAAATCCTGCACTCGGCGTCCACTTTTCTCATTTTTGACATTTTGCTGATGAGGGTGTCACATCAACAGTCAAAACGATGGTCCTTTAAGAGCGTTTGGAAAGAGGCGAGTCTTCATTTGTGCTGCTCTGGTGGGAGGGGCCACGCACAGAGGCGCTGGAGACGCTGCTATGCTAAATTGTGCAGAAATGAGTCAGAAAATTACCAATATTTTAATAAAAAAATTTAATGTTTTAATAGAAAATCAGCCCGAGGGCCAGATTAAAGGTCTTGGAGGGCCGGATCTGGCCCCCGCGCCGCATGTTTGACACCCCTGGCCTATACAGTATTACATTAATTTCTTATTTGTGTAATAATGTTGTTTGTGATAAAAAACGAAATTCAATTTGTCAACTGGACAAAGTTTGTTTGGTTGAAAATGTTTCGCCGCTCATCCGAGAGGCTTCGTCAGTTCGTCAGTCAGGCGAAACGTTTTCAACCAAACAAACTTTGTCCAGTTGACAAATTGAATTTCGTCTTTTATCATGGATTCTACCTGGACGACTGAGGGACTCTTCACGCAATAATGTTGTTTCCGCATCAGAAACATACCTGGAGTTGTGTTTTGTTTCATTCACACATGTTTAACACACACACCCTGCATTTTTAGGCTGACGTCACCTCTTAAACAGAAAACCATCTGTTCCACCTTGTGATGTGATAATCCATTGTGTTTTTAAACTCCATACACCTTCACTAGAATCATTTGGCTCATTTCAGCCCTGAAATTGTGTACCAAACTAAAGATAAAAGGTATCTTTTAACTTGAAAACTACCACTATGTGACGTCCCAAGGTAGAACAGAGTTTTTTTATTTTGGGGGATGCAGACAGATTCATTTTCCCACATTATGCAAACATGAAAGAAGAATGAAAGAAAACCCAACTTCAGATATGTTTTGACAGCAAATCAGGTACAGCTCCCTGTGGTTATAAGCAAACATATTGGATTGAGTTTTAACCTGGATATTCTCTATCTTCAATAGATTGTTTGCATTATCACTGTGGCCTCTATATGCAGATACTGTACTATTGATACTAATGATGTTGATGATGCGGTGAAAATGATACTGAGAACCAAGCTACAATGCAATAAACTTAATCCATCGTCCCCTTGCCCATCCTGCAGCATGACCTCATTGCTTTTGATGGGGAAGGGTGGAGGCTTAACAGCCACTTGAGCAACCACAACAGAAGCAGTTGTGATGATAGTACGCAATGAGCAGACATGGAGTAGATCCTTTCTAACAGTACAGAAATGCAAGAAAAGCTTTGCATGTGTAAAAGCTATTAATGTTACACTGAACAATAAAATAAATATGTTATTTTTACAGCTCAGTAGAAATAATTGGTCTGACAGCAACTGGATGATGTCACTTTTGGAACAAACAAACTAGGTAACTTTGGTAACCAAGACAGACAAAAGAGTCTTTAAGTGAGTTGAGTGTTTGACCAATCAGAGGGTAGCTCAGACCACGTAAGGGTGTGTACTGTGTTCCTTGGCAAGACACCTGACCCACACTACCCACTTCAATAGAGCTGTATCATTTTGGAAAGAAATCTGATTGTGATTTTTTTCCAGATATGAAATACAAGATATTTTGTTCTTTGCAGAGGACATTCCATTATAAATTTGAAATGGTCACATTTTTATACAGCGATTTTCCACTTTCAAGGCACTCAAAGCTCTTTACATCAAGGAACCACACACCACACACAGACACTAGGGGTGAGGTGGGTTAAAGGAGAATTAACGTTTTTTACAATCTGAGCCTTATTTCGGTAATAAAACAAGTTGTTTTACTCACCCATAGCACTTTGGTGTCAATTGGAGCAGTATCGCAGAACTTATGTTGTAGCCTGTTCTACTAATGATCCCGTATCCGTTAGCGTGAGTGCTCGGGGCACTGATTTGCGGTGTCCAAATAACACAAACTTTAGCACTTTTCAAATCACAGAAGATCGCTGTGTCAGGGTAGACTTTTAGTAGATTCCAAAACGTCCTGAAACCCGATATCGCAACAGAAAAGTAAAGTTCAGAGCGGTGTTAGCTTCTTTCGGACTAGCGGTGTTTACAAAACAGCTGAGTTCACGCATGCGCACTGTCCTCTCTGATGACGTCATCAAATGAAACTATAGCTGGATATCGGGTTTCAGGCCGTTTTGGAATCCACTAAAAGTCTACCCTGACACAGCAATCTTCTGTGATTTGAAAAGTGCTAAAGTTTGTGTTATTTGGACACCGCAAAGTAATGCCCCGAGCACTCACGCTAACGGATACGGGATCATTAGTAGAACAGAACGGCTACAACATAAGTTCTGCGATACTGCTCCAATTGACACCAAACTGCTATGGGTGAGTAAAACTACTTGTTTTATTGCCGAAAGAAGGCTCAGATTGTAAAAAAAAACCCTTACTTTTCCTTTAAAGGAGAATTAATGTTTTTTACAATCTGAGCCTTATTTCGGTAATAAATCAAGTTGTTTTACTCACCCATAGCACTTTGGTGTCATATGGAGCACTTCTAGAGATGTTTTAGATTAGCGATCTCCGTAATGTGAGTTCTCGGGGCACATGTTTGCGGTTTCCAAATAACACAAACGTTAGCACTTTTCAAATCATAGAAGCTCAATGTCTTAGTCTACGCTTCTGTTTGAGTCAAAAGTGGCCTGTAATCCGAGATTTATCCATAGTTTCGAGTAGATGAGGACGCCAGTGCGCATGTGCGGAGTCACAGCTTGTTTCACTCTCAGCTTCCGGAACCCAAACATGAAACGCAAAGCTGTAAATTATGGATAAATCTCGGTTTACAGGCCAAGTGCTAAAGTTTGTGTTATTTGAAGACCCCTCGGGGCATATATTACATGCTTGGGGCATATATTATATGCCCCAAGAACTCGCGATACGGATATCGCTAATCAAAAACATCTCCGGAAGTGCTCCATATGACACCAAAGTATGGGTATGGGTGAGTAAAACAACAACGTGTTTTATTACCTAAATAAGGCTCAGATTGTAAAAAATGTAAATTCTCCTTTCAGTGTCTTGCCCAAGAACCCAATGACAGCATTCTGTGGGAGCTGGAATCGCACCACCAACCTGTGGTCCAGTGGGTCTGACCACTGAACCAATGATGTTTTATGTTGAGAGCGGCTTCGACCCGCTAAGTTTCGGATCAGTGATCACTCTACCAACTGAGCTACTGCTGCCAATAAATAGTTGCAGCTTTTGAGATTTGATCATTGTGGATGCTTATTTTTAAATTTCGATCCGATTGCGATACATAGTGCAACTCTACTGTACTTTTAAGTCACATTTGCTGCTCAGTGTGACTTAAGGACATGCCTACCTGAAAAAATGAAAACCTAAACTTGAAGGAATAGGAACATTTATCTATTTCTGTGTCGTATCCCTGTATTATCCTGGATTCCTCCTCATTTCAGCAGTAGACACACCACATGCACACCACATTTTCCATTGGAGCGTTCCGTTCCCTCAGGCTGTGACTTTCAGGTGGTCCCGAGCCAAACGCGGAGGTTTGTCAGACACGCAGTCACTACCCAGGGCTGTTGTCATTGGCATCGATGTGGAGTTTCCCTCCCAAAAGTAGAACCGGGAGACGGAGAGAAAGTCAGCCGAAACGAAGCAAGAGATAGTTCTGCTAGGGAAGGATGTTTATATCCCAACTTGGTGACAGTGGAGCGGGGCAGCTGTCCGGCGTCTGGCCCTTAAAGTATTGTGGTCAAGGATGTGGAGATGTGGATGGCTATTTTCATCAAAGGAAGCTCTGGTAAATTATGGTGAAAGCAGAAAAAAAGCATATGAAAAACATACTTGGTGGATGCAGGAATTACAACAAGAGGAAATGGCTGAAGGAATATAACATAAATATGCTAACATAAAGGGTACAAAGCTATAAAACTATACTCTATCAATGTTTTATCAAATGGCTCACTTGAATGGCTTTGAGTAAGTGATATAATCATGTAATCAACACAGGCTGAAATTAACTTGGAATTTCCTTAATTAACTTCAGTTTGACTGTATAAACATTACACTTTGGGTCATTCAAGGCCTAAAGTTAGAACTTAAATTTGATGTAATGTATTTTTAGAGATTATTACTGTATTGTTTTTGTATTTTGAGGTATCTCTTTTGTCTCCTATTTAACAGCTACTTTCTTCTAGAGATCAACTGATACCAATTGTTCAGAATCCAGAGAAATTGATTGCCAATAAGCTCTGACGATATATTTTTGGGCTAATGTTCTGCTAATGTGCTGATATATAGGGCCAATTTCCAAACAAATATATGATATATGGTGTGATTAGGAACAAGAAACGTATCCACAACCTTATTTCACTGCAAACCCAACAAAAAGTGGTGCAGTCCGTTTGAGCAGTGTTCAGATGAAGCTAAAGATTTGCGATTTGAGCTGGTGCAATTATCAAATCACTGCTGCAATTATTTAAATACTACAGTGTCCTCAGCAAAGAATAAAATACCCCGTCTTTTTTTTTTTTTTTTAAAGGTCCCATGTCATGAAATTTTCACTTTCTGAGGTTTTTGAATATTAATGTGAGCTCCCCTACCCTGTTTAGGCCCCCCCTTCCCCATGGTTAAAAGTTGCGAAATGTCTAAACTGAGCATTTGCGATCCTTTTCTGCGTTACAAAAAATCGGAGCTCAAACGGGCGATTTTGAACAAGGCACCTTATTGACGTCAGATCGTAAAAAGAAATGCAAATGCAGTTCCACCCCCGTCTGTCTGAACTCAGCGTCTCTGTAAATCACGCCCAGAGAGTTTGGACTGCGAATGCGCTAGGCAATGCGAAATGTGTTTTTTTATTTGCCTGGAGGCACGTCCGAGTGTTTCTAGGCTCGGAAGTCCTTTATCTGAGCCTCTGGACCTTTGAACAGCAGTGGTTTAATTTTATTTTCTGTTTATTTTTCAATGGAACGCTTCAAATCTCTCCCCCCATGCAAAAACAAGGAAATGGATCAGCTGTGGGCTCTGAGCCGAGAGTGGATAGTTTGGCCACGCCCCCACCCTCTACTATAGGCCAGCTCTTTTCTCCTCATTTGCATTCAAGCAACAACGCCCATTATGGAGTGTTCAGAGAGAGAAAAATTATTCTTTCTCAGCTTATCTCAGAAGGATTCATTTACAGTATTAGGGAACCATTAAGGAGCCATATAAAAGCATCAAGGGCTACGTTCACACTGCAGGGCTTAATGCTCAATTCCGATTTTTTTGTGAAATCCGATTTTTTTGCGAGGCCGTTCACATTTCCAGTTAAATGCGAATTGTATGTGATCTCCAGTGTGAACGCTAAACTCCCCAAAAGTGTTCCGCATGCGCCTTGGAGGACACGATGACGTCACACGCAGCAAACGCGCTCAATGTTTACGGAAGTAGCCTAAAGTTGCTTTCGTACCGGAGCCAAAACATGTACAGCTTATTTGTTTTAAGGAGGAGACGGAGAAGGACGAGGTTTTTGGCCACAGCGTTTTGCGGGGCAGTGGCAGCAACGTGTGCAGAAAGGAACATGTGGGTGCGGAGTCACAGGCAGGAGGGGTGGGATTGCTACGTGCTTCGCCGCTTCACTGATACGAGTTTATATACTATTTTCGCATGATGAGAAGAACGTTTGTGCACATTTGTGAACGCCTACTTGTACCACTCTCATTGGAGGAAACACACTGAGGTCGGATGAATGCGACCTGGCCGTTCAGACTGCAGTCGCATGTCAAAAGATCGGATATGTATCGGATTTAGGACCACATATCCAAGTGGCCTGGATCGCATTTGAAAAAATCGGATCTGTGTCGTTCACACTGTCATTAGAAGATCAGATACAGGTCGCATAGAGGCAAAAAAATCGGATTTGGGTCGTTTCAGGCTGCAGTGTGAACGTAGCCAAGAAGTACCATGTCATGGGATCTTTAAATCATGTCATACCCATAGTTTAGACCTCCACAAACATGTTCTGAAATTCATTCAGTTTATCAGTTCAAATCAGTTTCAAACTAAACTTTTTTTTCCCCCAAAACAGTGCAACTCTTCTACACAAAAAACAAGTTAAAGTCTCTTGGACAAACATCTCCAGTCAGTTGAGCAATAACGACCATCCACCTACCCCAGCAGGTCTTATTAGCGCGCAGGCTGGTATTTCCTCCAGTGTTCCCCACCTATAGTTGACAGCCACGATAAACATCAGCTTTACATCTAAGAGGAAAAACCCCACTGGGACCTGCTTGCGCTGCACAGTCCAGGCTGGCTCTCCTCTGGCGTGCCCACATATGTCCAAGTGTTTGTCTGTGCTTGTGACGTACGCAGCGGTGGAATGCGGGAGGTTGGATGACTCTAGGTGGCCAGGTGTTTCCACAATTCAGCCCTCACACAAAAGTGCCATTAATACAGCGGCTGCTCTAATAAACGTGCACGGGGGTCAGAGGGTCCGGCTGCTATAGGGAAGATGCACGTGTGATGAGTGGGCGAACGTGAGCTGGATGTTTAAGTAACAACAGGGAAACAGGGAAGCTACCAGTGGAAAGTTCTGTGTAAAGATGGAAAGAAGAACTAAAATAAAGAGTTTTTGGTAAGTCAACAGGCAAGGTGTAGGCTGTGACAGGAAGAGGGTTTTTTTTGTTTTGTTTTTATGGGTGTAGGACCACCAGCACGTTTTTATGTTTCATGTACGTTTTTATGTTTTATGTTTATGTATGTTTCACTCTTGCTTCACAGTTATAAGGTCGTGAGTTTGTGTCCTTTTCAGTGTTAAATTTAACGTTTTTCTCACATCTGTGTGGGTTTCCAAAATATATAGAGACTGGGGTTGTAATTTCAGTTACCCCATTGTTAAACCAGTGGAGATGTTGACGGTAATCTAAAGCGTTTGACGTTCAATTGGCCCATGATTGGATACTTTAAGAAGTATCTGTTTTGACTCAGTTTGTGCTGAAAAGACTGCCAGGAGATGAAAGGGAGCCTAAACTATTCTATCCCACTAAAAACAACAAACTTTCAAGATGATTTTATTATAAATCTTTTTTGCAGACAAACCTTTTGTTTGAAAAATAGGCTATAGCACTATGGGCTATAGACTAATCCTCCAAATGAGCACACTGACAACGCTTGATCAGTAGTCGAGTTGTAAAATGAAACCAGGGGGGATGGTGAAATTTTTCATTTATGTGACTATTTTCCAGCGGGGACACACACACCTTAGTCCTGGTTCAGACCTGGTTTAGACCTGGTTTAATCCTGGTTTAGACCTGGTTTAGACCTGTTATAAACCTAGTTTAGACATGGTTTAGACTTGGTTTAGTCCCGGTTTAGTCCTGGTTTAGACCTGGTTTAGACCTGGCTTAGTCCTGTTTAGACCTGGTTTAGACCTGGTTTAATCCTGGTTTAGACCTGGTTTAGACCTGTTTTAAACCTAGTTTAGACCTGGTTTAGACCTGGTTTAGACCTGGTTTAGACCTGGTTTAGTCCCGGTTTAGTCCTGGTTTAGACCTGGTTTAGACCTGGCTTAGTCCTGTTTAGACCTGGTTTAGACCTAGTTTAGTCCTGGTTTAGTCTCGGTTTAGTCCCGGTTTAGTCCCGGGCTCCTGCTGTCAGCTAATATGTCCCTTTGATGCAGAAATAATATGATAATATAACTCACCCCATAAGAACACGGTCAGCTCTGTAGTTTGCGGTGTTGTCTGATAATTCGCGTGTCCACGTGTATGTGCGTGGAAACCGACATAATTATCCCGAGTCCCGAGGCGAGAGTTCCTTCTTACGTAGCATTAACATAGCGTACATATTTTTAAAAATCTTTTATTATTACAAGGTACATATTTTGACATCACAATAACATTCGCAAAACACTCAGAAGACACATCGGGGGATGGGGAGTGCAGAGGACCAAAGGGCTCGTTCCAGGTGAAGAAAGGGGGTCTGGGGGGAAGCAAGGGCGATGTAGTGTCCAGGGAAGGGGGCTATATATTAACAGGGCTCGCTCACAGCTGATCGGCGAACAGGCGCAAACACAACAGCGCTAATGGTCATGATTGGCGGGAGTGCGATGGGTGGGTATGCTGCAACATGACTGGAAGCCGTAGCGCAGTTCGGCCTATGACTGGCTCTTGGAACTGGCCACTATTCATGTAGGTCACCTGTTTTTACTTCAAAATGGTGAATTTCGCCAAAAGGTGAGGGATTTTCATGCCTGATTGATACAATGCCACAAGGGATGGAAGAAGGGATGCCCATTTTAGAAGAGGGATGATTTTGACTATTTTTTCCCTCAGGGGGGATGCCAGTACTGGGCTTGATTACCTTTACATATTGTTGGCTCAGGTACTTAAGCCCAGGTTTCCATTCCAGTACTTGAACAATTCTTTTCCCAGCACCTATTCTTATAAATCAATATGTATAATGACAAAACTGAATATAAATTACATTATAATAGTATCTTGCCTTAGCCTAACCTTTTTTAAGTACTGTACCTTTTGGTAACTGGCTTTATTCCTCATGGTTCAAGATTTAGACAATGTTCTGGGAATGAAAGATGACCAGAAACTAGGGATGTCAACAATTAATCGACTTAAAATTAATTGTCGATCAAGACGTTTGCCGAACAAAATGCATTAATTGTAACCCACTTGCGAGAAAGACCATAGCGTTACATCATGTAACCCTTTCCTCTCTGGATGTTGCCGTACAACTCACAGTAGAGCTGGACCTAGAACCATATATTTTTGAAATTATAAAAGCATGTAAGTTACATGCTTTTATAATTTCTTGATTGTTCTGGTTTGAGGCCCTGTAATGTTTTATGCTGTGTCCAGGTGCCCTGTGAAATTTATATTTTGTACTTTAACCCTTCACAGATTAAGGGAGAGAAATATTGTTGATGCCTTAGTTCAAAATAAATGTTGAGAATGTCCTAAAATAGCCTGGATTCACTGGTTTCATCATAACATGTAGACTAAATAACATTCTGTTTAATTTCTTCTGTTCCTTTTAATTTCAAGATTTCCATGCTGCAAGTGCAACAACTGAGCCAGTCCTCAATTTATTTTCAATAAAGAATGTATTGAGGAATATACAATATAATAATACTATGATATATTTTTGACTCAGTGTTATGTATACTATAGCTTATATTCTTAAAGACCCTATTGAAACACTAAAATTCAGGTGAAAAACGCCGCTTAGCAGTTAATCGTAAGTCGATCGATAAGGTCAATCAACTATAGATTAATCGATTGAAGAATGTTTAAAGTATAACCTTGAGAAAATAGATAGAAAATGACAGGTGTGAAACTACCTCTCCAGTATACTATTCCTACTATGTTATTTGATGCAATGTATGTACAAAACCTTAGATTTGCCATCAAAACCAAGATTCTTCCTGTTTACAGCTTAACAAGTGGAAAAAATAGGCACTGTCACTTCTATTATTACATGTGATATAAAGAGATACAATAGAGCCATTAGGAAGTGAATTTTCTTTAAACAATCGAGAAATTCTAGAAAACAGGGCATCACATTCACATCCACTCATTTATGATACACTGAAGTAAACCAGCGATAATGCCGTACAGGGGCTTATTATTCTCATTTCTATGTATGGATGAGTCTCGGGTTTGGACGAGCATAAATGGCACTGAAAGCATTTGAAAAGCAGCTCTGTGGCGAAGCTGAACAAAACCCAGTCTGTGTTGGCCATTCTCACTGTTATCTGATAGCCGCTATTGAAAAGATTCAGTCAAAAGAAGTTGGATAGAGGCAGCTTCATGGGAAACAGTAGAGAAGACCCATGTGTGCTGTAATTATTCCAACATGCAGCTGCTGCCATTCACCGAGCCTGGGACTATATCATCTGACATAGACAGGATTTACACTAGGCAAGGTTTACAGTAGGGCTTGGGTAAATTGCCACGCTCAAGTCATACCACGTTTTCTTTTACATTCATTATGATTTATTTTATTGAGTGGGTGGCAGTAGCTCGGAAGGTATGGTGAGAGTAGGATACTGCAGATTTGTATGTGAATAAAATGTGAATGGGTTTGCATTGCAAGACCATATAAAGCAGCGGTGTCAAACTCATTCTGGTCCGGGGGCCGTATCCAACCTAATAATTATAATAATAATTCATTGCATTTATACAACGCCTTTCATGACACCCAAAGCGCTTTACAGTTCATTGTTCATTCACTCCACACTTGGTGGTGGTAAGCTACTTTCTGTAGCCACAGCTGCCCTGGGGCAGACTGACGGAATCAAGGCTGCCAATTTGCGCCATCGGCCCCTCCGACCACCTCCAACACTCACGCACACTCCACTTTCATACTAGGCAAATGTGGGAAAAGTGTCTTGCCTAAGGACACAGCGACAGTTTTTTTTTTTTTTGCAACTGGCGCCCCACTGTGGCACCTGGAATTCCCAGCGATCTCCCATCCAAGTACTAACCAGGCCCTGCCTTGCTTAGCTTCTGAGATCTGACGGGATCAGGCTTTGACAGGCAGGTATGGCCCTTTGATCCCAAAGGGGCCGGATCAGAAAAATGGCAAATATACCCCAAAAATAGCAATAAGTCCAAATATTTGTGCAGAGAAACATAAATCAATTACATAAGTCTTTATTTGAATAACTAACAACAACGACTAAATATTATAATATTATGAACAACCTACTTTTTTCATTTTTGACATTTTGCTGATGAGGGTGTCACGTTCAACAGTCAAAATAATAGTTCTTTATGAGCATTTGGAAAGAGAAAAATACCAATAATTTACTAGAAAATTTAAATATAATTTAAATATTTTAATAGAAAATCAGACAAGGGCCAGATTAAAGGTCTTGGAGGGCCGGATCTGGCCCCCGGGCCGCATGTTTGACACCCCTGATATAAAGCATACTTGTTTATTAGGGCTGTCATTGTTAAATATATGTGTCCATGTTATACAAAGTTCTGATCTGTTATAATGTTGTTTCCTCATCAAAAACATAGCTGGAGTTGTGTTTTGTTTTATTCAAACATGTTTAACTCATAAACCCTGTTTTTTCTGTCAGACTGAAAACACTC
The DNA here is from genome assembly GCA_036785185.1 of Paratrypauchen microcephalus. NCBI lineage: Eukaryota > Metazoa > Chordata > Actinopteri > Gobiiformes > Gobiidae > Paratrypauchen > Paratrypauchen microcephalus. Next base: position 62,965 of record JAVJIX010000126.1, read on the forward strand.
TGTTCCACCTTGTGATGTCATGCGGTAATACAGGAAGGGAAGCGCTCCACTGTGTTTTTATGCTCCATCCGTCTTCACTAGAATCATTTGGATAAGTTCAGCCCTGGGAATTGGCAATCTCTACTGAACAAAAAGTAAAATGTAGCTGTTAACTTGAAAACTACCGCTTCATGGCATCACAAGGTGGAACGGAGCGTTTTGAGCTTTGAATATGTAGACAGACCAATAATAATAAAGGGTTACTCAAACATGTGTGCGTCATGAAGCCTTTTACCTTTAGTTCAGTAGAAATTGGCAATTCCAGGGCTGAAATTATTATCCAAATGATTTTAGTGAAGGTGCATGATTAAAAACACCCTGGACCACAGCGGAGCACTTCCTGTATCACATGACATCACAACATGAATCAGAGTGTAAGCCTAAATATACAGTATTTGTGTATTAAAACAACATTACAACATACAGTAGATCAGAAAATAGCATAATATTGGCCTTTTAAAGGTCCCATGACATGGTACTTCTTGATGCTTTTATATGGCTCCTTAATGGTTCCCTAATGCTGTAAATGAATCCTTCTTCAAAATCAACACTCAGTGCATGAGAAACAGAGATAAGATGAGAAAGAGTCATAAATATCTCTCTCAAACACTTTATTCCGGGCGTTGTTGCTTGAATGCAAATGAGGAGAAAAGAGATGGCCTATAGTAGAGGGTGGGGGCGTGGCCAAACTCTCCGCTCTCCGCTGTCAGCTCTCAGCTGATCCATTTCCGTGTTTTTGCACGGGGGGAGAGATTTGAAGCGTTCCATTGAAAAATAAACACATTTCCACAGAAAATAAAATTAAACCACTTCTGTTCAAAGGTCCAGAGGCTCAGATAAAGGACTTCCGAGCCTAGAAACACTCGGACGTGCCTCCAGGCAAATAAAAAAACGCATTTCGCATTGCCTAGCGCATTCGCAGTCCAAACTCTCTGGGCGTGATTTACAGAGACGCTGAGTTCACGGGGGTGGAACTGCATTTGCATTTCTTTTTTCGATCTGACGTCAATAAGGTGCCTTGTTCAAAATCGTCCGTTTGAGCTCCGATTTTTTCTCACGCAGATCGCACATGCTCAGTTTAGACATTTTGCAACTTTTAACCATGGGGGGGGGCCCTAAACAGGGTAGGGGAGCTCACATTAACGTTCAAAAACCTCAGAAAGTGAAAAATTTCATGCCATGGGACCTTTAAAATTGGCAGCCAATTAATTTACATGTGTTTTTTTTATATTTCACATTTGACAGCACTAATATTAATGCAGTAAAACATTTAATAGTACGTTTATGTAAATTATAACACTCAAAAGCTATGTCTCTGGTTGTTGTATTTAGTCTATGGGCTGCGCTGTGGCTCTGTGGTGAAGCAGCAGTGCATCTAGAGCCACTTGTCTGTCTCAGCTTAATGTGTTTTGATTATACCCTGCTAGTCTATGGGACAAAAGTACATTGAGTCGAAACATTTACGCTGTATATGGACCGACCATATGCAGAAACGAAACCTATTGTTTAGCTTTTTGCGTATGCCCCGTCAGCAGTTTTGTGTTCCCCTTTGCATTCTTTGGGTCCGCTTTTTCCGCACGATAGGTGGGATTGGTGTCACATTCCAAACCAAAGGAATCTACGGCTTAATTTGAAGTAGAAAGAGAGCAAAGTCATTGGTGTCTTTATACACTGTGTTATTATAGGTTATGTGGCGTCTGCTCTCCTCGGCCTTGATCTTTTGCTGTCCCTTGGTTTGAATGCTGCCGATTCATGAAGAAAATTGCGATGTTTGGCTGCCGTTTTGCAACCAAGATGAGCTATTCTGATGGGAGGCGCGTCAGACATCTCACGTGGTTTTTGGCTGTGGTAGGCTGGTCCTGGTTCAGAGCCCTGTGATCAGCTGGTGGTGGTTTGGGCCAGGTTTAATGGCTACTGTTGCTTCCAGCTCCTCACTAGTGTTAAGTCTCCTCTGGCCACATGAGCGAGCGACGTGTGGGGCAGGATATACAGTTCAAGTGCGAGACATATTTTCACAGTCATTCTACACTCGAGTAATACAGCAGGATTACTCATGGTGACTAGAGTGTCATTAGTCATCACTACATTCAGTTTGATCCATTTGGCTAATATCCAGTGAAGGGGCGGATTAAACAATGGCTATTCGGAAGTCTTTGGCACTCAGTTCTGTCTTTGGCCGTGCATTGGGGGGATGTGGTGAGCAGCAAGGAGGAAGTTCTGGCATTGCGGTTGTTTCATTATGATAAATTTGACTAGACAAGATGAAGGAATACATTCTTTGTCTTTAGAAAGAACATTTTCATATGAGAATTACCAGGGCTAGACTGGGACAAAAAAACGGTCCTGGCATTTTTGGCTTAGACCGGCCCGTCATCATTAGCGGAGCACAACGGACTGATTTATGTATGTGTTTCCCAAAGCAAAGTATTTTACTATTGTTACATCCTGGCCTAGGGGAAACATTTAAAGGAAAAATCCCAGCTCCCAAAAACCACCAGTAAACTACACGCACACTCAAACACTGCGCAGTAACTACACATTCAATGGTTTATTTAAAATGCATCTTGCACACACACCCAAAAAAAAAAATTCTCATCAAAAAAATCTTTCTCATCGAATCTACACGATTCACGTAGGTCACCTGGCTTCAAAACGGCAAATTGCGTTTAAAGGTGAGCGATTTTCATGCCTGTCCATCACCTAAAATTCACATTATTATCCTAACATTACTACCTGCTTACCTGCTGTGCCTGTGCTACACTTCCTGGTCACTCTGTCCGTCGGGTTCTCTCGGGTTCCCTGTCAACAGTCTTTGGCTGCTCCTTTCCCTGTCCACCTTCAACCTGGGCTGCAGAGGACATGGAGGCTCCAGCCCCTCCAGGGAATATGTCTGTTATTTTAGAACATTTTGCAGCATCTGTAGTGAGATTTTCTAATATTTTAGGCCGCAACTTCTCCGCACCGCCTTTCTGCCACTTCTCCATGTTTCCACGCTCAACACTATAAAACTGGAAGGGATCAGTGCAGAGAAAGGGGTGGGACCGCTCTCGTAAGCTACTATGTCCTGATTGGTTTAGTCCACTGTCTATATTGAAGATGGACCAATGGGCCACCTCCTCTAAATTGTGGGCCGGTCTCTAAGTAAAAAAATAAATAAAAATACAGCATTGGCCCCTAGTACTGTTGACCCACTGGGAAAATGCCCAGTATGCCCGATTACCAGTCCAGGCCTGATAGTTACCATCAAACTGTTTTCTGGCTGGTGGCACGGTGGTTGAGTGGCTAGCGCTCATGCTTCACAGCAAGAAGGGGGTTCGATCCCTGGGTTGCCCAGGGATCGTGTGTGTGTTCTGTGTGGAGTTTGCATGCATGGTCAGGGTTCGATCCCCGGGTTGCCTGAGCCTTTCTGTGTGGAGTTTGCATGTTCTCCCTGTGTCTGGATGGGTTTCCTCCGGGCACTCTGGTTTCCATCAACCCAAAACATGCTCCAGCTTAGGTCCTGACCAAGCCGAGCAATAAGATCATGGAGATGGGTCCCCGGGCACCTGAAAGACGAGCTGCCCACTGCTCCTGAAGTATGGGTCAAATGCAGAGGAATAATTTCCCTACAGGGATGAATAAAGCGTGTCTTCTTCTTCTTCGTGTGTTCACTATTACTTCTAGTGGAGTTGTCATACATGAAGTGTCTAAAAACGACTGTGCTTGTCTAAACAATTTTGTGTATACTTTTAACTATATTAATAATGCATTAGTCTTATTTTCCAGATGCTCAAACTTGCTTTACAATTTCCCCACAACTGCTCTGGGGCCCACTGATGGAAGCAAGGCTACCATTCTGTGCCATCAGCCCCTTCGACCGCCACCATCAATCTCTTTCACAACCCGCATTCTCTAGTCACTGCATTTATTCAAACAGTTCTGAAACTTTTCAGACTGAACTTCAAAATGGCATCACAATGTCAAATTTTAGTGTTCTGTTTGCTGTGAGAACAGCATTAAGAAAAACTCAATATCTAAAATTCTTCCAATTATCTTTCAAAATAGTGCTAACTATACTGCCGTAGTTGCCTGGTTTACACCTGACCATATCACAAGTGATATCATTGATATGGTCTGGGAGCCACCTTCACAACATCTCATAGCGGAGGTGTGGTTTACGATCGCCAACGGCCATTTATTGGGCGTTACGAATGTCTATCATTTGGCGTATATGTAGCCCATTGCCAATCATGTCAGTTGTCAGTTGAAACTACAAGCTTCCGTTTGTCACGTTGTACGTGTCACCGTCTTGCCACCCCTCCCCGTTCTCTGATTGGCTCCCAGAATCGGGAGAGCTCGCTTGCCATAGTTGCCAGGCTGTCTTTCAGATCGAAACGAACGAAAGCAGCCTGGGATTTCCCAGGTTAGCGCCGTAGTGGTTTAGTTGATTAATTGGTCGATGGTGTGGTAACCGAAATTTGGTATTTTTATATGTAGAAGGGCAGAATACATTAAAATAATCTGCATTGTTTCCTAGTACTAGTTTCTAAAAATGCAATATAAAAAATAAGAGGGCCTTGAGAGTTCATTTTGGATCAGATACATCAAGATAAGTGATAGTTTTGAGAGCTTTTGCCATGCTCCGTTTTTAGTCAATCAAGTATTTCTTTAATCCTCTGTCGCCCTAAAAAATAGTACCAAAGTTAAAGTTTAAAATGTATCTAGATTTGCTGTGTGAATAGCTCCAGCAGATCGTGTCTCCAGTGACCTAGAGGATTGGGAGGATGCCTTTCTCTGCCTGTTGTCTTCCCCTACGCTGTATTTAACTCCAGTCAGTGTGTAATCAGAGGAGCCACAGTGATGACTCTGAACTTTACGTGTTTCCTTCTCTTTTCTCCTCCAGTTCACGTGCTGCCTGCCACCAAAGCCAAAGAGAGCCTGTGGAGCCTGTTTGAAGGTGGGCCGGGACATTGTACTCAGCTGGGCGGATTTACAAGGGGGTGGTTTGACCTCGGTGGGCAGAAATAGCCAAGAGGATGTACAATACTACCTTAAATAACTCTGGGAAATGTATGTGTACAATAGAACAGTCAGGCCCAAGTGCTTTTCACAGCTGTGGTGAATTTACTGGGTGTTATGATTTTAAACATGTAGGAGTTTTCTAAAGCTAAGGTGGGTGCATATTGGATATAAGCCAGGGTTAGCACAACACGCCCATTCATTCTGACATGTCTTAAAAAGGTTCTTCCATAAAGTTTACATTTTATATAAACCACAAATTTACACAGACACATTCTAACTTGTGAATGTATATTAAAATGACATTTGAAGACTCTATTTAAAGGTGCACTGTGTAGCTTTTTGGTTGAGGGACCATCACCTGCTTATGACTATGAATATGTCATTGCTCTGGCTGGAATGTTCCGCAATATGACATTAAACATCTATTCGATTTCAGTAATCCCTCGTTTATTGCCGGGGTTAGGTTCCAGAAATAACCCACAATAAGAGAAATCCGCGAAGTAAGACAACTTTATATTTTACAATTATTCTACATGTTTTAAGGCTGTAAATACCTCACCACACACATTATACGCTTTTCTCAGACTGGAATTAACCTTTTCTCACATTTCTCTCTCGTTTAAACACTCAAACTTTCATAGATTTTCAACAAAATGTATTAATAGTGAAGCGTGGGGGGAGACACGGCTCCGGAAGCCCCGCTGGACGCACGAGGAGTGCGGAGACATGAGTCACTGGATCCGCAGGAAGCACCGCACTCATCCAACGGCACTGCCACGTCCCGGGACGCGACGCGCACCAACCCCTTGGAGAAGTGCGCGACACATGCACCCCTCATCGTGGTCAAATCCATGACAGAGCAGCACGACCGGCGCGAAGCCGCGCATACACTGGGGCTGCGAGCACGAGATCGAACCACGGCGCCCCGACCGCGTCCTCTCAGCCCGAGCCACAAACCAGCCGCACAAAACCAGCAAAGAGCGGCACGTGGAGGTTTAATCCTGGTTTAGACCTGGTCTAGTCCCGGTTTAGTCCAGGTCTAGACCTGGTCCAGCCCTGGTTTAGTCCAGGTCCAGTCCAGGTTTAGACCTGGTATAGACCTGGTCTAGACCTGGTTTAGTCCACATTTAGTTCTGGTCTAGTCCTGGTCTAGTCCCGTTCCAGTCCTGGTCTGGTCCTGGTCTAGTCCCGGTCTGGTCCCGGTCTGGTCCCGCCCCCCCCCCCCCCAAAAGCAATTGACGGACGCTCCACCAGAAAAGTTCCACAGTGCACAGTTAATTCATTCAAACTCTTTTTGAAATAGTCCAATTCAAAATAAGAAAGGCTTCATATTAGAAGGCTGCCTCAAATTCCCCTCAATGGCAATCGGAATTTGCACTATATTCTAATACTCATTGAAAGTTTTAGGAGTACAACACCAACACCATTTGACATTTTAAAAACTACTATGCTGAATACTGATACTACATATTGAAAGAGGTCAAGAGTTTAGGGGTACAGAATGTTCTCTTAATAGTAGCTCAATCTGATTCATACATGTTGGAGTAATCCTATACTGACCTGCATTTGAGGCTTGGGTGCTCGGAAAATTTCAGTTGTCACCTAACCCCTAACTCCACCAGCGTCTCTGTACTTGTAACTAGTCAAAACATGCAGACTCAGTGTCATACATGTCGGCTTCAAGTATGTTCCACTGCCATTATTCTATAACAAAACACAAATGTATAGCTTGCTAAAGTGGAATGCCACTTTCAAGAGGCAGTGTTTCTGTCTTCTAAAGTTTTAAACAGGATGTAAATGAACAGTTTTCCAATACTAAGCCATTTTAGATCAACTTTGCAGTTTAATATGTACAAAAATAAATCATTTGCACGTTATAGTTTCATTCCCAGTACTTCAGAAAAACATAATATGTCTTCTTTAACATTATTTTAATGAAGTACTATGTGTGGTTGTGTTTCAGATGTGTACCTGTGCGCGGTGTTGATCTGCTCCGTGGGGCTGCTGTGCATGTGTATGTTCACGGTCACTGTCACCTGCCAGTTCCTCCATAGGAAACAGAGGTTAAAAGGTCAGACTCCCACCACACATACATACACGCACGCACGCACACATACACCCACACACACATACACACTGTCTTGTCGGCTTCACAAACCAGTTTTCCTCCATTTGTTCTCGAAAAACACAGCTACATCCTCTGAGACACTTTCTATTCCAAGACAACAATACGAGCAACATCTCACACTGTTTTGTCGTTGCAGAGGCCTACCACCTGGTCAAAAGTCCACAGAACAGGTAAGGACGGTCAACATTTAAGTCATGAAATTTAAAAATGATGACGCCATAATTTCAGATGGAGATTTCAGATGCCCTCATAACTCTAAGAGATATGCAATACCGTACTTAGAGAAAAATATCTTAAAGGGATATGCCACCACCAGGTCAAACTTGGGCATCTCCCCACAGTCCAGAGACTAAAATAAGTGGTGGAAAGCGTTTTTCTGGTGACCCAGCCATTGTCCAGGTCTGTCAGCACTGACCGCCGTGGTATCTGCAGCTACTCCGCGTTAGACTGGAGTCTAACGGCGCCAGAGAAAGATTTCGGACAAAAGGAATTAATTTGCTCGATGCGTTTCCCAATTACTTTCTGTGTAGTGCGCATTCATATTGAGTGCAAATAAATGTGCAAATCAACACGGAGAGCTTGACTTGGTCATTTTGGGTGGGAACACCACGCTGTGTAACAGGGGAACTCCCTTCCTGGTGCGTAACAGGGATTCCCCTGTCAGCGTGGTGTGTGCTTCGGCTGTGTTTTTCCGCACTGAAAAATAGTTCCCACCCAAAATGACCAAGTCAAGCTCTCCGTGTTGATTTGCTCATTTATTTGCACTTGATATGAATGCGCACTACACAGAAAGTAATTGGGAAAAGCATCAAGCAAATTAATTCCTTTTGGCCGAAATCTTTCTCTGCCGACGTTAGACTCCAGTCTAACGCGGAGTAGCTGCAGATACCGCGGCGGTCAGTGCTGACAGACTGGGACAATGGCTGCGTCACCAGAAAAACGCTTTCCACCACTTATTTTAGTCTCTGGACTGTGGGGAGATGCCCAAGTTTGACCTGGGGGTGGCATATCCCTTTAAAGGGCCCATATTACACTTTTTTCTGATCAATGTTATAATGTTTCCTCATCACAAACACACCTGGAGTTGTATTGTGTTTCATTCACACAAACTCTGCATATTTAGGCTGCATTCAACACATTGTTCCACCTACACCTTCACTAGAATCATTTAGATGGAACTGCTCACATACTAAACTAAAGCTAAAAGGAGCTGTTAACTTGAAAACTACCACTTCATGGTACCACTTCATCACAAGGTGAAATAGAACATTTTGAGTTTTGGAAATGTAGACAGGTCAATAATAAAGGGTTACTCAAACATGTGTGAACGAAACAAAACAATGCCGAGTATGTTTTTGAGGAGGTAACAGCATCATAACATGGTTTAAACCTTCAAATATCGGACCAATGATTTATGATTCACAAATGTTGAGCCCTATCCTTATTTGTTAGGTATTGGCTTTACATCCAGTTACATCTGTTATTGTTCAGACTCACTATCAGAAAACTTACAATATTAGGGCTAAAAAGAAGAAGGACAGAAAAAACAAATTGTTAATTAAGTTAAAAAGGAAAATTAACTTTGAGAGAATAATGTTTTGGTTTAAATCTCTATATTTATTCCAGCTCTGGGGAGACAGTCACCAGTGTCATCAGCGTATCTCCGGCTCTGCCCAAAAAACAAAGGCGTTACAGGAAGAAGAGAAGCAGACATTACCAAGAGGAGACTCCCCCTGAAATACCAGCTAAAGGTCATATATCAGCATCATTCAGTACACATCATTACAAATATGTTACTGCAATTGAGGCCATTTTGGAGTTAATGTATTTCTTTGAGTAGTAAAATGTGTACTTGTACTGTATTTATCAATGTGTTTATTAGCTTTATTTAAAATCAAATAATTTACTGAGTACAACCCATGTCCTAATCATGCCTATCACATACAGACATGCAGATACAGTATTAAAATAACTTAATTCACTGTTAAAACATTAAATAATCAACTTAAATTAAATACATCTAAAATGCTACTAAAATGCATTAAAACATAACTAGCAATTTGAGAAGTATTTTCCTGTATTTTTTTCTGTATGAAAAATACTACTCAGAAAACTTTGGAACATTACTTGTACTTGTGATTCAGTGTATTTTAAAGGAAAATTAACGTTTTTTTACTATCTGAGCCTTCTTTCGGCAATAAAACAAGTAGTTTTACTCACCCATAGCACTTTGGTGTCACTTGGAGCAGTTTCGTAGAAGTTATGTTGTAGCCGTTCTGTCCTACTTATGATCCCGTATCCGTTAGCGTGAGTGCTCGGGGCATTACTTTGCGGTGTCCAAATAACACAAACTTTAGCACTTTTCAAATCACAGAAGATCGCTGTGTCAGCGTAGACTTTTAGTGGATTCCAAAACGGCCTGAAACCCGATATCCAGCTATAGATTCATTTGATGACGTCATCAGAGAGGACAGTGCGCATGCGTGAACTCAGCTGTTTTGTAAACACCGCTAGTCCGAAAGAAGCTAACACCGCTCTGAACTTTACTGTTGCGATATCGGGTTTCAGGCCGTTTTGGAATCCACTAAAAGTCTACGCTGACACAGCGATCTTCTGTGATTTGAAAAGTGCTAAAGTTTGTGTTATTTGGACACCGCAAAGTAATGCCCCGAGCACTCACATTAACGGATACGGGATCATAAGTAGGACAGAACGGCTACAACATAACTTCTAAGAAACTGCTCCAAGTGACACCAAAGTGCTATGGGTGAGTAAAACTACTTGTTTTATTGCCGAAAGAAGGCTCAGATTGTAAAAAAAAAACGTTAATTTTCCTTTAAACTATGTATCTATACTTTTCCTTGAGTATAAGAAGAAGTAGTATAATTCTAGCCATGTAATTATAATTAGCAGCAGTCTCACTACTCTATCTGCTACTTTCTGTACCTATAAACATGTACAACAGTACTGCATTACCTATTCTGGTTGCCTTTAGCTCTGAGGGTAAGCAGATTCTGGTTTTAAACAACATCTGTAAAATCATTAAAAGAGTTTGAATTTTTTGATGTGAATCTGTATGGCGTCCCCTTCAGCAGTGTCGTGCATTAACACTGACTTATCCCTGACAGTGTCCTGTGAGCCAAGTTTCTACCCGGTTCTGGAGCTGATGACAGTTAATAAAGCTTGTTTTTCTTCTCAAAACAATATTTGTCCAAAACGTGTTATATTTGCATCACAAAACAGTTGCCCAGGAAAAAGTCAGAAGTCATAATCGCTTGGTGCTATTTTCTCTCGATTCCTATCACTGCGCGCCTATTATTATTATTAGCCTGTTCACTTGTGGCGATGTTTACAAGTGAACAGGCTAATACAGTGGTACCTCACCTTACGAAAGACCCAACAAACGAAAATTCCAAGTTACGAAACGCCTTCACGATAAATTTTGGTCTCTAGATACGAAAGATAATTCAAGTTACGAAACGCGAAATCTCAAAAATTCAAATAATGCGTGCTCAGCCACACACATTATACGCTTTTCTCAGACTGGATTTAAACTTTTCTCACATTTGTCTCTCGTTTAAACACTCAAACTTTCATAGATTTTCAACAAAATGTATTAATAGTGAAGTGTGCGGAGAAGGGGGAGGGTAGAGAAGTGTGCGCCGGGACACGTGTGATAGCGCAGCATGACCCGGCGCGGGGCTGCGGGGACGAGACCCGTGCTCAAACTGTGCCTCCTCTAAAACAGGATTAAACCAGGTCTGAACCAGGTCTAAACCAGGTCTAAACCAGGTCTAAACCAGGTCTAAACCAGGATTAAACCACTGTGGCTCTTACCTGCGTTCGTTCATGCGCTCGGACTGCGTGCGGTCCCCTTCTCGTTGCTCGCCTCAGCTTAAAATAGACCCGCACGCGGCGCTTTAATCCACCTGGTCTAGTCCTGATTTAGTCCAGGTTTAGTCCTGGTCCAGTCCAGGTATAGACCTTGTTTAGACCTGGTTTAGTCCACGTTTAGTCCTGGTCTAGTCTCTTAGCCAATCAGGACCCAGAACACAGTGTTACACTATTTAAAAAAAAGTTACACTATAAAAAAAACTTGGATCGGGGCCTTGGAACGAATCAGGCTTTTTCCATTGAAATAGCTACTCAACTTACGAAAAATTCACGTTACAAAACCACTTCTGGAACGAATTAATTTCCTAAGGTGAGGTACCACTGTAATAGACGCGCAGTGATAGGACAGGGATAAGTCAGTGTTAATGCACGACACTGCTGAAGGGGATGCCATACAGATTCACATCAAAAAACCCAAACTATCCCTTTAAAGAGGGGTTATTATGCAAAATTTACATTATGGAGCTTTCGAACATATTACAGTGCTGTTCCGTCGTCAAAACAAGCCTGGAGAAGTTTTAGATGTCATCCATGCCTGATTGAACCCTGCTTATGGTTAGTTGCTTATGGATCCTCTTCAAAGCTCAGGCCAAAAGCCCACTTCACCCTCCCGCACAGCAGTTTTCCATAGATACTGTATATAAATACATGATACAAAACAACACACTAAATCTTCACTTTTGCAATGTGCTGTAGTTTCATTAGTGGAACGTATATGTAAACTTCTTGGTTTCTTTTTAAAGACAGTACAGTAGGAGATGTATTTATCTTGTTGACATGTTTCGGCTGCTTGCTGCAAGCCATCTTCAGAACTGTCACCGGTGTTGGAGGTGACGTGCCGAATATTAGCTGTTGTTACTTCCTGTAGGCGTGGTTAGGCCTCAGAATCATACATAGGGGAAATGGGTCGGGCATTTTGCATCCTAAAAAAGGAACATGTAAAGTGCATACGTCGTTGGATTTGGAATACATACCCATTGCAATAAAAGTGATAGTGCTCTGAAGGGGGGAGTGAATTAGCTCTAGGAAATGCACTAGGAAATGGGACTCAAGAGTGGGAGCATCAAAAAAAAAAAAGGAAACTTATGAAAATGTTAATATTTACGCCAAGTATACCATTTTAAAAACAATACAAGTTAACATGTTCTTAATTTATGTGTTGACAATTAATATGGGGATAGAAGTGTTTAAAGGGATATGCCACCCCCAGGTCAAACTTGGGCATCTCCCCACAGTCCAGAGACTAAAATAAGTGGTGGAAAGCGTTTTTCTGGTGACCCAGCCATTGTCCAGGTCTGTCAGCACTGACCGCCGCGGTATCTGCAGCTACTCCACGTTAGACTGGAGTCTAACGGCGCCAGAGAAAGATTTCGGCCAAAAGGAATTAATTTGCTCGATGCTTTTCCCAATTACTTTCTGTGTAGTGCGCATTCATATCGAGTGCAAATAAATGTGCAAATCAACACGGAGAGCTTGACTTGGTCATTTTGGGTGGGAACTATTTTTCAGTGCGGAAAAACACAGCCGAAGCACACACCACGCTGCGTAACAGGGGAACTGCCTTCCTGGTGCGTAACAGGGATTCCCCTGTCAGCGTGCTGTGTGCTTCGGCTGTGTTTTTCCGCACTGAAAAATAGTTCCCACCCAAAATGACCAAGTCAAGCTCTCCGTGTTGATTTGCACATTTATTTGCGCTCGATATGAATGCGCACTACACAGAAAGTAATTGGGAGAAGCAGCGAGAAAATTAATTCCTTTTGGCCGAAATCTTTCTCTGGCGACGTTAGACTCCAGTCTAACGCGGAGTAGCAGCAGATACCGCGGCGGTCAGTGCTGACAGAACTGGACAATGGCTGGGTGACCGGGAAAACGCTTTCCACCACTTATTTTAGTCTCTGGACTGTGGGGAGATGCCCAAGTTTGACCTGGGGGTGGCATATCCCTTTAAGACTGATCTAAAAGGCTACTAAAATTGCAGTAAATGGAACTAGGACTTCTGTAACAAGTTTTTTTCATGCATATTTTTGTTGACTGCTTAAAAAGTCCTACTCAAATTATTTGGTAGCCATTATTTGTAACTGAGTGCATTTTTACTCATATAACTGTATGTTTTCTACTACATTTTTGCACTGTTCTATTTCTCTTTCCACCATGGCATAGTTCTAATCTTTAGGTTTTGCTGGTTTAAGTCTCATTGGTTTTCCATGTTGGCACTCAAACTCCCCATCCACCCTCGCACATGTAAACTCTTGACTTCCAGAGATGTTTCCTTTCATTGACTGTGAAAACATACTTGCCCATAACAACCCACTGCCACACCAGTTTGACCCTATAATTAGCAAGTGGAAAGCAGTATGTCTTTTTTTGAACTCGAAAAGCAAATACATCTATATTTTAGCTCACGTCAGACTTGCAGTTTCAGATGTTGGTTTAGAGGCCCTCAAAATGTGCTTTAATTTATTGCTGATGTTGCAGGGAAGTCCTCCGGGATGGCCGTTTTACATTCTTGTTCACATGGTTGAGGTTTTGTTCTCACTGGTCACGTAAACATCTAACTTGCTTTTGCTTTGTAGTTACCAGAGCCCATACTCAAATCTGTGTTGTGTCTTTGCAGTTCCAATTGGAGACAAAAGAAAACCCAAGCTTTTAAAACCGCAGCCCAGGAAGATTTTGTTGGTGAGTATCATCTTTACAAAATTATGCACGTAAAGGAAAAGTAATGTTTTTTTTACAATCTGAGCCTTCTTTCGGCAATAAAACAAGTAGTTTTACTCACCCATAGCAGTTTGGTGTCAATTGGAGCAGTATCGTAGAAGTTATGTTGTAGCTGTTCTGTTCTACTAATGATCCCGTATCCGTTAGCGTGAGTGCTGGGGGCATTACTTTGCGGTCTCCAAATAACACAAACTTTAGCACTTTTCAAATCACAGAAGATCGCTGTGTCAGGGTAGACTTTTAGTAGATTCCAAAACAGCCTGAAACCCGATATCGCAACAGAAAAGTAAAGTTCAGAGCGGTGTTAGCTTCTTTCGGACTAGCGGTGTTTACAAAACAGCTGAGTTCACGCATGCGCACTGTCCTCTCTGATGACATCATCAAATGAAACTATAGCTGCATATCGGGTTTCAGGCCGTTTTGGAATCCACTAAAAGTCTACGCTGACACAGCGATCTTCTGTGATTTGAAAAGTGCTAAAGTTTGTGTTATTTGGAGACCGCAAAGCAGTGCCCCGAGCACTCACGCTAACGGATACGGGATCATAAGTAGAACAGAACGGCTACAACATAACTTCTATGATACTGCTCCAATTGACACCAAAGTGCTATGGGTGAGTAAAACTACTTGTTTTATTGCCGAAAGAAGGCTCAGATTGTAAAAAAAAAAAAATGTTACTTTTCCTTTAAAGGGCCTATATTACATAAAATTGACTCCTGTGAGCTTTAAGTCATGTTGCAATGTTGTTACCTTATCAAAAAGATACCTGGAGTTGCATTTGTTTCATTCACACATAATAATCCTTTATTATTATGTCACAAGGTGTAAGACTGCTTCCTTTTTGAGAGAAAAACTCAATAAATATGCAGGTTTTGTCTGTTAAACACATGAATGAAACAAGGTTTCGAGCTCCGTTTGTGATGAGGGAAACAACATTATAACACAGATCAAAAAAATTTGAAATATGGGCCCTTTAAATGGGATTATCTTTTGGTTTATGGGTCCCTTGTCTGGCAAATCCAGGATGTATTTCTTATACAGGGATATCAGTGTGGACAGTAAGAACCAAACATGATTGTGTGATCACATTTGTTTATTTCAGTGACACATGTGAAACAAAGGAGCTCACTGGTCACGCCAATGGTCCCTCACCTCAAATGGACAGAGTTTAGTGCTTTACTCATTAATTCTGCAGAAATGTTCAGTTTTTTCAGTCCCATGTGATATTTTTTCCTCGTAAGCAGTTCAATTTTTGTGTCCATGTGTATCCCCAATTGGCTAATCCAACTGTCACGTCTGAACTCGTGAAGATTCACAGGTAACCAGACTCACATCTTCATAAAGTATTAAAGAAATGTGTATTCTGGATCCACATAATCCCATAAACTGAAAGCTATCCTAATCTTACTTGGGCCACTGAAATAAAAAAAACAAAATCTATGAACCACGAAATTCTCTTTACTACAGCAAGTACAAGGTTTGTTAAATGGTTGTGAAGCAATACCAAAACCACCTTTACAAAAGTGTCTAATAATATTTTGAAAGCCGTAAAGTATTGGCCAAACACCACAAAGACCCCTAATTGGCAAAAACTGGTAATTGCGTTTAAATGACAGACATTTAAAGGGATATGCCACCCCCAGGTCAAACTTGGGCATCTCCCCACAGTCCAGAGACTAAAATAAGTGGTGGAAAGCGTTTTTCTGGTGACCCAGCCATTGTCCAGGTCTGTCAGCACTGACCGCCGCGGTATCTGCAGCTACTCCGCGTTAGACTGGAGTCTAACGGCGCTAGAGAAAGATTTTGGCCAAAAGGAATTAATTTGCTTGATGCTTTTCCCAATTACTTTCTGTGTAGTGCGCATTCATATCGAGTGCAAATAAATGTGCAAATCAACACGGAGAGCTTGACTTGGTCATTTTGGGTGGGAAATATTTTTCAGTGCGGAAAAACACAGCCGAAGCACGCACCACGCTGCGTAACAGGGGAACTGCCTTCCTGGTGCGTAACAGGGATTCCCCTGTTACGCAGCGTGGTGTGTGCTTCGGCTGTGTTTTTCCACACTGAAAAATAGTTCCCACCCAAAATGACCAAGTCAAGCTCTCCGTGTTGATTTGCACATTTATTTGCACTCGATATGAATGCACACTACACATAAAGTAATTGGGAGCAGCATCGAGCAAATGAATTCCTTTTGGCCGAAATCTTTCTCTGGCGACGTTAGACTCCAGTCTAACGCGGAGTAGGTGCAGATACCGCGGCGGTCAGTGCTGACAGACTCGGATAATGGCTGGGTCACCAGAAAAACGCTTTCCACCACTTATTTTAGTCTCTGGACTGTGGGGAGATGCCCAAGTTTGACCTGGGGGTGGCATATCCCTTTAAGTGATTACCCAGCTTTCTGAGAGAATGTTTGACAGATCAAGTGAGTAAATCTGTCTGGTGGCCTTCAGCTGTTACTCCAATTTAAAAAACAAACATCTCCCAGAGCGTCAAAGCAGGAGGCAATTCTGATTCTGTCTGAGACAAGGCAATAAGTACAATTTGTGTGTTCAAAATGGAATTTTGTTTTTGCAATGCAGAGCTTGTTGTGCACAAGAAATGAACATGAGGTCATTCTCCTCTTGGTGGCCCAAACAACTCATGAAACGGGTAATTGGGTTTTGGCGAGGACAGCGCCAAAGTTCTGGAGGATGTCATGTGACCAGCAGACCACAGCCACATTAACCAAACCAAGAACACAGACTAACCAGCATTGTCTCCCTATGGTGCTTTGTCCACTGTGCTGGAGCCATTTGGTTTAATTGTCTCATTAGTTGACACTTTTATGATTTTAATTCAAGCTTCCAGGCTACAGCGTCCTCAGCCCTCTAATTACTGTTAATAGTGCAAAAGAAAATAGCTGCCATATTGCACATGCCGCCGTCTTTTCTCAACACTGGTGCCACCTCCCAAGACTCATGTTCTCGAGCACTAATCTGCTCAATTAGTATTTACATTGTTTTTTTACTGTGAAATATTTGGTCATGGTATATTTAAAGGTACACTGTGTAGGATGGTGGCGCATTGGTGGATGGTGGGTATTGCAATTCCGGTTCTAGCTACGGCAGACTTCGAGGGTCACACACAACAGTAATAAGTAGCAGAATCTCCCAGGAACCAGTAGGTGGCGGTATGCTTACCGTTTGCTAATACTACCCGTACAGATGGTAATTATGTTGTTATATATCCCGGTATTCGAGAACAAAACTGCGCCTCACTGAGCCTTGTAATGCTTGGTGCGTCTGCTAACAAAAACTTCGAAGCGCTAGAAGTAACAAAAATGAGGCTCACACAAGGCTATAATAGCGAAAGTGTATATTGTAGCCAAAAAGTACTACAAGAAGTTTGTGATATGAAACTGGAGCCACAGACGTTTCGGACCTGACTGGAGCAACAGACGTTTCGAGAGTCCTTCTTCTTTTCCTCTTAGATGAAGTTGCTTGCTCCTGCGATGTATGTGCGGAGTAAGTGTGATCCGGCAACATGCTTGTCGTTGTTTATCCACACGCGTTGTGTGAAATCCACGGGCCGACAGCTATAAAGAAAACGGCGAAGGCGGAGCCCAAAATACAGTATGTCCTTCTGCGGATCTTGTAATTCAAATGGATGCCGCTACATGGGGGAAGATCCCCCTTTTATGCAGGTGAAATCGACTATATCTAAGTCCAACAGAATACTTTGATTTCATGATGGAAGTGAAAAGGCTCAGAAAACACTGTATTTTTGAATGGGTATCTTCAATTTCGGTAATTTTAAAGTAATGCCTTACATTACAATATTACTCTAAATAAAAAGTAAGGCATTACACTACTTTTGCATTACTTTAGTTACTCTCGCCAAAATGACTGGAAATAAGGATTTGGCAATCTACAGTGCAAATCTCTCATGTGTCATGACTTTCACCTGGGTTGTATCGTTCCCTGTCCCATCCCCTCCTTTCCTGACTAATTTCGTGGTGCTATGGCACCTCTGCAAGTGCTTCGTCAAATTGCTTGTACTGCATTTCGACTTGGAAAGAGGTGTGGATTCACACACAGTGTGCATTTAACTAAAATGTTCTTGGAGTCCTTATTTTGAACGAAGTGAAAGTAGTGGGCGTATGCCCATCTTGAAAAGGAGCTAGCACTATCCGATTCTTCTGGTTCTGTCATCCTTTGTCAGTCTGCCAGTTCGAGACGAAGTAAAAGGAAATGGAATGGTCTGCGTGGACTTTTATATCACTAGCTGATCTCGCGGAACTTTGTATGAAATGTAATGTTCTGCGCGGACTTATCAGATTCAGTAGCTGATCTCGCGGTGATCCGCGAACTTTGTATGAAGAAAACGCAAAACCCACAAAAACAAAGCAGGTTAAAAATGCATTATAATGTGCATTACTGGTACGAGTAATATATTACCGATTTTCTTCCCTGTAATGCGTTACATTACTGCATTACACCAAAAAGTAATGCATTACAGTAATTAATTACTTTTGTAATGAGTCACTCCCAACACTGTTAACAGGTAAAAATCTTACACAGTGTACCTTTAAGTATTAATTTAAGAGGGATACGGTTAATAGAGTTTTTTTTATGAATAGTCATGCACTAATGCTGATTTATTCTTTATTAGAAAAATATTGGACATGTTTGGCTCTCAAGAACATTATCCATTATCCTGTCCATATACTAAGAATGAGAAAAATGTGTCCGCTATACACTATAAGTGTAGGCACAGGTTCAGCTTTGTTTATAAATCCAGTAATAGAATAGGCTACATACCCTCCTTTTAAAATAGCCTCAACAAACTTAAATGTTCAAATGTGTCAAAACAACAAATTGTGTGTGTTTGTTGCAGCCAAAGATTGTGGAGGAGAACCTGACATACGCAGAGCTGGACCTGGTCAGGCCTTTACCAGAGACGAAGGCGAGTCGTAACGGGACAGTGTACGCTCAGATCATGTTTGAGGAGCAGCAGCTATGAGACTCAACACTGCCCTGTGCTCTCATGGACAAATTACATCATATGCATTCTGCTCCTGTGAATACCACATCTGTCTATGACTAAAACTGTACATACAGTGTTATGATATTTTCTCCTATGGAAGAAAATACTATAGTTTCTTACAATGGTTTTGTATATTACATTGTTTTGCTCATATCATGTATAGGTTAAAACGTTTCATGATACTGCTGGTTTAAAACTTTATATAATATGTATAATCACAGCTTGACCAAGCCATCTTTCCCCTGGTGGTTGGTTAATAACAGATACGTGTGATAACAAATTGCCAACACAAGAAAGTACTGCTTCGTTCAAAAGTTTAAGAGCCTATATTACGCAATTTTCTGATCTATGTTATAATGTTTCCTCATCACAAACATACCCAGAGTTCTGTTTTGTTTCATTCACACATGTTTAACACACAAACCCTGCATATTTAGGCTGTGTTCTTCTCTCAAACAGAAAACACTCCCACCTTCATGTGCTTCAGGAAGTGCTCCACTGTCTTTTAAACTCCATACTCTTTCACTAGAATCATTTGGATCATTTCTAGCCCTGGAATTGTCAATCTCTACTAAAGAAAAGGTAAAAAGTAGGCGTTAACTTGAAAACTACCACTACATGACACCACAAGGTGAAACAGAGTGTTTTGAGCCGAGCATTATGAGGCAGACAGCCTAATAATCCAGGATTACTCAAACATGTGTGAATGAAACAAAACACAACTCGAGCATGTTTCTGTGGAGGTAACAAGATTCTCACAAGAGTCAGTTTTTCATAACATAGAAATTCTTTAAACTGTGCAAGAGTGTTTTCTTAACATTGTCTGATGGAGGTCAGCAAGATGAATCGTAATCAAATTGAAATCACAACTTGAATGGACATAATTATAAAGGTTGCAAATCTTACCATACCATAATTTCCTCCTTAAACAACAAACAGATCCTATTATAATAACATCATATTGTTATCATATTAAACAGACCCCCCAGGATTTCGCGGGCATTTTTTGTGATTGTTGCGGGCTAAAATGCCTGAATTTGCTTGCCTGGAAGAATCCATGACTCATCGCTGTACCAGCGAGTGAGTCTGGTAACGCTTGGTCCAAAATGCGCCGCAGTTGCGCGTAAACAGACAGCTAAGTGAACCAATCAGAGATTGCACCATCTTGATTCAAAACTGAGGCGGAACTTCCGCTGCCTAAGAGTGACTTTGCGGGCAAAGGCGGGTGCACTGACGTCACCATCTTTGAACGAATCAGAATCGCGGAGTCCGTTGTTCACCGGAGGAGCGAGAGTGGATGGAGGGTGTCCAGATGGTATCGCGCTGTATAGGAAATACAGAGAGATATCATTTGGCTGGCCAGGTAATGAATTTGCGTGAACTTTTCCAAAAAGTTGCGATGAAAGTTGCGGTGCTTTTAAGGTTTTTGTTGCGATTTTGTTGCGGGAGGAAGTGAAAGTTGCGATAAATAGTTGTGATTTTCCCTTTTTGTAATTAAAATTGAGTAATATTTTGAATAGTGAATTATTACTGACAAAGAATAATACAAAGACACAGAGATCACAGATATGGTCCTAAAACAACCTTACCAATATCGAAAATAAATGACTACTAGGAGGGGAACTGTTTCGCCCGGTCTTTTGCTGTTATTTTTGTGGGCAAATGGCGCCGCAGACATGTTTCTTTGCCATTAGAAGCCGTGTCCCAATTCCCAGAGTGCACAGTTGGGAGCGTGGTTTGAAGGGCATGTGCGTCATTTCTTTTTTTGTCCCATGCGCAGTTAACACGCGGTCTGAAGACCGCAGTCGTTTCCATGGAAATTGGAGCGTGGACCAAGCGCGTGAAAAAGCACACTTCGCACACTCATATATCCCAGCATGCACCGTGCGCTACTTCTTCTACTGGAGAAAATTGAGTTGGCGGCTGCTTACCGTAGTTGCGAGACCTGTCACATTTCGCAGACGGCCATGCGGTCCATGGAGTGCACTCAGGGCTGAGCAAGTGTGCACCGCCTTGACTGCAGTCTGAGCCCCCTTCAAACCACGCTCCGAACTGGGGACACGGCCGCAGTTTCGTTTCGTCACAGGGAAGTAAGTCAGAAGGAAGTTGGTCGACGTGAGTTCAATACGTCGCAGATGACTGGTCAAAATTGGTAAAAAATTGCGGGAAAGTTTGCAAAATTGCAACACCGCCCTGAATTTGAAGTTGCGTTGAAGTTGCAAATCGCAACATCGCGAATTCCTGGAGGGTCTGATTATATCATAAATCATTAATTTAATCACAATGGCAATGCTCGTCAGAAAAATCGCAATTCAATATTTTTCTCATATTCACATTGTTCATCCCTAGAAGCATAGATCCTAATCCAGTTAATATTGTCTGGCCCAGCAAACTTAGAAAGCATTAGTAATACATGTCTAATAACCAGTATACATGAAAATATTCGTGATCTTACTATTTTGAATGTACCACTATCCCATTGAAACCCTTTAGACTCTGTGATACTTTGAAGGCTAAAGTCCTTCGGGATTTGCAGCCCACTTAAAACTGTTATTTCCCTCCTTGTGTTTTTGTAACCTAATCTGCTCCTCAGCATCTGTGTTCAGTCTCTGTCAGAGCACCATTCACTATGACCTCAGCCAAAGAGAGTTGATATTAGAGCCGCGATTAGCACTAACCTCCCTCCAGGACTGCAATACTGAATGCTTTCATCTGCTGCCAATGTGTACTTTACAGACTATTACACACAGTACGCAAACATATACCACAGATTTTTCACAGAAGAAATATCTAAAGATTTGTACTTTACTTCATAGTAGAAATGGAGTACTTTGTTTACTGTTTCAGTTTTATCGCTTGTATCATCATAGCGGCGCATTCTCACTTTCTCTCAACTGGAGCGTGAAATGAAAGTGCCTGCGTCTCTTTTTCCATCTAATGATCTTTTTGGAGAGAGCGATGGAAAAGTTACGGAGAGGTTTTTCAAACAGTGAACTTGAAACCCAGACACAAAGGCTCCGGATCCAACCCTCCCCCCAACACTTCCACTATCACTATCAGGACTTATCAGGGGGGGACTTCAAGCGCGCTACGCATAAGAGACATTCACAGCATGACATTCCAGTGTGGTAAACTTAACATGAAGCTACTCTATCAATTATATATCATGTCTTTTAAAATGTATTTTCTGAAATCTAAATTCTACAGGAAAAATGCCAAGTAAATCTACATCTAATTATGAGTGGCTTAACCCCAATACTTGGACCTTGATATGATACATGTCCTACTGCGTTGAAATCCCTTAAAGATCCCATGACATGGTACTTCTTGATGCTTTTATATGGCTCCTTAATGGTTCCCTAATACTGTAAATGAATCCTTCTTCAAAATCAACACTCAGTGCATGAGAAACAGAGATAAGATGAGAAAGAGTAATTTTTCTCTCTCTGAACAGGCCATTATGGGAGTTGTTGCTTTAATGCAAATGAGGAGAACAGAGATGGCCTATAGTAGTGGGTGGGGGCGTGGCCAAACTCTCCGCTCTCAGCTCTCAGCTGTCCGCTCTGACCAATTTCCGCGTTTTTGCGCGGAGATAGAGATGAGAAGCATTCCATTGAAAAATAAACACATTTCCACAGAAAATAAAATTAAACCACTGCTGTTCAAAGGTCCAGAGGCTCAGATAAAGGACTTCCGAGCCTAGAAACACTCGGACGCGCCTCCAGGCAAATAAAAAAACGCATTTCGCATTGCGTAGCTCCTCTGCAGTCCAAACTCTATGGGCGTGATATACAGAGACGCTGAGTAGAGACACAGACGGGGGTGGAGCTGCATTTTTCGAGCTGATGTCAATAAGTTGCCTTGTTGAGAATCACCCGTTTGAGCTGTGTTTTTTTCTAACGCAGAAAAGGACCGCAAATGCTCAGTTTAGACATTTCGCAACTTTTAGCCATGGGGGGGGGCTAAACAGGGTAGGGGAGCTCACATTAACATTCAAAAACCTCAGAAAGTGAAAATTTCATGCCATGGGACCTTTAAAACTGGTGTTAAAAGTTCACTAAATCAATGTTTGATTAAAAGTGACCATTGAATAAGTCACTTTTTCAGCATTAATGCAGTAATCAGCAAGTAGTTAAGGGTAAGGGTGACTTAAGGGCGAATCAGTCACGTCTAATCGTCTTTATGAGAGAGGTTTAGAGCCAGTCCTCTGACACTAAAAGAATGTGGTTTGGAGCTGAAGTCCGACTGGAGTAAAAATTTGTTAAATGACACTGATTATGTTATTTTACGTTCATGAAACCAGCACTAAAGAGCCATTTTAGTTTTGCTTTTAAAAAGACTTGATTAATATGACTAGGCATGGGACGATACTGAAATTTGATGTCATGATTATTAGTGATAATTGCCTTCTATTTTTTTTTTTCACAATAGTTTCGTTTAGTTTTAGTTTATTATTAGCTGTGCTTTACAGCCAGCTAGTCTTCCTGGGGTCCTTGTTAAAAAGCACAAAGTAAAAAAGGTACAAAACACACATCAATACATTTCATTTCTATAAAATCCTCTAAAAAAAAGACAGCAAAAATTAAAGTTTGCAATTTGTTGATATTCCACAACAATTCATGTTACAAGTAGCCAATCCCGATGTAATTTTTTTGTTTTCTTTTAAAGTCCAACTTCTGTTCTGTTTCAATGAGCCTCAATGGCAAAATGTTCCATCCTTTTATTGCTCTATAGATAAAGGTGCGTTGGAGAAAATTTGTATTTGCCTTTGGAATTTTAAACAATAAATATATTATTGTTGATGGGTGCTGGTAAACCCAACATATACTGTAAACAAGGAAAGGAAGACAAGACAAGATTAATATTTTCACTTGCAAGCGGAGAACGATCAGAGAGAAAAGCCCAGATAACAAATGCTCTGGCAACAGTCTGCTCTGAGCGCTCTGGTTCTCTGCCGTTCTCCGTGCGCTTTTATTCATTTTCCACACCCTAGTTACACCCGCTGTCCTGGCCTAAAAGGGGTGGGGGAAACACGTGGCAGGACAGCCGATAAAACATAATCATTAAAACAAAAACACTTGTAAGATAATTCCAGATATGACATATATCAGCTGTGACTTAGATAGTGAATGCAGGAGCCAAGCTGTCTGCTCACTTCTGCCCTCAGATATCTGACATTTCTGCAACTCAAAAGCATATTATTATTACAAGTCACGTACACATTTAAAACTTCATTTCTAAGAATAAAGAATCACAAAAGTTGATAATATATACAATTATTCCATCAATTGTTTATTTTCCCATCACTAAATGTCACTAAATATTCTCTATATCCCCAGTCCTAATAACTCATCAATTCATAATGCATTTCTGTTTAAAAGTAACACGATACAGCATCTCTGTATCAATACACGTATTGCCAAGTCTGCAAGTCCATAACAATCTATCAATATGAGTACAGCCCTAATGCATCTTATGTTGAATGTCTCTGCAAAAATTGTAAATTTTTTAATTAAAATTGTATATTTAATTTGTTTATGTTATGTTGTCCAACCGTCCATGCACTGCCTTTATCTCCAGTATTTTAGTACTTTCAGTGACTCAATTAAAATACATTTTTATTGAATAAAATGTCTCAAATCAACATGACTTAAATGGAACTTATTACAATCTGCCTTGTTTTTGATCAGAAAGTTTGAAATGCATTTTTTTTTCATGTTTTAAATTAAATGTAACAAATGATTAATTATATTGCCTAACCCAGCTATACAACAATCCAAAGGAAAAAATCTACAAGCAAATGCTATTCAAGGAGTTACTGAAGTAAATAAAAGTATTCATGGAACTGTTCTTATCCAGATAATGTTAGCTGGTTCATGAGATGTTCGCCAATGACTGTATGTAGCCTTTCACTGTGATATATGTCTATCTTCATGCAATGCCCCCTACTTACCCCGAGCATTCATGTCTTTTATAACCCATGCCTGTGACCTATTGCTGGTGGGCAGTAGTATTTGAAGTGCCTTTAAAACTGTGAAATCCACTTTTTTCCAGACCACACTGTCCTTAATGGGCGTCCACTAACCAGAACCATGTGTGAAAAGTACTACTCCTCTCTCCCTTTGTCTCCAACTCATCAACATTCCACTATTTCTACTCTATGTACTGTATATATTGTACTTTTTATTGTCAACGTCTGCATATGTATTTGAAATAAATACGAAAATTGTTTTAAAAGTGGTTTCGGGCTGTTTTTCTCCATCAGACCAAGAGAGCATTCATACGGCTAAATCCTGTAATTTTGCCTTTCTTCCATCATATTGTCAAAGGGAAACCAAGCAGGAAGTAGAAACAATAGGGTTATGAAATGTGTCTCATCCTAAGGAAAACAATAAGTCGCTGTTGGTTAAAGCTCTGACAGTGAGAATAGGAAAGGGGGAGTGGGAATCTAGTGAACTTAACGTTTAAGAAAGTCTAAGCAGCCATGAATTCTGAGATGTTTGCTGTAAAAATCAAACCAACCAAACCAATTTGAAGTAGTAAGTCTGTCCAAACAAGGAGCTGAAAGTAAGGAAAGTAGAGATGTCTGAATGAGTAATAATAGTAGCTCAGAATGTTTGTCCACTGACCCAAAGGCGGTGTGATTCCAGCTCGTCATTGTGTCCTTGGGCAAGACACTTAACCCACCTGTGGATGCATACACTGGTAGGCTATATGAATCTCAGTGGGTGAGTGGTTCCTTGGTTTAAGGCGATTTGAGTGTAATGAAGGCGGAGAAGCGCTATATAAAAATGTGACCATTGACTAGAATGTACTTTAAGGCTCATTTTCACCAAACTTTCCAACATTTCCCCGGATAAAAGCTCCATTCTCACGCCAACAACTTAAATACCAACAGTGATACCTTTCTACACCAGCAGATGTTGGTAGTGTGTGAAAAGGCCTGTAAACAAACTACTTTAAAAGCATACATTTTCATATATTTGTGCTGTCAGCCAATTAAAAAAAATATATATATATATTCATTAATTACAGGATTTGTAATTAATTAATCGAATTAATCGCATTTTAATACATTTTTATGTGGTTTATTGTGCTCTCCCACAGGGAAAAAAGGTGTCAAACGTGTGTGAAAAAATATTTACTAGACTGCAGACTTCCCATTTAAGTCTTTCAGTCTTTCAGTCTTTCAGTCTTTCGCTCCCTCTCTTTACCTCCACTGTTACCTCCACTGTAACCAAGACAAGACTGCTGGCAGACCTGCAGAGTGCACCTATATAACCCCCTTCCCCCTCCTACATTGCATAACATTCATTCGAACGCTCATTTACACCATTCCACTATTTAATGGCGAATATTTCTGGTGCCAAAAGGTAAGCACGTACAGTAGCTTTCATGCAACGTCAATAAATAATATACAAAGCTTCAAATATACAGAGAATACAAATAACTGCCTGTGGAAATTACTCATGGCTCACATGACCCCCGGAAACCTCGAAACTGAAGGATTTAAACTACGATGTGTCTGAGTAGATGACACCACGGGAGGAGGGAGAAGGCGGCCGAGCGCGGTTTCTGCGCAGCAGATAAGCGCAGCAGATAAGAAAACGGGCACACGCGTCTTCACGTGCTCTCCTCTCCCCTAAATAAACTTGCCTTTCAAAGGTCCCGCACGCCAAATTTAAAATGCGCCCGCATTGAATTGCCGCTCATAATTAATTTTTACAATGCATTAATTTGCGGTGTAATTAATTAATCTAATTAACGCATTAAACTGACAGCCCTAATAATTATCAGTTAACTGGATGCAGCATGAGCACGCAAAAAAAAAAAAAAAAGAAATTCACGACTCTAAAACCTTTGCCCAGGTGACAGAATTGAATTTTTCTTTAGCTATGGATCCCACCTGGACGACTGAGAGATTTCACAGACATGAGCACATGGTATCACATAAATGGACAGAGCAGACTGAACTGTTACAGACTCGCAAAATCTGAGTGAAAAGATCATTTGCTGCAGGGAGCGTGGGTCCAGTCAGAGCTCTCTTAGTATGGTGTCTGGAGAAACAGGTTCTCCATAGGAATCCTCCAAAAAAGAGCCCCCACAACCTCTCCCAAGCTCCTCTGAGGTTTGATTGTGTTATTAAATCATTTAAAATCTGTGTATATCAGTATAAATCCAGCATATTATTTTTATTGTTTTTTATGGACTGTGTAAGTGTCTGAAATAAAGCTTTGATGATGACGATATTAACATAAGAAACATTGAAAAAACACTAAAAAGTCGAGGAAGGTCAAGTAGGTAGTTCTCCATCAGATTTCAGATTTTACAGACAGCTCTTAAACCACTGATGTCACCAGTCAAACAGTCTATTGTTAAAGCATAAAACCACTCTTTCTTCAGCTCTGGCCCTGGTGTGTGCCATTATGTGCCTCCATACAAACTCTGTGACAGTAAATACAGCGCAGAGTTTCCGGTGCGCCTCCGTCATGTGTACTCCACTGACATCTGCGCACAACAGGCGTAATGACAGGGTACGAGTGGTGTGGAAAACCCGAGCAGTAGCAACCAAACAGACGCAACTGGAAGGGTAGGACAAAGGACAAAGATCTTTTTAATAATATGGGGTTTCAGATTATTTCAGTGTGATGATGTGTCTTTTTGATACAGGAGTGCCAAATCAGAAATACTGGAAGGAAAATCTACAGATGTTAACCTAGCAATGGGAGATGTGTCATATATGTTGTAGAATTAGAGGTGGAAGGTAATGAAGTAAAAGTAGTACTCTACTTTTTACGTATCTGTACTTTACTTAAAGGTGCACTGTGTAACTTTTCTGATGTAGGATCTGCCGCTATAAATTATTGTTTTGCCTTGGATGTTCTTTAGTACTTTAATACTTGTACGCAAGTCATTTTTGTTGTTATTTTTTTCATGTGATACTTTTGATTTATATAGCACATTTAAAAACAGTGAGAACTGGCCAAAGTGCTGTACAATGTCAAAAAGCTAAAAATAATAAATAAATTGGCAGCATAAAATACATAAGAACATTTGACATGGCACAAGTACACATAAGATGAAATAAAAGACAGGATAAAAGAGATAAAAGAGCTAAGAGGCAAAGGCCACAGTGTACAAATGAGTTTTTAGTTTTGATTTAAAAGTGGTGATTGTTGGAGCAGATCTGATGTCAGCAGGTAGACTGTTCCAGAGACGTGGAGCTGCCACAGCAAAAGCACGGTCCCCTTTGTGCTTGAGGCGGGAAGGGGCAACACAAAGGAGACCTTTGTCGGCAGATCTGAGGGACCTGGGTGCAGAGTAATGTCGCAGCATGTCGGAGATGTACTTAGGGGTCTGGCCATGAAAGGACTTTAAAACCAAAAGAAGTATTTTAAATTGAATTCTAAAACAAATGGGAAGCCAGTGCAGAGAGGAGAGGACAGGAGTGATGTGTTCCTGCCTCTTGGTGCCTGTTTTACTTTTACTTGAGGATTTTATTTTGCTTGGGTAGAAGAAGAAGAAGAAGAAGAAGAAGAAGAAGAAGAAGAAGAAGAAGAAGAAGAAGAAGAAGAAGAAGAAGACAGACTTTATTCATCCCCGTAGGGAAATTATTTCTCTGCATTGGACCCATCCTTCAGGAGCAGTGGGCAGCTCATCTTTCAGGCGCCCGGGGACCATCTCCATGATCTTATTGCTCGGCTTGGTCAGGACCTAAGCTGGAGGATTTTACCTGGAGCATGTTTTGGGTTGATGGGGGAAACCGGAGTGCCCAGAGGAAACCCATCCAGAAACTCCACACAGAAAGGAACCCGGGCGACCCGGGGATCGAACCCGGGCAATGCATGCAAACTCCACACAGAACACACACAGAACGGCCCGGGCGACCCGGGGATCGAACCCGGAACCTTCTCGTGAGTGCTAGCCACTCAGCCACCGTGCCACTTTCATTTAAGTAACAAAAGTACTTCTTCCAGCAATGTGTAGAATAGATTGAAGTAGTCCAAGAGTTGAAGAGGAAATACATGAGGCTGGAGTTGTTTTTTTTTGCAGGAGAGTTTTTTAAGGGACACAGGACGTGGGGACACTTAAGACATCGTGATCGTGATGTCTATTCTAATCAAGTCCAGTCCGGTCCAGTCAGTACTGGTCAATGGTAAATGGTCACATTTTTATATAACACTTTTCCACCTTCAAGGCTCTCAAAGCGCTTTACATCAAGGTAAAGTGGATTAAGTGTCTTGCTCAAGGACACAACTACAGCGTTTATCTGTGGGAGATGCAACCACACTGCCAGCTGTTTCTTCCATTGTAGGGAGTATTATACCTCTGATGATAACAAGGAGTGAGCTGGCAATGAGTTAGATTTGAATTTCTCTCCCAATGATGATAAAGTTGTCATAATGATGGGCCTGTCACGATAATGACATAATATATTGACTTATTGTTCAATATACGTATGTTAGATGGAACAATCATTTTTGGGGTTCAATATTTGTCTTTTTCTTTGGAGGAGTGGGAAAAGTTTGGTTATTTGTCTCTATTATGATAAGATTTGAGCTGAAGAGATTTGAATAAATGACTTTTATGCTCATTATAGACACAAACTAACTATGTCAGGGTTGCATTCTGTTAAGTATTTATTGCAGCTCATATTTTTTAATAATATTGAACATTTAGAATACTTTTTTAGGAGATAATTCTGCTTTATGGTTTGGTTTCAATATATTACACTTCAACATGTGTCATTGTGATAGGCCTAGATAATGATAACAAAAGTGAGTGGCATTTGTTTTTCAAATACAGCAGTGAATTTCTCCTGTGTAAATAAAGTCTTAATCTTAAAAGTAGTACACATTTTCTATAGACTAAAACAAAATCAAACCCAGCTAAAGTTTAATAGATTATTTTTCTTTTGTTCTTATTCTCTACCTACAACAGTGTGAGTAATGATTAATCCTGCTGTTGTATGGGGCCAGAGCAAAGCTAATGAGAGCGGTCTGTTTCGGCCCCTGGGGGTCCCAAAACATGACATCATCCAGTACAGTAACAGGCAGACAGGGATTAATGATGGAGTGTTGAGTCTAAAATTAGGTCTCCAACATAAAACCTTTGCTACAATAGCTTGCACTAAATATCAGGACCTCTGAGCAAAGAGAAAATCTAAATCTAATAATTTAAAACATGACTTAAAGGCTTAAAGACTATTACACAAACCTGACTCATGTGAGCTTTTAGCCATGTTATAATGCTCTTACCTCCTCAAAAATATACCTGGAGATGTGTTTTGTTTCATTCACACATGTTTGAGTAATCCTGGATTATTAGGCTGTCTGCATCCCCAAAGATCTAAACCTTGTGATGTCATTTTGGTAGTTTTCATATAAAGAAATCATATAAGAAATCATATAAACGATAGGAGGAGACCGGCGACTCCAAGTAGAAGTCTTCAGGAAGCCCACACACACAGACCAATACCTGCTTTTTGATTCACACCACCCACTGCAGCACAAACTGGGTGTTATTCGGACATTACAACACAGGGCCCAAGTGGTTCCCACAAGCACAGAGGGTAAGGAGAAAGAAGAACAACATGTGCAGGAAGCCCTCTCTGTTTGTGGATATCCTAAATGGGCTGTCAACAAAACCAAGAGAGACAAGGGCAAGAAACAAGATAATAGAGAATCCAAACCCAGGAGGAAAGGGGTAGCGATTCCTTACCTGGCCGGCGTGTCGGAAAAACTACAGAGGATTTTCAGACAGTATGAAATCCCAGTTTATTTCAAACCCACAAACACTTTAAGACAAAAACTCGTCCACCCAAAGGACAAAACACCAAGCCACAAACAAAGCAATGTGGTCTACTCCATTCAGTGTAGTGAAGACTGCAGTAAGCGCTACACTGGAAAAACAAAGCAGCCACTTCACAAGAGGATGTACCAACACAGACGGGCGTGCCAGAGTGGACCATCATCTGCCGTACATCTTCACCTAGAAGCCATGGGCCACTCCTTTGAGGACAGTGAGGTTCAGATCTTAGCCAGGGAAAAGAATTGGTTTGAGAGGGGAGTTAAAGAGGCTATTTTTGTCAAAAAAGAGAATCCTTCTCTGAACAGAAATGGTGGAGTCAGACATAATTTGTCTCCCATCTATAATTCCATTCTTAAGCCTAGATCAAGCAAACAGGGGAACAATAGGGCTAGCCAGGTCAGGGCCAGAGGTGTGAAAAACAGTCGTTGTAGGGATGAATAGGTATGGTAATCTAGACGCCAGAGAAACAAAAGACTGAAACCAATGAGATAGTTTCGGAAAGTAGTTAGCTAGTTAGCTCCTCCCTGCAGCAAGATATAAGCAAGTGTCTTACCAGCATTCTAATTAGAGCTGACGAAGCCTCTCGGATGAGCGGCGAAACGTTTTCGACCAAACAAACTTTGTCCAGTTGACAAATAGAATTTCTTCTTTTATCATAAACGATTATAGTGAAGGTGTGTGGAGTTTAAAAGCAACATAGAGCACTTCGGAGTTTGAGAAGAGCCTAAATATGTAGGATTTGTGTGTTAAACATGTGTGAATGAAACAAAACACAACTCCAGGTCTGTTCCTGACGAGGAGATAACATTATAACATAGATCTGAAAAGAGCATTATATGGGCCCTAACAGTCATACTTTGAAAAACATTAGCCATGGAGATAAGTTTTATGCCATACTGTACAATATTATAG
Organism: Paratrypauchen microcephalus; assembly: GCA_036785185.1. Taxonomy (NCBI): domain Eukaryota; kingdom Metazoa; phylum Chordata; class Actinopteri; order Gobiiformes; family Gobiidae; genus Paratrypauchen; species Paratrypauchen microcephalus. The sequence continues at coordinate 94,493 of JAVJIX010000126.1, forward strand.
CCAAAAAAAAAAACATTCTTGAGGCCAGTAAGCTGTAACACACATGATGTCAATATTAGAGGAGTACAGAGTGAGATTTTCAATAGCTACTATAAAAGCTGTTTACAAGTAATACACGTTTTGGCACACTGGGATCAGTCATCATGTTTTGACTGTCAAAAGCATTCCACAGATGGGATGATATAGCTCACAATTACTGTCAAAGTGTGCTGAGAGATGGTTCCCAATACAACATATCACAGAAGATAAAGAAAGATATCAAGTATAAAAAGGTGCTGAGAAAGCATAGTTTATCCCTTTGTGAGCTCAAAACAATAGAAGTAACGTGTTATTGTACTGTACTGAGACATAGCATTTCCATTACAACATGTTCTGTCTTGAATTTAGAAACTGATATTTTAGTGTTTACTGTTCCAAGAAAAACTGATCTAAGCCTAGACATTACATTACCATCTCATAATAGCTGCCCAAAACACTTTCTCAGACACAGGTTATTTTGAGTTTTTGCACAGGAAATACAGACAAACATTTACTAAAGCGACAAGACGAGCTGTTTGAAGCCAAGTGCGGATGGGAAGACAACACAACAGGGACGTAGTTAAAGGAAGACGAAGCCGCAAGCGTTCGGGGTTCAGATAAACACGAGCCGCCTCTGCTCCTGCGGTGCCAGTTTTCTTGGCTGGCACCGCTAAACACATCAGTCATCCAGCAGACCCAGTCATGTCTCAAACACTGCAGCAAAATAAGGTTGGAGAAAGAAAATGTTGGGAAAAGTAAACAGTGATTCCATCAAAATTGTCTCTTACATCTTATACATAGGCTTGTCATGCTAACACATTTTGAAGCCTGATATAAGTACAGAAATATACTGCAATAAACAATAATATTACTACTACTTACAACTATGCCACTGATACAATAACAATAATGCAAGATAATCCCTGTAAACCATGTTTAAATAGACTATATTGTTAAAGGTCCCATGGCAAGAAATTTTCACTTTCTGAGGTTTTTGAATGTTAATGTGAGCTCCCCTACCCTGTTTAGGCCCCCCCCCTGGTTAAAAGTTGCGAAATGTCTAAACTGAGCATTTGCGATCCTTTTCTGCGTTAGAAAAAATCAGAGCTCAAACGGGCGATTTTGAACAAGGAAACTTATTGACGTCAGCTCGAAAAAAGAAATGCAAATGCAGTTCCACCCCCGTCTGTCTGCACTCAGCGTCTCTGTAAATCACGCCCAAAGAGTTTGGACTGCGGAGGAGCTACGCAATGCGAAATGCATTTTTTTATTTGCCTGGAGGAACTTGCAAGTGTTTCTAGGCTCGGAAGTCCTTTATCTGAGCCTGTGGATATCTGAAACAGCAGTGGTTTAATTTTATTTTCTGTGGAAATGTGTTTATTTTTCAATGGAACGCTTCTCATCTCTTCTCCGCGCAAAAACACGGAAATGGATCAGAGCGGACAGCTGAGAGCCGAGAGCCGAGAGCGGAGAGTTTGGCCACGCCCCCACCCTCTACTATAGGCCATCTCTTTTCTCCTCATTTGCATTCAAGCAACAACTCCCATAATGGAGAGTTCAGAGAGAGAAAAATTACTCTTTCTCATCTTATCTCTGTTTCTCATGCACTGAGTGTTGATTTTGAAGAAGGATTCATTTACAGTATTAGGGAACCATTAAGGAGCCATATAAAAGCATCAAGAAGTACCATGTCATGGGACCTTTAAAAAAAAGTATGAGCTACAAAAAATAAATAGAAGAATGCATTTTTATCGGTCAATAGGTTAAGATACACTTTATTATCCCTGTAGGCCCCCATTGTATTCTGGGCAGCAGATCTGTCTGGACTGTTGCCCCCGCGACCTGGAATACGGAGAAGTGGGAGAATGGATGGATGGATGGATGGAAATTTGTCCTCTGCATTTGACCCATCCTTTATTGCCACTAGGGTAATCTGCAATGCAACATTTTATTTCCCTCATTTATTTGAAACCCCTTTTTTAGGCCACATCGCCTTTAGAGAGATCAGGGCACATGCAATACATGTGCCCACCTCAAGGGGGAATCCTCTCCCTCATGAGGACACTGGGGACAACAGGGGGTTTGTTTGTTAGTATAGTATGACTGACAGCATATTCTTTCACTTGCAGAAAAGCAGTGCTGGGACTCATCCATGCATAACTACACAGACCCAGTGGGCTCATGTTTCTAATGAGGAAAAGCAATCTGAACCATTGTGTTGTGATTAGCCCCTCAACGCCATTTCTTTCAGTGTGACCTGCTTTTCACACTCACCCAGGAAGTACCTCTGCTAATAATGCATATTACACCAGCACCAGCTAGTTCTCATCAATAAGTCAACACATGATAAGGAATGCACTTTAACAAATAGCTTTGTGGATTGAAGGCTTAAACAAGTGGGTTACACTAAAGGCAATAGTTACACGTTCTCACATAATCCTTTTATATCCTATATTTTATCTATATCAATTTAAAAAATGTTTAAGTTTATCATAGTCATCTCACATCACATCTGCACAGGCCTCTGCTGGTGCTACTGATATATACAATAACAGCACCACCTACTGGCAGTTACACTTATTATTACATTTAAAACTAAAAGTAAATATTATCACATTTAAAACTATAAATTTCATTTTTATTAAGTTATCATGAGTAGGATCAAATAATGATTTAAAACATAATATTCTAAACTTATTTTTCTATGTATTTTTTAAAATACTTTTTTTTAAATGCCATTTTGTAAAAATTTTACAAAAAAGCATTTGTATGTATTATATATTCCAACATTACTACAAACATGAAGGGCTCATTGCAGCATACTTTAGCAATCAAACTAGGAGCCTAGTGAAACTTGTAGTTGTTCAAACAGTTGCCAGGGAACTACACCAAACAAATCCTGAATTAGGACCAGAGCACCGAACTTTAGCAGGCAAAACTGAAACTGAAGTAGTCAAACACATGTCTTATTCTAATTGGGATTCTGTCCTGATCAATGAAACAGGTAAAAAATCTATACTTTATTGCGCCATAGCATGTTTTAAGTTGATATTTTGGCAGAAATTGTGTGGTATTTGGCACCTATTGTATTATGACACCAGAAAATGTATGTGGCAATTGGCTATGTAATATTTATGGTTTATTATTGCAAAAAGGCATTATGTTAATCTGTTCCAATGTCGCACAAGAAAGCTTTGTCCAGAAAAGCAGAGCAGAATAATATTAGAACACCTATTACCTATTCTAACATGCACATGTGGATGGGTCTTCAGAAGCAGCACAACTTTTGCCCACTATTTTTGATTGGGTCAAATGCAGACTTTGATCTTACCATACCAAACCATAACACGATCATAATGGAATATGGTTGTCAAAAGTATTGAAACTCAGATCCTAATCAATACTAATACTATTCTTGAAATTAGATCCTCATGTCTCCTCACTGAAATATAAGACATGCATTGTAATATACGGTAATATATGGTAATATTATAAAGAAAGTACTATTATTTAAGGTTGAAAATCACATTCTATTGTTTGTTCTTATCATCATGGTATCAGAATCAGTATTGTGTATCAAGTCTATTCCTTAATACAGAAATCACATTTAAAATTTAACCATGGTGATAACAGTATAATGGAATAAACAAACGATCCGGTTTCCTAGACATTAGATAACAGCTGAGAGGCTGTCAATGATTACAATCAAAATTCTCTCCTCCATAGTCAGCGGTGACAGGAGGATTCAGCGCAGCTCATGTTATCTGTCCAGAAACATAAACCTTAGTTTTTAGTTACAGTGTCTGGGTATAGTGCGTAACACAATCTGCGAGTGGGCCCTCCCTTTAGCGCTTTGTTACCTGGTGTTTAAGTACCGACCTCCTTGCTCTTCTCCTCACAGCAACATGGTCAACGACACCAAGTCCAAGAAGCCCAAGGGGAAGCCCATCACCCTGAAGATGGTGCAGAACAGTCTGGAGCTGACACTGGATGGGAAGCGCTGTTTGAATCTGAGTTTTAAAGAGCTCACCCAAGTGCCCAAGTGCATTCAGAAGCTCAGTGAGATAGACCAGCTGGACCTGAGCCGCAACCTCATCCGCAAGATGCCCGACTTCATAGAGTGTTTCGCCACCATCACTGTGCTCGACCTGCACAGTAACTACGTACGTACAAGAGGCCTTATGTGGAAGACAATATAGATTATATTATGTAGATCATAAGATAGAAAACAATTATTTTGTGTTATTTCTAAACATTTCTCTTTGAAAATTGTTGCACTTATTTAGAGAAAAAAAAATTAAAGCAGACTTTTCAGAGCTTTTATCCATGTTATAGTTGTTTCTGCTTGTTTGCCCTTTCAACGTTGTATTTGGAGTGATTAGTGCATGTTTGAGAAATCTTGAATCACTTATTTTCAAGACACCACCTTTAAGATACCGTGTTTATATTACCTGTAGTGATTTGCACATTCATACTCCAGTCGGACATTAAAAAGTTCAGAATCAAACTCTAAATCTTTGAGTTAAAGGACAAATACTACCCTAGATTTACTGCTCATAATTCAGATTTTTGGGTAGTTACATATTGCCTGCATCTTGTAATAATTTGTCTCAAAATATATATATATATATATATATATATATATATATATATATATATATATATATATATATATATATATATATATATATATATATATATATAAAATTAAATAATGCAGCAAATTATTATCAAATGTGTTTTTATTACTCAATGAAGTGGCAAGTGGAAGTGGATTATTATTACATAGTGTGGTAATACGTGACTTTTATGTTTCTAAGACAACATCAGTGTGGTTTTAGAGAGGATGCCTTATTGCATTGACAGAATTTTGTAAGAATGTTATTAATAGGGATGGGATCTGTGATATCAGTGGAACTTCATCTGTGTCAGTTCTATATTGCAAATTTTGTCTGTGTATATCATTCCTAGTTTGTTCTCGGTGCATCAGATTTGCCCAAAACACACTGCAAACGCGTTGTGTAGCAGAACAACCTGCAAAGTGCCCTGTGAAGGAAACTGCCAGGCTCATTTCGTGTGCGTGCCTATAGTTTAGCAGATTGCAGGAGTGTGCCTTGGGTCAGACCTGCACTCGTCAACCTAAAAGACGCTCCAAGCATATTTTTCACACTAGAATTTCACACAGTGAAGTGTTTTCAAAATACAGAGAAAAATTGCTTTTACTGATTTTTGCCTTTTAAGGACAAGATCAGCAGTACACACATTACACACATTTTAGGCATAATGAGTGAAAATAGAAACAGAATCAATCAATCAAACTTTATTTATAGAGCACTTTTCATACAAAAAATGCAACACAAAGTGCTTTACAGTGATTAAAAACAGCCCATATTTCCTACCACCCACTCAACCAGCCCCCCACAGCTGCCTGACACCACACAACCAAACAACCCAAACAGTAACACACACACACACACACACACACACACGCACTCACACACACACGCATACTAACATGCTAAAATACATAAAACTGCACATAGTAAAAAGTCAAAAGTCAAAAGTGAGGCTGAATGCAGACAGACCATCAGAGAAGACGTCTAAACCAAGAGCAGAGAGCCGTCCACCGCCACCAGGGACCGCCACAGGGGCCCAAGCACCACCCCCCTACCAGGAGCCCACAGGGCAGACCCCAGCAGTCGCAGCCAACCACCGCTCCTGGTGCAGAGGCCCCTACAGAGGAAACACTGGAAATAATAACTAAAAATAATAGATCAACATTAGTTCAAAAATAAATAAATAAGATAAATAAGTTGAATAAAATATGAACAGTAAAAACAGGTAAAAATATAAAATTTCACTCGAAGGCTAAGCTAAACAGGTGAGTCTTGAGCCCACTTTTAAAAACATGAAAGTTCTCTGCAGTCCTGAGGTCCTCCGGCAGGCAGTTCCATAGACGAGGGCCGTAGTACTGGAAAGACGCTTCCTGACTAGGGCTAGGAATGACCAGGAGCCTGCTGCCGGAGGAGCGCAGGGTCCACGAGGGTATGTAAGGTAAAAGCAGTTCTGAAAGATAAGAAAAAACAGTAAAAGAACTTTAAAATCTATCCTGAAACTCACAGGGAGCCAATGCAGTGATATTAAAACCGGTGTAATGTGGTCCCGCCCTCTGGTCCTAGTCAAGACACGTGCTGTCGAATTCTGTAATAATTGCAAACCTGAAATACTTTTTTAGGGAAGACCAGAGAGCAGGGCATTACAGTAGTCTATACGACTGGTGATAAAAGCATCAGTGTCTCCGTGTTGGCCTGAGAGAGAATGGGACAGACTCTGGCTATGAAGAGCAATTGAGCAATTAGGCTAAAAATATGGCTGAAATATGTCTCTTTCAGCAAATACATTTATAATACAAATAAATACATTTAGCTATTTTAATAAAAGCAAAAGGTTAATTTGTGAACTTCACTATCTTAGCATCATTTCTTGGTCGTTGCTATGAAATAGTAAGCAAATTGGTTTTGGCAAATATCGGTTATTGGCCAAGACCAAGTCAGATATCAGGTATCAGCTAAAAAAATTCATATCAGACCATCCCTAGTTACTAGATCAAAACTCACAATAGCCTACAGTGTGTTCACAGACACATGGAGAACTTTCACAGACATTATTTGTGTTTGCAGCTGGAGGAAGTCCCAGTCACCATCGGCCGACTTCAAAACCTGGTTCTCCTAAACCTGTGCAACAACCGCCTGACCTTTCTGCCAGATGAGATGGGCCTCCTCAAAAAACTCCTCACTCTGAACCTAGGCTTGAACCAACTGGACTCTCTACCGGCCTCTATTGGCAACCTGAAGGAACTGCGCCACCTAGGGCTGTCTGACAACCGCTTCACACAGCCCCCCCGCTGCCTAGGCCGCCTGGAGAAGCTGCAGCGGGTCAACCTGGAGCGCAACCCTCTGACCCTTGTACAGACACATGAGCACCCCCCGCAGGAAATCATACCAGTAACGTCCAAACACTACATGGTGACGGAGAACCAGCTGTGTGGAGACTGTCTGAGAAGGTGCCAGAACGAGAAGAGCAAGCTACAGGAAGCAGAGGAGCACTTCCAAACAGAAGGAGAGGAGGAGGGGGAGACAGAGCCGCAACATGGAGTTAGATAAGTCCAGAGATCACTGCAAAAAGACCCACTTCAGCTTGGTTTGAACAGGTCTATATGGACAAAGTAAAAGCGCATTAAAGGGATAGTGCGTTTTTTTTTATGTTAATCTGTATGGGTTTCCTTCTAAAAGTTACGTGTGTTGACACCGGCTTACCTCTGACAGTCTCAGCTGATCCCGGTTCGGCTCGCTTTCTGGAGCCCACGTAAGTAGGTCCGGTAACTTCCTGGAACATGAAATAAAGCTTGTTTTTTTTCTCAAAACAAAACATTTGTTAAAAAGGTGATATATTTGTGTCCGAAACAGTTGTCCACAAAACATCCAGGAGCGTATTTCTCATTCGCGTATTGTCTCTCTCCACTCGTATCACTACGCCCATGTTAACTCTATCAGCCTGTTCACCTTCAGCGGATGTCTACGCCGAAGTTTACAAGTGAACAGGCTAATAGCGCAGGCCACCATCCCAGCCTGCCTCAAGTCTGCCACCATCATCCCCATACCAAAAAAATCAGCCACAAACCAACATGCGTGACTTCAGGCCAGTCGCCCTCACGCCAATCATTATGAAGTGTCTGGAGTGGCTGGTCCTGAGGCACATCAAGAACTGTCTTCCTCCCTCCTTGGATCCATATCAATTCGCCTACAGGACAAACAGGTCGACAGAGGACGCAATCGCCGTTGCCCTCCACGCTGCACTGAGCCACCTGGAGCAGCGGGAGAACTACGTACGGATGCTCTTTGTCGACCTCAGCTCAGCATTTAACACCATCATTCCCGACATCCTGGTCAACAAAGTGTCCGACTTGGGACTTCACCCACTCACCTGTCACTGGGTCAGGGACTTCCTCACAAACTCACTGCCGACCCCAGGCAGTGAGACTCGGTCGCCACCTGTCCTCCACTCGGACGCTGAGCATTGGTGCTCCACAAGGGTGCGTGCTGAGCCCTCTCCTGTACACTCTCTACACATCAGACTGCAGCCCCACCCACTCCAACAACACCATTGTGAAGTTTGCGGACGACACCACAGTTGTGGGGCTGATCTCAGGGGGTGAGGAGTCTGCTTACAGGGACAAAGTCCTGGCTCTGTCGGCGTGGTGTTCGGCAAACAACCTTGCGCTGAACACTACAAAGACCAAGGAAATCATCCTGGACTTTAGAAAGAACAGTGCAGACCCGCCCCCTCTCTACATCAACGGAGTCTGTGTAGAGAGAATCCACTCTTTTACTTTCCTGGGGACCACAATATCGGCTGACCTGTCGTGGTCCGACAACACCTCGGGATTAGTAAAGAAGGCTCAGCAGCGCCTGCACTCAGGACCAATAACATTAGTCAGAAGCTGCTGGTGAACTTCAACCGCTCCTCCATCGAGACCACACTCACGTACGGCATCACGGTGTGGTTCACGCTCTGCACGGAGGCAGAATGGAAGAGGTTACAGGGGGTGGTGAAGACGGCCCAAAGGATTATCGGCTGCCCCCTCCCCTCCCTGAAGGACATCTACACCTTCCGATGCCTCAGCAGGGCGGAGCGGATCATTAAGGATGTTTCCCACCCCGCACACCATCTCTTTGAACTGTTACCATCAGGCAGGCGCTACAGGTCCATCAGGAGCCGGACCAACAGACTGAGAGACAGTTTCTTTCCCCAAGACATCATCAGACTGAACTCACGCATGCACTAACCCCCTCCCCCTACCCCCCAACTGCACCACAACATACTACCTCACTACATCACAACATACTACCTCACTACATCACAACATACTACCTCACTACATCACAACACACTACCTCATTACATTATTAATTCTGTGAATTATCTGTATGCCAAGTGCTGCTGCTGCTGTTTGCTGCTACTGTTTGTTTTATTCTGTCTTAACTGAAGTTCGTTGTTTGTCAAACTTTTTTTTTTTTAATCTATTTTATCTAAACCTGCGGAGAGCTTTCCCAGTTTCGTTGTGTTTTTACCTAACAATAAAGACTATTCTATTCTATTCTAATAGAGTTAACATGGGCGTAGTGATACGAGTGGAGAGAGACAATACGCGAATGCGAAATACACTACTGGATGTTTCGTGGCCAACTGTTTCGGACGCAAATATATCACCTTTCTAACAAATGTTTTGTTTTAAGAAGAAAAACAAGCTTTATTTCATGTTCCAGGGAAGTTACCGGACCTATTTATGTGGGCTCCAGAAAGCGAGCAGAACCGGGATCAGCTGAGACTGTCAGCTGATCCACGTAACTTTTAGAAGGAAACCCATACAGATTAACATTTAAAAAAAACAAAACGCACTATCCCTTTAAAGTGCATATGACATGTGACATGACTACTCATTTCACTAAAACTGAACATGATTATATTTAAGTTTTTTTCATACTTATTTGCTGCTAGTTTAAACATGATGAGTTTTTAGGTTGGACCGGGATCTGCTCCAATATAAAAATATGTGTAAAAGAAACTAAATAAAATATGCATTTTAAGAAAAGTTTACTTAAAATGATAACAGGAGAAGTTCAATTTGTCAACTGGACAAAGTTTGTTTGGTTGAAAACGTTTCGCCGCTCATCCGAGAGGCTTCTTCAGCTCTAATAAGAATACTGGTAAGACACTTGCTTATATCTTGCTGTAGGGAGGAGCTACCTAGCTAACTACTTTCCGGAACTATCTCATTGGTTTCTGTCTTTTGTTTCTCTGAACTAACCAATGAGATAGTTCCGGAAAGTAGTTAGCTAGGTAGCTCCTCCCTACAGCAAGATATAAGCAAGTGTCTTACCAGTATTCTTATTAGAGCTGACGAAGCCTCTCGGATGAGTGGCGAAACGTTTTCAACCAAACAAACTTTGTCCAGTTGACAAATTGAACTTCTCCTGTTATCATGGATTCTACCTGGACGACTGAGGGACTTTTCACGCATCTTAGGATTTACTTAAAATGCATATATATGGATGTTTTATACAAAAGCTGTACAGATGCATTTTTGTAAATAAAAAGACACAAAATTTATTTTCTTACTTATGGTTGTGTTGAAGTTTGAATGTCCTGTAAATATAATTTATGATATGACTTTTATGTCCCACTTTAACCTTTGAACCTTTGAATTTACTTCTTGTGTCAACAATAAACTAGATGGGTTCAAGGAGTGCTGCAAGCCTAAAATTGTACACCTAAAAAAACGTACAAGACAAAAAGGTCAGCACAACATTTTTAACGACTGGGTATTTTTGTGGAATTTCTAGACTGCAAACATTAAAAAAGAACTGAAAAGATGTCTTGAATCAAGTAGTCTGATATACAGTGGTCCCTCATTTATCGTGGGGGTTAGGTTCCAGAAATAACCCGTAATAAGTGAAATCCACAAAGTAGGACAACTTAACTTTATATTTTACAATTATTATACATGTTTTAAGGCTGTAAACGCCTCACCACACACATTATACACTTTTCTCAGACTGGTATTAACATTTTCTCACATTTCTCTCTTCTTTAAACACTCAAACTTTTGTAGATTTTCAACAAAATGTATTAATAGTGAAGCGTGGAGGGGGGTGCGCGCGGACTCGTGCACCTGCGTGCCGTGGTCACAAAACAAGGCAAAGAGCATGCGGTGGTTTATTCCTGGTTTAGACCTGGTCTAGTCCTGGTTTAGTCCAGGTTTAGACCTGGTCTAGTCCTGGTTTAGTCCAGGTTTAGACCTGGTCTAGTCCTGGTTTAGTCCAGGTTTAGACCTGGTCTAGTCCTGGGACCGGAGAAGCACACCAGAAATGACGGTGACCAATACGTCCGGATCAACTGGGGCAATATGGACCCTTCCAGGGCCAACAGCTTCTATATATCCAACACCAACAACCTTGGCATCAGGCCCGGATCTAGACTACACAGATTGGGGGGGCATTTCAAAATTTTGGTGGGGCATAGTGTGGAGTTTCATGTGGAACATTTTTCTTCTAATGCACGCATGCGCACGTGTGCGCACGCACACACTGAGAACCGGCACACACGGGCCAGACAGCAGGCGGCTTCCACTGCGCTACCCGCCCCGTGGAGCTTGCTCCCCGGCTGCACGTGAGGACCGACCCCAGGGTCACGATGGAGCTGTGGGGCTGAAGCGGTACACAAAGCCCGGAGCGGAGGAGCACCGTGCAGCTCGGGTGTTCATGCAGACAGTGGGACGCTACGCGGACCACTAGCGGCAAAATGAGCGCGTTGTGCTCGGGTAAGCGGCTTGGCGAATCAGAAGTCGTGGCATTTTGGCGGAGCAAACAAGAAAACGTGATTACATCAAAATTACATCAAATACAGCTGACCAATTGGGTGGGCAGGAGAACATTTTGGGTGGGCATTTCCCACTTCTAGATCCGGCCTCGAATAGCATGCCCTATGGCTACAGCTCCATCATGCACTATGGAAGAATGACCTTCTCCAATAATGGTCTGGAGACCATCACCCCCCTGTACAGTACCTCAGTCTCCATTGGACAGAGACAGGCCCTCTCCCCCTGGGACATCAAGAAGATCAACAAGCTCTACGACTGCACTGCCTATTTGTAGTGATACAAGTCTGTATGTTTATGTCAGTGTGTCTGATGGCTTCCACTTATAAATGCAAATGAAAATATGTTATTCTATTGTGTTTTGTTCACAATAAAAGTTACAATGATTTATGATTTACTTCACACATGGTAATACACTATCAAATTTTTGTCAATTCCAGAACTGAAATATGAGCAATATGAAAAAAGAATGAGAAGAGTTATAGATAGCATTTGTTTTGACTCTAAATTCACAAATCACATTTCTATGATTCGTAATTGTGTGCAGAATTTAGAACATGGGCCTGATATCAGATCTGATCTGGTCGATTTCCGGTTGACAGCATGGTAACAGAGTAGCGGCCTCACGCCTAAAACTCCAAAATAACCTTCTTAATATGGCTTAAAAGGGGGAAATTTTCAGGACTCTAAATGACAAGAAAGTAATCTGTGCTCAGAAGCAGTTACACAGTTCTTTGATAAGATGAAGAGAAGAAACATACAGAAAGTATACTGCAAACAAAAGAGACATCATGGCCACAGGTGAACAAGCAGAATCAAGTTTGAACGAGCTGCTGATTGAATTCAAAGCAGATATGTCTAGGCAGATGACGGATTTGCACACACATTTTGGACCTTTGGACATGAAGGAGATGAGGAAAGAGAGGCAAGATATACAAACGCTAATGGAAGAAATGTGCAAGTACGGAGCCCTGGAAGTGACATAGGTGAATAAATAAAATAACAAGGTGTGGGAACAAGTTAACAAGGTGTGGGAACGAGTTATAAGGTGTGGGAACAACTTATAAGGTGTGGGAACAAGTTATAAGGTGTGGGAACAACTTATAAGGTGTGGGAACAAGTTATAAGGTGTGGGAACAACTTATAAGGTGTGGGAACAAGTTATAAGGTGTGGGAACAACTTATAAGGTGTGGGAACGACTTATAAAGCATATATATACCTCGTTGCCTACACACGTACACACAGGCTGTAGTTCACCGCGGTAGCTCTGGAAATACTAGGCGCTATTTTATTATATTTTAATATTGGACTCAGATACACAGAAATCCTCCATGCACTTGCATTCCAACATGGCTTTATTTTAAGTCTGAGACACCTGAAGAGAGTTCTGAGAGAGAATGGGCTTCGCCGTCGTTTTTCTGACCTAGGAACGACTATAGATTTCATCATCAGCCAACTAAACAGCTAAATTCAATTAAATAGTTGTCAGTGAATGAATGTTGTGTTAATATGTGAACAAACACAACACAATAAAAAACAGATACTATATGTTTTATACAGCAAACCCTTTCAACAATAAAACTTTATTTCAGTTAAATTATTTCAGCTAAATAAACAATTCAACAATACTTTCAATGTGAAGGCAATATTCATTATATAACATCCGTGACTCTTCCCGTCTGTTTCCATCTGTAGATTGTTGCTTACGACAGAAAGCCAACACAGCCAATCTATCACCATAGTGGGGATGTGCTTAGCTAGATTGTCATCTGACATCAGCAGAATCACAGAGACATCAATCTGTGGAAAATAATGATATAACAGGGTTTGCATAGGTTAACGTAGAAAATGTAATTCCATGATGCATTCAAATTGTATTGATATAATAATATACAAACAAAAACAGATGACATAAAAACAATGTTTATTACAAATAGGTCATACTTTTTAACTAATACGACAGTATTGTAGCTAATATTATTGTAATCTGAACAAAAACTACAGAAAAGTGAAAAGTAAAGGTTAATTTTAAGTACAAAATAGGCCTAAAAAAAAAAAAAGTGCTTCTCAGAACCAGGGATGTGCAGTTTCTATTTATACTATAAGGTAAACAACAAAATCTTAGTTTGTCAGAAATCAAGATTTAAACCATGTTATTTATCAAGAAATCCATAATAAACAAAACTTTAAGAAGTAGCTCTCAACATGCAACTCATTGTGAGCTTGTAGATCTGTTATTTTGGGTTACTTTGGGTCAGAGGGAGACCTATTCTTTAATTTAATGAATTATTTGAATAAATATTTATAATAAAACATTGGTAAAAGGAGAAATCCAATTTGTCAACTGGACAAAGTTTATTTGGTCGAAAACGTTTCGCAGCTCATCCGAGAGGCTTCGTCAGTTCTGGTTAGAGTGCTATATAAAACATTTTAAAATGACAAAACGATTAGTAGATGTATTTCTTAAATATCAGTGAACATATGAATATATGTTTGAAAATGGGTGAAGTTACGCTTTAAAGGGAAATTCCAGACCAAAACACATAAGGCCTGAATCTGCCTGTAATAATGTCCCAAAATACCTGAAACAGTTGATTTGTTTCATATTGTTGCCCCATATTCCATTCTTCTGCCCTCTCCCCACAGTTAACCTGCAGTTATAATGGGAGTCAACAATCCTTAGGCTAGTGCAGGTATTTTCGTACCTCCAAACACAATTGTCAAGATACTGACACATGTGCAGTTTGTCACTTTTGGGCTGACATTCATACAAATCTAACCTGTATTTTGACCAGGCATAGAGATGTAACATGCTAGATCTGTATGAACGGAAGCACAAAAGTGACAAAGTATACATGTTTGAGTATCTGGACACTAAGAATGTACAATCCATGAAAAAGAGAGTTTGGAGGCACAAAAATACATGCACGAGCAGGACCATTGAGTCCCTAAATGCATTTTAGCTGTGGGAAGGCGTCAGAAGAATAGAATATGGGGCAACTATGAAACAAATCAACCGCATCAGGTATTTTGTGACAGGAGGATTACAGGCCATACGTGTTTTGGTCTGGAATTTTCCTTTAAGTCTTAATTGTGTCACTTAAATTATACATAGGCCTATGAGAATCAGCAAATTGTGTTATATTGTCTATATCCTTTGGTTTGGTGACCATAAACAATTATAGAATAAAGCTGCATTTTGTTTCTGTGACTCTTGGTACTGAAACTTCTCGATTTAATAAAATAATTGATTAAATCATAGCTTATGCTTATACCCATCAGTGATAAATGTACCTTGTCTTCAAGAATCCTGGCAATCCTTGCCTCATCAATATTTCTATCCCTCAGGACCTCTATTAGAGGGTTGAAGTTCTCCATACCCCTAAAGAAAAGAAACAAGTTACAAACCAAGTTTAACCATTTTTATGATTTTGTAACTATATAAATGTATTACATTATATATAGGCTACAAAAGCCTATATAGCACAATTGATAATTTCAACGGCCCAAATTAGAGCACAGCCAGCACTAAAGATTAAGTACTACTTAAGACTATTAGTACTTAAGTTCACACGTAACATCATTGTAGAGTCTACCGAGCGTTTCCCGAAACCATCTTAGCTAAGAATCATCGTAGGATCACACGTAACTCTAAGTGTGGTCTGGAGTAGTCTTCGAGCAGTCTTAGCGTGAGCTAAGATTGATCTTAACCCTTAAATGGTTTATGTGTCTTCTTGTTCAAACTGTCCCTACCTGGAGCTACTGTGACAAGTAAATTTCTCCTGTGTGAGATCAATAAAGTCTTATCTTATCTTATCTTATCTTATGTGCACCAGGAGATACATACATTTTAACACTCTATAAAGAGGCATTATAAAACGTTTTTCCCAAATACAGTTATCATTTATCAAAAGTCTGATCTGTTGGTAGTATGTAGGTCACATTACTTTTTTCACATTTACTTTTTTGCATTATCATTTCATTCAGGCTGGTTACAGTTGAAGATGGATGCCATTTTTTTGAAACCATAGTGTGTATGATGTAAACAAATGCATAAAATCCATAAATTCCTTTATAGAACTATAATATTAACATAAAGTATTGTTTATGGACATAGCTGGAACTTTGTTATGAAGAAAAAAAATGTCAAAACTTGTTTATGGAGTCAGTTACATCACCTTAAAATGCATGTATCCCACAGGATACATTGACCAGTTAGGGTAATAACATGTACAGTATCTATGCAATTTTGTATGGGATTATACAAATTGGCCTAAAACATCATGGTAAGCTTACATGCAGTTCAGAGGGGATGTTACTAGTATTAAGTGTGTATTATTAAGTGTGTATAATATGTCATTTTAATCATTTATTTCCCCAAATGGTATTATAGTTTGACAATTTTATGGAGAAGAGTAGACAACAGGAAATGAATGTAATTGAGGACTTCCCTGCTAGTGCATCAGATTCAGCAATATAATATAATATAATATACATACTGATATACATACTACATACTATATAACTGCTTATTTTACCAAATTCATCACATAAAACAAGGATGTCCTGCAGGACCTAGAATGGAGATTTAACATCACAGACGGCACTCTTTGTTTAACAGTAGGCCTACCTTCAATGCAAAATGAGTATGCTAGTATGAAGTATGAAAAATGCATAACTTAATTACCGTTCTGTTGTGGAAGTCCGTAAAGAAGAGTTCCATGGATGTGCGCCTTCCTTCTGCATCTTTCGTTGCACACGTTTGCATTGCGCATGTCATTCCCAGTTCCACATCATGGAAAGTCACGCCTTGGATATAAACCGAGGGAACGCGTTTTCACGCATTATAATCCGTGCACACGGCTTATAACTTTGTAACTCGTTCGCGCACCTTGCTAAGTCGTGCGCGCGCTTTGTTAAGTCGTGCACACGGCTTATAACTTTGTAACTCGTGCGCGCGCTTTGTTAAGTCGTGCGCACGCGTTGTTAAGTCGTGCACACGGCTTATAACTTTGTAACTCGTGCGCGCGCCTTGCTAAGTCGTGCGCGCGCTTTGTTAAGTCGTGCACACGCGTTGTTAAGTCGTGCGCACGGCTTATAACTTTGCAACTCGTGCGCGCGCCTTGTTAAGTCGTGCGCACGCGTTGTTAACTCGTGCGCGCGCCTTGTTAAGTCGTGCGCACGCGTTGTTAACTCGTGCGCGCGCCTTGTTAAGTCGTGCGCACGCGTTGTTATTTTATTTATTCACCTATGGCCCTTCCAGGGCACGGTATGCAAGAGTCTTGGTGACGCGCAGCAAAAAATAAGTGACTTGGAGGACAAGGAAAAGTACCGTGCCCTGGAAGGGCCATAGGTGAATAAATAAAATAACAACGCGTGCGCACGAGTTAACAACGCGTGCGCACGACTTAACAAGGCGCGCGCACGAGTTGCAAAGTTATAAGCCGTGCGCACGACTTAACAACGCGTGTGCACGACTTAACAAAGCGCGCGCACGACTTAGCAAGGCGCGCGCACGAGTTACAAAGTTATAAGCCGTGTGCACGACTTAACAACGCGTGCGCACGACTTAACAACGCGTGCGCACGACTTAACAAAGCGCGCGCACGAGTTACAAAGTTATAAACCGTGTGCACGGATTATAATGCGTGAAAACGCGTTCCCTCGGTTTATATCCAAGGCGTGACTTTCCATGATGTGGAACTGGGAATGACATGCGCAATGCAAACGTGTGCAACGAAAGATGCAGAAGGAAGGCGCACATCCATGGAACTCTTCTTTACGGACTTCCACAACAGAACGGTAATTAAGTTATGCATTTTTCATACTTCATACTAGCATACTCATTTTGCATTGAAGGTAGGCCTACTGTTAAACAAAGAGTGCCGTCTGTGATGTTAAATCTCCATGCTAGCTCCTGCAGGACATCCTTGTTTTATGTGATGAATTTGGTCAAATAAGCAGTTATATAGTATGTAGTATGTATATCAGTATGTATATTATATTATATTATATTGCTGAATCTGATGCACTAGCAGGGAAGTCCTCAATTACATTCATTTCCTGTTGTCTACTCTTCTCCATAAAATTGTCAAACTATAATACCATTTGGGGAAATAAATGATTAAAATGACATATTATACACACTTAATACTAGTAACATCCCCTCTGAACTGCATGTAAGCTTACCATGATGTTTTAGGCCAATTTGTATAATCCCATACAAAATTGCATAGATACTGTACATGTTATTACCCTAACTGGTCAATGTATCCTGTGGGATACATGCATTTTAAGGTGATGTAACTGACTCCATAAACAAGTTTTGACATTTTTTTTCTTCATAACAAAGTTCCAGCTTTGTCCATAAACAATACTTTATGTTAATATTATAGTTCTATAAAGGAATTTATGGATTTTATGCATTTGTTTACATCATACACACTATGGTTTCAAAAAAATGGCATCCATCTTCAACTGTAACCAGCCTGAATGAAATGACGGCTTATAATGTGAAAAAAGTAATGTGACCTACATACTACCAAAAGATCAGACTTTTGATAAATGATAACTGTATTTGGGAAAAACTTTTTATAATGCCTCTTTATAGAGTGTTAAAATGTATGTACCTCCTGGTGCACATAAGATAAGATAAGATAAGATAAGATAAGACTTTATTGATCTCACACAGGAGAAATTTACTTGTCACAGTAGCTCCAGGTAGGGACAGTTTGAACAAGAAGACACATAAACCATTTAAGGGTTAAGATCAATCTTAGCTCACGCTAAGACTGCTCGAAGACTACTCCAGACCACACTTAGAGTTACGTGTGATCCTACGATGATTCTTAGCTAAGATGGTTTCGGGAAACGCTCGGTAGACTCTACAATGATGTTACGTGTGAACTTAAGTACTAATAGTCTTAAGTAGTACTTAAGTGGGAAACACATCCCTCATCTTTAGTGCTGGCTGTGCTCTAATTTGGGCCGTTGAAATTATCAATTGTGCTATATAGGCTTTTGTAGCCTATATATAATGTAATACATTTATATAGTTACAAAATCATAAAAATGGTTAAACTTGGTTTGTAACTTGTTTCTTTTCTTTAGGGGTATGGAGAACTTCAACCCTCTAATAGAGGTCCTGAGGGATAGAAATATTGATGAGGCAAGGATTGCCAGGATTCTTGAAGACAAGGTACATTTATCACTGATGGGTATAAGCATAAGCTATGATTTAATCAATTATTTTATTAAATCGAGAAGTTTCAGTACCAAGAGTCACAGAAACAAAATGCAGCTTTATTCTATAATTGTTTATGGTCACCAAACCAAAGGATATAGACAATATAACACAATTTGCTGATTCTCATAGGCCTATGTATAATTTAAGTGACACAATTAAGACTTAAAGGAAAATTCCAGACCAAAACACGTATGGCCTGTAATCCTCCTGTCACAAAATACCTGATGCGGTTGATTTGTTTCATAGTTGCCCCATATTCTATTCTTCTGACGCCTTCCCACAGCTAAAATGCATTTAGGGACTCAATGGTCCTGCTCGTGCAGGTATTTTTGTGCCTCCAAACTCTCTTTTTCATGGATTGTACATTCTTAGTGTCCAGATACTCACACATGTATACTTTGTCACTTTTGTGCTTCCATTCATACAGATCTAGCATGTTACATCTCTATGCCTGGTCAAAATACAGGTTAGATTTGTATGAATGTCAGCCCAAAAGTGACAAACTGCACGTGTCAGTATCTTGACAATTGTGTTTGGAGGTACGAAAATACCCGCACTAGCCTAAGGATTGTTGACTCCCATTATAACTGCAAGTTAACTGTGGGGAGAGGGCAGAAGAATGGAATATGGGGCAACAATATGAAACAAATCAACTGTTTTAGGTATTTTGGGACATTATTACAGGCAGATTCAGGCCTTATGTGTTTGGGTCTGGAATTTCCCTTTAAAGCGTAACTTCACCCATTTTCAAACATATATTCAGATGTTCACTGATATTTAAGAAATACATCTACTAATCGTCTTTGTCATTTTAAAATGTTTTATATAGCACTCTAACCAGAACTGACGAAGCCTCTCGGATGAGCTGCGAAACGTTTTCGACCAAATAAACTTTGTCCAGTTGACAAATTGAATTTCTCCTTTTACCAATGTTTTATTATAAATATTTATTCAAATAATTCATTAAATTAAAGAATAGGTCTCCCTCTGACCCAAAGTAACCCAAAATAACAGATCTACAAGCTCACAATGAGTTGCATGTTGAGAGCTACTTCTTAAAGTTTTGTTTATTATGGATTTCTTGATAAATAACATGGTTTAAATCTTGATTTCTGACAAACTAAGATTTTGTTGTTTACCTTATAGTATAAATAGAAACTGCACATCCCTGGTTCTGAGAAGCTAATTTTTTTTTTAGGCCTATTTTGTACTTAAAATTAACCTTTACTTTTCACTTTTCTGTAGTTTTTGTTCAGATTACAATAATATTAGCTACAATACTGTCGTATTAGTTAAAAAGTATGACCTATTTGTAATAAACATTGTTTTTATGTCATCTGTTTTTGTTTGTATATTATTATATCAATACAATTTGAATGCATCATGGAATTACATTTTCTACGTTAACCTATGCAAACCCTGTTATATCATTATTTTCCACAGATTGATGTCTCTGTGATTCTGCTGATGTCAGATGACAATCTAGCTAAGCACATCCCCACTATGGTGATAGATTGGCTGTGTTGGCTTTCTGTCGTAAGCAACAATCTACAGATGGAAACAGACGGGAAGAGTCACGGATGTTATATAATGAATATTGCCTTCACATTGAAAGTATTGTTGAATTGTTTATTTAGCTGAAATAATTTAACTGAAATAAAGTTTTATTGTTGAAAGGGTTTGCTGTATAAAACATATAGTATCTGTTTTTTATTGTGTTGTGTTTGTTCACATATTAACACAACATTCATTCAATGACAACTATTTAATTGAATTTAGCTGTTTAGTTGGCTGATGATGAAATCTATAGTTGTTCCTAGGTCAGAAAAACGACGGCGAAGCCCATTCTCTCTCAGAACTCTCTTCAGGTGTCTCAGACTTAAAATAAAGCCATGTTGGAATGCAAGTGCATGGAGGATTTCTGTGTATCTGAGTCCAATATTAAAATATAATAAAATAGCGCCTAGTATTTCCAGAGCTACCGCGGTGAACTACAGCCTGTGTGTACGTGTGTAGGCAACGAGGTATATATATGCTTTATAAGTCGTTCCCACACCTTATAACTTGTTCCCACACCTTATAAGTTGTTCCCACACCTTATAACTTGTTCCCACACCTTATAACTTGTTCCCACACCTTATAACTTGTTCCCACACCTTATAAGTTGTTCCCACACCTTATAACTTGTTCCCACACCTTATAACTTGTTCCCACACCTTATAAGTTGTTCCCACACCTTATAAGTTGTTCCCACACCTTATAACTTGTTCCCACACCTTATAAGTTGTTCCCACACCTTATAACTTGTTCCCACACCTTATAAGTTGTTCCCACACCTTATAAGTTGTTCCCACACCTTATAACTTGTTCCCACACCTTATAAGTTGTTCCCACACCTTATAACTTGTTCCCACACCATATAAGTTGTTCCCACACCATATAAGTTGTTCCCACACCTTATAACTTGTTCCCACACCTTGTTATTTTATTTATTCACCTATGTCACTTCCAGGGCTCCGTAGAAAAGTGCACAGATGATGAAACAATGTGAGGATTTAAGTAAAAGAGGGAGCGGAAGGACCATACATTGTGGATTTTGTAAAACAGCTGACATTTGAAAAACTGGGCATTTCACCCAACCAGCTGCAAATAATGAGCAGCACATCCCTCATCCACAAAGCAGCCAAAGACAGCGGATGCACCGCGGTTATCTATTATGGTGAGATTTCTTCAGCAACAGATGTTACGTGCGGCTTGGGCGCACCAGGACATCAGACTGGACGGATCGCGTATCTACTTTGACAGGGATTACTCTGCGAAAATTCAACGAGAACGGGCGCAATACGCACCTATAAGACATAAACTGAAAGAAAGGAACGTAAAATCGCATATTCTTTACCCAGCAAAGCTTAAAGTTTACAAGACACCAAAGGAAGCGATTAAGCATCTGTTGGAACTAAAACTACATAAAACCTAAACTTCTAAATAATAGTCAAGGTATGGGCAAACGTTTAGAGTTTGCCACTTTTGGAAGTTAGAAAAGCAGTGCAGGATTTTCTGTTGTTTATATATTCACACCGGTGTTGGTATGATCTACAATAAAGTGAATTGGCAACTAACTATAGTAGGACTATCGTTGAGGCATAGAGCTATTAAAATGAATCTGCATGAAGCCACTTAAAATAATATAATGTGAATGGGCTTATTCCATCAAATAGAAGGTCACTTAAAAAAAAGAAGATTCTGACATAGCCTTCATTCCCCCCCGGGCGCAGTAATGTGCTGCCCACTGCTCCTGATGACAGGATGGGTTAAATGCAGAGGAAAAATTTCGTTGTACTTGTGACAATGACAATAAATAAATATTCTATTCTATTCTATTCTATTCTAGAAACACATTTAAATGTATCTGAGCATGAAAAATCAGGTAAACTGTCATCATCCCAAGTGTATCACTCCTATAAATCAGCAAGAAGAGGAACAATGCTCATTAGAAGAAGAAGAAGACAGACTTTATTCATCCCCGTAGGGAAATTATTTCTCTGCATTTGACCCATCCTTCAGGAGCAGTGGGCAGCTCGTCTTTCAGGCGCCCGATTTTATTGCTCGGCTTGGTCAGGACCTAAGCTGGAGGATTTTACCTGGAGCATGTTTTGGGTTGATGGGGGAAACCGGAGTGCCCGGAGGAAACCCATCCAGACACGGGGAGAACATGCAAACTCCACACAGAAAGGCTCGGGCGACCCGGGGATCAAACCCAGAACCTTCTAGCTGTGAAGCATGAGTGCTAGCCACTCAGCCACCGTGCCGCTCATTTAGCATTTCAAATGGAAAAGGTGCTGTCAGACCAAAATGGAAGATATGTGATCGTGATAGGGGATATTAAAGTGTCCTTGATAAATGTTTACAACCCCCCTGAAGAAGGACCTGACAGACTAAAAAAGCTGACAGATTTAATCATATCAGAATGTGCCGGTACAATAATAATGGCAGGGGACTTTAATTTGATTCTGGAGGCAAATTTGGATACACAGGGTGATAAAAATCATTACTCTGAATCATCAGCAAATGTATTAAAGAAAACATCTTTCCTTAAAATTTCATATATATAAAGAAATTGGGAAAACATTATGGAGGATAAATAACTCATTACTATTCATGGAAGACTTTAAAGGCAAAATAAATTCTGTAATAAAGGAATACACTTCAATAACAATGGGGACGTTAATCCAGTGATCATTTGGGAAGGGCTAAAAGCTGTAATACGCCAGGAAATGATTGGATTTGCATTAAGAAAAAGGGAGGAAAGGGAAAAGCGAATAAACAAGTTACAAAGAGAAATAAAAAAAGAACAATTTCATAAACTTAATCGATGTTAAAATATCCTGACACAATTAGAAACATTAAATTTACAGCTGAATGAAAAAAACCTTAGTTTTTACTAAGAAAAGTATTAAAATTAACAGCTACTGTAGTAAATATATATAAATAAAAAATAACACAATAGGAAAAATTAAATAGCTGGAGAATTTGTTGGAGAGTATTATCGTAAATTATATAGTTCAGAATATTTGAAGAAATTGAACCTGCCGCAGGTGACTGATGCACGGAATGAAAGTCTCACTCAACCATTATGTACTGAAGAAATCACAAAGGCCATTCAACACTTAAAAACTGATAAAAGCCCTGGAAGTGATGGGTTTTCTGGAGAATTTTATAAGGAATTCAAACAATTACTCATTCCAGTTTTACTCCGCGCATATAATGATGCACTAGAGGAAAAGCTATGAGCAAGTGCATGGGTCAACTCGGTCATTCCAGTCATACATAAAAAAGACAAGGACCCATCACGTGTTGATGGGTACAGGTCAATTACAGTAGTAAATGCGGATTAAAAATGTTAAGCAGCATACTAGCAATAAGACTGGCCATAATTATGCCTGATATTATAGACATGGATCAAACTCAATAATCAATCTAATCTAAGCTTTCCAACAATGCCTTAAACATGGAAATCTGACAACATCTGAAGAATTCAATAATACACAGGATAATATGTTATCACACACACACCTTAGTCCTGGTTCAGACCTGGTTTAGTCCTGGTTTAGACCTGGTTTAGACCTGGTTTAGTCTTGGTTTAGACCTGGTTTAGACCTGGTTTAGTCCTGGTTTAGACCTGGTTTAGACCTGGTTTAGACCTGGTTTAGTCCTGGTTTAGTCCTTGTTTAGACCTGGTTTAGTCTTGGTTTAGACCTGGTATAGACCTGGTTTAGTCTTGGTTTAGTCTTGGTTTAGACCTGGTATAGACCTGGTTTAGTCTTGGTTTAGACCTGGTTTAGTCTTGGTTTAGTCCTGGTATATACCTGGTTTAGTCTTAGTTTAGACCTAGTTTAGGCCTGGTTTAGACCTGGCTTAGACCTGGTTTAGTCCTGGTTTAGTCCTGGTTTAGACCTGGTTTAGTCCTGGTTTAGTCCTGGTTTAGACCTGGTTTAGACCTGGTTTAGTCCTGGTTTAGTCCTGGTTTAGACCTGGTTTAGACCTGGTTTGGTCTTGGTTTAGTCCTGGTTTAGTCCTGGTTTAGACCTGGTTTAGTCTTGGTTTAGACCTGGTTTAGATCTGGTTTAGTCCTGGTTTAGACTTGGTTTAGTCCTGGTTTATTCCCGGTTTACTCCTGTTTAGACCTGGTTTAGTCCTGGTTTAGTCCCAGTTTAGTCCTGTTTAGACCTGGTTTAGACCTGGTTTAGTCCCGGTTTAGGCCCCTGCTGTCAGCTAATCTGTCCCTTTGATGCAGAAATAATACGATAATATGACTCACCTCATAAGAACGCGTCAGCTCTGTTGTAACAGTTGCTGCCACTGCCCCACAAAATGCTGTGGCCAAAACCCTTGTTCTCCTCCTTCTCCGTCCTCTCCTTAAAACAAATAAGCTGTATATGTTTTGGCTCCGGTACGACAGCAACGCTCGCTGCATGTGACCTCGTCATGTCCTCGGTGGTGCATGTGGGACACTTTTGGGGCGTTTAAAACTCACACTGGAGATCACAAACAAGTCGTATTTAAATGGAAATGTGAACGACCTCGCAAAAAAATCGGATTTCACAAAAAAATCGGAATTGAGCATTAAGCCCTGCAGTCTGAACATAGCAATAGGCAATTGACTGACACTCGGCCTGCGATCGACCGGTAGATCGCCATCGACTGGTTTCAATACTGCAGTAATAATACCTTAAAGGGACAGATTTTTACCCGTTAATTACTGAAATTGAAGATACCCATTCAAAAATTCAGTGTTTTCCAAGCCTTTTCACTTCCATCATGAAATCAAAGTATTCTGTTGGACTTAGATATAGTCACATAAAAGTGGGATCTTCCCCATGCAGAGGCAGCCATTTTGATTACGAGAGCCGCAGAAGGACATTTGGGCTCCGCCTTCGCCTTCGGCAAGGCTCGTGGTTTTGGGTAAACAACACAAGCATGCTGCCGGATCAGATGTCGTAATGGATCTAACACGTGTTTTGGACTAAATTGTTTTACTGGATTTTATTCGCTGGATCCTTACGGACAAATTGAGAGCAAGTTTATGGTGAAATACAGAGTTTGACCTGTGCAAAGCATTCTAAGGTAAGCTAACCTCGTTTTGTGCTTTTCCATATAAAAGCCCCATGTGCTCGAGGAGTGATTGTTTTGCAGGGAAATGAATTGCATAGTCAAAAAGAGGAGACTGTAAGGTTTCATTTGTTGTGTAGAGTGTCATGGTAAATGATCGGGAATGTGTGTTTTCATGAGAAAAAAAAAACGCATTTTATTTATACAGTGGCGGCGCGCGGACCTCGCGGTCTGCCGTAGCTAAAACAGAAAGTGCAATAGCACCATCCACCTATGCGCCACGAATCCTACACACTGGGGCTTTAAGTCTATTTTTGTTAAATACAGTAGTATCTGATATTCAACACAAAATAATAGTTGTTTCTAATATTAACATGGGATCAGTTCTAATCAGTCTAATCCATTCAAAAACTTCTTGAGAAAGGTCCTAAATTTGTCTATTTATATATATTTTAGTAATAAATATCTCCTTAAAGGGATAGTTTGGGTTTTTTGATGTGAATCTGTATGGCATCCCCTTCAGCAGTGTTGTGCATTAACACTGACTTACCCCTGACAGTGTCCTGTGAGCCGAGTTCTGCCCCGGTTCTGAAGCTGACGAAAGTAGGTCCGGCAAGTTAGCCGGGACAGTTACTAAAGCTTGTTTTTCTTCTCAAAACAATATTTGTCCAAAAAGTGATTATTATTAGCCTGTTCACTTGTAAGTGGCGATGTTTAGAAGTGAACAGGCTAATAATAATAATAGGTGCGCAGTGATAGGAATCAAGAGAAAATAGCACCAAGCGATTATGACTTCTGACTTTTTCGTGGATAACTGTTTTGTGATGCAAATATATCACTTTTTGGACAAATATTGTTTTATTATTATTACCTGTGCTGGCAAGTCAGCTCTGTTCTTAAATCAAGTTTTTATCAGCTAAGGGTTTTAAGCAAAATTAAATTGTACATTCCACATCTGCACTTTGAAAAGGCCATTCATGCATTTGTGACAGCACGACTCGATTATTGCAATTCGTTGTACGCTGGCATTGACCAGGCCCAGCTTAGCCGCCTACAGGGGGTCCAGAATACAGCTGCTCAACTTTTAACTGGAAAAAAGCGGAGAGACCACATCACTCCTATTCTCAAATCCCTGCACTGGCTTCCTGTTCATTTTAGAATCCATTTTAAAATTTTAATGATTGTTTTTAAGAGTCTTAATG
Source organism: Paratrypauchen microcephalus (assembly GCA_036785185.1). Lineage (NCBI taxonomy): Eukaryota > Metazoa > Chordata > Actinopteri > Gobiiformes > Gobiidae > Paratrypauchen > Paratrypauchen microcephalus. The sequence continues at coordinate 121,006 of JAVJIX010000126.1, forward strand.
GCATAGCACCCGTGTATTTATTTGAACTCCTTCAGCCCCAGATCCCATCCAGAGGTCTGCGTTCTGCTGACCAGCACCTCCTGGTTGTCCCTAGGACCAGACTGAAGACCAGAGGGGATAGGGCCTTCTCTGTGGCCGCTCCACGACTGTGGAACACTTTACCTTTGCACATTAGAACTGCACAATCACTGGAGCACTTTAAATCCCTGCACAAAACGCATCTTTTCTCATTGGCCTTTACTCAGAGTTAGGAAGAGACACTTTGGCACCTTCTTGCTGTTGATGTTGTTGTTGTTTTATTATTGTTATTATTATTTATTGTTATTATTAATAATAATAATAATTCATTGGATTTATATAGCGCCTTTCATGCCACTCAAAGCGCTTTACAGTTCATTGTTCATTCACTCCACACTTGGTGGTGGTAAGCTACTTTCTGTAGCCACAGCTGCCCTGGGGCAGACTGACGGAAGCGAGGCTGCCAATCAGCGCCATCGTCCCCTCCGACCACCTCCAACACTCATGCACAACACAAGCCACTTTCATACTTATTATTGTTGTTATTTTAACTCTACCTGATTTTTTATGTCACCTTTAATGTTGTTCAGCACTTTGATAAGCTTTGGCTGTTTTAAATGTGCTATACAAATAAAATTGATTGATTGATTGATTGATTGATTGATTGATTGGCTAACTTGCTGGACCTACTTTCATCAGCTCCAGAACCGGTGCAGAAACTCGTCTCACAGGACACTGTCAGCAGTAAGTCAGTGTTAATGCACGACACTGCTGAAGGGGATGCCATACAGATTCACATCAAAAAACCCGAACTATCCCTTTAAATTCGTGCAAATATCCATAATTTTAATATTGTGTTTAATTCATTTTGAATCAATGTATACCAATGTGTGTACCAAGGTTTGTTAAACTTTATAGTCCTTTGTTGCAGCTGAGCAGTCAAATATTCTGTATGCAAAGCTCCTGAATGCAAGGGACCTACCGGAGGTATAGGAAATCCATCCTCAGACATATACTAGCTGTCTGTCAGTTTCAAGCCATAGCTTAGCACGCTAGCAGCATGTCAATCACACAAACTCACAGCAGCAGAATGAATGAACACAAGATCTGTGGAAGAGAGGCAGTGTGGATCTAAACAGAATCAAATTTACTGAGACTGCATGACCACAGCAGTTGTATTAGCTCTGACTGACAGAGTAGAAAATGAGTTTGCACAAGGTTAGAAAAATGGCAAAAGGAGAAATTCAATTTGTCAACTGGACAAAGGTTTATTTGGTCGAATACGTTTTCCCAACTTGGATGAGCTGCGAAACGTATTCGACCAAATAAACTTTGACAAATTGAGTTTCTCCTTTTGCCATTAATTCTACCTGGACGACTGAGGAATTCTACACACAAGGTTAGAAAATATAAAGCTGAAGTCTATTTACATAAGGCACCAGAGGTATTTGACAATGATTTCTTAAAATTGTATTTAATAATAATGCATTAGTCAGATATAGCGCATTGAGCCAGATGCTCAATGTCACTTTACAATTTGGTGCATTATTCATTCACTCCATACCCAGAGGTGGTAAGCTACTTTTTGTAGCCACAGCTGCCGTGGGACAGACATTGATGGAAGTGAGGCTGCTAATCTGGATCATCAGTCCCTCTGACCACCATCAACAGTCAAGCACACACCACTTTCATACTAGGCAATGTGGGTGAAGTGTCTTGCCTAAGGACACAACGACAGTTTTTGCCACTGGCGCCCCAATGTGGCACCTGATTTTCGCAGCGGTCTCCCATCCAAGTATTAACCAGGCCTGTCTTTGCTAGGCTTCTGAGATCTGACGAGATCAGACGTTGACAAGGAGGTTTGGCCACGTTTAAGATAATTTGAGCAGGTGTTTCTAGGTTTCTTTGCTTTGATGTTTGGCGCTGCACATGTTTAGTTTGGGACTAATGCTGTGGGAGCAGCCCATAATCCTAAAGGAAACACCTATAGAGGACAGTGTAAAGACACAGGGTGGACACAGTCACATAAAGTGTGCACAGTGGACCAGAGCTGCTGTGGACCATACAGAAGCTCACCATGTCTCTGAACAAGAGCAGCTCCTACAGGAAGACACTGTGGACATCAGCACCAGGATCCTGGCCTCAAATGACCAGTCTGGCATCTTCCTCCGAGAAGGAGACCTGCTGCCCCCACACACAGGAATGCAATGAAGTGTTGGTACAACAGCTGCCTCTGGACCAAAGGCTTTGACGGCCTGGTGTCCATCCCCTACACTGTGAGCAGTGAGTTCAGCAGTTATGAGAAGCAGGAGATCAGCTCCGCCCTGCAAAACCACAGCCAAACCTGTGTCCGCTTTGTCCTCCGTCAGGACCAGTACGACTACATCAGCATCAAGAACCAGCGCGACTGTTTCTCTCCTGTGGGGAGTCAGGGAGGTAGACAGGTGCTGTCTGTCAGCAGATGGGGCTGTATCTTCAAAGGCATCATCCAACATGAGCTCAACCATGCCGGGCTTCAAGTACAAGTGGACCAGGAGTGACCATGACCAATACCTCCGGATCAACTGGGCCAATATGGACCCTTCCATGGCCCACAGCTTCTACAGATATGACACCAACAACCAGGGCACGCCCTACGACTATGGCTCCTTCATGCACTATGGAAGAACGGCCTTCTCCAACAACGGTCTGTATCACCCCCCTGTCCAGCACCCCAGTCTACATCAGATAGAGACAGGCCCTCTCCCCCGGGACATCAAGAGGATCAACCTCCTCTATGACTGCACTGCCTATTTGTAGTGATACAAGTCTGTATGTTTATGTCAGTGTGTGTAAATCATTTCAACAAAATTTCTTTTCTTGTTTGATAAATTAAATTAGACTTAAGCATGGGGAATTATTTGGGCGTTGTGTGTGACTTGTAGTCTCAAATACAACCACTAGATGTAGCAATTGACTATAATGAGTTCTTTCATTCTTCTGAATAAATGTGATTAGTCATGTGTGCAGTAATGTCTGCACTGAGCTGCTCTAGTACTCTTGTGGTAAACAGCAGGAGAAGGCCAGTGCCGGTCAGCGTGCCTCAGATCCATTAGAAGATGAAGTCATAGCAATGCTAACTGTAAGAGACAGCACAGAGACCGAGGTTAATGTTTCCAGACACACATACCACAGACAGACAGAGAGGCTCATGGGAAAACACCTGTCTACAGACTGGTTCTTTATGCATACTATTACTACAGTAAAATATATGTATATACTGTACTGACATGTAAAAGACATTAGCCTATTTATGGGTTTCAGACTAATGATTCCTTCCTGATTTGAAGGCTTTTGTGAGGACCTTTCCCCATTCAAAAGATGTAATATTTTCTGTTCACAGTGGAGAAGTGTTGAGATGTCAAATCCAAATCCAACTCAGGAAGGAATCCTTATGCCTGAATAACCCTGTAATATGCTTGGTTTTCCATCAAGGAAAATAATAATTGGTCATTTTTTTATATTATATAACTGTTTAGACATAAAAACATGCTAGATTAAAATATCAGTGAACAAAAAATATAAATACTTGCCAGTTGTTGCATATTGCTAATTATATAATATATTGGTTACATTATCTAATTCTATATGGTCAAGCCAACCATTCTGAGAAGAATCTGGACCAGTTTGCACTAGAGGTAAGATCTTAAGCCCGAGCCCGACCCGACCCGAATCATTGCTTCGGGTCGGGTCGGGTCGGGCCGGGCTTCTCTCTCGCTGACTTTTTAAAAATAAATATAAGTTTATAAAAATGTATACTAAAACAATGTGTGGATACTAAACTAAGGAATACTTGTTTTAAAATAAATAATTTGGATAAAACAGAGAAGACGCTGTAATGTAATTGCTATTTAACTACTAAACAGGAGCCGCAGAGCCAGAGCATGCTCTGCGCACGTGAACGCCGCCCTCTTAATAATCTTCTCCTCCGCAAGTCCGCATCTATTTTGACCTGGTATCCCCAATATGGAGGAGCAAGAAGTTAAGGATAAACTAAAGACAGGAGAACTGAAAAGACAAACACGCACCGGTAAGAGTGAGGAACTCCTTCCTGTCTCTGTCTATTATCCACCCGTCATTGTTCTTCTTTGTCTCTCTGCTTCTCTCTCTTAAAGTGCCGCGCTAGATTCTTAAGGACGTACTGCTGCTGTGGTTTATGGCCCAATTTTCAACCCGTCAAAATGACGGACGGCCTTAAATTTTTCCCGTCAACTCTTTAAAAAATCCGTCAATGATGGAAAATTGTCGGTTAATGTACCCTCTGCAGAAACAGAAATATAAAAGATGTAAATGTTTATACAGTCTTGTTTAACTTAGATTTCGTTACAAAAGACAGGCTTTAATTTGTTATCATAAATCACCCCTCCTCCTCCCGAGTCCTCACAAATAAAATATGAAATTTCGGGTTTGCTTCGGGCTCGGGCCTGCAAATCAAGTTAATTGGTCGGGCTCGGGCCGGGTCGGGCTTTAATACCCGCGGGCCGGGTCGGGTCGGGCTGGATTTTTTAGGCCCGATCTTACCTCTAGTTTGCACCCCAAACCCACAAATAAAAATATGACTCTAAAATTTGCACAAAAAAATCGTAGAACTTGTATATTGATTTTGCCTGGATTATCTTATCTTATTACAGGTCGTTGAATATAATTTTAGTAATATATGCTTCAATATATGAGAACATGCCAACATCAATAAATGTTCAATTTAGTGTCAACTGGACGATCTCTCCAGACATTAGCTATACCTAATCGTATTTTTACCCAAAAAAATCGGATTTTTCTCTGTGCTTACCTTGATCCTACTTATAATAAGAGTAGATCTGACAGAGACCAAAACTACAGAGCCTCGGCTTCACAAAGGGCCCAGCCAGAATCAGTTTCAACTGGAGCTCATTTCTGTCAGGTGTTTTAGGAAAAATAGTCCAGAACTGTAAAGAAAATTATGTACAATGCACTCTTGTGTTGTAGATAAGATAAGATAAGATAAGATAAGATAAGATAAGACTTTATTGATCTCACACAGCGGATCTATTCAAATCCCTCAATTCATTTACAGTAGCTTGTCCTATTCACTCTAACAGGTTTTGATTTTATAAGCTGAATACTGATGGATGTATAAATTCAATCAGGTTTGAAGAGACAGTCTGCCCACCCATAGTGATCCTCGCGTTTACTTGGAAAGAGACTTAGAGCGAATCAATAAATAATGCTAAGTCAACTGTGGCACCTCAGCAGCCCCCCATGTGTGTGTTTTAGCACAGTTCGCCCCTTCCACATCAAAGATTCATCAGCTTCAATAATTTACAAGGTTTTCCAAACACACACGGCACATACTGTAAGCATCTCACTGTCTGTGGTTCACTGTCTGTGTCGCCATCTGACCTCCTGACCATACAGTAAACACAATTATAGCAACCAAATCCGTTTTCAGTGGACTATGCTGTGATGAAATTTACAATGCAATGAAGCAAGATAAAGCAACAATAGTAGAACATTGGGTTTTGTTTGTAAATTATGTGGACTGTGTTATATAAAGACAAAAATTATGAACTGTTTTATTGAGTTATTCAGTCTCAAAATTATGTAAAAGGCATAGGGTATAAAGTGTATCTATGAGTGTGTGTGAGTGCACATAGATTAATATACTTAATAATCTACGGTATAGAATATAGAGAGACCTCAAATATAGCAGAAATGGAAAACTGTTGAAGGAATTTATTTCATTACTACCAGCCTTCACACTGACACTACAGGCAGGTGGTTTAGAAAAAAAAATGAAAATCTAGTCAAACAAAAAAAGTAATTACATGTTCTGGCCTGGTAAAATTTCAAAATCAGGAGAAACTAATTTGAATACAGGAACTGTGAAATGTTAGACAGGTGGAAGCTATTAGCTTAAAACCATGCTGTTTTTGTTTCCTTGTTTTGAGTGGTTTACCGTTGCCCATGTTTAGTTTGGGCCTATTGCTGTGAGAGCAGTCCATAATCCTAGAGGACACACCTATAGAGGACAGTATAAAGACACAGGGTGGACACAGTCACATAAAGTGTGTGCAGTGTCTCTGCTCTTGGTGCTGCTGTGGACCATACCTCAAGTACCCCCTGACTCATACGTGTTGATAATTCTCCAATTCTCAGGCATTTTCTCTCTTTTCTTTAACTAAAATTTACTCAAATTAGAATTTTAAAAAATCTAAAAAATCTCCCCCTGAGCCTGGCAGCGACACTGCCGAGTACCCCCTGCAGTGTACTCGCGTACCCCTAGGGGTACCTGTACCCCTGGTTGGGAAACACTGCCCTACACTGTGAGCAGTGAGTTCAGCAATTATGAGATGCAGGAGATCGGCTCCGCCCTGAAGGACTTCCACAGCCAAACCAGCATCAGCTTTGTCCTCCGTCAGAACCACTACGACTACATCAGCATTGAGAACGGGAAAGGCTGTTTCTCTCCTGTGGGGAGACAGGGAGGTAGACAGATGCTGTCTATGAGCAGATGGGGCTGTGTCTTCAAAGGCGTCATCCAACATGAGTTCAACCATGTTCTAGGCTTCAAACACAAGCACACCAGGAGTGACCAATACGTCCGGATCAACTGGGCCAATATGGACCCTTCCATGGCCTTCAACTTCTACATATCCAACACCAACAACCTTGGCATGCCCTACGACTATAGCTCCATCATGCACTATGGAAGAATGACCTTCTCCAACAATGGTCTAGTGACCATCACCCCCCCTGTCCAGTAGGTTAGGTTAGGTTAGGTTTCTTTATTAGTCTCCACCATGGAGAAATACCCAGTACCCCAGTCTACATCGGACAAAGACAGGCCCTCGCCCCCTGGGACATCAAGAAGATCAACAAGCTCTATGACTGCACTGCCTATTTGAAGGGAAACTTTAAATTGAAAAAATAAAAACTGCCATTGTTTTATGTACTAAGTTGTGTGTGAGCACATATAAACATAATTATTCATTCATTCATTTTCTTCCGTTTTTTCCAAGTTCGGGTTGCAGGGGCAACAGTCCAAACAGATCTGCCGCCCAGATCTCAATGCACCAGCCTCCATGAATCCTCCACGGGGCTGGGTCCACGGGAGGACGGCCCCATGTTGCTTGACGCAACCGATCTTGATGTATCTTCTGTCATGGGGGCGCATAAACATAATTATATCTTACATAATTTCAACATCCTAAAAATTACAATAGGCCTACAATACACTGTATACTGCTAAATACATAATTACATACATAATTTTTACTTTGTAAGTTTTAGGATTTTTACTGATTTAAATTGGTCTTGGGAACATTTTGGATAACTAACCTCATCCTGTTACAATAAAACCCCAAACATTTCAAAACATATTTGCTCCAAGTGAAATTCCTGTGAGAGGTTATAAAGTCCTTCAACCAATATATATTATGTTATTTTTTGGATGATAAAAGGAGAAATTCAATTTTTTTGCACTTTTTTGCACTTTTTCCATTTCAGATGGGTTAGCATCATGACCATCATGAGCCTTGGATAGATGTTTTTCTTCTCCAAACTGAAAAAAACATTATTGTGAATGGGTCGATCCAATCCACGTTTGTGTCAAATGGGAAGCCCCTGAGGGAATTTTCATGATCCGGTGCATTTAGAATGGCTCATTAAATCAGCCCAGTTGCTTCTATGGAATTTCAAACAAAGATCCACCAGATCCAAATATGTCAGTCATGAGTCCAAGAAATGCATGTTATGAAAAACGGAGATTCTACATGGCTGTTTAGTATAATGTCAAAATGCTTTCCTCATCATTTAGAAGATACTCTATTATTCATCAGTTGCTCAGAAGTGGACATATAATGCATTTTAGGGGCTTTAGATGCCTTTTAAACATGCTTTTCACCTAGGCATTCGTATTTCTGAATTTCTACCTTAGAATAATGGAAAACACACTAAAAATATACATCTCTATTAAGAATGACGTAAGTAAATAGAAGGAGAACCGTCTGGTATCAAATAATGATGAACAAATAAATTAATGCTATGCTAATAAGAGCATTTGTTGTCAACAAAATAGAAGAAGAAGAAGTGACTTTATTGATCTCACACAGGAGAAATTCTTCTCTGCATTTAACCCATCCTGTTATTAGGAGCAGTGGGCAGCACATTACTGCACCCGGGGACCATCTCCATGATCTTCTTGCTTTGGTTTGGTCAGGACCTCAGCTAGAGGATTTTACCTATGGTGCATGTTTTGGGTTGATGGGGGAAACCGGAGTGCCCGGAGGAAACCCACCCAGACACGGGGAGAACATGCAAACTCCACACAGAAAAGCTCGGGCAATCCAAATCTTACGGCCATACCAACGTGCCACACAGGGATCGAACCAAGAGCCTTCTTGCTGTGAAGTGTAAGTGCTAGCAGCTCAGCCACCGTGTTGCAATAAACGGGCAAAAGTGTTCAGAATGAGTTTGGTGATGGTTTCTGCTAAAGGGGCACTAACTAACTTTTCTGGGAGAGGGTCAGCCACCTACTTGGTCCATAGATCTTATTTCTTATTTCTTTACCTGGAATGTTCCATAGTATGTCATTACATTTCTATCTATGCATTTATTATAGGTGTTTTATTGCTCAAAATTACATTAAAGGTCCCATGGCATGAAATTTTCACTTTCTGAGGTTTTTGAACGTTAATGTGAGCTCCCCTACCCTGTCTAAATGTCTAAACTGAGCATTTGCGATCCTTTTCTGCGTTAGAAAAAAACAGCTGAAACGGGCGATTCTGAACAAGGCACCTTATTGACGTCAGATCGAAAAATGCAGCTCCACCCCCCCCCCCCCGTCTGTCTGTACTCAGCGTCTCTGTAAATCACGCCCAGAGAGTTTGGACCGCGAATGCGCAAGGCAATGCGAAATGCGTTTTTTTATTTGCCTGGAGGCACGTCCGAGTGTTTCTAGGCTCGGAAGTCCTTTATCTGACCTCTGGACCTTTGAACAGCAGTGGTTTTATTTTATTTTCTGTGGAAATGTGTTTTTTTTTCATTGAAAAGGCTCTCCTTTCCTCCTCCGCTCTTAAAACGCGGAAATGGGCACAGCTGAGAGCTGAGAGCGGAGAGTTTGGCCACGCCCCCACCCTCTACTATAGGCCATCTCTTTCCTCCTCATTTGCATTCAAGCAACAAGTCCCATAATGGACTGTTCAGAGAGAGAAAAATTACTCTTTCTCATCTTGTCTCTGTTTCTCATGCACTGAGTGTTGATTTTGAAGAAGGATTCATTTACAGTATTAGGGAACCATTAAGGAGCCATATAAAAGCATCAAGAAGTACCATGTCATGGGACCTTTAAAAAAATATGCAAACTTGACCTGTAATTTGTTCTGATCTTCATTGAGATATACAGCTTTAATACTATACATGAGCAAAACAATACCATTTCCATAAAGACAAGCATGTGGCAGACCCTCCACCAGAAATGTTACATAGTGAACCTTTAAAAACTGTGTAGAAGTTCGGGTTTTGATCTATGGTACAACAGTCTGGAGAAAATTCTGTGATCAACCACAGAAGACAATATCATAAACAGGATAAATGTAATAAAAGTGAATCAGGCAAAATACAACCCAAGGCATTTCGATGTGACGACAACTATAAAACACGGTTAACAGCTCAAATAGGTCTTTTTTTTTCCATAATACGTGTCCTTTAAGGTAGAAGGTAGTTGTTACAGCTAAACAAAACAAAATAATAGTGGTTAAGAATTGGTCTGGGAGCTCAAAATAAAACAAAAGTAACATTATATTCTTCCAGCAGTCTAAACACTTCTCCATTCTAGTCTCTTATTGCCACCATATTGTCTGTTCCTCTTTGATGTTATACCAGAGATAATGTTACATGACAAAACAGACATGGTTGGATTTTAAATGAGAGGCGGCAGAGCACTGAACCACACCCGGCCTGAGGTGGTCACATGGTCCAGACCAAACACTGGCATCAAATTCACCTTATTACAGCCTTCATTTGGTTTGACTGACTGACTGTCTCCAATTTGTTTCTCTGTGCAGCCTCCAGCCGTTTGATACTGTTTTCTTTGAGTTTGAAGTAAGGAAAACTTCAAAGCAAATAAAGACTATTAAGAGACTATAAAGACTATATTTTTATCATTTTATAACATTGGTCCCTCATCAAAAACATGCCTGAGAAGGGTTTATAAGTGGGTAATCTTATTATCTCTCCTGGGCCCTATTTGAGCCCTCCTTACAGTTAGCACAACAATCCTATCACCTATGTTCCTGCACGACAACTGTCCATAAATATACAAAAGCATGATACAGAACAATATACTAAAACGTGTGAAGAATCCCTCAGTCGTCAAGGTAGAATCCATGATAAACTCATCCGAGGTGCTTCGCCAGTTCTGAACTGACGAAGCACCTCGGATGAGTTGTGAAACGTTTTTGACCAAATAAACTTTGTCCAGTTGACAAACTGAATTTCTCCTTTTATTAAATACACTAAAACTTCACAAACCTGATGCGATGTGCACTAGTTTCATTAACAGAATACACAGATTGTGTTGCGCGCGCTCTGTAGGGGAGGTGTCTGAAACTGAAACTTATTCAATACATTAATATGTTGTTTTTGGCAAATATTAAGTTTAAGTGTGCGTGTGTGTGTGTGTGTGTGTGTGGTTCCTTGATGTAAAGTGCTTGAATTTGGAAAAGTCCATCCATCTTCTTCCACTTTTCCATTTCTAGGTCGCAGGGGCAGCAGTCCAAGCAGATCTGCTGCCCAGAACACAATGCACCAGCCCTCATGAATCCTCCTGCGGGTGGAGAGCTAGGCAGCTAGGCCTTGGTGTCATGGGGGTTACCAGTGTCTGCAGACACTGAAGGGGGGTGAAGTGTGATTGAATGTCTTGCCCAAGGACACAATAGCAGCACTCATCTGTGGGAGCTGGGATCACACACGGTCATTCGAACCGCCAACCCCTGGATCAGTAGACAAACGCTCTACCAACTGAGCTACTGCCCATATTGGGTGATGTTAGGTGTTTTGCGAATGTTATTGTGATGTCAAAATATGTACCTTGTAATAATAAAAGATAAAAAAATATATATATATATATTGGCCATCATAGGGAGGCTGGTTTGAAATCAATCAATCAATTTTGTTTGAGCTATAGGACTCTTTGATGTTACTACTAACTACTATGTGTTTCATTCTTTCAGAAAAATCCTTATCCTCCTTTAAGGTTTCCGTGTCTGTGGTATATTCAAAATTATCATCTATTATTTTACACAAAAATATTGACAAAATAAAAAATCAAGTCTGTATGTCCTTCCATGTTATCCTTTGGCTCTAATCCTTTTTCCTGTATATAATTTTTCCTCCACAACAACCGCTTTTTCTTGCGAGATAGAAATAAAACTCTGGAGATTGGGTTTGTTTATGACCTATGTGCACCACTCCTCCATCGCCTTGCTGTAGCGTGACCCCTATCTCTGCTTCTGTCGCTATCATTTTGGCTGTGAACGAGCTGCGCAGCCTCCCGTATCAGTGTGTACATGTGCGGGTGCAGTAGGGGCTGCTGTGTGCATGGTTCTACCTCCTCCTCCTCTTCCTCCTCCTCCTCCTCCTCCGGTCCTCCTCTCTCTCAGTGTAATAGGAGCAGCTGTGGTTGACATGGGGCCCGCTCTGATTCAATTGCAGTGCAGGACTTAGGGCTATTATCCTGGGTACAGAGGGAGGAGGGCCGGGCGCACAGCTGTTCCACCAACGACAGCTCTCATTCGCACTGCTCGGAGACGGGAATGCTGGCTTCAAGAGGAATAATGCATAAAACATATTGCAAAATTATTAAAAAGGGTGAATGCTTCGATTTCAGTGAGGTTAGATTCATTTATAGGCTGGGCGATAAGACAGAAGAAAAAATAAATCACGATTCTTTTCCGCTCACGTTGATTCATCTATTTGATTTTGTTTCTCCAGTCTTAAAGGTGCACTGCGCAACATTTCTGGTGGAGGGTCTGCTGCTTACTTGTCTCCATAGAGATGTTAATGAGACCACTGCAAAATGATCAGTTTTTCTGATTTTACTCTACGTATAGGTATGTGTTTGGGCAAAAGGAACATTTTTGTTTGAGTCTATAAACTACTGACAATATTTCCCTCAAATTCCAAATAAAAATATCATTTAGAGCAGGGGTGTCAAACTCATTTTGGTCCGGGGGCCGTATCCAACCTACTTTGATCCCAAAGGGGCCGGATCAGAAAACTCATGGCAAATATACCCCAAAAATAGCAATAAGTCCAAATATTTGTCCAGAGAAATGCAGATTACAGAAGTCTTTTTTATTTGATGAACTCTCACAATGTTTTAACATTAAATATCCCATGGCTTATTTATATGGCTCCTTAATGGTTCCCTAATACTGTAAATGAATCCTTCTTCAAAATCAACACTCGTGCATGAGAAACAGAGATAAGATGAGAAAGAGTAATTTTTGTCACTCTGAACACTCTATAATGGGCGTTGTTGCTTGAATGCAAATGAGGAGAAAAAAGCTGGCCAATAGTAGAGGGTGGGGGCGTGGCCAAACGCTCCGCTCTCTGCTCTGAGCGCTCTCTGATCCATTTCCTTGTTTTTGCACGGGGGGAGAGATTTGAAGCATTCCATTGAACAATAAACACATTTCCACAGAAAATAAAATTAAACCACTGCTGTTCAAAGGTCCAGAGGCTCAGATAAAGGACTTCCGAGCCTAGAAACACACGGACGTGCCTCCAGGCAAATAAAAAAACGCATTTCGCATTGCCTAGCGCATTCGCAGTCCAAACTCTCTGGGCGTGATTTACAGAGACGCTGAGTACAGACAGACGGGGGTGGAACTGCATTTGCATTTCTTTTTTCGATCTGACGTCAATAAGGTGCCTTGTTCAAACTCGCCCGTTTGAGCTCCGATTTTTTGTAACGCAGAAAAGGAGCGCAAATGCTCAGTTTAGACATTTCACAACTTTTAACCATGGGGGGGGCTAAACAGGGTAGGGGAGCTCACATTAACGTTCAAAAACCTCAGAAAGTGAACATTTCATGCCATGGGACCTTTAGTCATTTGTGCTGCTCTGGTGAGAGGCAGAGACGCTGCTATGCTAAGCTACGCAGAAAAGAGTTGCAGAAAATTAACAATATTTTAATAGAAAATTTAAATATAATTCAAATATTTTAATAGAAAATCAGCCAAGGGCCAGATTAAAGGTCTCGGAGGGCCAGATCTGGCCCCCGGGCCGCATGTTTGACACCCCTGGTTTATTTGGCATTTATTTGCAGAAAATGACAAATGGTCAAAATAACAAAAAAGATACATGTTTGCAGACCTCAAACAATGCAAAGAAACAAGATCAAATTCATTTTAAAACAACATAAGACTAATGTTTACACTTAGGAAGAGTTCAGAAATCAATATTTGGTGCAATAACCCTTATTTTTAATCACAGCTTTCATGCTCTCCACAAGTCTTTCACATTGTTCTTGGGTGACTTTATTTATTTTATAGTAGCTCAGCTTTGTGTTTGTGTTGGAATTCAACAGACGCTGGAATGGAATGGCTGTGATACATGTAGAGACGCTGATTTCAGGAAAAAATTTTAAAAAAAGCAGTGGTCTCTTATTTTTTTCCAGAGCTGTATGACATTAAGCATATCCATCTAGGATTTATTCATGACGGTTGTTTCTGTTGCTCAAACACACAACTTCTGTGAATAGGGTGCGACTCTCCACAAATCTGGATTGTAATAGCGCTGTACTGTAACCTGCTTGTCTCCCATGTGATACATAGGTTTAATCTATATTGTGGAACATTCTAAACATATCAATAACATTTCCAGGGAGATAGCGGGCCCTCCATTAGAAATCTCACACATGTGCAGCTTTAAAATCACTGGCAATTAACAAACAAAATAGACCAAACTCCAAACCACATGCGTTAACTGACAGAAGATTGGCTGTAGGCCTGGAGATTAAAAAGGCACTGACATTTAGACGTGATTGAATCTCGAAGTTGATTCAATCATATTCTATTCATTGCCCTAATTTGAAGAATCAACACGTTTAAACTGTTAAAAAATAAATAAAAAACACATACAGTGAACTAAAGCCGGTTTCATCCACAGTGAGTTGCCCCAGGAAGCACTGACACTACATAGGTGTAAAGGAGGAGGAGTTAATCGGGGGTTGCGAGGCTATAACGAACGAGCATAATGCCAAATACATTACCTATCTAATGGTGCCATAATGAGCGTACGTGACGGACCGCGCAGCTGAAGTGAAAAATAGCTTTGAAGCCAACAGCGTATTAGACTGACAAATTATTTAAACATTTATTGCATTAATAACTGCTGACACAGGTAGTTTTTTCCCAATTCTTTATAAGCGAAGGCGAGCCTAAAAAACGCTTTGTAAACATGCGAGACTTGTAGTGATTTTTCTTCTCAATGTACAGTGCCTTTAGAATCAAATCACTCAAGCATCCATCCATAAGAGCTGATTAAAGGTACATTGAGCTCCTCACCCGTGACAGCCCTTTGTGCGACACGCCATTCTGTGTGAACATGATCTATTCTAATGTCCGCTTCTTTTCTGGTTTTCTGGTTGGTGGTGCCACTGGAATGCCTGCTCCGTGTAATTACTACTTAGTGTACTGGCAGGGATTTTCCACAACATCCTGAATCAAAGGCTGCATCATTTATAGACAGCTTTGAGTAGCCATTAGTAGTCATTATGTGTATAGAAGCTGTAGAAATACTGTGGAATATTTCAACATGGCTTTCAGCATTGCTTTAAAGGGAAATGAACGAGGTGAGGTGAGCGTCCTGACTGATCTAAAACATGCCTAATGGCTATAGCTGAACACAGGTTTAATAACTCGAGTTAGAGCTACGGCTGTAAATGCTATGTTGTATGTATTTATATGTATTTTAGTCTGTTTACAAAGAAATCTTTATTTAAAGGAGAATTAACGTGTGTTTTTTTTACAATCTGAGCCTTACTTCGGTAATAAAACAAGTTGTTTTACTCACCCATAGCACTTTGGTGTCATATGGAGCATTTCCGGAGATGTTTTAGATTAGCGATAGCCGTAGCGCTAATATATGCCCCGAGCGGTCTCCAAATAACACAAACTTTAGCCCTTTTCAAATCATAGAAGCTCGATGTCTTAGTCTACGCTTTTTTTTGAGTCAAATGTGGCCTGTAATCCGAGATTTATCCATAATTTACAGCTTTGCGTTTCATGTTTGGGTCCCGGGAGCTGAGAGAGAAATAAACTGTGACTCCGCACATGCGCACTGGCCTCCTCATCTACTCAAAACTATGGCTAAATCTCGGATTACAGGCCACTTTTGACTCAAACAAAAGCGTAGACTAAGACATCGAGCTTCTATGATTTGAAAAGTGCTAAAGTTTGTGTTATTTGGAGACCGCTCGGGGCATATATTACATGTTCAGGGCATATATTAGCACTACGGCTATCGCTAATCTAAAACATCTCCGGAAGTGCTCCATATGACACCAAAGTGCTATGGGTGAGTAAAACAACTTGTTTTATTACCGAAATAAGGCTCCGATTGTAAAAAAACGTTAATTCTCCTTTAATATTGATAAAATAAATGCCTTCTGGAAAAGCCTTTTTTATTGCCTGCTTCTTCTTCTTCTTTCTTACTTTTTTTTTTTACTTTTGAAAAAAAAATCTAATAATACAATAGTGAAATGGGTTTCTGAAATCAACCAGTGGTAGCAAAATTTACACGGTGCTGTTTTACACAGAGTGAACAAGTTTAAAAGTATCAAAAATAAATCAGACTAACTACTAATCAATACTAAAAACTAGATTCTCATTTGACTAGGTATCAATACTAAAAAAGTCACATTTAAAAGACAGAAATGAACCTTTCCTGAATAGCTTTAGAACAATCTTGACCCCAATCTAGACCCATGGACCACTATGGAACCTACCGTGGACAATGAGGGAGTACGCAATAAGGTCACATGGTGATATAAAAGAAAGCACTATTTTTTAATGTTGAAAATCACATGCTATTGTTTAAAGAAAGAGTGTTTTTTATAATTATCGTCATGGTATAGGAATCAGTACTGAGTATCGAGTCTATACCTTATTCCTTAGTACTGAATTTGAGTTAGGGTTAAAGGAGAATTAACGTTTTTTTACAATCTGAGCCTTATTTCGGTAATAAAACAAGTTGTTTTACTCACCCATAGCACTTTGGTGTCATATGGAGCACTTCCAGAGATGTTTTAGATTAGCGATAGCCGTAGCGCGAGATTTATCCATAATTTACAGCTTTGCGTTTCATGTTTGGGTCCCGGGAGCTGAGAGCGAAATAAGCTGTGAGTCCGCACATGCGCACTGGCGTCCTCATCTACTCGAAACTATGGATAAATCTCGGATTACAGGCCACTTTTGACTCAAACGAAAGTGTAGACTAAGACATCGAGCTTCTATGATTCTCTGGAAGTGCTCCATATGACACCAAAGTGCTATGGGTGAGTAAAACAACTTGTTTTATTAGCGAAATAAGGCTCAGATTGTAAAAAACGTTAATTCTCCTTTAAGGTTAGAGTTAAATTTTAATATCACGTCAACACTAGACTAAACATTGGTAAATACTAGTAGCTAGGAGTGCAGCTATGCCTTCATGAACTGGTGGGAGTGGAGTGATTAGTAGAATGGGAGGAGACACAACAACCTTCTACAGCTTAATTACTGTGAGAGGGAGTGGACACCTGCTACACGATCAACCCCCATCTTCTGCTTTTACACTTCTCCCAACGCTGGAAAAATCTTTGGTTGGTGCTTTCCGGCCAAACCCACCCATCCAACCAAACAAACCCTCCTCTCTACTGCCTCCGCCCTCTCTCTCCGGATGTAGTAGTATGAATAATGTAGCAGGGAGGGGCACGCGTGATACACCACCCCCCTACTCACTGGCTCACACAACCCCCGAGCTGCCGGCCGCACTGCAGAAGGTCAGAGAAGAAGAAGAAGAAGAGGAGGAGGAGGAGAAGGAGCAGAGGAGTGGAGAGACAGAGGGTGGGGTGCCTGGATGGATATCATGTTGAGAGGGGAGCGCGTGGACGAGTTATGACAGCCATGCTAAGTCCAAAGATCAGACAGACCCGCCGAGGTAAGACCCTAGTCGTGTCTGACAGCAGTAATACTTCAAATATACGGGAAAAGGTATTAGGTTAGTGGTGTAATTTAGTAAGTTACTTCTTAAAGCACTTTCCACTTGCTCGCTAGGGAATATGGCTGTCCTTTTAGTGCTTTGAGAAGTTGTTATAGTTCGATCCTTTTACTATTTTTACTATAAAATGTATTTCTGTAATGTCTAGTACAATATCTATTAATAAATGTGAATAACCAGGCAGAGTAGGCAGAGGTTGTCAAATGAAAATAACAATAATCTTAAATTCTCTTAATATTATTGTATTATTTCAGTTCATTTTAGTCAATTAGAATGATTATAAAAGACACACTGATGGATGTTTTTTATTGTTTATTTTAATTGAATGAATCTATAGCTATGTTATTCAATAAAAGATTTTGAAATTAGAAATGATATGAAAACACTTCAACAATGTGCACATAAGTGATGATTTTTGTACATTTTTTGTATTTGTGTCCTTGGATATTTTCAGATATTTTTTTGAATATGTAAGTTTGTACTTGCTTTACCCGACATAGTAACACGGGCACGCTTGCATACAACGTAGTAAATTGTGTGATTCCTCGTCCTCTTGTATACCACAGTCACGTATTTCTGAATGAGCCCGGCCCACGCAGGAAAGCTCCCTCCTGCATTAGCATTCTACTATCCAGCTGTCTGACTGGGCTGTAGTGGATTCTTTTAGGAGCGACTCTAGTGTCTGTATCTGCTGCTGCGTGGAGAGAAATGGATTAATCATATGGCTGTGTGTGCTCTTTCCATTGGCACTAATCTCTGTTACTGCAATTATACAGAGGGATCTGATTAGGCTGAAACGAATAGGCTTAAAGAATGGAAGCACCAAGTGGAAATGATCAGCCCGGGGTGTGTGAAATTGGAGGCAAAGTGGATTAATATGTGTATTAATGAAAACAGCTGATGTTTTTTTTTAAATCTAGCATTGGTTTGTTTGATCATAATGTTAAGTGTAAATGTGGTTTTGATTTCTTGAGAATAACTCCCAACTATTATGAGCTATTATGAACTATTAGAGATAGGGTGAGGAGCTCAGTCACACGGGAGGGGCTCGGAGTAGAGCCGCTGCTCCTCCACGTGGAGAGGAGCCAGCTGAGGTGGCTCGGGGCATCTGTTCCGGATGCCTCCTGGACGCCTCCCTCGGGAGGTGTTCCGGGCATGTCCCACCGGGAGGATGCCCCGGGGAAGACCCAGGACACGCTGGAGGGACTATGTCTCCCGGCTGGCCTGGGAACACCTTGAGGTCCCCCCGGAGAAGCTGGAGGAAGTGTCTGGGGTGAAGGAAGTCTGGGAGTCCCTGCTTAGACTGTTGCCCCGGATAAGTGGAAGAAAATGGATGGATGGATATTAGGAGCGATTAAAGGTGCACTGTGTAACTTTTCTCATGGAGAGTGCGCCACCTGCTTGCTTTGCCTGACTGGTATTGAATATCAGCGCTTAGAAAATTAGATGGATCTGGTATTGGTTCTATGAAATCGGTTCAGCTAATATCCTGGTTTAGCCTTTTACTGGATGTAATACAACTATTTACTGGCAAATGTTGTCCAAGAACTTTTCATGCTCTGTGAACTTTTATTTATACAACAATCCAACATAACAACAGATACATTTTGTGGTAAAGTCGGCTGTGTTTTAATAATATCGAATATCAAGAGATGCCAAAAGCAAAAATATCTATATCAGAACTGAAAAGTCTGGATTGGTGACCATCAAGACAGGATTTCTGTACATGCGGTTTCATGTACTTCGGTATTTTCTTTATTAGTGGAAAATGTACCAAAAATGTTACTCTTGAACTAGAATTCACTTCAGTTCAGGTATTTCCAATGGCTACAAATGCTGCGAGTTAAAAGATAACATTTGTATAATCCACGGCTTTATGACGAAATTGAAAAATGCCGTTTAATGCTGCGAAACGAGTTAAACTATTCATCTCAGCTGAACCATGTACAACTGGCTTGAGGTGTGAAAATTGTGATCTGAAGAACGCCGGTTATGCATTTGTGTTGACGTTCTAATAAGATAACACAGTGCAAATTGAAGAGCTTATACGTCGCACTGCATGAGAGGCATTCCCCACATAGCAGGGCTAGATTGGCACTTCTTGCTGACGGCATCACATTTGTTGCGTGGAGGAGCCGGTGAATAAATGGCCGCGTGACAGATGTGGCGGCGTAGGACATAGTGAGCCGGGGGTCAGCGGGGGTCACAGGAAGGACACTTAAACATGATTGGTGATGTTTTAGGGGCCATCCTGTATACGCAATTAAAGTCTGGAACCCCCTCCTGTTTTAATCTGGCAGGCCAAACGTATCAGTTTATATCAAATTGGGCAAGTTTCATGTATTGTGTATGTTGTTTAAAAAAAAAAATTATGTCTAGAGATGAAGTAAATGTCCTAAATGTATTCATAGCCAAAAACCTGCTACGATGGTAGTGGGTGGCGAGCAGCAGGACTCTAGCACTAAATGGGTAATTAGCATGAGCTCCAAGATAGCTGGGCAGAAACAGAATGATCATTTCCATTCTTACATCATGCACACTGATTTCAGCAGAGAACTGAATTAACATATTTATAATTACCAAATACACCAAAAAATTATTAAATATTTAACTCTAAGTACATGAGTTAAACATTTATTATATTTAATAAAGCTGGGGGGGCAGCTAAAATAAATATTGTTAAAATTTCTGTTGTAATACGGTGAGTTCC
Source organism: Paratrypauchen microcephalus (assembly GCA_036785185.1). Classification (NCBI taxonomy): domain Eukaryota; kingdom Metazoa; phylum Chordata; class Actinopteri; order Gobiiformes; family Gobiidae; genus Paratrypauchen; species Paratrypauchen microcephalus. The sequence continues at coordinate 141,014 of JAVJIX010000126.1, forward strand.
TGGTTCTACTCCCTAATAGAAATGATCAGTTTCTACATTTGTGAATTTACCTTTTGAATATTTAATGGTTAAATACAATAAAATCAATAGTGGATACAGGCTTTTGCCCCTCATCTGGGATTGGGACATTTTGAAAAACACAATTTTTGCCATTTCAAAGTACGTTTTTAAGATAATTATATCTTTAGTTCTAAAAAATTGTCCTTTTGGTAAGATGATAATGAAGCTGTCTATGTGTATGGTTGGATTTATCCCAAGCGTCTGTCACTAACTGTAATAAGCTCTTATGACTGTATAGTACACGATGGTGTGTTAGATGTGTCCTTATCATGAGTGATTTGTAAGCAGACACAGGTCAAATATGGAAGCCTCGAGTGAAAAATGCGGTATCTCCCGGAAAGACCTTCCCCACTTGATTAATTGCTGGTTCTATCCTCACATTAACACTGTAATACTCTGAGAGCCTTTCTTCTCGCAGCCTGTAGGAACCCTAGCAGCTTTAATTGCCCACATATCAGCTGTTCCGCACTCACGCGGGGTCTTTTTCACGCGCGTTACCATGGTTTTAGGATCAAAGTCGTCCACAGCTAGAACCGTGCTCACTGCCCTGCCATCTGACGCTGTGTATATACGGAGAACATGTATAAGAACACGCAGTATGGCTAACAAACATCTAAAGCTTTACACTGCAGACACTTTACACTACTGGAACTGTATTTATGATGCTTTTTTTAATCTATTTATGATAGTTTTTATCTTTATGCTTGTTGTATTTTTATACTTCTGTAGCCGGGAGTCCATCAAAATTTCATTATGTTTGCATAATGACAATAAAGAATCTTGAATCTTGAAGCAACCATAGGCTTTACTTACATTCAACACATTGGACTTGGTATTTCACATTTTACAATTTATGAATGTATGTATAGAATAAAAGGGAAAGAAAAAAAAGAGTAAAAACCATAGATTGTATAACGAAGTGGACTAAGGTGGTGTGATGTCACATGTAGCATTTGTCTCTAGTCAAATGAAGCTCATCGATTCTCGCAGTTACAGGGGTGTATTTGATATCATAGTTACAGTAGAGTGTGACCAAAATGACAGAAGCAGTTTGAGAGGAGCGGCGTTTTTTCAATAGAAAGTGAATTGGGTCGAAGGGTCAATCAGTGTCGATGGAGCCGGAGTGTACCCATGCTCACTTCCTATCTCGACTGTGGCTGCTAGTGGGTTAGCTAGAACTCCCTCCTCTCCAACCTCGACACCAAATCCATCTCCATCTCCCGCCTCCAACTGGTTCAGAACGCAGCAGCTCGGCTCCTCACTGGTTTTAAAGATCCCATGACATGGTACTTCTTGATGCTTTTATATGGCTCCTTAATGGTTCCCTAATACTGTAAATGAATCCTTCTTCAAAATCAACACTCAGTGCATGAGAAACAGAGATAAGATGAGAAAGAGTATTTTTTCTCTCTCAGAACAGGTCATAATGGGCCTTGTTGCTTGAATGCAAATGAGGAGAAAAGAGCTGGCCTATAGTAGAGGGTGGGGGCGTGGCCAAATTCTCCGCTCTCTGCTCTGAGCGCTCAGCTGATCCATTTCCACATTTTAAGAGCGGAGGAGGAAAGGAGAGCCTTTTCAATGAAAAAAACACATTTCCACAGAAAATAAAATTAAACCACTGCTGTTCAAAGGTCCAGAGGCTCAGATAAAGGACTTCCGAGCCTAGAAACACTCGGACGTGCCTCCAGGCAAATAAAAAAACGCATTTCGCATTGCCTAGCGCATTCGCAGTCCAAACTCTCTGGGCGTGATTTACAGAGACGCTGAGTTCAGACAGACGGGGGTGGAACTGCATTTGCATTTCTTTTTTCGATCTGACGTCAATAAGGTGCCTTGTTCAAAATCGCCCGTTTGAGCTCCGATTTTTTGTAATGCAGAAAAGGATCGTAAATGCTGTTTAGACATTTTGCAACTTTTAACCATGGGGGGGGGGGGGCTAAACAGGGTAGGGGAGCTCACATTAATGTTCAAAAACCTCAGAAAGTGAAAATTTCATGTGTTATCAACACATTTCCCCTGTTTTAGCTTCCCTTCACTGGCTGCCTGTGTGTTTTAGAATTTATTTTAGGATTTTACTGATCACTTTTAAAGCGCGTTTAGGTTTTGCACCAAGTTACATTTCAGAACTTTTAATCCTGTATGAGCCTTAGATCCTCAGACAGGTCCCTGTTAGCTGTTCCAAAGTCTAGGCTCCAGGCATTGAGCCTCAGATCAGTCCGAAATGACCTGCCTTATTTATTTTTATTCTATTTTATTAACTTATTTATTATAATGAATTGAACTGATTGCTTCATTGTCTGATTTTGTATGCTTTCTGAGGCAATTTTTATTGTTCTTTGCTTATTATTATTATTATTCAAAATCTGCACCCCCATGCAAAATAATAAAACCTGACCAAAGCAACTTCTGAAATGGATGACAAGGAGAAAAACAAATGGAAAATTAACTAGCTTTTTTGAATGTACATGCAATTCATAGTATTCACAAGTCAGTGTACAACAATTTAACTATGTATAATTTGAGATTTTTAATGTGCAGATTATATGTGCATTGCTGCATTAGGCTCGACTCTACTGCAGCGTGTACATATGGTCCATATAACTGACCACACCCCCACAGCTTGGTAATAAAAAAAAAGCCTGCTCACACTCACATGTAATGGTTAACACATTAATCAACAGTGATGGGCGAACGGGAAGTTACGCACTGATGCACCTGTAACTCGCTCCCTCTCTCTCTCTCGGATATATCCCAAGAGCCATAAATCACCGCACAACAACCAGATTAATGAAATTGAATTCCCCCAACGTGCCAGTGCGCATCTTTAAGTGTCTACGGGACCGTGGTTTAAGCGTCAAAATGGCTACGCTACCTCTGTGGACACTAATGGATGAACATGCTAACTTCAAAGTAAGAAGCATACGCGTGCATTTCCTGCTTATGATAAATCTATGGCTCCAGATTGGATTAAGCCACATGAAAGGAACATATACAGTGCAGGGTATGTGTTTGGCATCAAATGTGCATTCATGTCTCATAGCACTTGTGTTATTACTTCAGTCTGCAGATGGCCATTTGTTCATATTAAAACACTGGCTCCATATTTGGATATTCATGAGACAAGCCTTCTCTGTTGGTGCTATCTTTGCTATCCCATACAATACTACAATCTGAGCCTTATTTCTGTAATAAAACAAGTTGTTTTACTCACCCATAGCACTTTGGTGTCATATGGAGCACTTCCGGAGATGTTTTAGATTAGCGATAGTCGTATGGCGAGTTCTCGGGGCATATAATAAACCCCCGAGCATGTAATATATGCCCCGAGCGGTCTCCAAATAACACAAACTTTAGCACTTTTCAAATCATAGAAGCTCGATGTCTTAGTCTACACTTTCGTTTGAGTCAAAAGTGGCCTGTAATCCGAGATGTATCCATAATTTACAGCTTTGCGTTTCATGTTTGGGTCCCGGGAGCTGAGAGTGAAATAAGCGGTGACTCCGCACATGCGCACTGGCCTCCTCATCTACTCGAAACTATGGATAAACTATGGATAATATATGTGTCCCACCATGGAATCTGAGCCCGCAAGTCGTCTCGAAGGCATTTTGATTTATTCACAGATTCTGAAAGTACAGGTTCTAAGCTTTCCAATGATGTCTTACATGTGAAAATCGGACCATATTTAAAAAAAGTTGTCTCTATTTGAAAGCAGCCATACCACATTTTCTAAATCTGAGAAAATCCTTCTCGAAGTTTGGTCTCTTCAGCCCTCCTTGCTAACAAGCATTTTTAAAATTAAAAATGTATGTTTTTAACGTCACTAATGCTGTTATCTGAAACATGGAGAGGCTTCTTCATGATCTCAACTAGCACAAGTGCTCCATATGACACCAAAGTGCTATGGGTGAGTAAAACAACTTGTTTTATTACCGAAATAAGGCTCAGATTGTAAAAAACGTTAATTATCCTTTAAGGCCCTCCATTTATTGACAAGCAAAAATGCTCAAATTGTACATTCAAAACCTGTCCTCTACACCTGTAGTTCTTGAACCTTTAACACCAACTACCAACGAGGATAATATATGGTAGAGATCGACTGACATGGATTTTTTTCATGGCCGATGCCGTTACTGACTCCTTAGATTGCAGAGAAACTGATAGCCGATAAGCTATGCCAATATTTTGATTATTTCCCCCAAATTATGTCATTTAAAATTTTACAAACTCACTTACAGACTTTTTTTTATCATATACCTGTAAGAGAGTTATGTAATGTTTTGTGCAATTATCTTCACACTTTCAAATGAAACATTATGTCTATTCTTTAGGCAGCAGGTCGGCCAAAACTAAATAGTGGCCTGTGTTGGAGATTTAAGGTCGATAGCCGATTTATTAAAAAGTGCAAATATTGGTCTATCTATTTGGCTTTCACAGTATCATAAGATCTAAACCAGGACTTTATCAGGCCTAAAGTAAGACTAAACATTGCCTAAAATGTGACTAAGCCTTCGGTAAAGTAGTTCTAAATAATAATTAACCCAAAAGAGGAAATAAACACAAACAACTTTAAATAAAACAAACTCTGACTGTTTTGTGCCATTGTAAGACGGGACCAAATTTGTGGAATATCAATAGTGTTGCCCACACCTTCTTTGCATTGCCTAACCAAACTGATATGTAATTCCAGTTATGTGGGATCTGCTCCAATCATGCCATAAAACATAGAATAGTTTTGAGATGATGTGCTAATACACTAACATGCACGAGAAATTCACTGCCAAGATGTATAAAGATATCTTGCCAATATTGGACAACTAATCCATTTTCCTGACGTACCCTTGTTCCCCATCATTAGCCTTCTCTCCTGAACCCCTCCACAAACATGCCCAGACTGACAAAGAACAGTACGCTATCATGAGAACACAGCCCCTCTATTATTGTTGGATATCCAGCTCTGCCCACAATTATTCATCTCCGACCAGAAATAACGTGACACATGGACCAATCTACATACATTATCAGTGGAGTATGTCATTGTGAGCACATGTGGATCGCTGACTACAATAGTTTCTCCCTACTGTAAATGTATGAACCACAATCGTCCTCTTCATTCCAGTGAACAGCAGTAATTATGCCAACTATAACAGTACAGCGGGCTTGTTCAAGCTGATGGATGCTCAGCTGGCAGAAATGGAAGAAGTATTTGCTATGCGCAAATATTAACTGAGAAAGGCCTGTTCAAACTTCACACAAAGCATAGTCTTTGTCAACGGTACCTACTTCAGTCAAAAAAAAAAAGAAAGAAGGACAAAACATGTCTAGATAACCATCTAACTTGTTGTCAGAAGTTAAATTAGGCAGATAAGTTTTGCCAGTTTGTGTGTGTTTGTGGGCTATGCACAAACACACACACTCAAGTCTGAATCAAGATTCAGTCATTTCTAATCAGCAGTGATCTGGTTGGTTCTTTTTTAATAATGAAGCGGTCTACAGCCAATCCTCTGTCAGTAAAAACATGTACCGTATTTTTCGGACTATAAGTCGCTGTTTTTTTCATAGTTTGGCCATGGGTGCGACTTATACTCCGGAGCGACTTATGTGTGGAAAAATTACATGTGAAATGATATTATTATATCATTTCACATGTAATTTTCACACTAAACCGCAAGATGACTCGCTAGGCCTGTGTTGATAATTTCAACACTGCCGTTCTAAATACAACTGAGAAGGGCTAAACAAAAATGGCCCTGAAAAGAAAGTCATATTCTGAAAGTTTGGTAAACTTGTTAGCATGTTCTTTATGCTAGAGTTATCTGAATAACTCTTAATATGTTACGTCGTTACTGACATTATCAGGCATGTCTGTCATGTAACGTTAGTATTCCATACACTTATTCAGCCTGTTCTTCTCTATTTTATTTTTATTTTAAAATAAATAAATAAAGATGACATGTATGTTTTTGGTGTTGGATTTTATCAAATAAATTTCCCCCAAAATGCGACTTATACTCCAGTGCGACTTATATATGTTTTTTCTTCTTAATTATGCATTTTTTTTGGCTGGTGCGACTCCGGAGCGACTTATAGTCCGAAAAATACGGTAGTTTGGATCATCCGGCACAAGGACTCTTCCGTTTGCTACCCTCTGGTAGACGATACAGGAGCCTGCCAGCACGCACAAAAAGACTCAAAGACAGCTATTACCCCCAAGCTGTCAGACTACTGAACTCTGGGTAATACTCTAAATAATACTGAACTCTCAATAATACTTCACTAAACTACCTTTCATTATGCATAATATGTTTACTGCTGCTGCTCTGTATGAATGTATCATGTTTGTCACTACCTCACTGTAAATTACTGTTACCTGTGCAATAATCTGTGCAATAATCTGTGCAATATTTATACCATACTCTGTGCAATACGAAATCCACATGCAACACCTATAAGATAAGATAAGATAAGATCAACTTTATTGTCCCCGAGGGGAAATTTGTCTTGGGCTCACTGCCCGCAGCTTAAAAACATAGTTATACACACACATACAGTACAGACAGATAACAGTCAGAACTCATCACAGGATACATGTAAAGTGCCAAAATATTGCACCAGCCCTAGACCACAATGGATAACCACACCATATTATGTGCAATCTGTGAAATACTCTACCTACACCTTATTTGATCTTTGATTTAATCCTACCTGCACCTTTGTACATTGTACCGTGTATTTTTTAATTACATTTTATTACATATTTTATTATATTGTTTATTATATTGTTTACTTCTTCCCCTGCACTTTTGCAACACTTTTTTACCATGTACTATTATTGCATGTTATTAGTACTTCTGACTATCTTAGCGAGTCATCGGTTCCTCTGATCCAAAGCATTTCATTGCATTGTTGACCTCGTGTTGATTCTGCATATGACAAATAAACAATCTTGAATCTTGAAGAGTTCAAGCTTTAGAGGAAAAAACTGGATTATGCTATGCTATGCTAAGACAATGTTTAAAAGTCTGTCCTGTTTATGTTTAGGAAAGTGATAATGAAAAGACGTTTTTCTTTGTTTTTAATAAGACAAAGCAAAATTGAATTAGAAATCGTCTATGTGCATGCAGATCTACTAAGAGCAACTAATCCTACTACCAGATTAAATACTAATGGCCTTTCCTTTAGTTGGTACAATGCTGACTAGTGTATAGATTATCAATACCATACGACTATACAACACATCTCTATAAATGTAATTACTGCTTATTATTAAAATAATTAAATAAAATAATTAAATAATAATGTATTACTGTTGCTGCCGAAAAATTAATTTCCTTCGGGATAAATAAAGTACTTATCTATCTATCTACACACGTTTGTTAAAGTTTAATTAAAAAAAAAAATTGTTTGGGGAAAAAAATCTAGATATCTAGCGCCAAGTGGCCACATTGCAGCTACACCCAACCCAGGGAAGGACTGAATCACACAGAATCTTTAGTGGCAGGGTAAAAAGTGGGCAGCAGTGTTGGGCAAAACAAAACAAGGCCAGAAGATCGGTTATGACTCAAGCATGAATCATCCGAGAGAACATGTTCCATTAGAGCGAGGGAGAGAGGGACTGAGAATTGGTTTCTGAGCTTAAAGAATGGGGAAGGTCACTCCTGTTCATTCATTCATAACCCTGACAGGCAGATGAGATGTGTTCACGCCCGGTAATAATCTTCAGAAATGAGATGTCAGCGAGATACAATATAAAGATGCACTGAAAAGACACCTGGTCATGTTCAGAGTCTGTAAGTTGTGCAGAAGGTGTTATTGTATTAGTAAAGTGAGGCAGGTAAAGGCAATTCTGTTTTTTTTTTCTTCAGACCTACTGCATATGGAGCTCAAATATTCATAGTTTAAAGGCACAATGGAAGCTAACCAGACATGACTGTTTATGAAGTTTTACAAAATTAGAGGTCTTAAATGCCACAATATGCTAAATCAGGGGTGTCAAACTTATTTTGGTTCAGGGGCCATATCCAACCTATTTTGATCCAAAAGGGGCCGGATCAGAAAACATGGCAAAATATACCCCAAAAATAGCAATAAGTCCAAATGCGTGAAGAGTCCCTCAGTTGTCCAGGTAGAATCCATGATAAAAGGAGAAATTCAATTTGTCAACTGGACAAAGTTTGTTTGGTCGCAAACGTTTCGCCGCTCATCCGAGAGGCTTCATCAGCTCTGGGTCTAGTGCTGGTTAGACCCTGTTTATATCTAGCTGCAGGGAGGAGCTCCCTACACTGAAATAGCTCTGAAACTATCTCAACTAATCTGTCTCTTTTGTATTACGAATTGCTCTGGCGTCTAGTATTAGCATATCTATTCAGCCCTAGGAGGCGCTCCCTACACTGAAATAGCTCTGAAACTATCTCCACTAATCTGTTTTTCAAATTTCTCTGGCATCTAATAGGGAGGCTAAACTAGACGCCAGAGAAATTTGAAAAACAAAGAGACAGATTAGTGGAGATAGTTTCAGAGCTATTTCAGTGTAGGTAGCTCCTCCCTGCAGCTAGATATAAGCAGTGTCTAACCAGCACTAGAACCAGAACTGACGAAGCCTCTCGGATGAGCGGCGAAACGTTTTCGACCAAACAAACTTTGTCCAGTTGACAAATTGAATTTCTCCTTTTATCAATAAGTCCAAATATTTGTCCAGAGAAATGCAAAGCTATTACAGACTGCTGTTTCATTTGTCCCAGCAATAATTCGTTTATCTTCTGTCTTATTCTGTCTCAAGTTATTATATTGTTCGAAATGCCGTGTCTTGTAGTGACGTTTAAGATTATGTTCCTTGAGCACCGCCACTTGTTGCAAACACACCAAGCATAGAGGTTTCCCATTCACCTCCAAGAACAAATAGGAAATTAGTCACTTTCTTGGAAAATCCTGCACTCGGCGTCCACTTTTCTCATTTTTGACATTTTGCTGACGAGGGTGTCACGTCAGCAGTCAAAACAATGGGCCTGGGACGTGGCCATGCACAGAGGCGCTGGAGACGCTGCTATGCTAAACTGTGCAGAAAAGAGGTGCAGAAAATTGCCAATATTTTAATAGAAAATCAAAATATAATTAAAATATTTTAATAGAAAATCAGCCGAGGGCTAAATTAAAGTTCTGGCCCGGACTGCATGTTTGACACCCCTGCCCTAAATAGAAAAATGTCATTGTTGGCCAGTTGACAGAATCATAAAATGTAGACAAACGCCCTAAAAATGAGTGCAATATAAGCATTTTTTTTAGAATTTGCACAATTTTATAGTTGATCGCTGCTTTTCCTGACATATTTTTAAAGTTTACATTAAGGCTAGAAATAATTAATTGTTCAATTACCACTTTAAAGGGATATGCCACCCCCAGGTCAAACTTGGGCATCTCCCCACAGTCCAGAGACTAAAATAAGTGGTGGAAAGCGTTTTTCTGGTGAAGCACACACCACGCTGCATAACAGGGGAACTGCCTTCCTGGTGCGTAACAGGGATTCCCCTGTCAGCGTGGTGTGTGCTTCGGCTGTGTTTTTCCGCACTGAAAAATAGTTCCCACCCAAAATGACCAAGTCAAGCTCTCCGTGTTGATTTGCACATTTATTTGCACTCGATATGAATGCGCACTACACAGAAAGTAATTGGGAAAAGCATCGAGCAAATTAATTCCTTTTGGCCGAAATCTTTCTCTGGCGACGTTAGACTCCAGTCTAACGCGGAGTAGCTGCAGATACCGCGGCGGTCAGTGCTGACAGACCTGGATAATGGCTGGGTCACCAGAAAAACGCTTTCCACCACTTATAGTCTCTGGATTGTGGGGAGATGCCCAAGTTTGACCTGGGGGTGACATATCCCTTTAAGAGTTGGTGTTCGGGTGAGGAGTCATAATATTTTTATTTCTGATAACCTGCGGAGACTATTGCTTTATAGTGTTTTTCCAAGGTCATTGTATTTTCTGACAGACAGACACCTGAGGCTACTATGTCTTTTCATTATAGCTACTTCTTCACGTTGGCTCAATATCAAACCTCTCAAGTGTAAACCATCAAGGTCTGGCAGCGTGCCCCTGTCTATGGCTTTTTCTTCTGGTGGTGATTTGTGATACAATATAAACAGCTTTGTGTCAGTTTTATTTCCAGCTGAAGCTATTGTCAGTATACACACAGATGATGAAAGGTTAGTTTTTACCTTGGCTCTACTCGGTACCTTGTTTATCTTGTAGAGCACAAATTTAAAATATATTACTTAAAATGTTTGATCTATCAATTTAAAGGTGTACTATGTAACCTTTCTGGAGAAGGGTACGCCACCTGTTTCCATGGAGATTACATTTCTTCACAGTCCGACAATAAACACATCGATTTTGCATTTATTCAGTTACAAGCGTTTTGTATCTCACAAAATCCCTTGTAAAGCATGAAGGGGGTCACCTCTTCACAGATCTGACCTGTGACTTTGTAAGTTGGCTTGATGGTGTCATCTGGTTGTCTCAGTGAAGAAAATTTAGTTTAATGCAGCGCTGTGGAACATTTTCAAGGAAACCATGACATTACATAGAGTACCTTTAATGGTAAAACATAATTTGAGGTACAAAACACTAAATCATGGGTCTCCAACCTGGAGCTCGGGGGCTACCAGTAGCTCTCCACCTCCTTCCAATTAACTCGCCTCTGAATTATATGTATTGCACTTAATTGGCTCTGGTCACAAAACCAGAAGACGTTTGGAAACATGCGGATGACGACTTCCTTTGGACTCTGTTGGTGATAGTAACTCTGACAAAATCTGTGAAAACTGAGAAAATGGCCCCATTTCTTCATCTAGATGTCATTGTATTCTTTCTTTTTTCCTTTTATAGATAACTTAAAGGGATAGTGCAGTTTTTTTTTATGTTAATCTGTATGGGTTTCCTTCTAAAAGTTACGTCTGTTGACACCGCCTTACCTCTGACATTCTCAGCTGATCCCGGTTCGGCTCGCTTTCTGGAGCCCACGTAAGTAGGTCCGGTAACTTCCCTGGAACATGAAATAAAGCTTGTTTTTCTTCTCAAAACAAAACATTTGTTAGAAAGGTGATATATTTGTGTCCCAAACAGTTGTCCACGAAACATCCAGCAGCGTATTTCGCATTCACGTATTGTCTCTCTCCACTCGTATCACTACGCCCATGTTAACTCTATCAGCCTGTTCACCTTCAGCGGATGTCTACGCCGAAGTTTACAAGTGAACAGGCTGATAGAGTTAACATGGGCGTAGTGATATGAGTGGAGAGAGACAATACGTGAATGCGAAATACGCTGCTGGATGTTTCGTGGACAACTGTTTGGGACGCAAATATATCACCTTTCTAACAAATGTTTTGTTTTGAGAAGGAAAAACAAGCTTTATTTCATGTTCCAGGGAAGTTACCGGACCTACTTACGTGGGCTCCAGAAAGCGAGCCGAACCGGGATCAGCTGAGACTGTCAGAGGTAAACCGGTGTCACTTTTAGAAGGAAACCCATACAGATTAACATTTAAAAAACTGCACTATCCCTTTAATATGTGCTGTTCACTGCCATGGTTTTATCACATGCCCAGTGTCGATAACTATACCGGACGTCGTCACCCGCATGTTTCCAGACGTCTTGTGCACTAATAAATGGAAAATGGTTTATGTATAACAGGCATCTAACTGTACCCATCTAACACTTGCCATACAGTAGCTCTTCTTGTTAAAATGAGTAGCTCTCTGGCATTTTTGTCTCATGAAGGTAGCTCACCAGAGGAAAAAGGTTAGAGAACCCTGCTTTAAATAGCGCATATAGAAATGCAATATTAGAATTGCAGTTAGTCAATTTCACAAAGGGTCTCGCTGCCATTAGAGAGGGCTGACTCAGGAGAAGGCATCCAGTGTAAAACGTGTGATTAATATGCAAATTACTCACTCGCATATGATTTGCTTCAGTGACCTTAGAAGCGACATACTAAAACAAGTTAGCCAATCGAATTAATCCATCATTCAAGAAATTAGTTATTTGTTTTGAATAAATGATTGAAGCATTGTCCTACTATGATATACTCCAGTACCGCTTATTTAAATATTTATAAAGGGATATTGCCAGTGAAATTACACAGTCAATGTAAATGTGTGCTTAATCTCCGAGCTAATTGAATGAACCAAATGAGGTGGAAGGTAATGTAAGAATGCCTTTTGAATAAGCTTGGCCAAGAGGTGTGGTCTTGTGGGTACATATACACGAGGTTGGAGATTGAATACACAATTAGACAGATTAAATGGTGCCCTTGAATTAAAAAAAAAATACATTATTGAAGTAAATAAATAATGATTCAAGCCAAAAGTGAATAGAATGCCAATAGGAACATTATATATTAGTTGTTTTTAAAGGTCCCATGTGTAACACCTGCTTGGATACTGTATGAGATTCACAATTGGTTACTTTTAAGGGATTTATAAGGAATGGAGGAAAAATCAAAAGAATGGTTCAGACTCTAGGAGGAAGGTGAATGCATGTTAAATGAAACCCAAAACAAGGAGATGTGGTGCTACCCATGTACCAAGTGTTATTTAATGAATATATACAATATTTACAGAGACAAGTGCACTTGTAAGTAATTGCAATTTTTGATGAAACCACAGTAGAAGTTCATTAGTAGAAGTTTGATAAATCCCAGGCACAGTAAGAGTTCGTAAAGCTCGTTTCCACTGAGCGCTAGAGTTGTTTGGTATGTAGATAGTTGCGAAATGTCCATTTTGTCTAAACTGTATCATTTGCGATCCTTTTCTGCGTTAGAAAAAATCGGAGCTCAAAGCGCGGGCGATTTTGAACAAGCGAAACTTATTGACGTTTCAGATCGAAAAAGAAATGCAAATGCAGTTCCACCCCCGTCTGTTTGTACTCAGCGTCTCTGTAAATCACGCCCAGAGAGTTTGGACTGCGAATGCGCTAGGCAATGCGAAATGCGTTTTTTTATTTGCCTGGAGGCACGTCCGAGTGTTTCTAGGCTCGGAAGTCCTTTATCTGAGCCTCTGGACCTTTGAACAGCAGTGGTTTAATTTTATTTTCTGTGGAAATGTGTTTATTTTTCAATGGAACGCTTCAAATCTCTCCCCCCGTGCAAAAACACGGAAATGGATCAGCTGACAGCTGAGAGCGGAGAGCGGAGAGTTTGGCCACGCCCCCACCCTCTACTATAGGCCATCTCTTTTCTCCTCATTTGCATTCAAGCAACAACGCCCATAATGGAGTGTTCCAGAGTGACATTTATGACTCTTTCTCATCTTATCTCTGTTTCTCATGCACTGAGTGTTGATTTTGAAGAAGGATTCATTTACAGTATTAGGGAACCATTAAGGAGCCATATAAAAGCATCAAGAAGTACCATGTCATGGGATCTTTAAATATATAATGTGTTGAGGCTTCACGTTATAGACGACATTTAAAAAGGAAATATCCAAAAGGCAAATCCACAGAACAAAAACCTTTAACATGGCAAGTTCCATTATTCGGCACACTCATATTCTTTACACGCAGGACAATAGGCATGATTCCTAGCATTATTTTCCACTATTAAACACTAGCCAAAAAAGGAAAAGCTGTTGTGCGGTGACAGAGCTTTCAGATATGACAGAAGAAAGCTAAATCAAAGTCCTCCAGTGATGTCCTTGATGTGGAAAACAGAGAATGGAGATATAAGACCATAAAACACTATAAAAATTGATTTTATCCCCTCCCCATTCATCAAGCCCCCTCTCCAAACATGTGAGCACTGATCATTTCAGAGTGAGGTGCAAAACACACAGCGGCAGGGGGTAGTCTCTGTTGATTTCTTTATAAATTATACATGACCGTGAAATTACAGAGTCAGAATACCACCAGGCACATTTTATTGGCTTTAAAATCATATCTGACATTTGTGTTGTAGGCTTCAACCATTGTGCTTTAACAATACTGCCCCAGCATGTGGTCTCCACTGGCCACAAAAGACTAGGCATAAGCTCTGATAAGTGGTGGTGTAGTAGTAGTAGTCCATTAATATGATTTGAATACAATTTGCTGTTGATTGGAATTAAGAAATGTCCTTTCTTCTTGAATAGAAATGTTCATGAAGCAGTTATTTAGCTATAACAGCTATCGATTTGGAATTATACTTGTATTTATCCATAGTGGCATTGAATGGCTTAATCATTATTTGAACACACTTTTAACCCTATGCTTCCAGTCAAATAAAGATCAAATATACGCTCATTGCACCAAAATGATGATATACAAGTTCTGCAGTATGGTACATAATGAGGCATTATCTTATTAGTCTAACACTAAAAAGACATTTCCCGAACAAAAGCAAAGCATAAAAATTATATTCACTTCATTCCCCTTAAAGGAAAAGTAAAGTTTTTTACAATTTGAGCCTTATTTCGGTAATAAAACAACAACAAAACAAGTACTCACCCATATCACTTTGGTGTCATATGGAGCATTTCCGGAGATGTTTTAGATTAGCGTTAGGCTAACGCCATTAGCCTAGCGCGACTTATAGCCATAGCTCGGGGCATTCCCCGAGCATGTAATATGCCCCGTGCGGGCTCCAAATAACACAAACTTTAGCACTTTTCAAATCATAGAAGCTCAATGTCTTTAGTCTACGATTTCGTTTGAATCAAAAGTGGCCTGTAATCTGAGATTTATCCATAGTTTACAGCTATGCGTTCCATGTTTGGGTCCCGGGAGCTGAGAGCACACTCCGCGCATGCGCACTGGCGTCCTCATCTACTCGAAACTATGGATAAATCTCGGATTACAGGCCACTTTTGCATATTACATGCTCGGGGAATGCCCCGAACTATGGCTATAAGTCGCGCTAGGCTAACGGCGTTAGCCTAACGCTAATCTAAAACATCTCCGGAAATGCTCCATATGACACCAAAGTGATATGGGTGAGTAAAACAACTTGTTTTATTACTGAAATAAGGCTCAAATTGTAAAAAAAAAATATATTACTTTTCCTTTAACAAGCCCTTCACACTGATCCACTCTGCTTCCTATCTGTACTACATGTATGGTGAAAGAATAAACATGGAGGTGTCAATGCATTTTCCATAGATTATGCAAACTTTAATTTGGAGGGGCAATCCAGAGTCGTTGATCATCGCTCATAAATGAAGCCATAATCTGGGCCGTTCCTTGTGGGCATACTCGGTGTGACCTGCTCTGTAATTAATGAGAATGGCGCTGCTCACGGCGACTGTTAAATACTTACATTTTAACCAGAAATAAATGAATTATGCATGCGGTTTAATTATCCCAGCTAATACACTACGTCCTAGCTTAGAAGTGGAGACACAAAGTGCAGACATGCTAAAAGGGCCCCTGCCTTCACACTTGTACATGTATTTCTTCAGGCTGATATGACACAAGGACAGGCTGAAGCACTAGAGCTGCTGCTGCTGCTGTTGCTGCTGTTAAAAGTGTCCTTGACTGAGCTCAGGTTACACACACAGCGGAGTCAGACAGTCCCATGTGGTCCTATTATTGCAGCTCAAAAGCCTGTGCTATTCTGTTGGCTTCCAGCTAAATACAATGGGGCTCTCCCAAGGACCTCCAAAATAAAAGGGGGGTTCCCTGTCACCACGGGCTATGTGTGGACGTGTGCGTGTTTCTTTGGTCTTTTTTTGACTGGTTATTATCTGTGCCTGATGGCTGGGCTGCACCCAGACCCCTCTGTATCAAAAGGCTAAAGGAGTGAGGCACTCAAGTGCTTAGCATCTGTTTGCTAACAGACTGAAGAAAAAGATTTCCATTAAAAGTGTGCACTAATTAGATGCCAATGGGTTACATGGATAAATTGAACATACCTGCTTGTCTAGTGCAATGGAAAAATATATTTGTAGGAAGATTTGAAGATAATGCTCTTTTTTCCAAATATATATAATTTAATTCATTTAAATAAAGACTGACTTTGGCCTGAGTTTCACTTAGCACTCTGAAAAAAAGCTAAAGCTGTACACTTGAAAATTCATACATAAAATAATAATAATGAATAATGAAGTTCCAGCGGGTTTGTGAGAGCTATAGGAAATAGTTAGGTTTGTATAATAATAATAATGTTCATATTTGATATAGGATCGAATCACTGCAGTGAGCACATGTATATACTGACTGACCTTATTTTCATGTTCTAAATGGACATGGGTATGAAATCTGACAGTGCCTTGCTCAAGGACAAGGACATAATATATTCAAACCCCTCTGGGTTGATGGGAGAATGTTTAACCTACTTCAGTATATAAATGGGGAGTTTTAATAATATTTTAATATGAATGTCTGTCTTTCTTACAGCCAGGTCCAAGAGCATGGTGATGGGCGAGGTGTCACGGGGCCCGTGTCGCCCAGGCTCTCCAGGCCTCCAGGAGGGGGCGCTCAAAGCCGGCTGGCTCAAGAAGCAGCGCAGCATCATGAAGAACTGGCAGCTGAGATGGTTTGTGCTACGGTCTGATCATCTCTACTTCTTCAAGGACGAGGAGGAGACCAAACCACAAGTGAGAACAAGGTTTATCAAAGAACATTAACTGAAATCAAGTTGATCAGATTTTCAAAGAACAAGCATTTGAAAAAAAAAAAAAAAAAAAAAAAAATACCTCGTTAAATGTTGTGTATTGCTACTGAATATGTTTAATCACATCTACAGTATAACATAAAAAAATCTAAACAGGTTGCACTTCAGTCATTTATGGGTTTATGGTTAAAAATTACCTATTTTATGGCTACTCAAAAAAACTGCAACGTGCAACTGTAAAAATGTGCAAGCAACATTCCATAAAAACATGCCGAAAGTTGCTATAAAGAAAACAACATGGCGTCTCTCAGTGAAATACATTTTTGCTTTTTTTTAGTTACAGAGAGCATTAAGCCTCAAGATCATTTATCTTCTCTGAATTAAGTTAAATATCTGTAGCATTTCTGTTATAGAATACGAATACGAACCACCAATCCATGCAAGATGACATTTCTTATTAAATAAATCTAATTTTTAGAGAGTACTGCTGCTTTAAGGTCCACCAGGTAATGACATTTGGTTAGTGACCGCTATGCTTCTTCAACATTTCACCCATGTGTCATTCTTATAGCTGTAAATACCCTTCGGTGATGATGACTCAGCACAGTGACAACAAATCCCATCTCACGTTCAAGCATTAGTACAAATAATAGTATATGACACACTCCATTAGTAACTTATTACAATTACATTAACTGGAATCAATGCCATGGCTTCCTTTGAGCGATGTCGTATAAACGCATTAGAATGGCCCATGGCTGACAGGCGTACATAGCTGTAACATGATGCGATGATGTAATCTGACAACAAAAGAAACCGGGGGAGAGACTACCCACCCTTTACCCCGCCCAACCCCACCCTCAAACCGGACATGGCCTTTCGGGGCATTGGCGTAATCATCTTTTTGAAGGCCCTGCCACGCTGCCTTCAATTCAGCGTCTATTGATTTGCATCCCCCAGTGCATTCAAATAACACACATGGTTGAAAATCCGCCAACGCGCACGCCAGCAACCCCCCTCGGAGTGTGTGCAAAGCAAGAAAGTGTCATTCTGGTCTTTTTTTTGTGTGCGTCTCATCTTCTAATCGATGGGAGATTGAAGCGAGGGAGCGGTGGGGGGCTTTCATGGGGGAACACCACCTCCCCGACCGGGATGGGAGATGCGATAATTGGTGGAAGGAAAGGTAATACCGCCGGAGGAATCTATACTGGATTGAGCGTACAGACAATAGATGCTGTCTAATTACAAGCTCCTCCAGGCAAAACAAGTGAATATGTTAGTGGAAGATGTTTTAATAGGATTTTACTAGTATACGTATTTTTTTAACCTTTTTTTAACCTTTATTTAACCAGGAAAGTCCCATTGAGATTAATAATCTCTTTTTCAAGGGAGTCCTGGCCAAGACAGCGGCACAGATCAATACAAATACAAAACCATTTAAAAAACAATTTAAGCAATTACAAGCAATAAAATGTTTCAGAATTAAAAACATTTACAAACTATAGATTTAAATTCCAAACCTTTGAGCAAGATTTTAAACTGTCCTATAGAGACCAGTTCCTTTAGTTTCCAGTCTTTTTGTAGATTGTTCCAAGTTGTGGGAGCAGAATACTGGAACGCCCCTTTACCAGCTTCTGTGTGAACACTTGGCACAGTCAGCAGCAGCAGTGCTTCCTGAGAGCGTAAAGAATAATGTCCAGTTGCTCTTGGTTGAAGATATTCACACAGATCTGAGGGGAGCAGGCGCTGAATACCCTTATAAATGAGCATATACCAGTGAGTGAGCCTACGAGTGTCCAGTGCTGGGCAGCCCACACGTGTGTAAAGTTCACAGTGGTGTGTGCGAGGGTTACAGTTTGTGATGAACCTCAGAGAGGCATGATACACACAATCTAACAGCTTCAATATTTGAGTTGGGGCATTCACGTAAATCAGGTCACTATAATCCAAAATGGGTAAAAATGTTGCTGCTACTAATTTCTTTTTGGCATTAAAAGAAAAACATAACCTGTTCTGAAAGTAAAAGCCAATTTTCAGCCTCAGTTTCTTAAGTAGCTGCTCAACATGTCCTTTAAAATTTAGATGTTCAGCAGCTACTTAAGAAACTGAAAATCAAAATCATTTAACAGTCACACACAAATTGCATCAAAGGTCCTATATTACACAAAATTGACTCTTGTGAGCTTTAAAGGTCCCATGACATGGTACTTCTTGATGCTTTTATATGGCTCCTTAATGGTTCCCTAATACTGTAAATGAATCCTTCTTCAAAATCAACACTCAGTGCATGAGAAAGAGAGATAAGATGAGAAAGAGTCATAAATGTCACTCTGGAACACTCCATTATGGGTGTTGTTGCTTGAATGCAAATGAGGAGGACAGAGATGGCCTATAGTAGTGGGTGGGGGCGTGGCCAAACTCTCCACTCTCAGCTCTCAGCTGTGCCTGTGCGCTGTGACCCAGTTCCGCGTTTTTGCGCGGAGGAAGAGATGAGAAGCGTTCCATTGAAAAATAAACACATTTCCACAGAAAATAAAATTAAACCACTGCTGTTTCAGATATCCACAGGCTCAGATAAAGGACTTCCGAGCCTAGAAACACTCGCAAGTTCCTCCAGGCAAATAAAAAAACACATTTCGCATTGCGTAGCTCCTCCGCAGTCCAAACTCTCTGGGCGTGATTTACAGAGACGCTGAGTACAGACAGACGGGGGTGGAACTGCATTTGCATTTCTTTTTTCGAGCTGACATCAATAAGTTTCCTTGTTCAGAATCGCCCGTTTGAGCTCTGATTTTTTTCTAACGCAGAAAAGGATCGCAAATGCTCAGTTTAGACATTTCGCAACTTTTAGCCATGGTGGGGCCCTAAACAGGGTAGGGGAGCTCACATTAACGTTCAAAAACCTCAGAAAGTGAAAATTTCATGCCATGGGACCTTTAAGACTTGATATACATGCCTGGAGTTGTGTTTTGTTTCGTTCACACGTTTGAGTAACTCTTTATTATACGTGCGTACATCTCCAAAGCTCAAAGTGCTTTGTTCCACCTTGTGATGTCATACTGTATGGTGGTAGTTTTCAGCTTCCTTTTACCTTTAGTTCAGTAGAGATGGGGAATTCAAGCGCTTAAATGATCCAAATGATTCTAGTGAAGATGTGTGGAGTTTAAAACACAGTTTGAGCAGTGGTGGTGGAGAATGGAGTTCCTTAACCGATATTAGATGTTAGAACAAACCGGTTTTGAAGTCTAACAATATTATTCATATAAATTGATGGTGTATCGGCTGTCAGATGCAATATTGGTGAGGATTTCCACAATAATGATCCAATAATGAAAATGTAGGTGAAAATATAGGTCTTTGTGTGCCCATGTATCATTCCCAGCTTGTCCTCAGTGCATCAAATTTGTCTTTTAGTATTAATGATTAATGAGTGAACATATGAATTTATAACCAAGATGAATACATTTTCTTATTAGTTTTTCAATTTTTAATTTGTAAACTTCACTATAACATAACACAAATTTGGTCTGTGCTAGAAATTTTTAAAGCTTAAAGAAGAATTAAGGTTTTTTTTTACAATCTGAGCCTTATTTCGGTAATAAAACAAGTTGTTTTACTCACCCATAGCACTTTGGTGTTATTTGGAGCACTTCTGGAGATGTTTTAGATTAGCGATCTCCGTAATGTGAGTTCTCGGGGCACATGTTTGCGGTCTCCAAATAACACAAACTTTAGCACTTTTCAAATCATAGAAGCTCGATGTCTTAGTCTACACTTTTGTTTGAGTCAAAAGTGGCCTGTAATCCGAGATTTATCCATAGTTTCGAGTAGATGAGGACGCCAGTGCGCATGTGCGGAGTCACAGTTTATTTCACTCTCAGCAGAAACGCAAAGCTGTAAATTATGGATAAATCCCGGATTACAGGCCACTTTTGACTCAAACGAAAGTGTAGACTAAGACATTGAGCTTCTACGATTTGAAAAGTGCTAAAGTTTGTGTTATTTGGAGACCGCTCGGGGCATATATTATATGCTCCGAGAACTCGCGTTACGGATATCGCTAATCTAAAACATCTCTGGAAGTGCTCCATATGACACCAAAGTGCTATGGGTGAGTAAAACAACTTGTTTTATTACTGAAATAAGGCATTGTATTGGCAAATATCAGTCATCAACCACAACAGCAAAGCAAATACTGGTCTTGGCTCCAAAGATCCATATCAGATTAAAATACTATGTAGTTGCAAATGCTCTGGAGTGGAACATCGAGTCCAGTGATGTTGATCGGTAAATCAAGTTAAACTGGGTGTGTCCACATCTGTCGACACGTGTGCGCTCTCTTAGCCAGGAACAAGATTACTTCCACTAATCCAATTCCATCTTTAATTACTTTTATCAAACAAAGTAAATAATCACTATTGTTTTCCTCGAACATTTCGCCTTACACTTCGAGCTTTTTGAAACTGTTCCAGGTTTACATATTGTCCTATTTCAATTCATTCAAATCCAGCTCCTCCTGTTATTCCAAGCACATAGGTCCCCTGGGAGTTCTTCCCCCAATGGCTCCTGCCCTGGCTTGTGCTCTGGCTCTTCTCCGCACCAGCCCCTCCATTTGTTTCCATGGCGACTAATGCTGGTGGTGGCGGGGCCTTCAGGTGGGGGCGATTTGGCAGCCTTCTCTGGCTGTTTGATGGAGGGTGCCAGAGTGCTGTTTAACAGGAGCCCAACTGCCGGCTCTGGCATGGCCCCAGAGCCAGCCTGCCCACTTCTCAAGAGCAAATGGGTATTGATCTGGATAATGTATTTGGATCATCTGTGATGGTCCCTTTTCAGTGAGAAGAGGTGAAGCTTAAATGCTCAAGTGGAGCAGTAGGTTGCTTGTTTGTTGTGCAATATAAAATGTGTTTTGACAATTGAGTGTGGCTCAATTGTGAATTTAGATGATTTCATATTATGGATAGATTTGGGTCTTAATAAATCCTGGGATCCAGCAGGTCCCTTGTAAATGAAAGTGCCTATGACAGGTTAGACTATTCAGTTCCAAAAACACAGTTAAGACCATTATCTTTAAAGGAGAATGAATGTTTTTTTACAATCTGACCCTTATTTCGGTAATAAAACAAGTTGTTTTACTCACCCATAGCACTTTGGTGTCATATGGGGCACTTCCGGAGATGTTTTAGATTAGCGATATCCGTAACGCGAGTTCTCCAAATAACACAAACTTAAGCACTTTTCAAATCATAGAAGCTCAATTTCTTAGTCTACACTTTCGTTTGAGTCAAAAGTGGTCTGTAATCCCAGATTTATGCATAATTTACAGCTTTGTGTTTCATGTTTGGGTCCCGAGAGCTGAGAGCGAAATAAACTGTGACTCCGCACATGCGCACTGGAGTCCTCATCTACTTGAAATTATGGATAAATCTCGGATTAGAGGCCACTTTTGACTCAAACTAAAGTGTAGACTAAGACATTGAGCTTCTATGATTTGAAAAGTGCTAAAGTTTGTGTTATTTGGAGACCACAAACATGTGCCCCGAGAACTCACGTTACGGATATCGCAAATCTAAAACATCTCCGGAAGTGCTCCATATGACACCAAAGTGCTATGGGTGAGTAAAACAACTTGTTTTATTACCGAAATAAGGCTCAGATTGTAAAAAACGTTAATTCTCCTTTAAAGCCCCAGTGTGTAGGATTCGTGGTGCATAGGTGGATGGTGCTATTGCACTTTCTGTTTTAGCTACGGCAGACCTCGAGGGTCACCCGGGCGCTACTGTATAAATAAAACACGGTCCCGTTTTTTTTTTTTTTTTCTTTTCTCATGAAAACACACATTCCCGATCATGTACCATGACACTCTACACATCAAATGAAACCTTACAGTCTCCTCTTTTTGACTATGCAATTCATTTCCCTGCACAACAATCACTCCCCGAGCACATGGGGCTTTTATACGGAAAAGCACAAAACGAGGTTAGCTTACCTTAGAATGCTTTGCACAGGTCAAACTCTGTATTTCACCATAAACTTGCTCTCAATTTGTCCGTAAGGATCCAGCGAATAAAATCCAGTAAAACAATTTAGTCCAAAACACGTGTTAGATCCATTACGACGTCTGATCCGGCAGCATGCTTGTGTTGTTTACCCAAAACCACGAGCCTTGCCGAAGGCGAAGGCGGAGCCCAAATGTCCTTCTGCGGCTCTCGTATTCAAAATGGCTGCCTCTATATGGGGAAGATCCCCCTTTTATGTGACTATATCTAAGTCCAAAAGAATACTTTGATTTCATGATGGAAGTGAAAAGGCTTGGAAAACAATGTATTTTTGAATGGGTATCTTCAATTTCAGTAATTAACGGGTAAAAATCTTTCACACTGTCCCTTTAAGATTTTTAACAACAAATGTACTTTCTTCCCACTTTATGTTTTTTATTTTGACTTCCAAGCTGGAAATCACAACATAATGTTGGGAATCCTTTAATGTAAACAGGAATTATGATTTGACAAATAAAAATCTAACAAAACACCTTTATTTTATTAAAATAATGTTTAAAGTGTCAGAAAATGTGTTTCTTGCCTGTAAATTCTGCCTAACCTTTTCATCTTTCCTTTCCAAATTTCTTCTTGGTTGGTGAAAACTGTAATTTATATTCACAACAATTAATATCCCACAAAAATTGTAGAATCAAACCTGTCATACGCACTTTAAGGTAATGTGCAATATTTGGGCCATCATCCGATACAGCAAATCTTAGAGATGGCTTGCTTGAGTACTTCCTTCTATAAAATCATGAAAGAATGTATTCATGTTTAAAATTCTCAAATGCCACACAAAAACATATGTAGGCAATGACTAAAAAAAGCCACAGGATCCTCCCTGACTCTCCCTGACCAATCCTCCCGTGAAACTGCACTCAGACCTTTGACTGAGACACAAAAGAGAGAAGCGCAGTGAAGAGAAGCGCAGTGGAAATGTTGCTGCAGCAAAAGTAGAATTTCAAGAAAGAAGGTAGTAAAATAAAGACAGGGAGCTGCTGATTCCATGAAAACAATGATTCGCCAACTAGAAATTCTCAAGTTTTCTGTTTTGATTACAGGGCTTCATTCCTCTCCAAGGCTGCCAGGTGAACGAACTAAACGCCAACCCAGATGAAGCCGGCAGACACCTTTTTGAGATAGTACCAGGTGAGTGTCGTGCTTGTAGTTGACAGCGGCGCTTGGTTATCACATCAGTGCGGGGCGGGAGGGACTAATGGAGGTCACGGCAGCAGAGACAGAGGTGATGACAGAGACGTGATGTCCGAATGACACGAAGGGAGATAGGGACCGGGGGACGGGGCTGTTCGAGAATAGAGAAATTCAAAGCTGATCTGTCAACACACCGTCTGATTGTGTCATTATAAGTGGTAAAAGGATTGCAGGGGGAAAAACACAATCCTGATAAAGAGCATCTGCCATTTTGATGGATTTGAAATTCAAAGACATTCTTCTGCAACAACACCTAAAAAACATTTTTTAAAAAACAAACATGTATGACAACTGGCAATCAAATCAAAAAGAAGAAGTGACTTTATTGATCTCACACTGGAGAAATTCTTCTCTGCATTTTAACCCATCCTATATATGCGCCCGGGGACCATCTCCATGATCTTCTTGCTTCGGTTTTGGTCAGGACCTAAGC
Organism: Paratrypauchen microcephalus; assembly: GCA_036785185.1. NCBI lineage: Eukaryota > Metazoa > Chordata > Actinopteri > Gobiiformes > Gobiidae > Paratrypauchen > Paratrypauchen microcephalus. The sequence continues at coordinate 165,336 of JAVJIX010000126.1, forward strand.
TGGAGGACCTATGGTGCATGTTTTGGGTTGGTGGGGGAAACCGGAGTGCCCGGAGGAAACCCACCCAGACACAGGGAGAACATGCAAACTCCACACAGAAAGGCTCAGGCGACCCAGGGATCAAACCCAGACCATGCATGCAAACTCAACACAGAACACACACAGAAAGGCCTGGGCGACCCGGGGATCGAACCCGGAACCTTCTTGCTGTGAAGCGTAAGTGCTAACCACTCAGCTACCGTGCCGCCAAAAAGAACTATTTGGGAATTTGTTTATCTGATAGCATCGTCATTGGGATTAGCTTTATAATTTTACGTTTTAATAATCTGAGTAAAGTTCACATTTCAAACACATCCAGAAGAATTGACAAAAATACTGAAATATGACATATTAATTAGGTAATAGCCGATATTTTCCCTTTTTACCACATCAGCTATCGTCCTAAATCTCCAGCACTGGCCGACCTGCTGCATAAAGCTTTATTTGAACACTTTAGTATGAAGAGATAATTACACAACATGTGACAACTCTGCTGACTTCTCGAGATGTGAAACAATCAATATCGACATCGGCTATAGAAAAAAAACAAAAAAAAAAACCATATTGGAATCACACAAGAATCACATTTCAGAACATGTTTGTGGATATTTTTATGGCAATGATGGTGCTACAAAAATTGCAGCCTTTGCGTTTTGCTAATTGCTTCAATTCAAAATTGCAATTTCGATTTGATAGCAATCAATCTTGCAGCCCAAGCATTAAAGGTCCCATGACATGGTACTTCTTGATGCTTTTATATGGCTCCTTAATGGTTCCCTAATACTGTAAATGAATCTTTCTTCAAAATCAACACTCAGTGCATGAGAAAGAGAGATAAGATGAGAAAGAGTCATAAATGTCACTCTGGAACACTCCATTATGGGCGTTGTTGCTTGAATGCAAATGAGGAGGACAGAGATGGCCTATAGTAGCGGGTGGGGGCGTGGCCAAACTCTCCACTCTTTCCTTTTCAGCTGTGCCCTGTGCGCTCTGACCCACGTCCGTGTTTTTGCACGGAGGGAGAGATGAGAAGCGTTCCATTGAAAAATAAACACATTTCCACAGAAAATAAAATTAAACCACTGCTGTTTCAGATATCCACAGGCTCAGATAAAGGACTTCCGAGCCTAGAAACACTCGCAAGTTCCTCCAGGCAAATAAAAAAACGCATTTCGCATTGCGTAGCTCCTCCGCAGTCCAAACTCTCTGGGCGTGATTTACAGAGACGCTGAGTACAGACAGACGGGGGTGGAACTGCATTTGCATTTCTTTTTTCGAGCTGACGTCAATAAGTTTCCTTGTTCAAACTCGCCCGTTTGAGCTCTGATTTTTTCTAACGCAGAAAAGGATCGCAAATGCTCAGTTTAGACATTTCGCAACTTTTAACCATGGGGGGGGCCCTAAACAGGGTAGGGGAGCTCACATTAACGTTCAAAAACCTCAGAAAGTGAACATTTCATGCCATGGGACCTTTAAGAATACAATTACAGTGTTTCTGATATTGAGCAGCCCTAGGCATTCCTTACAGCAGATGGTTGTTACAAGTAGTTTGTCTTTGGGAAATAAAACAACAGTGCACAATCTGAGGCTGGAGGTACTAAATGGATTTGCACATGCTTGCATATTGCCCTACTTTTTTTTTAGAATATATATTTTAATTTTTTTAAAATGATGTAAATCAACAGACTGCATTGAAAATGATCATTATAATGTCCTCAGTGATTCTTCCTGTCACACTGCAAGGTTAGATGTTGATTTGATTCAATTGAAATGAAGCTGATGAATTGAAGACTCTAAAGAAATATTTTATTTGGCACAGCCTGATTTAAATGAAATATTTGCGAATACAGAGTTTCTTTCAAATCCTTGCTTATTATATACTGAAGGCACATTTTCTTATGATGCATGCACTTTAGATATAGTGTATCTACACAAATCCACACACAACCTTAAAGATATTCATGTTTGCACATCAGTAACTGTCAAAGACAATTCCCTCTGGTCTTATGAGATGTAGTCAATGCTGATTATAAATGTAAAGGTTTGCCTGGGCTGTCCCTGTGCATTAAATCTTGTTTAGCATAGCAGATCCCTTAAGTGCTATTCTGTGTGTGTGCAGCAGAGAGCACTGTTAACCAAGTTTATTAGTATCTACACATGAGTTAAGCAACCTCATTCTGCTTTTTTTGTTTGTTTGTTTTGTAGAGTTACTACTACAGCACTACAGCACAAGAGAAAATAAAATAAATAGAATCCAAATGGTGTCTCCATCATAGGAGAAACTGCGGGCCGTACATCTTGGCACACTTAAGGGGACGTTTCATGTGTTGCTTCACCAAGTCTCACCTTGGGGCAAAACACTGGTTGGTTTGTTCCATATGCTCCAGTCCATTCGACCTCTGTGACTACTTGAGAATGTATGAATTTGCCACAACTGCACCTTTCCGTACTACGAACAAGGCAAGATACTTGAGACAGATTTCAATAAAACAATAACAATTATTTCACAACAGAATGGAATTTTCAACACAAAATATGTAATTTCTCAAGCTTTTTAAATATTACCATGTGGTCTCATACTAGTTCTGACATAGAATTTTGTGCTTTTTTCAATACTTGTTCAAATATGTATTTAGCTTTGTTAAAGATCCCATGACATGGTACTTCCTGATGCTTTTACATGGCACCTTAATGGTTCCCTAATACTGTAAATGAATCCTTCTTCAAAATCAAGCCTCAGTGTATGAGAGAGCCTCATGAACACAGTCAGAGTCATAAATATCTCTCTGAAACACTTTATTATGGACGTTAGTGGCGGCACGGTGGCTGAGTGGCTAGCGCTCATTCCTCACAGCAAGAAGGTTCCGGGTCCGATCCCCGGGTCGCCCAGGCCTTTCCGTGTGTGTTCTGTGTGGAGTTTGCATGCATGGTCTGGGTTCGATCCCCGGGTCGCCCGGGCTTTTCTGTGTGGAGTTTGCATGCTCTCCCCGTGTCTGGGTGGGTTTCCTCCAGGCACTCCGGTTTCCCCCATCAACCCAAAACATGCACCATAGGTAAAATTCTCCAGCTGAGGTCCTGACTAAACCGAAGCAAGAAGATCATGGACATGGTCCCCGGGCGCAGTAATGTGCTGCTCACTGCTCCTAATAACAGGATGGGTTAAATGCAGAGAAGAATTTCTCCAGTGTGAGATGCTTCTAAATTTGCTTCTTGTTGCTTGAATGCAAATGAGGAGGACAGAGACAGGCCAGTGCAGCGGGTGGGGGTGTGGCCAAATGCTCCGCTGATGGCCCCACTTCTGCGTTTAAGCGCGTAGGAAGATATGAGACGCTTTCCATTAGAAAAACACATTTCCACAGAAAATAAAATTAAACCACTGCTGTTTCAGAGGTTCGGAGACATCCGAGCCTGGAAACACTCTCACGTGTCTCCAGGCAAATTTAAAAAACGCATAGCTCGTTTGCGGTCCAAACTCTTTGGGCGTGAGTTCCAGAGACGGTGGGTAGACATCCAGACGGGCGGTGGAAACCTTTCTGCGAGTGTGACGTCAGAAAGTTCCCTTGTTCAGAATCGCCCGTTTGGGCTGTCTTTTTTTCAAACGCGGAAAAGGATCGCAAATGCTCAGTTTACACATTTCGCAACTTTTAGCCATGGGGGAGGGGCCCTAAACAGGGTAGGGGAGCTCATATTAACGTTCAAAGTTGAAATTTTCATGCCATGGGACCTTTAAGTTTTTGTATAGTATCTGGGTATCGATATTTTTGACAACCCTAAACTACAACATGGATAAAATACAGGCATGTGGGGCTAGTGATGGTTTAGTGCACTGCCAGTGTTTGCTCTGAGGTCTCTCTCAGTGTTTAGGCTTGTGAGCCTCTGTGTATCTTGTTTATGACCAGTCAACATTACAGACTGGTGTGAATGCACTGAGCTTTCAACATAAGCCACTCTCACAAGAAGCAAAATGCCAGAGGTGTGTCCCCAGTCCACAAGTTATGTCAGGTTTTCAGTCAAGTAACCAATATCAATGTTTTCTTTCATGTAACTGATATCAAGAAGTAGAATAGAATTGTATACAAGCAAGAAAATGTACTTTCACCCTTCATATTGGGAGGGCTGAGGATTAAAGAAAGAAAATTTAAGACGATTTAAGAGTCAGAGGTTGTTAAAGCTTCCTTGTGCAGTTGTTCAAGCCAATATAAAGTCACTGTCAGCGGTCTCCAAACAGACAGTACACAACCATGAGCCACAAACCCAGGACGGAGGGTTTTGATATCAACGCTGTGAGTTTTGTTCGTTTATTTCAGCGTGTGTACTGTAATAGAAGGCCTGACCCCAAAAGAGCCCAGCAGCCACACTGTTCATCAGGGTGCTGTCAGTGACGGATGACCCGTGCTCCGCCACCACTGTGTGTGTGTGTGTGTGTTTGGCCACAGGAGATAAATCCACAAACCATGTTTATAGAGGGGACCACACTACCGTAATAAAAAGATACAAGAAAGATATCACCCCCACTGTCAGATGTCAGCGTAATATTCACTTCAATTTCATTGCAATTCATGGCACAGGGCCCACACATTTACATCTCTTTATTCTTAAATAGTGCTTAAGTCATGCAAAAGTAAGAGCTTACTCTATCTTCCCCTTGGCAGAGTGAGGGAATTAAAAGCTTGTTCCTCTCAGACAAACAAAGAAGTGGCCCAAATCAAAGCTCAGTTATGTGCTCCTGTCTCAGACTGGGCAAAGAGAAAAAGCTCAAATAAAACATATTTGCAAATCCTTTGAGATTAAAGGCAGAATAAAGCTGCAAGCCTTTGATATGTGAAGCAATTACTGTCTAAAAACAGCCCACAACAGTCTTGTGCTACACCTAAACTTGACACTCTTAATCTATTGTACAGAATCATCGTGGAGACAGCCACAGTGGAACTGCAGTACCTTCTACACTATTTACTGTCCACAGGGCAGCAGCTCTCCAGGTATAATCAGAGCCCACTTCTGACCTCAGTGAAGGGAACACCAGCCCCTGTCGTATATACTATGAAAACTAGACAACACCAAACAAGTTTTAGTCACTATAGGAACCTGTGGTGGTCTAAATATGGGTTAGTGGACCAACAGCCTGTACAGTCAATACAGTTCCCAAAAGTCTTCTGTTCTGTGTATTGTATACATGACACATACCTCCATGTCTCTGTCGTGGCCTAGTTTTAATTAAAAATAGTACATCAATGAACATAACAATTTCAAAGAAATGAGAAAAGTGGATGTTTTTTTTATTTTTTTATTTTTTAATCCTGTTGAGTAAATGAGAAAAGAACAGTGTGTTGTCAGTCTCTCAGAGATCGATTAGCATTGTCTGCTCTGTCTTGTGTGGACAAGTTTGTCTGGCAGAGAGGGAAAGCCGGCCCATTCCCATTGAGTGCACACTCAGTGACAGACTGGGACAGAGAGGGAGAGCCTTGTCCTAGTCCTCCTCAGGGATTTGCTTCTCCTCAGGGGGCTGAGGGAAAAGACCTGCTGCCCACAACGCTCAATGACGACAGGGGAAGAAAAGGCTGCGTGAATGGCCCCACTAAAAGAGAGTGAAGGCCAACAAGTGGAAGTAGTCTGACGGTGTTGGTTGGCACGAGTATGCCTCACGGGCCGGGCCGGTTCACCGGTGCTGCCTGCTGCTCACAGAGGGACTCAGCGGCCTGGGACCAGGCTGCGCAGACATGGGGCCGGTCTGCTGCAAGCCCCACAGGCTGAAGAAACAGCATCTCCAAGGTAACGGGACGCAGATGCTGGAGAGTTTTTACAAGAGCGGGCCTTCAATGGGGATATTCTGGAGAGGAGCGTCTGGGGTGGATGGGGCACACAATAACGGCTAGACTTTGACATTGTGCATAATTTACTTACTTTATTTTGCTTTTACTACTTACCGAAGCTTCTTTGTGGATGATAGCATGGGGCGTTGTTTAAAGGTCTGTGTCTAGACAGAGAGATTTGTTTTATAATAACTTTTATCATGTATTGTGCAAAGTCAGTTCAGGGCCATTTGTGATATTTTGCAAGTTTATATTAAGCAAACAGCACAGATGAGTAATTAGTAGTAGCAGTTTCAACTTGTATTGTTTCCATTTTACTGCTGAAATGGAAACAGCCGCAGCCATGAAAAGTAATTGTTTATTTTAAATACCTAATCCTGATAGGTGAATTTGTACTTTGCTGTTTATTTCTGTTTGCAAAAGAGTGGATTTTGATTGCATTTTCCAGTATGCAGCTGCCTTTGATTGCAAGACAAGGTCACAGACATAAATATCAGATAATCAGAAATTTAAGTACAGTTTTGATGGAGTCTACCTCCCCTTTGCAGTATATTTTGGTGATATAGTAGTTAATGAATAGAACATGTTATACAACCAGCCGTCTATGCTCTCTTTATGCTCCTAATATATTGGATAGTTTTATGTGTGAAAAAATATAGTCCAGCGTATTCTATCTAACTCATCTGCACTTCATAAATTGAACATTTTCAGGTTTATCCAGGGTCTATGTGTATATTATAACCTTGCTTGTTCCAAACCCAACACATAAATTATTAAGGGCTCATCTTCATCTAGAATGTAGGGTACAGGGTTGTGGACTGCAGAGAATTCTTAAGAAAAAAACAAAAAACACAGGGGATATGAAGGATGATACAAGGTCGTAGTGTAGCGTCTGTCAGGCTGTTACGTTTATAGATCATGTTTGTGTAATTTATTATGTCTTATGCTTCACGGCTCCAGGGACATTTATTTCACTCTAGGGCTGTACGGGGAATATACTGAAATCTGGATAATATAATGACATTTTGAAGGAGAGAGGAGAGAGTGGTATATAGCAGATGTTTGCACTTTTTAGCATATCGGCTATCGACCTTATATCTCTAGCACAGACTGAGAAGGAAAATGCATAAATCTTTATTTGAACCTATTCAAAAAAATTCGACTACACTTTTCTCTTATCCAGTTTGTAGTAAAACAAGGGCGTGGTTGAGTTTGTACTAAATTCAAATTCATTTAGGGGAAATTACCTAAATTGGCCCTATTTATCTGCCAAAAAATGTCAAGTTTAATGGTCGGGATGCAAATTATCAACTAATTCATTAATCTATAGTTGATTGACCTTATCGATCGACTTACGATTAACTGATAAGCGGCGTTTTTCACCTGAATTTTAGTGTTTCAATAGGGTCTTTAAGAATATAAGCTATAGTAACATAACACTGAGTCAAAAATATATCATAGTATTATTATATTGTATATTCCTCAATTTATTATTCCTTAGTAAAAAGCAGACAAATGTATTGATGCTGAATAACAAAATACATTCTTTATTGAAAATAAATTGAGGACTGGCTCAGTTGTTGCACTTGCAGCATGGAAATCTTGAAATTAAAAGGAACAGAAGAAATTAAATAACAGAATGTTATTTAGTCTACATATTATGATGAAACCAGTGAATCCAGACTATTTTTAGGACATTCTCAACATTTATTTTGAACTAAGGCATCAACAATATTTCTCTCCCTTAATCTGTGAAGGGTTACAGTACAAAATATACATTTCACAGGGCCCCTGGACACAGCATAAAATATTACAGGGCCTCAAACCAGAACAATCAAGAAATTATAAAAGCATGTAAGTTACATGGTTTTATCATTTCAAAGATATATGGTTCTAGGTCCAGCTCTACTGTGAGTTGTATACATACAACGATGTAGCGATTAGTTACAATTAATGCATTTTGTTCGGCCAACGTCTTGATCGACAATTAATTGTAAGTCGATTCATTGTTGACCTCCCTATTTAATGGGTATTGGTCTCATCGGAATTCTGAACTACTGGTTTCGGCATCAGCTATGAAGAAAAACACATCAGGCGATCTCCATTTTGAAGAAATGCAAAGTTTGAATATTAAGGGTATAGTACTAAGTGATATTTCTGCACTTTTGGGTGTAATTTTACAGTAAAACAACTATCACATTTCCATTGGATTGACATAGTCATAAAATGCATGAATTTTTGTCAGTATCACCCACCCCTACTCACAACAAAGTCTCTTCTGTGTCTCTGAATGACAGGATTGTAACATAATAACTGTATATATTATTTGTCACATGTAAAGCAATTACCAAAAATGTCATATTTAAAGCCTCAGTGTGTAGGATTCGTGGCGCATAGGTGCATGGTGCTATTGCACTTTCTGTTTTAGCTACGGCAGACCTCGAGGGACCCGGGCGCCGCTACTGTATAAATAAAACACGGTCCCGTTTGTTTTGTTTTTTTTCTTTTCTCATGAAAACACACATTCCCGATCATGTACCATGACACTCTACACATTAAATGAAACCTTACAGTCTCCTCTTTTTGACTATGCAATTCATTTCCCTGCACAACAATCACTCCCCGAGCACATGGGGCTTTTATACGGAAAAGCACAAAACGAGGTTAGCTTACCTTAGAATGCTTTGCACAGGTCAAACTCTGTATTTCACCATAAACTTGCTCTCAATTTGTCCGTAAGGATCCAGCGAATAAAATCCAGTAAAACAATTTAGTCCAAAACACGTGTTAGATCCATTACGACGTCTGATCCGGCAGCATGCTTGTGTTGTTTACCCAAAACCACGAGCCTTGCCGAAGGCGAAGGCGGAGCCCAAATGTCCTTCTGCGGCTCTCGTATTCAAAATGGCTGCCTCTGCATGGGGAAGATCCCCCTATTATGTGACTATATCTAAGTCCAAAAGAATACTTTGATTTCATGATGGAAGTGAAAAGGCTTGGAAAACAATGTATTTTTGAATGGGTATCTTCAATTTCAGTAATTAACGGGTAAAAATCTTACACACTGTCCCTTTAAATCAACAATTTTACTTTGGGATCTACACTTACTCCATTCTCATCTCCTAATCTCTGAAGAGACAGGTCCTGACATTTCCTGAACCTTACCGCTGCAATAATGACTACAGATACACTATACTGTATCTTCAATAACCGCAAACTCCCAGCGGAAACAGCTTACACTACAGCGGGGCTTAAATGTCACTATACAGACTGGAGCAGCAGAAATCAATCTATCACTGAGACTTTGTGCTGAGGGCAGGACTCAAGTGGAATAGTGTGTGTGTAAAGTGCCGTCTTAATTGGCTCCAAAAGGACATCTTTGTACTGGTCATTTATCTGTCCAATCAGAGCTGGGGAGGTTCCACTCACTGCTTTTGGTCCGACCATTCACTTCTAATGGATCTGTAGACTCTAAGTGAGGGCTAATAAGGGTCCACCAAGCCCCTTCATGTCACAGAATCTCAGCTCTTTTCACTTTAATTGGCTTCTTGCACTGGGGGAACTAGAGTAAAAAACGGTGCACTAATTCTTGTACACAAAACAAAACTGCCTGATTTGTACATAATGACCAGTTAAAGCCTCTTAAGAATTATCTCATTAACAATTGTGCTTTAGACCTATTTAGCAAAATTGACTTTGTTCAAGTCAGCTGACTTTTATTAAGTTGTTATTATAACATAATGTCACAGATTATATCTATACAGCAAACTCAAGCACAATATATCTTCTTTAAATCGACTGTAAGGTCATGGGTATTGTGGCTGCACTGAAATGCCTTTTCATTGGACATGGAATCAGTACAATTAGCATTATTATTTGTGCATTATGCTTTATGTTACATGTTTGAAGATATAAATGAGAGTTTGTCTGATCAGATCAGTAAATGATATTATTTAGTGTTTTATGTTCGCACCTTATCACCGAGACAAGTTCCTAGTTTTGTGAATTGTGTTCACTTGAAAATGGCAATAAAAGTGTTTCTGATTCTGATTTTGTCCTGTTGGAGGTTTGATGTGCCACATGAAGAGTTAGCATGTGGCCATGTTGTGTTCCAAAGCAGAGTATGTGATCTTTTTATTAAAAGTCCCATGGCATGAAATTTTCACTTTCTGAGGTTTTTGAACGTTAATGTGAGCTCCCCTACCCTGTTTAGGCCCCCCCCCCCCATGGTTAAAAGTTGCGAAATGTCTAAACTGAGCATTTGCGATCCTTTTCTGCATGACAAAAAATCGGAGCTCAAACGGGCGAGTTTGAACAAGGCACCTTATTGACGTCAGATCGAAAAAAGAAATGCAAATGCAGTTCCACCCCCGTCTGTCTGTACTCAGCGTCTCTGTTAATCACGCCCAGAGAGTTTGGACTGCGAATGCGCTAGGCAATGCGAAATGCGTTTTTTTATTTGCCTGGAGGCACATCCGAGTGTTTCTAGGCTCGGAAGTCCTTTATCTGAGCCTCTGGACCTTTGAACAGCAGTGGTTTAATTTTATTTTCTGTGGAAATGTGTTTATTTTTCAATGGAACGCTTCAAATCTCTCCCCCCGTGCAAAAACACGGAAATGGATCAGCTGAGAGCTGAGCACGGAGAGTTTGGCCATGCCCCCACCCTCTACTATAGGCCAGCTCTTTTCTCCTCATTTGCATTCAAGCAACAACGCCCATTATGGTCTGTTCAGAGAGGAAAAAAATACTCTTTCTCATCTTATCTCTGTTTCTCATGCACTGAGTGTTGATTTTGTAGAAGGATTCATTTACAGTATTAGGGAACCATTAAGGAGCCATATAAAAGCATCAAGAAGTACCATGTCATGGGATCTTTAAAAAAAATAAAAAATAAATAAAAACTCGGTAGAAGGTTTTTTTGTTTGTTTGTTTGTTTGTTTTTTTTTGTTTTTTTTAACTTATGTGGAACCAAGTGTATAGTGCTTTAAATGTGAAGTGAACCACACAATTTATTTATTTATGTTAAAATATTTTTGGTGAGAATTGTGTCATGTTCCATGTCTATTTGTTTTTCAAGTTTTTCAAACATAGCTTTGAGTATGTGCAGAATACATTTTAAAGGTGTTTAAGCAGCAAAGGGCTCGTGTGTTCCTGTTTCTATATAAAGATGTGTGTAGAATCCCGCAGTCTTTTTGTATCTTTCCCTCAGTCTCAGTAGAATCCATGGCAAAAGAAGAAATTCAATTTGTCAAATGGTCAAAAGTTTATTTGGAAACATATTCAACCAAATAAACTTTTGTCCAGTTGACAAATTGGATTTCTCCTTTTGCCACATTTCTACATAAAGTTTTAGCTGAATTTTGCCTTTTTGCTCCATTTAGATTATGTTTCCTCAATCATGTATTTCTGTGCGAGCAGTCTCAAAGGCTTTTATAAAAGTGGATGATCTGTGCGCCGGAGCCCGCGGAGCTCAGCCTTAAGGCCCTCTGACAGTGTTGTTCATCAGGGCAGTGTGACTTTGTGAAGATGGTGACAATGGCACTTAGCTTTATGGCACCACTGTTTATATTTGGATTCCTCCTCACGGCTTAATGACTGTGACAACACTGACTGTGACTGTGGCAGCAACGCCACATATCACTGCTCTAAATGTGTGGCTGATACTCTATTCGGCTCTAAATATCATCCTGTTTAGATTATTTATGCTTGGAATCCATGTTTTCACTTTTATTGTCCCTAATGGAAAGGGCAAATGACAAAATACTTCTATTTGTTTTATGCTTAGTGTGATATGATGTTTATGCAGTACTTTAATAGATAAGTCATACAAATTAAGACGTGAATGGCCTTGACCAAGTGCATCCTCTAGTGGCAAACATTTGTATTGCAATAAGGGCATTTTTAATCAGAAGTTCAGATTTTTTTAAGCTTTGCAAAAGAGCAAACAAAACAATGTTAATAGCAAAGTGAGCTGTAGATTAGCTGATTAATCAATGGTGTCTTAATCAACCAAAATTTGTATTAGTTGACTAATAATTGTATTTAGATTATAAGGAATTATATGCACAACTGCAGAGGCAAGGTAGAGAGTAGATTAGTTTTTGTTTTGTTTGTTTTTGCATGAACTAACATCCAATTGTAGTACTTTGAGCGCAGTTACATGATCAAATCACAGAGATAATGAATTGCCTGAGAGCTTTTTCCACACCCCATTTTTAGGCAACCAATCGTTTGGCAGGACTTGTCTTTAGTCGACCAAGAATTCCTTTAGTCGACTACAGGCATACTGTGTCCTTGCCTTGCCTGGTGAAGAGTTTGAATGTTTGAATGTAAAGAAAATGAGTGTTAAACACAGTACCTTCTTCTTACGCGTCCCCAGGTGGAAGTGGAGAGAAGGACCGAGCGCCCATCAGCCATGAATCCTTCCTGCTCATGGCCAACTCTCAGAACGACATGGACGACTGGGTCAAGGCCATCCGCAGGGTCATCTGGGCTCCTTTTGGAGGAGGTAAGCAGGATCTTACCCGAGAAACACCTTCAAACACAAAATACATACATTTTGTGAGAATTCTAGAGTGTAGAGTGTATACCTGCAGGTCCTAGCTGTACAGTAATTAAGAGAAACATTTATTTTGCAAAATCAGTGTTCAGTAGTTTATAAAGCAGAACTGTGTAAGATTCCTGACTGCATGACTCTGGGGAGACAGACAGTTAAAACCATAACCCTAACCATTACGGTGAATGTTCCAACCGAATCAAGCACATTTCTATGGAGACGAGCAGAGAGTGGGTGGGTCCCTCACCAGAAAATGTACAAGTCAGGTCTGTGGAGTGAAATGCTCACAGCGTACACATACTTTCTATATTTTAAGTTCTGTAGTGCAATAAAAACCTGTAATGAAATAAATGCCTTTTTAGCTTAAAGGAGAATTAACGTTTTTTACAATCTGAGGCTTATTTCGGTAATAAAACAAGTTGTTTTACTCACCCATAGCACTTTGGTGTCATATGGAGCACTTCCAGAGATGTTTTAGATTAGCGATATCCGTAACGCGAGTTCTCGGGGCATAAAATATATGCCCCAAGCGGTCTCCAAATAACACAAACTTTAGCACTTTTCAAATCATAGATGCTCAATGTCTTAGTCTACACCAGGGGTCTTCAACGTTTTTCAGGCCAGGGACCCCCAAACAGATGGCGAACTGTGCCAGGGAGCCCCTACTATATATACGGCATAGAATTGTGTTTTATATTAAATTGAGCTTAGTGTCATGTATAAACATTGCTACTCTGTTATGGTACATCCAATACAAGGAAATAATACACAAGTTAATACTGTATTTTACACTATAAAATATAAAATTATATTATTTTAAAGTGAAATCAAAAGATTTCGCGACCCCCCTGCAGTACCTCCGTGACCCCCCTAGGGGTCGCGACCCCCCTGTTGAAGACCTCTGGTCTACACTTTTGTTTGAGTCAAATGTGGCCTGTAATCCGAGATTTATCCATAATTTACAGCTTTGCGTTTCATGTTTGGGTCCCGAGAGCTGAGAGCAAAATAAGCTGTGACTCCACACATGCGCACTGGCGTCCTCATCTACTCGAAACTATGGATAAATCTCAGATTACAGGCCATTTTTGACTCACGAAAGTGTAGACTAAGACATTGAGCTTCTATGATTTGAAAAGTGCTAAAGTTTGTGTTATTTGGAGACTGCAAACATGTGCCCCGAGAACTCATATTATGGATATCGCTAATCTAAAACATCTCCGGAAGTGCTCCATATGACACCAAAGTGCTATGGGTGAGTAAAACAACTTTACCTGGCCAGCCAAATGATATCTCTCTGTATTTCCTATACAGCGCGATACCATTTGGACACCCTCGCTCCACCCTCGCTCCTCCGGTTAGCAACGGACTCCGCGATTCTGATTCGTTCAAAGATGGTGACGTCAGTGCACCCGCCTTTGCCCGCAACGTCACTTCCATTCAGCTGTAAAATTGGTCTTAAATGACCTAAAACACATCGATTCCTTAAAACCACAGCAGCTGACAGCTCTAGAGGCCTTTCTTTTCAAAAAAGATGTTTTTGCATTGCTTCCTACCGGCTTGGTTCACGTCGCTGTCCGTTAACTGTTCTCTGATTGGTTCACTTAGCTGTCTGTCTAAGCGCAACAGCAGCGCATTCTGGACCAAGCGTTACCAGACTCGCCGCTGGTACAGCGATGAGTCATGGATTCTTCCAGGCAAAAAACAACTTGTTTTATTACCGAAATAAGGCTCAGATTGTAAAAAAAAGTTAATTCTCCTTTAATCTTATTCTCCTTCTTAATCATAAAATCTTAACCACTTTAACCACGCTTTAATGGATCCCCCTCATTATTAGTTAGTCATCCAAAGCAGAAAGTACCTGAAAACTCAAATCCACCGCTTGCTACAGTGAAATACCACTTTTACCTCATCTACATCCTTCTTTTTTAGCCTTCTTTGGTCTTCCTTTCCAGTCCAACTCCAAACAGCGACAGCCTGACATGCCTATAAGGGAATACATATGTTGACAGGCAGATTACTTATAATTACACTCCTGAACACCAATAACCCAGGTGCCATTTCTTCAGCCTGCACTTAATTCTCACCTTCTATTATTAGTCCAGTGAGATACTGTCATAATTAGGCCAATAATTCATTTCTCAAAAGATAGGCTCATGTTAAGTCAAACTAATTGTGACTATTTTAATGATAGTCTCTCATTGGAATGCCACTTACCTATGCCTACATGAAGTTCCTTTGGATTTGACAAGGCTAGCCCTTTTTAGCATGAGCCTGTCAGATAGATACAGCGGGTTGCTCTGGTGGGGACGTCTAACGAGTGCACTTGACATGAATCCAGAAATATAACAGAGCATGCCTGGGTGTGAACTGGGCTGTAGCAGCAGCTGAGGAGAGCAGTGTCATGTTACAAACACCCATAAGGACTGTCGGCATATGAATATAGCCTATAGAAAAATAATATGGAATACTGATCACAAATAGGCCTATTCTCTTACTCTCATTGTCACTTATACATCTGATATAACCACAGACAGCTGGATAGTTTAGCGCTAATGGGCAAAAACAGAATTATGAATTATGATTGGTGTCAAAAGGAATGAAAAATATCTTTCAAATATAGGACGATGTGACTATGTGACCTGCTGAAGTGAATGATAAACAGGCTGTTCATGTGGGCTATTCATTTACTTGTGTGTAGCCGTACATCCAAGGGTGGTCCAGATAATTATGCTGTTAACTGCATGACAAGTACACCTGCTAGCACCTGTTTGCAAGGTGCGAGTTTATGTATTTACAGTCGCTGTGTTTGGCTTTAAAGATCCCATGACATGGTACTTCTTGATGCTTTTATATGGCTCCTTAATGGTTCCCTAATACTGTAAATGAATCCTTCTTCAAAATCAACACTCAGTGCATGAGAAAGAGAGATAAGATGAGAAAGAGTCATAAATGTCACTCTGGAACAGTCCATTATGGGCATTGTTGCTTTAATGCAAATGAGGAGGACAGAGATGGCCTATAGTAGCGGGTGGGGGCGTGGCCAAACTCTCCACTCTTTCCTTTTCAGCTGTGCCCTGTGCGCTCTGACCCACTTTCGTGTTTTTGCGCGGAGGGAGAGATGAGAAAAATGTGTTTATTGAAAAATAAACACATTTCCACAGAAAATCAAATTAAACCACTGCTGTTTCAGATATCCACAGGCTCAGATAAAGGACTTCCGAGCCTAGAAACACTCGCAAGTTCCTCCAGGCAAAAAAAAAACGCATTTCGCATTGCGTAGCTCCTCCGCAGTCCAAACTCACTGGGCGTGATTTACAGAGACGCTGAGTAGAGACAGACGGGGGTGGAACTGCATTTGCATTTCTTTTTTCGAGCTGACGTCAATAAGTTTCCTTGTTCAAAATCGCCCGTTTGAGCTCAGATTTTTTCTAACGCAGAAAAGGATCGCAAATGCTCAGTTTAGACATTTCGCAACTTTTAACCATGGGGGGGGGGGCAAAACAGGGTAGGGGAGCACACATTAACGTTCAGAAACCTCAGAAAGTGAAAATTTCATGCCATGGGACCTTTAAAGGGCCCATGTTACGCTATTTCTGATTTATGATTTTATAATAGTGTTTCCTCAACATACTTGGAGTTGTTTTGTTTCATTCACACATTTAACACACAAAAAAGCAGCATTAGAGATGAAGACAGACTAAGAATAATGCAGGTTTACTCAAACATGTGTGAATGAAACAAAGCACAACTCCCAGTATGTTTTTGAGGAGGTAAAAGCTCACAGAGAACAGTCCATTTTATCTTTAAAGACCAACATGGGGGAAATAACCTTAGTAACACCTTAGTAACTGGTAGTAGCACAATTACAGGTGACAGTATTTTTGCGATGGTACAGTACATTGTACCATACCAGGGTGACCAGAATTTCAAAATCAAAAACTGGGACATTCTCGGTTTGAGGTGGTTGGTAATAATTAAACTGTGAAGCAAGTGCGTAATTAGGGAGAACTGTTCTGCACCCGGCCCATTCATGACTTATTCAAAACTAACATGAGCCAGAAGAGTCACATTTTCTTTGTGTTTTGGTCATTTTTAAGCAGTTTTTCTTTTGGCAGGGATCAAACTGGTCAAAAATAGAGACACCAGGGGCATTTTTTGTATAAAACACAGGCACTTTTTTTTATAGTGTAACATTTTTTTATAGTGTAACATTGTGTTCTGCGTCCTGATTGGCTAAGAGACTGTAGACCTTTGACGATTGATAGATGGGGGATGCAGGGGGGACCGGGACTAGACCAGGACTAAACGTGGAATAAACCAGGTCTAGACCAGGTCTAAACCAAGTCTAAATCTGGACTGGGCCTGGACTAAACCAGGACTGGACCAGGTCTAGACCTGGACTAATCCGGGACTAGACCAGGTCTAAACCAGGATTAAATCACTCCATGCGGCTCTTTGCTGGTTTCGTGCAGCTCTTGCGTTCGTTTGTGCGTGTTTGGTTTGTGGCTCGGGCTGCGAGGACGCGGTCCTGAGGGGGAGGCATGGTCCGGGCGCCGCGGTTCGATCTCGTGCTCGCAGCCCCGACCTTGCGCCGGTCGTGCTGCTCTGTCACGGATTTGACCACGCGCACTTCTCCAAGGGGTTGGTGCGCGTCGCGTCCGGATCCAGTGACTCATGTCTCCGCTCCCCTCGCGCGTTCGGCGGGGCTCCCGGCGGAGCCCCCACGCTTCACTATTAATACATTTTGTTGAAAATCTACGAAAGTTTGAGTGTTTAAACGAGAGAGAAATGTGAGAAAATGTTAATTCCAGTGTTTTAAGGCGTTTTCAGCCTTAAAACATGTAGAATAATTGTAAAATATAAAGTTGTCCTACTTCGCGGATTTCACTCATTACGGGTTATTTCTGGAACCTAACCCCCGTGATAAACAAGGGACCACTGTAGTGCGGTTGTTTTTTTTTTTTTAATGTTAATCTGTATGGGTTTCCTTCTAAAAGTTACGTGTGTTTCCGCTCAGCCCGGTTCGGCTCGCATTCTGGAGCCCACGTAAGTAGGTTCGGTAACTTCCCTGGAACATGAAATAAAGCTTGTTTTTCTTCTCAAAACAAAACATTTGTTAGAAAGGTGATATACATTTGCATACGAAACAATTGTCCACGAAACATCCAGCAGCGTATTTTGCATTTGCGTGTTGTCTCTCTCCACTCGTATCACTACGCCCATGTTAACTCTATCAGCCTGTTCACCTTTAGCGAATGTCTACACCGAAGTTTACAAGTGAACAGGCTGATAGAGTTAACATGGGCGTAGTGATACGAGTGGAGAGAGACAATACGCGAATGCAAAATACGCTGCTGGATTTTTCGTGGACAACTGTCGAACCGAGCTGAGCGGAAACTGTCAGAGGTAAGCCAGTGTTAACACACGTAACTTTTAGAAGGAAACCCATACAGATTAACTTTTTTTTTTTAAACGCACATCCCATTAAGACCCCACACTCCACTCCCACTGCATATTTAATAGGCCTACCTAACTAACAGAAACTGAAAACAAGTTGATGTGATAGTCTCAGAGTCATTTCACTGTAGTTAGCTGTTCCCTTCAGGCAGATATAGCCAGTGTCCACCAGCGTCTGACCAGAACTGAAGAAGCAGCTTGGATGAGCTGCAAAACGTATTTGACCAAATAAACTTTTGTCCAGTTGACAAATTGAATTTCTCCTTTTGCCATGGATTCTACCTGGACGACTGAGGGATTCTACACATATATATGTATATCCTCCTGGGACCTGAAGAAAAAAAGTGTATTTAAATTATTATTATTATTATTATTATTATTATTATTATTATTATTATTATTATTATTATTATTATTATTATTATTATTATTATTATTATTATTATTATTTTCTATTTGGAGGTAAATTGACACCTTAGCATTTACATTTTGTACATTTTATTTTTATTCATAATGTTGTAACATCCGGGCGGCAGTAGCTCAGTTGGTAGAGCATATGTCTCGTGATCCAGGGGTTAGTGGTTCAAATCCCGCTCTTGACGGGTTGTCCGCATATGATCCCAGCTCCCACAGATGAGCGCTGCCGTTGTGTCCTTGGGCAAGACACTTAACCCCACCTCGCCCCCAGTGTCTGTGGACACTGGTAGCCCCCATGGCAGAAGATACAAGGCCTGTTGTGACGTGAGCCGTCCTCCTGTGGACCCACCACCCGCGGAAGGATTCATGGGGGCTGGTGCATTGTGTTCTGGGCAGCAGAACACTGCTTGGACTGCTGCCCCTGCGGCCCAGAAAAATGGAAAAGCGGAAGAAAATGAATGAATGTTGTAACATCCATCCATCCATTTTCTTCCGCTGTAATGGACGTTGGGGACATTTTGGTGTTAAATCCACGTGAAGTTAACAACCTAACAAAATTTTTTTTTTTTTTTTTGATGACCAACATCTCTGACAAGCTTCTACAGTCGCCTCCCTTTTTATTTATTTATTTATTTATTTATTATTATGTATTATTATATTTTTGTCTTTATTTGAGTATTTATTTACATATTTATTTATTTTTATGTATTATTTATTTATTGTATTTTATTTATTTTTTTACATTTTTAGATTTATTTATTTTATTTTTTTTATCACAGTGTAGCCACAAACTAGAGTCTCAAAACAATTAAAAGACAGACTGGTTAACTCTATGTCCACTATAAAGGACACAAATGAATGGGCCGGTCTCAGGAGGATATGTGTATATGTGTGTATGTGTGTGCGTGTGTGTGTGTTATATTATTAGAGAAAGTGTGAGTGCTTAATCCTCCATTCCCCGTGGTGAGTGTGTGTAACATGTTGTGTGGTGTTTCCTCTCATGTTTCGGGGTTGTCGTATATCCTCACGACTGGGGGTGGTCGCTGTGTTCTCGGTCCAGAATAGAACCTGTCACCAACTTCTGGGCCGTGATAAGAGCCCCGCTCCGCTCCGCTCACACTTACTTCTCCTACACTTTCCCACCGCCGCATTCCCACAGACGCATTCCCACGCCGCTACTTCTTTACTTCACTTTACTTTAAGGAAATATTGTACCCAGCCCAATGCCGGAGCCGGAATGGATTAACCTGGTCAAATGTGGCATTAGGATGTACGATAAAAGCGCGCTGCTCTTGTGTAGCGCCTGTTCGGTCACTTATTACGACTACAGCGAGCTCCCCGCCAGCTGCGAGTGCTGCAGCCGCCTTGCAGGTAACAGTCCGCGCTGTACGGACAGAATATAGGCCCTATAGGTGTGTGTGTGTGTGTGTGTATGTGTGTGTGTGTGTGTGTGTGTGTGTGTGTGTCATCATCAGATCTAACCCACAAGAAAGGCGATAGGTCAAAACTAGGGCTAACCAAACTGGTAGGCTATGCTTGTTATGGTCTAGTTATGTTGATCAAGGACGCGCACCAACCCCTTGGAGAAGTGCGCGACACGTGCTGCTCTGTCACAGATTTGTCCACGATAAACCCCTCATCGTGGACAAATCCGTGACAGAGCAGCACGTGTCACGCACTTCTCCAAGGGGTTGGTGCGCGTCTCGTCCCAGGACGTGGCAGTGCTGCTCGTGCGTCTGGCGGGGCTTCCGGGCCGTGTCTCCCCCCACGCGTCACTATTAATACATTTTGTTGAAAATCTATGAAAGTTTGAGTGTTTAAACTAGAGACAAATATGAGAAAATGCAGCACGAGGCCGCGTGTACACCAGGACTGAGAGCACGAGATAGAACTGCGGCGCCCGGACCGCGTGCTCTCAACCCGAGCCACAAACCAAACACGCACAAACGAACGCAAAAGCCGCACGGAGTGATTTAATCCTGGTCTAGTTCTGGTCTAGACCTGGTTTAGTCCACGTTTAGTCCTGGTCTAGTCTCTTAGCCAATCAGGACGCAGAACACATTGTTACACTATTTAAAAAAAAAAAGTTACATTATAAAAAAAAAGGGAAAAAAAATCCGCGAAACAGTGAGGCCGCGAAGAGTGAACCGCGATAGAGCGAGGGTTCACTGTATACATAACACTGAGTCAAAAATATATCAGTATTATTATTAGTATAGTATTATTATATTGTATATTCCTCAATTAATTATTCCTTAGTAAAAAGCAGACAAATGTATTGATGCTGAATAACAAAATACATTCTTTATTGAAAATAAATTGAGGACTGGCTCAGTTGTTGCACTTGCAGCATGGAAATCTTGAAATGAAAAGGAACAGAAGAAATTAAATAACAGAATGTTATTTAGTCTACATATTATGATGAAACCAGTGAATCCAGGCTATTTTTAGGACATTCTCAACATTTATTTTGAACTAAGGCATCAACAATATTTCTCTCCCTTAATCTGTGAAGGGTTACAGTACAAAATATAAATTTCACAGGGCCCCTGGACACAGCATAAAACATTACAGGGCCTCAAACCAGAACAATCGAGAAATTATAAAAGCATGTAAGTTACATGCTTTTATAATTTCAAAAATATATGGTTCTAGGTCGAGCTCTACTGTGAGTTGTACGGCAACATCCAGAGTGGAAAGGGTTACATGATGTAACGCTATGGTCTTTCTCGCGAGTGGGTTCGCATCTCGTGTTCACATTCCAGAGTAGCGCCCTCTAGCGATTAGTTACAATTAATGCATTTTGTTCGGCCAACGTCTTGATCGACAATTAATTGTAAGTCGATTAATTGTTGACATCCCTAGTTTAAATTATGGCAAAAAGTGGATTATAAAATGACTCTAGTCTAAATTCAGCAAATAATTCAAATGTGTAATCTGCCTACAACTCGACGGAGCGCACATGTGAACAATGGTACATGTGCCACAGTTTGAGAACCACTGTGATATAATGAAAATGTTCAGTTCCATGTGACAACGCGTGTAGGTCCTTATTGTCCCATCATTGAAAAGGCTATAGTTTACTGAGGGTGCATCTCTTGACATTTTTATACTTGTGTGCGCTCTCTTCACAGGGATCTTCGGCCAGCGTCTGGAGGACACGGTGCAGTATGAGAAGAAGTTCGGGCCCCGGCTGGCTCCTCTTCTGGTGGAGCAGTGCGTGGACTTCATCAGGGAGAGGGGTCTGGACGAGGAGGGGCTGTTCAGGATGCCAGGACAGGCCAATCTGGTCAAAGATCTGCAGGAAGCCTTTGACTGCGGAGACAAACCGCTGTTTGACTGGTAATTATTGTTATGAACTAAATTTCATCTCTAGGCCTATTCAGTACTAATTTCAACAGCACAATGATAATAAACATGCTCCTTTTTAGTATAGATCGCATTTTTTTTATCTATATATTATAATGTTTCCTCATTACAAACATAAACCTACATCACTATCATTTTGGTCATTTCAGCCCTGGGTTTGCCTAAATTTTTGCCTATTTTAGCCTTATTGAAACTGCTTCACTCCTCAGTGTACCAGCAGATATTATTTCTCTTGACAGCCTTAACAGAACAAAAGTTAAAACCAAAGATATTTCAAAAATAAAAGCAACAACTTAAGGTTATTGCAGAGAATTGCAGAGTAAAGCAGTTCAACTGAGTAGAGAAAAAGCAGTTTTTAAACTACCACTAAATGACATCACAAGGTGAAATAGAGCACTTTGAGCTTTGGTTGATGCAAACAGCCTAATAATCCAAGATTACTCAAACAAGAGAATGAAACAAAACGAGGAGGTAAAAGCTTTGTAACATGGCTGAAGATCAAATGAGTCAATCTTGCATAAATTAGGATCTTTAATTAATGTTACAACATGATCTTATACTAGTTCTAATAAACCATTCTAAAACTATTCAGGAAATGTCCATTTTTTATCTGTATACTATTTTCATACTTGCTCAAAGTGTCTAGTTTTAGTATGAATTCATTTTCAGTGTGATGTGTGTATATGTATTACAGTTTCCATAGTAATAATTAATAATAATAATAATCCAAGAGAAATAGCGCCTTAAAATGTCCAATCTCACTTACAGGGGAATGTTTTTCGACAATAAAGCAAACTATGACTATTTGAGTGTGGTACATTTTAACAGGTGAACAGTGGCAGAGACAAATATTTATAATACAATATGCAAGAAAACTACTTCACATTTCCCGACAGAACACGTTTCCCAGAGTGAAAACAGCATTTATAGTACATGCCATAAGTAAGCCTATCTATGTACAAAAATTCACAATCTGCTTGTTTCCATGTAGATATTATTGCTTTGTCTGGAATAGACTGAGACTTAGATTTAGACAAACTTTATTCATCCATAAGGGAAATTGTTTGGGCACAGTAGCTCTCTAATCACAATATAATATAATAAGTAAATAAAAGAGTAAAAAATATAAATGGTAATAAATTCTAAATAAGTTGCTAAAAAGATAGCAAGAGACAGGTATCAGATATCAAATAAAATTGAAAAATAAGTAATAAAATATAAAATCACAATGGCAGTGCAATGATATGATGATTGACAGGACATAGGGTTATCCGTTACATAAGGGTGAGTTGTCATACAGTTGTATAGAGTATAGTATGAATATAGTCCTGTATCTCTGTTAGAGCGGAGCTGTTTACTGGTGCTGCTCCCCCAGCAGACCACAGCGAAGAACAGGGTGCTGGCCACCACAGACTGGTAGAAGATCTCCAGTAACTTGCTGCACACATTGAAAGACCTGAGCTTCCTCAGGAAGTAGAGTTTACTCATGCCCTTCTTGTAGACATCATTACTGTTGTCCCTCCAGTCCATGTAGCAATCCACTATTTCCACCTCGTGACCCTGGATGGTTACGGGCTCCACTGGTGTCCTCTTCCTCCTGAAGTCAATCACCAGTTCCTTGGTCTTGTCCACGTTCAGAAGCAAATGGTTTGCCTGGGACCAGTCCACAAAATTTGCCATCAGTGTCCTGTACTCCAGCTCCTGTCCATCCCTGATACACCCAACCACTGCAGAGTCATCAGAGAACTTCTGCAAATGGCAGGACCCTGAGCTGTACTGGAAATCAGAGGTGTACAGAGAGGACAGGAACGGAGACAGTGACCACAGTGTCAGACAGGGTGGTCCCCAGTCACACGTACTGAGGCTTTTCAGTAATCCAGGAGACAATAGAGAACATATAAATATAAATGAAATTTCAGGTGTTCAAAAATACATTGTGAAACATGCATTTTTACTGTGAGCCCTTGATTATTATTATTACAGGTTGTAATAGTTGTAGCAGTAGTAGTAGTAGTAGTAGAAGGAGTAGTTTCTTGTTGTAAAGCGCTTTGAGAGCCTTGAAGGTGGAAAAGCGCTGTATAAACCATGTACCTTTTAATATTAGTACTATTATTATGTTATGTTCTCATGTGAAACTCAGTAATACGGTTCCATTTCCACATACACTGCCTGACAAAAGTATTAGGACAATTGTGTATTTCTGAACTTTCATAATGATAACAAGACGTATTGGTAATGACAACAAATCAATGTATTGATATATTAAAGCAAATTTCATCATGTGTAAAGGCATATTATTGCAAAAATGTAACAATATCAAGTTAAATAGCTTTTTCATCAAAATAACCACCTTTGGCCTTAATCACAGCTTTACAAATTCAAGGCATTCTGTCCAACAATTTTTCAAGATATCCATCCTCTATAGTTTTCCACTCATCCTGAAGACATTTCCACAGGTGTTTAACATTAGTCGGATTCCTGGAGCGCACTTTAAAGGAGAATTAACGTTTTTTTACAATCAGAGCCTTATTTTACTCACCCATAGCACTTTGGTGTCATATGGAGCACTTCCAGAGATGTTTTAGATTTGCGTTAGCATATAATATATTCCCCGAGCATGTAATATGCCCCGTGCGGTCTCCAAATAACACAAACTTTAGCACTTTTCAAATCATAGAAGCTCGATGTCTTAGTCTACGATTTCATTTGGTCAAAAGTGGCCTGTAATCCGAGATTTAGCCATAGTTTCGAGTAGATGAGGACGCCAGTGCATGTGCGGAGTCACAGTTTATTTTGCTCTCAGCTCCCGGGACCCAAACATGAAACGCAAAGCTGTAAACTATGGCTAAATCGCGGATTACAGCAGGGCTCTCAAGGCTCACGCTTGAGAGTGTGACACACGCAATTCGACGTATTCACACGCTCACACGCCACACATGGCATTTCTCACGCTGATTAGTGTTTTGTTTTTTTTTGTTTTTTTTTTTGTGCCCAGAAAATCGGTCTGTGTGGCTTAGTTTATGCAGGCTCCGCGCGTTTTCAGCGCCGCCCCCTCCCCCTGCTTCCCCGGAGCAGGGGGAACAGGGGGAGGGGGGGACGGCGCGTCTGCTCGCCGTCCCCCGGGCACGTCCTGAGCCTCAGTCCCGGTGCCACGTCTCCTCTGAGACGCACCGACTCCGGTCCCGGTGTCTCCGTCTGTGCGTAACGTGCCCCCCCCGACGGCTTACGCGCGGAATACGCGCGGCCCAGAGCCGAACTGCCCACGGTGAGCCGCGGTGAGACGCGGTGAGACGAGGTGAGACGCGGGCCCGGTGCATTGACCAGACTCTTACATGAATCCGTTAAAAATGTCCCGCTCCCTCCTCCCCGCCCCTCTCAGCGCGCACTGACAAAGTGCAGTGATGATAAAACAAAGTGAGAACCATCAGGTAATAACTTCATTTATATAACTCTCATTAGTTGCTTTGTAGTTTAAGTTGGCTCTTTAGACAAACAGGGCTCTCAACACGCAATTCGACGTGTTCACACGCTCACACGGCATTTCTCACGCAATTCAAGCCCCCCCGGTCCTCGGAAATTACAGTCACACGCACGACCCCGCTCAAAACTTGAGAGCCCTGGATTACAGGCCACTTTTGACTCAAACGAAATCGTAGACTAAGACATCGAGCTTCTATGATTTGAAAAGTGCTAAAGTTTGTGTTATTTGGAGACCACACAGGGCATATATTACATGCTCGGGGAATATATTATATGCCCCGAGCTACGGCTAGAACTCGTGCTAGGCAAACGCAAATCTAAAACATCTCCGGAAGTGCTCCATATGACACCAAAGTGCTATGGGTGAGTAAAACAACTTGTTTTATTACCGAAATAAGGCTCAGATTGTAAGAAACGTTATTTCTCCTTTAATATCCAAATAATCCCACACTTTTTCGATGGGTGACAGGTCAGGAGACTGGGGCATGTCATAACCTTAAGTTGATGACGCTGTTCACACGTCTCCAAATGACCCTTACACAGTTTGGACGAGTGCTTTGGGTCATTATCTTGTTGGAACCAGAAGTTTCGTCCAGAGTCCAGAAATACACAATCGTCCTAATACTTTTGTCAGGCAGTGTATAACCTTGAACTTGGCTTCTTAATAATACATTGTCCTCATTGTCTTGCAGTAACACAGATGTCCACACTGTGGCATCCTTGCTAAAGCTGTATCTCCGAGAGCTGCCAGAACCGGTCATTCCATTCTCCAAATATGAAGACTTCCTCACGTGTGCCCAGCTGTTGGCCAAAGATGAGGAGGAGGTATGAGGAACGCACTGGAGCTAGAAACATGGATTTGTTCTTGTCATAATGTGAAATACTTTCTTCTATATTTAGGGTGTCCAGGAGCTTGGAAGACAAGTCAGTAATCTACCTCTCCCCAACTTTAATCTGCTCAAGTACATATGCAAGTGAGTAGAGTAATAATAAAGATACACGCCGGTACATCTTCTATCATACAGATTTATACATGTATTTCTTTTTGTAGGTTCCTTGATGAGGTGCAGTCCCACTGTAACGAAAACAAGATGAGTGTTCAGAACCTCGCCACAGTATTTGGACCAAACATCCTTCGACCCAAGATGGAGGACCCAGTCACCATCATGGAAGGTATGAGTCCTTATGTCATATCTGAAATGAGTAAACAGAATGAGCGAAAGGAGCAGGTGTAACAAACAGTCAACAGTGAAAACTATCTTCATGTCTTCCAATGAATACTGAGGGATGTTTATACTAAAAACTACACTTTTAATTTTATAGAATATTTAAAAACTGCTGAATTACATATTTTAAAATATGCAGCTTTATGCTTTTTAAAAATTAAGATAGTAAAAGTATTTAAGCTGGGACAGGGTTGTGCCATAAATCAGATTTCAATTACAGTTTATTCATACATGTTTCCTTGAGTGGAAAGGAAGGTCATTCCTTTCTACTTGTCAGTGTTGTATAAAGTACTGGAAAATCAAACTCAAGTAAAAGTATAGGTACCCCTCCCAAAAATGACTTTGGTAAAAGTCGACGTCACTGACTGAAATGTTACTTGAGTAAAAGTCTTAAAGTATCTGGAACTTCTTGTACTTAAGTATGACAAGTAATGTAAAAATAAATGTACTCAAGTAATGTAATTAAAAGTACAAGTAAAAGTATCAAGCAAAGGCAGTCTGAATTTAATATTTTTTTATGTTCACCCCCCAAACCTTTGATTTTTTTTTTTTAAATAACAGTGCTGAAAATACGGCATACATAACACCACTGAAGGAGTGTTTTTGGAGGAAGAGGGTTTTTTGCAATTGGGCCCTTAATTCAACTGTAAAACACCATGTTCGGCTCACCCATGGTAGTTTTGTGTCATATGGAGAACTGTCGAAGATATTGGGTTTGGTGATATCCATGAAACGCTGTCCTATGAGCAAGTAAATGCAGGCACAAAATACGTTATACGAATCCTTCATATCAGCGTAAGAGAACATTGTGTTTAAGTACGTCCAGGGATGCTCGTTGTCAGGTCCCCCTTCATTTGTAGCCGACGTGGATGCTGTCTCCTCTTCCATCAGGGATGTTGATTGATTAAACTAGCTGCATGAAACCAACAGGTGTAGGCTGATTGTCATGCGCAAGTAGTGAACAAGCCCAGGCACGTCCTGACTTCCTTCAGTCAGTAGAGGTTTTTTTTGTAACGAGTATGTGACAAAGAGGGCCTTTGTCCCTATATACTCACCTTAATTTCATAGTGATTTTTCCATACTAAACTAAACTACTGAGTATAACTATCCCGGGTTTGTTTTATTTAGCTTTGTTTAGTTTTGTTAAGTTAATCACCACATACACAAGTTACTTTAAATCATTTTATTTGGTTAAACTGGTCCAATTTTGTTAAACATTTCACTTACCTGCTTACCTGTTACTCCACATGGTCTGGAGACAAAAGAGGGGGCGTGCCTTGAGACGGCCATATTTATAGCCTTTGGGGGAAGGTTTGGGCCAGATCATGTGAAGGGGAGAATTGGTTTCAGTTCCTTTTTGTTTGTTAAGTTTTGTATAGTTGATTTTGATGTGTTAGTGTTTATAGTTTATGTTAAGCACTTTGATTTAAAGGGGACTTAGGTCCTGGAAGAAAATAGGTTAACTTGGAAGCAAAAGTTAGTTGCCTGATATATCTTACCCTGTGTGATTGTGAACTGACCTGGAGGGAGAAGCTTCCTGTGGGGGGAACTATAAAAGCAGGGCAGCTTAGCCTTTAGGGGGTTCTCATCAGTGTAGCCGGGTACACGTGGGTTTTTCCTTAGTTTTGTTAATTTCGGTTGCTTATGTCTGATTTCGAGCACAGTTATTTTTTGTAAATATGTAATTGTTTCTCCACGAATATCACGGTGAAAGATTAAATAAACATGGGTCAAAAGAAATCTTTCCAGAGTCTGCCTCCTACTTAAGACCGCATTGGCCAGCTTCCCCACAGAGTAACTAAACGGCACATTGAAAATGTATTGGAGTAAAAGTATGCAATTAAATTCGGAAATGTAGTGAAGTAAAAGTTATCTTTTTTTTTTAAACTCAAGTAAAGTACAAAATCTCCCAATAGTATTATTACTTTGTTACTATACAACACTGCTACTTGTAGAGTTTGTTCACAACAGTCGCCAAAGTGAAACATCACCTTTATGAGTCCATGAAAATAGAAAGTTAAAACCATACTTTGGAACATTCTCCATGGAAATAGATAGGTTTTATGCCATACTGCGGAACATGATAGCAAAAGGAACAACATTTCCATGGAAACAAGCAGGAGGGGGACCGCTCTGTGTAAATTAGCATGCTTGTCTATTTTTGGCAAAGAACTTACATACTGGGGCTTTAATTTCTTTGTTTTATTTGCTTCAATTTAGGCGCACAGATGCCCCACTTTTTTTCAAAGCAAAGGCTAATTGTTTGAGTGACCTGTGGCTCTAACTTGGTCTTAGCCCACAAACCTTTTGACACATCTCTAGTATTATATATATATATATATACTTGCACAGCCATCCTCCGGTCATCACAAAACATAATATACAGACATACAAGTCTCTTTTCTGTGGATTTGAGATCAATAAGATGTAGTATCACATTAGGGTGGCTAAAGTGGATGCAGACAGCCCACACCAGTTTAACCTGTCACAAAGTGCTACTTTTACAATATAACTCGTCTTTATTAAAACTTTTTTTTTCTTCTCTAGGGACATCTCTGGTCCAACACCTGATGACAGTCCTGATCCGTGAACACAAGCGCCTGTACTCAGGGAGAGAGCAGGAGTCCCTCACCATCCCCCCGACCACCACAGACCTGCCCCCTCACCAGCTCCACCATCGGAGCTTAGGAGCCTGGATCTCCGAAGAGGACCTCCACAATTGCCCCGTGTCCAACCTGCCTGACCAGGACTGCCAGAGCGACGCCTCCTCTCTGGACGCCAAGCTATGCGCCGCCGTAACCCCCGTACAAACCCCAAACCCGGGCCCCAAAGTCAGCAAGGGCGAGACGGTGATCAGCCCGAGCAAGCAAGCCAAAACCATGCCATCTTGGAAGTATTCGTTCAAAAGTTCTTCAGCTCCTCGCACACAACCTCAGCCTAAATCAGGATCTGTGGTGGATGCTAGCAGCCTATCTTCTGGAGGAGGAGGTGGAGGTAGCGGAGGGAACTGGCTCATGAACGGACTGTCTTCTCTGAGGGGTCACCGGAGAACTTCTTCTGGAGAACGTTCAACGCGCGATCGGGATTCTACGGGTTCTTCGCAAAGACTCTCCACTTACGATAATGTCACGTCATCTTCGAGCATGGGCAGCGTTCCAAGCGTCGCGAGCACACCCTGGTCTACCTCATCCTGTGAAATTTCCATGCCGGATTCAGGAAGCACCGATCCGTCGGGAGGGGTGAGCGTCGGAATCGTGAGCGGGAATGGAGAGAAGGGGGATTGGATGGACAGTCAAAGGGACCCGAGCTCGGAGCCGGACAGTTGCGAGGCCATGGAGTTGTGCAGCAGCAGCGCCCCCTGCAGTGAGAATGGGAACATGGCGGGGGCGGCTCCGGTACCGTCCATAATCATGTCTGAGGAGGGGGAGGAGGTGAACGGGACACTCAGCAGTCTGGTGGAGGGGCTCAAGGAGGAGCTGAGGAAACAGAGGGCCAACTATGAGGCGCGTATCCAGAAGTAAGTCATTTTACACTCGAATGGATGTAAATGAAATCAAATACTGATAGTGCTATTAATACACAGGCACCACATCAGTAACAGTAGTTGTGATCATTCTTTATCATATTGCCAACACTAGTTTAACCAAATATGCACTTACTGTACAGTATGTCCTTCTCTCTGGTGTAACGATATGAAGCTAATTTACTAATTTTTGTGATTACAGTGGTACCTCACCTTACGAAATTAATTCGTTCCAGAAGTGGTTTTGTAACGTGAATTTTTCGTAAGTTGAGTAGCTATTTCAATGGAAAAAGCCTGATTCGTTCCAAGGCCCCGATCCAAGTTTTTTTTTTATAGTGTAACTTTTTTTATAGTGTAATATTGTGTTCTGCGTAGAGACTGTAGACCTAGGATTAAACGTGGACTATACCAGGTCTAGACCAAGGTCTAAACCAGGACTAGACCAGGTGGATTAAAGCGCCGCGTGCAGGTCTATTTCCTGGTTTCATTTCGAGTCACGGCTGAGGCGAGCAGCGAGGGGGACCGCACACAGTCTGAGCGCATGAACAAGACCCGTGCTCAAACCGTGCCTCCTCTAGACCTCCTCTAGACCAGGTCTAGACCAGGTCTAGACCACCGCGGCTCTTGCATGCTTTCGTTCATGCGCTC
This sequence comes from Paratrypauchen microcephalus, assembly GCA_036785185.1. Lineage (NCBI taxonomy): Eukaryota > Metazoa > Chordata > Actinopteri > Gobiiformes > Gobiidae > Paratrypauchen > Paratrypauchen microcephalus. The sequence goes on from JAVJIX010000126.1 coordinate 195,861, forward strand.
AGACTGCGTGCGGTCCCCCTCGCTGCTCGCCTCAGCCCTGACTCGAAACGAAACCAGGAAATAGACCCGCGCGCTGCGCTTTAATCCACCTGGTCTAGTCCTGGTTTAGTCCAGGTTTAGTCCTGGTTTAGTCCAGGTTTAGTACTGGTCCAGTCCTGGTTTAGTCCAGGTCTAGACCTGCTGGCAGCCCCGCGCCGGGTCATGCTGCGCTATCACACGTGTCTCCCCCCTCCTCCTTCCCCCCACACTTCACTATTAATAATTTTGTTGAAAATCTATGAAAGTGTTTAAGTGTTTGTGTTTAAACGAGAGACAAATGTGAGAAAAGTTTAAATCCAGTCTGAGAAAAGCGTATAATGTGTGTGGCTGAGCGCGCATTATTTAAATTTTTGAGATTTCGCGTTTCGTAACTTGAATTTTCTTTCGTATCTAGAGACCAAAATTTAACGTGAAGGCGTTTCGTAACTTGAAATTTTCATTTGTTGGGTCTTTCGTAAGGTGAGGTACCACTGTATTTACTAAAGCAGTATGTTGAAATGCAATGTTTACAATTCAATGTCGAAGAACTGAGAACCCTCATACTACAAGGCAAATCCATAATCTAGTCTAGTCAATATATGTCAATATGATGACTTTTACGTTGTTTACATGAGTCAACACTCAACAAATATTGAATTACCACATTCAAAAGTATTCAGGCTGTGGTGCCTAATACATTTATTTTGAAACATTTTATTGTGACATGATATCGGTAATATCAGCAATATAGTGGCCATTGCCGTACCATTTGATCAGTGCCGATCTGGTTTGATCTAAGAAGCTAAGAGATAATCTGATAATATGGTCCTGGTTAATATGTGATTTAGTTTAGTTTAGTTTAGTTGATTGTACATACTTATTATTATTATTATTTATCAAAATTTTGATGCATGCTCATATTTTCCTACTGTTTCTGAAACTTGCGTTGTGACACTGCAATTTCCCCATTGTGGGACAAATAAAGGATTATCTTATCTTATCTTATGTGGATTATAGACCACTGGGAATACGAGGTGCGATCATAGGGCAAAACTGTTGTGTTGTTGTTTGCTTCTGTCAATCAGGGCAGTTGTGGCTGCTATAGTAACCACCACACCATCATAGAGTGTGGAGTGAATGAATAATGCACAAAAATGTAACAAAAAAAACTGTGAAGTGTTATGTAAAATGCATCATTATTCTTAATCAAATTCCAGGCCTTGTCCAAACCTTTGAAAAGGCAAGAGTTTTGCCCAGGGCATAAATTGGCCATTGGGGTGTATTCATAGTGAAAGTAATAGTTGCTAATGGCACGGCCTCCTCTCTTTGTCTTGTCTGTGTCAGGTTGGAGGAGTCCAGTGCAGCTCTTTGTTCCCAAATGGAGCGTTTGGAGCAGGAGATGGAACAAGAGCGCAAGAAGCAACGCATGCTGGAGATCAAACTGAGGAACTCAGAGCGTGCACGAGAGGACGCCGAGAACCGCAACCGCCTCCTGGAGAAGGAGATGGAGGACTTCTTCTCCACACTGGGAGACCTGGCCCTGGGCGCGAGGACTAGTGACATTTAACCACTCAGCCTTGGAGGTGTACAGCAGGGCGGATATTCCATTTGAGAATCAGGGCATTCCTTCATAAAGACACTATGGATATGTTTCCCATGGTGCAGTGCTTCAAATTAACAGCGCTACATAAAGACATGTCTTATTCATTGGATTAGCAGCATTTATCCCCAGGTTTGTCTAGTCAAATCTGTATGAACATTTTACAGCCACTTGCAATGATGTGAATACACTGTGTGAATAGTTGTGTTGTGTTGGGTGAAAGGGAATGGCATTTAGTCTCGGCTCATCCAACACTTTTAGGGGTTAAATATGTGGTACATAATGAGAAGCAGTGTTCAGCTAGGTATGTGTGTGTGTCAGATGAAATTACAATATTAAACAAAAGTCTAATTATACATTATAAACAAAGCAACACTGTGTTATTGTACATATCTTAATATGATACAGGGCTCCAACTGGGAATCAAATGAAGTGCTGTCAGTAATATGCAAGAACAATGAGAAACAAGTGTCTAGTTGAAAAGCATTTGCAATTTGATTTGACTTTTGTACAGCATCAAATAACCGTTTACGACCACACTTAATAGTTCTGGCACTGTTCCTTTGTCATAACGTCCATAAGATTTAAAAGTATTGATTATACCTTAACCCCTAACTCGTATTTGGGGCAATATCTGAGGACTTTTCCCATTCAGTAGCTATAGTTTGTTCCAAGCTGTTAAAGGAACTGTACTTACGATTTTGAGCTTAAATGTCATATAAACATGACCTGTCTGAGTTCGAAAACGAAACGAAATATAGCTTTTACTGACAATAATTCTAACGCTGATTTATTCTTGATTACAAAGACATTATAATTTGGTGTTTTGGTTCTCAGTGGTCAATGTAAAAGCAGAATGAGCCTCACATGGGTCTCTCATTTGGGATGCTGAAATCCAGCTGGTTTAAAGGAAAAGTAACGTTTTTTATAATTTGAGCCTTATTTCGGTAATAAAACAAGTTGTTTTACTCACCCATATCACTTTGGTGTCATATGGAGCATTTCCAGAGATGTTTTAGATTAGCGTTAGGCTAACGTCGTTAGGCTAACGCCGTTAGCCTAGCGCGACTTATAGCCATAGCTCGGGGCATTCCCCGAGCATGTAATATGCCCCGTGCGGGCTCCAAATAACACAAACTTTAGCACTTTTCAAATCATAGAAGCTCGATGTCTTTAGTCTACGATTTTGTTTGGTCAAAAGTGGCCTGTAATCCGAGATTTATCCATAGTTTACAGCTTTGCGTTCCATGTTTGGGTCCCGGGAGCTGAGAGCACACTCCGCGCATGCGCACTGGCATCCTCATCTACTCGAAACTATGGCTAAATCTCGGATTACAGGCCACTTTTGACCAAACGAAATCGTAGACTAAAGACATCGAGCTTCTATGATTTGAAAAGTGCTAAAGTTTGTGTTATTTGGAGCCCGCACAGGGCATATTACATGCTCTGGGAATGCCCCGAGCTATGGCTATAAGTCGCGCTAGGCTAACGGCGTTAGCCTAACGCTAAACTAAAACATCTCCGGAAGTGCTCCATATGACACCAAAGTGCTATGGGTGAGTAAAACAACTTGTTTTATTACCGAAATAAGGCTCAAATTGTAAAAAACGTTACTTTTCCTTTAAACCTAAAATGCCTCTCTCTGATCTGAATGGTCACTCCCTAAACCCCAGCACCTGCAGCCTGTCATGCTAGTGCAGCCTGTGCAGCTCAGGGAGGGAATTCTGGAGGTTCACATGAGGCCTGTCCAGATAATGAGAAAGAGAATAACTTGTATGTGCAGGTTTAGGTACTTTCAACTGACTGTAGTATCTTTTTAAAACAGTAAAAGTGCAGGCTACATACAGTTCCTTCAACTGCTATTCCAAGGTCCACATTTTACATCATTCTGAAACTTGTGGTGAGCATTTTCAACAACAAATCACCTGCACTTGCATTTTGTTCTGTAAAATTATAATTGTACTGTATTCAACCAGTCCTTATTTCACTTCAAGCATTTAATAAGATCACATCTCGGGCTTGTAGTGCCTCTTTCAACACCGTCCATGACTTCCTGCTCCCTCATGTCCATAACTTTGATGTAAAAACCCCTGTCAGAGGACTCACAGTCACTTTCTATACCAAAGCAGGACCGCCTCAGCTGTTTTCTCCCACTAAACCTGGACGCCATGTTGACTTTGGCACACCACTGCTGACCACTGCCCTCAAAAACAATGGAGTTTCCTGGTCGTGCCTTTCTGGGAAGTGTTTTTACATAGGAAAAAGTAATGTTGCTAATCTGCCGCTAACTCAAGCCAAGTCAAGTGTGTATTTATCAAAGAACTGGGACTGGGGCTGTATCATTTTCCTTTTTTAATATGAAGAAGTAAGGCTTGTGGCATGACCGGTCGCAAACTTTGAGAATTGTGAAACTGAATGGAAGTTTTGAAACTGGAATGTATAATTGAAGTGAATGTAATGTGTTGGTGAAACTAGTCCTACAAAAAGAATATGGGAAAATGTTTTTTTATTGCACTGCTCGGGTTTGATCCAGCAGTCATGATAGATTGGGGATTTTTCACTTGAAAGATTTTTGAGTAACTATTCAACTATCCTTTAAAGGTGCATTGTTTTTGCATACTTTTCTGATCTGCCACCTGCATGTGTCTGTGGACATAGGGCTTTGCCTGGAATATGTCAGAGTATAGCAGGTGTTATTGTGGCTTAAAGGACAATTAACGTTTTTTACAATCTGAGCCTTATTTCGGTAATAAAACAAGTTGTTTTACTCACCCATAGCACTTTGGTGTCATATGGAGCACTTCCGGAGATGTTTTAGATTTGCGATCTCCGTAATGTGAGTTCTCGGGGCAAATGTATGCGGTCTCCAAATAACACAACCTTTAGCACTTTTCAAAGCTCGATGTCTTAGTCTACGCTTTCGTTTGAGTCAAAAGTGGCCTGTAATCCGAGATTTATCCATAGTTTCGAGTAGATGAGGACGCCAGTGCGCATGTGCGGAGTCACAGTTTATTTTGCTCTCAGCTCTTGGGACCCAAACATGAAATGCAAAGCTGTAAATTATGGATAAATCTCGGATTACAGGCCACTTTTGACTCAAACAAAAGTGTAGACTAAGACATTGAGCTTCTATGATTTGAAGAGTGCTAAAGTTTGTGTTATTTGGAGACCACTCAGGGCATATATTACATGCTCGGGGCATATATTATATGCCCAGAGAACTTGCGCTATAGATATCGTTAGTCTAAAACATCTCCAGAAGTGCTCCATATGACACCAAAGTGCTATGGGTGAGTTGTTTTATTACCGAAATAAGGCTCAGATGGTAAAAAACCGTTAATTCTCCTTTAACCTCTCAGCTGACTTTTAACTTGGCCCAGTTGCTTGCGGGTCTCCTGGGAGATAGCTTTAATGCGATACTGTGGAACATTCCAGACAACAAGAGCATCCTCTTCATGGAGGCAAGCAGGAGGCGGGCCTTCCACCACAAATACTTACATAAAAGCCCTTTAATATATCTCATATGTGGCCTTGCATGTCATAATGGGGATTATATTGCTGACCTAGAAATGTTTAAGCTAAAAATTGGTTTTCAATGGCCTCAAAAATTATTTTAAGGATGCAAACTGGCACATGCACGAGTTCTGTTTCAGAGCTCCCACATACAAATAGGCTCAAGTGTATTCATGGATCCGTATTATAGCTGCCTACATTTTGAAGCAAATTTCTAGATTTTAGGATTTTATGTTTCCAGGCTATAAGTAGACCACTGTGGTCTACTTGTTAGTCCTACTTAGTACCCTTATAAGTGACTCTGAGCTGGTGAACGTTCACAAACGTTATTTAAATTTGACATGTTATGGTTTTAAAACACAGAAAAGTTATTTTATAATTTGTATGTAACCATTCTCCAGCCACCCCTTCCTACTGGGACTAACACTAAACTAATGTGTCTTACTGCATTGCTGATCTGTGGTGCTTATTTATTATTTATTACACTGTACTGAATGGATATGTATGAGAATAAAGGTGACGATGGCCTAGTTGTGGTTTTTTGTTGTTGTTTTTTAACCCTTGTATGGTGTTCGGGTCTGTGGGACCCGTTTTCAGTTTATATCAATAGAAAAATGAAACAATTAATTATTTTTTCAACCTGAAATTCATTGGCTTTGGCTCATTATCTGTGAAGAACATAAATCAAAACACATTTTCAATGACGGCATACTGTACACCCACCCTACGCATTTATATTACATACAGGGTGTTTGGGTCCACTGGACCCAGCGATAATAAAGTGTGGAAAGTACAGCTCCTGCGTACCTTCACTCTGTCTTCCTCCTTTCTGGGGCTACTGATGGTGTTTTCTGCCCGTCCTGTTCCCGCACAAAGCTGCAACATGTTGCAACCAACACCGTCTGCTCTTACTTTCCCGCACATTTTACCCTCTGTCTTACGGGAACCAAACTTTTTTTTTTTTCTTATACCCTATCCCACCTGCAAATTAGGGGCGTGACACTATAAATAAAGGCTTTGCCAGTGTGATAGCTTATCACAAGTGATCAAGATGGCCAAAAGATTGTCTGCTGAGAGGGCCTTGCAGTTGATTTGGGAAGAGAGAGAAGTTTCTGAAGATGATGTCGAGGAAGAGGTTTCAGAATTTGAAGATCATATTTCTGAAAATTCAGTGTCTGACAGTGACTTTGAAGAAGAAGATGAGGTTGAGCACCAATTAGAATCAAAACGAAGACGACCAGCTCCGGGACCAGCCCATCAGCAACCAGCTCCGGGACCAGCCCATCAGCAGCCCGCTGCAGGACCAGAAGCCCACCAGATAGCAAGTGAAGCAATATGGATGTCCAAAAATGATTAAATTGAATGGTCTTCTTGCCCAAGAAATGAGCCACTCTGTGCAGGACATCAAGTCTTCATTTGAGCTTTTTATCCCAGATTCAATCCAGAAAATTATTCTGGATGGCACTGAACACAGAGTGGAACAGGGGGAAGCTCCAGAGGAGACGCCTCTTTCTCGAGGAACTGGGAAAGGCACTGGTGAGACCTCAAATCCTCAAAAGACAACATGTTCCACAAACACCAGCTTCTGCAGCCATTGTGAGGAGAATTCAAGAGGAGAATGCTGGTGCCCCGTCCACCCGACCTACAAAACCACCATCTGATGAACCTGAAGTAAGTGTGTGATGCTGATGCAGTATGTCATGTATGCTTTGCAACAGAGAGAGGTGTTAGTAACATTTCTGATGTTTTCATTATTCTAGGTTGTGGCCAGCAGAAACAAAAAGAAGCGCTGTGAAGTCTGTGGACCCAAGTTGGACAGGAAAACTCAATATACATGCAGCAAGTGCAACAAATACATATGCAACTCACACACTGTAAAACTCTGCCCCTCATGTTTTGTATAGGCTTGTGTAAACAGAATTCAGTGGGGCTGATGTGATGAGACTGATATTGTTACTGTATATGTTCAACATGTGTTATGTAAACTAACCTAAATGAGTTGTATGTCTAATGAAGTTCAAATTAATAAACTTAGTGTAGTAGTGTAGTAGTTGTGAAAGATCTTGCTTCATTTGTAAATGTGTTTTTTTCCCCACTCACTTCACTTGATTATAACTGATTTTCATATTTATATTACATTTTATTAAAAAAACGAGTTGCATATTAATCCATAAATGTGTTCTATAAAAGGTAAAGGGCAAATATTAACCATGATTGCTGTTCATATGTCTTGTAATTGTGATTAAGTAAACAACTGTTGAGTATTTTCACATAAAATTGTTTGATTTTGTTGTTTTGAAAACCCAAAACTCTACCAGACCCATGAACATTGGCTAAGTAACAAAAATACTAACACCACACAAGGGTTAAGAATCACCAGGACAACCATTACAAGTGTATTCCATTTATTTGCAGTTTTACATGTACTTATTTTTTTTTCTCCAAGAGGTGGCATCTTCAGATCCCAGTGCATGGATTCTAGTAGTGCACTTGTTTGTGGGTCGCGGTTTTCATCAACACGCCGATCCATGAATTCTTAAAACTAACTTGCATGGCTGGTTTCACTAGCAAACATTACAAACCAGCACCGTACATATAGTGATTTCATGTATTTACTCATCTTTTCTTATTTATGAACATTATAGCCTACCCAGTTATAAAGGCTGGCGCTGGGAAGTATCGTCAGGTGGATCGGTTGTGATTGGCTGAAAAAAAGTGGAGGGTCTCGCAGATTTAACAGAAAATCAGTCAGTTTTTGTTTATATAGTTTCCACACTACAGTATTACTATAGCAAACTTCAAAAGCACTGTACCTGACTTTTACAGTTTTTTGCAGTGGTCCAAACTTATTCCCAATTATTGACCACGATGAATTTATAAGCACTCTTTTCAACTTTCAGAAACCAAAGTGTAGTTTTGCTGTCACGATATTGCCAACAGCAGCTAGCATGCTAACCGTGCACTTAAAGGAAAATTAAAGTTTTTTTTACAATCTGAGCCTTCTTTCGGCAATAAAACAAGTAGTTTTACTCACCCATAGCACTTTGGTGTCAGTTTCTTATAAGTTATGTTGTAGCCGTTCTGTTCTACTAATGATCCCGTATCCGTTAGCGTGAGTGCTCGGGGCATTACTTTGCGGTCTCCAAATAACACAAACTTTAGCACTTTTCAAATCACAGAAGATCGCTGTGTCAGGGTAGACTTTTAGTAGATTCCAAAACGGCCTGAAACCCGATATCGCAACAGAAAAGTAAAGTTCGGTGTTGGCTTCTTTCGGACTAGCGGTGTTTACAAAACAGCTGAGTTCACGCATGCGCACTGTCCTCTCTGATGACGTCATCAAATGAAACTATAGCTGCATATCGGGTTTCAGGCCGTTTTGGAATCCACTAAAAGTCTACGCTGACACAGCGATCTTCTGTGATTTGAAAAGTGCCCCGAGCACTCACATTAACGGATACGGGATCATAAGTAGAACAGAACGGCTACAACATAACTTCTAAGAAACTGCGACACCAAAGTGACACCAAAGTGCTATGGGTGAGTAAAACTACTTGTTTTATTGCCGAAAGAAGGCTCAGATTGTAAAAAAACGATAATTTTCCTTTAAAAAACATAAAAACAGCTTTTACAATACAGTCATACCTCACCTTACGAAAGACCCAACTAATGAATAATCCAAGTTACGAAACGCATTTACGTAAAATTTTCGTCTCTGAATACGAAAGAAAATTTAAGTTAATTTCGTAAGGTGAGGCATGACTGTATATCTACTGGGACAAAACAAAATGTACTATTTTTACACAAGAAAAAAAAAAAAGGTACAGCACCTTTATTATGCTAATGCTTGAAGGGGTGGAGTCATCTTTTTAGCCAATCACAGCTAAGTGTCCCTCCGGTCGATACGTTCTAACGCCAACCACTAATCTATTGGCTAGAACTCTGCACAACCATTTTGAGTGTAGCCAGTAGATTTCTATAGCCGGTAAGACTGAATACATATTTATTATTGACAAGTCTTAGAGATAAAATCAGATCTTATTCTTAAAAAAAGGAAAACATGGATTGACAGTACCAAACATTTTACCTTCAGGATACACCTAACAGGCTAGGCCCATGACACAACTAGCACAGTTTTCTGAAGGTATTGCACATTTAGTTAAAAAGTCAAAAGTGAAAACCAAAAAAAAAAAAAACATACATAGAACAATTCTCTCTTACTGAAGCATACATAACGTACAAAACTAGAAGTCTGTTGAAACAAATAGTACACTTTCAAATAAATAAATAATGGAATCTGTTATTCACACATCTTGTTTGTTTTTCCGTGAAGCTAATTGCTAAAGCTAATTCTGCACGCGGAGAAGGTGTTTTATTTTTTTTTGTTTGTTTGCTTTTTTTTTTTTAGAAGCGCGAGGTAGTTCATCAAAGTCGACTCAACTCCCTGTCACGTGGTTTGGAGACGCGGTCAATGCGAAACAAAACGAGATACAGCCAAACTCCAATTACGATGGGAACAACTTAAGAGCACTTCAGACGACAAAAGTGGATTACGCGATCGACTTTAGCTAGCAAAGCCTCATTTACAGTACTGTGTTAACTTTTCCGGTGAAGGGTCTGCTTGTCGTCATGGTTATTATTCATTTGCCTGGAATGTTCGACAGTATGGCGTCGTCGATGCTTAACAAATACCTTGAAAACTCGATTACAGTGAGCGGGGTGGTCTCTCCATAGACCTGAGCTGGAATTTGGGTCTGTTGGGGGGTCACCTGCTTGTCTTCATGGAGGTAGCTAAGTTTAATGCTATACTGTGGAACCTTCCAGACAATCTCCATGGAAATAAGATGGTAGTAAACCCATCGCTAAAGAAAAAGTTACATAGCTAAACTTTATTAAAAGAAAAGTAAATATTGTGTGGAATTTTTATCAATTCCAAAACCACTTTTTTTTTTTAACTTAACTAGAATTAAGCGGATGTCAGAGTAGTAGCCATATGTTGTCATGGAAGTTTCAGATAAAAATACAGAAATAATAAAACAAATGTAAAAAAATAACAAAGGTTGCACCGTAAAAAGTTTAAAAACACAAGAACTCACAAATCGACTGAATGATATTTACAACTAGTGAAGTGACGGTTATTTTAGCCACCCGTGCTAACTGCTAGCTTTTACTATCCATTTATAGTGTTGTATACTTTTAATATTCCTTTAGCCAACCAAGCTAGTTGCTAACGAAAATGATAATTAGCAGATAACTAATTAACCAACTAAAAAGCAACAACAGTCAACATGGAGAAATTGCTAGATTTATGCATAGGCCTAATTAAAGAGTTGTGCTTTAGTGTACAAAAAAAAAAATTACAAAAAAATTAAAATAAAAGTCTAAATTAAATAATACCAAAAATAAATGTTATATTCAGTATCAAGTAAATTATACACCCTGTTAAACATAAGGTATAATATTGCGTCATATATGGCTATGGGTATATCTGCCACTTTCTACCAGCTATGAAATCAAATAACAATTTCATGTTCAAAAAATATGAAAAATATATGGGGAAAAAAGGAAAAAATATATAATAATTTACTGAAATATAACATTTACCACAAATAAAAAATTATTTTAAAAAAAATTGTGCAACCTAATAATTATAGTTGCGGTAATTCCCGGTAATTTACATATTTGGCAATTAAAAAAAAAAAAAAAATCTTTCAATGCAGCTCAAAACTACAGCAAAAACTACCTTTAAGCACGTCTTAGCCTCAATATAGATAAGGAAAATATATTATCATGGGCTTACTGGATACCTCATTAGTTATAAATAGTCGTATTATTTTGTTAGTATTTCTGTCAATAACTCAACCAGGCTTTCTCCAAATCCCACAATACTGACTTATGCCATTTTAACAACGTTCATACTTCTCAGTTACAAATACCAGCCAACAAACGCTATAACTCAACTCGTACTTAACACTTTGATGAACTGCCTTTGCTATTAAAACTACTTAAAGGGCCCATAGTACGCCATTTTCTGATCTGTTATAACGTCGTTTCATCACAAACAGACCTGGAGTTGTGTTTTGTCTCATTCAGACATTTTTAATACACAAACCTTGCTATTAAGGGGCCGTTTAGACGAGGACGATTGCGATTGAAAACGACAAAATATTCTATCTGAAGTGTCTTTCGTTTACACGGCGGCGGCGCCGTCGGGCTCTGAAATCGCAAAAATCTGAAGACTCCTTCCAGAGTGTGGAGTTCTGAAGACGGCCCGGGTCGCGTCTCCGTCTAAACGGCAAGAAGCGCAAAACATGTTCACGTCGCATACACCTGACCATGCGCCAAGCCGGTAAAAACAATAACAATACGTTGCAGGCGACAGAGGCGAGTTTGGACAAGACCGGGGAGAACCAGTCAGTGGTGGGACAATTTTGAGAATGGATTAGTTGATGACAGTGCTTGGGTGGAAAACTTCAGAATGACTAAACAAGCTCTTGTTGCATTAAGCGAAGAGCTCCGACCCGACAACGACGGCGAAACAACCGTGATGAGAGCCCCTGTCGGTGTCCTGAAAAAGGTAGCTCTGACATTATATTAGCGGCCTGGTATGCATATTCAATCGAATTCGCCCACTTTTGCGTCTTCGTATAAACAAACATTTCCTGTTGAGAACGCTCGTCTAAACGGGGATAAAAAATTGAAGACGAGACGCCACTTTTGCGTCTTCTGTTTTGATCGTTGCCGTATAAACGTAGCCTTAGGTGTTTTTTTCTCATGAAGCGGTAATACAGGAAGTGCCCCCATACACCTTCACGAGAATTAATTGGATAATTTCAGCTCTGGAATTTCCAATCTCTAATTAAGTCAAGGTAAATGGTAGGCGTTTACTTGAAAACTACCGCTTCATCTATCTAACGTCACAAGGTGGATGAGAGTTTGGGAGTTGTAGGCAGAGTAATAATAAAGGGTTACTCCAATGAAATGAGTGTGTAAATGAAAACAAAACACAACCCCAGGTATGTTTTCGATTGTAATATGCTAAAAGCTCACAGGAGTCAATTTGGCGCAACATAGGACCTTAAACAAACGCAATCCTCCTATCCCTTTCCGGAATACTCTGAAAGACAATCTTCTCCAATCATGGGGACAAATCAGAACAAGTAGAAAAATATACAATACGTTTTTCGACACAACCCGAAATGAGAACTTCCGACCAACTTAGGAATGAATTTAAAACAGGCACTTTACCATTCCAAGCGAAAATCATCACCATTATTGCATATAAGATAAAATAGTTCCAAATAGTTGTGTTGCAAATTTACCCTAAGGTTAAATCTCAAGCAAGACCGATTCCGAATTTGCAAAATTACCGATAATGGATCTGAAAAGCAGCCGTTTTGTTTGCTGCTGAATCGCCAAAACCTCTTCAGAAATCATTGCATTCACGCGTTCTTAAAAATCACCTACTTGAAGCACATTCTACTCAAAAACCACCACGTTTTACGACCTCACAAAATCCATTACATCTGACTTTTTAAAAAATCATTTCAAAAATAACACATTCCAATTTCCTTTCTTTTACATTGCCTCGCTGTCAACCCACTCCACCGGCATCTTTTCAGTCATTTCAGTCTCTCCCCAAAACGTCACTTCACCTGCCACAAATATATTTACTTATATATTAAAGCACTTCGACTTCACAAGACGATCATCGGCAAACTATATAATCCCTCTTTGTAAGTATCTATTCCCTCTCCAAATACGCATTCAGAACGTTCATTCGATAGATTGGATTTTAACAATGTGAAATGTATTTTGACAATATATGTCTGTTGTGTGTATATAGTAGTATTTTGTTCAACAAATTTTGGACATGTTTCGGTAAAAATGGCTGACAGGAAGACGCTTGGTCTCAGATTTACCATGCCGCGAAAGCCATCCTCTTGCTTAAAACGTAATAAAATGAAAGAATCTACATATGACATAACTTAAAACTAAATGTTAAAGGAAAAGTAACGTTTTTTACAATTTGAGCCTTATTCCGGTAATAAAACAAGTCGTTTTACTCACCCATAGCACTTTGATGTCATATGGAGCATTTCCGGAGATGTTTTAGATTAGCGTTAGGCTAACGCCGTTAGCCTAGCGCGACTTATAGCCATAGCTCGGGGGATTCCCCGAGCATGTAATATGCCCCGTGCGGGCTCCAAATAACACAAACTTTAGCACTTTTCAAATCATAGAAACTCGATGTCTTTAGTCTACGATTTCGTTTGGTCAAAAGTGGCCTGTAATCTGAGATTTAGCCATAGTTTCGAGTAGATGAGGACGCCAGTGCGCATGCGCGGAGTGTGCTCTCAGCTCCCGGGACTCAAACATGGAACGCAAAGCTGTAAACTATGGATAAATCTCGGATTACAGGCCACTTTTGATTCAAACGAAATCGTAGACTAAAGACATCGAGCTTCTATGATTTGAAAAGTGCTAAAGTTTGTGTTATTTGGAGCCCGCACGGGGCATATTACATGCTCGGGGAATGCCCCGAGCCATGGCTATAAGTCGCGCTAGGCTAACGGCGTTAGCCTAACGGCGTTAGCCTAACGCTAATCTAAAACATCTCCGGAAATCCTCCATATGACACCAAAGTGATATGGGTGAGTAAAACAACTCATTTTAATACCGCAATAAGGCTCAGATTGTAAAAAAAAACGTTACTTTTCCTTTAAATAAAAAATAAGTACAAAAATGGAGATTAATGATTGTGTATAAATTCTACATTCACTACGAGTTAGTTTTGCCACAATAATAACATTTCAAACTCGATTTCAATAGTAAGGAATCAACTCGTTACTCAAAACTGATTCTGATACCACAATTAAAACAAAAAACACCATCTTTAGACAATAGAATGTGGTTTCAACATTAAAATCGTAGTACTTTTTTATATATTACCATATTATATCTGTGTAATCCCTGTCGTCCGGTCGTTCCATCTAGTTTCAATACTAGTTTTGGTAGTGATTAGCATTTTTGACAACCCTATTATGCGGTATTGTTTTACAGTGTAGCAATAATGTTACAAACCATTTAAGAAATTCATGTTAAATTCATTGAGTAATTAAATAATTTCCCTTGTGGATCAATAAAGTTCGTCTAAGTCTAATTCTTGTCTTAAATTGTAGCAGTCCTTTCAAAGGTACACTTCATGTCTACAATTAGCCATGCTTCGGAACTGCGTTATGCGAGAAAGAAACGAGAAAGACCATCAATTCCATTAAAAACATTCAAATAGGAGGTTCTATCTGAGACCATAACTCAACATGTGTCTGATTTTCCTGACGTTCACTTTGCTGAAACCGAAATATGTCCAAACTTGACACAGTATGCATGAATCACCAAACTTGGCGTGATATCACCAAGGGAGCGCTATCCATCATTCTGTCAGTTCAGTTTCAACGGCTCTCCACACTCAAAGATAAATCTACCTCTACCATAGAATCTGTACAAACGCAATTGAATGTCAAATTGTAAAAGTAGTAACAACAACAACAAAAAAAGGATCACATAATTTTTGTTTACAATTATTTCCTTAGATTCTCTTCGGTTAATACAAACCGAAACGTGGTAAAATCATACAGGTTCTCATCTTAGGTTCCAAAAGTATTAAAGAAACACTTATAATAACTAAACATTATCAAGCATTAATTGTTTATTCATAAAATGACAGCATGTTATATAGAATTAAAAAGTATTATTAGTTTCAAATATTGGGAATAATGGTTTTTAATTAGTTACTTTCCAATCTTGCCTAGTAATGCCTAGTAGTGTGTAGTGATTATAATGTGTTTCCAAAGAACAATGTCATAATAAATTACAGCTCAAAGAAAATAAGATTTTTAAATTTTAAATCCCAAAACAAAAATGGAAAAGTCTGCCATTAGAAAAAGTTTTCTTAAACAGCTATATGTCTAATGCTATTCTACTGAAGACAAGCACAAAGGAGGAGGGAGGAGGGGTTTGCTAGGGGGTGGGGTTTAGAAGGCGTAAAAGTCTTCCACCGGGGAGCGAGTTCCTGCTGGAGGACCAGGAGACAAGTCCATGATAGTCGTGTGCAGCAGCCCTGGGGACTCTGGCTGTAGTAGTAGTAGTAGCAGCAGCAGCAGCAGCAGCAGCAGCAGCAGCAGCAGCAGCAGGGGGCAGAGACTCAGCCTTTTATTAGGGTCCCGCCCATCAGGGAGGGGTCACAGGTCAGGGAGGAAGAGGGGGATAATGTACAAGGAGATGCTGGTGGCTGCGGGAGGCTGCCGCTCACTGCTGCACTTGTGCTGTGATCACGTACAGGAGAAGAGAAGTCAAGGCACAATACAAACATGGCAGGAGAAACAAATGGCACAAATCAATAAGCCTACAACAGAAACGTCATGAGAAATACTGGCAAGTCTCACACATTTCTGCTATTAAACTGTAATTCACAAAATGCTTTTTTTTTTTTTTTTTTTAGCTGTTACATGAAAGAGAAGAAATAATCAATGATCTGTTCCATTTTAGTGCAAGTAGTTAGATAATGTGGTAATACCAAACTAGGGATGCAAATTATCGATTAATTCATTAATCTATAGTTGACTGACCTTATCGATCGACTTACGATTAACTGATAAGCGGCATTTTCCACCTGAATTTTAGCGTTTCAATAGGGTCTTTAAGAATATAAGCTATAGTAACATAACACTGAGTCAAAAATATATCATAGTATTATTATATTGTATATTCCTCAATTAATTATTCCTTACTAAAAAGCACACAAATATATTGATGCTGAATAATAAAATACATTCTTTATTGAATATAATTGAGGACTGGCTCAGTTGTTGCACTTGCAGCATGGAAATCTTGAAATTAAAAGGAACAGAAGAAATGAAATAACAGAATGTTATTTAGTCTACATATTATGATGAAACCAGTGAATCCAGGCTATTTTTTAGGACATTCTCAATATTTATTTTGAACTAAGGCATCAACAATATTTCTCTCCCTTAATCTGTGAAGGGTTAAAGTACAAAATATACATTTTACAGGGCCCCTGGACACAGCATAAAACATTACAGGGCCTCAAACCAGAACAATCAAGAAATTATAAAAGCATGTAAGTTACATGCTTTTATAATTTCAAAAATATATGGTTCTAGGTCCAGCTCTACTGTGAGTTGTACGGCAACATCCAGAGAGGAAAGGGTTACATGATGTAACGCTATGGTCTTTCTCGCGAGTGGGTTCGCATCTCGTGTTCACATTCCAGAGTAGCGCCCTCTAGCGATTAGTTACAATTAATGCAACGTCTTGAACGACAATTAATTGTAAGTCGATTAATTGCTGACATCCCTATACCAAACTGTGACACCCCTAAGAAAAAAAACAATATTTATCAGTCTGTTACCTATGGAAGCAGGTTGTCCCCTGATGACACCATTCTTTGTCCTTTCTTCCCAATCCAAAACTTCTTTATATATCAACTCTAAAAACACACATCACATCTGGTTAAATATCATACTTCTTTCTCAGTGCACCATTGTGCTTCAGCATTCATCATGTGAGAAGCTGACAATGATCACACCTCATATGTGAACCACATTTATAGCTGTGTGAGAAAGAAGTGCATTTTACAGAGCCCTGGAAATGACATAGGTGAATAAATAAAATAAGGTGTGGGAACAACTTATAAGGTGTGGGAACAACTTATAAGGTGTGGGAACAACTTATAAAGTATAAGGTGTGGGAACAAGTTATAAGGTGTGGGAACAACATATAAGGTATAAGGTGTGGGAACAAATTATAAGGTATAAGGTGTGGGAACAAGTTATAAGGTGTGGAAACGAGTTATAAGGTGTGGGAACAACTTATAAGGTGTGGGAACAAGTTATAAGGTATAAGGTGTGGGAACAAGTTATAAGGTGTGGGAACAACTTATAAGGTATAAGGTGTGGGAACAACTTATAAGGTGTGGGAACAACTTATAAGGTGTGGGAACAACTTATAAGGTGTGGGAACAACTTATAAGG
Organism: Paratrypauchen microcephalus; assembly: GCA_036785185.1. Taxonomy (NCBI): domain Eukaryota; kingdom Metazoa; phylum Chordata; class Actinopteri; order Gobiiformes; family Gobiidae; genus Paratrypauchen; species Paratrypauchen microcephalus. Next base: position 213,048 of record JAVJIX010000126.1, read on the forward strand.
TGTGGGAACAACTTATAAGGTGTGGGAACAACTTATAAAGTATAAGGTGTGGGAACAAGTTATAAGGTGTGGGAACAACATATAAGGTATAAGGTGTGGGAACAAATTATAAGGTATAAGGTGTGGGAACAAGTTATAAGGTGTGTGAACGAGTTATACGGTGTGTGAACGAGTTATAAGGTGTGTGAACGAGTTATAAGGTGTGTGAACGACTTATAAGGTGTGTGAACGAGTTATAAGGTGTGGGAACAACTTATAAGGTGTGGGAACAACTTATAAGGTGTGGGAACAACTTATAAGGTGTGGGAACAACTTATAAGGTATGGGAACAAATTATAAGGTGTGGGAACAAGTTATAAGGTGTGTGAACGAGTTATAAGGTGTGGGAACGAGTTATAAGGTGTAGGCAGGAGCTATAAGGTGTGGGAACAACTTATAAGGTGTGGGAACAACTTATAAGGTGTGGGAACAACTTATAAGGTGTGGGAACAACTTATAAGGTGTGGGAACAACTTATAAGGTGTGGAAACAACTTATAAAGCATATACAGGGAGTCCTCGGGTTACGACGTAGATCCGTTCTTAAGACGCGTCGTAACCCGAATTTCGTCGTAAACCGGATTTTGCCTTTGATCTTCCAACCAAAGCACCAATAACCTTTCCATCTCAATAATTAGACCACTACGCTGCTTGGTTATCACTGCCGCTTTCATAGGAGCAGATCAGAGCCCACATCAGGTACTTCCACCCACATTGGACACGCACACGAGGCTGTCTTCTTCTCCCTACAACCACAACAGAGCGTATTCTTGCGCCGTGCGCCGCGCGCCGTTCGTGTTTGTTTACATCTCTTACCACGCTAAACCGCGTAAGACGGAATGACGCGTAATATATACATATTTTTTTTAATGGGGGCGCGTTCGTAACCACGAAACGTCGTAACCCGAGACCGTCGTAACCCGAGGACCCCCTGTATAGCCAACCTCATTGCCTACACACGTACACACAGGCTGTAGCTCACCATGGTAGCTCCGGAAATACTAGACGCAATTTTATTATATTTTAATACTGGACTCAGATACACAGAAATCCTCCATGCACTTGCATTCCAACATGGCTTTTAACATGGTATTTTAATGGGCTTTGCCGTCGTAGTTTTTCTGACCTATGAACGGCTATAGATTTCATCATCAGCCAACTAAACAGCCAAGGTCGCCGCTGGATGCACGCAAAGTGCCTGGAACATGGCATTCAGGCAAAAAAAGAGGATGTACGGATTATCCTTCAACTACTGGACCCAGAGAGTGTTCGCCGTCGTCGTAGACTTCAGCGCAGACAGTACTTTTCCAAAGTACCAAATTTCATTTGGCATGTCGATTCTTATGACAAAATAAAGCCATTTGGAATCTGCATGAACGGATGCATAGAGGGGTTTTCCCATAGGATCGTTTGGCTGAAAGCCGCACACACAAGTAGTAACCTGTGAGTGATTGGCAGTTACTATGTGGATGCAGTGGCGAGGTTAGGTGGATGCCCGAGAATCGTACAAACTGATTTTGGAACTGAGAATGTGACTGTGCGAGACATCCAGAAGTTCTTCAGGCGTGATGGAGAAGACGACAGGGCAGGGGACCGAAGCTACATCTCCGGGGCCAGCACTGCAAATCAACGTATTGAGTCTTGGTGGGGCCAGTTGCGTAGACGACAACGGCGTAGCGCAACACTCTCTGGGTCCATTAGTTGAAGGATAATCCATAGATCATCTTTTTGCCTGAATTCCATGTTCCAGGCACTTTGCGTGCATCCAGCGGTACCCGTGATGGCGACCTTGGCTGTTTAGTTGACTGATGATTAAATCTATAGTCGTTCCTAGGTCAGAAAAACTACGACGGCGAAGCCCATTAAAATACTTAAGACTTAAAATAAAGCCATGTTGGAATACAAGTGCATGGAGGATTTCTGTGTATCTGAGTCCAATATTAAAATATAATAAAATAGCATCTAGTATTTCTGGAGCTACCATGGTGAGCTACAGCCTGTGTGTGTACGTGTGTAGGCAACGAGGTATATATATGCTTTATAAGTCGTTCCCACACCTTATAACTCGTTTCCACACCTTATAACTTGTTCCCACAACTTATAACTCGTTCCCACACCTTGTCATTTTATTTATTCACCTATGTCACTTCCAGGGCTCCGTAGAATTTAGAGCACTGGATACAAAAAAGCATTTTCTGTTTTACTCTACGGTGTCCCACTGGGGTCAATTATAGGTCCACTAATATTTTACAGTCCTCTAGCCATGCTTTGGTTTACTTCAATCTTTAGTTTATATTTTGACAGTTTGACTAATAATGGGAGTACATTTAACTATAATGTTATTACAATATTAAACAATGTCATCGATATCGCATTTTTCCTATGTAAAAGATCACATTTGTACCTTTCCATTCTTCAACCGTGTGCTCTCTCTCATCCAGCTGCTTGTCTGTGATCACTGGTGGAGGCTAAAACAGGATAAATGCACTTGTTAGTATTCAAAAACATTTAAATGGAAAGTTTAAGGTGGTCTTTTCTGTGTCGTTTATACAAATGCATAAAAAAAAGATCTACAAAGCAAATACAAGCTGAACTATTCTCTGCCTTGAAAATATGATGTAGCAGTGCCGTGTCAGATCTAAAAGAGCACTTAAACTATTATGGCAGCAGATACCTGAGGCTAGAGTAACAATAGGGAAGATATCAATGTGCAGTTTTGCAGTTTTTTCCCACACAGCCCGGTGCCATTTCTGAAGAAGCACTGGACTGTCAAAATAACTAAACATGTTTGAATGCTGTTTTCAAGTAAAAAGGTAGTATTACTCAAACTCATATGCACTAGAGCAGGGGTGTTAAACATCCGGCCCTCCAAGACCTTTAATCTGGCCCTCGGCTGATTTTCTATTGAAATATTTTATATTATATTATATTTAAATTTTCTATTAAAATATTGGTAATTTTCTGCGCAGCTTAGCATAGCAGCGTCTCCAGCGCCTCTGTGCGTGGCCCCTCCCACCAGAGCAGCACAAATGAAAACTCGCCTCTTTCCAAACGCTCTTAAAGGACCATCGTTTTGACTGTTGACATGACACCCTCATCAGGAAAATGTCAAAAATGAGGAAAGTGGACGCCGAGTACAGGATTTTCCAAGAAAAAAATCCTATTTGTTGACGGAGGTGAATGGGAAACCTGTATGTTTGTGATGAAATTGCATTTTTCTTAAAGGTCCCATGGCATGAAATTTTCACTTTCTGAGGTTTTTGAACGTTAATGTGAGCTCCCCTACCCTGTTTAGGCCCCCCCCCCCATGGTTAAAAGTTGCGAAATGTCTAAACTGAGCATTTGCGATCCTTCTCTGCGTTACAAAAAATCGGAGCTCAAACGGGCGATTTTGAACAAGGCACCTTATTGACGTCAGATCGAAAAAAGAAATGCAAATGCAGTTCCACCCCCGTCTGTCTGAACTCAGCGTCTCTGTAAATCACGCCCAGAGAGTTTGGACTGCGAATGCGCTAGGCAATGCGAAAGGCGTTTTTTTATTTGCCTGGAGGCACGTCCGAGTGTTTCTAGGCTCGGAAGTCCTTTATCTGAGCCTCTGGACCTTTGAACAGCAGTGGTTTAATTTTATTTTCTGTGGAAATTAGTTTATTTTTCAATTGAACGCTTCAAATCTCTCCCCCCGTGCAAAAACACGGAAATGGATCAGCTGAGAGCTAGAGCGGAGAGCGGAGAGTTTGGCCACGCCCCCACCCTCTACTATTGGCCAGCTCTTTTCTCCTCATTTGCATTCAAGCAACAACGCCCATTATGGACTGTTCAGAGAGAGAAAAAAATACTCTTTCTCATCTTATCTCTGTTTCTCATGCACTGAGTGTTGATTTTGAAGAAGGATTCATTTACAGTATTAGGGAACCATTAAGGAGCCATATAAAAGCATCAAGAAGTACCATGTCATGGGATCTTTAATGTTTCAGGTTGTTCATAATATTATAATATTTTGTAAAAGAAAGAGTTCATCAAATAAAAAAGACATTCTGTAATAGAATTGCACAAATATTTGGACTTATTTCTATTTTTGGGGTATATATGCCATCAGTTTTCTGATCCGGCCCCTTTGGGATCAGAGTAGGTTGGATAAGGCCCCCGGACCAAAATGAGTTTGACACCCCTGCACTAGAGAGTAGAATGCATTTACAAAGGTTTAATTGTTAAACTAATTTTGTTGCAGAATAATTTGCGCTGATTCATTATTGCATTATTAAAAGGTCCCACGTTATACTATTCAATGATCCATGTTGTAATGTTGTTTCCTCATCAAAAAATCTTACCCGGAATTGTGTTTTGCTTCATTCACATGATTAACACAAAAACCCTGCACAGACTGACTTCTCTCAAACTAGAAACACTCTGTTCCACCTTATGATGTCATGTGGTAATGTAGGAAGTGTTTCACTGTCTTTTTAAACTCCATACAACTTCACTAGAATCATTTGGATGATTTCAACCCTGGAATTGCCAGTCCCTATTGAACTAAATGTAAAAGGAGCTGTAAACCTGAAAACTAGTGCTTCATGGCATCACGAGGTGGACCAGAGCATTTGAAGACGTAGACAGACTAATAATAAAGGATTACTAAAACATTCATGAAGGAAACAAAACACAACTCTGGGTTTGTTTTTGATGAGGTAACAACATTCTAACATGGGTTAAAGCTCACAAGAATCCATTTTATGTAATATAGGACTTTTAAATCTCTGAAATGGAAGACTGAGTTAATTATAATTTGACTGTGTTCCAGGTTAGAACTCTTATTGTTATGTATTTTGTCACTCTAACATTTTGGATTTCAACCAACTGTAGTAGAAAAATAGCATATAATATCCACCACTGCAGAATCAGTTAATAGGACTTCACTTTTAAATAGCATTTTAGGCAATATTTTTAGTAGTGGTACTTACAGCTTCTACTTCACTTGGATCGTACCACACGTTGATGTAGGGGTGTTGTAGAGCTTCATCCACCGAGATCCTTTTTGATGCATCTATTACCAGCATTTTGGATAGGAGGTCTCTGGCTTGGCTCGCTGCAAATACCATGGACAAAGTGGGAGATGTTTAGCTTTGAAGAAATACAAACAAAGTGATTGAATAAACAGTACAATTATTTAGACGAGAGAAGTTAAAATAAACTAAATTGTGCCTCAGTAAAATAAATCAGCCAGAAGTGTTTCATTACTGTTATGCATAACTGCATAAAGACTTCAGTTATTAATTTCACTAATGCGTAGTTATCACAGTTTTCCCTAGTTTGACAGTTTTGGGGAAGTTCAGATGGCAATTTTACTTTCTGGTTAAAAATGAGCAGTTCTTACCAAGCAACCTTGTCTAAGACACTCAAAGACACGTCTTTGAGTGTCTTGAAAAGCGCTTTATAAATAAAATGTATTATTATTATTATTATTATTATTATTATTATTATTATTATTATTATTATTATTATTATTATTATTATTATTATTATTATTATTATTATTATTATTATTATTATTATTATTATTATTATTATTTACATAGTTAATATCTGACAAAGAAAAATTTTGGATAGAATTTTCTATATTGACATTGGATTCCTTTTTAGAACTAATCACTACAAACTATAACAAATATGTAATAATTAGAAAAAACATACAACCAGCTTGACTGAAAGGACTGTTCCACATTATGAACACATTTATTATGAATGCATTTATTTATTTTTTTTATTCTGAGATAATATTTTATACAGACTGAAAATAATGCAAAATTAATTTTTGAATGTCTTTCAAAACGTGTTTTGAGTCCTGATTTTTTTTTTTTTTTTTTTTTTTTAATAGTGTAACTTTATTTTTTTTATAGTGTAACATTGTGTTCTGCTTCCTGATTGGCCAAGAGACCTTTGCCGATTGATGTTTTAGATGGGGGACGCAGCGGGGGAGGACGGGACCAGACTGGAACTAGACCGAGACCAGACCGGGACTAGACCAGGACTAAATCAGGTCTAAACCTGGACTAAACCAGGACTAGACCAGGTCTAAACCAGGATTAAACCACCGCGGCTCTTTGCTTGGTTTCATGCGGCTCTTGCGTTCGTTCATGTCGAGGTTTGATGTGCGTGTTCGCTTCGTGGCTCGGACTGCGTGCAGTACGGTTTGGGCACGGGTCTCGTGCTCGTAGCCCCGGATGGGACACGCGGTCTCGCGCTGGTCATGCTACTCTGTCACGGATTTGACCACGATGAGCGGGTGCACGTGTCCGCGCCCCCCCCATGCTTTACTATTAATACATTTTGTTGAAAATCTATGAAAGTTTGAGTGTTTAAACGAGAGAAATGTGAGTAAACGTTAATTCGAGAGATTACTGTACTGACAAATATCGGTCGTTAATATCGCCCCAGTTTTACACATCGGGCCGATACCGATATATTAAAAATTAGGCATCCCACCGTATTGTAGACAGATGCTCTTTGGGAAGGACTGTTGACTCTAGGGCAAAATTTCAAAAATGCGTAGAAAAATTGAAAAATTATGAAAACCCAAGGCACTCTGTTCAGAAAAGTTAAAAAGCCTTTATTGCACCTTGGCTATTAAAGTTAAAAACATATGCACTATTGCATTTTGGCCAACATAGTCTTCATCAGGACTAAAGAAGTGGACTAAGGGAGTGTGACGTTACCCATAGCGTTCAGCCCCAGGCAAATGAAAGTACGAGACTAGCAGTTATATAGGCAAATTTGGAGGCAAGTTCTGTATTTATGCATAAAATAGCAAAACTAAAAACAGCAGGATCATGTAGAGAGTGTTAATACAAACATTTTAAGACCAAAATGATGAGGGAGGGGGGACAGTTTTTCAATATAAAGACATTTGGACTAGGGATGTCAACAATTAATCGACTAACGATTAATTGTCGATCAAGACGTTGGTCGACCAAAATGCATTAATTGTAATTAATCGCTAATCGCGGACACGTGCACCCGCGTGGTCACGAAACAAGGCAACCGTGCACCGCGCTGCGCCAAGCTCGACTCACAGCCGGCCGCAGGCGCCAACGGCACTGCCCGGTGTACGCGCGGGCCTCGTCCGGGGCTGCTGAGCACGAGATCGAACCGCGGCGCCCGGTGTACTGCCGAAATGCGTAGTCTCAGCCCGAGCCACAAACCAGCCGCACGAAACCAGCAGCGGCATGTGGTGGTTTAATCCTGGTTTAGTCCAGGTTTAGACCTGGTTTAGTTCTGGTCTAGACCTGGTTTAGTCCACATTTAGTCCTGGTCTAGTCTCTTAGCCAATCAGGATGCAGAACACAATGTTGCACTCTTAAAAAATGTTACACTATAAAAAATAAATAAATAAATCTGCGAACCGCGATAAAGCGAGGGATTACTGTATTTTGTTATTCAGCATCAATACATTTGTCTGCTTTTTACTAAGGAATAATTAATTGAGGAATATACAATATAATAATACTATGATATATTTTTGACTCAGTGTTATGTATACTATAGCTTATATTCTTAAAGACCCTATTGAAACACTAAAATTCAGGTGAAAAACGCCGCTTATCAGTTAATCGTTAATCGATCGATAAGGTCAATCAACTATCAATTAATGAATTAATCGATAATTTGCATCCCTAATTTGGAGTCAATAGAGCCGAAGTGCCCCCATGCTCGCTTCGTATTTGGAATGTGGTGACTAGCGGGTTAGCCATGTCCATTTGTATATACAGTATATGATAAAGGCACATGGTCCTTTTCAAAACAGTCCCTTGGGTTTTTGTGGTCCGATTTTCTATCCTCGTTTTTGAGATTTTACCCTACAACCACTTAAATATTTTTACATTTACTTTGTTATAGATGTTTTTACTGCTCAAAACATCTTGTAAAAACACTTCATGGACTTTAATGCCATACTGTGAAACATTCAAGGCATTTCAATAACGTCTCTATGGGAGAACGCAGTTAGCAGAGCATCTACCAGAAAAGTTACATAGCGCACCTCTAGTCTAGCCTGCTTGTCTGGGGGCAGATTCTATTTCTCAATATGATGTGGGAAACTTGGAGTGCACTATAGTAGACATTCAGACTAACTGGCACACACACGCACACACGCACACACACACATGCGCGCACGCACACACGCACAGTACAATGTGGAAGTGTGTGTAGGGAGCTGTGTGACGTCAAACCCCTATGCCTTTACATTCTTTCCATATAAGACTGTTGTACTTCCATAATGTTAAATACTTCCTTGTGGGGCAGGATGTGAGGGCAGGGTACATCTGCATCTAAAGAGCGCTCTTTAGATGTGTGAGTGCATGAAACGGATTAAATGAGAATACAACACTTCAAATTCTGCATTTCAAAAAAGTAAGCAAACTTGAAACTTTTAGTAACTTGTTTTATACAGGAAATGGCCCCAATTTCTTCATCAAGATACTGAGTTTGATCGCATTTTTGAATTATTGACAAAGAAATAAACAGTTTTGTAAAATGCAGTATTATATTATTTATAAAACTAACACATACAAAATGTCCCTCTTGTTTTGGTGTCCCTCTTCCAACCTATTTGAGATATATTGCCATTTTTAAATTGTGTTTCTAATATTGATACATTTCTATGAATATTTAGACTTGTTAAAAATATTTTAAAAGATCCTATATTACGCCTAAAGTGGCTATTGTGAGCTTTAAGCCAGAGGTCTTCAACAGGGGGGTCGTGGAGGTACTGCAGGGGGGTCGCAAAATCTTTTGATTTCACTTTAAAATAATATAATTTTATATTTTATAGTGTAAAATACAGTATTAACCTGTGTATTATTTCCTTGTATTGGATGTACCATAACAGAGTAGCAATGTTTATACATGACACTAAGCTCAATTTAATATAAAACACAATTCTATGCCGTATATATAGTAGGGGGTCCCTGGCCCAGTTCGCCATCTGTTTGGGGGTCCCTGGCCTGAAAAACGTTGAAGACCCCTGGTTTAAGCCATGTTAGAATGCTGTAACCTCATCAAAAACATACCTGGAGTTGCATTTTGTTTCAACAACACAGGTTTTAGTAAACCTTTATTATTAGGGGCCGTTTAGACGAGGACGATTGCGATTGAAAACGACAAAATATTCTATCGGAAGTGTCTTTCGTTTACACGGCAACTGCGCTGTCGGGCTCTGAAACCGCAAAAATCTGAAGACTCCTTCCAGAGTGTGGAGTTCTGAAGACGGCCCGGGTCGTGTCTCCGTCTAAACAGCAAGAAGCGCAAAACATGTTCACGTCGCATACACCTGACTGGATGCGCCAAACCGGTAAAAACAATAACAATACGTCGCAGGTGACAGAGGCGAGTTTGAACAAGACCGGGCAGAACCAGTCAGTGGTGGGACAATTTTGAGAATGGATTAGTTGATGACAGTGCTTGGGTGGAAAACTTCAGAATGACTAAACAAGCTCTTGTTGCATTAAGCGAAGAGCTCCGACCCGACATCGAGGGCGAAACAACCGCAATGAGAGCCCCTGTCGGTGTCCTGAAAAAGGTAGCTCTGACATTATATTAGCGGCCTGGCATGCATATTCAATCGAATTCGCCCACTTTTGCGTCTTCGTATAAACAAACATTTCCTGTTGAGAACGCTCGTCTAAACGCGGATAAAAAATTGAAGACAAGACGCCACTTTTGCGTCTTCTGTTTTGGTCGTTGCCGTATAAACGTAGCCTTAGTCTGACTACATCCCCAAAGCTCAAAATACTGTTGCACTTTGTGATGTCATGACGCGGTAGTTTAAGTCAACAGCTACATTTTGCCTTTAGTTTAGCAGAGACAGACAATTCCAAGCATGAAATTATGTCTGGTGAAAGTGAATAGAGTTTACAAACACACTTCCTGTACTGTATTACCACATGACATCAAGGTGGACCAGAGTGTTTTCAGTTTGCGAGAAGAACTCAGCCTAAATATGCAGGATTTGTGTGTTAAATGTATGAATGAAACAAAAAAAACCTCCAGGTATGTTTGTTATGAGGAAACAACATTATAACATAGATCAGAAAATAGCGTAATATGGGCCCTTTAAATTGCTCATTTTAATCTACATTTAAACACAATTTTAATTGCTCTCATTAGTTGGGAGTTGCCGTTAACATGCTGTATTAGCACTGTGTGTCAAAAAGGATCCCCAACACAATTTAAAAGGGCTTTGCAGTTTTTGGTGCCACTTGCTGTGAGATTTTCTATCATTGATCCTTCTTTATCACATGAAAACACTGAAGGTGACTTCTACCGCACCAACAAACATGGTTTTGAACTATTGGTTTCAGAATCGGACTAAAACAGTTCCAGATGAATTGTCACTGTTAATCAAATTTTAATTGAATCGAGATGCAGTTGCTTAAAATTGTCAATGATCATAAAGTCTTTTTAAGAGAAGTCTATAGCCAATCCTCACTAAAAGCATTTGGGACAGAATTCAGACATTGGAGGAAGAAATTTGACCATTTTTTAAAATGTTAAATGTAAAAGTCAATCTTTTTTTTTTTCCCCCAAATCAAAGCCAGGAAAAATGCAGCTCCCAGACCGTTGTTACAGTGACGTAGTTTTAGTTGGAGGTTTTGAACACTGCCCACACACAGTTTAAAAAGCTACAGCAGAGCTGGTGTTCGAATCATTTGAATAAGTGATCCGTTACCATCTTGAATTTAGAAAATTTCCTTTTCTTCACTTTGGGGTCATTTAGAACGTAATGAAACCCAAATGTGAAACGCCATTTCAAAAAAAAGAAAAAAAAGAAAAAAAGATGTTTGACTTTTTCATTATGTGATAAGCAGCTTGTGGCCAATTTTTTTTATGGTTTTATTCTGGAGGCTCCACTGAATAACTTGTGCACCTACATTTGCATTTAACACTCTGCATGAAAAGTGCCATTTGTGAATTCATATCCTTTATACGGTTACCTTTTGTTAAATAATAAATTCCTCTGCTCATTTTCAGGCTTTAATAATAGATCTTTATCACTAACAGGAAATGGCAGGGATGACCTCAATAAATGGATATACTGCCTTTAATTAGTGGAGTCTTTGTAACAATAGGCTGCTTTTCTGAAAAACAATGTATGTTTTTCACTAGAGCTGGGCAATTCATAGAATGAATTTGATTAATTTGGGTTTTGAAAAATTGCAAAAATCATGAAATCAAGGGTTGTTATGAAACAAGTTTACTCCTGACTTTATTTGCAAAGCAGGTTTATTGTGCCATTACAATTATATAAACTGCCTTAAATTACATTTGTATAGATATCTAATTATTAGATATCTATACAAATGTAATTTAAGGCGGTTTATATAATGATAAGAATCAAAATGTAAAAACGAGCAGTCCCCTCTGACTAAAATCGTAATCACCCAGGGTGTGCAAAAAAAAACAAAAACAAACAAAAAACTATTGCTTAGCCCTAGTTTTCCCCAATAATCACATTTTTGTTCCTGCCTTTGGGTCATACTGTAACACCAATAAAGGAAAACTATATAATAACAGAAACAAAACATTCAAGTTTCCACCTAAAACAATATAGCCCAAATAAAATTGCATTTGCACACAATAATTACTTTATCACAATGAATTCTTATTAGTCTCTGGTTTTATAGACATTACTTTTGCCACTATAGTAAAATTTAAAACCACAGAATAAAAATTTAACACAAAATAGCAGTTTCTTCTAGTACAGTATAACCATGTGGTCTTATTCTAGTTCTGACCAATCTCATTTTTTTTCTTCTATATTTCCAATATTGATACATGATTACCAAATGAGTATCTAGATTTGATAGTTGCTGTAGCATCAGTTAGTAACTGGGTATTCATTTTTGACACCCTAATACATTTCAAGGCTTATACATCCACATGACACAAAGAGACAGATACTGTACATCTCCAGGACGATTTTAGTTTTGGCCAACCTACTACCTAGAAATTACAACCAAAGGGGAGTGGATGATTTTGTAGTCAATTTTAATTATATAATTTCAGGAAAATAATCAAAACTGGCCCAAAAATATCAGATTTTATCAGCTAAAATATAACCATGAAAAAAAATTAATACAAAAAAACAAAAACAGGCCCATCTCTAACCTAACAAGTAACAATTTGCAGCCAACACTGTCATGTCCACACAATAGTGAATCCCAGGTGCGCGTTACCTTTGAGTTTGTTGTGTTCGGAGTCTGCGGGGAACAGGACATCTGGGAAGAGCTTTTCGAAGCTGTATCCGGCATAGCGCGGCCGGTTCTCCACATATGTGCGCACAGATTGGTTCAGCTTCATGAGGAACTCCTGAGAGGGTGTGCCCAGCTGCTCGATCACCTTGTTCCACTGGTCAATGTCTGACAGGTACACGGTTAAGGACACTACCACGGCGTGTACAGGGGATGTGTGGGAGGAGGGCTGGTGGGGAACAGGGGTAGGGCTGCACAATTTTGGGAGATGATCTAATAGCATTTTTTCTTAGTATTGAGATTGTGATTTATGTATAGAAATGAGGATTCTTTTCAGAGTGCACATTGTAAACAACTCCATTAGCATTAACATTTGAGAGAAGACTGAAATCTTAAAGATCCCATGACATGGTACTTCTTGATGCTTTTATATGGCTCCTTAATGGTTCCCTAATACTGTAAATTAATCCTTCTTCAAAATCAACACTCAGTGCATGAGAAAGAGAGATAAGATGAGATCAGCTGTGCCCTGTGCGCTCTGACCCACTTCTGTGTTTTTGCGCGGAGGGAGAGATGAGAAAAATGTGTTTATTGAAAAATAAACACATTTCCACAGAAAATAAAATTAAACCACTGCTGTTTCAGATATCCACAGGCTCAGATAAAGGACTTCCGAGCCTAGAAACACTCACAAGTTCCTCCAGGCAAATAAAAAAACGTATTTCGCATTGCGTAGCTCCTCCGCAGTCCAAACTCTCTGGGCGTGATTTACAGAGACGCTGAGTAGAGACAGACGGGGGTGGAACTGCATTTGCATTTCTTTTTTCGATCTGACGTCAATAAGTTTCCTTGTTCAAAATCGCCCGTTTGAGCTCTGATTTTTTCTAACGCAGAATAGGATCGCAAATGCTCAGTTTAGACATTTCGCAACTTTTAACCATGGGGGGGGGGGGCTCACATTAACGTTCAAAAACCTCAGAAAGTGAAAATTTCATGCCATGGGACCTTTAACTGAAACCAATTACATTTGTAGAGTTAAAAAAAAAAAATGAAGTTTGCATTTTTTTTTTTTTTTTCATGAATAACAGGATAATTTGCAGTTTTTAGTGGGCATTCAATTTCTTAAAAATTGTGGTCTGTGCAATAATTACATCTACTCAAATTGCAATTTCAATATGATGTATTGTGCAGAGAGGGGTAAACAAAAATGATCACTGATTGGCCAGAGGTGACAAAGCAAATCTAGTTTCTGCAGTAGAAAGAGATGCTTAAATGTCACACTCTAAAAAGGTCAGCTACACTGTCCTCTGGGAAAACTACTACACAGATAAAAACTATGGAACATTTCAATGGCACATGAGGATTGACAGTGACAATGGAAAATTATAGTATTTTCTGTTGGGTCAAAAGCAAACAATGAGAACAAAACTTTAAACTGCTTTAAACCGTTAATAAATAATTTGATAATTAAAGAAATTCCATTTAAATTTCTTTTACAACAGTTATCTAGAAAAAGGTGCAATTACTGGCATTGCTATATTTAATTTCTTAAGATTCATAGAACTGTAGTTATGATCACAACTTTATACTATATGTCTTGATCCATATTTCTATTTAAACAATACTGTGTAGTAATCACTAATACTATGCATTGCACTTGTTAAATAGGCCATATAGAGAAATATTAAAAGGAGAATTAACGTTTTTTTACAATCTGAGCCTTATTTCGGTAATAAAACCAGTTGTTTTAATCACCCATAGTACTTTGGTGTCATATGGAGCACTTCCAAAGATGTTTTAGATTAGCGATAGCCGTAGCGCGAGCATGTAATATATGCCCCGAGCAGTCTCCAAATAACACAAACTTTAGCACTTTTCAAATCATAGAAGCTCAATGTCTTAGTCTACACTTTCGTTTGAGTCAAAAGTGGCCTGTAATCCGAGATTTATCCATAATTTACAGTTTTGCGTTTCATGTTTGGCTCCCGGGAGCTGAGAGTGAAATAAACTGTGACCTCCTCATCTACTCGAAACTATGGCTAAATCTCGGATTACAGGCCACTTTTGACTCAAACGAAAGCGTAGACTAAGACACTGAGCTTCTATGATTTGAAAAGTGCTAAAGTTTGTTATTTGGAGACTGCTCGGGGCATATAATATAACTCGTGTTACAGATATCGCTAGTCTAAAACATCTCCGCAAGTGCTATGACATCAACGTGCTATGGGTGAGTAAAACAACTTGTTTTATTACCGAAATAAGGCACAGATTGTAAAAAACGTTAATTATCCTTTAAGCCAGTGCTGTAAAACTGTGGCTAAGGAGGATCACCAACAACTGTATGAAATGTATCCAGATGCATTTGAACCAGAATAATATATTAAAGTTCAAACATATGAGCAAACACCACGGAGAAAGCTCATCATCTGTGCAGGTCCCTCTCAAGGATACGGTCAGTGCCTGGGAACAGCACACTACCCCGGACCATTTCAGCCATGATGCAGCCCACAGACCAGACATCAACTGAAAATGACATGACACCACCCCGTTAGCATGCAGGACAACACAACCAAACACAAACGCAAAAAAGTACAACGTGTGCATGGTGAGGAGTGAAGAACACAACTGAAGATGAGGCATGCAGATGAGGGCTCTCCTATGTAGGCATTCTGCCAGGGCTAAACCATTTTTACAATACCTACATCTTAATCTGGCCTAATAAAGCACCAACAAATACTTAATTCATCCAAGATTGCAGTTTTTGTTTCTGTATCCTTTGCATGAGTCCCATGTTTCATCGTATAATAATGTGTGAGACCATTTGGGCAGAAGGGAGACACCAATTAATATTCTTTGTTCCAGAGAGCTATTGAATGTTAACCACAGATTTTGCCCCCTTTGTTTTAAGGAATACCTGTGCCACTAATTTAGATGACAATTAAAAATCAGATTAGATACTTAATAATTAATCTGATTTTTGTATGTTTACATGCACAAGAGAAATCTCATTATAGGATGCACTTTTGCTAGAGTAGTTGTTGTATTTGACGGCCAAGTACATAATTCTCCCAATTCTCTGAATAATAAGAAAGACATCAGATTACTCACATCAGATGTACAGTACATGGCCTTGAACAAGCTCACCAAATTAATATCCGATTTCTAGACTTTTAAAATTACCTAAAAAGGACATGCAAACTACAAATTAATGAGTGACTAATCAGAGTGACAATGATCAGAAAGAAATCTGATCATTTTGCTGTTTAAATTTCATTTGATATGGAGCGTGCATGTAACTACAGTCACTTTTCAAAAATAATAATCAATAATTGATAATTCCAGAAATCAGATAATGATTTTTGTTGTGCATGTGAACATAGCCACTGTGCTCAATAAAGTAGTGGGTCTCCAAAATAAAATGGCACAATTTAAAATGCTACTCCTTAAGACAGTTGTAGTTTTTATACATGTGTAGATGTATAGCCATTCTGAGATGAGGAGCATGCAGATGAATGAGCCCAACTTAAGACATGAGACTGTTTGTGGAGCCGTTTTAATGCCAGTCACCGCTGCAAGCAGCTCAAGGATACAATCCCTTCCTGGAAAAAGGATTTTGTGGCGCACCATTTCTGCCATAATGCAGCCCACAGCCCAAATGTCCACTACACGCACGGCAGCAGAGAGAAAGAGAAGGAAAGAGGAGAGAGGAAGAGGAGGAGAGAGGAGGCAGAGGAGAGGGGAGCAAAGAAAAGAAGCAAGAAGTCAGCTGGAAAAATTAGGGTCAATGTTTTCGGTCAGAAGCACTACGGGTTATCGTGGCGTTTGCACCTTGGAGCCGCTGCACTTGGAAAGAAATTGCGTTCTCTGGATTAGGGTTGAATGATTTTGGAAGAACATCTAGTTGCACTTTTTCTGACAAGCACTGTGAATGCGATAAGATTGCCAATGTATTTTTTAATGATACAATTCTACTCAGATTTCATATTTTAAAAACACATTCAGGAGCACTGACATTTGAGAGACTGAAATATGAACTGCTAAACTGATCCAAGAATCTCATGCATTTCAGAATAAGTTTGTAGAGATCTAAACTACTTTAACGCCTTTAAAGGAAAAGTAACGTTTTTTTACAATCTGACACGTATCATTTTACAAATGATACGGGATCATTAGTAGAACAGAACGGCTACAACATAACTTCTTCAAAACTGCTCCATATGACACCAAACTGCTATGGGTGAGTAAAACTACTTGTTTTATTGCCGAAAGAAGGCTCAGATTGTAAAACGTTAAAAAAACGTTACTTTTCCTTTAAGATATGACAAATGATCGTTTGTAGGGGAAATTGTGTAACTGAAATAATTGCTGTTTTTACAATTTCTAAATTGCAATCACTTAAATTTTCCTTTCCATTTCGATAATTACCATTTCAAATTAAAATATATGAAGGCTGGAGCAAGATTCTTTGGGGCTCAGTGTTTATTGTGTACTTATGGAAACTTCTCAATTTGTTTGCAGATCATTAACATTTAAGATGTAGAGGATTGAATAATTAACATCTTATTAATAAGACTTATTAATAAAACTAAGTGCTTCCAAGTGTTCCAGTCTTCTCATTATTTATTGCATCTTATGTCATTTGAATTATATTGTTAATTTAAAAAGATTTACTGGAATGATCCCACTTTAGCGTTATTGTTTCAGTCTTATAAAGTGGTTTCAATATTATCATTTATCTTAAAGGTGCACTGTGTAACTTTTTGGTTGGGCGTCCATCACCTGCTTGTTTCTAAGGATATGTCATTCCTCTGCCCGGAATGTTCCACAGTAGGACATTAAACAGCTCTACCATACATTTTTTGGTGTTTTTTAAAGCCTAGAAAAGCCTTGAAAAACATTCTGATTGAGTGAGGTGTCCTCTCCACAGATCTGACCTGTAACTTGGTCTGGTCTCCATGAAGATAAAAGTTTTAAAGAAGTTTTAATCCCATACTGTGAAGCATTCCAGACAAAGCAATAACATGTCTATGGAGAAAAGCATTTGATGGACATTCCACCAGAGAAGTGACACAATGCATCTTTAATATTTGTAACAATGTATCGAGCTTCAAATTGTGTTGTAGTGACAGACCTATTCCACCCAGTCTATTAGAGAAAAGTGATTTGTAAGCAGGAGCGCCCGGTTCTTCTGCTGAAACATGCAAAAGTGCCTGTGTTCTGTGGCTGCCCTCTTAATAAATCATCAAACACATGCTGAAGCTCTCCCCACACAGGAAGTCCACCACATGCCCCCCGATGGTGACCTTTACTGGAGCAGTGTGTGTGAGAGTGTGTGTGAGAGTGTGTGTGTGAGAGTGTGTGTGTGAGAGTGTGTGAATGAGTGAAAGGGAGGTGCAGTGCACATAGGAGACAGGCCGTGCAGCAGCGTGGGCCAATCAGCTGCTGGCACTCACCGTTGGCCTGGTAACCCATGCCCAGGATGACCTCCGGGGCACGGTAGTAGCGGGTCACCACATAAGGGGTCATGAGGAGACCCGTGGCTGCTGTCCGGGCCAAACCGAAGTCCAGGATCTTCAAAGTGCAGTCGGATTTAACAACGATGTTACTGGGCTTCAGGTCCTGTCAGAGAGTGCACAGAGACACACCATTTACTGTGAGCAAAGTGAATGAACAGACAAGTGCAGGTCTCTACTCCAGGTGGATCTATAAAACATGTTAAGATTTTGTTAGGTAACGTATTGACACTGGTAGGAAGGGAAGATTTTGTGCCGCAAGAGAGGATTGCAAGTTTATTTGAATCTAAATCGCAATTTGATAAGGCAGTAGTTTTTGAAGTACCATAATTTCCTTCACAAAACATTTTATTCTGCATAAAACTGTTAATCCTGTAGTCTAGATCTGTAAAAACATGTTCTGAAATGTGATTCTTAAATTAGTTTGTCAGTTGTGCTTGTCTATTGCGTAACTTTGAACAGAAGTGTATTATTTAAACTTCATTTCATTATTTTATTTTATTATTTAAACTTATTTCAATTTCAAATCTAATGTCAAGTTTGTCAGAAAGATCACAATTAAATCCAGACACAGATTTAAATCTGTAATAGGGGCTAGAAAAAATAGCTCTTCTTGTAGACATGAGCACGCTGTGTGCACTCTCTGCATCAAATTATAAAGTGTTTATGATCCACAAACCAGAAAGTGAGCTGTAGCATCCTAGCTGTTAGCATTACTGGAACACTCTCTGCTCTAGACTCTTGTTGCAGTGAATAATTAGGATGCTAGGAATACATTAAGAAGGTCAGGAATAACTTGGACTGCAGCAAACTGCAAATGAACTAGTTTCTGTTTACCATGTTTGTAAGTAAAAGTAAGGCACAGCACCTTTAACTGATACATCACAATCTACCATTTTGTGAAGGAAAACTCACATTTTGAATTGGCATTAGATTCCATATAATACATCTCAAAAGCACACATACAGACATTAATATTTGTAGATAGTAATAAAAGCAATACAGCTAAACTAGTTAAAAACAGACTTTTATGCTAGCAATGCAGCATTAAAAAGAATTCCAAATACCACCTTTACACAACATACGGTCAGTGTCCTTATAGCACAAAAGGTGAATCAGCCCTGAAACACTTTTCTACTCTTTCAGATAAAACCGCCTAGACTCAAAGTGAACAGTAGTGAAATTGCTTCTGGGGGCTGTGCAAGACACAGAATTATATGTATTATATCTGTCACATCGCGCACAGCAGTCTGATCTGAATAGGCGGTGATGGGTGACTCACTGCATCTTTCACCTTGACAAAATGAAAAGTTTGTGTGTGGACTCTGGTTGACGGAGCAGAGATGGCGGTGCTGCCTGTGGCTCCATTAGTTCTGGCTGACGAAGCCTTATCTATCCAAGTAGAGTCTGAGTGGAAAATTGCAGAAGACACTGCATTGTAACTTTGAACAATGAGAAGAAAGTAAACCTGAATTCAAACTGCCACTTTAGAGACCTCATTGGACATATGGCATTAAATTTGTGTTTTTGTTTCGTCAAGGATTAATGTGTAGATTATGGTGACACTGGCAATACTTTATTTAAAACTATTTTTGGAATACACAAGGTATCTTGATAGCTACATTTAAACGGCCCATATTATGCCATTTACTGATCTATGATATACAGTAATGTGTTCTCATCAAAAACATAGCCAAAAACATAGAGTTTGTTCCACCTTGTGATGTCATGTGGCAATACAGGAAATGCTCCACTGTGTTTAAGATCCATACACCTTCACGAGAATTCTTTTCATCATTTCAGAAATGGTTTTGCCAATCTCTACTGAATTAAAAGGTTAAAGGTACAGTGTGTAGGATTCGTGGCGCATAGGTGGATGGTGCTATTGCGCTTCCTGTTTTAGCTACGGCAGACCTCGAGGGTCACCCGGGCGCGCCGTAACGCGGACAGCTCGCGTACCTGCGCACGAACGCGTGAAGCGCACCCAGCGCTACTGTATAAATAAAACGCGGTCCCGTTCACTGTTTTTTTTTTCTTTTCGCATGAGAGCACACATTCCCGATCGTGTACCATGACACATCAAATGAAACCTTACAGTCTCCTCTTTTTTGACTATGCAATTCATTTCCCGGCACAACAATCACTCCCCGAGCACATGGGGCTTTTATACGGAAAAGCACAAAACGAGGTTTGTTACTTTGCTTACCTTGAAGGCTCTGGACAGGTCAAACTCAGTATTTCACCATAAACTTGGTCTCAATCTGTCCGTAAGGATCCAGCGAATAAAATCCAGTAAAACAATTTAGTCCAAAACACGTGTTAGATCCATTACGTGTGATCCGGCAACATGCTTGTCGTTGTTTATCCAAACGCGTACTATCTCGTGTGAAAACAACCAGCCCTTGCCGAAGGCGGAGCCCAAATGTCCTTCTGCGGCTCGCGTAATCAAAATGGCTGCCTCTATATGGGGAAGATCCCCCTTTTATGCAGGTATATCTAAGGCTACGTTCACACTGCAGGGCTTAATGCTCAATTCCGATTTTTTTGTGAAATCCGATTTTTTTGCGAGGCCGTTCACATTTCCAGTTAAATGCGAATTGTATGTGATCTCCAGTGTGAACGCTAAACTCCCCAAAAGTGTCCCGCATGCGCCTTGGAGGACACGATGATGTCACACGCAGCGAACGCGCTCAATGTTTACGGAAGTAGCCTAAAGTTGCTTTCGTACCGGAGCCAAAACATGTACAGCTTATTTGTTTTAAGGAGGAGACGGAGAAAGACAAGGTTTTTGGCCACGGCGTTTTGCGGGGCAGTGGCAGCAACGTGTGCAGAAAGGAACATGTGGGTGCGGAGTCACAGGCAGGAGGGGTGGGATTGCTACGTGCTTCGCCGCTTCACTGATACGGAGTTTATATACTATTTTTGCATGACGAGAAGAACGTTTGTGCACATTTGTGAACGCCTACTTGTACCACTCTCATTGGAGGAAACACACTCAGGTCGGATGAATGCGACCTGGCCGTTCAGACTGAAGTCGCATGTCAAAAGATCGGATATGTATCGGATTTAGGACCACATATCCAAGGCTACGTTCACACTGCAGGGCTTAATGCTCAATTCCGATTTTTTTGTGAAATCCGATTTTTTTGCGAGGCCGTTCACATTTCCAATTAAATGCGAATTGTATGTGATCTCCAGTGTGAACGCTAAACTCCCCAAAAGTGTCCCGCATGCGCCTTGGAGGACACGATGACGTCACGCGCAGTGAACGCGCTCAATGTTTACGGAAGTAGCCTAAAGTTGCTTTCGTACCGGAGCCAAAACATGTACAGCTTATTTGTTTTAAGGAGGAGACGGAGAAGGACGAGGTTTTTGGCCACAGCGTTTTGCGGGGCAGCGGCAGCAACGTCTGCAGAAAGGAACATGTGGGTGCGGAGTCACAGGCAGGAGGGGTGGGATTGCTACGTGCTTCTCCACTTCACTGATACGAGTTTATATACTATTTTCGCATGATGAGAAGAACGTTTGTGCACATTTGTGAACGCCTACTTGTACCACTCTCATTGGAGGAAACACACTCAGGTCAGATGAATGCGACCTGGCCGTTCAGACTGCAGTCGCATGTCAAAAGATCGGATATGTATCGGATTTAGGACCACATATCCAAGTGGCCTGGATCGCATTTGAAAAAATCGGATCTGTGTCGTTCACACTGTCATTAGAAGATCAGATACAGGTCGCATAGAGGCAAAAAAATCGGATTTGGGTCGTTTCAGGCTGCAGTGTGAACGTAGCCCAAGTGGCCTGGATCGCATTTGAAAAAATCGGATCTGTGTCGTTCACACTGTCATTAGAAGATCAGATACAGGTCGCATAGAGGCGAAAAAATCGGATTTGGGTCGTTTCAGGCTGCAGTGTGAACGTAGCCTAAGTCCAACAGAATACTTTGATTTCATGATGGAAGTGAAAATCCTTGGAAAACACTGTATTTTTTAATGGGCATCTTCAATTTCGGTAATTAACGGGTAAAAATCTTACACACTGTCCCTTTAAAGGAGCTGTTAACTTGAAAACTATTACTACATGACATCACAAGATGGAACAGTGACTTTTGGAGATGTTTAGAGACTAATAAAAAAGGGTTACTCAAACATGTGTGAATGAAACAAAACCCAACTCTAGGTATGTTTAACAACATTATCACGAGTCAAGAGTCAATTTTGTATAATACAGGACCTTTAAAAATGGTCATTTATCACTGATTGCTAGGTACAAGGGCAAAGAATAACGTATATGCCGACATAGCTCCTTGCTTTTTGCCATGTTATATTGCATTATAACAATACATTCCAGTTGTACATGCTAATCGAATACCCTGCAGAAGCCAGCAGCCCATGTCCTTCTCAGTGAAGCGAGTAATACATCGGTGAATGTGTGTGCATGAATCCATGTTCGTGCGTTTTACCCTGTGGATGATGCCAGCCGCATGCAGGTGTTTGATCCCACAGAGCATCTGGTACAGCAGGTAGGACAGCCTCTCGTGGTCCAGCTCCATCTGGATCACCTGACAGAGGTTAGCGTCCATCAGCTCCATCACCAGGTACCTGCAGCACACAACAACGACAAATTAAAACCGCAAGCGGCGTTGTCGGGCCCTCACACCTGTGGCCTATGGGGGTGGGGGCATAATCCATGCTAGCAATACAAAGTATTTTCAGCCGCACAACATGTCATGTCAATCTAAAGCACAGTAGCAGCTTCAGTGCATTTTTTTACAGTTCCCTTGTCTACCACATGGTGGCGCCATGACATACGGGCAGTTCATTTGCATAAAAATGTTTCATCATATACAAGGCTATACCAAATTTCGTGTGATTGGCTCAAGTGGTATGCTAACCGTGACCCACTTTGCGTTTAGGGGGCTAAGCTACTATATTTTCTTGCAGTTCACTTGCCTACCATATGGTGGCGCTATGCCAAACTCCCATTTAATTTGCTTGAAAATGTTCATAGTCACAATATACATAAGCCTATGGGGTTCTAGGCTTTTAAACCCCTGCTAAATGAAGTGGTGACACACCTCCTATTGAATTTGGCACTTTCAAATGGTAGCAAAATTCATCAGGCCTCCATTTTGTCATCTTACAAGATATCCAAAATCCCTTCACAATTTAACATCTCCAATGTCTTGAGCTCAGGTACACCAAAATTTACACCCATCTGATGTACGCTGTAGGAGGAGTGTTTTAAAATCCATTATATGTCATAACACACAAAATCGCAATACAAGTCTTCTTATCTCACTTCCCGTTGGGCGTGGCCATGAAATTGTAATTAAAATGTTGTTCATCTTAGTGAGATACACACCCATACCAACTTCCGTGTGTCTGGCTGAAATGGTATGCCACCCACGATCCTCTTTGTATTAAAGCGCTCAATTGCTGTACATTTTCTGACTGTTCACTTGCCTACCACATGGGGGCGCTATGTCAGACTGCCAGTTATTTTGCATAAAAATGTTGGTAGTCCTCATATACATTACCCTTTGAAGCTTTAGTCCAAAGAACTACTGCAAAATGGATTTGTGACCCATTTCCTGTTTGTTTGGGTACATTTAATCAAATACCTAACTTTATGAATCCGCCATGTTATCATATTACATCACGTTTGAAATTCCTTCGCAATTTAACATCTCCATTGTCTTGAGCTCATGTACACGCCCATCTGAGTTACGGTTCAGGAGGCGTATTTCAAATTCCATTGTATGCCAAGTCACATAAAATCACACAAAAGCCCAATTATCTCACTTCATACCTGTACAAATGCTTGTTGAGGGGGGGGGGATTTTGTAAAGAGCTTTTAGACATAAGGTACAATACTCAATACTGATTCTAATTAAACAGGGAAGAAAGTCTTTATTTAAATGCCATGTTCAACATTAAATAATAGTATTTTTTTTTATATTAGTGTGGTCATGTGCATGTGGTTTTATATTTGTAATCCCTCAGTCATCCAGGTTCCATAGTGGTCCATGGGTGTATACCAGTCTACAGTATGTGATCTTATACTTCATCTATACTTCATCTATACTTCTCAAAATCATTCTAATGCTATTCAGGAAAGGTTTGTTTTTGTCCTGCTCAAATTCGTATCTAGTTTCAATATCTGTTTCAATTTGTATCTGATATTCTATACTTAATTGAAGATTTTTTTCTAATTGCTTTAGCACCAGTACAGATATACTGTATGGTAAAAGCAGTTTAGGGTCAAAAGGAGGCTGCTGTGTGCTGTCTTGATGTAATAATTACGAAGCACAGGGATGAAAGTGGCCAATCCTGAAAAAAGCGGAAAGTCACGGCGGAAAGTCACGGCGGAAAGTCACGGCGGAAAGTCACGGAGCTTGTTTTATTGGATCATTTCTGTGTCATGTATCTGCCAATTACACACTAGCTAAACCATGAATCTAGCTCAAGATCAAGATCTGAAATAGGGTCCCTAAAGCAAGTCAAGTCATCTAAAGCAAGATAACCAATTGCTAAAACAAGTTGCCTCAGTAGCACTAAAATCAAATGTCACATACAGGAGATTTTTTTTACATTTCAACTTACATCTTCCTGAATGAAATCTACTACTTTTCTGTTAGGGCAGGGGGCTCTGCTGGTCTCTATGGAAATGTTAATGCTTTGCAGGGAAAGTTCCACATTATGGCGCTAAACTCATCCATCTTTAAATTATTGGTTGAAGAAAACATGCCCCTACTAAAAAAGGGCTCACCTATTCATAAATCTGATCTGTCACTTGGCCTGGTGATGCAGTCTTCTTGTCTCCACTGAGATACACAAGTTTAATCCCATAT
This sequence comes from Paratrypauchen microcephalus, assembly GCA_036785185.1. Lineage (NCBI taxonomy): Eukaryota > Metazoa > Chordata > Actinopteri > Gobiiformes > Gobiidae > Paratrypauchen > Paratrypauchen microcephalus. The sequence goes on from JAVJIX010000126.1 coordinate 237,697, forward strand.
TGTGGAGCATTTCATTTAAAGCAATGACATCTCCAGGGTTAAGTTGTGGACTACTTGTGGACAAATAGTGTTATCACAATACTGGCATTTCAAACTCAATTTTGAAACTAAGGAATAGACTAGATACTCAATACCAATTCCAGTGCCATACTAAAAACACTCTATTTAGATTAGACAATAGAATAGCATTAAATCATAGTACTGTACTTTCTTTTATATTACCATGCATTATATTACCATGGGCGTATATTAATCTATGTGGTCTTATTTTTTTATTTGATTGGGACAGAGCATGTTAATGCACAAACATGACACAACATGAATGTAAACACCGAATTGTAGCCTAAGGCTAATTTCCATCCATTGTCCCAAAGGGCTGGGGTCACAGGGAGCCAAACAATAAAATATTGCACACTCAACTCATTGCACAGTTCCCATTATTGCACACTCCATTCATTACACACTTCAAAATATTGCACAGTCCAAAATATTGCGCAGACCAGTCTTATACTATTCTAAAGCTATTCAGGAAAAGTTGACTTCTGTCCTATGACCTGCTCAAATGAGAATCTAGTTTCAATACTAGTTTTAGTATTGATTAGTATCTGATTTTCAATACTTTTGACAAGCTAACAGAGTTCAACACAAAAATTAAAAAAAAGAAACATTATTCTAAAATGATTAGAATGAATGTGAAGTCTACATTTTACAGCATTCCTTAAGTGTGACTAATTTTGGGCCAATGTGTGATACAAGCAGCTCTTTCCAAATCTGTGTTGTGCCCTGTGACATTTAACCAGTGACAACCTCCGTCTCCCCCAACCTGTGATCATGACGTTTTCTGGCAACTGTTATCTCACCTCTCCTTCCCTTCAACAAGCAAACTCGCTAAATATACCCTCACAATCCTCAGCACTGAAATTCTAAAGTTTGCCATATATAGTCTCATCATGAGCAAAACCTGCCTGTGGAATCTTCTCAAATGTCACTGGAATACAATAAGCGTTTGTGGCCACTTGGTAACTGCTCTTCTGCTTTTAGTCCAAACCCCACGGCCATGATTTGCGTGGTTTGCCTTTTTGCTCTGATGTAGAGGAGCAGTGATGCCAGTGTGCTCCCGGCCCCAGTGTCTCGGGATAGCATTATTAATTGCATTTGTTTCTGTGAGCTGCTGCAAACATAGACACGCATATGGCCAGTCTCTATTGTCTTTGGTGTACAAACTGAATTGAAGGAAGAAATGGAAGAGATGATTGATTTACCAAAGTGTGTTCACAAGGATTGGGGCAAAATCACAAGGTTCTGTTGTCTGATAAGAATTGATTAAATGATGCCCCCCTAGCATGCACGCCCCTCTCACACAGGCGCCGGGCATGCTATTGTCCCTTGATGACAGCTGCCCAGGCCTACAGAGCCTCCATCAGAAAAATGTATGTTTTTTAGTCTTTGCATCCCTGCTGATCAACCATAAAAAATGACCCATTTTCGGAATACATTTTTTCTGCCTGTAGTCATTCAAAGAACTGAATCCCCAAATTTGGTACATGTCTGATAATGCTGATGTTTCACATCTATGGTAGGGGGCACTACGGTGTACACTTGTCATACTCTTTATAGTATAGTATAGTAGTAGTAGTCCTCTGCTCAAGACTTTTTATGACTCTGTGGTGGCCTCTGCTCTCCTCTACGCTGTCGTCTGCTGGGCCCCGAGCAGCACAGAACGGGACAGGAAGAGACTTAATAAGCTGGTCAAGAGGGCCAGCTCTGTCCTGGGCTGTCCTCTGGACTCTGGAGGAGGGTACTGGCCAAATTCATGTCCATTATGGACACCTCTCACTCTCTGCACCGGACTATAGAGGAGCTGAGTAGCTCAGTCAGCAGCCGACTGAGGCACCCCCAGTGCAAGAAGGAGCGCTACCGTAGATCCTTCATCCCCACCGCCATCAGACTGTATAATTCTAACATATAGGCCAGATGTGCAATATCCTCTCTTCCATGTTGATGCTTGTTGTTACTATTATTATTATTACTATTTTTATTATTACTTTATCCCATTCCTGCCTGCATGCACTTTCGTTTCTTGTCCAAATGTCCTGGAGCTACTGTGGCAAGTAAATTTCTCCTGTGTGAGATCAATAAAGTCTTATCTTATCTTATCTTAAATTATATTCAGGCCGAGATCTCGCATTAGTGATTATAGTGTTCATTACAAGTTCTTTATAGAGTTAGACTTCATAGTCCATTACGTTCAGCCCAAGATGTCGTAATTGTCAAAGAAACTAAAAAAATTAAGGTGTATTTGCAGGTGTGCTATGGGAAAACTGTAAGGAATATCCCCCCAAAAACATGATAATTTTAGTGAATTTGTGTCTCTAGATGTGACACACCAAATGTGAGCTCTTTTGGACTTCAGGGACTAGCAGTGTTTTACAAACACGCAGTTAAAGCACTGGCGAATTTTTTATCCAATATGGCCGACTTTCTGTTCATCAAAGAGCCATGCCAAATTCCACTTTTGGCTTGTCTCATTGTTCGCCATCACTGTTCAGAATTTCATTTGCCTACACCAAACTTTGCTTGTTCCCACTCCCGGTTTGGGGACTTTTTGTTGTCTTTAAGGCCCCTTTACTTTTCTGTTCTATATTATAATGTTGTTTCCTCATCAAAAACATACCTAGAGTTGGGTCTTATTTAATTCATACACACAGGAAGTACTCCACTGTGTTTTTAAACTCCATACACCTTCACTAAAGACATCTGGATTATTTCAAGACTGGAATTGCCTATCTCTATTGAACAAAAGGTAAAAGGTAGCAGTTAACCTGGAAAACAACTGCTTCATGACATCACAAGGTGGAACAGAGTATTTTGAGCTTGGGAGACGTAGGCAGACTAATAATAAAGCTTTACTCAAAAACGTGATAAATGTTTGACACAACTCCAGGTCTGTTCCAGCTCACAAGAGTTAATTTTGCATAATACAGAATCTTTTAAATATTTTTCAGAATTGTACAGCATATGTAGTAATGTTATTAAAAGGTGCACTGTGTAATGTTCATGGTGGAGGGTCTTCCATCTGCTAATCCCTTTGAAGTCGCTTGACTTGAATGTCACACAATATGCTACATCTTTAGCAGCTACCATCTACAAGTAGGGATGGGCATAATTAGTCGATTAACCGATAATTGATCATTAAGAATTTCACCGAGCAAGTTCATTTTCGTCGACAAACCGATTTTTAAAAACAAACAAACAAACAAAAAACAATCGCCTCAGTTGGCGCACCTCAGTTGATATATGCGAGCTTCCGTAGGTCAATCGCCAAAATATGAAGAGGTCGCAGCGAAGTGTTGTGTGGGACCACTTTAATTTAGAAAATGACCAAGCGCACTGCAAGCACTGCAATGCAGCATACAAATATACCTCATCGACAACACAAATGATTTATCATTTGAACACCGCGCATCCAAGTCTGGTAAAAGAAGGTGGCGGCGGTTCATCATCTCTATCACAGGCTAGCCTGGACTCGACACCGGACCAGGAGGAGCTGCAGTGCTCAACGAGCAGAGAAGGTCACCGAACTGATAGCGAAAATGTTCAAAACAGACATGCTCCCCATCAGTGCCGTGGAGGGCAAAGGTTTTCACGACTAAAACATTGCTGCAGATACGGCTGGGTTGTGTGGAGGAGGTAGGACAGAGACAACGGGCTAGCAGCGGTTAGCTTGGATCCCAAAGCGGCTAACTCCGAGCGCGCTAGCAGAGGCTGCAGGATGCGTGTCGCCTCGCTTTAATCCACCTCTATGCATGTTGATTTGCAGATTTACTTTCCCGTGGAGAAGCACCTGTTCCCACAGCCTCGGCAGACATAGTAAAAGCGGACACACATGAGTGAATGGTTGTTGTCTTTTTAATACAAAATATGTTAACGATTAACCGATTATTACTCATTAATTCTCCCGACGATCGATGAAGAAAACTTCACCGAATGCCCATCCCTATCTACAAGTAACCATTTTGCATTTATTCAGTTGTTTTTATCCAAAAAAATACATTCATGTTGAGACTGATTCCAGGCAAAGCATGGTGTACCTTTAAGGCTATGTACTGTACGAAAAAAGAAAATAAAATCTAATAGAACTGTAGCTCTCCTCTCATCTGTACCTGTACGTCTACTCTCCTCATTTAGAATGTAGCAGATTCTAAAAAGCACATTAAAACAACATTACAAAAGCATTATAGCAGTTTGGGGAATCCTTTTTGTTTCATTTCAATTTCAGTTTATAACCAGGGATGAGCTTTAAAATGCTTATTTGTTCTTCTTTGCTATAAGCGACCCCCTGCTAGGACTAAACAGGCTTTATAAGACAGAAAATATCACTCAAGCCCACCACATGTCATATCCTGTTCTGCTGATCTTGTGAGCACGGAGTACACAGCTCTGTTCACACAATACTCACACATCTTGGAACTCCTCCAGCGTCTTCTGTGGTGTGAATACATTTAATAGACCGATTATCTGTGAAAACAGAAAGAAGGCCCTGGTTAATTCAATGGTTTCCCTTGGAAGGAAGAGACCAGACTTGAATCAATTATTGGGTTTATATGCTAGTATGGCTCAGTGCAGAATACAGATGGGTGATCTAGTCTACTCTACATCCATGAGCTATTAGTCCAGTGAGGTTTATTCGGTCTGGATATTTGATTATTTATTCCAGTACATATTTTTGGGACCAATGTTTGGTTTAGTTTTTGGTGCCGGCTTCCTATCGGTGGAGGCAGGAGGAACCATCTACAAGTAAGTTTGAGAGTAAAAATAAATCAATAAATCAGGACAAGGGGGCCCTTTTCATTCTCACACACCTGGGATACTGAGACTTTAATAATAACAATAATAATAATAATAACAATAATAATAGTAGTAGTAGTAGTAGACCACTGAATATTTCCATCAATACTGACCCTATTAGAGTAAAGGAAAACTGGGACAGAGTTTACAGTGTCCTCTGAAAGGGAAACTTTCACAGGATTGTTCTCCACTTCTGCACACAATTGTTGTGGTATAAGATCTCATCATATCCCTACAACAAGATGATATTTCCATTCACACTTTTTTGTTGTTGTTTTGAAACTTGACCTTCAACCAAGGCACATATTAGCACATTTCTGAAGGATTATTATCTGCAGAAATGCACACAATCATTTAACCATTTTAAGACTTATTTATGCTTTATTGTGCTGTTAACAATGTTAGGGTAGATACATGCAGGTTTTGACCAATTGTGCGCTTGCTGCAGTTTAAGAAGCACTCTCATTGGCTGTTTAATTTCTGCTGCAAGTCAATCAATGAATCAATATTGCACTAAAAGTTCCATCTGAAGTCATTTGAAGTCTTAAGAGGGTAGAGAGCAATCACAGCTTAAAGAGCAAAACTTAACAAGGGACAAACTAAAACTAGGCTCAAGTTTTATTTTTGTATTTGCATGTCTGTTTAATAAAAGGGAAAGAGGGTAAGGGCTAGCTGGTTCAAATGGGCCAGGGTAAGATTAAAGAAGAAACCTTGATTTGTTCCACAATAGGAAAATTTCAATTACAAGAAAAACAGCAGTAGAATAAAAAGAATTAGAATTAAAAAGTGTCCACTATGCTTCAAAAGTCACTTGGTAGTCAGTGATTAATTAATATGTGACGCACCACGGCAATTTAGTCCGCATCTCGGGATTAGGGAATCCGAGATAAACAAGTTTTTAGTTTGTTTTTTTCAAAATTTGTGATTTTTGTTTTTTTGCAGAATGTGCAAGTTGAGATCATGAAGGCACTCCATGTTTCAGATAAGAGCATTAGTGACGTTAAAAACATACATTTTTAATTTCAAATTGGCTTGTTTTTCGGAAAGAAACAGGGCGTGTATAAATCAACATATTTTCCCACACTCGTGCGCCCGCCAATCCCATTGTAAGAAGCGCCGATGTGTTTTCCCCTGTTCCCCTATCAGCTGTGAGGAGCTCGTGCTAGGGATGCACCGGTCCACATTTTTCCACTTCTGATCCGATCCCGATACTTGAATTTGGATATCGGCTGATACAGATACTATTCCGATACCAAAACTGTTTGTTTTCAATATTATCATCATTATTGTTTAACTACAAATAAAGGTCCCCTTAATGATAAAACACCTGCAATTCAACATAAGAAAATACTTAAATAACCCCCAATATGGTATGACTTAATTAACTAAGAGACTTAAGAAAACAAAATAAACATGGATCGGAAATTTTCATAGGTTGGATCGGAATTTCCGATCCGTGAATTACGTTGGTATCGGAACCCGATACCAAGACCGGATCAGATCGGCCCCATCCCTAGCTCGTGCATATGTAAGCGGCACTATAGGACATGAAAATGGACTTTTAACTTCTACTTGGACACATGACGCGTTCGGGAGACCTTCCGTTTCAGAGAAGAACTCAGCCTAAACCTGCAATTAGATTAGATTAAGCCTTTATTGGTCTCACACACAATGACACACAGTGACACACAGGAGAAATTTGACTTCTGCATTTGACCCATCCTTTTCAGGAGCAGTGAGCAGCCATCTTTGTCGGCGCCCGGGGGGTGTACCGTGAAGGGTCTTGCCCAAGGACCCACACTGGTTAGCTCATTGCCAGGGGGGATTTGAACCCACAATCCCCAGGGGGAAAGTCAGAGACTTACCAGTTGAGCTAACCAGTTGAGCTAACCAGTTGAGCTAACCAGCCGTGTGTGTGTTAAACATGTGTGAATGAAACCAAAAACAACCCCACGTATGTTTTTGATGAGGCAACAACATTATTACATAGATCAGAAAATGGCATAATATGGGCCCTTTAAGTCAAAACAATAAGAGTTGGAAGTGCATTCTATTTATAAGGGGGAAAAAATCCAATCCAAAAAATAGAATTACAAATCAACATAATAATCTCATTTCCTCCTGCATTTCTGTGACAGCATTAGCAGCTACACAGCATTCAGCAAACGAATAGGCATGTTTGTGCGTTTATGCACGCAGACGCATTATGCATGTGAGGGCTGGCTCACTGTGGTCTCAGCATTCACAAATTAGAAATGCCACAGATTATCACTGCAGATTACTGTGGGGAAGATACTGATGCATATCAATATTTAATACTGCAAACACAACAGAGGTCTTTGTGGATGTTACAATGTTAACAACGCAAATGTTAACAGTGTTTTTTATTGTTGATCTTGCACTTCTGGAGAGTTCTTATTTAGACGAGCAGTATGGAAAAATATTGAAGTTTTCAGCCTAAATATACAGGATGTGTGTTAAACATGTGAAAATGAAAGAAAAAACAAACCCAGGTATATTTTTGCTGAGGAAACAACATGGTAAAGTGGTTTGTCGGCAGTTAAACCACCTCTCTGAGTAGCGCATGCAGTATGTGCTAATGTATGAATGTGGTGTAGTAAGTGAATGGTGGTGGTCAGAGGGGCCGATGGTGTAGATTAGCTCATTTCCATCATAGCAGACCTGGGTATTGTACAGCTCCTGGGCCACATACATAACACATACATTTTGGATGACTCTGACCAGCCCATTTAAGATCATTTGGAATTACAAAATAAACATATTTAATCATTTTACCTCATGCACGGACTAAGGCTGCATTGTTTTTATTTTAGAGGTGTTTGTTTAATTACATTTTTTGTAAGGCATCCTCACTTTTTCATTGCTTAGTCATAACATACACTCTTACCAGCACGCCAAAACAATGCTATTTACTGTTTTTTATAAAGAAATATAATTAATATTATGCAGAACTGAGTTAAGCATTTTGGACCGGCCCTCCACAATGTTTTCTGTTTCTCATGTGGCCCCATGGAAAAAAGTTATTGCCCACCTTTTTACAGTTTACAGTTGTTGTTTTTTTCTAATTTTTATTTTTGATCTCTTGAGCTCTTTTTGCGAATATTTTTGAATTATAAACTATATAATTAAAGGCATTGTACCCCATTTTTCCCATGGATTTGAGCAAAAATGGTCTCGCCCCAGTACAGATATAAAGTACATGCATCTCTGTAGGTCAAAACATGTCCACTGTGTGCTGTCTGCATCTAATAACAAAGCATTTTATTGTCCGATAATCAGGAAGTGAGAGTTGGTGCGAAATGTTGTTTTACCGTCGCAGGAAAACTGCCCTCTGGTCTCTGATAGTTGCGAAAAGCACTAGTAAACTCATCATGGTGAATAATTAGGATGCTCAGAATGCATAGGGGAAGTGAAGTATTCCTCGCTTTGGTCCACTACAAACCATTTTAAGTTCTGTTTTTCTCTTTTTTAACAGTAAAAATCAAATAAACAAAAAAAGTACAGTGAGTTTAAAAGGTTATGCCACTTAGCATATTGTGTATAGTTTACCATATTGATTAAAATCCCCCCAGCCCTCCTTCTGAAAGCACAGTAGTGAATAGGGCCTTACGTTCTTGTGGTTGACACATTTCATCAGCACCAGCTCTCTGTAGGCCCGCTTGGCATGGGTCTGATTCTGAAAGGGCCGGCTCAGCTTTTTGATGGCTACGTTCCTCTCCAGGTTGTGGTCATAGGCTGAACTGTAGAGACAGAGAAGGCACATTCACACAGTCAGCTCATTATCTTAACGGCTACATAAAGACTCTTTCACTAACACAGCTCAATCACAGCCATTAGACTAATAAGGAAACCAAGAGTATCTCCACACAGACATGCACAAGCTTCTACAACCAATTCTTTATGATGAGAAATGCAAATTGATAGAGTTACATTGTGGATAGATAAAACAACCTTTATTACTTGTCTACCATTTTTATATCTGCTCAAGTTATTTCTCCAGCCATCTTTAACTACTCCCTTGAAAATGATTCTTTATCTCAGCTGGACTATCCTGGTTAAATAAAGGTCAATAAACAAATAATATAACTACCAATGGCACATGTTAATCAAATGAAAACATTAATAAACAGAATAAAACTATTTTAACTCATTATATTACCTGAGTAATTTTGTAAAACATCACCCAACTTGTGCCCTTGGTGCCCCTTAGTGTACCTTTAATAGTGTGTGATCAAAAGCCAGAACCTAGCATATTCAAAGAATTGCTGAAGCAGTGAGATGTGTCTTAGCTTCTGCTTGAATTGCAAATCTCATATTGATTTGTGCAAACTAAATGTAACAAGTTCATCAACAGTATTCATCACTCCAAATGAGTAATCTCTAGAGTATGAGAATGCTGGAACAATGCTAGGTGCTACAAATGTTAGCATACAAATAGAACGTCATACTGTATTTACACCAGCTTATCCTGTAAGTGATCCAGCGAGGCTATACAGCTCTTTACAAGCCAACAACAGATCCACAGAAAACACAATCACACTCTGCACTGTCAACAAACACTGCATATGCATATTTAGCTCCAAAAACAGCTGACCCAGAATGTAACAAGAGTGGCACAAACTTAACCAGGAAGACTATAAGCCAATCAACCGACATCACAATATACTAAAATCCCTAGAAATTTGTTGACCTGGTTTATGGTTAACATCTCTAATTATTGGTCTTATTCACAAAGTTCAATATCTTCACTGACAGCATAAATAAACAAAAAGTATTTTTTTTACACAATATGTTCAGTTGTGTCACAAGACATGATTGTAATAATCTGAAAAAAACCCATGTTTACTGAGCCAGTCACAAACAAAAAATGATAAGGTTCCATATTTGTGTATAATAGGTTTGGAAATGTCTTTAAAACAATCAATGTCCCAGTTGCCGGGTTTCAGATTTCATCAAAACATGTTGTAGGCAATAATATTTAATACAGATGTGGAGAAGCTAAAATCTATATTGTTGAAAAGCATTTTTTTTTGTTGAAACATGGCAAGTTATAACAAGTTATAGCGTCTAGTCCAGGGGTGCTCAATACGTCGATCGCGATCGACAGGTCGATCGGGGGCCAAGTGTCAGTCGATCGCCAGGGCTTAATGCTCAATTCCGATTTTTGTGTGAAATCCGATTTTTTGCGCATGCGCCCCGGAGGACACGACGAGGTCACACGCAGCGAGCGTGCTCAATGTTTATGGAAGTTACCTAAAGTTGCTGTAGTACCGCCAGTACAGCTTATTTGTTTTAAGGAGGAGACGGAGAAGGACAACGATTTTGGCCACGGCGTTTTGCGGGGCAGTGGCAGCAACGTCCATATGAACGTGTTGGTGCGGAGTCGCAAACAAAAGTGGTGGGATTGCTACGTGCTTCGCCGCTTCACTGCAGGCATGAAAATCCCCCACCTAATTTCGCCGATACATTCAGGATATGTCCCTTTCTCCGGAGCTCCGGATAATTAAAGTCTGTGGATATACGGCGCGATACACGTGGATACGCAAACTATCGTCAACACGGCAAACTGTTACGGAGCTGACGGGTTCTTATGGGGTGAGTCATATTATTGGATTATTTCTGCATCAAAGGGACATATTAGCTGACAGCAGGGGCCCGGGACTGAATCGGGACTAAACCAGGACTAAACCAGGTCTAAACCAGGTCTAAACCAAGACTAAACCAGGTCTAAACCAGGACTAAACCAGGTCTAAACCAAGACTACCCCCCCCCCCCCAAAAAAAAAAAAAAAAAAAGTAGCTCCCGGTCAAAAAAAGGTTGAGCACCCCTGGTCTAGTCACTAAAAGGTGACTAACTTACTCCCAGATGGGTGCCAAGAGTCAGAATTTCCTATTGATAACATTTATCATGAAACATCTAAAGTAAATTCACAAATGTTGAGGTAAATTCACAAATGTCACTAATAGAACTATTAGTGGCTAAACCCCATTAACTTGCATTACAACATCTGCATTAAATGTTATTGGCCTTTAGAATATTGTGAGGTCATCTGAAAATGATCAGCTTCAACATTTGTGAATTTTCCTTTTGGATAATACAAATGAGGTCCAATAAAATTAAGCCTCCACCTGTGCATATGAAATAAACTACCAATAAACCGCACCCCTTTACCTCACTCATATTTACATAGGTCTCTCTTGGTACTAATATGAACTAATAATATTATTGAAGGTGATACATTTTAACCGGCTTCACTTACCAGACTATTCCCTGTGCCCCCGAGCCGACAGGTCTGAGGCTCTGATAGCGTTTTAGAACAGTGAAAGTGGAATCGCCCACATCTATACTGTAATACTCCTTCTCACGCTTGTTCCTGTTCATGGTGGCACCTGAGACCTACGCCGAGACAGGGCATCCAAGTGGAGCGCTCCTCACCACACCTGGAGACAGAAAACAGAAGTGAACATATTGTTAATATATGCTTGTTAAAATTATTAAAATTATGCCACTTCCCAATTTACATTTCAGTGTAGTTCTTGTCAAAACAATAGGCAAGATAACTTTTAGAAAATATAGTAACAATAGACATGAAAGTTAGTACTTATAGCTTTATAGACACTTCTGCTGTCTAAAGAGTTCAATTGTGAACCAGTTTTGAATATAAATGTGGAAGTTGCCCTTAGGGGTGTCAAATTAATCGCATTAATTGCAATTAATTAATTACAGTCATATTTAGCGCATTATGTTTTTTAATTGTGTTAATCTCATTTTTAATCTCTTTACCGTTTCTGTTTGCAAGTTGCCTTTTTATAAAATCCGTTTTTATGTGTTGGGCTCCTTGTGCTTGAGTTGTTGATTGACTGTCACTGTGTTCGGAGGGCAAGGTGAGGTGCGGTGATTACAGAGAGGAGAGAAGACGTGAAAAATGGAGAATGTGAGAGTTGTCGGCCCAATGAACGGGAAATTTACATTTCACAAACGCCCCAACGGCACCATTAATAAAGGTAAAGTGATATGCCTTCTGTGTAAGGAGTATGCTTACCACCGAAGCAGCTCAAGTTTAGCCTACCACATCAATGCAAAGCACCCAGTCGCGATTAAAGCCACAGCTACCGTTAGCAGCAAAGATGTTACCAATTTAGCAAGCCCAATAAAAGCGCTTTGCCAAACTAAACTTGAGGAAAACACCCTGTGTATCAGACCCTCCAGGAATTCGCGATGTTGCGATTTGCAACTTCAACGCAACTTCAGCCAATCCCCGCGAATTCAGGGTGGTGTTGCAATTTTGACCAATCACCACAACTTTTCCGCAATTTTGACTAATTTTGACCAATCATCTGCGACGTATTGAACGCCGACCAACTTCCTTCTGTGTAGGAGACATAACTGAGATGAGGTGCAAGGTGCGTTTGTGTGTGTGTATGCGGCAGAGGCGGTGGTTCACGTGAGTGTGGGTGTGTGCACGTACGGAAGTGTGTGCGTGTAAAAGCGCGCGCTCACCTGTCACACAGAGGAGAGAGTCAGGGTTGGGGTGTAGCCGTATTTTTTGTTGAACGCAAACCATTCATTCATCTTTCACGTTTATCTGTTCATCCTGCTGGTTTTCATGAGTTCCATTTCATCCTGCTGCGCTGTCATAGCTGTGTGCGCTCTTTTTGTAATAAATGCACAAAACGCATCTGGATCTCAGCGTCTCTGTCACCATAGCCTCCTCTTTGCACGTCACAAATCTGCAAGCCATAGGACCCAACCTCATATTCTCGGCGGCTAAAAGGTTTGAGTCTGGAAGCCGCAACATTCTGCCTTACTTCCGTGTGACAAAACGAAACTGCGGCCGTGTCCCAGTTCCCAGAGCGCACAGCTCGGAGCGCAGCCCGAAGGGGGCTCAGACTGCAGTCAAGGCGGTGCACACTTGCTCAGCCCCGACTGCAGTCCGCGGACCGCTTAACGACTGCGGTCTTCGGACCGCGTGTTAACTGCGCATGGGACAAAAAAGAAGTGGGACAGCAGTCGTCGCGATGTACTGTCGAAATGTGTGACGCACATGCCCTTCGGGCCACGCTCCGAGCCGCGCGCTCTGGGAATTGGGACACGGCTTCAAATGGCAAAGAAACATGTCTGCGGCGCCATTTGCCCACAAAAATAACAGCAAAAGACCGGGCGAAACAGTTCCCCTCCTAGTAGTAATTTATTTTCGATATTGGAAAGGTTGTTTTAGGACCATATCTGTGATCTCTGTGTCCTTGTATTATTCTTTGTCAGTAATAACTCAGTAGTATTCAAAATATTACTCAATTTTAATTACAAAAAGCAAAAATCGCAACTATTTATCGCAACTTTCACTTCCTCCCGCAACAAAATCGCAACAAAAACCTTAAAAGCACCGCACCTTTCATCGCAACTTTTTGGAAAAGCTCCCGCAAATTCAGGTATTTTAGCCCGCAACAATCACAAAAAATGCCCGCGAAATCCTGGGGGGTCTGGTGTATAAGCAAGTCTGCAAGGCAAGCTGACGTATGTTCTTGCCAAGTGGATAGCGATGAAGTGCAGGCCGTTAAACATGGTGGAAGATGAGGGGTTAACAGAGGTGTTGCAAACTGCGTCCAATGACTTGTCCCAATGACCGAAGATGTATGACGGTGAAAAGAAAAACAAACTTGAGATATTGGTGAAGGATTCACCCAACTCTGTTGCTATAACCAGAGATCACTAGACCACAGCTGGCAACCACAGCTATTTGGGAGTGACCGGACACTTTATTGATGGTGAGTGGAAACTCATTTCATTTGCACTGACTCATGAAAACAGAAACCAGACACTTTGATGATAAATGCGCCGAACAGTTCCTCAAGTGGCAAATGACTGGGGAATTGAAAACAAAATATCCACCATCAGTACAGACAGAGCAGCAGACATGCAGGCTGCTATGAGAGCACTTCCATACGAGCATATCGCCTGCAATGCTCACATTCTCCAGAGGACCATCACGGTCTGCCTCGATAACAGTGGGTTTGTCAGTGTACTGGCAAAGTGCCGCAAGATTGTTGGCCATTTCAAACAAAGCCCTGCGAGTACCACAGAACTTAACCAGTAACAAGTAGCACTTGGAAAAAAGAGCGAACAACTTATACAAGATGTATCGACCAGGTGAAATTCGACACTTGCAATGGTCTCACGCCTCCTACACAACCGAAAGGCTGTCCAGACTACGTTGGACCAACAAAACAACCACAGATTGGTCATGTCAACCAAAGCTGAGTGGGGGAAACTGCAGAGGCTGGAGCTCCTGCTTGAATCATGCAGGTAACCTCAAATAAACACCAGTCCATTTTAATGATATAAACTACTGCCGCGTGTGTAATCTCAAAATGAATGAACATTCGGTAGTTATTTTTAAAGGACAATTAAACTGGAAATCAGTTGCACTTTAATTTAAATATCCAGCTAAGTTTATTTAGCAAATTTATCCACATCTGCAAGTATGTGACAGAGCTGCTGGGTGGTGAGGCCTACGTCTCTTGCTCTGTAGTGCTGCCTGCTTTTCACCATCTGGACCGTGTCATGGACATCACTGATGATGATCCAGCCTAAGTGGTGAAGTTCAAGAATGCCTTCCAGAAGGACTTGGCAGCATGGCGAGCTAATCCCAACAAGACACGGTTCAAGGTGGCCACAGCATTGGATCCACATTTCAAGGATTTGAAATGTCTTCCAAGACAAAAGAGGGAATAGGTGAAGACTATAAGGATAAGCTGGACTATTGAGTCCAATTTATTATCAAATAAAACTTTTTTTTATATGCAATGCAAAGTGCTTCATTAAATGAAATAAAATAAAAGGCACTTAGTATTGATGGCAATCATTCATTCATCCACCCATCCATTTATCCATACATTCATTCAGGTGTGGACCAGTCTGGAGAACATGCTCCAAGCAGCAGAGCCCAGAAGAGCAGCTACTCTCCAGCCCTACACAGAAGATGATGACCTAGCTCAGAAAAAAAGAGGAGGAGTGCACTCCTGCTGGGGTCCAACTCTGACTCAGAAGATGGAATGCAGTCTGGAGAGCTACAGCGCTAGTATCAGTATTGATGACTGTTCCCTGCAGTGATGGACAGCTTTTCAGGAGCCTATGAAAAGCTGTCAGTCCTAGCACGCAAATACCTGGCCTCCCCGGCAACCTCCGTACCCTATGTACCCTATGAGAGACATAGTTCAAAAAAAAGGGCAGCTTTGCTTCTAGAAAATGTGACCAAGCTGGTCTGTCTTAGAGACTGGCTGAAGAAGAAATAAGAGGCATGAGGTCAGCATAGCTTCTATGTCCTCTGTCTACTAGAAGTGATTGCTTGATGTTATTTCAGCACTTTATTTTGTGATGAACAATGAATTTTGATGTGCTAACTTACAGCAATGTGATGGGTCTGATTTATTCATTTTTTATCATGTGAAGCTGAGGAAAAGTTCAGTGTTGTGTGTGTTGTATTGATCAGAAAAGTGTTTTCACTGTTTTTTGATGTTACAGCACTTTATAAGGACCTGATGTTTTATTTAATTGTATTTTCTAATTATTTAGAGTTTGATAAAAGAACACAGTGGAATGTAAATTACTGCATCTGTTAAAGTTTGCTAAATAATAAATTACTTTATAGTCACTTTTTTTTTTTGCAATATACCAGTCTTTTGATCTGCCACAATGTAATAATGAATTTAAATAGAAATACCTCAAGCTGAGGGCTTTTTCAGTAATATTTAGAGATTTAAAAAAGCAATTAGATTAATTATTTACAGATCATAATTAATCTCTCAATTTTTTAATCTCTTGACAGAGCTAGCTGCTCTATGAAAAACTGTGAAAGTGCATTGTGTAACTTTTCTGGTGGAGGGTCCGTCAAATGCTTTTCTCCATAAAGATGTCATCTCTTTGTCTGGAATGTTTCACAGTATTGTATTAAACCTTTCCATCTTTTTATGGAGACCAAACTAGACCAAGTTACAGGTCAGATCTGTGGAGAGGCGACCCCACTCACAGTCAGAATGCCTGTTTGAGCTCTAAAGCCACCTGGAAAATGTAAGGTAGAGCTGAATGTCATACTGTGGAACACTGCAGGCAGAGCAATGACATATCCATAGAAACGGGTAGGTGACAGACCCCCAACCAAAAAGTTATAGTGCACCTACCTTTAAATCAAAGAGAATAACTTTATTCAAACCTCAATTTCAAGGGCTCGATACTCAATACTGTGGTTAATACCACAATGAGTATTAAAAACATGTTCAT
Source organism: Paratrypauchen microcephalus (assembly GCA_036785185.1). Taxonomy (NCBI): domain Eukaryota; kingdom Metazoa; phylum Chordata; class Actinopteri; order Gobiiformes; family Gobiidae; genus Paratrypauchen; species Paratrypauchen microcephalus. The sequence continues at coordinate 253,843 of JAVJIX010000126.1, forward strand.
CTGACATCTTGTCAGTTTTTTTATATTCCCATGTGGTCTCATACTTGGACTGTTTCAAAAAGACTGTTTCAAACTTGTCCAATTTATGCATTTTTCCCCATTCTCAATACTAGTTTTAGTATCAATTCTTTTTACAACCCCACTAGGGCTGTAGTTGACTAAAATTCTTGGTTGACTGCACTCATAAGGCTACAACTGTACCGGGCTTCATTCAAAAACAACTACAGAAGAAAAGTACTAGGAAAAATATATTTATATAAAGTAGGGATGCAAATTATCGATTAATTCATTAATTGATAGTTGATTGACCTTATCGATCGATTAACTGATAAGCGGCGTTTTCACCTGAATTTTAGTGTTTTAATAAGATCTTTAAGAATATAAGCTATAGTATACATAACACTGAGTCATAAATATATCATAGTATTATTATATTGTATATTCCTCAATTAATTATTCCTTAGTAAAAAGCAGACAAATGTATTGATGCTGAATAACAATACAGTAATCCCTCGCTCTATCTCAGTTCGCAGATTTATTTTTTTCCAATTTTATTTTTTTGTAGTGTAACATTTTTTTATAGTGTAACATTGTGTTCTGCGTCCTGATTGGCTAAGAGACTAGACCAGGACTAAACGTGGACTAAACCAGGTCTAGACCAGAACTAAACCAGGTCTAGACCAGGTCTAAACCAGGACTGGGCCTGGACCAGGTCTAGACCTGGACTAAACCAGGATTAAACCACCACATGCCGCTGCTGGTTTCGTGCGGCTGGTTTGTGGCTAGGGCTGGGACTACGCATTCCGGGCGCCGTGTTTCAATCTCGTGCTCAGCAGCCCCGGTGTACGCGCGGGCTTTGCGCGTACACCGGGGCTGCTGAGTATGAGTGAGCGCCGTTGCCGTTGTGAGTGCCGTTGAGTGAGCACAGTGCGCGGTTGCCTTGTTTCGTGACCACGCGGTTCGCGTGTCTGCGATTAATTACAATTAATGCATTTTGTTCGACCAACGTCTTGATCAACAATTAATAGTAAGTCGATTAATTGTTGACATCCCTAATATAAAGAGATTCAATTTGTGATTGAGATCGAGTTTAATCTGCCTTTTTATATATACAGAGTTAATATAAAAAAATACCAAATCTTCAGCTAATTCACTCATGCCCTTCATCTTTCTGCTGTCGTCTCATAATTCCTCATAATCAAAATAGAATGATTCATTGACTCATCCCAATGTTGGTCTTTGTTTGCAAAATGGTGACTGTTAATGGTAAAATCTACCGCAAACTCTATGCAACTGAAAAGTCCTGTTAACAATAATCGTACATTTCTGTGTGTTGCTTCCTTACCAAGTTTTGACTTCAATTCCTCCTCAGCCCCCAGATAAATCAATATTCTATTATAAAGGGTGCAAATAAAGATCACAAAGTCACTGGTGGCTTATTGTCAACCACAACAAATCTCATATGTGTTTGATAACCCATTATTCATCTTCATTGCTTAATCAGAACCTAATAAAAGCATAAACAGGCATGGTATACAACAACATGAACACAGAATATATGCTCATGTTCTAACATGAACATATATTTTAACATGTTCATGTCAGAATATATAACACATATTCTTATATGAACACGGGAGTGCGGTGTGGAGCACGGAGACACAGTTAGGGTGTGTTATTTTCATGCTGGGAATGAGAATCATTAGTGGAATTTGGAGCGCAGCATTGAAAAGGTTGGCTCTGAGTGGAGATGATGGCTGTACATTTCACAGTCCACGACCCACATCATGTACATCACCGTGCCGCAGACTCTCATCTCCTCCAAAGTACTTGTTTCTATGGCAGCATGCAGTTTGTTACGGTTTCCCATGCTGTCCAAAACTAGCACCACTTTAGGTACTGAAAATGAAGATTTACATTCGTCAAAATATTGTCTGAAAAAGGCCTGGACAATATCGCAATTGAAACAAAATTCCAATTTCAGTAGGTAGAGTTATCAAGTCTTCAGTTATGTAGGTAATAGAATGTCAACACATCCTGAAATGCATAGAATTCTTGCAGCATATATTTCAATTTGTCAAATGTTAAATGTTCCTGGAGCTGTATACAATGTGCACTCTAAACAGAATCCAATCGTGGAATAAAAAAGTAAAATGCTGTATGTGTGTGGACAAAATAAAAATATCTGATGAGCCTCATGAAACATGCTAAATTTATAGGTTTAACCTCCTACGACCTGAACTCTTGCATGCTTTATTGATTTCTCTGTTATTTGGGCTGATTGGAACCTGATGAGTGCAAAAACTTTTTACATGATGTAGTTTCTGAGAAATATTATGTCCACATATGAGGACATTCACAATTGAATAATGAGTTGCAAAAACTATTAAGTGTCTGAACAGCAACATTTTTACTGAGCGTAAAAATAAAATGAAAAACAACAATTGTGGCTTATTTGAAGTGCTGCCAACAGGTGCAGGAAGACATATGCCTTTAACAAAGTAAAAAAAAATAAAAATTCTGAAACGCTTAAAAATATTCTAAATTGAACATTTTTGCATTGTTGCTGTTCTAAACTGTCACCTGTGTGTGAAAGGCTTTGTAACAGTCAGACCCCCCAGGATTTCGCGGGCATTTTTTGTGATTGTTGCGGGCTAAAATGCCTGAATTTGCGGGAGCTTTTCCAAAAAGTTGTGATGAAAGTTGCGGTGCTTTTAAGGTTTTTGTTGCGATTTTGTTGCGGGAGGAAGTGAAAGTTGCGATAAATAGTTGCGATTTTCGTTTTTTGTAATTAAAATTGAGTAATATTTTGAATACTGAGTTATTACTGACAAAGAATAATACAAAGACACAGAGATCACAGATGTGGTCCTAAAACAACCTTACCAACATCGTAAATAAATTACTACTAGGAGGGGAACCGTTTCGCGCGGTCTTTTGCTGTTATTTTTGTGGGCAAATGGCGCCGCAGACATGTTTCTTTGCCATTAGAAGCCGTGTCTCAATTCCCAGAGCGCACGGCTCGGAGCGTGGCCCGAAGGGCATGTGCGTCACACATTGCCACAGTACATCGGCGCGACGACTGCAGTCCCACTTCTTTTTTGTCCCATGCGCAGTTAACACGCGGTCCGAAGACCGCAGTCGTTAAGCAATCCGCTTAACGACTGCAAGTGTGCACCGCCTTGACTGCAGTCTGAGCCCCCTTCGGGCCGCGCTCCGAGCTGTGCGCTCTGGGAACTGGGACACGGCCGCAGTTTTGTTTTGTCACACGGAAGTAAAGCAGAATGTCGCGGCTTCCAAACTCAAACCTTTTAGCCACCGAGAATATGAGGTTGGGTCCTATGGCTCGCAGATTTGTGACGCACAAAGAGGAGGCTATGGTGACAGATACGCTGAGATCCAGATATGCGTTTTGTGCATTTATTACAAAAAGAGCGCACACAGCTATGACAGCGCAGCAGAATGAAATGGAACTCATGAAAACCAGCAGGATGAACAGATTAACGTGAAAGATGAATGAATGGTTTGCGTTCAACAAAAAATACGGCTACACCCCAACCCTGACTCTCTCCTGTGTGACAGGTGAGCGCGCGCTTTTACAGGCACACACTTCCGTACGTGCACACACCCACACTCACGTGAACCACCGCCTCTGCCGCATACACACACACAAACCTCATCTTAGTTATGTCTCCTACACAGAAGGAAGTTGGTCGGCGTTCAATACGTCGCCGATGATTGGTCAAAATTAGTAAAAATTGCAGAAAAGTTGCGGTGATTGGTCAAAATTGCAACACCGCCCTGAAATCACAGGGATTGGCTGAAGTTGCGTTGAAGTTGCAAATCGCAACATCGCGAATTCCTGGAGGGTCTGAACAGTGTAACAAAGTGTTGTACACATATGTGGACGCCAGGTCGTAGGAAGCTACTGCAATATTGTGGAACATTCCCAAACAATCACATCTCCATGGAGATAAGTACATAGTGTACCAGCGTCCATAAAAGTTAAGCAGTGTACCTTTAAATGTAATATGAAAAATCACATTTTTTCATTCTGACAGGATTGTTCAAATATTGCTTCAAGTGTGATTTTTTTTTTCCTTCTGGAAATAAAGAACCTCTCAAATCATTTCAGTTTAATGAATTCAAAAATTGTGTTGTGTGATGATACTGCCCCACCTTTTTCATCCCACTTTATTTTTCCACTCCTCGGGAATCCAACTTGAAATGACAGGCAGCGGACTGATTCTTTGTATGAAACAGCAAACGAAATAAGATTGGCCGACCGGAGTATGGCTCAAATTGAGACGTGCACAAAATGTCAAATAGGATCTTAAGCTGTCCCCTAAATGCATTCCTCGCCATGTGTCCTCCTATATCCACCCAGCTTTCCTTCATGTTTCTCTCCCTCCCCCTCTCTCTCCCAGTTTTGATCATAACACCATCTTTTCCTTCTTGCTGAAGAAGCTTGTCGACAGTTGGCGGCAGAACTACAAAAGTGCAGGAATTTCAAAATGTGGGCAAAAGACTCACAAAAGATGATGTTTTATCTTGCAAAAGCAGCAGGTGGCAATGACAAATAAACTTGCAACAATATTAGAGCCTTCCGCCTAGGGCTGCTCGATTATGGAAAAAATCATAATCACGATTATCTCAGTCAATATTGAAATCACGATTATTCAAACGATTTTTTCAAACAATGCTTTTATTCAGCATTTCAGACAAAAAAAACAAAAAACAAACTTAGTTATTTGTTATGTTTAGCGATGTATAAAACAAAAAATATTCTTTTGTCATAAGACAAATGTACACTCCTCAATCTCTATATTTTACCAAATAAAATGTACTTCTCTGTATGAAGAATATACAAAAATAAACTTTGGAAATTTGTAGCATTGCACTAAAGTGTAACAAACATTTTTGTTAAAATTTTGGGGTAAAATGAATATTAATAACCAATAAACACAAATTAATTCTGTTCTCGGTTGTATTACGCTGTCATTTATTGATACATTAGTGTCCAGCTCCACCCAAGTTAAGCATAGACTACGACAAAATGTTAAGCATAATACACTCTGAAAAAGCACTGAGTGCTCACAGGCCATAAAGAGTTGTCTGGTTGACTGAAGTTAAGTACCACCATCACTGTTTCATAGCTTATCTTTATCTTTCATTGTATTTTTCACACTGAAATAATCAATCAATCAATCAATCAAACATTTATAAGGCGCTTTTCATACAAAATTGTAGCACAAAGCGCCTTACAGTGGTCAAGGATTAGAAGATTGACCTTTATTGATCTCGCACAGGAGAAGTTGTTTCTAAATTTGACCCGGGGACCATCCCCATGATTTTGTTTTGTTATTTATGCTTTGGTCAGGCCCTAAGCTGGAGGATTTTACCTATGGCGCATGTTTAGGTTGGTGGGGGAAACCGGAGTACCCGGAGGAAACCCACCCAAACACGGGGAGAACATGCAGTCTCCACACAGAAAGGCCCGGGCAACCCGAACCTTCTTGCTGTGAAGCATGAGTGCTAGCCACTCAGCCACCGTGCCGCCAGGGAGAAAAAAAAAAGAAAAAAAAAAAAACAAAAAAAAAAAAACATATATATATATATATATATATATATACACATACACATACATATACATACACATATACATATACATACATACACACATATACACATACACAACACATATACACAACATATACACATATAATATATATATATAATATACACACAATACATATATATATATATACACATATACATACATACATACATATATATACATACACATATACATACATATACATATATACACACACATACACATACACACATATATATATATATATACACACATACATACATACATATATATACATACACATATACATACATATACATATATACACACACATACACATACACACATATATATATATATATATACACACATACATACATACACATACACACGTATATATACATATACATAAATAAACACATACATACATAAACACATACATATATACATACACATATATACACATACACATACACATATACAGTATACATATATATACATATACACACACACACACATACATATATATATACACATACACATATACATACATACATACATACACATACATACACATACATATATACACACATATACACACATACATATACACACACACATACATACACATACACATACACACATATATATATATATATACATACACATACACAAATAAGTGCTAGCCTACTCACCTATGGCCAAGTGGAGTCTGTGTCCGAAACATTGAAGCCTTGGCCACCCATTGATTTCAGTAGCCAGCTTCATGTTTGCAGCATTATCGGTTCAAGATCTATAGCTTGCTTTTTTATTTTGTGTTTTTTTTTGTGCTGTAGTTTAACTAAAGCTTTTTATTTATTTTTTATTTTTTTGTGCTATAGTGGGCAAACTATAGCTTTTTATTTATTTATTTATTTTGTGCTAAAGAACTAGCTTTTTAAAACTTTTCTGTGCTGTACAACTAGCTTTTAAGCAGTGCTACTTGTGACTTTGTGTCGCCAAAAAGAAAACAAATCAGAGCGCATAGGCATACACTTATTGAGAATCAGAGCCTATGGCAGAGGAATGACCAGACTCCGAGGCGATCTGACGAGATGGGAGGGAGCAGAGGAGAGACTGGTGAGTGTGTCTGTGTCTGTGAGTGAGTGAGGAAAAAAAACAAGGAAGCGACAGTCCACAACAGTCCACGCTATTCTCAACTCCGCCCCCGCCCCTCTCTGCCTGTGTCTCTCCTCCACTGCCCCTCTCTTTCTCTCTGTCTCTTTCTCTGAACGGGGAAAGAGAGAAAACGGCGCAATAATTTTTTCCCCCTCCCGCGATCTTGGAGCCTCTGATCACCAAAAAAAGTCGCTAGATTTGTCGCTAGTCGCTTTTGTCTAATTTTCTCGCTAGGGGGGGGGTCCAAAAAGTAGCTAAAAATAGCGACAAAGTCGCTAAGTTGGCAACACTGGCGCCAAACAATTCACAATCTTCCCTACTTTCAGATGCGTGGGTGGAGCCATGGAGTCATGCAATCACACTGCTCCCGGAGCAGTGCTCAGCGAGTGTAGGCCCGCGTGGAAGGGAACGTATTGCGCATGCGCGTCCCTCTCGACAGAGAAATGAAAAAATAATCGTTTAGTCTCGATTATATGAATTTTGAGATCGTTTGACACCAAAATCGAAATCGTGATCAAAATTCGATTAATCGAGCAGCCCTACTTCCGCCCCAGAGCAGAAGCTGTGCAAACTACAACATTTTTAAAGAAAGTTAGGACACTTAGGTTATCATATTTTACAAGCACCAAAAGTAAAATACTAAAAATACTAAAAAACATTAAGACACTCACAGAAATTAGCCTTTTCTGAATAGCTTTAGAACAATCTTGAGCTCTACCAGAAGAAGTACAAGTACCAGATAGGTACAAAACGCACATAAGCACCACACAGACTAATATACGCTCATGGACTACTATTGGAACCTACCTGGAAGACTGAGGGATTATAAAGATTAGGAAACAAGGTAATATAAAACAAAGTACGATGGTTTAATGTTCAAAATTGCATTTTATTGTCCAAAGAAAGGGTGTTTTTTTTATTATCATTGTGGTATCTGAATTGGTATTGAGTATCGAGTCTATTCCTTGGTATCAAAATTTTAGTATTGTGAGAAGTAGTAGTTCTTAATGATGATGAAGGGCCAGCCACCTGCTTGCCGCCACTGAGATGCTACTGCTTTGCCAAGAACGTTCCACTGTACGACACTGAACATTCATCCATAGAGGAGAGATGCTACTACACCAGGGGTCGGCAACCCGCGGCTCTTTGATCCCTCTGATGCGGCTCAGTACATTGGTTCCTCATTTATCGCGGGGTTTACATTGTAAAAATAACCCGCGATAGGCTAAATCAGTGAAGTAGTCAGCTTTATATTGCGTGTATAAATATGCATGTATTTCACAGTTCCTCTGACTGAGGGGCCTGGCGCCGCTGCGCTGTTGCGGGTTTTGTTGTAGTGAGAACGCATCCGTGCGCTCTCACGACTGGTTCCACCGCCTGGACTCCAGGTTCCACCAGTTCGTTCTGCGGAAACATTGCCGCTACTTCCCGATGCGCATTAACCACCCGAAGAAGTGCGCGCGTGGACACGTGCACCTGCTCATCGTGGTCAAATCCGTGACAGAGCATGACCGGCGCGACCGGCCCCAGGTGAGACGCACGGCCCTTCTGACATGTACCCAAATGCCAGAGCGCTCAGTCCGTCACTGCTTCAGAGTCACACTGCTCGTGATCAAACATTTAAATAAATTTGGCAAACGCATTCTGTACCGTTGAGACACGGCACAGAGGAGAATGACTGACGAATCGGCAAAGGTCTACAGTCCCTTAGCCAATCAGGATGCAGAACACAATGCGCGTTGATACACTATTTAAAAAAAAAAATCTGCAAAACAGCAAGGGACCACTGTATTTAATTAAAATATATTTTATTTTACTTCGTTCATTTTCAAAATGTAATTCTATGGCACAAAGGTAAAAAATATGCAGTGTTATTTCATTTTAAATTTCAAAAGGGTTTTGTGGCTCCCAGTGTTTTCTTTACTGTGTGAAACAGGTCCAAATGGCTCTTTGAGTGGTAAAGGTTGCCGACCCAAGGCATGTCGATCTATAGAGGGGAATGTATGTTTTGAAATGTAATTTGGACCATTAAGACCACTCATAATTGAACACATGTATCTTGGATTTGCATGTTTAATACCATACTATGGAACATTCTAGGAAAAGCAATATATGTCTTTTATCAAGCCACCCATTCTGCACGCATGAACAAAGAAAGACCGTTATTAAACATTTAATTAAAGCCCCAATACAAAAAAGCCACTTCTATAGCTCTGAAAGGGTTAACTAATTAATAAACACTACCTGATATTATATTGAAAAAAGAAGGTTGATATATTCAGGACACCGGGGATCTACCAAGATATTTTAATAAAAGGAACTCTTTTGTTTTGTTGAGGGGAAAAAAATAATGGGGTACAACAAAAACAGCTCCTTATCAGCTCTGAATATTAAACATATTCATTTTGCTGAATTATGAATGGAAGGGAAGCTCCCCTGAGAACACACTTCAAACCACTTGGCTCAATTTTCTTTAGATGGGTTTTAGTTCTTCTGGGTTAGAAGCTTTATTTGTCGAGAGATGAGATTGGGTTTGATTTCCATGCTTTGAAGGATAAACTTTATTTCACTTTATGTTTTGTTCTGTCTGCGACTAGGTTGGGGTCACCTGTGGACAACAAAGATATGCTAATAACAAAAGGTCAACCAATAACAAGCTGGTCGTTTAATTCCTACTCAACAAAGGGTTCATGGACAAGACACCTTACTAGGGATGTCCTGATCCGATCACGTGGTCGGAAATCGGCCCCGATCACGTGGTTTCGGATCGGCTCGGATTCGGACGTTACCTTCCGATCAGTATCGGTTATATGTATATATTCTTTTCTTTTTTTTTTAACATATCCTAGATGAGATCTATGGTTATGCGGTGAGTCTCACAGAGTGAGACTTCACACAGAAACATCAACACGTGCGGCATGACACGCTATTGGTTAAATGCTCGCTTCGAGCTGCCTGCGCTTCGCAAAGCGCGAGTACAGAGAGGAGATAAGAAGAACGCTATAATGTTTGGCGAGTATGTCTGCGGTCTGGAAATACTATAAAGTTGATGACAACAACATTGCCATAGCAAACTGTGCAATATGTAAACTTGGGATTGCAAGGGGTGGAAAGGAAAGGGCTACATTTAACACAACAAACCGATATGGCACCTCAAAAACAAACACCCAAAGACGAGTCAGCTCACGCTGCAGGAGAGTTTGAAAAGGAGAGAAAAATGCCCCTTGACAGCGCAAAAGCAGGAGACCACAGCCAGGATAGCACAAATGATTGCAATGAGTGACCTACCATTCGCCTTTGTAGAGAACCCTGGATTTCTTATGCTTATAGAGCACATCGATCCTCGATTTGAAGTGCCATCTTGCCACTGTTTCACCGAGAAAGCTCTGCAGCTCTTTATAAGATGATTTCTGACAATTATTATTATTATTATTATTATAACTGCACTTATAACAATAATAAATATAAGTGATAACAGGAGAAGTTCAATTTGTCAACTGGACAAAGTTTGTTTGGTTGAAAACGTTTCGCCGCTCATCCGAGAGGCTTCGTCAGCTCTGAGCTGACGAAATCATGGATTCTACCTGGACGACTGAGGGACTTTTCACGAATAAATATAAGTGTACTTTTTTATGTATTATGCAAGTATTGGATCGGGACTCTGTATCGGCAGATACTCAAAATCAAATGATCGGAATAGGATCGGAGGGCCAAAAAACCTGATCAAGACATCCCTACACCTTACCACACATTGCCATCGCATCTTCAGACTACGCATTTGTTGTGTGTCTAAATCTCTTACAACTGAGACGAGCCAGTAAAATGAAACAAAATAAATGCAGCAGGATCATGTAGAGCAGGTTAATGCAAACATTTTAAAAACAAAATGACAAGGCTCACAGCAGTAGTTACAGAGAGAGTGGTGACTATAGCCGTGTCTCAATTCTCAGAGTGTTCGGAGCGTGGTTTTAAAGGGATATGCCACCCCCAGGTCAAATTTGGGCATCTCCCCACAGTCCAGAGACTAAAATAAGTGGTGGAAAGCGTTTTCCTGCTCACCCAGCCATTGTCCGAGTCTGTCGCCACTGACCGCCGCGGTATCTGGTGCTCCTCCGCCTTAGAATGGAGTCTAACGTAGCCAGAGAAAGATTTCGGCCAAAAGGAATTAATTTGCTCGATGCGTTTCCCAATTACTTTGTGTGTAGTGCGCATTCATATCGAGTGCAAATAAATGTGCAAATCAACACGGAGAGCTTGCCTTGGTCATTTTGGGTGGGAACTATTTTCCAGTGCGTAAGAATACAGCCGTATCACGCACCACGTTGTGCAACAGGGGAACTCCCTTCCCGGTGCGTAACTGGGATTCCCCTGGTAGCGTGCTGCGTGATACGGCTGTATTCTTACGCACTGGAAAATAGTTCCCACCCAAAATGACCAAGTCAAGCTCTCCGTGTTGATTTGCACATTTATTTGCACTCGATATGAATGCGCACTACACACAAAGTAATTGGGAAACGCATCGAGCAAATTAATTCCTTTTGGCCGAAATCTTTCTCTGGCTACGTTAGACTCCATTCTAAGGCGGAGGAGCACCAGATACCGCGGCGGTCAGTGGCGACAGACTCGGACAATGGCTGGGTGAGCAGGAAAACGCTTTCCACCACTTATTTTAGTCTCTGGACTGTGGGGAGATGCCCAAATTTGACCTGGGGGTGGCCTGGGGGCGGCACGGTAGCAGAGTGGTTAGCGCTCTTGCTTCACAGCAAGAAGGTTCCGGGTTCGATCCCCGGGTCGCCCAGACCTTTCCGTGTGTGTTCTGTGTGGAGTTTGCATGCATGGTCTGGGTTCGATCCCCGGGTCGCCCGAGCCTTTCTGTGTGGAGTTTGCATGTTTCTCCCCGTGTCTGGGTGGGTTTCCTCCGGGCACTCCGGTTTCCCCCACCAACCCAAAACATGCACCATAGGTACTCCAGCTTAGGTCCTGACCAAACCGAAGCAAGAAAATCATGGAGATGGTCCCCGGGCGCCCTAATGTGTGTGCTGCCCACTGCTCCTAATATATGTATATATATATATAGGATGGGTTAAAATGCAGAGAAGAATTTCTCCAGTGTGAGATCAATAAAGTTCACTTCTTCATATCCCTTTAAGGGCATGTGCGTCACATCCGGCGCAACGACTGCTGTCCCATTTCTTTTTTGTCCCATGCACAGTCCGAAGACCGCAGTCGTTTCCATGGAAATCGGAACGTGGACCAAGCGCGTGAAAAAGCACACTTCGCGCACTCGTATATCCCAGCATGCCCCGCGCGCTACTTCTTCTACGGGAGAAAATGGAATCAGTGGCTGCTTCCCGTAGTTGCGAGACCTGTCGCATTTCACCGACGCCCATGCGGTCCGCGGATTGCACTCAGGGCTGAGCAAGTATGCACAGACTTGACTGCAGTCTGAACCCCCTTAAAACCACGCTCCAAACTGTGCACTCTGAGAATTGAGACACGGCTAATGTTTTAATATAAAGTCAATCGGAGTTGATGAAGCTGGAAATGTCCCTATGCTCACTTTTCTATTTGGAAGGCAGCAGCTTAGGTTAGCCATGTCCATACAGTCTATGGTCTCAGGACAGTAGGCTTGCCAAAGAAAATTAAAAATAAGATTGATACCCAGACAATAATCAGTAAAAAAAAATTATCAAAACTAGAAACGCACTTGAGGAAGTACTGATACGGAAAACTAAGATCAAAGCTGAAGCATGAATGGCTTTAGCATTTGAGCAGTTGAAGTAGATCAGAAATAACATAAGATATAATATATAAAGTACTATTGTTTGATCTTGCAGATTTCGTAGCACTTCATTGTGGTATAGAAATTGGTATGGAGTATCAATAATTTTCTTAGTACCCAAGTATGGGTCTGAAATATTTTTCCTAGTATGATGATGCTAAAAGCCAGGGTATGTTTTTCCCTGTCGGTGTCAGGGCCCACCTTATAGTTTTCTGTATTGTTGCCATGCCGTGTTGCCTGCAGCAGGCTGTGATTGCCAACAACAAACCTCCCTCAGGCTACATTTATACGATGACGGTCTGAACAGAAGACGCAAAAGTGGTGTTGCATCTTCACTTTTTATTCGGCGTTTAGACGAGTGTTTTCAGAAGGAAATCTGCGTGCATACGGTGACGCAAGGTGGGGCAGTGATACATTATGACTTTGTCCGCGCGCATGCATAGAATCTTCCTTCTTCTCATCTGCAGCGCGAAAAGCAAAAAAAACATGGCTGCCGGTAGCAAAAAAATGTGTGTGATCAGACAAAGAAGTTCAACTATTGATTCAGACCACGTTAGACTACAAAGCAACAAAGGCGCAACAAGGTGTGGAGTGGGAGTCCTGCCAAACAAAGTACACTGATATATGGACTAATGTGACAAACACGTACGCGACGTCAGCAGATTTGACCAGAGTTTTGCGTTTTGGTGTAGACAAAAACGGTACCGCGGACCATATTCAAGTTTTCCACTTTGGAGGGCGGTTTCAGTTTTTTTCGTTTTTAAGCCCCCAAAATGCAGTCACTGTCCAAATGAAAGGCACTTGTGACGTTTTTACCCATAAGCATTCTCGTGTAAACAGGCCCTCAGCCTTACCATTTAAATATCCTTTCTTTAGGAAAACAGAAAATTAAGATGATATAACCACTTTGCTTGGTGTTATACAAGTTGAGACAATGTTGCCAGCACAGCGCACAGCTGAGCACGTCTACTACATTTCCCAGAGTCCAAGTGTTAGCCTACCGGACTCTGTGACGGCGTGTGAAAGAAAGCCGAAGTGATATGACAGCCCACTGTCAGCCTGTCAGCCCAAATCCTGCTTTTGGAGAGAAGGTATACGAGTATGCATGTAGAGGCCTGCAGTACCACACACTCTGCAGGTGGAGAAGAATACAAATATAGAAATGACTGGAAGTTGAAAAATGTACAATGTATGTCAGATGTAAGAGGCAGCCGAGGCTGAACGGTTTGTGATAAAGAGACTATTTTTCTTTGCTTTTTGGTGAAGAAGCAGCTCTGGACAAGCAAGAGCTGACATGATTTGCACCGGCCTTCACCTCTCCACTCTACATCATTCTGTCCAGCAGCATCATTCACTGGACAATGGGAGTTTTTTTGTTTTTTTAAGTAATTAAAAAAAAAAAAAAAAAAAAAAAAACTTCTGCCAGACTTGCTCTTCCTAGTTTTAAATTTTCAATAATAAGGAATTTATTCTACAGTACTATTTCCAGATATAACTCATCTATGAGTTGATTCATTGAAAAGACATTACACAACAGTACATTTGTGTAGTCTATATTTCAAGCAATAGACAAGCTCACAAGCCTGGCCAACTCTTCTCCGGTACATGGGAGGAGGGCTGTGCAAGTGCAATAAATCAGATTTGGATCAAGTCAAAATTCAATCATTTTAAATAATCAAATGTCTTTTTCAAATTTTATTTAACCAGGTAAAGTCTTTTCAGAACAAATTTTCATTTACGAACATCTACACAACCAATCCTTTATCAGTAAAGAAATATGGTTTGGAGCAGAGTTTTGACTCTGTCTTAAAACTAGGTTTCTGAATTTAATACTGAAAGACATATTTATTTTTTTAAATCAATAATTGGTTAATACAAGGAAAAAAATGTGAAGAATTGTTTTGGCCATGTCACCCAGCCCTAGCGAGAAAAAAACTGTACTCTTCACCTGTATCCGCTCTAGATGTGAATTGTCACTTCCAGTTTCATGTGATTACAAATGCCTGTCAACACCCTAATGCCAAAACCTTAGCTATAATTTGCATAGCATTTTAAAAGTAACAGGACCTGAGCCAAACACCAGAACATTTAGGGCACGTCCATTAGAAGAGGAAAAGGGTGCACGCACAGTATTTGGCACACATTCATGGTGGTAGATTGTAGGAAGGAGGTAGATTGTAGGAGGGAGGGCGTCAATTTAATCAGAGAGGTCACTTTGAGAAATCTCTTTATGCCTCTGCCAATTTAAGTAGTTGGCCGTACATACCTTTTGGGAGTAAAAAAAAACAACACAATACTATTCAAAACTCTAGCCAGTACTTATAAATGCAGAAATGGGGTCCTAAATAGGGGCTAGTAAATATGGTTTTAGTATTGTTTATCAACTAGTGTCTATTATAGTGTTGTCATGATACTAAAATTTCAAACTTGATTTTAAGAAATAGACTTGATGCTCAATACCAAAGCCACACTGATAATAATAAAAAAAAAAAAAAAAGAAACTTCCTTTAGCCAACAGAATGATACTTTCTTTTATGTTACCATGTTATGTATATCTGTGTAATCTCTCAGTGGTCCAGGTAGGTTCCATAGTGGTCCATAGCTTTATTTATTTTTTTATATTACCCTTCTGATACAGCTCAAAATCATTCTAAAGCTTTCTATAGCTTTAAGTCATCTAAGTAATCCTGCATTATTGCTCCGTCTACATTTTCAAAGCTCAAAATGCTCTGTTCCACCATTTGATGTCATTTAGTGGCGTTTTTTTAAGTTAACAGCAACTTGACTAAAGACTTCACTGTTAAAGGTGTGTGAATGAAACAAAGCATAACTCTGGGTATGTTTTTGATAGGGAAACAATATTACAGTGGTACCTCACCTTACGAAAGACCCTACATACGAAAAATCCAAGTTACGAAACGCCCTCACATTAAATTTTGGTCTCTAGATACGAAAGAAAATTCAAGTTACGAAACACGAAATCTCAAAAATTCGAATAATGCGCGCTCAGATGCACGCCCTGCTGTTATCCCCGCTCAAAGAGCACCTTTCTCGGCCTCTTAGCTCTAGCACCGAACACGCAAGATTTTCAACAAAATGTATTAAATAGTGAAGCGTGGGGGGAGACACGACTCCGGAAGCAGCGCGGAGACATGAACGCACCGCGCGGCGAGGAGCACGGCACCGCGCGAGGAGCACCCCTAGTCCTGGTCTGCACGACCGGCACCGGGGCTGCGAGGACGAGATAGAACCGCGGCGCCCGGACCGCGTCCTCTGGAGCCCGAGCCACAAACCAGCCACATGAAACCAGCAAAGAGCGGCACGTGGTAGTTTAATCCTGGTCCAGTTCTGGTTTAGTCCAGGTCCAGTCCAGGTTTAGACCTGGTTTAGACCTGGTTTAGTTCTGGTCTAGACCTGGTCTAGTCTCTTAGCCAATCAGGACGCAGAACCAATGTTACACTATAAAAAAAAAAACAACCTTGGAACGAATCAGGCCTTTTCCATTGAAATAGCTACTCAACTTACGAAAAATTCTCGTTACGAAACCACTTCTGGAAGGAATTAATTTCGTAAGGTGAGGTACCACTGTATATCCTCCTGAGACCCTGCCCATTCATTTGTGTCGTTTATAGTGGACATCAAGTTAACCAGTCTATCTTTTAATTGTTTTGGGATTCTAGTTTGTGGCTGCACTATGATTAAAAAAATAAATCAAAAATTTAAAATTTAAAAAAATGTTTAAAACATCTTAAAAAATCTAAAAATGTAAAAAAATATATAAATAATAAATAAATAAATTATACATTAAAAATAAATAAATAATAAATTAAAAGGGAGTCTAAGAACGTTTTGAGGCAACTGTAGAAGCTTGTCAGAGATGTTGGTCATCAAAAAAAAAATGTTTTTGTTAGGCTGTTAACTTCACTTGGATTTAACACCAAAATGTCCCCGACATCCATTACAGAGGACATGTTACAACATTATGAATAAAAATAAAATTAACAAAATGTAAATGCTAAGGTGTTCATTTACCTCCAAATAGAAAATTTAAATAATAATAATAATAATAATCATTTAGATACACTTTTTTTCTTCAGGTCCCAGGATATACTAAAATCAGAAACTAGTGTAATATGCAATGCAATGCTGAGCTTCCCAGACTATCACCACCTCTCAGAAGACCCACACCTTAATCCCTCTCTGCAGTCTTCCAGTTTTTTGGTGCAGGAATCGGATTTCTTCTTGGTGCTTTTGGCTCACAGCTCTCTTTCCCTTGGTACAGTCATTCTAACAAAACTTGCAAGCAACGTGCAAGCAGTGCAGCTATCCTGGGGGAAGTATCCATCAAATGTGGCTCTAGGGAGATGCACGCTTAAGGAGTGTTGCAACGCACGACGGCAAAAACGTCAACAATTTCACAACATTTACCTTGTACCGATACCAGCATGGAAGGATTGGCACATCTGGTTCCAAATGCACTATTTGGGAACATTACGCAACGTTTATAGGAAATTCCAAGCTACGGTAAATAAGCGTTGATACTGAAAATGCTTATGAAACTCGTGCCATTTAAACTCATCAAAATATGGGCGTGTTGGGTCCTCCCCCTAGCATGTGCCAAAGAAGAATATTCTGTTCATATTATGTTCACGTCTTTACGCGCGCGTTAACAAGAGGTCACGGTGTTAAGGCTAAACTTTGGCATGTGTTAGTGACTGGTGGAGCTGGTACAGGGGTGAAAGCAGGGCTGGAGTGCGCCCTGACAAGGATAGGTTACTGGAAACGTGCCTCCCAGCGCAGCCACTCCATCTGCCTCTCTTTTCCCGTTAGGCCAGGGTTGTTCCAACTTACTCCAAACACAGATGCACACGCGTTTTACATCGTAGTCCTAAACGTGACCCCCAGCTGTGCACTCTCCCACCCCGATACCTGGCGATCACAAGCCCGAACACGCCTCACGCACGAAGGAAAACATCCCAAAGTGTGTGGCGCTCACCCCTCTGGTTAATTCCAACAGTCCGACCCACAGCAGCAGCCGCCCGTGCGTCTTCCTTTCGCAGGAGAACCCGAATGGACGCGTCGCGAGGGAGTAAATCCACGTATCCACTCACGCTAGCACACCGGGATCCACGCGAAATACATGTGCGGTGAGAAGGTAGACGATTCTCAGAGCTTCCGTGACACAAGCACTTTCTGCCATTTCATAGCGACGTCGTCTGGTCGAAACCTTCCGATGTTTCCTTCGGCTGCACAATGAGGAGCAGGCGGTGTTCAAGAGCCGCTGCGAGCTTCCGGAAGGAGCAGGGGGAAAACGGAAGCTGCGATTGTGCAACGTTTTGTTTTGTTGTTTTTTTCCCCAGATCAGCTCATGGGGATTAGCTACAAAAGTTAATATTTTGCATTTGTTGGAATTTTTCAATGTCATGTAAAATGTCAAACTTGTATATCCCGCCCATTCATTTGTGTCCTTTATAGTGGACATCTTTTAAGTTTTGACTCTAGTTTGTGGCTGCATTATGATAAAAAAAAAATAATAATAATAAAATAAACAAATTAATAATAATAATAATAATAATAATAATAATAATAATAATAATGATAATAATAATAATAATAATAATAATAATAATAACAATAATGATAATAATACATATATAAATAAAATACATAAAACATTAAAAAATATATATATAAATAAAATACATAAATAAGTAAATAAATAAATAAAACATAAAAAATAATACATAAAAATATATAAATAAATAAATAATACAATAAAAAAAAGTCTAAAAACTTTTTGAGGCGACTGTAAAACCGACCGAAAAAATATTTTTGTTAGGTTTAGGTTAGGTTAACTCAGTGCTTCTCAAATAGTGGGGCGGGCCCCCCTGTGTGATGCCAGGGGGGGCGTGTGTGACCCTGGGAAACATGCTTTTTGCCGTACTGTTCTAGAACTAAGTGTAATTGCACATCAACAACAGTAGTTGGCAGTGGCGCTCTCATTGTTGCTCTGGGACAGGGGTCGGCAACCTTAAATACGCGATATACAGAACAGACTCACCATCAGCAGAACATCCTCTGTCACAGAAAAACACATATATTCCACTGAGTCGTGTCCTTTAGTCCAACAGAAGCTGACACATCAGCAGCACCAGGAGAGAGCGGTTTTTTTCAGCACTTTTAGTTTATGTAATGTAGTTTTAAGTTTCGTTTCTGTAAAACGTAAACAAATGTGTGCAAAGCTGCATTAAAAACACATTAATATTTGAGTCCTCAGTGCAAAAAGACGTAAGTTGTAAGTTTCTTTCTTTTTTGTTTTTAATGTTAATAAAGGATACAATGTTATGCAGAGGTGTACTAATAACAATTTTCTAGACAAATAATACTATTTACAGTCGCACGCAGGGAGGGGGGCGTGAAAAATTTTCTTCTTCCTAGGGGGGGCGTTACAGAAAATAATTGAGAAGCACTGGGTTAACTTGACATGGATTTAACACTATTACAGTCCATTACAGAGGATGTGTTACAAAAATATGAATAAAAATAAAATTAACAAAATGTAAATGCTAAGGTGTTCGTTTACCTCCAAATAGAAAATTAAAATAATAATAATAATAATAATAATAATAATAATAATAATAATAATAATAATAATAATAAATTAAATACACTTTTTTTCTTCGGGTCTCAGGAGGATAGGAAAGCCTATGTGAAAGCAGGTGAATTGAATCAAATTGAAAATATGCATAGAAATGTGTGCATGCATATTCATACTTTGTTCTGGTATTTCACACAATATAACTTGCACATGTACAGAAAAGAAGTAATTGCAGCACCAGTTTCATTGGTGTTGCACTGCTGACTGCAGTGTAAATTAGGCTAAAAACAATAGCGAAGATTAGGCTTAGACTTAGAAAAACTTTATTGACCCTCAAGGGAAATTATTTGGATACAGTGGCTCACTCATCAAATATAATATATAACAGAGGGTAACAAAAAATAGATGGAATAGCAAGAAAGACAGCAAAATACCCGTGTAAAATGAGACATAATTATAAAAAGTGTATATGTACAAATCACAATAAAATAGAAAAATAAGTAATAAAATATAAAATAACATATCAAATAAAATATCATATCACAGCTATATACAGGAGACAAGAACAGCATTGTAATAATATACTGATTGACAGCATACGGTTATTCGTTACATAAGATTGAGCTGTTATACAGTTGTAGGGAATATTATCTGTTACATAAGGGTGAGTTGTTGTACAGTTGTATGGATTATGGTATGAATGTAGTCCTGTATCTCTCACTGTTTGAGCAGAGCTGTAAGAGCCTGCTAGAGCCAGAGCCGGGTTGTATAATAACTTTTTTTTTAATTTAAATGTATTTTAACAAAGCTATATTTATAGTTCTTTTTCAGATTCTGGATAGGCATTTTGACAAGTTTAACCACACTATGAATGAGAAGTTGATAGTGTGGCTAAACACTATGGAGTTCAAAAGTAATGCCCACCTCCGGATAGTCAGCTATGTGGCAGGTAAATGACCTATAATTTACTGTCAGAAAAAAAAATAAACAAAAGTGAAATGATTTTTTTTTTCAATAGTTTCAGAAAGTGGTGGCAGTTCCACCAAATAACCCATTGTTGCCTGTTAAAAGGACTCTAAGCCATAAGATTAATATGGCAAGTTTGTGGAGCCAAAAATAATGATAGGGTTCAACATTTGTGGCTTTTTCAGTTATAGTTATATGTGCCCCTACCCTCCATTTAAAATCATGGCATCATTAAATTTCAGACCATGAATATGAACTCATTCCTAATTCAAAAAAACGACCTTTATGTAACTTTAGTGCAGACTTGGCTACAACCAGCTTTAAATAGCTGAATGCACCAAGCTCATCTTTTTAACAAACAATAGTAGTTTTCTACAGATCAACTACAGACTACATTCCCCCCTACTGAGTACTAATCTAGTCTGGGGTGTAGATGAAAGTGGGACAATTACTGAGTCACTTGCCGTTCGAAACATCAGATTAGCACAATACCTACCGCCTACAATAGCTTACTCCTTTGCTTTGCTTCCTCTGCCATTAGCCAGGCCTGCAAATCCAATTAAGTTCTTATGTTTGCCGGGCTAAAAATAGTCGAAAATGACGGAAAACAGAGATGCGACACGTCATTACTGGTGAGAGAGGGGTAAATTATGCTATAGAGCTAAAAGGTGTTTATTGAAGAGATGATTGTTGTGTCATGAGAGCGTGCAATGGACCTGTTGCTATGACGGACACAGGCAGAGGTGCTATGGCGGCGACCAGAGTGAGGATTAGGTTCCGAATAGTAGATGTCTGAAGGAACTTAAAGGCAGTCTCCTGGAATACCGGATGATATAAGGTAGGCCATATTGCGGCATTATGCGTTCTTCTGGATGGAATATTAGCAATAGGACCATCTTTTGAAGATAGTGGCACCATATTGGGAGCTTCTTGCTTTTTGATTTACCTTTTTGAAAGCCTTAATTTTATTCAAGAGTTTGAAATTGTGTGAGAAATCTAGCACAGAATGTATATTTATGTCAATGTGAAATTTTTGGACACAAATGAACCCCATACCATAAGCATATCATTATAGAATTTAAAATGTGCAATTTCTTTTAGTTATTGTTAATTATCTTAATGCAGAACTGCTTCCATAGGCTAATGCTAATAGTTGTAGCTGCTGGTGTGCCATATCAAATTGACTGGAATACTTAACCTGATTAAGAAAACACAGTCTCTTGGCACAATGTAATAACTTGTAATAATGTTCTACCAAGAATTTCCAAGTAGGCATATTCAATTAATGCTGTTTTGCCATTGGTCCAGATTGATTGATTGATCTAGCTTTAATCCAGAATGGTATATAGGTCTATTTGGACTAGGACTGCCGAAGAAAGAAAGAAATTCCTTGTATCTTCTGGGTTTGACATGAATGCTACAATGCAAAAAAAATAGCTGTTATTGAGCTAGCTAGAACTACGTGTTTCACACTAGCTGCCAATTATACAGTGGTTTACAATCTGCTACTTTTAATTCAGGACATAGTACTTACAACTGACTATGTGCTAGCATGTCTTAGCTGTGGGTTAATTGTTCCAAAGATTGTCAACGTCAAATGTATCCTATTTGGAATGTAAACACTCATGTAGTATAACAAATCAACTTAAATAATAATGTTATAATATCATAAGCGGAAGTCTTGTAGCTGCGCCCACTTAGGTCCTTTGCTCTAAATCCATAAGCCTGTCTCACTGAAACTCTCACCCTTGACCTTTGGTGTGGGCTACTATATTATTTCCTTGAATGCAGCCTTAGAATGATAACACCGCAGTAAAGTCAGCAAACAATTGTTATTCATATGCAAGTTTTCAGGTGGAATGTCCAGAAGCTTCTTGTCTGACTGGAGATGCTGTTGTTTTGTCTATGCTATGCTATATGTTTTATTCCACATATATGGCATAAAACCTATCAACCTCCATTGAGACAAGCCGGTGACGCCATCAGGCCAAGTATTTGAATAGTGAAAACATCGTTAAAGGAGACCTATCATGCTTTTGGGGGGGTATTTCAAGGAGAATTAAGTTGTTTTTTTTACAATCTGAGCCTTATTTCGGTAATAAAACAAGTTCTTTTACTCACCCATAGCACTTTGGTGTCATATGGAGCACTTCCGGAGATGTTTTAGATTTGCAATCTCCATAACGTGAGTTCTCGGGGAATATGTTTGCGGTCTCCAAATAACACAAACTTTAGCACTTTTCAAATCATAGAAGCTCAATGTCTTAGTCTACGCTTTCGTTTGAGTCAAAAGTGGCCTGTAATCCGAGATTTAGCCATAGTTTTGAGTAGATGAGGACACCAGTGCGCATGTGCGGAGTCACAGCTTATTTTGCTCTCAGCTCTCGGGACCCAAACATGAAACGAAAAGCTGTAAATTATGGATAAATCTCAGATTACAGGCCACTTTTGACTCAAACAAAAATCTAGACTAAGACATTGAGCTTCTATGATTTGAAAAGTGCTAAAGTTTGTGTTATTTGGAGACCGCTCGGGGCATATAATATATGCCCCGAGAACTCGCGTTACGGATATCACTAATCTAAAACATCTCTGCTCCATATGACACCAAAGTGTTATGGGTGAGTAAAACAACTTGTTTTATTACCAAAATAAGGCTCAGATTGTAAAAAATGTTAATTCTCCTTTAATATTAAACAATACTATACATAGATCTTTTTTTGTTTTGTTTTGTTTGGCCTAATAATAGAAACAGGTCAACAACTCACAGGTCAAGCAAACAACACTGCAGAACTGAGAAGCCCCACCGTTTCATTGTAGCAAGCAGCAGATTTTCAATTGAAAAGGACTAAATCACATTTTTGAATCCAACATCTGTGACCCGGAGTCAGATTTTTTTTAGATAATCACTAATCACTAGGCAGAAGGGATGCAACGATCGATACTGGTGTCAGGATTTCATACACGTGTTAGATCAATATGCACGTGTCCCTCTATGCGCGCTGTGTTGTCATTTATTTTGGTCAGAAAGGAAAACAGTTATTGCGGCGTTCTCCTCAGATGCAGCAAGAAAACAGCTTCATATGGACTTACAGCTGAAATATTCGAATACTGTAGACGTGGATTTTTATCTTTCAGTCACTTTTTATTTTACGTTGACAGACCCAGGAAAGATATTAACTTTCAAATACTTAATAATCGCTTGTGGCTTTACATCGGCTTAATCAAATACTCTCATATACGCACCCGTGACTCTATAGTAGTTTTATTGTCCAGAAAGAAGATGGGAGAGCGCAGTGTAAAGAGCAGGGCAGTGTAGGAGGAGCTACTGTCTGTCTCTGCTGCTGCTGCTGGAGATAAGGCAGAGCAGCACGGACCCAGTGAGCCTGTGTGAATGCAGTAAGAGGAGAGACAGAAATCATCAAATCAGGAAGAGTCTGATAGTGTAACTTCCCCTGCAGCAGAGTAGACTGGCTATATTTAAAATATAAAATAGCCTGAGAAAGCACTGTTCTTATTTTCACTGATTACAAATTCTGAACCAAATGAACTAAAACACTTCACATATACAGTACAACTTTACAGTAGTTATACTGCAATGTATTGTGTCATTAATAACATAGTGTTATTATGCTCATTAGCAGAAAAAATTACATGACCGTATTGACATCGAATCGATATTGTGACCCATGTAACGAGATATGTATTGAATCGTGGGAAAACTGTATCGTTGCATTCCTACTAGGTAGCACTTGAGCCTCGAATGCAGGACAAACATGCATTAATCAAAATACAACTTTGAGTGGGTTAATGTTGATGGAACACTGTTACAACATGGTTAAAAGCTTAGAAAAATCAGTTTTAGTTGGTTAAAGATTTCCCTTTTTTAATAAATGCAAGATGGATTTAATACCATACAGTGGAACATTCCAAGCTAAGCAACTGCATGGGGAAAGCCCTCCACTAGAGAAAGTTGTATATTGCACGGTTAAGTTGCTCTATTCATGATCCAACAACAACTGCTCCAGAAGAACGTCTTGTCCATTCAACAGTGTTATATTTTCCATTCTTGTTTGTAGCATGGGCACTTTTGTGACCCTGGCAGAGGTGCTGGAGGCCCGGGGTTCACCATTGGAAGAGGACGAGGTCTGGTGTCTCCTCCTGGCCACCGTAGAGGCCTTACTGGACATCTCCAAAAAGGGTACGCACACTGCCCGTCATTAGGTCATAGCAGATTGACTTTGGTGAAAGAGCTGCCTCGTAGGTGGTCATCCTTCTTAGGCCTCTCAGCTGACTTTGCTTAAACGCTTCCTAATGACTAAATCCTTTGTTTCTGTTGAACTGTGGTCCTCAGGTTCAGGGAACATGTCCAGCGTGCTAAGTCCAGGCTCAGTGCTGCTCTCAGCCAATGGGAGCGTGGCCTTTAAGAGCTGTGTGCGCTATGAAGACGCCACAGCCTCTTTTACTGCTCCTGAGGCTCAGCAGGGCCACGCCGCCTCCAGTCGGAATGCCATAGAAAAGGTCTGAGCCCCATTTAAAATGCGGTCATGAGGCACTTATCTGAGAGTCGCAAGATGACTTGGAGAATATAATTTCACAATTATGTTTTTAATCGAGTATTTCATTGATAACGGTATTTGAAACTGAAATTATTTTAAAAAAAGATTTCATTTTGCTGTGGTGTTCCCTGGCTGGTTGTATAATTATAGTGGATTTCCTGGCCTGAAAAGTTGAGGAATGAGAAGTTTCATTAACTACCTGACTTTTTGAGCTTTTATTAATATTCTCTACATCTACATCGATACTTTAGGCCAGTGCTTCTCAATTATTTTCTGTGACACCCCCCCCTAGGAAGAAGAAAATATTCCACGCCCCCCTTCCTGCGCGCGACTATAAATAGTATTATTTGTCTAGAAAATTGTTATTAGAACACCATTGTATCCTTTTATTAACATTATAAACAAAAAAAAAGAAAGAAACTTACAACAAAGACTGCACTGAGGACTCAAATATTAATGTATTTTTAATGCAGCTTTGTACACATTTGTTTACGTTTTACAGAAATGAAACTTAAAACCACCTCATTTGCATAAGCTAAAAGCATTGAAAAAAAACGCTCTCTCCTTGTGCCACTGATGCGTCAGCTTCTGTCGGACTAAAGGACACGACTCAGTGGAATATACGTGTTTTTTCTGTGACAGAGGATGTTCTGTCAATGGTGAGACTGTGCGTAAATCGCATGTGAGAACTCCACTGCCAACTACTGTTGTTGATGTGCAATTACACTTAGTTCTAGTACAGTACAGCAAAAAAACATGTTTCCCAGGGTCATACGCGCCCCCCCTGGCATCACGCCACGCCCCCCCAGGGGGGCCCGCCCCACTATTTGAGAAGCACTGCTTTAGGCTAAGATGACTCCTTTTATGGTAATCCAATGTTTTGTGATTTAGTGTTGCTGTATTAATGCTTATTGATACTGCATTACCTGGTTTCTGCCCAAATATTGGATATTGCATGACCTGGAGTCTGAAAGTATGATATACGTATATTAAAATGTAAGTATTATTCAAATACTTCGATAACTTTGTACGTTGATTACTATAGCACCAGTATGTCGGTCATTATGGTAACGTGATATCAGGGATGATTTCATTTATCAGTAAAATTTCACCAAATATAGGGGTGATATTTTTTCCTACAATTTTTTTTAAATAGAATAAAAATGAAGCTAAAGAGTTGGCAAGAAATATCAGAGAAAATACATTCTGTTACAGTATTTTTTATAAATATCTGCCACAACAGCAGGACAAATCTTGATTATCACATCAGACCATCTCTATATGGCACCACTGCAACCTAACGCAAAAAACATGCTCAAACTGCTTGTTTTCAGATGGTTGTGTACTCTTTGGGGATGACTCTTTACTGGTGCGTGGATTACCGACTACCTCAAAACCAGGTACTATATCATCCTTGTGAGATAATGTCAAACTCTGCCCGGCCCATCTAACCCTCTGTGTGTCAGCCGGTGCAGTTGAGTGCGGAGCTGGAGGGCCTGCTGCTTAGTATGTGTGAGGAGGTGTGTATGCGAAGGCCTGAGTTCTTGACTGTGCTGGAGAGCTGTGAGCTGCACCAAAAGGCCGCCATGCTGCCCCCGGCCCAGAGCTGTGTTCGGCAGCTGGTGGAGGATGTGTGCCGGAGCGCGGTGAGTCACTGGAGCAGCAGCCAAATTATGCAAATATAGACTTGTCCAGTTTGTGTATTACAACTGGGATTTTGTAGAGAGCTGGCACAGATTACTTCGTTTGGGAAACTGTCTTTCTCTGGGGTTTAGAAACTGATGGTGGTGAGAGGAAAGAAAGGCTGAAGTGACCCATTGTTGTACTGGGATTGTCTGGCATCAGTGGTGAAAGGAATAGGAACAGAATTTATTTTCATAATTTAATTTCATTTAAATCAGTGAATATATCTAGGGATTGTATCATCACACTACTTCTTATAATTGTCAGTTGTCAACTTAATGTTTAACCAATGCAGATTTTAAGATGCTCAATACTAAACTTAACGTTCCTTCAGATAGTAGTGACCCAACATTTGTCAGGTTGTTCCATGGTACTAAAATAGGCTGATAGGCTGACCTCAATAATGCTCTGTCATTGGTCTGCCAGCTGCTGGGCATATTTGAACCTTACAGCAGGAGTATGTCAAGATGGATTGTCGTAAGTTTGTGAACTCTTAAATATTGCGAGAATCCATCTTGCTGTGCAAGGTTAAGAAGGCCAATTTACTGGTCAGATCAGCTCACTTAAGAATACGTTTGTTTTTTGTTTTGTTTTGTTTTTTTGTTTGGTTGTTTGGTTGTTTTTTTTGAGAAATAAAACACCTGCAATTGAATAAATATAAAATACATACATTTAGAGCAATACTGTGGAACATTTCAGGCAATGCAATAACATCTCCAAGATGAGACAAGCAGGTGGCAGAGCACAATAGTCTTTCCTGTTGCATTCATAAGTGTTGTCTAAAATAGTAGTGTTTATTCCAGGCTGATAATGTGTCTGTATCTGAGAGTGGCTCCCAGCTGACTGACCGCAGCCAGATGGTCCGGGACAGATTACACAGTGAGTGGTGATTCAAAAATAATTCATAGAGAAATGCAGCCTACCTACTTGCTATGGGTTTATCATAGTATTTTATATGAAAACATTTCAGTGGGATATTTTGCCCAATGAAATTCAGCTCAAGTGAAGAGATACCTACTAGGAGATAACTACTTTATATAGAGTAGCAAAATGTTTTGTAATAATAATAATTACGATTATTGATTAACTGAATAATCGTAAATCTTTAATAGCAAAATAATATATTTTTAGGAGCTTCCTTTAGCAACTCTCCATGGATCCTAAAGCAAAGGACCCCTGCACCTTACTCTCCATCTGAACCAGCTGGGTAAGAACTGAGCTGAATTTATAGTATAGTTTAGAAGTACGAAAATACTTTTAAACTGTATGTGAGCATGGAACTGTGTGTGCACAGTAATTCTGTGGGGGTGCGTAAGCCGGACACATACTGCAGTTGGCAGTTGCCCCGCAGTCCTTATCTGGACGGAAGTCGCCATGCCAACTCTAGGTCCTTCTCTCAGTTCAACTCCACTATGAGCCTCAATGACAAGAAACTCAAGGTCAGAGATACAGAAAAATGTATTAAAGTATTTTTCTGTGAGTAAAGTAACAATGTATTTCTGTTTTCTTTTCCAGGACATAGGACCAGAGTTTGTACGTGTGTTAGATGACCCACCGGTTGTGCTAGAACTGCCTGGATCCATTTTGGTGACTGAATAGGCCTTTTTGTTTTACTAGAATACTATTTAATATGGATGTAACCATATTGGAAATGCTACTGGAAAATATTGTGGCATCAAAAGTTTGGTAAACAAATGGTTAACAATTCAAATTGATTGTTTTGATACAGTATCATGGTAATGACACCAGAGGAAACTACATGGACCATTATCCTTTGCTTCGCGGCAGTCACATTCTAATCATTTTGCTGAAAAGTTTTGAAATGCGGCAATCAAAACGCTTATTAGGGCATTTTCAATGAGATTTTCTACAATGCTGTAAGCTTTCACAACATTTAGAAAATACGGGTTAATAATGTGAAAATGTAACAATGTACAAAAATCAGATCATGATCTGATTTCTGGAGTTTAAACAGTAGTAAACACTTGATGTGAGTAATCTGATTTCTTTTGACAAGGAAAAATAATGTGGCAAAGACAAAAATTTGAGCGAAAATGTTACATCAAAGCAAAGCAAATATCAAAGCAAATATTTTAAAATTCTTTGTACTTTGTTTTTCAAATACTTACTCAAACAATCTGACCTCATTTATTTTGTGCAAACGTGCACCAATAATCAGATCTACTTATTGGATTATCTGATCATTCTAGTTGTCTGATTTTGACTGGTCATGTACATACTCAAAATACAGTAGTTACATCTCTAGTATTTCTTGTATGATTGTGTTCCTAGTCTAAAAAGGGGAAGTCTCCGGTCACTCAGAGGGAGCTGAGTGTGGTGATGCCCAGCGGTCAGAGCATCCAGGTCAAGTGTGAGGTCAAATCTAGAGGAGGAGACGTCTTTGACATGATCGTGGCCCACTCCAACCTGGTGGAGCATTTCTACTTCGGCCTTGCTTATATAGATGGTAAGGGTATATCCCACATCCCAGATATTCCACTAGTCACACACATATAATCTAAGTAAGAGTTTTTTGCCCAGGTTTTGTACTGGACTTAGATTTCATTTGATTAGTTAGTATTATTTGAGTAGTATATCTAATTTATGGGAAAGGACAAATTTATATAAAATGTTGACAGTAGCAAATGTTTCAAAAGTGGTCTGAAGGCTCTCGACTGAGGACTGACTTCAACATTTTTGAAAATATTGTATAGATGACTACCTTTTTTACCATGGATCATTCCTGAACGATTACATTGAATTCAAATGTTATGAGAAAATTCTACAGTCATATTTTTATTATTATAAAGTCATTCTCAGTTCCTATGGGTCATAATTAATTTTACAGCACTTACTAACATATTGATGCAGGGTTAAGGTTAAGGTTAGAGGTGCACTATATAACTTTTAGGTTGAGGGGTCCGAAACCTGCTTGTTTCTAAGGATAAGGTAACTGCTCTGCTTGGAATGTTCCATAGTATGACATTAAACAGCTCTACCTTGAATTTATTCAATTCAAATGTCTTTATACCTAAGAAATACCTAGAAAAACAGGCATTCTGACTGTGAGTGGATTTGCTTCTCCACATCTGACCCGTAACTTGGTCTGGTTTGGTCGCCATGAAGATAGAATGGTTTAATACTATATTGTCACACATTCCAGACAAAGCAATAACATTTCCATGGTGAAAAGCATTTGACGGACAAGTTACACAATGCACCTTTAATGAAATATGCATATTATATTAAGGGTACTGTCAAAAAAGTCTTACCAACATTTATGTTATCAATTCCCATTTTTCAGATAATGAGTTTTTCTTTGTGGACAATGACACAAAAATCTCCAAAGTTGCCCCAGATACCTGGAAGAAAGTGCCTACAACCACGTTTGTCCTTTTTTTTAGAGTAAAGTTCTTTGTCAACGATATGTCACTACTGTTGTAAGTACAGCTTTATTGAACTGCAGCCTTATTATGTCCTTGTTCAAATCTATTTATACAGTATATGTTTGTACCAGGCACAAGCAGACCCGTCACCAGTACTACCTGCAGCTGCGCAGGGACCTGCTGGAGGACCGGCTGGCCTGTCATGAGGAGACTGCTCTGTACCTGGGAGCATTGGCTCTCCAGGCTGAGTATGGAGATTGCACTGAGGTTAGGCAATGCAGTATGCTGTCTGAAGTCTGTGTGTTTGTTCATTTAGAAACTTTAGAGGGCAAATATGCCATCGACATCTGCCTATAGTCCATTTAAATAGAGGGAAATAGGTCAAAACAGCAGTAATCTTGAGAAAGGGTAGCTTACAACTAGGGCTGGGTGATATAACAAAATTAATAGTTAAAGTGAAGCATTTCCACTATACAAATAAATGTAATTTTGTACAAAAACCCTTTACTCAAATCAGAAAGAGTTGTACATGGTATTGTTTATTTCAGTTGTGACAGATATTCTGTCATATTATTAGATGTATGGCAGAAACTACTACCGGCCTGACCAGTATGTGTGCAAAAGCGTGATGGAGAAACGTGCCTTGCCCTACATCCAGGAAGAACTACTGCGGCTTCACACCAACAACGCACAAATGCTCACAGAGGAGTCAGAGCTGGAGTTCCTCAAGGTTCAAAATGATTCTAAGCAATCTACATATAATTGTAGTATAAAGATGTACTATATCTTACTACTTCAATCAATCAATCAAACATTATTTATAATGTATACTTAGTCCTTGTAAATGTGCAGGTGTGCCAGCAGTTGCCTGAATACGGCGTCTTTTTGCACCATGTGACGCGAGAGAAGAGGCCTTTGGAAGGAGAGATCCTTCTTGGAGTTTGTGCCAAAGGAGTCATCGTCTACGAGGTGAAAGATGGCTACCGCTTCGCCAACCAGAGCTTCTACTGGAGAGAGACTGCCACCATCTCCTCCACGGTGAGTCCGACTAAGATTATCAAAACAGTTATAGTCCCTGTTTTTGAGTAATAACTGGTTTGTTTGTTCAGAGGTGTAAGTTTGTGATCGAGTGCCGAGGCAGTAAGAAGAAGTACACCTTTGTCACGGAGCGATCCAAGATTGCCAAGTACCTGTGTGACCTGTGTTCAGCCCAACACAAGTTCAACAATGAGATGAACTCCCGAAAACTCAGCCACAACCTTATCTCAGGTCAGTGATAGCACATAGAATACTGATAAGACATGGATGGTAGAAAAGGCAGTCATTTTAGACAATGTTTTTGAAATTAAGATATTTTATGACTTGGTTTGCCTCCAAGGAGATGTTTTTGCATTGGCACTGGCTGTATCTTCTACTTATTGAGGAACATGAATGTTTATGACTTATGATACCTTATTTTGATCATGTACTTCATAAAGACTGTCAGTGTGCAGTAAAGCATTAGAAGACATATAGTGTATAATTCTTGCTTGGGACACAAAACCTGGAATGTTCCACAGTATGGCAGTGTGATATGGGGAGTGAGTGGTCATTCCTGCCAGTAGGTGAATCCCCCAGCTTGGTTAGAGATGCCGAAAGCAGGGCCTGCATACTAGGGGTGGGTATTGGCAAAGAAGTCACGATTCAATTCGAATCACAATTCATATGCCATGATGCGATACTATCACGATGCATCACGATACTTGAATTATTGCGATGCATTGCAATATATTCAACATACTTCAGTGAAAATGTACCCAAAAAAAAGAGGATAACTTAAATATCAGTGGCTGTGTATCTGGGTCGTGTCTTCAATTGATACATAACTCTGAGCAACTCAGTTCATAACTGAATTTATTGAATAACAAAAACAAATAAACCAAATCAATAACAAAAAAAGTGCATAGGAATTTTTCCAAAACAAAAAATGATTTTCAAACATTTGCCGTTTTGGAGGTAGCTACCATCATAGCAAACAATACCCTTTCACAAAGAAAAAAGTGCATAGGATTTTTTTTTTTTTTTTAAACTAATAATTTATGTATTAATATTAAATTATTAAATATTAAATTATTAATTAATAATAATCGATTTTTGGCATCAAGAATCTATGCAGTATATTGTGAAAGTTAGTATTGCGATGCATTGTCATGACGATTATTTTGCACACCCCTACTGCACACAAAGCTTGTTCTCACAGGGAGTTTCTTTTGGCCTGTAAAGGGACACTAAGATATAAGAATTGTCTAATTTTATTCGAATTTGCACTAAAAAGTGTGCCAGGGTATGAGAGAGCCCAGACCTGCTTATCCCCCTCAAAAGCACAATAATCAACAACAATGTTATCATAAATATCTTCCCAAATGAACTCTTTAGTAAAACATTAATAGGTTTGGCCCTTGGTAGGGTAGGTAGGTAGGTAAATAGATACCAAACCTTGTTCAAGATCCATAGGGTGCCCAAGTGTCTTTGAAGGACATGTCAAATATAAAAGAGCACTGTCTCTGACTTCCCTTGTGTCTCCAGATGAGAGCATGGTGCAGTACAGTCCAGGCTGTCGCTCACAGAGGAGTCATCTGAAGTCCTACTCATGCTCAGAGACGCCTCAGGATGACAGCGGCCTCACCACACCTCAGGAGGAGCCCATGTCCAAACTGTGTGATGATGTCACCGCCAGGATACAGGCTCGGCTCAAAATGCAAAGAGCTAGCATCAACGAACAGAGGTAACACTGCTCGAACACTGCTACATTATACTCACATATGCCAGTGATTCAAGTCTTATAATCAGAAAAAGTATTTATTGACCACGTTATGGGAAAAATTCATCTGATAAGACACCTCTTAATATAACACATAACAACATACATTTCGTGCCTGGCTTGGCTCTGCACCCCTCTTTTATATTTAGTCTCATTTGTCAGAGAAAACTGATTGTGTGTCTTCTGCAGTACATGCTCCAGTAGTCAGCGCAGCAGCACAGGGATGCGCTCTCCTTCCTGTTCTCAGAGGAGTGGATCTGAAGCACCCTCGGGCTCCCCTGCTGCTAGAGGTACTCACAAATACACCGCTGCCTCCCTCACTTAGCTTCCACATTTACATCTAGACCAACATTACACAACCAGAGACTTTTGTTAGCGCTGGTGCAGGTTTTCTCGTCTATATTTATGTAGCTTTGTTCCCAACAGCAACTCCACCCAAGCTCGGCACATCCTCAGAGAGAGAAGTCATCTGTGTCACTTTGAAAAAGGACCCTAAACTTGGCCTGGGTAAATTCATTACAATTTCAAAATATTATATTATCAAATACTAGAATATTTTGTGAGTACAGTGGTACCTCACCTTACGAAATTAATTCGTTCCAGAAGTGGTTTCGTAATGTGAAAAATTCGTAAGTTGAGTAGCTATTTCAATGGAAAAAGTTTGATTCGTTCCAAGGCCCCGTTCCAAGTTTTTTTTTTTTTATAGTGTAACTTTTTTTATAGTGTAACATTGTGTTCTGCGTGTTTCTCACATTTGTCTCTCGTTTAAACACTCAAACTTTCATAGATTTTCAACAAAATGTATTAATAGTGAAGTGTGGGGGGAGCGGGAGGGGGAGAAAACTGCGCTCTGACACGTGTGACGCATGACCCGGCGCGGAGCTGATAGCAGGTCTAGACCAAGGTCTAAACCTGGACTGGACCAGGACTAAACCTGGACTAAACCAGGACTAAACCAGGACTAGACCAGGTGGATTAAAGCAGCGAGGAGGGGACTGCACGCAGTCTGAGCGCATGAACGAGACCCATGCAAGAGCCGCGGGCTCCTCCTGGTTTAGTCCTGGTTTAGTCCAGACCACCGCGGCTCCTCCTGGTTTAGTCCAGGTTTAGTCCTGGTTTAGTCCAGACCACCGCGGCTCCTCCTGGTTTAGTTCAGGTTTAGTCCTGGTTTAGGCCAGACCACCACGGCTCCTCTAGACCTCCTCTAGACCTGGTCAGGTCTAGAGGACTGCATGAGTCTCGTTCATGCGTTCATGCGCTCAGACTGCGTGCAGTCCCCTCCTCGCTGCTTTAATCCACCTGGTCTAGTCCTGGTTTAGTCCTGGTTTAGTCCTGGTCCAGTCCAGTTTTAGACCTTGGTCTAGACCTGCTGTCAGCTCTGCACCGGGTCATGTGTACTATCACACACGTGTCTTCTCCCCCCTCCCCCTTCCCCCCACACTTCACTATTAATAATTTGGTTGAAAATCTATGAAAGTTTGAGTGTTTAAACGAGAGACAAATGTGAGAAAAGTTTAAATCCAGTCTGAGAAAAGTGTATAATGTGTGGCTGAGCGCGCATTATTTGAATTTTTGAGATTTCGCGTTTCGTAACTTGAATTTTCTTTCGTATCTAGAGACAAAAATTTACCGTGAAGGCGTTTTGGAACTTGAAATTTTCGTTTGTTGGGTCATTCGTAAGGTGAGGTAACACTGTATTTTAGTTTTAGTTGTCTGATGAATTGATAACATTCAGTTACAACCAATGGACAAAAAATTGTATAGACAGTGATAAACCTTGTCATACACATGAACTTGCATGCAGGTATTGCGATTGTGGGTGAAGACACAGTGGGTCGGTATGACCTAGGAATCTTTGTGGCTTCCATTATTCCTGGAGGACCTGCTGATAAGGACGGGCGCATCCGAACAGGTATGCAAAATACTCGGATTGTAGTAGAGTAAACAAAAAACACAATAAAGAATTTTAGAAGAGCTGATAATAAGATATGTTAATTTGCTTTACTTTTTTAGAATACTTCATTTGATCATACATACGTTCTCACAGATTTAAACTATTTAGCTACTTACTTTTGGCTATTTATGATTATTTTGATTTCAGTCAAGACTTGCAGACTCCATGCTTATGTTTTGTAGTATGTAAGTTGTTAGGTATTTAAAATTATTTGCCAGAGGTTATGCAAATGCTTTTAACTACACAAAGATAAACAAACAACAACTGTAAACCAAGTCCCAGATTTGTAGATGTTGTTACATAAACAAATTGTAAAACAAGCTGGATTTTTTAAAATATAGAATGATTGATATACTGTAGTTAAAAGTCTTCCTATATTATACAAAATGGATTCTTGGTAGCTTATTAGTAACATGTGAGGAGTTTTGCTTTATTCACACATATTTGAGTAATCCTGCATTATTAGTCTGTCTACATGTCCAAATCTCAAAATGTTCTGTTCCACTTTTAGCCTTTTCAGGCCGACAGAGAACCGTGCTGATGCCGATTCCCACACCTAATTTCAAACCGACTGATGTGTTCACGCTAAAAATCAGAGCTTTCGGTAACTGAAATGTTAAATTAAAAGTAAAAATTGCTTTTTCTAAAGGAACCATGACGACAAAGTAGACATCAGCAGGTTAATTCGGGTCATATGCAGTAAAATAAACAAACCAAGAAAACGTGTGTGTGGAATATGGTGGAGAATTAGCATAGCTTGGCACAGATAAATAATGATTTGAATGAGTAAAAATAGTCGCTGGTAGTCCATGGTGAGATCCATGATTGTTATTTTCCTTGCTGTGGCATCCACTCTCGTATGGCCTTTTTGGTGGTAAATCAACACCCTCTGATGACGGATCATGGGTTTACTTAAATGGTATGAACGCGGATCGAACATACGCACAGTTTATCTGGTGTGGGAACCGGCACCAGCACTGTTCTAGCCGGCCTGAAATCAGCTCTTGTGATGTCATGAAGCATTTTCAATTTAACAGCTACCTTTTACATCTACTTCAGCAAAGATTGGAAATTCCAGGGCTGAAATCATCCAAATTCGAGTGAACGTATATGGAGTTTAAAAACACAGTGGAGCACTTCCTCTCTTTCCGCATGACATCACAAGGTGGAAGTGTTTCCTGTCTAAATTTGCATGGTTTGTGTGTTAAACAGGTGTGAATGAAATAAAAGACAATTGCTGGTATGTTTTTGATGAGTAAACAAAATTATAACTCAGACCAGAAAATAGTGTAATATAAGACATTTAAGAAATGTGTGTTACTGTTTTTAATGATATATGCAAGATAAATGAGACACCAGGAATGTCCATGTTATGTCCATGACAGTTGGCTGCTCTACACAAAGCATTAACTTACAAGTATTCCCAGACAGGTCATATTAACATTAGTAGCTCTTTAGTCGTGTGTGTGAACATGCTCTTTGCCTGTAGGTGGTCGCCTGATCTCCCTGAACAATGTGAGCCTGGAGGGGGTGACTTTCAGCGAGGCAACAGAGGTCATGAACAGCAGCCCCGAGGAGGTGCAGCTCATCGTCTCCCAGGCTAAAGGTGCTATGGAACAGTGCTTTGTAATAGGAGTCATACACTTTGCCCTGTTCTCAATGGGACACAGGCTCACTGATCAAAGGACACGCCACTTTGAAATCACTTCTCCTAGTATAGGCTATTGTTTAAGAATGACATTTCACAGGCCTCCATCAAAACTACAAAAAAAACATTTAAGTCCATGTGTCTCAGTAGGTCAGTCAAAAGTAACACCCAAGATGAGAACAAGAGAACCTTTATTTGGGGCATTTCAGTGTTGCAAAGGAAAAGTACCAGAACAGCAGTAAAAAAAAAAGATACATATGCAGCTTATCCTTGCTATAACAAATCAGGAGTACAGTAGTGGCAGATTTTACCTACCGCATTATTATTAGTTGAATTGGTCAGGACAAGGCATGCTAATGAACATACATAATATATCCTGTAGCACATAATGTATGATATAACATGTCAGTTTGTAGCCATGGGCTAATGTTCATTGGTTACCCCACATTCACTTACACTAACACATTCTAATAGCAGAAAAAAGAAGTTTACCGCAAACTCGCTTGACTTTCCTCTTATTTCTTTATTGGGCTTAGAGAAACCTGATGACGCGTTTTGCTTCTACAGCGTCATCAGGAACCTGATGGCGCTGTAGAAGCAAAACGCTTTGTTCGCTCTAAGCCCCATAACGAAATAAGAGGAAAGTCAAGAGAGTGTGCGGTAAACTTCTTTTTTCTGGAATTATTCAATGTTCCTGCTGTTACCAGAACCTGAAAGCTGTGTATGCAGTTTTGAACTTTTGAACATTCTAATAGTACTTTAACACTGGTGGTAAGGAGGGTGAAGTGTCCTGCCAAAGAATACAACAGCAGTATGCACTGGTTAGAGCAGGGTTCTAGCTAACAAACTGTCGTCCCATTACAGTACCTAGTATCTCCCATCCCTCTACTAACCAGACATAACCCAGCTAAGCTTCTGAGATTTGATGAGGCATTTTCAGGTGGTAATATTTTATACTACATGTTATAGTTCTGTGGGTAATGTGGGTGAAGTGTCTTGCTCAGGGACATAATAACAGTATGGAGCGGTCATTGCAATTTAATGTATGATTAGGAACTTTGCCAGTAATATAAAGTTGCATTCACTATTTCCATTTCTATACAGACATAAGACTAGATTTTACGTTTGCTTCTCCACAGTTACCCTAAGCCCCATCAGCATGCGCTCTCCCATCCTAAGGAATGAAGAGTCTCAAACCCTGCTCACAGACAGTCGCTCTGGAGACGAGAGCATAGACGATTTAGTGTCAGTCATGACCATGCCCAAGACAAGCGACCGCCTCCATGTGCCCAGAGAAGTGCGCATCACGGGGGCACAGGTAAGACAAGTAATCTTTTATTAGCATTTAGCTGTGCTATATTCCTCATTGTATTTTAGTTCAAACATGCATGTTTGAGTAATGCTGTATTGCCTTGCATTCGAGGCTTGAGTGCCACCCACTCTGTAAGGTTTAAAAGAGATAAGATAAGATAAGATACATGCAGGAAAAGTCCCTCAGTCGTCCAGGTAGAATCCATGATAAAAGGAGAAGTTCAATTTGTCAAATGGACAAAGTTTGTTTGGTTGAAAACGTTTCACCGCTCATCCGAGAAGAACTGAAGAAGCCTCTCGGATGAGCGGCGAAACGTTTTCAACCAAACAAACTTTGTCCACTTGACAAATTTAACTTCTCCTTTTATCATAGGATAAGATAAGATAAGACTTTATTGATCTCACATAGGAGAAATTTACTTGCCCCAGTAGCTCCAGGCAGAGACAGTTTGAGCAAAATATTGGAAAAAAATATTGCACGTTTGGCATATATATATAGTAGAATTATACAGTCTGATGGCTGTGGGGATGAAGGATCTACGGTAGCCCAGCAGACGACAGCGCAGAGGAGAGCAGAGGCCACCACAGTCATAAAAAGTTTTGAGCAGAGGCCTGCACACTCCAAAGGACCTCAGTCTCCTCAGGAGCTGGAGGCGACTCTGGCCCTTCTTGTACAGGGCGTCGGTGTTGTGGGACCAGTCCAGTTTATTGTTGAGGTGAACACCCAGGTACTTGAAACTGTCCACAGTCTCTATGTCCTGCCCCCGGATGTTCACCAGTGAGTGAGGTAGTGGTCTCCTCCTGAAGTCGATCACCAGCTCCTTTGTCTTACTGGTGTTAAGGCAAAGGTGGTTGTGCCCACACCAGTCCACAAAGTCACTGATGACCGAGCGGTACTCCAGCTCGTTCCCCTCAGACACACGTTAATATAAATATGATAAATATAATAAAATTTGCTTCTTGTTGCAGTGAAACTTAGGAAGAGGTGCGACCTGACAGTTCTGCAGTTTTTAACAGTTATATTATTAAGCTATCTAAGATCAGTACAGGGAGTCCTCGAGTTACGACGTTGATCCGTTCTTAAGACGCGTCGTAACCCGAATTTCGTCGTAAACCGGATTTTGCCTTTGATCTTCCAACCAAAGCACCAATAACCTTTCCATCTCAATAATTAGACCACTACGCTGCTTGGTTATCACTGCCGCTTTCATAGGAGCAGATCAGAGCCCACATCAGGTACTTCCGCCCACATTGGGCACACACACGAGGCTGTCTTCTTCTCCCTACAACCACAACAGAGCGTATTCTTCCGCCGTGCGCCGCGCGCCGCGTGCGTTTGTTTACATCTTTTACCACGCTAAACCGTGTAAGACGGAATGACGCGTAATATATACATATATTTTTTAATGGGGGCGCGTTCGTAACCACGAAACGTCGTAACCCGAGACCGTCGTAACCCGAGGACCCCCTGTATTGTGTTTTGTTATAGTTTCATACTGCATACTCACATAATTAGATATTCTTAAACAAAAGTAATTAGAAGTTGTTAAAACCTAGACCTCGTAACCTACATTTAGTTTTTTCATTTCATGGTTTCAGGATGGAAACTGCACAAGGCCAGAAGTGATCAGTGTGGAGCTGAGGAAGATCTCCGGAAGTCTGGGTATCAGCGTTTCTGTGAGTGGAAAGTTAAATCTTTTGTAAATTACACTCTATGGACTGTGGTTTGCTCAGCAATGTTAAAATTATGATAAGAACAGAGATTCTGATGAAATACTACCCCCTAGTATCTGCACTGTAGGGGAATATTTTCATAAATGTCATGTTTGAAAATAAAAAACTTTGTTGTAAATACTAGTTAGTTTGGTCAATATGCCCAGTAGTGAGCCATAGCTTAAAGGAAAAGTAATGTTTTTTACAATTTGAGCCTTATTTCGGTAATAAAAACAAGTTGTTTTACTCACCCATATCACTTTGGTGTCATATGGAGCATTTCCGGAGATGTTTTAGATTAGCGTTAGGCTAACGCTGTTAGCCTAGCGCGACTTATAGCCATAGCTCGGAGCATTCCCCGAGCATGTAATATGCCCCGTGCAGGCTCCAAATAACACAAACTTTAGCACTTTTCAAATCATAGAAGCTCGATGTCTTTAGTCTACGATTTCGTTTGGTCAAAAGTGGCCTGTAATCCGAGATTTAGCCATAGTTTTGAGTAGATGAGGACGCCAGTGCGCATGTGCGGAGTGTGCTCTCAGATCCCGGGACCCAAACATGGAACGCATAGCTGTAAACTATGGATAAATCTAAAAAAAAAAATCTGCTATTGCGAAAGGATAGACACAAAAAAACAACTACAAAATAATTAGTCAAGTACAGTAAGTGTTGTACTGTTACATTGTTACATATGATACTCAAATAGAAGTAAAAGTATACTTTCTGAAAACTAGTCCCAGAAGTATATACACATTATAGTTGCATGTATAATTTATTGTTTGCTATGTTAAATATTAACTGCCTAAATGCTTTTCTTTACTATTTTAAGTTGGACAGACAAGTAGCACATTTAAAGGTGCAATGTGTAACACTGTATTTCAGTTATTTCAGCGTCCATCAAATGTTTTTCTCCATGGAGAGGTTATTGCTTTATCTGGAATAGTTCACAGTATGATATTGAGCCTTTCTGTCTTCATGGACCCCAAACCAGATCAAGTTACAGGTCACATCAAAAAGTTACATTGTGCACCTTTACGTTTGTGTTTTGGTTTCCTTACTTTTGGTTGAAGGCTAATTATCCAGAATTTAAAATAATTGGACTTTGTTATGAGATTATTGGCTTAACTATATCTTTGTTTAAGCCCACTCATGCATGTTGTGTTCTCAGGGTGGTGCTAATGCCAGTTTGCCAAATGGAGGAATCTACATCAAGACCCTTGTTCCGGGAGGGGCAGCAGAGAGAGATGGTCGCCTGCATGTTGGTAATAAAACAATCCTGATGCAATAGTAAAGGTTGCTGTTATAATTTGTCCTACCACATTCAAACTTTTACAATTCTCTCTGATAGGTGATCGAATGGTGGCGGTGGATGGAGTTTGCTTTCAGGGTTTCACCTACCAACAAGCCGTGGAGTGTTTGAGTAAAACAGGAGAGGTAAGCCTGAGCATTGGGGATATGTTTTTGTTTTAGAAGATTGGGAATGTCAAAACAGCTCTGGTTTTTCATTATTTGTAATGTTTAGTGGCTAATGCAAACTCTCCTTTTAAAAAGAATTAAAGCCAATTTTCCATTCGTTGCTGAATACACACACACATGTTGGGTTTAAATTTGTTTTTGGTGACAATACATTGACTTGCATTCATTTCGTGGAGACTAATCCTAATGTTTCCCAGTACTTGCCTAACCTTAAATATCCCATTACATGGTACTTCTTGATGCTTTTATATGGCGCCTTAATGGTTCCCTAATACTGTAAATGAATCCTTCTTTAAAATCAAGACTCAGTGCATGAGAAAGTCTCATGAACACAGTCAGAGTCATAAATATCTCTCTCAAACACTTTATTCTTGGCGTTGTTGCTTGAATGCAAATGAGGAGGACAGAGACAGGCCAGTGCAGCGGGTGGGGCGTGGCCAAATGCGGCGCTGGTTCCTTGTTTTAGCAATGCGATGTGCGCCAGCTCCACTTCCGTGTGTGTAAGCGCGGAGGAAGATATGAGACGAGTTGCATTAAAAAAACACATTTCAGGAGGCTCGGATAAAGGACATCCCAGCCTGGAAACACCCTCACGTGCCTCCAGGCAAATAAAAAAACACATCTCGCTTTGCGTAGCTCGTTTGCAGTCCAAACTCTCTGGGCATGTCTTCCATAGACGGTGGGCAGACATCCAGACGGGGGGTGGAACTGCATTTGCATTTTTCCCTGAGTGTGACGTCAGAAAGTTCCCTTGTTCAGAATCGCCTGTTTGGGCTGTCTTTTTTTCAAATGCGGAAAAGGATCGCAAATGCTCAGTTTACACATTTCGCAACTTTTAGCCATGGGGGGGGGGTTCAAAAACCTCAGAAAGTGAAAATTTCATGCCATGGGACCTTTAATGTATTCAAATATTTAAACCTATATC
This sequence comes from Paratrypauchen microcephalus, assembly GCA_036785185.1. NCBI lineage: Eukaryota > Metazoa > Chordata > Actinopteri > Gobiiformes > Gobiidae > Paratrypauchen > Paratrypauchen microcephalus. The sequence goes on from JAVJIX010000126.1 coordinate 295,398, forward strand.
TGAGCTAGTCCCCACAATGTGATAAATACCTGAACATACTCTGAACTGAAAATGCCTAGCACCATTGACTGCGTGCACATGGTAGGATTGGATTAGGATTGGTTTGGATTTCTCCCGTTACTTGGCGAGTGGTCTGTCGTCCAATCCGAGTGCACATGCATGTCGCGCAATCAGATTCAGGTCAGCGACCTGGTCCGCTCCGCAACGCTATGTGGCGCTGTAGTCCAACTACTTCCGGGTGATGGCTAATCAATAAAAACACAACACAACACAGCTATCTGGCAGTATACTGCGATGGCTTTTCGAGGAGTTTGACGGAGCGGCATTGGCGTACGTGGTGTGCATTCTGCAGAGTTAGGTTGTTCGTATGAACGACAAAACAGCGTTTTTGGTTTCTTTAATACGACACGAACTGTGTCGTCGGCGTTTGATATTACAAGCAATCGAGGACAACGAAAACTACGAGGATTGGGAGCTATACCGCACATGTTTTAATCATGTTCTGCCTTATTGTTTTTTGTTGCTTGCATCTTTTGTGCCACAAATAAAGGCATTAAATTTGTAGCTATGGGTTTATCGCTCATTTATGTAAGGTCTGGGGAAAATTACACAACCACACTTTCATTTTGTATGTCTTTGTAATGCTTATCTTAAATTCTGTAGTCTCTTCCACTCTCTGTTTTGTCCTGTCTGAGTGAACAACTTAAGTAAATTTCCACCCTGATTTTAATATTTATGTTTTTAATATTTAAGTTATACAACAGTTTAAAAAAAAAAACACTCTCTTCTGATACTATGAGGTCACAATAGATAAATCAAAATGTTTGTAAAAGTACCCTGTGCGTTATGTCAAAAGTTCAAAACTCCATGCACAGCTTCCAGGTGCTGGTAACAACAGGAACATTGGATAATTCCAGAAAAGACAAAATTTACCGCATATTCTTATTCCTTTATCGGGCTTCGATTCTACGTTATGTTCATAGTCCAGAAATGGTGGAAGATGGGACTTGTTGGTGCCGTGAAGAACGCTGTCGTAATGCGGGCAAGTTGTACGGTCTTGACTGCTCTCCCGTTGTTCTTTCTTGCCGTGGCAAACGCCGCCCTGGAGTTTTTCAACTTGATTTTGATTTGCTCCGGGGTCCGAGCAAACCCTGCCTCGGTCCAGTAGTGCGAGCTTGTAGCTTTCTTCACAGCCATGTTTTCGTCTGAAAGTCCGGCAACAACAAGCGCTACTTATGACGCCATAGGCACCCCCATACCACTCCTTCAACTTCCGGGTGAAATTTTGAAATTCCTGGCGCGCCCATGCGCAGTATGCTAATCCGATCCGAAATCATGCACATGACGACGCCAAGTGGTTTGCTATCGGCCTAGGCCAGGGGTTCCTGGCAACCGTTACGATCCCAATCAGTTTGCAATCGGTTTGGACTTTTCCATGTGCACGCAGTCAATGATCTTCTAGATGTTAGTCAAACACTCTAACCACTCACTGAGCCACTCCTCTGATTTTGCTCGTAACTATCTATTCTGCCTTCCTGAGGTGAGGGATTTCACACATTATCTGTCACTCGTCCAGGTGGTGGTAATATCAGTGGAGCGCGAGTTCATAAATCTGCCTCGAGTGTCTCTGAGTGTGGAGAGCTGCAGCAGTGGTTCCAGTAACAGTCCGTCCACTCAGCCCAAAAACAACAGATGCCCTGCCAGATGCTCCTCACAAAGGTCCTCCATTGTGTCCAGAGAGTACAGCTTTGTCACTGCAGGTATGTCCCTCTCACAGAGAGAGGTCTGAGGTGATCTTTCATGCACTTCCTCCTTGTGCCGATCTTCTGACCCAACCTCCTTATCATTCTGGCTTCGCTTATCCATCAGACACACTCCTGCATGTGTCAGGTGCTAGCTCACTCTGCTCAAAATGGCTAGTGCAGGAAAAAACACTCAAAAGCTGCAGTGACTTAAAGCCTGCCTTAGTCCTTACGGAATTATGGTTACTGCTATTTATGTCTGGTTAAGCCATATCAGAGTGATCAGGCAGGAAAGTTTCAAGGGTAAATAACAGAAAACACTTTTTTACTTCAAACATTAATCCAAAAATATTTTATCCGGTTTCTGATGCTGTGTTCTTAAGCCTTAGAGCTCCTTGCGTATGTGCCACTGCTCTCTTCTACTTGACATAGATAGATATACTTTATTACTTTATTAATCCTTTTCAGGAAATCATTTTGTTGCAGTCTTATCACAGCAGGAATAAGTCACAGCATAAGATTTGCACTTTGCTGCCCATACATTTAAATATATTATGTTCTTTGACCTATGCAATGTGTAGTTTAACAAAAACATATTTCAGCTTTATTTTAAATAATTATAAAATGACTCTCTTAAACATTTGCAGAAGACTGATGAAGAAAATGCCAAGTTAAATCTCTTTATTTTGACATGTAATGTCAACATTAGCGGATTTGTACCATTTGTATAAGCAAAAAATTATATTACGGACAGGCCATAATATAATTAAATCTTAAATCTTGAAATTTGAATTACTAATTTGTGAACTCGGCCTGAATATAGTATACAATAAAGCATTTGAAAAACTGTACACTATAGCGCCACTATAGAAATGAAACATCATAAGGCATTTTCCACAGTTGGCCATCAGGGGTGCAACGACTCCCCAAAAAATATTTTTAAAAATCTTACACGGACATGTTTAGTCCGATTGTGCTGAATCACTAATGCATGATCTCGGCATGAATATAATATACTATAAAGCATATGAAAAGTGTACTCCATAGCGCCCCCTACCATACAAATGCAAATGAACCATTAAAAGTAAAAGCATTTCCCCAGATTTTTTTAAAATATATATTATCATTTTATTTCCACTTTGCCAATTTATAAAAAATCAAGTAACTGCAGCTGTGGGTGGCTGGCATGTGAATTCAAGTTTTCATTATATCTGAAACAATAAATATGAATAACTACCACATACTTTTAAGAGAACAACATAATGTTAAAACAATTTTTGTTTTATTTTTTCATAAGGCAAAGGGCAAAGGGTAGGTACTTTAGTGCTGTAGTGTCAGGGAGGCCTGCTCCTGCACTATGGCCACTCCTTTTGATCGATTTCTGTGTTCTTTCACTTGCACAATGAAACTTCAGAAAAAGCAGCAACTCTCAATGCTGAGAAGAGTGCAGCAGACAGCTTCTGCACCTTCCTGGGCAGTTTCTCATTGTCTTTGTTGGTTGTATCTCCACCAGTCTCTGCAGGCCTCTGGACCCAACCTGTTTGTGTTTCTCATTCCAGCCATTGTATTGTCCTATGCTTTAAGTTGTTCCTTCATCTTTTCAAGGACTTTACTGGTGCTGGATAGCTCTTGTTTGAGCTGGACATTTTGTCTCACTGAACTGTTTTACAGATACTGGATCTCATTATATGCGTTTATTTGGGTCTCCAGCTCTTTGTCTTTCTTCTGGAGCTAAACTTTGAGTATTTGCATCTCCACATCATCAGTCTTAATCCTGACTGATCTCCTTATGAGCATTGATCTGGTCTTGCAGTTACTTGTCTTTCTTTTGGAGAGAATCATTGAGTTTTTTCAACTCCAAGTCTTTTTCTTGGTCGATTCTCTCCAGAGACCTTCCAAAGAATTGCTTATTTGGACCTGATCTGCAAGTTTGGCCCTTGCTCACTCCAACTATTCATGGAGCGCCCTGACCAGAGTGCTCTCCCCCAGGGGTGGAAGGTCCTTGGGTGGAAGTACATGGACCAGGGGTACCTACAGTACCTAAACTTCTGTCCTCTGGGTTTGTGGGCTCCTGGATGTTGGGAGACACCAGGTGACTCTCCTGTGGCTCTTGACCGCTCCCTGTTGGTGTGGGGTAGAGCAAAGCCTCCAGGTCGAAGCCCTCATCGTAGAGGTGAGCATCATACTCTGAAGTGTACAGGTACCAGGGCTTGGTTGAGAAAGACGTAAGAGCATGTTGGTGTCCGATTTCACCAGTGTGCTGAGAGGTTATGAGCCAGTTTTATTTTATTTTTTTTTCTCAGTAGGAAATCACATTTTTCACCCCCTGAGTGGGGGTGACACTATAGCACCCCCTACCATAGACATGAAATGTCAGCATTATCGGATTTGTACCAAATTGGGGGGATTACATTCTATGCATGACTAAGAGCAAAAAAATATATTATGGACATGGGGAATTTTTCACCGATGGCCAGCAGGGGTGCAAAGACTCCCCCAAAAAATATACTTACACATACATGCTTCGTCCGATTGTGCTGAAATTTGAATCACTAATGCTTGATCTCGGCCTGAATATAATACACTATAAAGCATATGACAAGTGTACACTGTAGCTCCCCCTACCATAGATTTGAAACATTATCTGACTACATTTGGGGAATAAGTTATATTCTATGAATGACTACAAGCAGCGGACATGGGGGATTTTTCAAAAAATAATTTAAAAAACATTTAAAGGTGCATTGTGTAATTTTTCTGATAAAGGACCTGTGCACCAGGGCGAGGGCCATCATCGCCACCGGCGGCTTTAATTAATAGTGCCATTATTTTTGATATACTGTATAGTGTGACTGTACTGTCTGTGGGCTTGTGTTGGTTCTCTATGATTTTAAAATTTTGAAAATATATAGTTAAATACATATTTATTTTATCTTTCATATCTTTTTGTAAAGTAACTATAAAAGTCCTAATTTTTTCCCCTGTGTAAAACCAGAAAACACCCAGAAGGTGACTCTGACCAAGAGCGCAGTGGGGCTGGGCTTCAGTTTCCTCATGTGTGAGCTGGACCCGCCCCGCAAGGACTTCAAAAGTCTGGTCCGGGTCAAAGAGGTATTTCCTGGCCAGCCGGCTCAGCAGAGTGGTCAGATCCAGGAGGGAGACGTCCTTCTGGCCATCAACGGACAGTCACTTAAGGAACTCAGTTATCCGGTATGCATGACACATTTATGTACACTATGCAAAGATATTTATTTTTATGAGCTTCAACAGATTATTCTTACATGTAATCTTGATGAAGTTAAACAAGATATAAAACTGTGACAGTTACAACGAAATGTTGTTGCACTGTGGCTCTGAGCAGTGCAAAAGTCAAGTTATTAGGTGCAAAATATTTTGACATAGTATCTATCTGCTGCACTCTTGTAATATAGAACTGTAGGAATATAGAGCTCGGGATCAAATGTCAAAAACTTTGCGTTTAGCATTATAAACTCTCCACAACAGTAGGTTGAACTAAATTAACACAAAATTCTCTGCGGTATGACAATGTAATCCCAATTTCTATTGAAAAAAACATAACATTTCCTACATTTTTAGAAGGTGCTAAAGATCTTCAAGACTTCCCCATCGGAAGTGCAGCTGACTCTGTGCCGACCTAAGCCTGGTACGTATGTTTCACTGCAAAAACTAAAATCTAACCAAATTATGATTGCTTCAATTTTAAAAAGTTTTTTACGCTTTCACTTTTAACAATTTCATTTGACAAGTAAACTGATCTACCAATGGAACAAGACTTTTTGTGTTAGGAATTCCTCTCCATGCTTAACTCATCAGTACAAACATCTACTTTCTACAGGGGTCCTTCCTACTATTGATCAGTTCACTGGCACCTGAGCAATGTTGCAGTGTCGGCAATTAGTACTTCAATCAATCAAGGATGGACCTGGTTCTTCTGATCAGCACTTGGATTGTGATTTATTACATGTGTCCTGTTTGGAAAAGATGGGTTTGTAACCACATATTCTGCAAAACAATTCGATCATACTGAGAAAAAACTAACCGTATATGTATATGTCGTTCACAGATACTGTATTGTATTGAGGGTACAGAAGATAAACATGAGCCATAGGGATGCTTACCGGGGATTTGAGGATAATAAGGTGAAAAGGTAAGGCAAAGAGCATTTACAGTAAGTATGTATGTAAAATTCTGCAAAAACTATGTATCTAGGTAATATGTTTCATCTACAAAGATTCTCAGTATTGTCACAAAAATACAAAACAGTAGACTTTTGCATTGATTTGTGTGCTGGGTTGCCTGAAATTTAGACAGCATTTTGTATTTTAGTCACAATTTTTATCTAGTATTTTGGGGGGTAGAATGCAAAATCAAGCTTTATTTGTGGTAATTTGTGGTTCATTATAAAGTCCAGTTGTCTATATTAAGATGGCTACAAAAAATATTATTTAAAAAAATTAGATTTAATTTTCATGGCTAATTATATGGGGGTTGGACAAAGAATGCTCCTTCTATAGGCCAATTATTGTCTGCTAATCTACTTTGTATGTCAAAATTGTGATTATTATTATCTAAAATTCTGAAAATTAGAAGTCTGTCATAAGAGATTTATGCTATTCATGAATTAACCACAAGAGGGAGGTGTAGCACTACGAACCACAAAGCAGCTTCCCAAAGTGCCTGTTCAGTTATTTTCATAGATTTCTTTTTTCTTACAGATGACACTACGATAGCAGACACAAGGAAGACAACAAAGGACTATCACACAAATCCATGCACCTACACACATATTTTCCAAAAAACACTTTGTAGATTTGGCTTTACATTTATCTATTTATGTTTTTTTTTTATATATATATGGATGACCCAGTATGAGATTTAGTCACTTACTTTCTGACAGTGGAGACGTGCACACAAACACGGGTGTTGGGCCCTTTTAAATAAGGGTTCCTGTATACCTCTGAAACCCCAGTAGTACATCTGGTTACCATCATAGCCAGTGTTCCCTTTTTTGCAAATGAGCCCAAATGTTTCTAATTATGCCAGTGGAGTCGGCACGAGGCTGTACGTATACGTGTGTGTGTGTGTGTGTGTGTGTGTGTGTGTGTGTGTGTGTGTGTGTGTGTGTGTGTGTGTGTGTGTGTGTGTGTGTGTGTGTATGGTGTAGTTTTATTCATGAAGCTGGTAACAAAGATGGACAGCGCGGTCAAGACTTGTGCGGCCCCATGCTTAGGTCACTGCGTGTGGGGGTGATGAGAGTTTGGCCTTCCTATGCATTTTGTTTGTCAGGGCTTACCTCTGCTGACACCATTGCCTTTGAGGTGTTTTAAGGGCTTTGAAGGTGTGAAACAAGATACTAAGGTGAAACTGCGGACTAGAACTACTCACTGGTGTGGTAGTTAGGGCCGGGAATCATAGGGTCCCTCACAATTCAATACGATACACGATAAGTGGCTCACAATTCAATATTATTACACGATGGAGATACATGTGATAACCTAAATACATTTTAGCATCAATATTTCTTTGTTAAAACACTACTTGTGCAAAGCTAGTGAAATACAAGACAGTGAAAATATGTCATTGCACATTGCATAAACAAGTTTTCTTCCTCTGAATAACCAACAAAATCATAGTGCAGTTACAAAAATAATTGCTAAAAAGATACCAAAACATATTCTTAGCGATATATCGATACAGCAGCTCACTATAATCATACTGTATCACCAAATTAGTATCACGATGTATCGATATTTCAGTATTTTTGCGCTCTCCTAGTGGTATTTATGAAATATATTGTGTTAGAAATTGCCCAGAATCCTTGCCTTGAATATAACATAAAGGGTTTATGAGAGATTAATATGTTGAACGCTGTTACCAAAGTGACCAAAGTGTATTTATCATGGGATTTTTTGGAAATAGGTTGTGTTCATGAAACATCAAAACATCACAACGTCTACAATCCCGATAAAGGGCCTATTTTGCACTTTTTTAAAAAAATCTATGTTACAATGTCATCTCCTCATCATAAACATACCTGGAGTTGTGTGTTTTTTTTTTTTCATTCATACACACAAACCCTGCACATTTAGATGTTTAGACATGAAGTAATAGAGGAGGAGCCCCACTTGTGTTTTTAAACTTCATACACCTTCACTAGAGTCATTTGGATCATTTCAGCCCTGGAATTGCAAAAATACTAAAATTAAAATGTACAGTGGCTTGCGAAACTATTTGGCTCCCTTGAACTTTGTGACCTTTTGCCACATTTCAGGCTTCAAACATAAAGATATAAAACTGTAATTTCTTGTGAAGAATCAACAACAAGTGGGACACAATCATGAAGTGGAACACACTTTATTGGATATTTTTAACTTTTTTAACAAATAAAAAACGAAAAATTGGGCGTGCAAAATCATTCAGCCCCTTTACTTTCAGTGCAGCAAACTCTGTCCAGAAGTTCAGTGAGGATCTCTGAATGATTCAATGTTGACCTAAATGACTAACGATGATAAATGGAATCCACCTGTGTGTAATCAAATCTCTGTATAAATGCACCTGCACTGTGATAGTCTCAGAGGTCTGTTTAAAGCGCAGAGAGCATCATGAAGAACAAGGAACACACCAGGCAGATACTGTTGTGGAGAAGTTTAAAGCTGGATTTGGATACAAAAAGATTTCCCAAGCTTTAAACATCCCAAGGAGCACTGTGCAAGCAATAATATTGAAATGGAAGGAGTATCAGACCACTGCAAATCTACCAAGATCTGGCCGTCCCCCTAAACTTTCAGCTCATACAAGGAGAAGACTGATCAGAGATGCAGCCAAGAGGCCCATGATCACTCTGGATGAACTGCAGAGGTCTACAGCTGAGGTGGGAGAATCTGTCCATAGGACAACAATCAGTTGTATACTGCACAAATCTGGCCTTTATGGAAGAGTGGCAAGAAGGAAGCCATTTCTTAAAGATATCCATAAAAAGTGTCGTTTAAAGTTTGCCACAAGCCACCTGGGAGACACACCAAACATGTGGAAGAAGGTGCTCTGGTCAGATGAGACCAAAATCGAACTTTTTGGCAACAATGCAAGACGTTATGTTTGGCGTAAAAGCAGCACAGCTCATCACCCTCAACACACCATCCCCACTGTCAAACATGGTGGTGGCAGCATCATGGTTTGGGCCTGCTTTTCTTCAGCAGGGACAGGGAAGATGGTTAAAATTGATGGGAAGATGGATGGAGCCAAATACAGGACCATTCTGGAAGAAAACCTGATGGAGTCCGCAAAAGACCTGAGACTGGGAAGGAGATTTGTCTTCCAACAAGACAATGATCCAAAACATAAAGCAAAAGCTACAATGGAATGGTTCACCAAAAAACATATCAAGGTGTTAGAATGGCCAAGTCAAAGTCCAGACCTCAATCCAATTGAGAATCTGTGGAAAGAACTGAAAACTGCTGTTCACAAACGCTCTCCATCCAACCTCACTGAGCTCGAGCTGTTTTGCAAGGAGGAATGGGCAAAAATATCAGTTTCTCGATGTGCAAAACTGATAGAGACATACCCCAAGCGACTTGCAGCTGTAATCGCAGCAAAAGGTGGCGCTACAAAGTATTAACTCAATGGGGCTGAATGATTTTGCACACTCAATTTTTCATTTTTTATTTGTTGAAAAAGTTAAAAATATCCAATAAAGTGTGTTCCACTTCATGATTGTGTCCCACTTGTTGTTGATTCTTCACAAGAAATTACAGTTTTATATCTTTATGTTTGAAGCCTGAAATGTGGCAAAAGGTCACAAAGTTCAAGGGAGCCAAATAGTTTCGCAAGCCACTGTAGGTGTTAACTTGAAAACTACCACTACATGACATCACATGATGGAACAGAGCATTTTGAGCTTTGGATCTCTAGACAGATTAATAATAAAGCGTTACTCAATGTTTGTGAATGAAACAAAGCACAAGTCTAGGTATGTTTTTGATGAGGTAACAACATTCTAACATGGCTTAAAGCTCACAAGAGTCCATTCTGTGTAATATAGGACCTTTGAATCTGAGCGGGAGGAGAGGTCAGAATTGAAAGATGGAATTTGCTGTTTTGTTGTCAGATGGCAGAATTGTTGATGTCAAAATGAAAAACTTGAACAAAGTTCAACAGCTCTGTAAGCAAAAATAAACAAGACTAATGTTATTTCTTCACAATAGCTTCAAGTGGTGCCATTATTCACCCGCAAAGATGTGCTATGTTGACAGGATCATAAGATTAATATGGCAAGTGTGTGGAGCCAATCCCAAACAAATCATTTTCAACATTTGGATATTTCTTTCAAAAACAGCAATTCCTTCCATCTCAAATTCTGAAAGAACTCTAGTATGTGAACCAAATCTATTAGAAAACCACAAATGAATTAAAATAAAAAATTTACGGGATCTGCTTTGTTGAAGCCAGGGTTTACCAGAAAATCACATGGGTTTGACTTGGTGTCACATGGTCCTGTAAAAAAAAAAAAGAGAGAGAATAAATATATAATAAAAGTTTCTGTTTGTTTCGATTTTTGTGCTTCACTCGCAGAAGTTAAATGAACTCATGTTAAAATCTCATAATCCATCATTTCTCATTGATGCGGTGGTCTACATAGATACAAAAGGACATTACAATTTTTTACTGGCCACTGACAATCTAGCATGCATGCAAGACACTCTTCAAAATATTATATTCATTTAATGGTAAAATATATCGTATTTAAAGCTGCTCTATCTAACTTTTCAGGTCTAGTGTCTGTCCACTCTCCATAAAGACATTATTACTTGGCGAAATTCAGATCTGTGCAGAAGCTAACCCACTTCCGGTTAGAACACAATTCTCTTGTACCTAAATAAATGCTAGATAGAATTTTAATGCCATAATGTGGAACATTGATGCAAAGCAATAACATCACCATGGAGACAAGCAGAAAAGTTACATAGTGCACCTTTCATATAATTCACTGTCCTAATTCATGTAGTCATCTCTTCAGATTGTTGTATTTTCATAGGAATTGTGAAAGTAAAATATTAGAAGAACCAGGAGCATTATCTTTGTTTATGAGGTGTAGCCATATTCTACTGCTATTATTATTATCAGTGTATATAAATGAATGGACAACTGGAGCTCAGTGATTACCTACAGATAGTTTGGGAATCAATAAAAGGGATGTGGTGTCACAAAATATACAAAATAGTTTTTAATTTATTTATTTTTCAAATTATTGACAAAAACATTCATTAATTAACAGCAATTAATTAAAGCTATGTCACTTCCATCAAAGTTTACATGTAAGTATATGGGCCCAGATCTTTTTATTTTGTTGAAAATGTTGGATAGATCTCAAAAAACTCTTAACAAAATTGAATAGTGAAAAATTCGGCTGTTCACTGCTGGTATCTTTTAATGTCACTCCCAGCTATTATTATTATTATTATTATGCTCCTATTATGTTGATTGTGCTAATGTGTAAAGTGAGCTAGCGCTATTAAAGGCAAGGCGTGTTGTTTTTACAGAGGTCCTCAAATCCATCATGATGGACATTTTAGCGACACAATCCTAGCATTGGAAAAATACTTCTTAAAAAGTGACTTATTACTGGAAAGTAGAAGAGGATATCCTGATTATGGCTATATCCTGACCAAAATGAGTTAATAGTTAAAAACATTTGTAGCATAGCGGTAAAGAAAAGTGCAATTCTTCAGAAAGATTGGAAAGGTAATTGGAAGAAAAACTGTCCAAGGAGGAGGTGAACGGAGAGGTGAGCGTGCACACATTCACACAGTTGGGGAAAATCAAAAGATCCAAAGTTGAACCGTATTTGAAAAGTGTCAACATTGTTCAGAGTGGGAGGTCGCCTTGAGGGAAGGTTTCCTAAAAAACACCAGGGAGAAATTCAGCTGCTCTTTCAACGGAAATCCTCACCATACATGTGCTGTGAGAAAGAAAACAACAAGGGTGAAAAGAGAGCAAAATGTTTGGTACATGAGGTTTGCATAATAAGTATGTTTAATCAACACCCAGAATTTGTGCTGGCATCAGTTTATCAACAAATTGATTTTAAGCCAGTTTGCCGGGAATAACTGTGTGCCTTGAGGGACTGCCAGATGTGCCGTGGAAAAATATCCAGTTGGAGTAAGCAGATTTACAAAGTAATCTAATGGAATAATTTCACATTCTGGAGTTTCCTGGCCAAGCTTTTTGAACCAAAAAAGACAAGAAAATATAAAATACCACTACTGCAAATTCCTTAGTGCCAGCCACTTTATTTTCACTTTTTAGTTCAAATTGGTGTAATTTCAAAATGTTTTTGTGGATGGTATGCTGTACCACTTTTTAACAGCAAAAGTGTGCCACGACTAAAGGTTGAATGGATTAATGGATAAACTTTGCCTGTACATTCAAGAGAGAGGTTTTATTAAAATGGTGATTTTCTATAATACAGTTAAGTTAAATAAAGGTATTTGTTTTGAAAAATGCAAGTAATAAAATAAAAAAGTAATAATATTTTGATGGATATGTATTAAAAGTGGTGTACAGTGGTCCATCATTTATCGCGGGGGTTAGGTTCCAGAAATAACCCGTAATGAGTGAAATCCGCGAAGAAATATTTTACAATTATTATACATGTTTTAAGGCTGTAAATGCCTTGAAACACTGGAATTAATGTTTGCTCACATTTCTCTCTTGTTTTCACATCAAAACAGCTCCCACTGTGTAGTGTTTTAAGTCTCGTCTTAAGACCCACTTTTATTCTCTGGCTTTTAACCCCGCATGAGTTGTGTGGTCCTCTGTGTTTTTATTGTTTTTAGTTATTTTATTATTATCACTTTATTTATTGCTTTTTTTAGTAATGTTTTTATAATTGCTTTTGTTTTTAGTGATTGTATTATTAGCACTTTATTTATTGCTATTTTAGTAATGTTATTATTAAGTTCTATTGATTTTATGTGCAGCACTTTGGAAACTGTCTCTGTTTATAAAATGTGCTATAGAAATAAAGTTGGATTGGATTGGATTGGATTAAACACTTAAACTTTCGTAGATTTTCAACAAAATGTATTAATAGTGAAGCGTGAGGAGACACGGCTCCGGAAGTCCCGCCGGACACACGAGGGGAGCAGAGACATGAGTCACTGGATCCGCAGGAAGCACCGCGCTCATCCAACGGCAGTGCCACATCCCGGGACGTGACTCGCACCAACCCCTTGGAGAAGTGCACCCGCTCATCCGTGACAGAGCAGCACGACCGGCGCGAGGCTGCGCGTACCCCGGGGCTGCGAGCATGAGATCGAACCGCGGCGCCCGGACCATGCCTCCCTCTCGGGACCGCGTCCTCGCAGCCCGAGCCACAAACCAAACACGCACAAACGAACGCAAGAGCCGCACGAAACCAGCAAAAAGCCGCACGGGGTGATTTAATCCTGGTTTAGACCTGGTCTAGTCCCGGTTTAGTCCAGGTCTAGACCTGGTCCAGTCCTGGTTTAGACCTAGTTTAGTACACGTTTAGTCCTGGTCTAGTCCTGGTTTAGTCCAGGACCAGTCCAGGTTTAGACCTGGTTTAGACCTGGTCTAGACCTGGTTTAGTTCTGGTCTAGACCTAGTTTAGTCCACGTTTAGTCCTGGTCTAGTCCTGGTCTAGTCCCGGTCCCCCCTGCATCCCCCATCTATCTATCAGCAAAGGTCTACAGTCTCTTAGCCAATCAGGACGCAAAACACAATGTTACACTATAAAAAAAAAAAAATTAATCTGCGAAACAGCAAGGCTGCGATAGAGAGAGGGACCACTGTAGTCAACTTTATTCTTCTAAATAAGCAAATTATGTATAATGTGTGTATATTATATTGTAAAAATTCACTTTGTGACAACATTTGTATTTTAGCAAACCAGGAAACCAGTTTAACCAGGAAAAAAGAGCCAAATGCTGTGAGTGGATTGACTGTTTCACTACACTCTTCTAAAATGTACACAGTTGTGCCAAAGGGTTTGTGAGAACAAAAAATTAGATTAGATTACGATACCTATTTCTTTCTTTCAGTCTGAAAATTGGGTAATGCCATTTTAAGATTTCATTTACTAATATGAATGTCAGTATAACTTGTGCAATATGGTCAGAATATGGTCATTAAACATATGAAATGATCACTTATTTTGAGAATTGAGTTTTTAAAAAAGTATGTAAACCTATCAGTTACTTTTATACAGTATAGCCAGTGAAAAAGAATACTTAGGATTACCCTTGCCTAAATGCTATGATAACATTGCACTCAAAACCACTTCTGTTTGCTGTCACGATCAATAATCAACATCTCACATTGCTTTGCTACCATAATTTCAGTAGTGCACTTATGATTGGTACTCTACATCTCTTTTCCTAATAGCAGCATTATTTTTGAATTGCTGGCTCGAGTGTCTATAAACGCAGCCATTAAGCTTATCTTCAGTCAGTGCCTTGCGGTCTGCCCATTTTCCTGTTAGCTGGAGAGGCCGTTGGCAGCGTCGCGGGGGCAGTAAGTCAGTGCTTTGGACTTCTTTTGATACAGTAAACCTAGGCTCTCACTCAGCACTTCGTCCTGAAGACAACCACATGTGCACAGGATCAAACAGGCGAAGAGGAAATGTCTAAAGTTATATTGTGGCCTGATGTACGATGTGTTTAGGGCCAAGAATCCACAGCCTCCATTGGAAAACTAATGTTACATGATATACTGAAAACGTACATATAAGAGAAAGCAGAGGTTCATAAAATAAAATTATTGCTATAGTATTGTGTTGAAGATTTTTCTCTAGCCAAAGTAAACAACAAAGATGTAACAATGCTTGTATCACAGTAAAACAAATTGTGGTACTTTTTGGCGGTGGTGCTTCTTTTATATCTATGGAGATGGTATTACTTTACATGGAAAGTTCCACAGTATGGCATTAATTTTATCCAACTCTATGGAGACAAGAAGATGATGTCCCCAGGCCAAGTTACATGTCAGATCTGTAACCCCACTCACAGTAAGAATACATGTTTCTCAAGGAATTTTGTTAACAATACACTTAAAGGTCCCATGGCATGAAACTTTCTGAGGTTTTTGAATGTTAATGTGAGCTCCCCTACCCTGTTTAGGCCCCCTCCCCATGGTTAAAAGTTGCAAAATGTCTAAACTGAGCATTTGCGATCCTTTTCTGCGTTACAAAAAAATCGGAGCTCAAACGGGCGATTTTGAACAAGGCACCTTATTGACGTCAGATTGAAAAAAGAAATGCAAATGCAGTTCCACCCCCGTCTGTCTGAACTCAGCGTCTCTGTAAATCACGCCCAGAGAGTTTGGACTGCGAATGCGCTAGGCAATGCGAAATGCGTTTTTTTATTTGCCTGGAGGCACGTCCGAGTGTTTCTAGGCTCGGAAGTCCTTTATCTGAGCCTCTGGACCTTTGAACAGCAGTGGTTTAATTTTATTTTATGTGGAAATGTGTTTATTTTTCAATGGAACGCTTCAAATCTCTCCCCCCGTGCAAAAACAAGGAAATGGATCAGAGAGCGCTCAGAGCAGAGAGCGGAGCGTTTGGCCACGCCCCCACCCTCTACTATTGGCCAGCTCTTTTCTCCTCATTTGCATTGAAGCAACAACACCCATTATAGAGCCATATAAAAGCATCAAGAAGTACCATGTCATGGGATCTTTAAAAATGAATAAATACAAGAGACATAAGTTTAATGCTATACTGTGGAACATTCCAAACAACAATAGCATCTCCATGGAGACAGGCAGATGGCTGAACTTGTACCAGAAATGTTGCATTCATGAATTTCAACTTCCTGTTATATGCAACATTCTGAGGACATTTCCCATTCAAAAGATATAATATTCACTTTTGAATTGTTAATTGTTATGGCAACATTCCAAATATTTCATCTTTCTGTAACACATGGATTGGTTCTGGACATCCAAGGTACTATACATCTGGGGGACACGAGAAAGGTAAAGTAGCTAAAATTTGATCCATAGTTTGAACAATCATGTCATGTCATTTCATGTGGTGTGAAGTCTTACTCAAGTCTAACTACATATTCTCACTATCTTCACACAAGTCTCCAGTGCACTCTAAAGCCCACCCATCTGCAGACAGCACCTCCAAGATCCCTTTTTACACTGCACTATCTGACTCTCCAGCATAAACACTCTGGGAATTGGACCCTCCACCTCGATGCAGCAGTTAACGCCAACCTTCCATGACACTCCGCTAGACTGCACACCGACCCTAGACACCTTTTACAAGCCTCTGCAGCCTGGCCATTCCCCCATAGGCCCTGTAACCACCAGCAAGTTCATCTTTTACGTAACGGAAGTCTTTTCAACCAATCTTTTCACAGTCCCGGGACCAAATAAGCAAGAATTTTAGAGTGGGCAAACAAGAAATCCAAACAACAAAAAATAAACTCAGTGCAGCGTTGACCACATCATAAAATCGAGTATTTATGCAAGATTTATGGGTCTTAAAACATCTGGGTCATTTGAGAAGCGTTCTAAGACTTTGCAATGTAAATATAAGCGGTACCATACAGTAGTGGCATTAATAGAGTGTATGAAGGATTGGAAGGGTAGAGATATGAACATACAAGCTACAATATTAAACAGAGCATGCCAGTACAATGTAGGGCTTTAGTAAGAGCGAGAAAGCGATACCTAAATGACTGTACTGTTTTTCATTCATAGAAAGGCATTGGAATTTCAAGTGCTTTGCTTTGTTGAAACACACTTTTGGACAGTATGGAAACATATGTTCTGCTCTCTTTCAGGATAACCAATAATGTTGTCAGTCAAAATTATTATTACCATGAATGTAAAACCCAACACGATACATACAAAGCATGCTTGGTCTCCAACACGCTGCAGATGTCATCATAAGTATTTGACAGATGTACGAATTTAAAATTTAAAATGCTCGATAGCAAGGTTCAATTTGTCATTAAAATAATCTATATCTCAACACACTAACATATTAACGTCTCCGTGGGTGGTTCGTTGAAAGTGTTCTACTTGAGAAACAAGACTCTACACCAACATAAACAAGATTTGTGGAATTCAAGCAAGTTTTTTTCTTTTTTGTATTTCCAAGAGAAATTTCATAATCAGCAAGAATTCAACTTGTAGACTTGGAGTAAAAGATATACACAGATTGTTCCACAAACTTGTGCAGATCAGATGGAGCATTATTCCAGAGACATGCTTATTCAACTATGGACTTTCCTGTGTAGATAGGAGAAACTGTATTGAGCCATAACAGGTTTTTATCATCATTGAATGCTGGTGCGCTGTTAGCATGCTAGTTGTTGTCAGCACTAGCATGACAGCAAACTGTAGGAGTGCATTAGGAATGTGACAAATAACTATGGAAACTGTTTAAAATGAACTAGTTCTGTTTTTCCTGTTTTTAAAACTGTAAAAATCAGGTACAGTGGTCCCTCACTCTATCGCGGTTCACTGTTCGCAGCCTCGCTGTTTCACAGATTTTTTAAAAAAAAATTTCAATTTTTTTATAGTGTAACATTTTTTTATAGTGTAACATTGTGTTCTGTGTCCTGATTGGCTAAGAGACTGTAGACCTTTGCCAATTGATAGATGGGGGATGCAGGGGGGAACGGGACCAGACTGGAACTAGACCAGGACCAGACCGGGACTAGACCGGGACTAGACCAGGACTAGACCAGGACTAAACGTGGACTAAACCAGGTCTAGACCAGAACTAAACCAGGTCTAGACCAAGTCTAAACCAGGTCTAAACCAGGTCTAAACCTGGACTGGACCTGGACTAAACTAGGACTGGACCAGGTCTAAACCTGGACTAAACCGGGACTAGACCAGGTCTAAACCAGGATTAAACCACCACGTGCCGCTCTTTGCTGGTTTCGTGCAGCTGGTTTGTGGCTCGGGCTGAGAGCGCGGTGCTTCCTGCGGATCCAGTGACTCATGTCTCCGCTCCTCGCGCGTCCGGTGGGGCTTCCGGAGCCGTGTCTCCCCCCACGCTTCACTATTAATACATTTTGTTGAAAATCTATGAAAGTTTGAGTGTTTAAAGAGAAATGTGAGAAAAGGTTAATTCCAGTCTGAGAAAAGTGTGTAATGTGTGTGGTGAGGCATTTACAGCCTTAAAACATGTAGAATAATTGTAAAATATAAACTTGTCCTACTTCGCGGATTTCTCTTATTGCGGGTTATTTCTGGAACCTAACCCCCCGCGATAAACGACTGTACAGCACTTATTTATTGCTATATGGAAAAAGGTGCTATTTCAGTTCTGTGGCAGTACATCTTAAAGGTGCATTGTGTAACTTTTCTGGTGGAGGTTTCATCAAATGCTTTTTTTTGTCTGGAATGTTTCACCTTTTGGTATTCTTCCATCTATCGATCTTCTTCCACTTCTCCATTTCTGGGTCGTTGGGCCAGCAGTCCAAGCAGATCTGCTGCCCAGAACACAATGCATCAGCCCCCATGAATCCTCCCATGGGTGGTGGGTCCATGGGACGTCGGCTCATGTCACAACTGGCCTTGATGCACTTCTGTCATGGGGGTTACCAATGTCTGCAGACACTGGGGGCGAGGTGGGTTTAAAGATCCCATGACACGGTACTTCTTGATGCTTTTATATGTCGCCTTAATAGCTTCCCAACACTGCAAACGAATCCCTCTTCAAAATCAAGACTCAGTGCATGAGAAAGCCTCGTGAACACAGCCAGAGCCAAAAACATCCCTCTCAAACACTCCATTATGGGCGTTGTTGCTTGAACGCAAATGAGGAGGACAGAGACAGGCCAGTGCAGCGGGTGGGGTTGTGGCCAAACTCTCCGCTCTTTCCTCTTTAGCGGTGCGATGTGCGCTGGCTCCACTTCGTGGAGGAAGATATGAGACGATTTCCATTGAAAAATAAACACATTTCCACAGAAAATAAAATTAAACCACTGCTGTTTCAGAGGTTCGGAGGCTCGGATAAAGGACTGGAAACACTCTCACGTGTCTCCAGGCAAATAAAAAAACGCATCTCACATTTCGTAGCTCGTTTGCGGTCCAAACTCTCTGGGCATGATTTCCAGAGACGGTGGGTAGACATCCAGAAGGGGGGGTGGAACTGCATTTGCATTTTTCCCTGAGTGTGACGTCAGAAATTTCCCTTGTTCAGAATCGCCCGTTTGGGCTGTCTTTTTTTCAAACGCAGAAAAGGATCGCAAATGCTCAGTTTACACATATCACAACTTTTAGCCATGGGGGGGGGGGGGGGGGTGGGGGCTAAACAGGGTAGGGAAGCTCACATTAACGTTCAAAAACCTCAGAAAGTGAAAATTTCATGCCATGGGACCTTTAAGTGTCTCGCCCAAGGACACAATGGCAGCACTCATCTGTGGGAGCTGGGATCACACACAGCTAAACTGTCCAGAGTGGGATTCAACCCGCCAACCCCTGGATCAGTAGACAAACGCTCTACCAACTGAGCTACTGCCGCCCTCTTTCTATCTTCATGAAGACCAAACCAGACCAAATTAGAGGTCAGATCTGTGGAGAGGCAACCCTGTTCACAGTCACATTCCCTGTTTTTGTAGGCATATTTGAGCTATAAAACCATATTAATTGAATAAATGTAAGGCAGAGCTGCTTAATGTCATAAAGAGTTACATTGTGCACCTTTAACATTTTGGGGAAAAAAAGAAAAAGAAAAATAAGTCCATGAAATATTTTAAAATTTAAGTTTTCATTTAAGTTATCCCTCCATACCTTACAACCATGCATCCTCATCATCATTGCATAGTAGTCTTCATGTTTAGCCAAGTATGAAAACGAATGCCTCTTTGATCCGTTCACCTGCAGCTTATGGGAGTACACTAACGTGACACTAGTTTCTTACAAGTTCTGATGCCAAACATTCAAGGCCAAAAATGAACTGTTTTTCTTCCGTTTGAGACACTAAATCCTGTCTGGAGGAATGCACTGACCACTCCTCTGCGTTTTATTTGACATGCAGATAATGTCCGTGAACGAAAGGAATCCACATATTTTCCAACCTATTGTAGACCTTTAGATAAGTGTGGTTTATTCAACTTTTTACGCGCCCTTTCCAATGTTTCCTATCCTTCTTCCTGGCTATTATGTACAGCCAGGGGCCCCAAGTTGGCACTAAATCTTCATTCAGTATCTGTCCATCTTTTAAAAGTCTCTCTCTGTAAATGTTATTTGGATGGTGAGGATTCAAGTAAATGATTTGTTGCATACTGTGCGAATCATCTCTTGACGTTGGCGGCCATCTTGTTTCAATCACATATGGAAATGGGTGATGTGATGCGTGGAATGATTGCTACAAGGTGGATGGGGTCGGAATCATAATAGAAATCACGCAAACATCTGGGTGTATGTATAATGCATTTTGACCTACAATAATGGGCAGATTGTCTCCACCTGCTCTGTGGGCCCTGTATAAATAGTATTGGGTATGTTTTGCTTTGGTATGCAAAGTATAGGCAAATTTCCATACACCAACCGCAGTGTGATAAAATGGCAAGCAAGTGAGCAAATGTGCACAACACATTGGCCAGAAAAGTGCTGGTATTTGAGTTTATTGGATCTGTGCGCTGCTAGCAAGATTGATATTAAAAACTTGTTTTTAAAACCTATGTCTATTTTTTTAGGTTGAATGTGCATTATGTAACTGTGTAAATCTACATAATTATTTATGGTGAGTGGGTCGCCACTTGGAAGATATGACCTGTAACTTAACCTGGTGGCATCACCTGTTTGTCTCCATGGAGATAGAAAAGTAATAAGATGGAACATTCAAAGCAAAACAATAACATCCAGTCAGTGTGCTTTATTGTGCTCTTATGCTGTCCTTATTTGGGACCCTTTCCTAGCTGTATGTTCACAATCAGTACCTAACTGGAAGTTTGAAGGTTTTAGGTTTATGAGGGAAGTATGAGCATGTGAACAATAAGTAAGTTGTTTACTACTTTTTTATTGTTAACTTTGTGTATGCATATGACATCTGGAATATAAGCCAAACAAGTGCTATGTTAAAAAGTTGTCAAAAACCAGAAGATGGCAGTGAAGAGCTACTCTCACTGTGAAAATGTTATAGGCCCACTATTCAGACTCGGGATTTAACCATAAAATCTAATCATCTAACTTTAGGAGACAGCATTTTATTATAACAGAAGTTCTTTATTCAGCCGATAGAGCTTAAAAACTAACTGCACAAACTTGAAGAAAACTTGTATTTGTATGTGCATAGAATCCCAGCCTGGGTTCCTTCATCAGTAGCTCATGTTGTCTGTTAGTAATTGCATTACTTCCATGTACATCCATTATTGAACCCAAATGCCTTGGGTCTAACTACATCAGTGTTTGCCTCATTATTAACAGAGCAGACAGACCATCAGATCATTGTGAACATATGGGCCTGAGATGCATGTTTGCCATTAACTTGTGAAAATATTGAATGCCCACAAAATGAAATTGGTCCACTGGCACACAGTTAGCTTTATACAGCAATAATGAATCTCAGGTTTTGCCTCACAACTAATCAAGTCTCATGCCATTCATACAAAAATGCTCTCTCTTCCCCACCTCAGCAGCAGAATCACCTGCTTCCACAGCCGCTATACTGTATATCCTTCACTTAAACTATATGATCTGGTGGATTATAACCTTTCTCAATTTATGTACAAAGTAAAAAAAACATGATGGTTCCAGACTGTCCAGAACTTGTTCCAGATGAAACACACTCTGTATTATAATTTATGTTCACTAAACCTAAAACTCAAACAAATGCTAAACAGAGTCTGTCAGTCCAAGGGGTGAATGTGTGGAACAGTTTAGATGATGATCTAAAGTCCATTATTTCATTGTTTATGTTTAAAAGAATGTTTAAAGTCTTTAAACTCTTATATAGCAAAGAAAAGTTTTAAATCATGAAGTTGCATTTTCTGCATATTTATTGTTGTTGGTTGTAGAACATATATTACATGTTAAATTGCCCAGTGAGCACAATGTAATAATGTGAAACGGATAGTCATAGGGTGTTTTCACACCAGGAAAGTCCGATAGTTCACTTGCTTTGGGCCGGACCAATTTTTTAATTTTTATTTTGGTGCGGTTCGCTTTCACACTGTACTTTTTTTGGAAGTGGACCAACATCTGTAAACCAAACCACGTGTGCTGAGGTCGTTCAGCCATTGGACAGAAATGAGCCGTGTCCAAACGCCGTGTCCAAACACGTGAAGGAGGAGAATCATGGCGTTGCGTGTTGTTTTCAATGTCGTCATAGCGATATGGTTTGCACAGTTTTTACAGTTCGCACAAATGTTTGAGCAGCATCATGAGGTTTACACTATTGTACAATCAATTTCCAAACGACGAAGACACAGGGCAAGACGGCTACGGAGGACTGCGCTCATGTGCGCACATCAAGTTGTGACTCTTGCTCTTCACGCAAAACGTAAGTAAGCCTCGTTTCATTTTGTTTCGTAAGCCTTGGTTTCCCATAATGCTCGACATATGACGGGAGCTCGTTAAGTACAAAAAGCCAACTTGTGTCAGATCGAGTCCGGTCTGCATTCTCACCTCAAACAAACCGCACCAGGATTCGAATGGAACCGTGGAGAGACCGAGCTTTTTAAGCGGTCTCGGTTTGCTTGTTTGCTCCGGATCGAGATTTTGGGTTTTTATTCTCACCAGCCCAAAAGGTCCGAATCAAAGGAACAAACGAACTCTGGTTCGTTTTAAATGAACCAAACAAGGCAGGTATGAATACACCCATAATAAGCTAAGCTTCACCCTATGCCTTTTCCATCTTGTATTTAATTAGAATTATCTGAGTGAGACAACCTGTTTTGATTTTGTTGACGAAATAAACTAAACAAAATTAAACTAGATGTTTTCTTACCAAATTAATAGTACTTTCTTTTATATTACCATGTGGAGTGATATCTATGTAATCCCAGAGGCATCCAGGTAGGTTCCATAGTCCATAGCCAACTATAGTCTACATGTTCTTATGAAATCAAAGATCAAGATCAAAGTCAGCTTTATTGTCAATTCTGCCATGTGTTCAGCACATACTGTGTACAGTGAATCGAAATTTAATTTCTCTCTGGCCAAGTACTGCAAAAACACAGTGTACAAAATACAATATATAGACAAAACAAAACAAAAACTATCTAAGACAAAAATCTAAAATCTAGAATCTAAAATCTAAAAGCAGTGCAAAACAATAAATAAATAAATACCTATTTACGATGTCCAAAATGTGCAGTGTGCATCAAAAATGTGCAATGGAAGATACAGGAGTGAAATGGTAATGTGCAATAGAATGTGCATTGAAAGTAAAGATAAAAATAAATGTGCAGTAGTAGTAATTCGAGGAGAGTCACTTCCTGCGTGCGAGAGCACGCTAACGGACTAACTTCTGCTCGGAAACAAGCTTGGTTTATCCAAGTTATTTCATTTACGCTTTATTGTCCTATGCGGTTTGCAAGGTTGCCTTTCTGCGGAGGTGAGAGTTTTCTGAGGCAGAACTGTCATTGTGTCTGTGTGTGTGTTTGAGCTTCATTAGCCAATACCAGCAAACCGGAGCTAGCACTGTTTAGCTCAAACTGAGCGGAGCAAAAGCATTGAAGTGGACTTTTTATGAAAAACAAGAACAACAAGAACATGCCAAAGACGGACGACATGGACGAGATCAAACGATCATTAAACTTTATGTCTGTATACATGCAAGTGTGTTGCATCTGTTATTTTTTGTTTTAACGAATGAAATAAATAAAGACAAGAAAACAGTAGTAAACAACAGTACAACAGTAGTAAAATTCAAGTTGTAAATGTGCAACAGTGTAACAGTAGTCCTTAGCAGCAGTTTTTAAAGCGTCTAGAGTGATATGTCTTTTTATGGAATACAGGTTATGCCAATATGGGGAGAGTGAGCGTGGGAGTTTAGCTTCCTGACCACCTGGTCTGGTGGAGTGGGCCCGGAGACTCTGGTACCTTCTCCCCAAGGGCAGGAGGCTGAAGAGGCTGTGTGAGGGGTGGCTCGGGTCACCCACAATGCTGGATGCTCTGCGGGTGAGCCGGGTGTTAAAAATGTGAGGGGAGAGAGACACCAGCGATCCTCCCAGCTGCATTCACTATGCGCTGCAGGGCTTTCCTGTTCTGTGCAGCTCCCGTACCACACAGTGATGCAGCTGGTCAGAACGCTCTCAGTGATGCCTCGGTAGAAGGTGGTCATGATGGGTCTTCTCTTAAGATCATTCTAAAGATATTCAGGAAAGGTTCATGTTTAGTATTGATATTTGAATAAGTATCTAGTTACAATATTACTTAATATCGAATGGCAAATCTAGTTTAGACACTGAGAACCTCCCTTAATCCTGAGCATCACATGTAATGTATATATCAGAGAAACCAATGTTATGTGAAAAACTGCACCTTGGACAGACATAATAATAGTCATAGTGTCTTCCTTTCATGATTTGCACATTAGTGACTTAGGAAAATGGGCTATGGGAAAATTAAAATACTACGCAGATTGATTATTCAACTAAAAATAGAGTGTGACAAAAGCTCTCAAAATATTATGTACCTTTATGTATCTGACCCAAACTGAACTCAAAAACTGCATAGGAGTTGATGGAAAAACACCTATTTATACAGAAAAGTACTAGAATAAGTTTATATGTACATAAAAGGCAGATTGAACTCACAAACTCTCAAATCACTCTCAAATCTTCATCCATCTCACTCCATGCATTTTCATTTATGCTGCTGTCTCATATCAGTCCTTATAATCAACATCAAATAATTAGTTAAATAATATAAATTCTGGTTGACTAATACTTCATCAACCGATTCATGGACTAAACAATTAAACGACAATTACAACTACTACAACTTCTGTACATTAGTCAAAATAAGCTACAATTTAAGCCATTATTTCTCATTTCCTCATGCGATTCTTCATTAGCAGCTATTTCACTGTCCCACTATTTGTGTTTTCTGAGTCCTGCCGTTCTCCCAGTGAGAAACATAGCTGTACATTTAATTTCGCTTTCAACACAAATAATGAATGAGTGCTGACAGAAGCTACGTGTCAGTCACATTTTCTCTGCCAGGGATGCTTCCTGCTGGGAGTGTGAGCGCACCCAGTAGTCCTCTCTTGCTCCTGACTTCTAATAACTTCATAGGAAAAATACACACATTTATATTGCAGGTACTGACAGGTGAATGGATAACACATACAGGGGAGAACGGTTGGGATGACCTCATTGTAGCAAAAACAACATTATTCTTGCTAAGTGAGATTCCATCCTCACGCTGTGGACAGTTGTGACTCCTCTACCTCCAGTGACAAACGCCGCAGGCTCACAGCTGTACTCAGTGTGAATGACCAGTTATTAATCTGAATGAAATGTGTCCTATTTTTGCAAGGTTGATTATATAAAGGTCTCATGGTCAGTTGAATTTAAGCTGATACACTGAGACAATGATAGATTTTTATTTTTTACTATTTTATTTTCAATAATATGCTCTTGTGGACAGTCTGTATCTTATGCACAATTGATGAAAAATAAAGATACTTATACGCATTTTTGCCCTGTTCGGTTATCAAACTGGGTATCTTAACAAACTAACAAAATACTAGTCATTAATTTTGATTCTAAAAAGTCAAAATTTATTAATAATGAATAAATTAATGGTTAAAATAACCATTTAACCATGTTATAGTTGTTTTCACTCATCATTTATACTGTTGAAGTTTATTTGGAGTGATCCATCTAAGGTGTTGACAACTACACTATGCTTTGTTTACCTTTTATTAAATAGTTTTAGATTAATATTGTGTCCAAATTATAACATAATGACTGTGTCAGATTATAACTATATAGCAGACACAAGCACAATATGTCTTAACCTTAAATACAATGTTTTTACTCCACTGTAGCGCTGCAACTAATGATTGTTTTGGTAGTTGATGGTTTGAAGTCTGTGGATACCTTGTAAAAACAATTAATAGATAACTAAATTTGTTGGCAACTATTTCAATTATCAATTCATTTATTTTAACAACACATAACTTTTTCATCCTTTCTCCACTGGCTGACCTGATTTCTTTTTATTTTACCTGTTAAAATGCTCTGGTTCAAGGCAATGATGCAATTTAATCTTGTGAAGATTTTCTGAATTCAGGTGATTTAATATCACCTTTTGTCTCCTATTACTAATAAAACACAGAGAAATATGCAGTAGATGAATTGTATGCAGTGACTCGTATGCACGCTCACTGACAGATACTCTCATTATAATTTCATTAATCATAAGACCGTGACATTCAGCACTCCTTCAAAAGAAAAACGGCAGGAGAAAGACGATCCTTGTTTCATTTCCGCCCGCACTTCCTCTTCCAACTTCCAGCACACACAATCTCCATTCAC
The DNA here is from genome assembly GCA_036785185.1 of Paratrypauchen microcephalus. Taxonomy (NCBI): domain Eukaryota; kingdom Metazoa; phylum Chordata; class Actinopteri; order Gobiiformes; family Gobiidae; genus Paratrypauchen; species Paratrypauchen microcephalus. The sequence continues at coordinate 321,640 of JAVJIX010000126.1, forward strand.
AGTCTCCATTGGCACTGGAGTCAGATGTCTTGTCCGTATTGTCTTAAGATATGGAGCAGATCATTGAAAGCATGTTTTTGGTTTTCTGAAGGATGGGACGGAAAAGACATGTTTATTCAATTACAGTAATGCTGTTGAAAGATATCAGTGTCAGCAAAAGTTCAGTGTTAGTACTCAATATAAAATTCAATACAAAAATAAATGGAACACAATCCTACAAATTCACATGGAAAGACCACGAATCAAGAACACAACTTACCACTAGACAACCAATATTGGATAAGCACATTATCCTGCTGTGAATCAATTTTCACTATTTCCCAAAGTAGGGTTTAAACCTTCCAACATTTAATATATGGCAATGTGGTTTGTATAAATGATCATGACTTTAGCCAACTGAAGTTTTTTGGAATGCATTCTCTCTCATATTTATGGTCAGAATGTAGAAGACATTATCTAGCTGAAGTTGTTTGTTTTTTTCGTTCATAGCTTTCTTAATATCATAATTTTCAACCTCAACCACAGTCTGTGGGTTTGGATATGTGCAAAAATGTACCATCTTGATCCCAAACTCATTCAACCATATACAAAGGAGATTTTCCACAAATGAAGAATGAAGTCATTGTTGTTCATATTGTTCATATTTAGTAGTATTTTTTTGTTAACAAACTTTAGATCACTATGTGATCTGGAACTAAATAGCTAATAAATACATTTTTTACTCAACAATTTCCATATGAACAAAATGTGCTACAAACTGGTGCCCAAAATGTTATGCACGGCCACTGACATCGTGAGCGAGAACAATCTGAAATATCCTCTTGTTTTATGGTAATACAAAATGAGCGATTGCCCACGGAAACTTCTTTCAACAAAACTCCAGTTTTATCAGAAGAGCAAAACACCAGTTGTTTTGATAGAACAAAGCAACCTGCCAAGCCTTCTCCGTGCTAAATATCGTTTGTATTTTTAGGATGGAGCTAATTCAAATGCGTATTTTTTCTAAATCACTGGATGCAATAGCAGCACTTGTCGAAATCCTAGAACTTCAAAATTCAAGTTCATTTATTTCCACAATCTGCGATCATAAGCTAATCTCAAATCAAACTAAACAGCAATCAATGGACAGAGCTAAATTTGAGCAGCGCTGCATATATATATGAAAATATGGAAGACATAACAAGGTATTCTACAGGCAATGGAGTATACCTGGCAATCGCAAACCCCCTTAAACATGCCAAGAAATCCTTTATACATTTATTTATCTTGCATCGACCATAAGCCCAGGAATAAAAAAAACAGTCCAAGTTGACCCCGGCCATTACCGAAAAGCGTGTGCCTATGTTGTAATCGATATGCTCCTCTATGATTTTAATCCACTGCAAATCTCCCTATTTATTGTACTTGCAGTAAAGACGTGAGCCTAAATGACCTTTGCATTTGGGTAGACAAATGTTCCTTGTAAAAGTTAATTCTATATCCCAAACAAATTAAACATCCTTAAAACAAATATATACATTGAACAGTGTATGTTCTCAGACTGCTGTATGAAACAATATTACATCATGCGTTTATTATAACAGGCCTGCCAATCATTTCAGATTATTTTATACATTTGCCTCCAGCCTCTCGCTTGCTAATGGCTTCTACCTCCTCAGGGCCCAGCTGCCTGTGCTGGAATAAAGCTGGAAATGATGGCACAAATACCAGTGAAATTGACTAGTGAAATTTTACAAAGATCAAGGTAAAGCTACACAAATTTTAGATAATATCTAAATATTATATGTATAGTAAGGGTTATGAACAAGAAGATAGAATCAAACCTAAAGATGGGGGTTTACTATTTATTAATATGTATCAACATTTTCTGTTGATTTGGTTGATACTAAATGAGATTTTGGTGGCTTTTGTGGTATAGGTGGACTACAGACACTCCTCCACATATGAACATTCGATTTGCGAACATTCGGAGTTACGGACAGGGTCGAAAAAAAAAAAAAAAAAAGGAAAATGTTTGGGCAAAAGTGCTGTACATGTACTGTACGTAAGTGAGTTTTTCTATTTAGCGCCTATTCCGACTTCCGAGTACAGTACGTAGTGCGTATTTCCGCCGCTGATGCACAGGCAGGGCGCTGCGATCGTGTGAATCGTGAAACCAGCGTGGTTTCCGCGTTCACGCCACTCCTCGCCTATTCGCTCTGATTAGAAGAGCAAGACGAAATGCAAAGCAAAAACTAATCTAAATTTACGTTACAGCGTCCGCACAGAGCAGGTCTAGGGCGACATGTGGTTGATTTTTGCCTAATAAACGTGCACAAATGCATCTGTTTGTCACAACATCCATTTGGTAAATGTGCAGAGGCTGGTAAATACCACTACAAAACCAGTAAGAGAATGTGACTCCAGTCAGAAAAACAGGTTAAAAACAGGTTAAAAAAAACTCTGAATAACGGAAAATAAACTCCAGTATGTGGAATAGAATGTGTAATGAAATTAAAATTTTTCCTAGAATTAATATAAAATACGAACCGAAAAAGGTACTGGTCAGGAACCGGTATCGAAGTGAAGGTATCGATATTGGTATCAGTATTGGAAAATTTTGATCGATACCCAGCCCTAGATTGGGGTCTGTCACTGTGATCTCTTCTCGACCAGTGACTAAACTTGGTGGTGTCGTACTGTGAAACGTCTCAGGCAGTGCATAATTTTAGAGTTCATGGTACAATGACATGAGTTTCTGCTGGTGCAAAATGCCTTCGATTTCCACATCTTTCTTGGGAGCTGGAAATTTCTAGCTAAACAACTAGCAAAGGGCTTTATTTCTTACAGTCTTAGAGGAAAACAACTAACTAAAATAAAGATGATGATTATAGTAATACAATACAATAGTCCCTGACTAATTTGAGAGCTCCTCATGAAAAAACAATCAAGAAACTTTATTGCGCCATTCAAAGTATGATGGCCTATTATTATGTTCGTTGTATCTGAAGACTGTTATTGGGTGAGTAGAAGGAATGCCTTTTGCTACAGCTACTAATTTTGACATCCCCTTAATGTAATTTATTAGTTTGTTTACTCTAGTAGTATGTCATAAAGGATACAGAAGCAATTTTCAGATCAGAGCCAGTTTTGTGCAAAGATTATTTACTATGTGGTTGTGCTTCATAAGGAACTTCATCATTTACAGTATATGTTAGAAAATATCAAACAGAGATGAAAATATGAGAGCTGGGTGGAACAAAAGCTGCTACTGTGTTGTGTATTTTCAGATTGCAGCTTTTAACAGGCTCCTTACTGTGATTCTCAGCACGGCCCGACTGCGTTTTGTCTACAGTGGATGCATGCTGTTTTACTTTGGGGAACCCTCCATCATCATGGGTGGTCTGTGCACTCATAAACATATAAACCCAACAGTTAGGCAAGTGAATGATATAGCTTTGCTTTAATGAATATGATTTGGGTTTTTGCCATGTTTTATAGAGGCCACAAATTTCCCAGAACATTTCCAAGACATTTACTATATATAATATAATTTATTCTTTCAATGCTTGGTTGGAATTGTGGCAGCATATGGTAAATGATTGGATTTACCTGAAATTCAGAATTAAATAAATATGTTTTCATTTCAGATTTACAAAGTTTAGTGTCGTGCTTTTTGTTTTCAATTTCTTTTTTTACTCATAAGCTGCCGTGTGTGTTTTGACATGAATGTACCTTGGTTTTAAATACTTCAATACTGAAAAACAAAAATCTGCAATCTCAGACCACTGCAAAAAAGGAAGGATAATAAACACCACTGGTTGATAAAAAAAAAAAGGCAATAGAAATCCGGAAACGTGCCCATAATACACTAAACTGAGATGACAGAGATGATTGGAGACAAGCAGTCGAAACATGTTAAGGTAAAGACAACAAAGAAACTGATCTGTCAGAAGAAATCAAAGTATTTAGAGCCAAAGCCAATCAAATGAATTGCTTTAGAAGGACCATGCTTTTTTGTGGTTCATTTGCTTGTCAATCAAGCACATTGGAAATGGTGGATGCAGGAAATGTTCTAAACTAAATGAATTAATATTGTAAAAATACTTGCCAGTAAGGCTGTTGTTCACTAAATAATTTTTGTCCTGCTGATTGATTAGTCAACCAGAAAGGGGCGTGGCAAATTCTCAAAACTATTAAGTATGTCTATGTACAGTAATCCCTCGTTTATTGCGAGGGGTTAGGTTCCAGAAATAACCCGCAATAAGAGAAATCCGCGAAGTAGGACAACTTTATATTTTACAATTATTCTACATGTTTCAAGATTCAAGATTGTTTATTTGTCATATGCAGAATCAACACAAGGTCAACAATGCAATGAAATGCTTAGGATCAGAAGAACCGTTGACTCGCTAAGATAGTCAAGAAGTACTAATAACATGCAATAATAGTACATGGTAAAAAAAGTGTTGTAAAGTGCAGGGGAAGAGGTAAACAATATAATAAACAATATAATAAACAATATAATAAAATATGTAATAAAAAAACAAGGTACAATGTACAAGGTGCAGGTAGGATTAAATCAAGATCAAATAAGGTGTAAGTATTTCACAGATTGCACATAATATGGTGTGGTGTAGGTGTTGCATGTGGATTTCGTATTGCACATAGTGTGGTATAAATATTGCACATGTAACAGTAATTTACAGTGAGGTAGTGACAAACATGATATATTCATATAGAGCAGCAGCAGTAAACATAATTATGCATAATGAAAGGTAGTTTAGTGCAGTATTATTGAGAGTTCAGTATTATTTAGAGTATTACCCAGAGTTCAGTAGTCTGACAGCTTGGGGGTAAGAGCTGTCTTTGAGTCTTTTTGTGCGTGCTGGCAGGCTCCTGTATCGTCTACCAGAGGGTAGCAGACGGAAGAGTCCTTGTGCCGGATGAGTATGGTCCTTAGTGATGCTGCGTGCCTTACGCAGACCCCTGCTGTGGTAAATGTCCTGGATGGAGGGGAGACTGCTGCAATGATGACCTCTGCCGCTCGCACCACCCTCTGTAGTGCTTTTTGGCTCTGAGCGGTGCAGTTCCCATACCACACTGTGATGCAGCCCGTCAGCAGGCTCTCGATGGTGCACCTGTAGAAGTTTGTGAGGATGCTGGTGTTCATACCAAACTTCCTCAACTTCCTCAGGAAGTAGAGTCTTTGTCGGGCTTTCTTAACCACAGTGTCTGTATGTAGTGTCCAGGACAGATCCTCAGTGATGTGCACCCCGAGGAACTTAAAACTGCTGACCTGCTCCACCTCAGCGTTGTTGATGGAGATGGGGGGATGCTGGTCTACACGCTGTCTCCTGAAGTCCACGATCACGGTTTTAAGGCTGTAAATGCCTCACCACACACATTACACACTTTTCTCAGACTGGAATTAACCTTTTCTCACATTTGTCTCAACAAAATGTATTAATAGTGGAGGGAGACGCGCCAGACGCGCGAGGAGCACTGCTACGTCCTGGGACGCAACGCGCACCAACCCCTTGGAGAAGTGCGCAACACGCTGCTCTGTCACGGATTTGTCCTCATCGTAGACAAAACCGTGACAGAGCAGCTTGACCGATGCGAGGCCGCCCGTACACCGGGGCTGCAAGCACGAGATAGAACCGCAGGTCTAGACCTGGTCTAGACCTGGTTTAGTTCTGGTCTAGACCTGGTTTAGTCCGCGTTTAGTCCTGGTCTAGTCTCTTTGCTAATCAGGACGCAGAACACAATGTTACACTATTAAAAAAAATGTTACACTATAAAAAAAATTGAAAATAAAAATCCCCGAAACAGCGAGGCCGCGAACAGTGAACCGCGATAGAGCGAGGGACCACTGTCTGGATCCAAAATGAACTTGGAAGTTGATGCAAAAACAATTTATACTAAAAAGTACTAAGAATGAATGTATTATACAGTATATGTTAAAATGTATAATTAACTCCCAAATCTTCACCAACTTACTCCATACCTTCTTTTTTCTGTTGTTGTCCCATATAAATCCTTACAATAAAAAAAAAATGTGTCGACTAATACAAATTTTGGTTGACTAAGACACCATCGACCAATTAATTGACTAAATGCCTGAAGAACTACAGCCCTACTGGCCAGGCAACTAATTCTCCAACTAGGTAGAATACCTTAGAGTTTGAGTTGATTTTTATTTATTTAGTCTGTCCTTGATGCAAGCAAATACATTTTTCTGAAAAAAAAAGAAAAAAGATTCAGGTTCCATGCAGGTCAGTAAGATTAGCCTGCTGTACACGCCGAGAGAAACTGTCTGTCTGTATCTTCATTTCTTGCCCAGTCAAATTTGTCACAATTGGCATCCTCCATTGCTTTGATGCAGCAGTAAGAATACACAAATCTGGTTGTGTTTTAAAGCATTTGTGGGGTAATCTTTCAGCTACCTAACTGGTCCTGTTTCCAGCTGTCTACTGTACAATGTATGTAAACACACTCGCTGTTGTGGCCAAACACAATGCTGCTGTTTGTTTACTACCACTGCAAATAATATGATCCCATCCACGTTACCTTCGACATTTCCATCTTGTTTTTTGATGTTCTGTCCTATGATATTCAAACCTGCTGGCTGCTTGTCAAGTTTTCCAGGAAGTTTGTGTTTGTTTTTTGATAAAAGATATACATTCAGCCCACCGGACACACCGCAATTCTACAACAAAATGTCCACACATGTAAGTCTATTGGTAAATGCATATAAACAAGGGTTGAATTTGCTGCTAGCGTGTTTGTATGGCTTCGCTCACACACATAAAGACCCCTTACCGAGCTATAAAAACAAACTGCTGAAAATATGGCGTTTCTTTTTTATTTAACTCGCATTCCAGCGTCCCTGCTTTTGGTCGTCCCCGGCAACAGGCATCATATTGACAGTGTCTGGGATGTGCATTCATGAAGGGGAGCATTATAGCACAGCCAGCTCCATATAATCAGATTTAAATGGGCTAGATGCTAACGAGAAGTGCAGTACCCCTCCTTCTGTCAGAATGCCAAAATGGCCCCTAGGAGTCAGGAAAGACAGAGACAACAGCTAGCGTTTGCCAACTGGCTCAGATTCCAGAAATGTATTGATGAAAAGTGTTGTTTTACTGGAAGACATAAATATTTCAAGTTGTTATGATAATTTAGACAGAATGGGGAAGTCAGGTAGCAGCCAAAATATTTGAGGTAAAGAAAATTGTGCAGTCGTAAATCTCTTTCATAAATCCAAATGATTCACTTGGCTCAATTTCGCAAAGCTTTCACTGAATTTGCTTTTAATGAGTTGCAATTAACTATATCAAAGCTAGTTCACCTCCCCATTCATCTCCGCACAATAACAAACATCAAAACACTGTGTCAAAATGAAAAAGACCACAAGAAGTGCTTGTGTGCACAGTTGTAAAACATACAGAGCAGTAGATTTTTCAACTAAAGCTAGCGCTTACTCACTAATGCTCCCTACTCACTTAATAACAGCACACCAGATGTCTAAATTAATATGTGTGATTTTGATTTTAACTATGCAAATATTTGACATCAACCAAAATATTAGTTTTACAAATGTTAGAGTTTGGCTTTGCTGCATCGCGGACTTAAAAACAGAATACCTTTTGTTAAAAGGCATAACAGCTGAATGCACAAGTCCACAAGGAAGTCAAGCCAAGCATTAAAGGTACACTACGTACAGTGTAACCTTTTTGATGGTTTATCATTTGCGTATTTCCATGGGGATGTTATTGCTTTGCCTGGAAAGTTCCACTGTATGGCATTAAACATATCTATCTCCATGGAAACAAGCATGGGCCAAGTTATAACTTAATCCTGAACAGAGAATTTGTTTAATGCCATACTGTGGAATATTCCAGAGATAAACAGGTGGGCGTGTTAAGATAATTATCTCAACTTATCGTTCAGTATATGAAAGCTGAAACAATATATTTGGGGGCTCAGTATTTATCGTGTGTACATTTTCTTTTTGGAAAATTTGGAGATTTGGAGGTATTTTGTTATAACCTTGTGAAAGGTTGAATAACTCAAGTCAAGTCATTCTATTCTATAGCCTATTTAAAACAACTGTAACAAGTTGCACCAAAGTGCTTTACAGCATTAAACACATCATAGTGAATCAATAAAACAAATGTAAAATATATAAAATATTACATGAAAGAGTGGTTTAATACACAGTTTCAGAGCAGAGCTCATGGGCTGTTGAACGCCATCTTGAAAAAATCTGTTTTTGGGAGGGTTTTAATGTTAGGTAGGGAGGAGCATGATCTCAGATGAAGAGGGAGGGCATTCCAAAGTTTAGGGGCCACAACAGAGAAAGCTCGGCCTCCCTTGGTTTTAAGGTGGGATGGTGGGACGGACAGTAGGTTGAGAGACCGAGTGGGGTTAAAAGATCAGTGATGTACTGTGGTGCGAGTGAATTGAGTGATTTAAAAAAACAATAATAACATTTAAAATAAATTCTGTATTTAACAGGTAACCTGTGGAGTTGGGCTAGGATGGGTGTAATAGGGTCTCTCTTTTTGGACCCGGTGAGCAGTCTGGCAGCAGCATTTTGGACTAACTGTAAACTATTGAGGGAGGATTGTGGGAGGTCTGAACATAACGAGTTGCAGTAGTCCAGTCTATTGTTTACAAAAGCATGTATGATTATTTCAAAGTTACTGCGTGTTAGGATAGGATAGGTTTTAATTTAGCGATATGTCTTAGATAGTTAGTTTTAACAACATTTGAGATTTGTTTCTCAAAGTTTAAAAGAGAGTCCATAAAAACACCAAGATTCTTTACAGAACTGTGCAAGAGGCCCAAGGTCAGATGTGAGGGTGTCTGTGTAAGGTCCAAGTAGAATAACTTCAGTCTTATGAATGAACTGAAAGTGACATCTACAGCAAATTCTAGGTTCATTCTGTTTTAATGATACTGTTTTTTAATGGTTTACTAGGATAATCTGTGCGTTGCAACACTGGAATTTCCCCACTGAGGGACTAATAAAGGCATATCTTATCTTATCTTATCTTATCTTATTATAGTTTTTGTATCAGTGGCATGAGGTAGTTTCACTATTATCCTTTATTGCAGTATATCTCTATACTGTATAGTGCTTCTAAATTTGTTATCGTGACAGGCATAGGACCCCAGGCCCACACCAAAAAAGTTACAAAGTGCCCATTTAACATTTTGATGAATTTGCCATTGTTCTCTACATACTCACTGACCGAACAATGGTGTTTTATTTATCTATTTATCTCTTACCAAGCATAGCATGTGTACCAAGAGCAGACAGAAACAATCGCAGCAAAAAGCCAAGTGATTGAAATCAATCTTCAATCTAGACATTTACAATGAAGATAGATAACATAAAACCCACTCACTGGCGGCACACATAGCCAGTGGTATCAAAAATACTTGAGGTAACTTGTGCATACCATAAATCTCCACAAAAGCATAACCAAAAGACATATGCATTGAGGACATTCAAAGCTTGTCTGGATCTAAAGTTTAATGATATAATATTACCGATATGAAAGCCCACACACCTCCCAATTCATCTGCTCACAATTATAGTCATTAAAACAGCTTGTCTTAAAAATTGCTCTGAAATTTTCCGTGTCAAAATAAAATTGATTGCTGAAACATAGTAAAAATGTCTGCATGTGCATGACTTATCTTCAAAGACTAAACACAAAAATGGAAAAGAATGGAAAAGTGTTCGGAGATCACAGCGGAGATTACAATAATATTAAACGTTATGTGATAGTTCTGCACACATGTCCAGCACGTCATACTATTCGGCCATATTAATCTTGCATCCATCTGTTTGGCACCGGGTCAGACAAAACACGCAATAAAGACGTCGTAATAGCTGGAGACGCACTTCAAGCTTCTAACTTACTGACAAAAATCATGCACGGACCATGAAAGAACAGCCAAGTAGTCTCGAACCCTCATTGCACTGGTGAGACAGGATACCTTTAGTGTTATGGCGCTGTCTGGGACATGTCTGGGATGAGAGGGAATCAAAGAAGACAACCGTGGGACTGGGTGTCTGTCTGCAGTCTGCTTTGGTCCTTGCCACAACATAAGGAGGAGATGAGATCTGCTGATAGGGACAAAACTACTGAAGGCGTTTTGTGTCAAGTGTTGTAGTGGGAGTCACAACAATGTTCAAGTGGTGTGTGTGATCGTGTCAACATAACACACTTTGGGTTTAGTTCTTTCATAAACCTTCAGATCCTGTGATATCTTCAGTTTATTTCTCAAGTCATTATCACTATAGCAACCAAGTTAGGCTCAAGTTAGGCTAGATTTCAGGTAAAAAAACAGCTATACATTGAGAGTGTATAAAACTAGTGTCTAACCCAGAGACATTCTCTATAGATATTTTGCAGCTGATGTCATCAACATTTCCTGGGGGGGTGAAGCTAACTGAAAGAACTACGCTGCTAGAAGCTCTGTTACTCAAGTTAGACTTAATCTAAGTTTTATTTTAATTAGGGATGCAAATTATCAATTAATTCATTAATCTATAGTTGATTGACCTTATCGATCGACTTACGATTAACTGATAAGCGGCGTTTTTCACCTGAATTTTAGTGTTTCAATAGGGTCTTTAAGAATATAAGCTATAGTATACATAACACTGAGTCAAAAAAATATATCATAGTATTATTATATTGTATATTCCTCAATTAATTATTCCTTTGTAAAAAGCAGACAAATGTATTGATACAAAATACAGTAATCCTTCGCTCTATCGCGGTTCGTGGATTTATTATTTTTTTCCATTTTTTTTTTAAATAGTGTAACATTTTTTTTATAGTGTAACATTGTGTTCTGCGTCCTGATTGGCTAAGAGACTAGACCAGGATTAAACTTGGACTAAACCAGGTCTAGACCAGAACTAAACCAGGTCTAGACCAGAACTAAACCTGGTCTAAACCAGGTCTAAACTTGGACTGGGCCTGGACTAAACCTGGACTAAGCCAGGATTAAACCGCCACGTGCCGCTGCTGGTTTCGTGCGGCTGGTTTGTGGCTCGGGCTGAGACTACGCATTCCGGGCGCCGCGGTTCGATCTCGTGCTCAGCAGCCCTGGTGTACGCACCGGCTGTGAGTCGAGCTTGGCGCAGCGCGGTTGCCTTGTTTCGTGACCACGTGGGTGCGCGTGTCCGCGATTAGCGATTAATTGCAATTAATGCATTTTGATCGACCAACGTCTTGATAGACAATTAATCGTAAGTCGATTAATTGTTGACATCCTTAATTTTAATACAATCTGCCCAGGAAGAGCTGACTTTGTTGGAACTACAGCACATGAGATAATTTGTGCTCTATTTTGTTGTTAAAAATCAAACCCCTTTACAGGATCATGAACACTTCACAGGTCGTGAAAACTTGCTTTTTTTTTTTTTTTTCTCTTTTTCAGGCTATGTTAAAACATTTTTGCGTCGCACTGTGTCATCATGGTAACTACTGAACATTCTGCCAATAGAGATACATTTAGAACACCCCCAGCGTGATATCACTGCAAAGTATCAATATGCAGATCAGCCATATATTATTCCACTTATAGAAGGCTGAACCTTCCCAACCCTACAAGAAGTCTGGGTTCCTGGGCAACACATTTCATCAACATTTCTGGAGTCATTAACTTAATGAAATGTCCTGTAGGCAGTTACATCTGATTGTACTTTGTATTCCAGATACAACAGTTATTCTAAAATCAGTTGATTAACTGATTTGCCACATGTGTTTTTGCTGATCAGATTTCTTTTGTGTAAACACACACCAAAAATCATTTTGGTTATCTGATTTTACTGCATTGTCTGCTCTATGACTGGTTGTGAGAGGAAGACTTTCTTGTTTCACATGAACATTTCACCCCATTGAAAATAACAATACACTTTCTGTGTATGCTAAAAACTATCTTAAAGTCACAGGGGGGCCATCAGCCCATCTTAATAGCCATGCCACAGAACAAGAAGCTGGGTGTTCTGCAGTCTTGACGTGAATAGCAGTCACCGCACATAGCTGTGGCTACTCTCAGGTTCAGCCATGCAAATCGTATTAAATGAGTGCTACAATGGGACAAATGGTTTAAAGTTAACAAGGCAGGGAGCATCTGGTAAAAGTAAATCTTTACAATCCCAAGACTCTTGCTCACACACACAGGGTAACTCAGTGAGAAAGACACAGTATCCAACCATAGGAAGAGAATGGCTTTACGGGACAGCTGTGTAACCCAAGAGAGCCGGAGGAAGTGTTAAAGGATGCTACTGACATAGGCCGTCATCCCTCTTTTGTACTGTATTGTGCGGCTGAATGCACATTGGCTTCTGAGTAGACTACCAGGAAAATCTCAGGACCAATTTGCTCATTATTATTTCACTGAAGAAATGGTGAATCTGTCCACTGCAACTCCCTAACCAACTCCATCAAATTTGCATTCAACTTCTTGGATTTCTAGGGATGTAATGAATAGCAGCAGTAGTAGTATTACAGTATTTACCTCTAAATGTCATATTTCCAATGATATTTAACTAAAATTAAAGCTGTATTTTGTACCCTTCTGGTAGACGGTCCATCATGAATGCTATTACTGTTTGGGATAAACATATCTTACATATCATAATTTACAGGTGTTTTAAATTGTCTTAGTTTGGTATAATCCCCTGCTTGTCCCCATGGAGACTGCAAAGCTTTATGACATTTTGACATTTTTAAGCAAAATATCAAAATTGCTGTGACGTGTTGACTGAACTGAACTGGCCTTTGCAGTTACCTGTTTTTAATTTCTTTACTCCAGAATCAAATTATTGTCAATATCGTCAAAGCACAACCCCGTTGTGTATAATGATTGCTCAATGTGAGTAAATTATCTGGAACGAGACATTTCTCCACGAGTAGCTTGTAAAATATCACCGCTGCTTTGGGAATGCAGAGTTAAAAGCCGTAAACATTTTGTGCGTCTGCCTGCATGTGCGTGGAGCAGGGTAAAGTCAGCCATGAAATACTGCTTAACAAAACCTCAGAATGTGCCGGAATGATGATAAAAGTACCGCACTTACGCAACTCCTATCAACTCAGCACCCAGACATTAAACCATTAAACTCTTTGTCAGAGTAGACGAGAAACTTGTAAAACTCCAGGCACTTAAATTACTGTAATTATATTTTTCAAAACTGCTTCTGTTTCAGTTGCTCTACAGCGCTTAACAATAACAGCCACTCTTTGCCTTCTGTGCCTTCTGTGTTTACTCAAGCCTTTTCCAATTTTAGTTGTAAAAAGATGTTACAGTAGTTGGGATGAAAAATCGATAAAGCCTAATAACATAATTTCAGATGGAGGGCAAAGGCCTATAACCCTATTGACTCTTTACTGATTTTGAAAAAAATGTCCTATCTGAAAATCCCCAAATGTTGAACCCTATTATTATTTGTTAGAGTCTGGCTCCATGAACTTGCCATATTAATCTTATGCCTGCAAGTTCTTTCAAATGACAACAATTGCGGCTTTTTTTGTTTTTTGTTTTTTGTTTTACTTTTGATTGTGCTGACAGACAAGACATAGGGTTTTATGCCAGTTTTTTCATGTGAATAGACCCCATAATTACAGCTTTATACTAGCCATAAAAAGGTCAACAAGGGTCAGCTCAATTTTAAACAGTTTTGAATGTAGTAATGTCACATTAACGCAACCTACCGCAGTTAATAGGTAAAATTAATAGGTAAAATTAATTAATTAATAGGTAAAATTAATAGGTAAAAATTAATAGGTAAAATCCTCCAGCTTAGGTCTTGACCAAACTGAAGCAAGAAGATCATGGAGATGGTCCTCGGGCGCAGTAATGTGTTGCCCACTGCTCCTAATAACAGGATGGGTTAAATGCAGAGAAGAATTTCTCCAGTGTGAGATCAATAAAGTTGCTTCTCTTAATGTTTTGCTTATTTACTAAAGAGCCACCAAAATAGGAATGAGATGAGCATCATCAGAGCCACTAATTAAACCAACTAAAGACAACTAACTACTAGCTGGGAATTGGGGCTACAAAAAACAGCTATTTGGAATTTTCATTTTATAAAATCAAGAAGGAAGTGGGTGGAGGTTGTTTAAAGATAGCAGTGATTTTGTTGACAATATTTTAAACTACTTACACTTTTTCATGCTGCTGCTAACCTGGACCTGAGTGTTTTGCTTCTGTGTATTTTAATACTGAATTGATTAATACTTTCTGATTCTGATCTATCCAATAATATAACTCAGTTACAGTATATATTCCTACAGTAAACCAAAGACCTCACCACAATAAAAGAGGACAGTAATGCATTTCACCCTCTAATTAAAATGATATCAGTTATATGATATGTGTTCCAAGACTCTCTGTGGCATTTTGCAAACTACAGATATAATTATTTTTATACAATCTTGCACTTTATAAGCCTGAATGAACAGGGTAGAACACTAACAACCAATAACCTATAGTTGCTCTTGTCCCATTTGGTTTATCCCCTTGAACCCTTAAGCATCTGCCGTTACACTCCCCGGGCCGTCCGCTGTGGTTGACTGCCCAACTGTCCCTGAATCAGCACATGGACACACTACATTGGGGCTTTATGACTGTACTTGGCAACTTTTTCACTACCAGTCAATCGCCCTCTGATGTATCGTAATGTTCTTGTTTCTTGAGTTGTTGAGTAGTTCAGTTGGTACTTTCTTAAGACATTTGGCATGAATAAGAGGGGGCTTGAGCGTTATTACAGATGAGTGCTATGCTGGTGGTTCTCAACTGCTGTGGTTTAGGAACCCACAATTATCGCAAGTCGTGACCAGCACATAGTTTTTGCCATAAAATTTTGTTCACTCAAGTGTTGATCATAAAATTCTGACAATGACAAAGACCAAAAACTATATTGCCATTTTAATAGAGTAATATCTGACAGTATTTTTTTCTTGCAACTTCTTGCAACTACCAGTACACCTTTTCAATGATGACCTACCAATGACAAATGTGAGCTTTAAAGGTCCCATGACATGGTACTTCTTGATGCTTTTATATGGTGCCTTAATGGTTCCCTAATACTGTAAATGAATCCTTCTTCAAAATCAAGACTCAAGTGCATGAGAAAGACACATGTACACAGTCAGAGTCAGAAAATCTCTCTCTGAACAACTCGTTCTGGGCCTTGTTGCTTGAATGCAAATGGACAGAGATAGGTTAGAGGAGCGGGTAGGGGGGGGGCAAATGTGCCGCTAGTTCCTTGTTTTAGCAGTGCGGTGTGTGCTGGCTCCCAGTTCCGCGTTTTAAGTGCGGAGGAAGAAAGGAGAGGCATTTCAATGAAAAAAACACATTTTCACAGAAAATCTAATTAAAACACTGCTGTTTCAGAGGTCCAGAGGCTCAGATAAATGACTTCTGAGCCTAGAAACACTCGCACCAGGCAAATAAAAAAACGCATTTCGCATTGTGTAGCTCCTTTGCGGTCCAAACTCTCTGGGCGTGATTTACAGAGACGGTGGGTAGACATCCAGACGGGGGGTGGAGCCGCATTTTTCGATGTGACGTCACATAATTGCCTTGTTCAGAATCGCCCGTTTGAGCTGTGTTTTTTTCAAACGCAGAAAAGGACCGCAAATGCTCAGTTTAGACATTTCGCAACTTTTAGCCATGGGGGGGGCCCTAAACAGGGTAGGGGAGCTCACATTAACGTTCAAAAACCTCAGAAAGTGAAAATTTCATGCCATGGGACCTTTAAATGTTAAGATGTTCTCAAAAACATAACTGGGGTTGTGTTTTGTTTCATTCACAATGTTTGAGTAATCCTTTACTCTGTCTACATCTCCTAAGCTCGAAATGCTCAGTTCGACCTTGTGATAGCAGCTACCTTTTACTTTTTGTTTAACAGATATTGGCAATTCCAGGGCTGAAATTATCCAAATGATTTTAATGAAGGTATATGGAATTTAAAACACAGTGGAGCACACTGTGTACTACCACATGACATCACAAGGTATGCAGCATAATTATGCAGAATTTGTGTGTTAAACATGTATGAATGAAACAAAACTCCAGGTACGTTTTTGATGATACATTGTATGTTTATCAAGTCAAACTAGGGATGCAAATTATCGATTAATTCATTAATTGATAGTTGATTGACCTTTTCGATCAATTAACGATTAACTGATAAGGGGCGTTTTTCACCTGAATTTTAGTGTTTCAATAGGGTCTTTAAGAATATAAGCTATAGTATACATAACACTGAGTCAAAAATATATCATAGTATTATTATATTGTATATTCCTCAATTAATTATTCCTTAGTAAAAAGCACACAAATGTATTGATGCTGAATAACAAAATACAGTAATCCCTCGCTCTATCGCGGTTCGCATATACTGTATATATATTTTTTAATTATTATTATTTTATTTTTTTTATAGTGTAACATTTTTTTATAGTGTAACATTGTGTTCTGTCCTGGCTAAGAGACTAGACCAGGACTAAACGTGGACTGGACCAGGTTTAGACCAGGTCTGGACCTGGATTGGCCCGGGACTTGACCGGGTCTGGACCTGGACTGAACCAGGTTTGGGCCGCTGCGTGCCGCTGCTGGTTTCGTGCGGCTGGTTTGTGGCTCGGGGCCCGGGCCGCAGGCCAGCCACGCGGGACCAGCAGCGGCGCATTCCTGGGCGCCGCGGTTCGATCTCGCCTCGCGCGTACACCCGGGGCTGCTGAGCAGTGCCGTTGGCGCCTGTGGCCGGCTGTGAGTCGAGCGCAGCGCAGTGCGCGGTTGCATAGTTTTGTGACCACGTGATCAGCGATTAATTACAATTAATGCATTTTGTTCGACTAACGTCTTAATCGACAATTAATCGTTAATCGATTAATTGTTGACATCCCTAAGTCAAACCTAAAAAAAAGTTCTATTTTATGTGTACAACACATACAAAATTAATGTACATACAACATAATATAAATGTGTTAACATTTTCTAAAAGCATAATACTTACATGTAGCTTATACAAGTGTTTCCACATTCCTTAATATTCTGTGTCTAATACCAATTCATCTCCATTGTAATCACATTTTGTTCCTCTCATTTGGGAGTTTACAATGTATTTGTTTACAAATGGTTAAATTGTCTGCGACCCACTGAAAATGCGTCTGTGACTGAGCTTGGATCCTCAATGCATTAGGCCATTTGATAGATGTCTAGACAGAACAGATGACCATGGATCACATTGACTATGTATTGGCTTTATGACTTCTTAACAATGTGTCTGAATGACTTTCCAATGTTCTTACTCTTTTAGGGGGGAATACGAGCACTCTCTAAGCGCTCTGAGGATGTGCCTTGAAGAGCTTTGCAGGTTTGTTCGCCTTTGAAAGATGTGTAGCACGGGGTTTTCCCACAACAATTCATCACTGGCTGTCTTCTTTGAGTGTGTGCGTATGTGTGATTATCTGCCACGGGGCCTTTTTGGAACTATTAGTGGGGATTTTGCCCTTACTTTGAGGTGGTGATCTGTTTCCTTTTAATAGGTGCGAAGTTGGATTAGTCCCGAGACTCCTCTCCACACACTGTTGGATTCACTTTCACGTCGGAGCGCTGTCGATCGTCAGGAGGAGGACCACCGCTTTGGGTCTACATGTGCGGCGAGTCTGCGGATGGAGATTACAGAAGATGAGATCATACTGGGAACTGAAGTATAATGGTGACCAAGATGTTGCACAGACTGTCATGTAATGAAAGAACCACACTTCCATTAGAGACCAGAGAACACAGTGGAAAGATGACTAAATGTAATGAGATAAAGACAGAACATTACAGTTGGTCTGGAATCCTCCTTAAGTAAAGCCAGACAGAAGTTTTGTGTATTCTTTAGGAGGTCAGAGAGGTGATTGTTCATACTTATAGGCCCAAGATAAAGTGCCTGTCAAGCCACATGTCTGCAGTGCTTAATATGTATACTTCATCACATTAGCTTATATAATTGCACTGTTGAGAAAGTAATGGTTCTACTGTCTCTTTTTAATTTTGACAAATTACATTTTTCAATTTAAAGATGTTTCTTACTTCAGAGATAGTAAGAAATAGGAAAAACAAGATAATTTATTGACCTCACAATAACCCATTTACCAGCTCTGAAACCCTGCAAAGGTTTATTTAAAGGTGCACTATGTAAGTTTTCACCACCTGCTTGTCTCCATGGAGATGCCTGGTATAATCCACTATTTCATGTTTAACTTATCTATCTTGCATTTTTTTTAATTATAGGTGTTTTAATTGAAAAGAATTCCATGCTAATCATGCATTTGCTTCTGACTAACTTGACGGTACCTACTTGTCTTCAGGAAGATAAGTTTAATGCCATATTGTGGAACATCCAAAGCAAAAGCAGTGACATCTTTATAGAGACAATCAGGTGACAGACAACAGAAGAAACTCAGAACTCAGCCTAAATATGCAGGGTTTGTGTATGAAACATGTAAATGTAACAAAAAAATTACTCCAGGTTGTTTGTGATGTGGAAATAACATTATAATAGAACAGAAAATAGTATCATATAGACCAATTAAGCAGACAGAATGCCAAATAAGAGCTAAATTCAATGTAGTAGTTTGTTAATTTTAACAGACAAACTAAAACTGACAGTACATTCCACAAATACTACCTCTGCGGTCTTATTTTCAAAGAGTGGTTTTGCTCCACTCGTAGTTGACAACCCTTTACTCCGGGGCTGGCTTCGGGCCTTGTGTGAACCGTCACATCATTCAAGCAGCTCCCCACAGAAGTCTTTCAGCAGGGAACCCTCAGATGCTTTCATGTGCTTAAGTCATGTCTATCACATTAACCTTAATTGGCTGGGCGAGCTCCAAAAAAACAACAAACACATCCTGAGCACCGCCGAGACAGCTCCGGCCCCAGGGGGAGGCATCCAAGTGTGACACCGGCCCAAGTCATCAAGCGCCTCAGTACACATGAAACCACTGCAATCTACTGTTAAGAGCAAGCTGCTAAGCTCCAAGGGGGTTAGCTACTGCAGGGAATGTGATAGCCATCAAAGAGCAAACCTGACATGCACCAAGGGATCCAGTAGGTACAATAAGGTCACAAGGAGTTTTCATTAACGCTGTAGGGGCAATCTGACACCAGGAACAAATTAGCAGTGTGAACTATTTCTTATCCTTATACAAGACCTATTACATTCTTTCAAGGATTTTTGAACACCTTATAGAAAACAAGTTCCTTTGTAGCACTTTAAAGGGATAGTGCATTTTTTAAATATTAATCTGTATGGGTTTTCTTCTAAAAGTTACGTGTGTTGACAACGGTTTACCTCTGACAGTCTCAGCTGATCCCGGTTCGGCTCGCTTTCTGGAGCCCACGTAAATAGGTCCGGTACCTTCCCTGGAACATGAAATAAAGCTTGTATTTCTTCTCAAAACAAAACATTTGTTAGAAAGGTGATATATTTGCATCCCAAACAGTTGTCCACAAAACATCCAGCAGCGTATTTCACTTGTAAACTTTGGCGTAGACATCCGCTGAAGGTGAATAGGCTGATAGAGTTAACATGGGCGTAGTGATACGAGTGGAGAGAGACAATACGCGAATGCGAAATATGCTGTTGGATGTTTCGTGGACAACTGTTTGGAACGCAAATATATCACCTTTCTAACAAATGTTTAGTTTTGAGAAGAAAAACAAGCTTTATTTCATGTTCCAGAGAAGTTACCGGACCTACTTACGTGGGCTCCAGAAAGCGAGCCGAACCAGGATCAGCTGAGAGTGTCAGAGGTAAGCCGGTGTCAACATACATAACTTTTAGAAGGAAACCCATACAGCTTAACATAAAAAAACGCACTATCCCTTTAACTTTCCTTCTTACCTTTTTAGGTGTTTATTGACCTCTGCAGAGTGAGGCTTTTTAAAATTGCTATACCGTACTATTAGCAACATGATGCTAACATACTGTGAAGGCCATTTACGAGCTAAAAGTCTTGTAAAGAATGTTCTGTTTTCAGCATAGTGTGATTTGGTCCTGCTTTGTTTCATGCAGCACAAAAACATAAAAATCTTTCCCCCACGCACTTCTCCTATTGGTAAATCTCTATCAAGCTCTGAGTGAATGACAGATGGATTTAACAAATCACTGTGATGTGTCCACCAAAGTGGCAGATGACTTTCATTCCTCAAAAGGGAATGTAAGGATTATGTGTGTCTATATGAATTTTGACAAAATATACGATGAGTGTGATTGAGGCGCTAATTATGATATGATTCTTTTGGTGTCCACCGCTAATTCCTGGGTCCAATTTCTTTTCCATTGAGTTGAAACTAACAGCTGTTCAGGGGGAGACAACCAGACAACCATGTAAAGGATATTTCACATGCAAAAACCATTACGCCATGGTTTCACAATTAAATCGATTTGCATTATAGTGTAAAAGAACCCCAAAACATTTTTGTGAGATCAGTGCACGTCACAAGCTTTGCCCAACATCTGACACACATTTTCATTCAATCGAACCACAATTGACCTTGCAAAACAAGGTCTCGACCAAATTACAATACATGGTTTGTATTCAAATCGATGGAATCTTGAGTGCCACCACATTTGTTTACAGCACAGTCACATTCTAATCAACGCAACCAGATTGGGTGATAAAAGGTTGCAACAACAGCAGGCAAACAAATGCCACATTCACCTCCACATGGATTGACACAGAGCCATACGAAGTCAGTGTTTTTCATAAAAGAATGGGGAAAAAACTGGCATAAGCAAAACTAATTTAAGGATGACATGCATCAAAAACAACTATTGTACTTTGCTTACTTAATCACAATGTTTTTCATATGTAAATGTTCTAAGTGCCAATGGTATACAGTGGAGGAAAGTATTTGCTGTATCCCTTGCTGATTTTGTAGGTTTGCCCACTGACAAAGAAATGAACAGCCCATAATTTTAATGGTAGGTTTATTTTAATAATCAAAGATAGCATATCAAAAAGAAAATCCACAAAATAACTTATATATAAAAATATATACATTTGCATTTCATTGAGTGAAAAAAGTATTTGCAAGCACAGAGGTCAGATGTTTCTTGTAGCTGATGTTTGCACACATATCAGAAGGAAATTTGGTCCATTCCTCTTTGCAGATGAGCCACGAAATTATTGAGGTTTTGTGGCTGTCGCTCAGAGTTTCAGCTCCCTCCATAGGTTTTCTATAGGGTTAAGGTCCGGAGACTGGCTGGACCACTCCATGACCTTAATGTGCTTCTTCTTGAGCCATTCCTTCATTGCCTTGGCTGTATGTTTTGGGTCATAGTCGTGTTGGAAGACCCATCAACAACCCATTTTCAGTTTCCTGGCGAAGGGAAGGAGATTGTCACTCAGGATTTTAACAGTACGTTGGTCTGTCCATCCTCCTGTTGACATGGTGAAGTTGTCCTGTGCCCTTGGCAGAAAAACACCCCCAAAGCATAATGTTTCCACCTCCATGCTTGACGGTGGGGATGGTGTTCATGGCGTCATGGGCAGCATTTCTCTTCCTCTAAACACAGTGAGTTGAGTTAATGCCAAAGAGCTCGATTTTGGTCTTATCTGACGACAGCACCTTCTCCCAGTCACTCTTTAAATCACTCAGGTGTTCATTGGCAAACTTCAGGTGGGCCTGCACATGTGTCTTCTTAAGCAGAGAGACCTTGCGAGCACTGCAGGATTTAAATCCATTGATCATGATCATTGAAACCCCATGAGGTGAGATCTTGTGTTGGAGCCCCAGACCATGGTCGATTGATGGTCATTTTGTATTTCATTTTATGTATGTGATTTTCTGGATTTTCTTTTTAATATTCTACCTCGCAATGTCATAATAAACCTACAATTAAAATTATAGTCTGTTGATTTGTCAGTGGGCAAACCTTCAAAATCAGCAAGGGATCAAATATTTATTTCCTCCACTGTATACACAGCTGTATTTGAGAAAGGGTACACAACCCCTTTTTATATTTTTCTTTTTTTATTTTTGTCATCTGTTGAAATATAATATTTAACACATTTAAATGTAATAATAATAGACTACAGCAATCCTATTCTTCTAAATTCATTTTAAATTCTTACACCATGATTTCACAAATGCAGTTAAAAAGCATTGTCTTGGAAAGGAACAAATTAAAATTTGTAAATTGAAAAAAGGACACAGGTTGGCAAATCATATTCAGATGCTGTGACAGACCAAAAATCAAATCTTTAAGCAATTCACATAACAAGGTTAGAACTGTGTTAAAGCCAGTACAGGACATTAACATTATTGGTCCAAATAGACATTAATACAGTCAAGGCCATGGCAGAGGAATGCATGTTCTCTGTGTGTTGTCTGTTAAATGAGCATGTCTAGTGGAGTAGTTAGTTAAGTATTTTCCGTGCACCTCCATGCCCTCCCTGTACATTGTACCCTAAAGCATCCACACCATTCCTGGCGTTACAACTCAATGTGTGAGACACCCCTCATTAACTTTGTATGTGAGAGCGTTTTGACAGGCCCCTCTGCTGGCTTATTAAAAGTGCTTTGGAGGGCCACTCCACTCTGATGTATAACTTCACCTTATTTAGTTTTATTCATGCCAGGAAAGCGCTACAGCTTAACAAAGAACTACTGTTTCACTACACTAAAATAGATGCATCTGCGAATTGCCACATGGATTTAGTGTTTGTAATGACCACAACATTTTAAGGTCCATTTAATGTTACCCATGCCGTCTGGCCATCTTGGACTTAAAATTGGATAACAATAGTTGATCACTTTTGACAGAATGTAGTTTTTGTTCCATCATTATTATTTACTGTTTGACACTTTTGTTTAGTAATTGGTCTACCCCTCTTCAGTCCCATTGTGCTGTTCGGTTAAAGATCCCTTGACATGGTACTTCTTGATGCTTTTATATGGCACCTTAATGGTTCCCTAATACTGTAAATGAATCCTCAAAATCAAGACTAGCCCCATGAACACAGTCAGAGTCAAAAATATCTCTCTAAACTCTTTATTCTGGGCGTTGTTGCTTGAATGCAAATGAGGAGAACAGAGACAGGCCAGTGCAGTGGGTGGGTGGGGGGGCAAACTCTCCGCTTTTTCCTCTTTAGCGGTGCGATGTGCTCTGGCCCCACTTCCGCGTTTAAGCGCGGAGGAAGATATGAGACGATTTCCATTGAAAAATAAACACATTTCCACAGAAAATAAAATTAAACCACTGCTGTTTCAGAGGTTCGGAGGCTCGGATAAAGGACATCCGAGCCTGGAAACACTCTCACGTGCCTTCAGGCAAATTAAAAAACGCATCTCACATTGCGTAGCTCGTTCGCGGTCCAAATTCTCTAGGCATGATTTCCAGAGATGGTGGGTAGACATCCAGATGGGGGGTGGAACTACATTTGCATTTTTCCCCGAGTGTGACGTCAGAAAGTCCCTTTGTTCAGAATCGCCCGTTTGGGCTGTCTTTTTTCCAAACGCAGAAAAGGATCGCAATTACTCAGTTTACACATATCGCAACTTTTAGCCATGGGGGGGGGCCTAAACAGGGTAGGGGAGCTCACATTAACGTTCAAAAACCTCAGAAAGTGAAAATTTCATGCCATGGGACCTTTAATGTAAAACCACATACACTAGCACTGTTGATGCTTACATTGCCATTTGGAGCCAAAACTTGAGAATCAACTCAAGGAATGGGAGACTACCATTCTGCTGGCAAGTATTTACTCACATCTTAGTGGCAACATTAAGTCAACATTTAAGTTAAACAAGTAAACAAAATTTTGAGGTCCTCCTTCTAGAAAGCTAATCTTTCCTTCCATTTTCATAGCCAGCAAAACTTTAATGTTGTGTGATAATTAGGCTCCACAATGCTTGCAGTATTGTTTTGTTGGCAAGCAAGGGTAAGGTATTTTGCTCTGCTACTAAGTGCTTATAAAATTTGAAATTCAAATGGCTCTTTAAACAATGCATCTCATTATGTTATCAAGTTTACATATTGGGCAAGTTGGTTGTTATTTTCCTCCATAAAAGCAATACATCTGCCTTTAATTTAGAATATATTTTGTATGTAATCACAGAATAGTAACAATCGCCAAAAAGCTACAGTGCCGTGAAAAAGTATTTGCCCCCTTCCTGATTTCTGTGTTTTTTGCATATTTATCACTCAAAACATTGTCAGATCATCAAACCAATTTTAATATCACACAGAAACAACCCAAGGAAAGACAAAATTCAGTTTTTGAATGATGATTCCATTTATTAGTGCACAAAAAAAATCTAAACCTATCTGGCCCTATGTGAAAAAGTAATTGCCCCCCCTTGTTAAATCACAAACTAACTGTGACTAACCACAGTTTTGAGAAAACTTAGTTCAGTTCTACATGCCACACCCACACCTGATTGTCACCACCTGTGTTGAATCAAGAAATCACTTAAATAGTTCCTGTCAAACAAAGTGAAGTTGGCTACAACATCTCAAGAACAAACACATCATGCCACGATCCAAAGAAATTCAAGAACAAATGAGAAAAAAAGTGATAGAAGTCTATAATTCAGGAAAAGGTTACAAAGCCATTCCCAAAGCTCTGGGGCTCCAGCGAACCACTGTCAGAGCCATTATTCAAAAATGGAGGAAACTGGGAACAGTTGCAACCCTTCCCAGGAGTGGTCGACCAACTAAGATTACTCCAAGAGTGCGACGACGGCTCATTCAGGAAGTCACAAAAGAACCTAGACGCACATCGAAAGAACTACAGGCCTCGTTGGCCTCAGTTAAGGTCAGTGTTCATGACTCCACCATTAGAAAAACACTGGCCAAAAATGGCATCCATGGAAGAGTTCCCAGGAGAAAACCACTGCTTTCACAAAAGAACACAAAGGCTCGTCTCACCTTTGCCAAAAAGCACCTTGATGACCCTCAAGACTTTTGGAGAAACATTTTGTGGACCGATGAGTCTAAAATTGAACTTTTTGGAAGGTCTGCAGCCCGTTTCATCTGGCGTAAAAATGGCACAGCATTTGATAAAAAGAACATGGTGCCCACAGTAAAGCATGGTGGTGGCAGTGTGATGGTCTGGGCCTGCTTTGCTGCCTCAGGACCAGGACAACTTGCTGTGATTGACGGAAAAATGAATTCTGCTGTTTACCAGAAGATCCTGAAGGAGAATGT
This sequence comes from Paratrypauchen microcephalus, assembly GCA_036785185.1. Lineage (NCBI taxonomy): Eukaryota > Metazoa > Chordata > Actinopteri > Gobiiformes > Gobiidae > Paratrypauchen > Paratrypauchen microcephalus. Next base: position 346,871 of record JAVJIX010000126.1, read on the forward strand.
CCGGCCATCAGTTCGTGCCCTCAAACTCAAGCGCTCTTGGATCATGCAACAGGACAATGATCCAAAACACACCAGCAAGTCCACCTCTGAATGGCTCAAAGAAAACAAAATTAAGGTTTTGGAGTGGCCAAGTCAAAGTCCGGATTTAAATCCGATTGAGATGCTGTGGTGTGACCTTAAACGGGCAGTTCATACAAGAAAACCCTCCAATATGGCAGAATTGAAACAATTCTGCATAGAAGAGTGGGCCAAAATCCCTCCCCAGCGGTGTGAAAGACTCATCACCAATTATCGCAAACGTTTGGTTACAGTTATTGCTGTCAAAGGAGGCTCAACTGGCTATTAGATTAAGGGGGCAATTACTTTTTCACATAGGGCCAGATAGGTTTAGATTTTTTTTGTGCACTAATAAATGGAATCATCATTCAAAAACTGAATTTTGTCTTTCCTTGGGTTGTTTCTGTGTGATATTAAAATTGGTTTGATGATCTGACAATGTTTTGAGTGATAAATATGCAAAAAACACAGAAATCAGGAAGGGGGCAAATACTTTTTCACGGCACTGTAGGTTTCCAAATCGCTGAGATGAGACTTTCTCTTTTTTTTCTTATTGACCTGCAATTTAGATCTGTAAGTAGATGAATTGGTCGACTTATTCAAAAAGATCTCATGCAGTAAAATATCACAATATTAAAACGTATGTGTGGATTGAAAACCACAGTTATTTTTGTTCTGTGCAGATAGTCAAGGTTACTTAAGGTGCTCGCAAACTTCATAGTAACAGGATAGAGACGTGAAATTTCAATTAGCAACATCCTGACGTCAAAGCAGGCTCATGTTGCAGATTCACTTAAGCAGAAGACAAAGCGAGCTGCTGGATAGATCATACACCACTTTTCCAGAGAGGGTCTTGGAAAGTGCATAGTGCAACAGTGTAAAAGTGTGTCTCAGTGCCATAGCACATCCATGGATTGGCCCAGCGTTTAGGCCTCCTTTGGACCTAATTGCTTCATTTTTCACCCTCTAGTTTCCTTGTTATTTGAAATACTAGAATTTGCAGAAAATCTTTTGGCTATATTATTACAAAACCATATGAATAACATTTACTGTAATTTTTATGCTTGATTCTCTTGTAAACAAGTTACAGCTTGTTTTTTGGTCACAGTATGCTACTTCTGCAAACAAGTAAGAGAAACTTTCCCATACAAGTCAACCGTGCACATGCAAGTCCACTCTCTAATACCAATATCAAAATTCAAATAAAATCAAGGCATGACGGTCTGGTATTGAGCCTGCCTAGTTCTCTCCTCGCAGCCTCCCATTTCCGTCCCGTATGTTATCAGTTGTGTGCACAGAGAAGGGGTCACCAAGGGAACACGTCAGTCAGACGAGAGTCACCCAAATGATGACAAACTGTCTGCCATCACAAGCCCAATTCTCCAATCAAGTCCAGACCTGGTTTTGTGTACACACACTTCCTGTAAATGGAGATGGATGGCGTTCAGGTGAAGCCTATGGTCGCATTCTGTCACTGGCTATGAGGTGCTTACAGTAAACTTTGGCTGTCCGTCAGAGGAGTGAATGTTGTTTAGGAGGTGTTTCAACCCGCAGAGCAGATTTTTTGGCAGCAGAATTGGGTCTTGAACACTGGCTATCAACACTATAAAGGAAAATTGCACTTGGCTCCACTTTCCTCCGGCTGTAAGGTACAAAGGCCCTGACCAAAGTATGACCGACAAACTGCCTTCACCTGGTTCTGATCTTAAGTTGCCGACCCACTCTACCACCTCTCCAATGGGCTCTTGTCAAGGGAGACAAGTATCATGTAACCCAATGCTTTGTCTTCTACAATAACAATGTCCTCCGCTGCAAGAATGGGGAGACTTTACAGTATGCAGGAATGTTGATTTTCAGGGAAAATATGGGCAACAACACAGGGTTTGCCTACATTTTTCCAAACAGAGTTACATAGATACAGTTTGCATGTTTTGTACTTGACAATTAAAATGTAAATTCTTGATCAAGTTGTAAATGTATATAAACTTCATTTCAGAGAATAACGACTGAATGCTTCATACTTTATTAAAGATTGGTCAGTACTGGTTAACATCAGGTGACGTTAATATTGTAGATCCATCAATATGTTACAAAAGACAAGTCCTTCTCGGAACTGTTGACAAAAGGAGTTGTAAATGTGTCATCAGAAAGACATATTACCTTAAACCCTGTCTGCAGATGGATGTGGACACCAGTGACAAAAAAACTTATCACATGGCAAATTATGTTTTTTAGTCAAATTTATCAATCCCATCCCATATACATTTGCCTAAATGTCAAGGCATAATTTGGCTGATGTTTTTTGTGAATGTTTTGTGGTAGATACCATCTGTAAATGTGTTATTCTATGAGTTATTGTGAGTTCTTCCTTATTAATGTTACTTCACTGAAACCTGAAGGGACCCATAAAGTAAAATGTACTGCGTGTCACGGTGAAATTCATTCATAGTACATGTGCACTTTTGCTCTTTGTAACTCTCAGATCAGGAGGTGTACTCATGACTGGGTAAATGTACATCCTTCTGAAGTGACAATATAAGGGCTTTATTCTGCAGTGTTAGGAACCACAGAGCTAAAGTACAAATGCTCCACATAACAGAAGCCTTAGGTACAACACAGACTTGTGTTATGGCCATTTTGGCTTTAAGGCCTTTTGGTCATAAAGTCATTTTGGGCAGGCACATTGTGGGTGTTAATATGAGCAGAGATTAAATAAAAACTCAAAGGCTGCACCACAAGGTTTGGACTTCAAATGGCAAATGTGAACAATATAACCCTACTGGTTTTTCCCACAAGCTTCCTCCAGGCCCACGTTCTCCAAGACACAAATTAACATTAATTTAAAAACAACAGAAGCCTTTTGTCTCCGAGGGTTTGGGTATGTTTTACAAGCAGTGAGGTTCTTGGCTCTGGGTCTGTTATTTTTATGCTCAAAAAGTAAAAAACTGAACAAGACACACAGCTCAGAAAGTCAGGATGCTATCGCTCCTGATGACATGTATCCAATCAACTGGGTTTTTCAGTGTGGTTTTGTTTTTATACCTGAAAACAATGTGTATGAAATGTTCAGGAAAGAACATGTATAAGTCAGTTGTTTTTGGCATAGGGCTTGCTCCTAAACATTACTATGCAAACAAAAATCTAAAATTGTAAAATCTCAACAGGTATAGCTCTACAATCCTATCTTCTTGTTTCTGTGTGTGTGTGTGTGTGTGTACATGTGTGTGTGTTTCTTCTTTGTTAGCATCTCTGTCTCCAAAGGTTCTTCAAAGGTTTTATTGTCAGATGAGACTAAAATACATCAGGTTCCTAAACTGGGTTCTTATCTGTCTCCTTCTCTTTCTTATCTTCCTCTCCCCACACAGTTGCTCGGATGTTGGCTCCCAAGATTTATTCAGTGTGTCTGGGCTGTTTCCACGCGGATGTTGGTTTTGCCCGCACAGCGCCCCTTTAGAATCACTATCTGATATGTGCTCTCTGACATATCTGTGGTGTTTTTCTAAGCTCCCTCTACCTGTTCTCAAAAATAAGGATCAGACATGGCACAAGTAGGAGTTTACACCAAACACGTGTTACATATTACTATACATTTACCATTTGTCTTTTGCACTGGGCTGCGGAGTTATAGAAAGCTAATATAAATTTGTACTTTTTGTGTTGCCAGTGGTATTCAACTGCAAAGAGTGCTGGCACAAAAATATGTGACTGCCAAACAATGCATTAGCTAGATCAGGGGTGTTCAAACTATGGTCCGGGGGCCAAAAGCGTCCATCAGGCCAATTGTTTTTGGCCGTAAAGCTTTCTGGTGAATTGACCCACATTATCAGGGGAAGTAGTTTTTCCTGTTATTTTTAAATAGTCTACCATTGTGACTTAAATAACTAACCATTTTGATCGGAGGCAGGTCTGACATTAACCCTCTCCAGGCCGAATTAATAATACCTGTAGGTAAAATCTGATATTTGGTGAAAATAATCCCTGGGGTATGAAATTTGCAATTTTCCTGATTATTTTTTATGTGACCATTATGTGCAGTGCATTCTGGGATGTTGCATATTGGCAACATTGACCCGGATGGATAATTAAATAGTGGACAAAACAGATCTTTGGAAATATGAATTTATCTTACTTATTAAAAATGGCTGAACTCAACTTTTGCCATCAAACAGAATATGCATAAAACAGGAACAGTGACATAATAACAATTAAACAATAACAATACTGAACAGGTGAGATGCGTTGTACCAGGTGCATGTGCAGGTGCAGGTGTCTGAGGTGTGATAGACCAGCCCCCGAGCAAGTTTCCCGTAAACTGTCCAATTAGAACTCTGCAACAGAGTTCTGCTCTTGCACACACACAAAAAAACTCTAAAAAATGCAAATGCTGGCAAACAGCTAAGTGACAATTAGCTGTTGCAAATTTGCTACGCGGGCCCGGAAAGAGTTAAAATTCTGACAATGAATTAAGTTGCAGTGGTAGCGTCATATGGTCTATGTTTTAATATGCAGCCCTCCGCCACACCTCTGAGCTAGACCAATGCAAGTTTCCCCACCTCATCATTTATCTTATTTCTATATTTACTGTTATTTACAGATTTAGATTTCCTTAGTCACGTGTAATGTTTTTCTATCAGCTGTTGTAATGTTTTTCTATCAGCTGTTTTAATAGGGATTGCCAGTACTCTTCTGTGTTGTGGTTACTGAATCAGGTTTTCCATTTGTAGCAGAACATCAATTTGACAAGAACAGTCAAAAGTAATCAAAACACTTCAACGCAAAGAGGACATTCTCTCAATTGGAGGCCAAGTTTTTCAAGGTCTGAACTAAGCCAGCCAGAAGACAATACTTTCTTATTAACACAGAGGTGATATGCGGCAAATTTGCTGCTGTTTTTACCTCGACTTGTAGACCTTGCGTTGGGTTTGTAAAGACAAAGACTAATTGCTTGTGAAATGACACATTCAGCCTAGTCCCACTGGGGTTGTGTAGTAGCCATATCAGGTATCTTACTGGGGCCATTTGGCAGAGAGTGTCCGGCTGACTTCACTCCAGACACATGCACCTGACATACGGAAAAAACAGCAGCACTGACAGGAAGAGAGAAAAGACTGCACTGTGAGCTGAACTTCCTCTGTGATATTTGATAAAGAACGGAAAGTATAGTGAATAACACATTAGTTATTACATCACAAAAGATTAGGCTAAACTTAACACCAAAAGTGCAGTAGTAGTGAGTTAATATATAAAGCAGCATTTTATATAGTTTTTCTACCTCTGTTAGGCATTCTCTATCACAATCAAGGCCAGTAAAGTGCCTTGCCCAAGCACACAATGCCAATAGTAGGGATCAAACCAGAGCCTTTAAAGGTGCACTAAGTAACTTTTCTTGTGTGGTCTGCTACCATGGAGATGTTATTGATTTGCCTTGAAGTATGGAATTAAACTTATTTATTTGGGATTTCAAATACAGCTGTTTTTGTTGCTCAAATTACCATACACTCATGCAGGGTCACCACACCACAGATCTGACCTCTAACTTGGCTTGGTTGTGTCAGCTGCTTATCTCCGTGGGGATAAATAAGTTTAATGTCTCCAGAGGCAAGATGGTGATTGACCCTCTATGAGAAAAATTACATGATTCAGTTAATGAAAATTGTATTATTTGGAAATGTTACTAATGTGGAGAAAATCCAGTTTATTTGCAGAATTAACAATTGGAATTCCATTGATCAATTTCAGTTGATTAGAATTGAAAGCATGATTTTTTTATTACACAGATACTTTTGTAATTATAAGTGCTTCAATCAAGAGCTGGATGTTTCCATTTTCTGTTTGAAAAACTGCACTACACACCTGCAAATGCAAGGTGTCAGCAGCTTCCCAGATACTAATATCAACAAACTGTAGAGATATCAAGATTTATCTACACATAATTCAGTCAGAGATTGTCAAAACAAAAGTATTACTGGGAGAAGAGTTACATTTGCTGTTAAGAGGAAATACATCCAATATTTACTTTACAATTTCCCCAATCACTCTGCTATTTCTATTATCTGCACAATATCTCGTCTTTTTCACTCGTCAACTTTCTGGGACAGGAAACAATTCAGTAACCCCACTGATCACGACTCCAGTTGTTCATGTCTGCAGTACTTATGAAAGCCGTTGTGATAAATACCATGACAATTCCTATACAGCAGACATGCCATACCATATTAACCTCAATATGATGGAGTGTGTGAATGCAAAGTTCAAATCTAGGGGGGTCTGACTGAGTACAGTGCACTATCCTCTCAAATCCCTTCAAAAAGCAAGCAATCCCTGGTGCATTTATGAAAAGACCCCATTTATAGACATGAAAAAAGAGCTAGTTTCAACAGACTTAAAGTGCAGCGGCCAAGTCAAACAATATGCCTGGCCAGAAAATATTGAAAGCCATAATGCACCAGCTTAATTCCATTCTTTTGCATGAATAGAGAATACAGTTTTGGGACTGGTTGGAAAACTCACTATGTCTGTATTGACAGAAGCACTGACATACAAAGTACCACACTGCACGAAAACCAGCTTGAGGAGAAATGACACCACAGGCAGTCACAGTGGGGCCACAGCACGTCACAGCTAAATGACAAGTGATTTATAGACAGCTGGGACAAAATGCTAAGAAAAACGCAATCGGATGGAAATGTGAAAGGGAAGTAGGCTTGTGGAGGAGAAAAAGTAAACAAAGACACAGCAATAAAGTGAACGGGGAAGATGGAGAGCGCCTGGTGCCAGTGGTGCGTCCATTTGGTCCATTAATGTGGAGAGTGACTGCTTCACTGACTGAGGAAACTATGGGAAAATGGAGCCTTCCTGTAGGGTTGGCCCTTGAAGTGATGGATAGAAGTGAGGTCAACTCATCACGGGCATAAACAGTGGGGGGCCATTGCTATAAACTCAATTGTATGTTTTACTTGCAAACTAATGTTGTAACTTTTTGCTGTTTCCATTGAAGTGAGTATGGAAAAGCACCAAATACCATTGGTTATTGTTATTATTATATAGATTTATTTAATTCATTTAATAATTTATTTTATTTAAATAATGTATATACATATTATTATTATTATTATTATTATTATTATTATTATTATTATTATTATTATTATTATTATTATTATTATGTCTCATCTGACACTGGTCTATTGCTCTGTTATATTATATTTGATGAGTGAGCTACTGTACCCAAAACAATTTCCCTTGTGGATCAATAAAGTCTGTCTAAGTCTAAGTCTAAACATATATAAGTACTGACTAATGATAATGGGAAAAAATGTTACTAGTGCAGGGTCCGCCACCTGCTTGTTTTGATAGAGATTAACCTGAAATGTTATGCAGTTTGGCATCAAATTAAAGTAACTCCTTGTAAAAAGAAGGCCAAGTTACAAGTTAGAGCAGAGACAATCCTGCTTATACCAAGAAGGCATGTTTTTAAGTCATGTCTGAAAATAAAACACCTGTAACTGAACAAATGCCAGTTAGATAAGTTGAATGCCTATGGAACATTTCAAGCATATACACCCAATGTGCAGGCAACTTGAGAAATATGTTACCTTTTCACATTCCCAAGTGAACTTCATCGTTGGCTCAATTCACCACTAAGTCCTTCCGAATATGAAGAAACCATAGGTATATAATGTGTTCATGGCAAGCTTTAAATATGGCCGCTTCAGAGGTCTGAATAATGAGCGCAATTTGAGATTGTTGTCAATTTTTCAAATAACTGACAAACATATCGTAGAAGATTGTTCTCAGACAGCGACCTATGTGGATATACTGCCAATTGGGCTGTTTAGTACAGTGGGGAGAAAATTACAGTCTTAAAAACACTCCAGAAAAGTGCAGCCATTTAGTACTGAAAGCTCTCCTCATGGGACGCATTCACGTTCATCCGTTAAAGTGTCATGCATTGACGTTTGATTTAGTGTGAGTTTGTAAGGTTTAGGCCACAGCTGTAAAGGTTCACTGTGACATGATTGGTGAGTTTAAGGCTACGTTCACACTGCAGGGCTTAATGCTCAATTCCGATTTTTTTGTGAAATCCGATTTTTTTGCGAGGCCGTTCACATTTCCAGTTAAATGCGAATTGTATGTGATCTCCAGTGTGAACGCTAAACTCCCCAAAAGTGTCCCGCATGCGCCTTGGAGGACACGATGACGTCACACGCAGCGAACGCGCTCAATGTTTACGGAAGTAGCCTAAAGTTGCTTTCGTGCCGGAGCCAAAACATGTACAGCTTATTTGTTTTAAGGAGGAGACGGAGAAGGAGAAGGACGAGGTTTTTGGCCACAGCGTTTTGCGGGGCAGTGGCAGCAACGTCTGCAGAAAGGAACATGTGGGTGCGGAGTCACAGGCAGGAGGGGTGAGATTGCTACGTGCTTCGCCGCTTCACTGATACGAGTTTATATACTATTTTCGCATGACGAGAAGAGCATTTGTGCACATTTGTGAACGCCTACTTGTACCACTCTCATTGGAGGAAACACACTCAGGTCGGATGAATGCGACCTGGCCGTTCAGACTGCAGTCGCATGTCAAAAGATCGGATATGTATCGGATTTAGGACCACATATCCAAGTGGCCTGGATCGCATTTGAAAAAATCGGATCTGTGTCGTTCACACTGTCATTAGAAGATCAGATACAGGTCGCATAGAGGCAAAAAAATCGGATTTGGGTCGTTTCAGGCTGCAGTGTGAACGTAGCCTAAGATGCATGCAGCATCCATCAGACTTTTAGTTGGAAATCAACTGTTGGATGGTACAGTGAGATCGTTTTTCAAAAGTCCGCCGCGGTCTGTCTGCAGGTTTGTCTTCGTTTTGCTCCCGTCTGTCTTTAGTTTTTAAGTTCACCACCTACAGCTTAAACCTTAAGATCTGGTTTCTCACTTTCCCTGTGTGCATAGGGATTTCCCCGAGCCCATATTCCAAACCATAATGAATCTAAATTTCCTCCTTAAAGTTGAACCATTATCCTGCCTATATGGTAATACATACACTATTGGATGGTTAAGAGACAATGAGGACTCTGCTTTGTTAAAATAAAAAAATAAAAAACACACAAAACTGTTTTCCTAATTGGGCCACTTGAGGCGAGCATGTCAGAGCTGAAATCCATCATGCTGATTGCTGGCCTTGTCTTCACAAAGCCACATGGGGGTGGTGCTGCTGATGGAGGGGGACTCGTGGAGGGTTCATGCGGTTTTGGATTCAGCACATGCTAGCTGGATCTCAGGAGAGAAGGCCGCACATAGGAGTAAGGAGCAACTCATTACCTCGGTTAGTCATCATTCCCAATGTCCGCATCGGGATGATAAATTAGCTGGTCTACATACGGCTGGGATGGTCATGTAGTTCAAGGTCGAAATGACATTTATCGAGGGTAAGAGAGGAGCACTTTCCATACATGCGAGTTGTGTGGGAACGTTGACACGCCCTGGAGTGGTGGAGCTGAGGGCCTTACATCCAAGAAGCTATTACAGAGGTTAATGTATTTGTCTATGGGGACATCTCACGGCCAAGTACATCTATTTCTATGTTACTTTGGTTATGTGAAGTGACATTGATTGCTTTACTATAAGGTCTGACACACTTGTAACATACCAGTGCTAGCATTTTTCATATAGAAGGAAAATAAGGGATACATACGATGTGACAGGTTGGTGAAATGGATGGATAAATAAGAGGTAGAGAATCTTTACATTATTTATTATATATTATGTTGTTATTACTAAAATGAGAATTACAGCTACTTTATATGACGTGAAGTTTATGTGAAGTCTAATTAAAATCGTTTACTCTACTATGACTCATGTGGATTATTACATCATTTTCTGGTGTTTCTACAGATCAAGTATCCAAAGTTTAGCCGTAATATAGTCATAGCTATACTGCTGAAAAACAGTGACTTTAGAGCATTACATCTTTTCCAAACATGTCACTTTTCACTCGCCTCTTTTGCAATCCTCCCAAATCCTCCTATTTTCCCGACCTATTAATCTAAAATAGTCAAGTGCATTATCGCGAGAACTACCCTGTCCGCAACGTTCGTAGGGGCATCTGTTGTCTTATGCTCCTCATATTTCATTTGAGTTTTTCTCCAATAAACTTTGGCAAATTGGGGACATTTGCAGTCATAAATTTGTCATGGACTAATTCCCATCTGACTCAACCTTACTGCTGCGACACTGCACACCCGGAGCTCTCCAGGAGACTGCATGGATTTGTTCACACAACTGTCATTTTAGTTGACTGATGTTGATTTAAGTAGAAGTGGCGAGAGGGGAGGTATGGCACAGTCTGTGGATAGTTTGGCACTTGGCAGACTTGAGATGAGGGGATGTCACAGCCCTTGGACTTTCTCTCACAAACATCCATAACCAGCAGCAGCAGCAGAGCATGAATGGTCATTCAGCTCTCGCCAGCAGTATGAAAACAAGTCAAAGGGAGGAAGAGGAGGAAAGAAGGGGGCGGATGAAGAATGGCCTCTACAGCCAAAAGAAACATGGTGGGCTCCTCCATCTGACTCTGTCCTGATGAGCACCCCAGGCAAATATTCTGTGAATGAGCGCATGGTTTTGAGGGGGGTATACTTCCATTTCACAGGAGAAAGAGGAGGAGCTGGATCAGAGGTGTCCCATTCTGATGTCATACATAATCAACAATTTTAAAGGTCCCATGGCATGAAATTTTCACTTTCTGAGGTTTTTGAACATTAATGTGAGCTCCTCTACCCTGCTTAGGGCCCCCCCATGGCTAAAAGTTGCAAAATGTCTAAACTGAGCATTTGCGGTCCTTTTCTGCATTAGAAAAAAACACCGCTCAAATGGGCGATTCTCAACAAGGCACCTTATTGACGTCAGCTCGAAAAATGCAGCTCCACCCCCGTCTGTGTCTCTACTCAGCGTCTCTGTATATCACGCCCATAGAGTTTGGACTGCAGAGGAGCTACGCAATGCGAAATGCGTTTTTTTATTTGCCTGGAGGCACGTCCGAGTGTTTATAGACTCGGAAGTCCTTTATCTGAGCCTCTGGACCTTTGAACAGCAGTGGTTTAATTTTATTTTATGTGGAAATGTGTTTATTTTTCAATGGAACGCTTCTCATCTCTCTTCTCATCGCAAAAACGCAGAAATGGGTCAGAGCGTACAGCTGAGAGCTGAGAGCGGAGAGTTTGGCCACACCCCCACCCTCTACTATAGGCCATCTCTGTCCTCCTCATTTGCATTCAAGCAACAACTTCCATAATGGACTGTTCAGGGCTTTCCCTGAACAAAATTACTCTTTCTCATCTTATCTCTGTTTCTCATGCACTGAGTCTTGATTTTGAAGAAGGATTCATTTACAGTATTAGGGAACCATTAAGGAGCCATATAAAAGCATCAAGAAGTACCATGTCATGGGACCTTTAAATTAGTTTCAATGTGCATAGGGTACGTCACTCTAGCCTTCATTTTGGTGTTTTGCTTACATTACTTTTCCTGGTTGTCCTCTTTTGCTTAAAATCAATGAATAAATGTCTGTACAATCCTCCAGGTAGTGACGAACTGTATTATAAAAGTTATGCAATCCCATTCCAATTGGAAAACACCATTCTACTCTCAAATAACTGAGAACAACAGCAATGTTATTCTTGTACCACAAGCATTTTTTATATGAATCATTTGAAAGGGCACATTTTGGGCTGGTTAACTGAGCGTATGACTGTATTGGATATGTCACAAAGAATCTCTTACAATGTGTTGCCCTTTTGTTAAAAGTAAAGCACTCCAAAACAGCCTTTTAAGTAATGCAACAAATCTCTTGATTTTGTTTGGTATTGTACAGAAAATTACTTGAAATATTTGTTGTATGTTTGAAAATAATTACAGCCTTAAAAGTTCATGTTTTTAAGAGTGGGCTCAAGACTCACCTGTTTAGCTTGGCCTTTGATTGTTCTTTTGTTTGTTTGCTTGTATATCTGTTTGTTGTTTGTTCGTCTGCTTGTTTGTCTGTTTGCCTTTTTTTTTTTTTTCCTGGCAGCACGGTGGCTGAGTGGCTAGCACTCATGCTTCACAGCAAGAAGGTTCGGGTTGCCCGGGCCTTTCTGTGTGGAGACCGCATGTTCTCTCCGTGTCTGGGTGGGTTTCCTCCAGGCACTCCGGTTTCCCCCACCAACCTAAACATGCGCCATAGGTAAAATCCTCCAGCTTAGGGCCTGACCAAAGCCTAAATAACAAAACAAAATCATGGGGATGGTCCCCGGGTCAAATATAGAAACAACTTCTCCTGTGCGAGATCAATAAAGGTCAATCTTCTAATCCTTGACCACTGTAAGGCGCTTTGTGTTACAATTTTGTATGAAAAGCGCCTTATAAATATTGTTTGATTGATTGATTGAAAAGTATATTTCACCACTAGTACAAATTCTGTCTAACACATCATATTTTACATTATAACATATTGTTGAGGGGCTAGCTGACGTGTGTGGGACACAAAACCTCAACACAGCCCTTTGATCCCTGACTGCAAAAACGCTATAATGGGGTGACTTTATGATCACTTAGAATTTATACTCATTGGACAAAACCGTTTTCAATACAACCAATTATCCTTTAAAAGCCTGCTTGGACATTTAGTCTCCTTCTTGTATGGTGGGAGGGCTGTAAAGAGAGCAACCCTATGAAGTTTGCTGTGGGTGAGATAAATACTCACAAGGGTTTCAATTACCTTTGAAGCAGCAGCTAATCATTGCTCTGGAAAAGAGTTGGCTCAGTGGCTACAGCTGGTTAACCAGAGGACACACTGTGGGCTGGCTCTCGTCCATAAGGCAGGCTGGCACTGAGAGCTGAGAACACATAGGAGGGATGCGTTTTAGTTGGAAATCAACAGGATCAAATGCTAGGGCCCTACAGTATAAGCGTCTTTGTAAATGAGGTAAAAAATAGCAAAGGCCAATATGTTCTATAACATGTTCTATAAAATATGTATTCAGTAATGTAATCCAAGGACCATAATATTAAACTAATCTAACTTATAACGTGTATGACTTTAACACCAAATATTCTATAACAAGAAAACAATACCATTTTGTGCATTATAAAAGAAATTGAGGAAAGCTAATTTGGGCAGTACGTTAGAGTCCTACAGTGAACGAGCCCAAGTCTTGACCACATAGTATAGTTTATTAAGGGAAAAAAATCCCTTTGTCTTCTTTAAAAATAAAATAATGCTGAAATTTCCAACTGCTAAATGTGTTCTTCTCAGTTGAAGCCATGTCAGTTGCAAGTTCGTTCCATAGTACTGCCAGACGACGACGTGAAGTGTCGCAGTGTGCGCGCATGTCTGGACGACAGTTTGTACTGGTTTCCCTCCATCTCCAGCTTTAAATGAAAAAATGAAATAACATAAAATGCTTTCAAACTGTAATCCTGCCAAATAATCCCCATTTTCACTAAACGTACCTGTAATCTGAGTACGTCTTCTTTCCTTGTAACTGTAGCGGAATACAGGTACCTTTTTTAATATCGTTTTACTTAATGCCGTTCCTTGTATTCCATTACTCCCCAAGCCTCCAACACACCTTCATCAAACAGTAACATATTTTCCTGTCTGACAGCCTCCAACAATTAAATATTGACTGTCTTTTCTCTATTCTTTAATATATCACAGCCCTATGCTGAAATCACAATAAAGAAAAAAAAAAATCCTATAACTAATATTTTTGCTTCATGGTATTGTCATATTTTCCAGGCAAGTTTAAAACATCTTTATAAAGAAAAGATTTTTAAAAATCCAGTCATGTTTTCATCTTGAGTCACTCAGGTTTATGTTTGTTTGAAAACTACACAGAATGATCATGAGTCCATCTGACAAAACCCTTGGAGATGTATTTTTCTAACCCCATTAGGACCAATTAAAGGAGACCATACTGAGAGATAAGACCATCCAACTCCCTGGGTGGAGAGAGATGCTATCTGACTGAGTGCCTGAAACAGGACAACTTTTAAACACACACCACTGTTTAACTGAAAGAGATCCCAGTCCCACCAATGCTCTTTATCTCTTCTGCAAGTCCCACTGGTGTCAAAGAGACCCTTGTGGTCCCCTTGGGCACCATTGGAGGTATTTTAATGGCTTTCTGACCCAATGTATCTCTAACCTGCTATCATAAGAAAGAAAACACCCATTGTTCAGCACAAACAGAGTCTAAGGAAAAGCAAAATGTCCCTTTTCCTATTTAAAAGTGTTCTGCATCAACTCTATAACCCGTGACCAAATCTGCACACTGTGTCTTTCTATTAATCCAATATTGAGGAATAGCCCGACATGCGTTATCATTTTAATGGACTGTCAGCCTTGAAAAGTCTTCAGTTTTTATTGTAGTTCATTCTGTTCTTTAAAACACTGGGTGAAAGATAATGTCACTCACCTGCAACAGGTCTATTCAGGTAATAATACCATAATACCACTAAAACACGTTAACGCAACAACTTAAAAATAAAAATAAGTTTGGACATCAGCCATCTGAGTGCGCTATGGTTTTTTTCACTTTTTAGCATGCTATTAAAACTACAGCAATATCTGCTCTAGAAACACAGTGTTTATTGATACGTTGTCTGTTTGTTTGTGTTCTTACTGCTAGACTTTTATTTTCTATATTCTAACATATTGGCATAGTGATGATCACTTCAGTTACTTCAGTTCAATAATACTGCACTAAACTACTTTTCATTATGCAGAATATGTTTACTGCTGCTGCTGCTCTGTAAGAATGCATCATGTTTGTCACTACCTCACTGTAAACTACTGTTACCTGTGCAATAATCTGTGCAATAACCTCAGTGCAATATCTATACCATACTATGTGCAATACGAAATCCACATGCAACACCTACACCACACCATATTATGTGCAATCTGTGAAATACTCTAATTACACCTTATTTGATCTTTGATTTAATCCTACCTGCACCTTTGTACATTTTACCTTGTATTTTTATTACATTACATATTCTTCCCCTGCACTTGTTTTTACTGTACTTACACCTTATTTGATCTTTGATTTAATCCTACCTGCACCTTTGTACATTTTACCTTGTATTTTTATTACATATTTTATTTTATTACAATCATTATTATATTGTTTACTTCTTCCCCTGCACTTGTTTTTACCATGTACTATTATTGCATGTTAGTAGTACTTCTATCTTAGCGAGTCAACGGTTCTTCTGATCCTAAGCATTTCATTTCAATGTTGACCCTGTGTTGATTCTGCACATGACAAATAAACCATCTTGAATCTTGAATCTTGAATGTAGTTGTAAAAATCCGTGGATCTCGTGGGCGCTTGCGTCACCGCGTGAGGATGATCCGGTGCGCGCGTGCAGCTCGCTCACAGTGGGCAGTACACGCGCAGACCCGCAGACCCGCAGACTGAGGAGCGGCTCAGACGAGGATTACCTGGACACTACGGGCGCTCCACTTTATTATTTAAAAGTTTCTGAAGCGGAATTTGAATGGAACTGTTTGTCTGAACGACAGCCATGGCGCACCGGCTTTTACGCATTGTGCAAATACTGGTGATTTTGGAGTGCAGCTGGGGTAAAGTGGCGCCGCTGGAGGAGGTTGGTGACATAGTGCGTGGAAGTGAAGATGATTCATCGCAAGTAGAAAGCGCCAAACGAGACATGGTTTCGGTGAATATGTTCAAAGTGTACGAGAAGTACAGTAAGGACCCGCAGAGCCACAGCCACCGGGATGGAAACACTGTGAGGAGCTTCAAAGCGCTCCCAGGTAACTTTTCATTCACGTGTACGAACCAAGGTAGCCTACTTTTAAGCATATACAGCCTACACGAATATTAGTTTCGTATAACACAATATTTATCATTTAATTACTGTACACTAAATCTGAATTCCCATTCACCAAATTATGTGTTTAAGAAAAAAATGTATTCTTTATTCTTTCTTGTTTTATAAAAGGGTTTTCAGTACATACCAGCATTACAATAAAAAATAAAAATAGGGAAACTATGGCTAATATCACCAAATTCACCAAAACAAAACTGTCCTGTCATAAAATGTCATCAACAAGTGTCCACCCAACAGCTGTTAAGTCCATCTCCAGCCACCCTAACTGGTCCATAGTGAGCATCTTCACCTCTGTGCCTTGTCACTATAAGATTTAGTAAAGTGGGAGACTGACGCCCCAAAGTGTGCTAGTTCACCGGTAGCAGCAGCAGCCTAGGTGTCTGACAAGAGACTATTATCACACCCAGACACTGGCTGCGCAGAGAAAAAGCCTCAGAGGAGCTCTTTCTACACTAAGCACTTCCATATGCTGTGGACCCACTGGACAGATCCACTGTTTGTCTTTCAGGCTGTGGTGGAAGTGTGGGAGACAAGGTTGAACTTGAAGATTACAGCGATATAGGATGAGGTTTTGGTCATGCGTGAGGCAGCACTTAACCGGGCTGCGTTTAATTCTTTCCATGCTGTTGCTAGTGTCAGTCACAAATGTGGGGAAAGATTTATTAGACTGTGATTCATGTCAGTCAGTTTGATGGGTGGAAAAAAGGGGGAAGGAAGGGGGCAACTTCTTCATTGTTAATTTCAGAGAGAATCCACCTTGAGGGCTTCAGATCATCTGTTAAACCAAACATCTGTATGGTCAAACCACTAAATGCATCAGTGCAACTCTGTCAAGTCATGAAAAGCTTGGTCCTTTGAATCTCATATTTTTGGTGCAATTATAGGATCATTCTTCAAAACACTGAGGGTGTTTTGAAGCTTAGTATATTCCAGTGTGGGTTGCAGCATATTCACATTTTTCCTCATAAATCTCCCTTGGATTTAATATTCCTCTAGAATATATAGTTGTTGTAACAGTTTGTGTCTTGACTGAACGATAGCTCAATTTGGCATTTTGTGTTTCCCAACCAGGGGGTACGTGAGCATACTGCAGGGGGTACTTGGCAGTGTCACTGCCAGGCGCAGGGGGAGATTTTTTTGAATTTTTTTATTCTAATTTGAGTAAATTTGAGTTAAAAAAAGAGAGAAAATGCCTGAGAATTAAATTTTCAAATTAAGGAGATTAAATAAAATGATTTTCATTTAATAATCTGTTGTCACGTTGTACTTTTGGAGAATTATCAACACGTATGAGTGAGGGGGTACTCGAGGTATGACAAAAAGGCTCAGGGGGTACACAAGACAAAAAAGGTTGGGAAAGACTGGCTTTTGGTGTAAATTTATGTCTAAAAAGAAGATCAGAAATCACATTTCAAATTCCATGATGGAATAACAAGAAATATAGTTAACATTTGTCTTCTTTCACAGTCATGTCTCAAGGCAAAGAAATCTTCCAGTTCAATCTAACCTCCATCCCGGACTCGGAGCTCATCCTCTTGGCCTCTTTTCACTTCCTCCACAAGCGACCCCGGCAGCAGCAGCAGCAGCAGCAGCGAATGTGGCGCTTCCGAAGGCCCCGACACACATCTGAATCGCATCCTCTCCATCAATCTCCAAGACTCCTCTTCCACGGATCGTCCTCAAACACCGATTTTGCAACGCCACTGGGAAACATAACTCTTGGCTCGTTTAAGAAAGGATCTTGGCAAACTAGAGACATCACAGCAGTGTTGAAACATGCTAGGGATGTCAGGAAGCTTGTGATCTTTGCAGATTTTGATATGGGATATGCTCAAACACAACCTCGGGGTGCTTCTAACCAAGAACGTTTGTCTTCAAATAACATACCTTACATCATGGTGTATGCAGATGACCAAGCAATTGATGAGCCAAACAGCGTTGCTTTGTCACTTCAGCGATATGGTCCAGCTTCTGTTGGTGATGATTCGGTAACAACCTCTAGGATTAGAAGAGAACTTAACCTTCAGATCCAAACTAATGACATCCCAGAAGTCCAGTACAACAGTTTTAAAAATCATGAACTATGGCATAACACATATTTTCCAGCCAAAGCTAAAACTGAGGTTAAACCTAGTAAAAAGCAAACACAGGAGAACAGCGAGGGTCTAAGCAAGCCCCAGGTGCTGAGTTTTGATGAAAGGACGATGAAGAAGGCCAGGAGAAGACAGTGGAGTGAGCCCAGAGTTTGCTCAAGACGATACCTAAGGGTGGACTTTGCGGACATTGGCTGGAGTGAGTGGGTTTTGGCTCCAAAGTCATTTGATGCCTACTATTGCGCTGGCACCTGCGGATTTCCTATTCCCAAGGTGAGGAAGTTTAGATATTGTTAAAAAAAATGCAGTTAAAAAAAGTATAACTGCTTATGCATTAGTTGCCTTTATAACATATTTGTTTCAGTTCATTTTATTTCACAACGATCACAACAACAGACACCTTGCAGGACTTCAAAAAATGGTTAATTAACCAAAAATAAATAAAATCTTTAATAAACATTTGCTTGTCTTGCTTTTGCAGGTGGTGCGTCCATCTAATCACGCCACCATCCAGAGCATTGTCAGAGCTGTGGGGATCATTCCTGGTGTTCCTGAGCCTTGTTGTGTTCCAGAAAAAATGAGCCCTCTAAGTGTACTTTTCCTCGACCCAAACTGGAACATGGTGCTCAAAGTTTACCCCGGCATGTCAGTGGATACTTGTGCTTGTCGGTAGAGCCACTTGGGCCACTAGATTTATAGAAATGACTGGGATAAGGGTATACCAGCTGAAACCTCGAAAGATAAACATGAACCTTTGGACATGAGTTTATTTCTCAGACATACTCTATGGTGACTTCTATCCCTGTGCGAACTATTCACAGTTGTGTTTCATTAAGAAATTCTTCAATATCTCTTCAAAAGTGCACTTACAGTACTGTGAGTATGCAATGATCCGGAAGTCTTGGAACAGATTAGGTGGATAAGGCACACTTAAATAAGCTTCTTAGCATAGTTTCCTGCTTCTTTTACACTGGGAGAGTTTTTTTTTCTTCTCTTCATTTGACTTGATTGCTTCTTTTAATCCAGGACTTGGCCTGTGCCATATAATTGGAAACACATTTGAATAACACTTGCCTAATTTAATGTTGCTGTTTATAGTTTTGAATGGTTAGCGCTAAGTCAATGCCAAGTTAATAACCTCTCAAATTATATTATACTGTAAAAAAAATGCTTAAATGTCTACTTTGTTTTCTTATGTAGATTTATTGTCACCCCTCATACATAGTAATCTGTGATTACAGAGGACACTTTGTTGGTAGAGCCTTTTTCTTGTACTTGATTGTTTGAATCAGTTGTGTTGAGAGAACATTTTAAGACAGTGTAGTGCTGCCCCCTACTGTCTATTTGGGGAACATGCAGTGGTATTGAAATCATAATTGTGTGTGTGTATATATATATCACTTTTCTCCATGGCAAATCTATTTGTGTTTAATTAATGTTGTATGCATCAGTAGGTTAAATTTCACTAGGTTTCACAAAGCAGATGAGATTACCAGCAATGTTTATATGAAGTGTAGGCATATACTGTGAATGTAGGACCATTACTATGTGAGAATTTATTTTCAAACCAAGTTTAAATAACTTTTGTTCATATTTGAAAGTTTCAATCAATGTTTATTATGTTTAAGCTATGCAGAACCTAATAAGGACTTCAAGTTTTTGTGGATGCAATTACATTTATTTAATAAAGCCTAACCCAGTAACATTGGGCATTTTGGCCTTATTTATCAAGGGGAATCAAAGCACATTAGACACCTACACTCACATTTGGAAATCATAGTCACTCAGCGAGGACAAAGACACCATCTTATAGCTGAGATACTAACATTAACCACTCTGCATTTTCATCCATTCATCCATCCATTTTCTTCAGCTTATCCGGGGCAGGGTCACGGGGGAAGCAGTCAGGCCCTAAATGCCTTTTTAGTTCAGCATTCATAGTTTCCATATTGATGACTCATTTCCGATATTTAATACAGAGTGAACATATTCCAAGGAAAAAAAAATTACAGATATTCAATAATAAAAACATCACAGAGTGACTGGAATTCAGGCCAGTGACACTAAACACACTCTCTGGATCTCTGGAATTTTGGCTAAAAATATACAACTCAATCAATGAAAAGCTTGTTTATGAAATATTTTTATATTTAGGGTGTATGGCATGTATGTTTTTAATTATAAGAGATAGCTGAGATTCAGTATTAGAAAATATTGCATGCTTTCATTAATAAGAAATTTCCTTAAGAGAAAGTAAGTAATCTTGAAAGATGTCTGCATCATAATGACCCCACAGTTTGTAGTGCCTCCCTCATTATCACTGTCAGTGTTTACAAAGACTTCATTAGCAGCTCACCCTTTATTGATAAATGTCCTAAAGAGGGTGATAAGCCTGGCTGAGCTACTATTTTGGTTGACACAAGTCCCTCTGTTTATACTGAGAGCATGGGAGCGGACATGACTGTGGTCCTTGCAGTGATGCATATTCAAACTGTGTCATTACAAAGTCACTTTTAATGTGTTTGGAAGAAGGTAACAGCTGCTAAAGATCGGAAGGTGCAGAGAGTTTTCTTTGAAAATGCTGAGCATCAGATCATTCCTGCTTCAGTTTTGTTTGAGCCTTGTGGTTTCTAGTGGCTCCTGCAAGCCCTTAATCAGTGATGTTCAAACAGAAGACAATGAAGGACTCTACTCTCAGCTGACACAAGAGGAAGACACAAAAAACAGGATGGCAAATCTTCTGGGGACAATGAAAGAGGACTTTTTGAGGAAACTCAACCTGTCAGATGTTCCTCAAGAGGAAAACAAGATCACTCCTCCTCAGTTTATGATGGAGCTCTACAACAAGTATGCCTCGGACAGCTCAGTCATCCCTCAGTCTGATGTGATAAGGAGCTTTACAGTGCAAGGTATTACTTTACAACATTGATGTATTGGTTTATATGAAAGAATTTACTTAGACCTTTGCCATACTGTATGTGTCAAATAGCCAGTATCCATTTTAAATGCCTTCCACCAGTTATTTGACTTATTTTATTTTATTTATTTTTTAACTTGCTCATTGTTGTCTGTTCTGTAGATATATCACTGAGAGGGATTAATGGCACTAAGCACAAACAAAGACTGATGTTCAACATCACCATCCCCAGCTATGAAAAGATCACAGCAGCTGAACTACAACTCTTTTTTCAGGCACAGACAAGGTCAAAAAACTGTTTCCATGGCACTGTTAAAGTCTATGAACTGGACACAACTCAACTTCTGATTGGTAAAGAGGTGACCTGTTTGCACAGCAAGTGGGAAACATTTGATATCACTACATCTTTTAAAAACGGGATTATGTCTGGCGCTGAGGTCTGCGGGTTTGATGTAGTAGTGGACACAAAAGACTGTAAGACTTCTGACAATCATCAAAATACAGAAGGATGTTTCAGCATGTTGGTTAGTGACAGCACTTCTGCAGCTTTGATCGTTTTTTCTGATGATCTTGGAAGCAGAAAAAGAGAGGCGAAGAAAGAACTGAAAGAGATGATCATTCATGAGGAGGAAAGCATCCTCCACTCTGACACTGTTGTGGAAGAAAATGAATTCTCCAATGGAAATATTGAGGCTCACCATCCAAGAAGGAAAAAACGAAAAGCGGAGAGGGAGTACTGCCGTCGCACCTCACTCAAAGTCAACTTTAAAGAAATTGGATGGGACAGCTGGATTGTTGCTCCTCCAGAATATGATGCATTTGAATGTCGGGGTCTGTGCTACCATCCTCTGACAGATGAGTCATCCCCATCTAAGCATGCATTAATCCAAACGATAATGAACATTAGGAACCCCAAAAAGGCCAACATGGCATGTTGTGTTCCTATTAAACTGGACCCACTCACAGTTATGTATCAGGAGAATGGACGCCTCACTATAAGGTACTCGTATGAAGAAATGACGGTGGCAGAGTGTGGCTGCAGATAGTTTCAAAGATGGGTAATTGTCAGTCTGATGTTAGCCTAGTCTATACAGTAATATTGTATATATTTTAAGTATATGTTATTAATGTATTTAGAACTCATGTACAGTAAAATGTCAATTTACATAATTGTATTGTATGGGTAGTAAAACTTGTTTCTGCGTTGATGGATATTATAATTAATTAAATCAAGCCAATATGTAACAAGTCAGCTAAATAAATATTATTTTTGTTAAATTGTATATTATTTTATTCATGCTCAACAGTGATTGTATGCGTTTCTGTTTTAATGGTAATAGCTTCAACAGACCGCTAGAGGGAGACAGTATACTGTGTACAACAGGTGCTTACTAAAGGCGCTCAGAACAGCTTCACACATTAACCTCATTTCACCCAATTTAATGTGAAATTATAATTGTACATTATGTTTGTCTTGTCTTTTTTCAGACAAAAGTACTTGTTTTCTTGTTTGCCATGACTGTATTTGGAAATATTTAAAGATAAGATGTCCATGCATAACATGAGGTAAATAAGTAATATTTTCAATAATAATGCCCTTACTGTTTCAAATGCTGAATGAGAGTACTTTTTCGATCAGTAGTTAAATGTTGAGTGTTGACAGGACAGCATCATGTGAATACCAGTGTTCATTTTCCATCTAAAGAAAAGAGAATATACTATGACCAAACAGCTTTGGCTGTTGAACATATGCTGTATTTGCTAATAAGATCTGGCATAGACAAGACAGACTATACAACACAAATACATGCTTCCCACTTTATTTAATATCCAAAAAAACTGGCAGGATATATTGGTAGAAATTTATTTATATTTTTGTCTCTCCTAAACTTTATATTACATTAGGAGTAGCTATATTATTATAGCTATATAACATCTAACTATATGATCTATTTAATTAATGTTTAAAAATATCATAATTAAGAAAGAAAGCTATGCCTTTATTAGTGGGGAAATTCCAGTTCTGCATTTAACCCATCCTGTTATTAGGAGCAGTGGGCAGCACATTACTGCGCCCGGGGACCATCTCCATGATCTTCTTGCTTCGGCTTGGTCAGGACCTAAGCTGGAGGTACCTATGGTGCATGTTTTGGGTTGGTGGGGGAAACCGGAGTGCCCGGAGGAAACCCACCCAGACACAGGGAGAACATGCAAACTCCGCACAGAAAGGCTCGGGTGACCCGGGGATCGAACCCAGACCATGCATGCAAACTTCACACAGAACACACACAGAAAGGCCTGGGCGACCCAGGGATCGAACCCGGAACCTTCTTGCTGTGAAGCATGAGTGCTACCCACTCAGCCACCGTGCCGCCATTAAACATTTGTTTGTGCCTCTTGAATGCATTTAAGTGAAAATAATTATAATTAATTATTAAAGTTAATATAATTTAACATGATCCTTGGAAAGACCATGGTTTTAGTTTCACACTATACTATAGTATAATACAGAATATAAAGTATGGATTCAAAGCAAATCTTGACTGACTCAAGTATCCTCATGTGTTCAAAAATACCCAAGTTAAAAAAGGCAGGCATATTTTTATCCACAAACACCTTTGTTACTACACCTCCTTGGCTAGGTTGATTCCTCAAGAAGCACTCGGGATAATGCGATTACAGGTTTATGATGGAGCAAATCCTCTTATGTGTATGTTAACAGAAACCAAGCAGCCAAAACCGTGCCATTTGATTAAGAACCTCTTCACAGACGGAGGTTCTGCTTCCACAGCACCTTTTCTCTTTTACACAGGCTGTCAATATGTCAAAAGTTGTCTTTTTTATAGTTTCATTGGTATTTTTGGGAAATGTTTTCTTTACCCAAGCCACATTTTCTTCCAGCCTCATGGTGGATATGGCAAAAATTGTCATGGAAAATTATTGCTCCCCAGAGAAGTTGCTTGGAATGAAGGAGGCAATTGGAGCAGCCAGCAGCAACACAGAGATCCTGAACATCCCAGATGCAGAATCCTTGGCTCGGGTACTCAGTGCTGGAGTCCAAGGCACAGTAAGTGACGCGCGCCTGGAGGTTACCTATGAGCCAAACTATGTTCCTGCAGTTCCACAAACAATGCCTCCACTTCCACCAGAACAGCTTGTGGCAGTCCTCCAGAACTCCATCAAGCTTGACATCCTAGAAGGTAACATTGGCTACCTGAGGATTGATCACATCCTTGGCGAAGAGGTGGCTGACAAGATTGGCCCACTACTACTTGAGTTGGTCTGGAATAAAATATTGCCTACATCCGCTCTGATCTTTGATCTGCGTCACACTGGCAGTGGAGATATCTCAGGACTTCCCTACATTGTGTCCTATTTTACTCATGCAGAGCCCCCAATTCACATTGACAGTGTCTATGACCGGCCGTCAGACACCACCACAAAGCTCATGACCCTGTCCACATTGCTTGGGGATAGATATGGTACAACCAAGCCTCTCATTATCCTCACAAGTAAAAACACAAAGGGCATTGCTGAAGACATTGCTTATTGTCTCAAGAACCTAAAGAGAGCCACCCTTGTGGGCGAGAAGACAGCTGGGGGTTCAGTGAAGATTGATAAGATCAAAGTTGGAAACACAGACTTCTATGTTACAGTGCCAACAGCTAAATCCATTAACCCCATGACTGGCTCCACTTGGGAAGTTGTTGGTGTTAGTCCTGATGTTGAAGTTAATGCTGAGGATGCCCTGGCAGCTGCCATCAAGATTGTACAATTTCGGGCCCAAGTGCCAGCTATTATTGAAGGTGCAGCAGTTCTCATTGCTGACAACTATGCCTTTGAAGATATTGGAGCTGCTGTAGCCTCTAAGTTAAACGGGCTACTGGCAAGTGGAGCCTTCAACCTGGTTGTGTCAAAGACAGACTTGGAAACAAAACTGTCTGCTGTTTTGGAGTTTCTCTCAGGTGGAAAGGATCTAAAAACGTCCAGCAACACTCCTGCACTGCCACCAGTGGTAATATTTGTTATTATTTAGTGGAAATAAACTGTAAGATTGTCTTGTTCTGTCAAATTAATTAATTTATGTTTTTATTTCTAGAATTACTCACCAGAGATGTACATTGATCTGATTAAAGTCTCCTTCCAAACCAATATCTTTGAAAACAACATTGGCTATCTTCGATTTGACATGTTTGGTGACTTTGAGGAGGTCAAGCCCATTGCCCAAATTATTGTTGAACATGTATGGAACAAAGTTGTCAACACAGATGCTATGATCGTCGATCTTAGGTTGGTAATCCAAACTTAAAACAGTTTCTAATGCTGTAAATATAGTCTAGCAGACATGTTGAGTCTGCTACTATCTGTGCAATATACATTTGTAAGTAAAGTTTGTTAAACTCAAACATCAACAACTCAACTTAAACTCACAAAAATGTCCTTTGCAGAAACAACATTGGTGGTCCTACTACAGCAATTTCTGGGTTTTGCTCCTACTTCTTTGATGGTGACAAGCAGATTGTGCTGGACAAGCTGTATGATAGAACCACTGGTGCCACCACCGAGCTTCTCACCCTTTCTGAACTCACTGGTATTTACTTCATTCTAATCTTTTCTCTTACTGTCACTGTTGACATACGGCATTTTCCATCTTGTGTTTTTCACCATATCTTCCAAACCTTTCAGGCACGAGGTATGGGCCCCAAAAAAGCTTAATAATTTTGACAAGCCGAGCCACCGCAGGTGCTGCAGAAGAGTTTGTCTATATCATGAAGAAACTTGGTCGTGCCATGATCGTTGGAGAGACCACTTCTGGATCATCACACCCAGCCAAGGCCTTCCCAATCGGAGAGAGTGGCATTTTCCTCAGCATCCCTACAGTGCACTCAGACACCGCTGGTGGACCAGCCTGGGAGGGGGCGGGCATCGCTCCACACATCCCTGTCAAAGCCAGTGGAGCTCTCGACACGGCCCTGGGGATTCTCACCAAGCAGGTTGCTGGCCAGAAATAAAGCAAACCAACATTCACACTGGCACATTCACACTGGCAGCCAAATAGTTTCAGTTTTAGAAATTAACATTACATTAGTTACACTGAGTCTTTTATAATGGCATACAGATAATACAACAGAAAAGACATTTTACTAACTACAATTTAAACACATTTAACTTAAGTTTAATGTTGCTATTATTACCACTTCAAAAAGGCACTAAGTAGAAAGAAATGTGCAGTTGTGTCTGTTTTTATTGACTTTTCAGAATGCATTAACTTTTGGATCTACATAAAATGTATCAATTCGTGAAAAATAAAAAAAAATGGATGTTGTAAAAAAAATTGTGTCTAATTTCAGACCCAGTATATTAGCCTACCTACACCAGTGAATTGTTGGAAATGCATTGTGTCCCGAAGGTGTATGCTTAGACTTAGACAAACTTTATTGATCCACAAGGGAAATTGCTTTTCCCTTGTGGATCAATAAAGTTTGTCTGCTTGTATGCTTGCTTTAAGGTGAGACATTTCTATAGTCAATTACATTTAGTACTGTTTCATTTCAGTTAGGCTAAGTGTTGAGAAGACACAAATATATGCAAAAATATATGCTTTAGTAGCCTATTATTAGAAGCCAATAACAAATGCAACCAGAATGTCCCGGTCTTTTTTCCCCCATTCCCAATTTTCTAACAAAACGGGCTTTTTAATTCGATATTTAGGCTATAATGAGTTCACATGGCTCACAATCCCTTTAAACATCAGGCAGCTTTAAGGAGGGAGGTGCAAAATGGGATGTTGACCCATTTTTTCGTCCTTCTCTCCTCCTCATGTTGAAATATGACACCTGGTCCATTTCAGGCAAGTCTGTCCCCCAGGCCCTCAGTTCCTCCAGCGCCAAAACTGCTCTGCTGTACACAGCTTCTTTTTTACTTTCCCTGCACAAAACCAGCATCGACATTTTGGATGAAACGCAACTTAAATGATCATTTTTAGTTTGCCTTACTGGTAACGGGATTTGTTTCGGCTAGGTCATTTGGAACAGCATTTTTTTTATTGCATTAACCCATAGTCACGTCGTATATCATCAGCACACTCTCTGATGTGGGTTGTCATGATTGCCAGCTGAACTGTCCCACAAAGACAAAGTGGAAGCATCGCCTGCATCCTTTGTCTCCATCCGCGTAACATCACTTTTCGGGGACTTTTTCTTTTCGCTCCTTTACGTACTTACCTTTACGTACGAGCATGGCGAGACGCATATTGTCGTGTGTCCCGTTTCTTTTGGCGATGTTGGGATTATTTTTGCTCAATTCTTCATCAGCAAGTGCCGAGCCGGAGCTGCCCGAAGAAGAGGAGGAGGAGGAAGAGGAAAGTTCATGTCAGGGAGCGTTTGACCTCTACTTTGTGCTGGATAAGTAAGTTGAATGTTAGCTTATTCACTTAAAGCCGGCTGGTCACGTTATTCCATAAATAAGCACAAGTACTAGGCAATGAAAAGAATTGTAGCTGAATCTAATCTAGTCTATTTTACCATGTACTTACTTTCTTACAGTTTGTCTTACAATTCATAAGTTGTCCTCGTAGTTTTAACTTTATTGTTTGAGGAAAAAAGCATCATTTGACGTGCTAATGGCTTCAGGTTTGCCGCTGCTGGTCGCGAGCGCGTTCTTTCGCGGGTGCGTCTTTGCGTCATGACGTACAAGAGTGTACAGTATTTTGCAATTTGCTGAATAAGCAAAAGAGAAATATATTATTATATTGTGCTCTGTTTTATTCAGAACTATTCAATACAAACTTTTAGCAAATTTGACACACATTTTATTTCATAACGTAAAGCAGGGGTGTGAAACTCATTTTGGTCCGGGGGCCGTATCTAACCTACTTTATACCCCCATATACCCCCAGAAATAGCAATAAGTCCAAATATTTGTGCAGAGAAACGCAAATCTATTACAGAAGTCTTTTTTATTTGATGAACTCTTTGTTTTACAAAATATTATAATATTAGGAAACCCTAAACTTAACGAAAAATGCAATTTCAACACAAACATACAGGTTTCCCCATTCACCTCTGCGAACAAATAGGAATTAGTCAATTTTTCTTGGAAAATCCTGCACTTGGCATCCACTTTTCTCATTTTTGACATTTTGCTGATGAGGGTGTCACGGTCAACAGTCAAAACGATGGTCCTTTAAGAGCGTTTGGAAAGAGGCGAGTCTTCATTTGTGCTGTTCTGATGGGAGGGGCCACGGACAGAGGCGCTGGAGACGCTGCTATGCTAAACTGTGCAGAAAAGTACCAATATTTTAATAAAATATTTTAATAGAAAATCAGCCAAGGGCCAGATTAAAGGTCTTGGAGGGCCGGATCTGGCCCCCGGGCCGCATGTTTGACACCCCTGCCGTAAAGGGACATTAACTGTCCTTGGTGACTTGTAGGCTACACTCTTTCATTCACTCTTGCACGCCCACATAGGAAAAATGCTGTGGTCTAAGCATTTTTTGCCCTGACCTTCAGACTCTGGATAAAATAAAATCCTAGGGAAACATAGGAATGGAGGGGACTGGCTATCCATGCTGCAAAATTGCTATTCACTTTAAATCTATTCGTTTGAATGGGAATATAATTACTGGCATGTCCACTGAGGTAAATCAGCGGACAATCTGTTTACTGCGTAATAAGAGCCTTCACTGTGAGCAAAACACAAGTTAATTACAAGCTGGCTTACAAACTGTATTTGCAGCCAGGCATTTGCCGAATTGGATCTTTTAGTTAATGGGGAGGAGGTGCAAGCTTGGACAGGAAGCATGGAAATGTGCTCAATTGACTGGTCCTTGACAAAGAGAGAAATTATTCGAACTGGTGCATGCATATGTCAGAGTAAATGTTCAAATGATGTGAAAGTCTTGTCCTATTTTGAACATGTTTCCTGGTGTTCCGACCGGACAAGCCACAGTTGTTCCCCAGATGTTGGGCTGCATTTGGCTTACACCGTGCTGTAAACACTGACACATGCTTCAAATAATGAAACATCCCCTTTTTTTAAAAACGTTAGCTGCCATTGTGCTGTTGTGAGGTTGTCTGTGCGCCCACTCAGGGGGTGACTAATAAGAACTAGACAACCCTAGACTTCATACAGGAGGAAGCTCATTACAGAGCTCCCACAGCTCTGTCCCTTAGGCCTTCAGTGTGTTTTTTATAGAAATATATGTCCTGGACTCCACATTATGACCAAAGCAGAGATTTTTCCAAACCTTTTAAACAGATAAATATAAAAAATATGCTAACTAAAGCCTTCTTGATAGTGATAAAAGAAGAAATTCAATTTGTCAACTGGACAAAGTTTGTTTGGTCGAAAACGTTTTCGCCGCTCATCCGAGAGGCTTCGTCAGTTCTGGTTAGAGTGCTGGTAAGACACTTGCTTATATCTCGCTGCAGGGAGGAGCTAACTAGCTAACTACTTTCCGAAACTATCTCGCCTATTGGTTTCTGTCTTTTGTTTCTCTGGCGTCTAGATTAGCATACCTATTCATCCCTACACGACTGTTTTTCACACCTCTGGCCCTGTCCTGGCTAGCCCTATTGTTTCTTTTGTTTGTTTGATCTAGGTTTAAGAATGGAATTATAGATGGGAGACAAATAATGTCTGACTCCACCATTTCTGTTTAGAGAAGGATTATCTTTTTTGACAAAAATAGCCTCTTTAACTCCCCTCTCAAACCAATTCTTTTCCCTGGCTAAGATCTGAACCTCACTGTCCTCAAATGAATGGCCCGTGGCTTCTAGGCGAAGATGTACGGCAGATGACGGTCCACTCTGGCACATCTGCCGTACATCCATACATCTTCACCTAGAAGCCACGGGCCATTTATTTTATTTATTTGTTTATTTCAGGGACAGTGCATATTAATCAACATTTGCATGTAAATATGCTAGAGTTAGCCTAATGGCTAATTTTCATCTGTAGTCCCTTGACAGATGTTAGGTGTCATTTCTACATAACAAAAAATCACATTACAAAGTTAAAATTCATCATTCTAAAAAGTACATTACTTCAGTTAAAATTCATCATTCATTCATTTGACGACAGTGAGGTTCAGATCTTAGCCAGGGAAAAGAATTGGTTTGAGAGGGGAGTTAAAGAGGCTATTTTTGTCATAAAAGAGAATCCTTCTCTAAACAGAAATGGTGGAGTCAGACATTATTTGTCTCCCATCTATAATTCCATTCTTAAATCTAGATCAAACAAACAAAAGAAACAATAGGGTTAGCCAGGTCAGGGCCAGAGGTGTGAAAAACAGTCGTGTAGGGATGAATAGGTATGCTAATCTAGACGCCAGAGAAACAAAAGACAGAAACCAATAGGCGAGATAGTTTCGGAAAGTAGTTAGCTAATTAGCTCCTCCCTGCAGTGAGATATAAGCAAGTGTCTTACCAGCACTCTAACCAGAACTGACGAAGCCTCTCGGATGAGTGGCGAAACGTTTTCGACCAAACAAACTTTGTCCAGTTGACAAATTGAATTTCTTCTTTTATCATGGATTCTACCTGGACGACTGAGGGACTCTTCACGCTTCTTGATAGTGAATATAACGAATATGAATCGCACTTTTTAACATTTTTTATGACACAATGCCACTGTCTTTTGCCACATGTTTTAAAGATGCTTTCTGTAACATTTCTTGTGGAGGGTCCGTCACCTGCTTGTTTTTATGGATATGTCATTGCTCTGCCTGGAATGTTCCACAGTATGACACAGCTCCATCTTATATTTATTCAATTACAGGTGGTTTTATAGCTCAAAAATACCTAGAAAAACAGGCATTGTGACTGCGAGTGGGGTTGCCTCTCCACAGATCTGACCTGTCTCCTCAAAGACAGAAACATTTATTACCATGCAAATATTCCAATTAATCTCTACAGTCCTAATGGATAGTCTACTGCGTTTGCTGAAAGTAGTAATTTTAGTAAGTGCTACGTAATACAGCAGGCTATAATTATTGTTTAAAAGAGAGTAATTTATTAGCCACATGCTAATCTGGTTATTGACATTTCACTTGGAACAATTACCTTAAAGGGACTGTCAATCCAAACAGTCAATGGCTAGCATCTTCCTTTTGGTACTGGTTCAAAATGATGTAACCATTGCCACTGGTCAGTGACGTAATCTGGTGCTTATTCTGTCTAGTCAACACTTCACAGCTCTTCTCAACCCTCTTTGTGGCTTTAAGACCATGGAATCTATGATGAAAATGGTGGAATTGTCATCTGTTTTAGCTCAATGTTATGTAAAGTCTATTTAGTTTGCAGATGGGATAGCTGTACCGTGAATAGGGAAAATGTTAAGTGTGGACGAGCAAAGAAGACACTACTCAGTTTGCTCATAGTCCAAAAGGTTTTATGGGTTAATGGCATAGAGGTATGATAATATGGAAAATGTACTACAAACATACCAATAACTACCTTCTGATTACTGCCTTAAAACATTATACATAAAGCATTTAATTTCTAAAACACCCATGGTAATGCAATGACAGAGTAATAGTTAGTTTCTGGAGGTGGAAAGTCAATTGAATGATTCCATAGAAATTAAAACTATTAATTGGAACATTCACCATGGAGATAGTTTGGTTTTATAGACCACACTGTGGAAGATTATAGCCAATAGAACATTTCCATGGAGACAAGCAGGAGATGGCCCTCATCCAGGCCAAATAAGTCAGTTGTGGAGAAGCAAACCCGCTCACAGTAAGTTTTACACTGTCGTTTAATGTAATTCAATTTAAAAGTTAGACAAATGCATAGCACACTCAGATGGCCAATGTCCAAAAAGCTTTATTTATTTTTAAAGGTCCCATGACATGGTACTTCTTGATGCTTTTATATGGCGCCTTAATGGTTCCTTAATACTGTAAATGAATCCTTCTTCAAAATCAAGACTCAGTGCATGAGAAAGACCCATGAACACAGTCAAAAATATGTCTCTGGAACACTTTATTCTGGGCGCTGTTGCTTGAATGCAATTGAGGAGGACAAAGACAGGCCAGTGCAGCGGGTGGGGGCGTGGCCAAACTCTCCACTCTTTCCTCTTTAGTGGTGCGATGTGCGCTGGCTCCACTTCTGCGTTTTTGCGCGAAGGAAGAGATGAGACGATTTCCATTGAAAAATAAACACATTTCCACAGAAAATAAAATTAAACCACTGCTGTTTCAGAGGTTCGGAGGCTCGGATGAAGGACATCTGAGCCTGGAAACACTCTCACGTGCCTCCAGGCAAAAAAAAAAAACGCATCTCGCATTGCATAGCTCGTTCGCGGTCCAAACTCTCTGTGCGTGAGTTCCAGAGAGTGTGTGTAGAAATACAGACGGGCGGTGGAACTGCATTTGCATTTTTGACGTCAGAAACCAGCCTTGTTCAGAATCGCCCGTTTGGGTTGTCTTTTTTTCAAACGCGGAAAAGGATCGCAAATGCTCAGTTTACACATTTCGCAACTTTTAGCCAGGGTAGGGGAGCTCACATTAACATTCAAAAACCTCAAAAAGTGAAAATTTCATGCCATGGGACCTTTAAAAAACGTAATGGAATTAAAACACCAAAATGGGGGGGGGGGGGGGGTAATAATAAGTAATTATTACAGAGAATTATATAGAACATACTTGCATTCTTACTGTTAATCTGGCCTGTAACTTGGCCAGGTAGCATCACCTACTTGTCCCCATAGTTTATTACCATAGTGTGGAACATTGTAGGCAAAGCAATATCATCTCATCAAAGAAATAGCATCTCCATGGAGACAAGCAAGTGGCAGACTGTTCACCAGGAAAGTTGGATTCGGAGTTAGGTTGTTTTAAAATACATTTCAATGGTGTTTTTAATAGAATTTTTGCTTGCATACCTTATCTTGTGGTAGCTTTCCATTCTGCCCTAGAGTCATCTGTTCATTTTGGTTTGCACAGTCTGAATTCTCGTGGCATACACTGTGGTTCCCTGGATGTATGCCTTCAAGCCCCATGCTGCTGCATATGGATATAGAAGGATGTGGATCTGCTGACTCAGGACAGGCGTGTCACTGCATGCTGTTTTATTTGGAAGCAAATGCTAGACCTTAAGTCCTGTTCATATGGACCATATGTAGTGAGGGTGAAGACAAACAGGTGACATGGTAATTTAGACTTTGCAATAACAATGCTGTCAGAATGTAAAGGGAAGCTGTGCAGTTCTGTTCTGACAGCCTTCTCAATCTTGAATATATATTTATACAAGTTTGGTCTCTGTAGATTGAGGTTCAGGGTGGGTTTCTTATAGTCAGTTTGGTCAGTTAACATGCTATGTATATGATCGATTTGTTCTGTCTGAAATTAAATTACAGTAACAAAAGAAAAGGAAATGGGAATGAGCTGCTAGCGCCAATGGTTGGATTGCAAGTTGGTCAATATTTAGCAGTATTTTAGCTTAGTTTAGATTTTTTGGTTTATTTTATCAGGGACCATGTGTAAACTCATTAATCTAAAAACATAAGAGATGTTTTACACCAGACTGAGCTAAAGATAGTTTCAATCTGCAGTCCCCAGGCAGGTTAACAAACAATTAGAAAACAATTACAAGTATCCATCTCCTATTCTTGCATTAAAAAATCAGTCCGTCAACATTTAAAATTCCTAAAATAGTGTAAAATTATTGTAGTACGAGTTAAACTCATACAGTATGTTCAAATATGGCCAACCACAGCACAATGTATTTCTCTTATTGCATCAAAATGCAATGATGAATAATAACATTATCAAGACTTATATTTGTACTGGTGTTTTTATTGCTGTATGAGTTTTCTTACTACATAAGTTACATACAGTATTTTAGCTTTTGGTTCCTTTTTGTTGTTAAACTTGAACTTTCAATTGAACTTGACCACTTTCAAAAATTACATTGCTACTGCTGCTTTAAATCATTCTGATGACGAATCTGTGGGCACTATATTTTGTCTGTTGCTTGTTCCTTGGTGTTGTCTTTTGAGGAAATCAAATCTGTATTCCTCAAAAGACAAAAACAAGACAAATCCAAACCTCATGGCTCCTTTGGAAAGTGTATTTACAGTAAAAGTGATAGAAAAGTTGGGGTCATTTGTTACAAAGTGCACATTCCAGTCTTCTGCGCTAGTGACTAACATTGCGTCAAACAATTCCTCGATTTTCTGAACAAACGTTGCATTAGCTCAGCAATCGGGCAGTAAAGACTTCAGACTCTTGCCATTGCTGTAAAAGTAGGTTAGTGGTTTTAAACAAACAAAGCCTTGTGCCCAGTCAGTTAAATTGGCGTGCCACCAGGCTCTGGGTGGTGAGGGTAGAACCAGCTCGAGGGGCAGACAGTTTTCCTTTATTTTGCTTTTTAATATTTTAAACCATGAGAAATGCACTGAGGCGTGCTAATACATACAAGACCAGAGTAGCTTTTTCCCACATAGCGTCATAGCAATGTCCTCGGCTGAAGAAAAGCATGCAGGGAAATTGATGCTATGCTGGTTGATATGGTTAACAGAGGGCTGTATGGCTTTGTTTTCAGTTTTAATGTAGAAACAGCATATCTGATGTATGGTATGACATCTGCTGCTATGTTTAAAGTGTTGACATAAAAGTAGGGTCCTTCGGGGTACCTGTCAGGCTGTCATGATGCTAAAATTTCAAACATGATTCAGTCTAAGGAACAGACTTGATACTCAATGCCAACTCAGATACCACAATGCCAAGAAAGTACTTTGATATACTGTTGAAAGTCTCATTCTGTTGTCTAAAACTTTCAACAGTATTTCAAAGTACTTTCTTTATATTACTATGTGGAATATATATCTATTTAATTCCTCAGTCATTCATATGTTCTACAGTGGTTTAGGGGCGTATACAGTACTAGTCTATGTAGTCTTATGGTTATGATACAGCGCAACATCATTCTAAAGCTAATAAGGAAAGGTTCATTTTTTTGTATTAGTACCTGCTCAAATGATGATCTAGTTTCAATACTAGTTTTAGTGTCAATTAGTTTAAGATACTTTTGTCAACTCAGCACCCAAGGATCCTTTACCAATTCTTCAGACCCCCCAGGATTTTGCGGGCATTTTTTGTGATTGTTGCGGGCTAAAATGCCTGAATTTGCGGGAGCTTTTCCAAAAAGTTGCGATGAAAGTTGCGGTGCTTTTAAGGTTTTTGTTGCGATTTTGTTGCAGGAGGAAGTGAAAGTTGCGATAAATAGTTGCGATTTTCCCTTTTTGTAATTAAAATTGAGTAATATTTTGAATACTGAGTTATTACTGACAAAGAATAATACAAAAGACACAGAGATCACAGATGTGATCCTAAAACAACCTTACCAATATCGAAAATAAATTACTACTAGGAGTGGCCCGAAGGGCATGTGCGTCACACATTTCGACATTTCACACCGGTGCGACGACTGCTGTCCCACTTCTTTTTTGTCCCATGCGCAGTTAACACGCGGTCCGAAGACTGCACACGTTAAGCGGCCCGCGGACTGCAGTCGGGGCTGAGCAAGTGTGCACCGCCTTGACTGCAGTCTGAGCCCCTTTCGGGCCGCGCTCCGAGCTGTGCGCTCTGGGAACTGGGGACACGGCCGCAGTTTCGTTTTGTCACACAGAAGTAAGGCAGAAGGAAGTTGGTCGGCGTTCAATACGTCGCCGATGATTGGTCAAAATTAGTAAAAATTGCGGGAAAGTTGCGGTGATTGGTCAAAATTGCAACACCGCCCTGAATTCACGGGGATTGGCTGAAGTTGCGTTGAAGTTGCAAATCGCAACATCGCGAATTCCTGGAGGGTCTGATTCTTGAGCCATATTTTTAGTTAAGAGTAGCTGGAGTATTTGTAGCTATGTGCATTCTGCATACTGTAGGTCTCTAGGTTAATGGATAAACAGGGGGACACTGAAGTAGGGCTTTAACAATCAGTGGATCGCATTAGTCCATTATTGAGATAATTGTCATCTATTTTCCAAACATGCCATGTGTTGATACAGCATAGAATGACACAGAAAAATACATTAACCTACATTTGGGGTTTTTTTTGTTTTGTTTTTTGATGGAAGACCATTGTTACACCCCAATCTGTGCAATCTGTGAAATACTCTACTTACACCTTATTTAATCCTACCCGTACCTCTGTACATTGTACTTTGTATTTTATTACATTTTATTACATATTTTTATTATATTGTTTACTTCTCCCCCTTGCACTTTCTGCAACACTTTTTTTTACCATGTACGATTATTGCATGCTATTAGTACTTCTGACTATCTTAGCGAGTCAACGGTTCTTCTGATCCAAAGCATTTCATTGTTGACCCTGTGTTGATCCTGCATATGACAAATAAACAATCTTGAATCTTGAATCTTTTGTATTACCGCATGACATCACAAGGTGGAATAGAGTGTTTTCAGTTTGAGAGAAGAACTCAGCCTAAATATGCAGAGTTTGTGTGTTAAACGTTTGTGAATGAAACAAAACACAACTCCAGGTATGTTTGTGATGAGGAAATAACATTATAACATAGATAAGAAAATAGTGTAATATGGTCATAATAAAGATAGCTAAATTAATTTATAGAAAGACAAAAGGACGAATGGATCTAGGAAAAAGCGTATATGTCTTGTAGACAGGTGAACCAAAGACTACCAAAACATTCCCACACCAATTTCCGAGAATCTGTGTGACCAGACTTTCATAACAACTCAATGTGTCATCGTTCCCATCAATTTTCTTTACTCACAGTCTTTGTGACCTTTTGGTAGATACATCAATTTCTGCCATATTCAGCTGAAAGACAAATGCATAGAGATGTTTTTGGTTCTTTAGGTCCTCCCAGACCCAATTCCTGTCTCCTCCTGCAACGGTCTGTTTAGCATCACAGAACTGCGCAATGCTAATGATCCACATCGCTTCCCATTGTTGACAGCTTCTTGGACTGAAGAGTGCAGGGTTTGCCTCACAGGGGTTATGATAGAACATCTACATTAGTTAGCAAAAGAAATTTAATTATGTAAAAATGAACAAAAGTTTTGAGTATGAGAACTGCAAAAATTAAATTCTTGTACAGTTGCCAGAATTATATTTTCTTTTGGAACCTACCTGGATGACTGAAGGATTACACAGATACCTACAATAGTTAGAAATTAATTTTGAAATGAATTAAAACATATCTATATCATCAAGTATGCCTTATGCGTATACAGTGAACCCTCGTTTATCGCGGAGGTTAGGTTCCAGAAATAGCCCGCAATAAGTGAAATCCGCGAAGTAGGACTATTTTATATTTTACAATTATTCTACATGTTTTAAGGCTGAAAACGCTTCACCAGACACATTATACACCTTTCTGAGACTGGTATTAACATTTTTCTCTTGTTTAAACACTCAAACTTTTGTAGATTTTCATTAAAATATATTAATAGTGGGGGGGGGGGGGCACGTGACACGCGGACACGTGCGCGCGGACACGTGCGCGCGGACACGTGTGTTTGTTTTGGTACCACATATCCATGCCATGTGCGAAAGTCGAGTGGAAAGCGACCTGGATATCATTTTGGGCAAGACTCAAGCCACTGCTAACAGTGCCGAACCGCTAACAGACGCCTCTGAGCACCACAAGACCAGGTAAGACCAACCTGCGCTCACAAGAGTTGGTTGCATTTCACCCCGGCTCCAAAATCAGACCGCTATCAATGCGTCGCCAATACTCCACAGTTCTCTAGGACGGGGTCGGGTTCGTTCGGGAAGAGCCACTGTCTCCTCTGTGCGCACGAGTGTCCTCTCCCCGCTGCGCCTGTCCGTGTTGATTCTTGGCTCTTCCATGGTCCGGCTCACACTCTCTTCCATGGCTCGTGCAAGTACTTGATCTGGCGCGGCGAGAGCCGGAGCTGGTTGCAACGCGCTCCCTTATTTTCCAACTTTTTTCTGCTCTTACCTGCTTGTTCGTTTGCACACTTTGAAGATTATGTGTATAAGGCTAAGTGCTTCAGATACGCGATGTTTCTGCTCCATTTCAACCTCTATTTTCTCTGGATTTTAACTTTTTCACCGTTGCTATGTGCGTTGCTATGTGCGGAGGAGCTCCTATGGAGGACGCGCAGAGGCCGACGTTACTTTTTCGTGCTGTTCTTGATCTGTGCGTTGCGGCACTGGAATTTCCCCACTGGGGGACTAATAAAGGCATATCTTATCTTATCTTAAACAAAGGCCACACCTCCTGTCACCCAGGCGCTCTCGTGAAGGACATCTGAGACTCTGTCCCTACCATCCCTGGTCTAGACCTGGTTTAGTCCTGGTTTAGACCTGGTTTAGTCCTGGTTTAGACCTGCTTTAGACCTGGTTTAGTCCTGGTCTAGTCTCTTAGCTAATCAGGGCGCAGGACAGAATGTTACACTGTAAAAAAAAGTTACACTATAAAAAAAAAAAAAAATTGGAAAAAAAAATCCGCGAAACAGCGAGGCCGCGAAGAGTGAACCGCGATACAGCGAGGGTTCACTGTACAGCAGACAATTGTTGAACTGTTGTAACATTTTAGAGAAATTAAGATGTTTGATTGTATTTTTGATCATCCCCTCTTAGCTTATGCATTCTCACAAGAATCTACCTTCCACACCTGTATCTCTATTTGGGCTTGGTTATTAGATGTCCAATCACAGGGCAGCATTGTGGTTTTGGGTGGAATCCAAAGGCGAAGCACTCACACCACAAGAAACAATGGGAACATATATACTTCAACCAGTTTCAACAGAAATATAGGCTGTATTCTTTTTGAAGGCTGTATTCTTTTCGAAAATCGAAGCACCTTGTGCATTTGTAGAAGGGAAAGATGCCTGTGCTTTTCACTCAGCTGGACCTGTTCTTCTTTATTCTTGCGATTCTTCATGCAATGAGTTCCAAATATTTGTGTGAACATTCCATCTTTTCACGATCGCTTTCTGTGAGTCATTCTACATTAGGGTTGTCAGAAGTATTGAAAACCAGATACTAATCGATACTAATACTAGTATTAAAACTTGAGACAAATTTGAGCAGGTATTTATACTAACATTCACAGGACAGAAATAAACCTTTAATGAATAGCTTTAGAACGATCTAGAGCTGTATGACACTATATGCCCATGCACCACTATGACCATTACACAGATAAAACCACTCAGTAATATAAAAGAATGTACTGTGCTTTAATCTTGAAAAGAAAGAATGTTTTTAATTAAGTCTATTCCTTTGTATCAAAATGGAGTTTTAAATTGTATTATTGTGACAACACTACTCTAGTTTGAGAATATGCAGAACTAGAATCTCTAGTGTTGCACATATCAGACTTGGTTACCCTGTTTTCCCTCAGAATAAACTATTTATCCAAGCTAGTTTTGTTTAACTTGCAGTAACCACACACGCACAGACTGAAATGACCCCGGCTTATGTCTTGTGACGTTCAGAATATTGTGGCTTGACAGAATTGACCTCGTTGTTTGATCAAATCTTTGGGTTTTTTTCTTCTGGCATAGGAAATGTATATAAAAGCCAGTGCATTATCTCACTTCCAGTCCTAAGCAATACAGTCTGCATGATAAGCTAATTCTCCAATCTCTTTGTTTGGTTACTTTCATCCTCCCAATGGGAACATCGCCAGCCATGTGTTCTTTGTTCGTGATCTGATCTAATCTGTCCATTTGAAAAAACACTCGTTTGATTATTTTGCAGTGTTATAAATATAGTCCTCAAGCGACTTCACTTTTTCATCATCTGGGTCATTCAGTTCATTTTAGTAATCTTCTAGTAAAAGTTCACCATCCTCTATACTACTACTACTTTGTAAATACCAGGGCTAAGGTTTCCAGAGTTATTAATCAAACATAATCATACATGTTTAAGGTCCTATATTACACAAAATTGATTTTTGTGGGCTTTAAGTCATGTTGTAATGTTGTTAGCTCCCCAAAGACATACTTGGAGGTGTGTTTAATTCACATATGTTTTGAGTAACCCTTTATTATTAGTCTGTCTACATCTCCAAAGCTCAAACTGCTCTGTTCCACCTTGTGATGTCATGAAATGATAGTTTTCAAGTGAATAGCTACCTTTTACCTTTAGGTCAGTTAGTAGATATTAGCAATTTCAAGGCTGAAATTATCCAAATGATTCTAGTGACAGTGTATGGAGTTTAAAAACACAGTGAACAGTGCACTTCCTGTATTACCACATGACATCATAAGGTGGAATGGATGGAGTGTTTCCAGTTTGAGAGAAGAACTCAGATCCAACGGCACATCGCCATCCATATGTTCTTTGTTCGTGCTCTGAGATAATCTGTCCATTTGAGAAAACGCTCACTCAAGTATGACCATTTTGTGATGACATAACACATCAGATTCAAACAGCTCCTTGGCATGTCTTCACCCATCACCTCCCCGTTCTTTTGCCCTCAGAATTTCAACTCAAACAACCCAGACTTTTAAAAATGAGATCAAAGCATTAAAAAAAAAAACTACAAAAAAAACCAACAACCAGAAAACGTACCGCATAAAAGGTTAGCATGACAAATTGCTGAATAGAATGCCCCTCTTCCTTTGGCTAGCGCTGTTTGGACAGGTGAGCAAAAGTGCAAGCTAGGCCTCGGTCCCACGATTGCAGCCGCCACAGACAATTGTACCGTTCCAACATAAACATTAGCTGAAACGAAGGCTAGCTAGCAAGAACCAAAAAGGCAACGAGTCCTCAGATTCACCCTGGTTTTAAATAAATAGGCCAAAGTTATTCCTGCACCTCAAGTTTGACTTATGTTT
Source organism: Paratrypauchen microcephalus (assembly GCA_036785185.1). Taxonomy (NCBI): domain Eukaryota; kingdom Metazoa; phylum Chordata; class Actinopteri; order Gobiiformes; family Gobiidae; genus Paratrypauchen; species Paratrypauchen microcephalus. The sequence goes on from JAVJIX010000126.1 coordinate 387,637, forward strand.
ACCCGCCCCTCTGTTGCTGTAATGGAACAATTCACTCAAGAACTTGGCTTCAGTCCTTCGGTCAGGGGTGAGGGCCGTGCATCTGCAATTCTCATGTGGCTAATTTTGTTAGCGCTGCATATTGAACTAGACACCTCTCCTCTTTATTTTCCTCAACTTTTTTTTTTTCAAATTATCTTAAAGGTCTTATATTAAAGCAGGCTTGTCTCTTGTGAGATTTTAGTCATGTTATAATGCAGCTACCTCCTCTAAAACATACCTGGAGATGTTTGAGTAACCCTTTATTATTATTAGTCTGTTTACATCTCCAAAGCTCAAAATGCTGTGTTCCACCTTGTGATGTCATGAAGCTGTAGTTTTCAAGTTAACAACTATCTTTTTCCTTCATTCAGTAGATATTGGCAATTCAGGGTTGGAACTATTCAAATTATTTTAGTGGAGGTGTATGGAGTTTAAAGGTCCTATATCAGGGGTCGGCAACCTGCGGCTCCGGAGCCACATGCAGCTCTTTGATCCCTCTGATGTGGCTCAGTACAGTGGTCCCTCGTTTATCGCGGAGGTTACGTTCTAAAAATAACCAACGAAATCCGCGAAGTCATCAGCTTTATATTTTACAATTACTCTCCATGTTTTAAGGCTGTAAACGCCTCACCACACACATTCTACACTTTTTCTCACATTTCTCTCTTGTTTAAACACTCAAACTTTTGTCGATTTTCAACAAAAAAGCACAGCATTATAGAACGAAACCAAAGTGTATTTCGTGTGTATTTCACAGTTGTTATGACCGCTTCGCTGTGGCGGGTTTTGTCGGGGAGAAAACTTGCAAACATACAGCACTTCAGAGTCACACTGCGATCGAACATTTATATAAATCTGGCAAACTGAACGCATTCTGTACAGGAGACACGGAGGAGAATGATGGACGAATCGGCAAAGGTCTACAGTCCCTTAGCCAATCAGGACACAGAAATCCGCGTTGATACACTATTAAAAAAATTGGAATAAAACGAGGCCACGAAAAGTGAACCACGATATAGCGAGGGACCACTGTATTTAATTAAAATGTATTTAATTTTAGTTTGTTCATTTTCAAAAATGTAATTCTATGGCGCAAAGGCAGAAAAGCCGTTATATGCAGTGTTATTTCATTTTAAATTTCAAAAGGGTTTTGTGGCTCCCAGTGTTTTCTTTATGGTGTGAAACGGGTCCAAATGGCTCTTTGAGTGGTAAAGGTTGCCGACCCCTGTCCTATATTATGCAAAATTTAGTCTTGTGAGCTTAAGCCATGTTTTAATATGTTACCTCATCAAAAACAACTGGAATCGCCTTTTGTTTCATTCACACATGTTTGAGTAATCCTTTATTATTAGTCTTTCTACATCTCCAAAGCTCAAAATGCTCTGTTCCACCTTATCTTTTACCTTTTTTTCTATAGATTGTATCATTTCAGTCCTGGAATTCCCAAATGATTTTAGTGAAAGTGAGTTTGTATTATCACATGACATCACAAAGTGGAAATCACAAAGTTGAGAAAAGAACACAGCCTAAATATGCAGGGTTTTTTGTGTTAAACATGTGTGAATGAAACAAAACATAACTCTGGGTATGATTTGATGAGGAAACAACATTACAGCATAGATCAGAAAAAAACAATATGGGCCCTTTAAGCTTGTGAGGTCTCTGTTTTCTTAGCTCAGTTTTAAAGTCTTTGTAGTCAGGAACAGGTCAGGACACAAGATTGAGGAAACATATTTTCTTGCCGGATAGCAGCCAACTTTGATAGCATCCTGGAGAGCATCCCAAAAGTAGCTATCATCCAAGTCATTAATTTTTTTGAGATGTTGAAAATTGGCCATATTTGTAACATTTTTGCTTGAATTGTTGGATTGTTTTGTTAATTACAGATTCAGAGGTATGGGGAAGCTCAGCAAAAGCACCTGCAAAAATGATTTAAAAGCTAGTAAGGTGTGTTACACGAAACCCTATAAACGTATCAAATGAAATCAGCAGTTTCAGCAGTTTTATGAGTTCATGTTGAAGTTTGTTTTTATGTAAGAGCTCCACGATGGTCTGGCAGAAAAGAAAGGATATTGGGAAAGTCCCTGGTATGCTTTGGATGACTGACCACCAGGCTTGGCCAAGAAACCTACTGCTAAATGATACACAACAGCAAGGGGGATAACCTCAGTAACACTCAGCTCAAGATGAAAAAAATATGAAAGTTGTTTTGTTGGAAATCGCTTAAAGGCTTTTTTTGGTGGAGAGTCTGTCAAATGCTTGTCTCCATGGAGATGTTATTGCTTTGTCTGGAACGTTTCACATTATGGACTTCACGAAAACCAAATCAGACAAAGTTACTGGTCAGATCTGTGGCATGGAACCCCGCTCACAGTCAGAATGCCTGTTTTTCTAGGTATTTTTGAACTATAAAACCACCTTTAATTGAATAAATGCAAGGTAACACTGTGGAACATTCCATTCAGAGCATTGACATTATCCATAGAAACAATCAGGTGACAGAACCCCAATCAGAATGTTACAAGATGCACTGTACAACTTTTCTGGTGAAGGATCCACCATCTGCTTGTCTCAATGGAGATCTTACCGCCTTGCCTTGATTTTTCCACAGTATGGAAATAAACTTGATAATCACAGTGGATTATGCCTGAAATGTCCCACAATATGGGATTAAAATTATCTATCTGCATGGAAACAAGCAGGTAAGACAAGCAGGTGAAATACAGATCAAGTTACAGGTCAGATCTGTGGAGAGGAGACTCCATTCATAGTAAGAATGGATGCTTTCAAAGTATTTGTGAGCAATAAAAAACACCTATAACTGAATAAATGCAAAAGAGTTAGGTTCAGTTCCATAGTGTGAAACATATAGGCAAAGCAATGGAGAAAAGCAACTAGTCGATCTTTCAACAGAAAAGTTACATAGTACACCTTTATGCAGAACTTATATTACTCATGTGGATGACATATAGTAAATGGGAAGGTAGCAGAAATAATCATGCTACAGGGATGAAACATAGCCTATGAATACATATTTTCACCCTAAAATTTTATGATTACCCATTCTATTGTGTTAAAGTTAATGAAGGTTACGGTTTACTACTGGTTTACTTTATGGTTTACTTTATGTTGCTTAATTTGTCATATTGTATTTAATATAATGTATTCTATTTATTTTAGCTATTGTCTTTTTAGTTATTGTTATTTCACTATGAATTTAGATCTATACTGTAATTTATAGAAATTAATACACTGTCCAAACTAGTGTTGTCATGATACTAAAATTTAATTTAAAATTCTATTTCGATACAAAGGAATTCACTCAATACTCAATACCAATTATGATACCACAATACTAATTGTGATACCATAATTTTAAAACAGAAAGCCCAAATTTATGCTCTCTTAATGTGAATTTGTGAGTATCAATACTTGCTCAAATGAGTATATAGTCTTCATATTAGTTTTAGTATCGATAAATATCTGATTTTGGGATATATTTGACAACTCTAGTTCAAGCACAAACTTTGCTGACCTGACTAGTGCCATAGCATATTCAGTTTTAATTTAGTCTTGTATAAAGGCCTTCACCAGTGTGTTATTTACAAAACTATGGAGTTATCAGGACTTCAGGACTCAACAATGAAAGAAAATTCAAACCAGACACCCCTCTGTGTTGTTATGCTTTAAGACACAATAGGCCGATCATCATAAAAAGTGACTGAGTCATGATATTCTTTTCACAGAGCAAAGGCAACTGGCCAAACCAAGCCATTTGGGTTATTCTCATGAGCAGCTTTTAATACATATGAAGTAACTCAGCGTACCTTAACACTAGCCAGCTACAGTCCGCTGAATGCTATACCATCAGTTTCTCAGCACCTAGAATAACATTGAGTCATCCTCACTTTATTTTGAGGCCATGTTTCTACTGTAAGGGGCCTCTATAGTCAGTTAGCTCATTCCCCATGTGTCATGTCTGCTCGCCTGCTCGCTTAAATGCTGACCTGCTGACTGGACACATGCCATGAGGCCCTCTACCTTAAAGATTACCCTTATTAAAGACTCAAACTGGCACATATACAGAGCAACTGGCCAAAGGAGGTCAGTTTTTTTGGTTTGTTTTGACCATAAATGTCAGTTTTATGGTGGACATCCTGGGGAGACCAGCCAATTTCCTTAGGCTCCAGGGGCAGGTCGTAATACAGGCTGCTAAATAATGACAACGCCATTTAACATTACAGACAGTCTCAAAACATCTATTTGATTAAAGGGACCATTTGAAGCTATTTTCTGACCTATTATAATGTTGTCTCATCAAAAATATGCCTGAAGTTGTGTTTTGTTTCATTCACACATTTTAACACACAAACCCTGCATATTTAGGCTGAGTTCTTCTCTCACATGGAAGACACTCCATACACCTACACTACAATCATTTGGATGATTTCAGCTCTGGAATTGCCAATGTCAGTTTAACTAAAAGGTAGCTGTTAACTTGAACTTGAACAAGTATTTTTAGCTTTGGAGATGTAGACAGAGTAATAATAAAGGGTCAAACACAACTCCAGCTATGTTTTTGAGGAGGTAACCAGGCTAAAAGATGACAAGACTCAATTTTGTGTAATATGGGACCTTAAAATATCAAATTGCTTTTACCATTTTAAATATTTGTACTCTTAAAAATACTGTCTGTGTTGTCTTTAAGGTCTGGCAGTGTGAAGAACCACTGGGATGAAATATTTCACTTTGTGGAGAACCTTGCAGTAAAATTCAAAAGGTATGTAACTGCTTCAATACATTTGAAAAGTACATATTTTCCCTCATATTGATCAATCTCATTATTGTTGTTTTTTTTTTGTCTTTTTATCTTTTTATTAATTTGATTGAACATAAAAAACACAACAACTTGACAAACCTGATGAAATGTGCAGTAGTGTCATTAGCAGCTGTGGTAGCGCTCTGAGGGGGGGCAGAGCGTTTAAAACAAAAGTGAAACTTATAAAAGATATGAATACATTGTTTTCAGCGAATATAGTCTTTAACTACAATAACAATAAAAGGTAACATGGCGATGTAAATATGTTATGTGTTAGCATAATACCCCATAGAAGTAAAATACCCCCTACACCTAAGCTAATCATTGACCATTAGAAATATCTGTACTAAAGTGATTAAACTTGTACTATATTTTAGGGATGCACCGATCCAGCTTTTCTGATACTGATTTCAGTACTATAGCTTTAAGTATCTACTCATTACCGATATCAACAGTTACACAAAACAGCATTTATTTTCAGACAAAACTGATCCAAATGTGTTATATAGGGTAACTATAACAGGTAAAACATGTTGTTTTACAAATCCAAAATTTTAAAGTTTGAAGATCTGGTTAAATTTAAAACCTTACTAATTATGTATCAAGCCTGGTATAAACAACTACCAGGAAATATTCAAATATTATTTAGCAACAGAGAAGGAAATTATAACTTAAGAAATGAATTAAATTTTAAGAAATTATGTTTCCGTACAACATGCAAAAAAAATGTGCATCACAAGATGTGGAGTGGATTTGTGGAATAATTTGAGTGATGAAGTTAGGAGTTGCCCAAATAAATACCGTTTTAAACATCTGATCAAAAACATTATACTTATATATACTTATATATATTATATATATATATATATATATATATATATATATATATATATATATATATATATATATATATATATATATATATGTGTGTGTGTGTGTGTGTGTATGTATATGTAGATGAGTATATATATGTATGTATGTGTATATATATATATATATATATATATATATAGATAGATAGATAGATAGATAGATGGATAGATAGATAGATAGATAGATAGATAGTGTTTTCTGTTCAATTTATTGGTAAAAGCAAAGTAGTATTGTATAGATATATATATGTATATAGTATGTAGAGTTGTACAGGACAATGATGAGAAATGTATATTGTATTATATTATATTATATTATATTGTACTGTATTATATTACATCATATTGTACTATACTGTATTGTATTATATTATTATATTATATATATTATAATAGCTGTCAATATGGAATGTGTGAGAATATGGAGCAGGAGTACATAAGTCTATACTTCCACCTGCTCCATTTTGAGCAAAAGGACAGTTCCTTTTGCTCAAAATGGAGCAGGTGGAAGTATGAGCAGAGACATGTGACATAAGTTTGCATTTGCTTGTATTTTGAGTTTGTATTTGTGAAATTTTGCTTAAATGGAACCTGCAAGTTGCTCAAATAAACATAAACATAAACATAACTACAGAACCACTTTGTACAGTATATCAATCAATCAATCAAACAATATTTAAAAAGCGCTTTTCATACAAAATTGTAGCACAAAGCACCTTACAGTGGTTAAGGATTAGGAGATTGACTTTTATTGATCTCACACAGGAGAAGTTGTTTCCATATTTGACCCGGGGACCAACCCCATGATTTTATTATTTAGTCTTGGTCAGGCCCTCAGCTGGAGGATTTTACCTATGGCGCATGTTTGGGTTGGTGGGGGAAACCGGAGTGCCCGGAGGAAACCCACCCAGACACGAACATGAACATGCAAACTCCACACAGAAAGGCCCGGGCGACCCGAACCTTCTTGCTGTGAAGCATGAGTGCTAGCCACTCAGCCACCGTGCTGCCAGAGGGAGGAAAAAAAAAAAAAGAGGCGAACAGACAAACAAACAAACAGATGAAGAAACAAACAAAAAACAAACAAATATAAATAAAAATGTAAACATTATGATACTTTCTGGTCTAATTACAACCAGTAAATAGTCTAATTACATGAATTTATATGCCAAACTAAGATATCGACTGAACTGATATTTGGAAGCTGATATCTGATCCAGCAACACCGATATCAGATACTAGCATCAGATCGGTGAATCCCTGCTATATTTGGGTTTCAACAAATGCAAAGTATCAAAGCTGTAAGCAGTTCAGTGCTTCCTGTAGAACCCAAATGTTGGTCTCTGAAGAAGGACCATATTTTACACGGCAGTCGCTTCAGTGAAACATAAAAAGCGTCCCCACGGCTACACATGGCCATATGCTAAGTCAGTTAGCATGCTGATGTTTCACTCGACTCAGCTACGGTTGCATAGCAGAGCAGGTGAGGAGGAAAGCAACAACTGGATGCCATTTGTGCGTAATAAATTTCCTTTCAACACGTGTTCAAAACTACAAATCAGTTCAAATGTAGAATGTTCCAAACAGTTCAAATACATGTGTTGTATGTTTAGCTGGTCTCAATTGTTTTCAAAAGCTTTTTCACAAACCCAGTCAAAATGTAACCACAACTGAAGCTGCTGTGACATGTTTTGAGTAGAAATATTTAAGTCATTGTCACGCATGCGACTGAAAACAGACCAGCATCCCATAGGAAATGTTGTTATGCATGCCAATAGGCCTTCTAGGACAAAACAAAGCAGCTGTATGTGAGAATTATGTATTTTTCTCCTCCTAGCACAGCTTCCAAAACAAATATCTGTACTCAGAATGATGAACTTGTTAAATCAATCATTGGAAAGTTGATGAATTCTAGGAAAATATGGTTTTGGCATTTTCTTTTTGGCTGAGTATTCTGGAGTATTCTTTGATGATGGAATATTTGAGTTTATTTGTGATTTCATGTTTTCCTCTGTTACAGCCCGATGCTCAGGATGTCCTTTATAACATTCTCCTCAACAGCATCCACCATCATGAAGCTGACAGAGAACAGGTAAATATACAATGCACCCCAACAATGCACCTCCACATCTGCTGCCATGGCTTGTTATTGCATTAAATTATTGGTAAATGTTACTATGGATTTATTTCAATTAGGGATGTCAACAATTAATCGACTTAAAATTAATTGTCGATCAAGACGCTAGAGGGCGCTACTCTGGAATGTGAACACGAGATGCGAACCCACTCGCGAGAAAGACCATAGTGTTATATCATGTAACCCTTTCCTCTCTGGATGTTGCAATAGAACTCACAGTAGAGCTGGATCTAGAACCATATATTTTTGAAATTATAAAAGCATGTAACTTACATGCTGAGGTCACGAAACAAGACAAAGAGCCGCAATTCTGGTTTAGACCTGGTCTAGTCCTGGGCAGGGCGCACCGCACTCATTCAACAGCACTGCCATGTCCTGGGACGCGACGCGCACCCTTTGGAGAAGTGCGCGACACGTGCACCACCAGCGCGAGGCCGCAAATACACCGAGGCTGCGAGCACGAGATTGATCCGCGGCGCCCGGATTGCGTACTCTCAGCCCGAGCCACAAACCAGCCCCACGAAACCAGCAAAGATAAGATAAGATAAGATAAGCCTTTATTGATCTCACACAGGAGAAATTTACTCGCCACAGTAGCTCCAGGACATTTGGACAAGAGGGAAAAAGTAAGGGGGTAAAGTAAGTAAGAGCGGCACGTGGTGGTTTAATCCCGGTTTTGTCCAGGTCTAGACCTGGTCCAGTCCTGGTTTAGTCCAGGTCCAGTCCAGGTTTAGACCTGGTTTAGACCTGGTTTAGACCTGGTTTAGACCTGGTTTAGACCTGGCCTAGACCTGGTTTAGTCCTGGTCTAGTCTCTTAGCCAATCAGGACGCAGAACACAATGTTACACTATTTAAAAAAATTGTTTTAGGTTTTCCTCGAGTGATGCAGAAAAGCCACTGTCTGTGTTCATGTATGTTAGCTTGTGCAGTCTGTATACAGCTGTGGTAACACAAGAAAAATATTTGCCTCTTGGTAACACATACTTCGGGTCCAAAACTTTCACCATGTTAATGAATCCGGGCTTTTCCACAGTATACATCATGTTTTTGGTAAAACATACAACAGCGTGTGTGATTGCCTTCCGTCGTGGGCCGTGCTTATCATACTGCAAACAGTTCGAAAATGTTTTAGGGACTGGACGGTGGTTATTTTCATTCCGTTCGGACCTGCACTTCTCCCATTCCGCTGCGTGCAACAGCTTTCGGCACTAGGATACATTTTTTTCGTGCTGCAACAGCTTTTGAACAGACCTTACAGCGAGCACTCGTTTGTTCTAAGTCCGACGCAAGAAAACCGAACCAGTTCCATATAACAGATGTAAACACCTTTGTTTGGTACAAGCTCCGGCTTTAGCTCACTCGCTAGCCGCGCTAGCTTGTACAATGTTTGGGTACGCCCCGCTAACTTACCCGTGTAAAACGTGGCCGCGCATTAGTTCCGCTCGCGTGTAAAAAATAACAAAAAAATTGGTTTTCATAAAAACACATCTTCCTGAACTGTAAAGTCGAATTAATCGATTTAATTGATTAATCGCACAGGTCTAATACTATAGACACTCAAATTCAGGTGAAAAACGCCGCTTATCAGTTAATCGTAAGTCGATCGATAAGGTCAATCAACTATAGATTCATGAATTAATCGATAATTTGCATCCCTAATTTCAATTGAATATCAAAATCAACTTCAAATTATAGGATTTCAAATGGCATCACAATGTTATACTGGTCAATTTTATTTAAAGGTGCACTGTGTTACTTTTTGGTTGAGGGTCTGTCACCTGCTTGTTTCTATGGATATGTCATTGCTTTACCTGGGATGTTCCACAGTATGACATTAAACAGCTCTAGCTTACATTTAGAGAAAGACAGACAAACAGGCATTCTGACTGGGGTTGCCTCTCCATAGATCTGACCTGTAACTTGGTCTGGTTTGGTCTCCATGAAGACAGAAAGATTTAATGCCATACTGTGAAACATTCCAGACAAAGCAATAACATCTCTATGAAGAAAAGCATTTGACAGATCCTCCACCAGACAAGTTGCACCTTTAATGCAAATGGTGGGCAGCTAAAATATATATTGTAAAAATCTGAAAATCATCTCTGGGTAAGGCTAACTGGAGGCACTGCTCTGTCTGAAACTCTGTTACTGTTCCTCTGTAACTTGTATTCTCTGTGGAAATGTTGTTTTGTGTGAAATTTTCCACAAAATAACATCTTTGTGGAGTCGAGCAGGTGCCTCCACCAGACCAAGTATTTTTAGAGGTAAAACTGTGTTAAAAAGTAAACAAAAATACCACAGAACAACCCAACAATGGATGTAACTTACAATGATGTTTCTGTGAATGCCCAGAGTGAACATCCAGAAGGGTCTTAATGCTTTGAGACGAGAGATTCCAGGTGGAGACACATGCATGAATCTCGGACTTATCAAAGTAAGTTAGCTTCAAAATGGAAAACAATGGGTAGACATGATTTATAACCATATAATCCATTCTATTTTAACAGGCAAATGAGCAGATTGAGAAGGAAAACTTTGGTAAGCATTTAAGAATTCAGCATTGGTATATTTTAAGTTATTAATGCTAAGATTACAGTCTGGGTGTACATTTCTTCTAGGCACGGCTAGTGTGATCATTGCTCTGACAGATGGAGAACTGCAGGAGCATCATCTTAGTACAGCACAGCAAGAGGTAAGGACTACACATTCAAACTGCTATCCTAAACCAGGCCCAGGGAAACCAGCAAAGGGCTGCTCTGCGCCCGCCCGTGGATGTTCTTGATTTATGACTTCCCTTCTCTTCCAACAGGCCGCCAGAGCCAGATCTCTTGGAGCCATTGTGTACTGTGTGGGGGTGAAAGACTTCAATGAAACACAGGTAAGGTTTCTACATGAACTGGAGAGCTACAACCAGATGGACATGGAAATGTTTTGGTTAGTCTTAAGTAACCGCATCAGGAGACAATTGAATTAACATAATACATTTGATTTAGCTTTTTATACACTCAAAAACAAAAATAGACATATGGATTTGGATTTATTTTTAATTTATTTTTTGAATACTTATATCTGATATTTGGCCTGCTTCTCTGAGACAGAGACCATTATCTATTTAAAGTTTAAAACCCTAGCAAGGCCCACAAGTAAAGACAACAAATCAACTTGCTTTTGTAAAAATAACAATGGATTGCGTTTATTTGGATATAAAATATACATATATCACCAAATTGGTATTGATATTGGCCGAAACCACTACTGAAGCTGATATATCGTTCATCCCTACTCAAGACTACTGTTGTCTGGGGGTAGACTGACAAGGCTGCAAATCTGCACCACCAAATACTCACACACAACATACTGTACTAGACAAGGTGTCTTGCCCAAGGACACCATACACAATCCATTATTTTTTTATTTTTCTGGGGAGAAAAAAATGTTTTATCATCACTGTGCAAAATAAGCCAAGCCAGCAATTCAAGTGTTTCTCAGTTGGCAGAATCTCACATGGGATTAAATAAGTTTCAGGATTCATCGCAACCAGAATTTAGCAAATCTTTATTTTGATGAATACCAACTTTGAAGCACTCTCCATAAGTCCGCTCCTATATTTTCTTGGCATGTCTGTACAATAGACTGCATTCTCACACTGCTGAATGACGTCTATTCACTGGACTTTTAGTCCAAGGCCTAGAAAACCAGCTTTCATTCTCACTTTATAGCTGCCCCTCTCTCTGCCAGGGCAACATCTGCAACTTTCATGATAGTAAATAATCAGCTGACCTGATGATTGAAGTTCTCATGTGTTATGAAATGTGAAAGATGGGACTCATGAGAACTCATCATCAGCTGTAACCCAATATATCTCCTACACTGTAACTTCTATCCCATTATATTTCTGATTATAAATGCAGCCATTATGTGATTGGGGGCACTGTGAATGGCATGACTCATTTCCTGTATGAACATTCTTCAGTAGTATCCATATGTCCAGTTTTATTCATTTGACATTCAATATTTTGTGGTTAATAACTGACATCTTTTGTGGTTAATAACTGTCAGTATTATTTTTTTTTAAAAGACTTTTGCTATATAGTTATAATTTATGACATCCATGGGTCATTATGTTATTATTTGGATTTTAAATCAAAATATTGATTAAAAAATGACATAACAAACAAGTCAACTGACTTGTGTTAGAAAACTGCAGTGCCCAACAGAAGGTGACATCGCCATAAACATCATCACAATATAGAGATGCACAGCTGTGGGCACCTCTGATGCTTAGCTGCAGTTCACTACAGCAAGTAGTAGATTTGTTTTTTTTCCCATTTGTACCAAAATGACTATGGGACACTGCTGAATCCTATGCATATCATGGAGTACGAAAGAATCACTCCAAATACAACTTTGAAAGGATAAGTGAGAAGGGGAAACAACTATAACATGGTTAAAAGCTCTAAAAAGACAATTTTGCATAATTGGTGCACAAGGCCCACTTTATGGACCATTACTACTACACCACAAACTAAAGTAGTAATGTTCACATTTTATTTTTATAAAAAATAACAAGATGTATTTATCCGGTATATAATTTGTCGTACTTTTTATGTTGTTTGTATAAACATAGAGCCATCTCTGTAGCTTTGTTGGTCTTCTGTTTCCATTCTAACTCACTATTTTGAACAAAAAAAACATCTGATGCAGAGTAAAACAGAAAAACAACTGGCCCAATATATCTATTTTTTCTGATACTGAGAGCTCAATATCAATATCTGCACCTACGTATATACCAATATTGCCAATTTATCAATGTGAATAATAGTAAAATAGGTTATGTTTTTGTTTTCTCCATAGCTGGCCACCATCGCAGACACCATCGAGCACGTGTTTCCTGTCTTGGGCGGATTCCACGCTCTCCGAGGAGTCATTGATTCGGTACATAGACTTTTTAACACACAAGTCACAAGTCACTCACATCTTTATCTATAGTAAATAATTCTTTTCTCTGCAATTTTAGATTTAAAAAACGCAAACCTATAATACGGTAATCAGGTATGTTTTGGAGCTTAAAGTTAAATCACGCTGTGTTAGCCTAAGCTGCCAGCACTGTAGGTCTTTGTGTATATTGGAATTTTAAACACTAACATATTGAGGCAGTACAGTTCAGGCAGCCCAGTTAGGTTTCCATCCAACAAAGGTGAAAGAAGGTAAAGTTCTTCCCGCATGTGCATCCAAGGACATGCTACCAGACTCACTGGCCAAAATAATCAAGCCTAATCAGAATGAATGACTTTACTTAAGGCTATATAAAAAGTGCTTTTGCTCATTTTTACTTAAAGCTGTAGTATGTGACTTTTTAGCCAAAAAGTAGCCAAAAATAAAAGGCTTTTTTTTTTTTTTACTTTGGAGGAGGGCCTCAATCTGCTTGTTTCCATAGAAATGTTGTTCCTTTGGCTATATATGGCACAATAAAAAACTGTTTTCATGAATAATGCTCTGAAGTATGGTTTTAGTCATAGTTAGTCATAGTCATAGTTTGCTTTATTGTCGAAAACAATCATGTACATGTACACAGAGTGAATTCGAAATTTCGTTTCCCCACTAACCAGGAACTGTCTTTAACTCTTAACGCAAATTTAAAACAACTAGTTCATCAACTATAGTGGTCCAAACCTATTCCTCACTTACTAACACATTCTTAAGCATCCCTTTTCACAACTTTCAGAAGCCAGAGCGTCACAGTAATGCTAACAACAGCTAGCATGCTAACAGCACATTTCCTGGTCAACAGACGATGACAGTACACAGCAGTCTCACAATATTTCTCTTTTATTACATGAAAAAAACAGGTATACAGCCCCTTTAAAGGTGCACTGTGCAACTTTTCTGGAAGATGGTCCGCCTCTGTCACAAGGGAGACAAGCAGGTTACAGCACTATGCTACATTACATTTCAGATCTGTGGAGAGATTTTTGTATTTTTGCACAAAAAGAAGCATCCGCAATGAATAAATGCTAGATGAATGTGTTTAATGTCACACTATGGACCATTCAAGGGAAAGCGCTAACATCTCCACGGAGACAAGCAGGTAGTGGACTCTCCATCAGAAAAGTTACACAGTGCACCTTTAAGACTGGATCAGATTGGGCATTTGAATGATGAATAAAGGTGATGTAAGTGACTCTCTTCACGTGGCATGTTGATGGTTGCCAGATGAGCTGAGTAGTTCGGAAACTGCTGATATACCAGGATTATGTCACATAAGCACCCAAGGGTTCACAAAGAGCGGTCTGAAAAGCAATAACAACTTGGCAGGCTGATCCTATTGTTCTTTCTGTACTGTACTATATAAATCCAGACACACTTCTTTTTGTTTGGTAGGTTTATTATTCAATCATTATATATCTTATTTTGACTTATAAACGAGGCTTTTAAATAAGGTATGGCACTATGTATACTGAGACTTTGCTACTTTCTGGCAGCTAGTGGTATTTGAGGGTGAATTGGAATTGTAAGTAAATTAGCTGAGGAACATTCTATTACAACTACTTTTTACCACTATTTTAGAGAATTTGTCAAAATGATAGAAAATCAGATCCTAAACAATACTAAAACTAGTATCGATGCTAAGAAAGTCACATTCATAGAACAGAAATGAACCTTTCCTGAATAGCTTTAGAATTATCTTGAGCTGTATCAGAACAAGGGTAAGAACAAATAGAATACTATGGACATGGACAGCAAGGAAATAAAGTACTAAGATTTAATGTTGAAGATCGCATTCTATGTCTAAATAAAGAGTGTTTTTAACTATGGTATAGAGTTTTAAATTTTACGTGGCAATACTAATACCTTGAAAACACATATTTTTTAAGTTTAAGTTTATTTATTTAAATGGGACAGCATGTATTAATGAACAGCTAGTGCTGTAAATACACCAGATTTAGCTCAAGGCGAGTTTCCATCTGTAGTCCCACAAAACAGGGGTGAAAGTCGATAAAACACAAGGTACAAAACATGTAAAGACCAACAATGAAAACATGACAACAGAAGCAGTGACAGAATCAAAGCAGGACACAACAGTTTTACAAGGATTTGAGTTAAAAGATCTAATACAAAAGTGCTTTTAGTTACATGAGGTAGTTTTAGTAGTAAAGTGCCTTCAGTTACATGAGGTAGTTCTGTAGTAAAGTGCTTTTAGTTACATGAGGTAGTTCTAGTAGTAAAGTGCTTTTAGTTAGATAAGTTTTTTTTTTAAATTTACATGAGGTAGTTTTAGTAGTAAAGTGCTTTAGTTACATAAAGTAATTTTAATAATAAAGTGCCTTCATTTACATGAGGTAGTTTGGTAGTAAAGTGCTTAGTTACATGAAGTAGTCCAGTATTAAAGTGCTTATAACTCTCTAGTGGTCACAACTTTGATTACCAATTAGCCATTCCTGCCGCTGTCCCTGACTGCCGTTGGCAGTGTGTTCCAGCTCGTGCAGCCCTTGACAGAGAGCACATTTTGGGCAAAGGTGCACTTCCTGAACTGAATGTCACAGTCCCCTCTAGCTGTGGACCTAGTGCTAGTCTCACAGTTTCTTTTTTTGATAACCTCACCTAATGGTGGCGGGGCAGCACCATTTAGTACCTGATACACTAGACAACAGTTTTTAAACGTTTTCAGTCTCTCAAAGTTTAAGAAATAATATTTTTTTAGAAGAGAACATATATGAAAGGACTGAGGTTTCCGATCAATTATCTTTATTGTGAGTGGTGGTCACCTCTCCACAGATATGACCTGTAATGTCCATGTGACATCACCTCCTTGTCTCCATAATACAGTGGTACCTCACCTTACGAACGACCCAACAAACGAAAATTCCAAGTTACGAAACGCCTTCACGGTAAATTTTGGTCTCTAGATACGAAAGAAAATTCAAGTTACGAAACGCAAAATCTCAAAAATTCAAATAATGCGCGCTCAGCCACACACATACGCAATATGTGTGTGACTGGATTTAAACTTTTCTCACATTTGTCTCTGTTTAAACACAACAAAATGTATTAATAGTGAAGCGTGGGGGGAAGGGGGAGGGCGGAGAAGTGTGCGCGATGGGGACACATGTGTGATAGCGCAGCATGACCCGGCGCAGGGCTGAGAGGACGAGACCCGTGCTCAAACCGTGCCTCCTCTAAAACAGGATTAAACCAGGTCTGAACCAGGTCTAAACCAGGTCTAAACCAGGTCTAAACCAGGATTAAACCACCGCAGCTCTTACCTGCGTTCGTTCATGCGCTCGGACTGCGTGCCGTCCCCTCCTCGCTGCGGTCCCCTCCTCGCTGCGGTCCCCTCCTCGCTGCGGTCCCCTCCTCGCTGCGGTCCCCTCCTCGCTGCGGTCCCCTCCTCGCTGCTCGCCTCAGCTGTGACTTGTGAGAAACCAGGAAATAGACCCACACGCGGCGCTTTAATCCACCTGGTCTAGTCCTGGTTTAGTCCAGGTTTAGTCCTGGTCCAGTCCAGGTATTGACCTTGTTTAGACCTGGTTTAGTCCATGTTTAGTCCTGGTCTAGTCTCTTAGCCAATCAGGACCCAGAACACAGTGTTACACTATAAAAAAAAGTTACACTATAAAAAAAAAAAACTTGGAACGGGGCCTTGGAACGAATCAGGCTTTTTCCATTGAAATAGCTACTCAACTTACGAAAAATTCACGTTACGAAACCACTTCTGGAACGAATTAATTTCGTAAGGTGAGGTACCACTGTACTTTAGAACATTCCAGGCAAAGCAATAAAAGCAGATGACGCACACTCCACCAGAAAATTACATATTATCCACAGGTCGGTAAAGTAGCCAAAAACTGTACTCAAGTAAGAGTATCTTCAAAATAATATTACTCAAGAATTACAAAGTAGTGCTCCAAGAAACAACTCAAGTAAAAATAAGGAAGTAAAAAAATAAGAAAAACTAAATAATATCTGAATGTTCAAATCATTTCATATTGTCAACGTAAAGCTTTTGTCACTTGTAGACTTACTCACAGTGGGAAGAGTAACTAAAACATTTAATCAAGTTAAGAGTACTGTTAAAAAAATACTGTTAGAAAACTAATACCCACATAGGAGTAAAAGTATGCTGCTAGAAAAGTACAATTTCTTTAAAAAGTTACTCAAGTAAATTTTACAAACCATTGCCCACCTCTGATAGTACACTTTTAAGCAGGTTTTCCTTTACTACAAAGCCTTGCCTCATTTTATGTGTGTTTTCAGATCATTAAGAAATCCTGCATAGAGATTTTGGCCGCTGAACCTTCCAGCGTGTGTGCAGGAGGTAAGCAGCTCAAGAGACCACACTTCAACAGGTCCCTTGTGAGTCATCCCGAGCAATGGCAGCCTCCCCTAAGCTTCGGACTGTGTTAATTTCATTACTGGACCCCATCTCTCACTCCGCACTACAGTAATGGCAATTCCAGCCTGAGAAGACCTCCACACATGGGCATACGGGTCACTCATACATCTACAGGGACAGAGAGCGTGGTGGGAATCATTTTAAAGACAGCTGTTAAATGGACTGACCATAAGAGGAGTTAAAGTACCTGATTTTTAGTGTTTTGAAAACCTAAAAAACAGAACTAGCTCATTTGAAATGGTTTGCAGTGATCCAAAGTTGTTTCCTACTTACCTTATGCTTTCCTAATTATTCACAGTGATGAGTTAATAAATGCTTTTCACATCTTTTCTTAGACCGGAGCGGAGTTTTGGCATGGCGGTCTCTAGCATGCAAACACGCCCTGATTATCACACATTATCGGATATATTTTGACCACAAGAGCAATATTTCTGTGGGGTAAGGCACATTTTTGGGGGTACATGTCCTTTAAAGTTGGTTGTTAAATTGACTGACTGTAAAAGGAGGGGAGGGGTGGGATTGGCTGGAGATGCAATGCAATTCCTCTCTGCCAAAATAATGAGTATAATTAGTCAAAGCAACATGACTGCATTAAAGTTGATTCAATAGTTTTGGCAAAACAAGAACCCTTTGAATGAACATCTGCGGACCTGTTGTTAAAAAGTTATTTATGTTCGATTGGATTTCTGCAAACCAGTGAAGCGTAATGTTATGTTTTATACACTTTTGACAGGCTGTAAAAGAGCCACATGTGAACACAATCCACTAACACCAACCATTTTTGGGCAAGTTGGGTTTGCATTTTTCTTTATTTAGTTGTACACTTTGTATTTCTTTACCTCTAGTGCTTCAGAAGTGTTTCAGAAAATATCATCTTTGAGTTGTTTAAAATAGTATTAATTATACAGTATATACATATACATGAATATCTGCCATAACACGTGTTCTCAATGCATATTTTTGCCTGACCCTGATGTCCCATGAGCAGCCTTGTTTTGATACAGACAGACCGTGTGAGTCCCTGACTGGCTGGTGACCACACTAGTATTGATGAAGTGTGTATTCTGGATCCTAGACAATGCATAATTAACAATTAATGAGTTTGAACTTTGTCTATAGGCAACATTTTGAGGAAATTTCACCATTCTTTTTTTTATTGTTAAAGGTCCCATGGCATGAAATTTTCACTTTCTGAGGTTTTTGAACGTTAATGTGAGCTCCCCTACCCTGTTTAGGGCCCCCCCTTCATGGCTAAAAGTTGTGAAATGTGTAAACTGAGCATTTGCGGTCCTTTTCTGCGTTTGAAAAAAAGACAGGCCAAACGGGCAATTCTGATCAAGGGAAGTTTCTGACGTCACACTCAGGGAAAAATGCAAATGAATTTCCACCGCCCGTCTGGATTTCTACCCACACTCTCTGAACTCGCGCCCAGAGAGTTTGAACCGCGAACGAGCTATGCAATGCGAGATGCGTTTTTTTATTTGCCTGGAGGCACGTGAGAGTGTTTCCAGGCTCAGATGTCCTTTATCTGAGCCTCCGAACCTTGAACAGCAGTGGTTTAATTTTATTTTCTGTGAAAATGTGTTTTTTTCATTGAAACGCCTCTCCTATCTTCCTTCGCGCATAAAACGCGT
Source organism: Paratrypauchen microcephalus (assembly GCA_036785185.1). Lineage (NCBI taxonomy): Eukaryota > Metazoa > Chordata > Actinopteri > Gobiiformes > Gobiidae > Paratrypauchen > Paratrypauchen microcephalus. The sequence continues at coordinate 406,515 of JAVJIX010000126.1, forward strand.
AAGTGGAGCCAGCGCACATTGCACCACTAATCCAGGAAAAAGCGGCGCATTTGGCCCCCCCCACCCACTGCACTGGCCTGTCTCTGTCCTCCTCATTTGCATTCAAGCAACAACGCCCATAATAAAGTGTCTGAGAGAGATATTTATGACTCTGACTGTGTTCATGGGGCTATCTCATGCACTGAGTCTTGATTTTGAAGAAGGATTCATTATTTACAGTATTAGGGAACCATTAAGGCGCCATATAAAAGCATCAAGGAGTACCATGTCATGGCATCTTTAATTGCTTGGGCAACTATGCTATTTTTCATAACTCTGAAATCCAAAAGGAAAATGTATTTTTTGGTGTATTTAGAAGAACTTTGCAGAAACAATAAGAACAGGAATCACCTCTTGATTATTTTCATCACAGAATAATCCCCAATGCTATAGTTGAATATAAATTGTTCTGCGTGTACCTGTTTTGTGTTCAGAGTCGTTCCAGGTGGTGGTGAGGGGGAATGGCTTCCTCCACGCCAGGAACATCGACCAGGTCCTCTGCAGCTTCAAAGTCAACGACACGGTCACAATCAGTGAGTAGTCTTGGACATCCAAAACTATCTATAGATTATATGAGGATGCATCATTTAGGCCAATTATGGTCATGTTATGGATGATAAACCCGCAAATAGTAACAAGATAATATGAGTGTGCCACATGGCTGGGGTCTTTCTGTGTGGCGTTTGCATGTTCTTTCTGTGTCTGGATGGGTTTCCTCTGGGTACTTGTTTGTTTCCTCCATAAACCCAAAAACTTGCAGTAGGCTAATCGCGTAACTGAGATCCTGGATCAATATTTGGATATGGGTCCCTGGGACATTGCTCCTGATAGGTTACCCTGTGGCACTGGTTGAAAGATGCTGTGGTCAAATTTTCCTCTGGGGACAATATGGTCTACAAATAAAACTGCAAACCCATGGAACCCCTTCAAATGCATGTTCACACTGTAGTTTGGATGTACTAGTATGTGTTCTTATCTTATGGTCTGTTTACAACTAAGACAGTAGAAAGGCTGACATTTTTTGAAGTACCAAAATCTGTTTAGTTAGATCTGTTCAAACATGTTGAAATATTATGTCAGTTCATAGTCTTTTTGTCAATTTGTCTGGAATGAGTGATGGTGGTCATATTGATACTTTGCAGTCACATCATGCTGGGGGTTTTCTACATGTATTTCTATACATCAGTTACCATGGAGACATACAATGCACACATTCGCAAACACTGACAAAAAGAAATCCAAAATGGATTTAAACAGCACATTTTTAGGAGCCTGGGATCATTATGAGTGTGATGATCATGTTTATGGGTATCAAGTATCAGTCAGATATTTCTTAGAACTGAGCTTCCTAAGAATCACTTTGTTCACTGTTTGTGTTCTAGATGAGAAACCAGCCAGCGTAGAGGACACCTTCTTACTGTGCCCAGCTCCTGTCATCGATGAAGTTGGAAAGTATGTATTTTTCCATCTTGTTGATCCTCTTTCCAGTCCGATCTAACATATAACCGCTTATAATTCTCCACATGTTTTCTTGCTCATGTTTTTGCCCTTAGAAGCACATGTACTGTTGCCTCACATGTGTTGTTGAGCCCTTATAAGAAGCCTGTCATACATTAGCAGCTTTTATGAGCCCTATCGGAGGCCACATTCCTCTGGTCCTTATCCCACTGAAGCTTAGTGGAATATAGAGGGCTGTATAGCGGTGCCAATACACGCACGGGTAAAGCTTGGAACAGTGAAAACAATTATAGGTTTGTTATGAGGGTTTGCATGTCAAATTATGCATTATGTTGCTGTCTGAGTAACAATGTGATGAAATACAGGGCCTGTGCGTGACTTTTATTTCTTCTAGTTCAGAATTTCGCTCTTTAAGTCATGACATATGACAGGGCTCTCAAGTTTTGAAGATTGCTAGGAGTGAGATTTCTGAGGAGCGGGGGGAAGGGGGGGGGGTCCCCCTTGGTTTAGTCCTGGTTTAGACCTGTTTTAGTCCTGGCTTAGTCTTGGTTTAGACCTGATTTAGTTTTGGTTTAGTCCCGGTTTAGTCCTGGTTTAGACCCGGTTTAGATCTGGTTTAGTCTTGGCTTAGTCCTGGTTTAGACCTGGTTTAGTCCTAGTTTAGACCTGGTTTAGTCCTGGTTTAGTGCTGGTTTAGACCCAGTTTAGATCTGGTTTAGTTCTGGTTTAGTCCTGATTTAGTCCTGGTTTAGTCCCGGTTTAGTCCTGGTTTAGACCCGGTTTGGATCTGGTTTAGTCTTGGCTTTGTCCTGGTTTAGACCTGGTTTAGTCCTAGTTTAGACCTGGTTTAGTCCTGGTTTAGTGCTGGTTTAGACCCGGTTTAGATCTGGTTTAGTTCTGGTTTAGTCCTGGTTTAGTTCTGGTTTAGTCCTGGTCTAGTCCTGGTTTAGTTCTGGTTTAGTCCTGGTTTAGACCTGGTTTAGTCCTGGTTTAGACCCGGTTTAGATCTGGTTTAGTTCTGGTTTAGTCCTGGTTTATTTCTGGTTTAGTCCTGGTCTAGTCCTGGTTTAGTTCTGGTTTAGTCCTGGTTTAGTTGTGGTTTAGTCCTGCTTTAGTCCTGGTTTAGTTCTGGTTTAGTCCTGGTCTAGTCCTGGTTTAGTTCTGGTTTAGTCCTGGCTTAGACCTGGTTTAGTCCTGGTTTAGTCCCAGTTGAATCCTGGTTTAGACCCGGTTTAGACCTGGTTTAGTCTTGGTTTAGTCCTGGTTTAGTTCTGGTTTAGTCCTGGTTTAGTCCTGGTTTAGTTCTGCTTTAGTCCTGGCTAGGTCCTGGTTTAGTCCTGGTCTAGTCCTGGTTTAGTTCTGGTTTAGTCCTGGTTTAGACCTGGTTTAGTCTTGGTTTAGTCCTGGTTTAGTCCTGGTTTAGACCTGTTTTAGTCCTGGCTTAGTCTTGGTTTAGACCTGATTTAGTTTTGGTTTAGTCCCGGTTTAGTCCTGGTTTAGACCCGGTTTAGATCTGGTTTAGTCTTGGCTTAGTCCTGGTTTAGACCTGGTTTAGTCCTAGTTTAGACCTGGTTTAGTCCTGGTTTAGTGCTGGTTTAGTCCTGGTTTAGTCCCGGTTTAGTCCTGGTTTAGACCCGGTTTAGATCTGGTTTAGTCTTGGCTTAGTCCTGGTTTAGACCTGGTTTAGTCCTAGTTTAGACCTGGTTTAGTCCTGGTTTAGTGCTGGTTTAGACCCGGTTTAGATCTGGTTTAGTTCTGGTTTAGTCCTGGTTTAGTTCTGGTTTAGTCCTGGTCTAGTCCTGGTTTAGTTCTGGTTTAGTCCTGGTTTAGACCTGGTTTAGTCCTGGTTTAGACCCGGTTTAGATCTGGTTTAGTTCTGGTTTAGTCCTGGTTTATTTCTGGTTTAGTCCTGGTCTAGTCCTGGTTTAGTTCTGGTTTAGTCCTGGTTTAGTTCTGGTTTAGTACTGGTTTAGTCCTGGTTTAGTTCTGGTTTAGTCCTGGTCTAGTCCTGGTTTAGTTCTGGTTTAGTCTTGGTTTAGACCTGGTTTAGTCTTGGTTTAGTCCTGGTTTAGTTCTGGTTTAGTCCTGGTTTAGTCCTGGTTTAGTTCTGGTTTAGTCTTGGTTTAGTCCTGGTTTAGTCCTGGTTTAGTTCTGGTTTAGTCCTGGTTTAGTCCCAGTTGAATGCTGGTATCGACCCGGTTTAGACCTGGTTTAGTCTTGGTTTAGTCCTGGTTTAGTTCTGGTTTAGTCCTGGTTTAGTCCTGGTTTAGTTCTGGTTTAGTCTTGGTTTAGTCCTGGTTTAGTTCTGGTTTAGTCCTGGTTTAGTCCTGGTTTAGTTCTGGTTTAGTCTTGGTTTAGTCCTGGTTTAGTCCTGGTTTAGTTCTGGTTTAGTCCTGGTTTAGTCCCAGTTGAATGCTGGTATCGACCCGGTTTAGACCTGGTTTAGTCTTGGTTTAGTCCTGGTTTAGTTCTGGTTTAGTCCTGGTTTAGTCCTGGTTTAGTTCTGCTTTAGTCCTGGCTAGGTCCTGGTTTAGTCCTGGTCTAGTCCTGGTTTAGTTCTGGTTTAGTCCTGGTTTAGACCTGGTTTAGTCTTGGTTTAGTCCTGGTTTAGTTCTGGTTTAGTCCTGGTGCGAGTGAACAATTTTTCCAGAGGAGCGGGGGGGGGGGGGTTTGTTTTATCATCACTGCACTTTGTCAGTGCGCGCTGAGAGGGGCGGGGAGGAGGGACTGGGTCGGGGGGGAGCGGGACATTTTTAACGGATTCATGTAAGAGTCTGGTTAATGCACCGGGCCCGCGTCTCACCGCGGGCAGTTCGGCTCTGGGCCGCGCGTATTCCGCGCGTAAGCCGTCGGGGGGGACACGTTACGCACAGACGGAGACACCAGGACTGAGGCTCAGGACGTGCCCGGGGGACGGCGCGTCTGCTCCGGCCTCGCTTGGACTGTGCGCCCGGAGCAGGGGGAGTTTTTTTTCGCTGAAACCGCGCGAAGCCTGCATAAACTAAGCCACACAGACCGATTTTCTGGGCACAAAAAAACAAAAAAAACAAAAAAAAACTACCATGTGTGGCGTGTGAGCGTGTGAACACGTCGAATTGCGTGTGTCACACTCTCAATGTGTGAGACTTGAGAGCCCTGCATATGATATAAAAACTATTTGTGATTTTTAAAAATGTAGTGAGAAATTTTGTTGAGTGGAAGGAGCTGCCTGTGACCTGCCTTAATAGTTGTGTGTCAGGGTTCAACATCACTGTGAGAGTAGGGAGTAAGTGGACATAGTTCCTCACTCACAGTTCAAAGTTTGGTACAGGGCCTATAATTATCTTTAATGTACTGCCACACTAACTAATTGCAAATATTTTCTATTACTGTGAAGTCAAAAGTAACAAATTTATAGTTCAACGTTTGTTTTCATTTCTTAGACTTAGACACAATTTGAAAAAAGTGATCAAAAATGTAATTAAAGGTACAGTATGTAACTTTCGTTGAAGTAGCACGTCAGCATGCATGATTCCAAGAAAATAGATTGTTAAACGTATACTTTGGAACATTATCCATGGAGATAGATAAGTGTTATATACTACAAAATAACATAAGTCAGAAAGTTTGCTCAAAATAAGAATGCATGTTTTTCACTGCAATAAAAACAACCAAAATTAACAAACATGCCTTTATTAGTCTATTTTTTGGCTAAAAAGTTACATACTGGGGCTTTAACCACTGTATTGATAAGTAAAATAAAACAAAAAAATCATAATTTTTCCTCAGTCAGTACGTAATGAAATCAAAATGGACCAAACTTGGAATTCACATTTTAACATGCGAGGAAACAAAATTAAATAACCACTGTCTGTAATGCAATTACATTTCTTACAAATGAATGTAACATGAAACCAGGATTTGTATACTTGTGCTAGCCTGATAACCCAATGTAACCCTAAGTTTAGCAAAACAAAAATAAACCATTACAGAGATCAGATTTTGTCAGATAAGAAAGCATTGAGATAAATCCCTGTGTACAAAATGCCCTGACAGGAGACATCCCTCATATTTTACACTCTTTGCTTTGGTGATAAATTCCTTCAGTTCAATCAGCCATCAACCGATAAACCCAGGTAATATTTTCACTGGCTGTCATCTCCGTTCTGTCTTTCATAGGGAATATTTTCTGCTCAGATTAATGATTCAACCTGTAAATTTTGATTACCTGAGAGACTGGTCATCAAATATAGGGTACATTTTGTCTTTTTATCTAACTCCCATATTTACATTATTCTATAGCTCAATTACTACTACTAGTATTCATTGCAGTGAATAATTAGGATGCTCGTAATGTACTAGTATAACGTAGGCTAAGTTTGGATCGCTGCAAACTGTTTACTTTAAGCCATATTCAAATGTTGTAACCTCCTCATAAACAGACCTGGAGTTGTGTTTTGTTTCATTCACACATGTTTGAGTAATCCTTTATTATTAGTCTGTCTACATCTCCAAAGCTCAAAATGTTCCAATGTTCTTACGTTTTGCATGAAGAGCAAGAGTCAGAACTTGATGTGCGATCATGAGCGCTGTCCTCCGTAGCCGTCTTGCCCTGTGTCTTTGTCGTTTGGAAATTGATTGTACAATAGTGTAAACTTCACGATGCTGCTCAAACATTTGTGCGAACTGTAAAAACTGTGCAAAACATATCACTATGACGACATTGAAAACAGCACGCAACGCCATGATTCTCCTCCTTCACGTGTTTGGACACGGCGCTTTGACACGGCTCATTTCTGTCCAGTGGCTGAACGACCTCAGCACACGTGGTTTTGTTTACAGATGTTTTGTTTACAGTACAGTGTGAAAGCGAACCGCACCAAAAAAATAAAATTTAAAACATTTGGTCCAGCCCAAAGCAAGTGAACTATTGGACTTTTCTGGTGTGAATACACCCTAGTGTTAGGTCGTTTTCACACCAGGAAAGTCCAATAGTTCACTTACTTTGGTCTGGACCAAATTTTTATTTTTATTTTTTGGTGCGGTTCGCTTTCACACTGCACTTTTTTCCCCAAACGAACTAAAGTCTATAAACAAAACCATGTGTGCTGAGGTCGCTCAGCTATTGGACAGAAATGAGCCCTGTCCAAACCCGGTGTCCAAACGCGGAAGGAGGAGAATAATGGTCTTACGTGCTGTTTTCAATCTAGTCTTAGCGATATGGTTTGCTCAGTTTATACAGTTCGCACAAATGTTTGAGCAGCATCGTTAGGTTTACACTATTTTACAATCAATTTCCAAATGACGAAGACACAGGGCAAGACGGCTACAGAGGACAGCGCTCATGTGCCCATCAAGTTCTGACTCTTGCTCTTCACGCAAAACGTAAGTAAGCCTCGTAAGTTTCGTTTTGTTTCGTTTAGTTTAGTTTCGTCAGCCTCGGTTTCCCATAATGCTCGACATAGGACGGGAGCTCGTTAAGTACAAAAAGCCAACTTGTGTCGGATCGAGTCCGGTCTGCATTTTCACCTCAAACGAACTGCACCAGGATTCGTATGGAACCGGACCGAGACCAACCTTTTTAGGTGGTCTCGGTTCGCTTGTTTGCTCCGGATCGAGACTTTTGGTTTTTATTCACACCAGCCCAAAAGGTCCGAATCAAAGGAACAAACAAACTCTCGTTCGTTTTAAACGAACCAAACAAGGCAGGTGTGAAAACAACCTTAGTTTTCAAGTTAACAGCTCCTTTTACCTTTTGTGGAGTAGAGATAAGCTAAATTCCAGAGCTGAAATTATCCAAATGATTCGAGTGAACGTGTAGGGAGTTTAAAAACACAGTGGAGCAATTCTTGTATTACCACATGGCATCACAAGGTGGAACAGAGTGTGTTCTGTTTGAGAGCCACAGCCTAAATATGCAGGGTTTGTGTTAAACATGAAACGAAACACAGCTCCAGGTATGTTTTTGACAAGGAAACAAGATTATAACATAAATCCGGAAATAGCGTAATATGGGCCATTTAAAATGTGAATCAAGTATAGTTTATTAAGTATTATCAAGTGTTATAAATCTTTTAATAATGCAGAGCGGTATCAGGTTTACTTCTGAACTTTGGAGGCCCTGGAGGAAATGCTTATGGACAATAGACCATTATTACTGTTTTGTGTTTTTTCTTTTAAATCTTCTATATGGACCTTTTGGAATCTGAAATAAAGCTTGATTGATTATAGTGCCTTTAATGTACTACAATTAAATAATAATTAAATCTGAACCGCTGCAAAGAAAAGGTACGCAGATCAATAATTTATCAAACCTAAGTTCATATATGGTGTAACTAGCCTAACTACTGTTTTGCGCCAACATTAAAGGATTTCTTATCTTATCATCACTACCCCACCTTTGCCTTATTTGTGGTGCCACGGTGGCTGTATTGAACCTCAGCTTGTTTTCCAGACTCCCCCTATCCCCTCCCGCCTCCTCCTCTTTCCTCCCAGTCGCCTTTTATTTGCCTGTGTGGCTCTGGGCTCGTCCACTCCCAATGATCAAAGACTTGTGTCAGTGTGTCTGGGCTTTCAACTGCGCAGACAGCCACATGTGCTCCACGGGGTACAGAGAAAATAGTGAAATAGTTAGCTTACGTATTCAAAGGGAGACTAATAAAGACGCAATGTGATTCGCTATAGGATGTTGAATCAGGTTTAGTAATGTTTGGTTAGAAAAGGAAGACAAGGCTATGACTGCGCTGTAGAGCAGCAAGATGAATTGCAATTAAAATTTGATGTGACGCAATTAGCTAATCGCAAAGGCTGCTAAAAACATCAAACATCAAAATATCCTGTCTTATTTTGCATAAAAACTGCTAATGCTATAGTTAAGATCTGTACAAACATGTTCTGAAATACTTTAATTCTTGTTTTAGTCTGTTTATAGGCCTTTTTCAATATTTTTTTCCTTTTCAGTCAAGTAATGATTACAAATCAATCAAAATCTGTAATATGCGCTTTATAAGTCCTATATAATGCAAAACTGACTCTTCACTTGTGAGGTTTAAGCCATGTTACCACCAAATGTGTCTGTCTTGTGATGACTGTGGTAGTTTTAAAGTTAACAGCTCCTTTTACTTTTTGTTCAAATTGTAAAGATTGGCAATCTCAGGGTTAAAATCATCCAAATGATTCTACTGAAGGTGTGTGGAGTTTAAAAACACAGTGGAGCACGTCCTGTATTAACACATGATATCACAAGGTGGAGCAGAATAGCCGGTTCCCAATTCAGCGAGTGCACGGTTCGGAGCGTGCTTGGAGGGGGATGTGCGTCATATCCGGCGCGACAGCTGCTGTTCCATTTTGTTTTTGTCCCATGCACAGTTAACACGCGGTCCGAACAGCGCAGTCGTTTCCATGGAAATCGGGGCGTGGACCAAGCGTGCAAACATGCACGCTTCGCACACTCAAAAGCCCCAGCATGCACAGCGCGGCAGGATATATGACTACAAAGACTCGCCAGCAACATCGCCATGTGACAGTTGTGACTTCACTATAAAATGTGTGTACTAGTTCACCTCACCTACAACTATGCTACATGAAACTCTTCATAAACTACGCTAAACATGTGTGATGGTAGCCGTAACAGCATAGTTCACAGTACCTGTATTACCGTTCACATGCTTTGTCCCTTACACTTCTATATTTCCTTTGCTGTTGTAATGCTGGATATTCTACAGTATAACCATGTCCCAATTTGAAGTATTACTAGTCACAATAGAATAATATTTTTGTCTTTAGGGAACAAGGAGCAGACCACCCGGCTCATTGAGCTGAGGCGGGACCTATTCCATTTCGCAGACGCCCATGTGATACACGGACTGCACTCAGGGCTGAGCGAGTATGCACGGCCTCGACTGCAGGCTGAGACCACACTCCGAACCGTGCACTCGCTGAATTGGGAAACGGCTAATGTTTTCTGTTTGAGAGAAAAACACAGCCTAAAGGGAGGGATTCTTCACACACAGCCTAAATATGCTGGATTTATGTGTTAAACATGTGTGAATGAAACAAAACACAACTCCGGGGAAACAACATTAGAACATAGCACAGAAAATAGCATAATATTTAAATTTTAAACTTCAATTCGTGGCACATTACCAGTCTCCCTAATTAACTCTGTTTTAACCTCCAGCTGTTTATTTCCAGACATGAACTTCACCCACTAACCCAGCTTTGTTCTTCCTCCCCTCTTCCCCTCCTCCTCCTCCGCTCCTCTACCTCTCCTGTCAGTCAGAGCAGACACGCACTCGGGCCAGGCGCCTGTTTTCCATCTGTCCGAGCTCATTCACACTCACCTGGACTTTCACCCAATAAGTCCTGCTTTACCCCAAATAGCTTTAACGGGGCTCAGAGAGGTCCTAGAGGGTCAAAGGAATTCTTCACATTTTTTGAACTGATGTTTTCCAAGAAAATAAAGACAGTGTTCTGCGTGATTTATCTCTTAAGCAGGAGATTGTATTTTTATGTCTAATATTTCACAAAACACCAAAGGACAGAAGACATGTCAGAACAAAATTCATGAACCCACATTCACCTTCCATATTTTTGGCTGATTTGAGATTTGTCTTGTAGACTGAGCAGTGGAGGGTTGAGCTTTCACCCACTTATCAGGGGGTTGTTGGTTCAAATCTCACACAAGCGCATACTGGGCAAGACACTTCACCAATATTGTCTGGTCACAATACTGTGGAAGGATATCAGATGTAAAGATTTGTCACTTTTCATTACATAAAAAAAATAAAAAATTAAAGACTGTCTCCTGGGAGATGTTAATGTTTTGTCTGGAATCTTCCACAATAAACTATCTCTAAAGTAAATACATGCTTTTTTTCCAAATCTAAAACAACACCTCAACATCTCCCCCAAATCACCACAAATGAAAAACCAATTGAAAAAGTGTCATAATATAAATATCTTGGGATTTTGATTGATGACTGTTTTTCCTTTAAGCCATATATTCAAAAATTGACTCACAGACTATTTTAGAATTAAATCTTGTTTGTCATTTGAAGCTTGTAAAAAAACTTGTAAGCGCTACTTTTCTGTCTGTTCTTGATTTTGGTGATGTCATTTATATGAATGCCTCTGTAGACTGTCTGCATGCTCTTGACACTGTGTATCATGGTGCACTACGTTTTATTACAAACATGAGGTCCCTGACCCATCATTGTGTCTTGTACGCCCGTGTGGGCTGGCCTTCCCTGACAAATCGTAGACTGAAGCATTGGTACCTTTTTATTTATAAATGTCTTGTTGGGCTGGTGCCGTCCTATCTCCACCAGCTCATAGAGGTGAGGAGCAGCAGCACTTACGGTCTCCGCTCTCAGGAGCTGCTCCTGCTCTCTGCCCAGAGCTCGCACACAATTTGGAAAAAAGGCTTTTCGTTTTGCTGCAGCTCATTCCTGGAATGAACTCCAGAGGGATTTTAAACTGAAAGATCTGGTGTCATTGAACTCTTTTAAGTCACTTTTAACTGAACTTGAAACAAAATTATCAATTTGTAAATGTTTCACATAAGACTCGTTTTTATGATGCTTTTATGTGTGTGAAAATGTGAACATTTTGTGTTATTATTTTGTCTCTGTGCTGATGCTGCCTCTTGGCCAGGACACTTTTGTAAAAGAGATTTTTAATCTCAATGAGTTTTCATCCTGGTTAAATAAAGGTAAAATAAATAAATAAAAAATAAAAAAAAAATCTCTGTTCGTAGAGATAAACAGATTGTATCACCAGGGCCAGTGACAGGTCAGATCTGTGGAGAAGTGATCCTTCATGTTTCTCAAAGGTTTTTTTTTTTTTTATAACATACCTCTAAAAACATTTCATGAAGGTAGGTAATTTGAATGCCATATTGTGGAAGTTTCCTGGCACCTGTAATGTAATGTAATGTGTCTGTTCTGTTTTATTTATTTTTGTTTGTTTGTTTGTTTGTTTGTTTTTTCAGCCAAGTTTATTGTTTATTTATCTCCCTGTTAGCATCTGCAGCATATGGCATTACCTACCCTTCATTGGGTCATTTTAAATCACAAGCAAATGTCCAGCATTTCCTATCATCCAAATCAAAACAGTTACATGTTTTACAGTAATAATTTGCAGTTACTTAATTTCTCCCTAACATCTGTGTATCTTCTTACAAGACCAAATCCCTGGAGATCTCTGCTGGTTTTCTGTTGGTTCACGTTACATTTGACTGCTAATGAACCACATCATGGCTCTGAGGCTCACTGGTTCAGCAAAGTTATTTAGCTTTACATAGCAGTGATTTCATCCAGGTTTACTAAGTGTCTACCGGGAAGTTCTACAGTCTAATTAGCCCATAATAGCATGATGTCACGGGATATTGGACGGATTTAAATTAGTTTTTTGTGTGTGTTTTGGCAGGGTGATCTATCTGCAGGTGAGCATGAACGACGGCCTGTCCTTCATCAGCAGCAACGTGCACATCAACACAACGGAATGTGTAAGTACTTTTTGAATTATTAGACTAAATAAGCAAGTTTTTTTAAAGATCAAAACTAAACTACTAACTAACTAACTACTAGGATGAGGAAAACAGTTTGCGTTTACTATGGATAGATACATAGAGAGACAAAGACATTACATTCTGTGTTAGTCTATCGGTAAGATAATAAGATATTACAGTAACTTTCCAGAGGTGGCAAGTCACCTGCATGAAAAATAGAAATAGTTAAAATCATATTTCAGAATAATCTTCATGAAGACAGATACATTTTATACCATACTGTGGAAGATTAGACCCAAAGCAGCAAGATGGCCAGGCAAATAAGCAGGAGAGGGCCACTCCAGGCCAAATAAGTGTCAGCTTTATGGAGATGTAAGTCCACTCTAAGAAGGAACCATGTTATTCTAATTTTTCCAGTATAATAAAAACAACCAAAATGAAAAAAACTTGCATGCCTTTGAGGGGGAGTGCTTGAGTTAAATTTGTCAGTAATAATAGCAAATGTATTGTCATTTTTACCACAAAAGTGAATAGTGGATTCAAGTGGTACATTGCTGAGTTACTTAAAAAGCATATTTTTAGAAATGTGTGATACGGCTTTTTTCGTAAATTGATGCTTGCCTCTTCTAGATGTAAATCCTTGCAATCAATACCAGTTTTTGTTTCTTTCAGGCCTGTAAGCCCTAGAAAGTAGCTTTGCTTTTTGGTTCTCATTAACTCTTTTGTGCGAGCTGTCCAATCCAAAATGGCCTTCCAACCCCCTCACATGGGACAAAGAGTCAAAGCAACAGGTTCATGACCAAGCTTTAGCACTAACATAAAGCTACTATACTGTAAATCTATACGCCGACTGCAGTATAGGGCCGGGTCAAGTTTAGCTCCCTCAAACCTCAACCGAGATTAAACAGATTGCAATTTAAGAGCATTTAAAGTGAGTGGGTAAAATAAAGCAGGCGTGTTGGAGCATATGGAACAAAGCCACGGCACATTTCCAGTCTCCTCAACAGAAATGAGAACTTTGAAGCTGCTTTTCCTCAGCGCGAGTGACATCATCGGCGTGACAAAACTGTAAATCCAAACAGCTGTGGTGTGGTCACAGATATAAGCTTAATTAGACACACTGCAGACAATTAGCTGCTTTAAGTCAATAAATTCACTAAGCTAAGTCATACAGTATAGACACTTATGAATGGACCCGCCAGCAACGTTACAGGCATTAATAAGTTCTGTAAGGGCCCATATTACGTCATTTTCTGATCGATGTTATAATGTTGTCTCCTCTCCAGAACATACCCAGAGTTGTTGAGTTGTTTCATTCACACGTTAAGCACAAAACCCTGCATATTTAAGCTGAGTTCTTCTCTCATACTGAAAACATTTAAAAGCGGAACAGAGCATTTTGAGTTTTGAGGTAACAACATTATAACATGGCTTAAAGCTCACAAGAGTCAAATTTGCATAAGATAGGACCTTTAATGTCTTTGGTATTCTATATGTAAAAGTACTTAGTTTACAGTAGGCTAGTAAAAGTAAAATTTCTAAACTATTACTATTAGTGCTACTACAACTAATAAATAAATGTGTCTGTGGCTTAATAATTACAAAGCAAAATACTACTTAGAATACTAAACAAAAATATCATTGGATATTACCACAACTTATAATACTGATGCATATAATGGTTTTACTAATACTACTACCTAAAAAAAATACTTTAATGATTACCGTTACTTTAACTATTAAAGGAAAAGTAACGTTTTTTACAATTTGAGCCTTATTTCGGTAATAAAACAAGTTGTTTTACTCACCCATAGCACTTTGGTGTCATATGGAGCATTTCCGGACATCGAGTTTCTATGATTTGAAAAGTGCTAAAGTTTGTGTTATTTGGAGCCCGCACGGGGCATATTACATGCTCGGGGAATGCCACGAGCTATGGCTATAAGTCGCGCTAGGCTAACGGCGCTAGGCTAACGGCGCTAGGCTAACGGCGCTAGGCTAACGGCGCTAGGCTAACGGCGCTAGGCTAACGGCGCTAGGCTAACGGCGCTAGGCTAACGGCGCTAGGCTAACGGCGCTAGGCTAACGGCGCTAGGCTAACGGCGCTAGGCTAACGGCGCTAGGCTAACGGCGCTAGGCTAACGCTAATCTAAAACATCTGCAGAAATGCTCCATATGACACCAAAGTGCTATGGGTGAGTAAAACAACTTGTTTTATTACCGAAATAAGGCTCAAATTGTAAAAAAAAAAACAACTTTACTTTTCCTTTAAGTTAAGCTATTTAACTTTTAATCAAATTTCTCTTGTAATTAGAGTGATTCATACATGTTTGAGTAATCTTTATCCTTTTGATTTTTGCTCCAAAAAATCCTGCTTTTCCCCTCTGTAGGTAATTAAATCTCTGTTTTGGGCAGCGTTGCATAGCCATTTTAGATCCAATTAAAAATGAAAACAGCGCTACAGAATTGACCCAGAACTTGGCTGATTTGTTTCTTTTACTATTGTCATTTTAGGTCAATATTGCATTTAAAAGAACCACATGTGTCATCATAGAATGCACCTACAGTATATAGCAGACAAAAGCGCAATCTGTCTTCTTTAACATTCATTGAAATAGGTTCACTACGAGCTAGATAGAAACCACATGTGATCCTCCTCTACAGTCTGTAATAGGAGCCATGTTTGACTTATTGAGATCAGAGGACTTATACCAACAAGTGTCACAGGAAGAAAAAAAACTATTAGATAAATCAGTGCAGAATCACATATGTTTTGGTGTCTCCTTTCTAACATGTATGCTGTGTGTGTGTGTGTGTGTAGTTTGACGGGACCATTCTTCTGATCACGCTGCTGGTGCTGTTTCTGTTACTGGCTTTGCTCTTCATGTGGTGGTTCTGGCCCCTGTGCTGCACTGTGGTAAGAAGCTCTTGTGTTACCATTACTCAGACTGCATCCCCGGGGCCATTAAGAACTCAAGGATGAAAAATGACAACCAAGCTACTTTTAATATCATATACTTCTAATGTTCAGTAAAAGTTAGACTTTCTATCCATGTGCGGTGTCATGAAGTTATTCAGTTGAAGTGGTATTTTTGTTTGTGTAGTACGAAATTATGATATATTATGTAGTCTTTTTTTCTTTTTCTTTTTTATTGCGAGGGTAAAATTTTATTGCAGGGGTTAAATTGAAACTATATGTTATCTATTCTGACTTCAAGGCGCTGTAGCTGATGATTTTTGCGCTCTGAAAAATGTGAAAAAATGGAAGTCCAAACTAATTTCCTAGCATCTCAATTCGTTATAGTTTACAATCGCTTTACACAACTTTCCAGAGTTTTATCATCGCATGTTTGTTTACAACAACTAGCATGCTAACGGCACACTTCCTGATTAGATGCAGACGGCAGAAAGCACTTAATGGTCTCATTTTAAGCCTAAGAGTTGCTCTTACAGTGTACCAGGGCAAAACAAATTTAACTTAATTTGATGAAAAATATCGGGTACCGCCCATTTAAATAGCCACATTCACCTTTGTACTAGTTTGGTCCTGGTTTGAGTCCAGTTTGAGTCCAGATGTAGACTTGGTTTGGTCCAGTTCTAGTCCTTGTTTATTTCTAGATTGTGAACACACACTATGTATGAAATCATATTCATTGTATCAAATAGAAACATATTTAACAGTGTAACCAAACTTGTAATACAGTAAATATAGTAAACTATAATTCATAGTTAGGTGGTACATAACTACTCTTCTTTGAATATTATTTTGGCTCTAGCTTGGATGTTATATGAGTGTTTTGCATCTGTCCTAATTGTTATATTTACATGTTTGTGATTCTGTACAGGTGATCAAAGAGCCACCTCCTCCACCCCCTCCTGAGCCTGTAAGTTAACACAATTGGAATACTTTACTTTTCATATTTAAAGTGACACTGTAATTCTACATGTATGTACCACAAAATACTCCCTACCTAAATCCTATGAGCCAATAAAGCTTCTTATGTCTGTGCATGTATCACTTTTATTATAGGAATCCGATGACGATGACGACGGCCTCCCCAAGAAAAAATGGCCAACCGTCGACGCCTCATATTACGGCGGCAGAGGCATCGGCGGGATCAAGAGAATGGAGGTGAAGTTTAACCTGCCTCTCCATACCACATCCATGGATCATTATGCTACACAAGCCTATAATCTTGTGGTTTTGGCTGTCTGTAGGTGCGCTGGGGTGGGAAGGGATCCACAGAGGAAGGGGCCAAGCTGGAGAAACCCAAGAACGCTGTGGTGAAGATGCCCGAGCAAGAGTATGAACCCTACGAGCCCAAACCCAAGAAACCTCACAGCAAGAAGCCGCCGCAGAACCGGAAGTGGTACACGCCTATCCGGGTGAGCACTATAAGCACCATCACACGCCGCCACATGGGGTCACAGGTTTCAATTACCAAAGCATTTGCAAACATTTAAATACTTCTACATGCAGGAATTTGAATAATGGACATAGTTTGCGTTATGAGATATATTCTGACATTGAGGGGGAAGGCTACATTGGAATTTTTTGTATTCTTAAATGAACAGGGAATTTCTTAACATGACTAAACAAGCGTGATAACAGTAACTTGTCAGCTAGAATAAAAGGGAGCAAAGGATCAATGAAAATTCCACTTTTTTTCCCACTGTTTTTTTCCATTGTGAACAGTTAATGGTATATTTTATTTATAAATGACTTAATATCATATCATCCAAAGATTTAAAGCAGACATATTATTCAAAATTGACATTTCAGAACTTTTAATCATGTTATAGTTGTTTACCTTTCTCATTTACTCTCTCAAAGTTGTATTTGCTGAGCAATCTTTAATTGCCATTTCTGTTCTCCATTTCTGTCATTTTAGTACAAAAGAAAAACAATCACACTAGGGTGACATGCAGTTTTGAAAAAAGGTACTGCACTACTATTGACTATTTGCCTATAGTAGTACTTTAGTTTGGAGTCATCTCAAATCATTTGGAAAATAATGAAGGTTCTACATATCGGGCCCAAAATAATCAACAGTCATTGGCTATTGGTTGCTCTGGACCTCAAACAATCGATATCAACATCCAAAATCAACATCAAAAATCCATAGAATCCTAGAATCCTAGAAGTTAGCAGTGGTTTTGTTACTATTTTGTTACACAATCCTCTTTATAGTAGACGTTTACTGCTCTACATTCTTGCATTGCTGCGTTAATAGTCTTAAATTTTTGAGGTGTGAACCCACAAAGGAGCCTGGAAAACCCAGCTGGAAGTTCACTAAAGACAGTACAATAATTTCACTAGTCAGCAGAGAAGACTAAAGGCTGTTGTGGACATATTTATGCAGTCTAATTAGTTGCATAAACCCCAAATCCAACAGAGCCCCATAATATATTCTGGAACATAATTAAAGGTATTAGATCTGGCGTCAGTCCTGTTTGTTGTTTTATGACACAATGAAGCCCTTTGTGACAACATAGGCAGTATTCAGGAGTGTACAGTAGGGCTACTCACTGCTGTGGAAACAGTATGTGCAGTATGAAGGAGAAGGACAGTGCAGTACAGTTAGCAGGCCAGTCAAAGTAACACTGAGTAAGTTTACATGAGAGGAAGAGGGTCACGGATGTGTCACTGTGCAGACGATGAATACATTATGTGTCATGATCCTGGTGTAACAGTGAACGGACTGCTGGTTTACCTAGAATGTAGAATGTAGAATTTTTTTCTTAAGGGTGTTTAAAGATCCCATGACATGGTAATTCTTGATGCTTTTATATGGCGCCTTAATGGTTCCCTAATACTGTAAATGAATCCTTCTTCAAAATCAAGACTCCATGTACACAGTCAGTCCAAAATATGTCTCTGAAACACTTTATTATTGGCGTTGTTGCTTCAATACAAATGAGGAGGACAGAGATAGGCCATTGCAGCGGGTGGGGATGTGGCCAAACTCTCCGCTCTTTCCTCTTTGGCGGTGCGATGTGCGCTGGCTCCACTTCCGCGTTTAAGCGTGGAGGAAGATATGAGACGATTTCCATTGAAAAATAAACACATTTCCACAGAAAATAAAATTAAACCACTGCTGTTTCAGAGGTTTGGAGGCTCGGATAAAGGACATCCGAGCATGGAAACACTCTCACGTGTCTCCAGGCAAATAAAAAAACGCATCTCGCAGTGCGTAGCTCGTTTGCGGTCCAAACTCTATGGCCATGAGTTCCATAGACGGTGGGTAAACATACAGACGGGGGGTGGACCTGCATTTGCATTTTTCCCTGAATGTGACGTCAGAAATTTCCCTTGTTCGGAATTGCCCGTTTGGGCTGCGGAAAAGGATCGCAAATGCTCAATTTACACATTTCGCAACTTTTAACCATGGGGGGGGGGCCCTAAACAGGGTAGGGGAGCTCACATTAACGTTCAAAAATTTCATGCCATGGGACCTTTAAAGAAACATTTCTGGTGGAGGGTCTACCCTTTTGTCTCTTTGTCTCTATGAATGTTATTGCTGGAATGTTCCAAAGGATGGCATTAAACGTGTCTATTTCCATGGAGAAAAGAAGGTGACAGGTCAGATCTGTGAAGCGGTGATGGTGTTTTTAAAAGTATTTTTAAAGCTGATGAAATAAATGCAAGGTGTATATAAGTTCAATGTCATATTATGGAACATTTCAGGCGAAACAAGCAGGTAGCTCAGAAATGTTACACAGTGTACCTTTAACTAAGGGCTACATATTTAATTTTCTTACAAAACGTCATCAAAAATAATGCACACAAAAGTTTAATGAATACAAAAAAAGTATTTCCTTTAATCAAATTCAAAGGCCTACTCTTGAAGGGACATTGTTTGCAATAACTGTACTAAACTATTGTAAGTTTAATGTCATTGAACATATTACCATAAAATGTGTGCGTACTACACCCACATCCATGTGACTTTGACTAAAAGTACAAGTCATCAGACAGTTCCACTTTTGGTCATATTTCTTTCTTTCCCAGAATATTTGTTTGCCCCAAATTGGTCAATAGCAAAACACAAAGTCACTTGAATAGAATGAGTAGAATTTAGAAAGAGGAAATAAACTGAGATGAGTTGTTAGCATGCTAATTCTGTCTTATTGCGTAATTATTGTTTATTAATTATTTGTTTCCTCTTGTTCAGGGTAAACTGGACGCCATCTGGGCTCTGTTCCGTCGCGGTTATGACCAAGTGTCTCTGATGAGGCCTCAACCTGGAGATCATGTGAGTTATACTATGTCATATGCTCTTATGAAAGACCAATGATATGTTTTATTTGTGCTCCACTGTGTTTTTAAACTCACTAGAATCATTTGGATTGTTTCAACCCTGGAATTACAATGTGGAGTGGAGCATTTTGAGCTTTGGAGATGGAGACAGACTAATCATAAAGAATTACTCAAACATGTGTGAATGAAACAAAACACAACTCCGGGTTTGTTTTTGAGGAGGTGAGAACATTATAACATGGCTAAAAGCTCACAGGAGGACCTTTAATTATGTCTTTGGATTTTAATTATGTTTATGGATTTGCCGTTTTTGAATCTTATTATTTGTTAGGAATTGGCTCCACACACTTGCTTTTGTTTCATGTGATAGTTCCAGTATTTTATAGTTGAGATATTAACTATAAACCAGGTCAGATCTGATAATTAAACAGCAAATTCCACCACAGAATTAGAAAAACCTGTCCGCTAGCTCATTTTTAAAATACAAGCACCTGGGACATAAAAATGAAAACATATTCGTACATGAACTGGAACACCATCTGAACCAGCTTCGTCGTAATCCTAAATTTACAATTGCAAAATACCAACTCCAGCCATAAAGGGTCTGTCTTACGAGGGCCATATGAAATGTTTTGAGCCTAACTATGAAATTCAACTGGAATTAATTTTTTAGCTATTCATTTTTCAACATAGTCCCCCTTGTGGTCCACACACTTCTGCCAGCGGTGCTGCAGCGCTTGGATCCCTGTTTTGTAGAAGGTTTCATCTTGGTCGTCAAAAAAGTCAGTTACAGCAGATATGACGTCATCGTTGCAATCAAAATGCTTCCCAGCTAACTGCTTCTTCAAGTTTGGGAATAGATGGAAGTCTGACGGCGCTAGATCAGGAGAGTACGTTGGTTGGGGAATGAGTTCAAAGCCACAGTCACACACTGTTGCAATGGCAACCACTGACTTGTGGGGTGGAGCATTGTCCTGATGGAACAAGACACCTTTTGTTAATTTTCCTGGATGTTTTTTCTTGATAGCTTCCCTTAACTGCCTCAAAAGATTAGAATAATACTCTCCATTGATAGTTTGGCCCTTTTCTAAATAATCCACGAACACAACACCCTTTGCATCCCAGAAAACTGATGCCATCACCTTCCCAGCAGACGACACCACCTTGGCCTTTTTTGGAGGTGGTGAGGAGGTGTGTTTCCACTGCATTGATTGTTTTTTTGTCTCAGGCTCAAAGTGGTGGACCCAGCATTCATCCATAGTCAGAAACCGCTCCATGAAATCATCTGGACCCGCTTCAAAAAGCTCTAAATTCTCCCTTGACATGTCCAGCCGAGTGCGTTTCTGATCAGGAGTCAGAAGGCGTGGAACCCATCTTGCTGAAACCTTTGTCATTCCAAGTTCGTTTGTCAGAATATGATGAACTCTCTCCTGAGAGATGCCAACAGTCTCAGCTATGTAACGAACAGTCAATCTTCTATCATCCATCACCAGTTTGTGCACACGGTCAATGTTTTCTGTGGTGGTGGCTGTTGATGGCCGTCCAGACCTCGGATCATCTTCAATGCTCTCTCTACCCCTTTTGAATTCAGCTGCCCACCGTTTCACTGTAGCAAAAGATGGAGCATCATCCCCTAATGTTCCAACCATATCAGCATGAATCTGTGTTGGAGTTAACCCTTTCAAAGTCAGATACTTGATAACAGCACAATACTCAACTTTGTCCATTTTCAGAAATTTTCACAACCGTCAACTTTCAAAGTCCTGTCTCAGCAGCAAAACACACAGCAACTGAAAATAAACTAGGTAGTTAGTCATCAGAAGAGCTGAAATAAATGCATGCCAAGTTTCATTGAGTTTGCATTATTCTTTCATAGTTAGGCTCAGAACTTTTCATACAACCCTCGTAAGTAGGGCTGTGACCAACAACTATTATTTTAGTAGTGATCAGCAGTTTATTTATTTATTTTATTTAGTTTGACCAATGAAACAAATATTTCAATGATTTTTAAACAAATATGTGCTGAAGTATGGTCTAAATAAAGGCATTTTGATTTAAAGGTTCTATATTTCGTAAAATGGATTCTTGAGAGTTTTAAGCCATGTTATACTGTAATGTTTTACCTGGAGTTGTGTTTTGTTTGGATCAGAAAATAGCGTAATATGGGCCCTTTAATAATGCCATTGTTATATAAAGTCTTTGGCGTCTGTCGTACAGTCTGTACTCCTACTACAATGATCAAAATCCGATTATGAAAAGAACATTTCAACAGTTAACATTATTACATTATTATTCTGATTAATCACTGCAGACCTAATCTTGAGTTTTAGAATGAGTTTGTAACAACTCGCAACCACTAAACAAAAAATGTCAAATTCTTTTTTCAAAACCACTTTTTCTGCAAATGCTGTATCTTTTCGTCCTAACCTTTCGTCATCCTGCTTGGGTAGACAGAAAATAAATTGTAGGTTTATTGCAGAGGAAATGTGGCTATGATGTATTAGGTTTTGGGTGTGAGTGAGAAAATCTGCCCTGAGGGAAGAAACACTCTCATAAACCCATTATTGTGTCCAGATTTGTTTCTCTAGTCACAGATCACACTTGCCCATGTCTCCTCTGCACGCGTCTCTGGTCGTAATGTTATGAGCTAGCTAGCATTTCTCTTGGCTAATGTCCATCACATCAAGCCAAAGTGGACACATGCTTTATATTAGACATCGCAAAGTGGAAAGAAAGCAGGGAGACACATCCTTGCAGGTTGATATGTCAGTTTTTATGTGTTCTGTTGCTTGCCCTGCACACATGTTTTAGGTTTAAAGACCACACCCATTTTTAGTAGGGAGATTGATGGAAATCCATACAATGTGTATGTTGCTACGATGGCTACAATATTAGCTTACCACCATCAAATGTGGAATGAATGAATAATGCTCTGTGAAGCATCTTTGAGTGTCCAGAAAATATATAAAACTGATGCATTGTTATTATTATTATTATGCTGGTGCTAGACATTACGCGCCAGATCAGACAGGTCACCACTTGCTTGTCTCCATTACCATGGTATTGCTATGCCTGGAATGATTCACACTACAGCATTAGATTTAAGTTGATGGTCCTGTGTGAGAGCCCACTCAGAGTACAATCTATTCTGAGCAATAAAAACACCTGTAATTGAATATATTTAATTCAGTGAAGACACTGATGTCTGCATCATGGTTACACTACCAGGAAAGTGACATAGTGCACCTTTAAGGTTAGGTCTATGGTTTGGCTTTCACAGTGTCTTGTAGTGAGTGGATTATCTTCTCTGGTAAATGTATTTCACAGTTTTCAGTTCTTTTTCATGACTAAGAGTGTGCTCATTGGACTTCTTTTCCCACTGCAGCAATGTCTTCCATCATCATTTGTGGTTTAGTTACCCGGCAGCAGAAACATCTCACTGTCCCACAGGCCTGCTCATTACCAGGGGGTGTGGAGTTTTGTTTCAAAGAGGCTAAACAAAATCATTCAACCTGCATTTTTACCTGAAAAGTTACATTTCCTGCCCAAAGGGCTTCAATCTCCACCTGAATATGTGCCAAAACATGAATCTAAACACACAGTATATCTCACTTACACTCGGCCTAGTTTAAACGATGAATTTGTAATCATTCTTGCTTGTGTTTAGATCATTATTCTTAATCAATACAAACGCCAATGTGTAATTTCACTATATACACAAAACTATACAAAATTAGCTTAAATCAACAACAGCTTAGCGCCTTAGAAAGTGATGCATTTTTACATATAGACATCACCACAAACATTAGCCTCCATTCTGTCTGCGGTGTCTGCTGTGCTCTTAAACTCTATAGGCACACATACAGTTCCTTACAGCTCTGGTTAAGAAGGAATGCTGTAAAGAAACTATATAAAAAAGGGGGATTTGTCCACCAAGTCTGAACACTTGTATTCCCACACTCATCTCCAAGGCCAATGAATTTTAGATATAACTGTAGGGTCAGATTCTAACTGATACTAAAACAAGTATCAGTATCAGTCAACTAGAAACTCATTTGAGCAGGTATCGGTACTAAAAAAAGTCACATTCACAGGACAGAAATGAACCTTTCCTGAAAAGATTTAGAATGTAGTATGCTTGTGTGCAGGCTGATTTTGGCCTAGTCTGTGTTTAAAGGAAATACACTGCACTAGTATGGGTTAATATTAGATATCAGCAAACACTTAAAGTCAAAGTATCAATATCGGTGTCGAAACTGAAAAAGGAGGATTCCTGTTTAAAACATCAGTAAATTTGAAATTTAGCAAATAACAAAAATCTGCCATCAAGATCATATCATATTTTTACATTTAGAGAACTGAGCTATTTTCCACTTTTCACTGAAACCATTTTGTTTACACAGAAAAATATTTGTACTAAATCCTGGCTATGTCAACATGACTACACTGCTAAAATTATACTACATTTGATACAGTAAATTGCAGTTGCATAACCACATCCGTTATGCTGACATCATACGAATGTCAAAGTCATTCTACAAGGGCTCTATCCTTGTGAACATCCATCCTGTTCACAAGAAGTTGATTCTCTCCTGGGAGGTAGGTCTAGGGTAGCACACACACACACACACACACACACATGGACTCTCATAAGCCTAAGGAGCTGTAGATCTGGGGGAGTGAAGATTGACAAGACAAGCAAATGTTTAATATAAAAATACAGCTTGGATCTAACTCTCACATAGGCTGCTGCTCAGTGTTTTAAGAAAGAAAACACCTTTAGATACATCAGTCAGGCTTTATACAGTGAATTATGGAAGGGAAGTGTCAGTTGCTCACTGTTGTTATGGTTTGACGCAGTTTGAACCAATAATTTGGTTATTGGGCAAACACTAGCATGAAAATCTGTGTATATGGAGTATGTTTCTGGAGCAGCAGTAATGAAGTAATTTAGTCATGTACTGGTGTTAAAATGAATACATTATTTCTTAATATTAGCTAATGTTAAATTGACATCATCCAATTTTTTAAATAATTTTTTAGAACTGATGTTAGCCCCACCCACTTAGTCCCTTCTCTCACTCATGCTGAACCCATAGACTGTATAAAGAAGTGGACTAAGCGAGTGTGACGTCACCCACAGCGTTTGGCGCCACTCAAATGAAGCTCGCGATGCCAGCGGTTACAGGGACGGATTTGAAGTCAGACTCTATACAGTAATCCCTCATTTATCACGGGGTTAGGTTCCAGAAATAACCCGCAATAAGAGAAATCCGCGAAGTAGGACAACTTTATATTTTACAATTATTATACATGTTTTAAGGCTGTAAATGCCTCACCACACACATTATACGCTTTTCTCAGACTGGAATTAACCTTTTCTCACATTTGTCTCTCGTTTAAACACTAAAAACGTTCATAGATTTTCAACAAAATGTATTAATAGTGATGCGTGGGGGGAGACACGGCTCCGGAAGCCCCGCCGGACGCGCGAGGAGCATTGCCACGTCCCGGGACGCGACGCGCACCAACCCCTTGGAGAAGTGCGCGACACGTGCACCCCTCATCGTGGTCAAATCCGTGACAGAGCAGCACGACCAGTGCGACGCCGCGCGTACACCAGGGCTGCGAGCATGAGATCGAACTGCCGCACCTGGACCGCGTGCTCTCAGCCCGAGCCAAAAATCAGCCACACGAAACCAGCAAAGAGCAGTTTAATCCTGGTTTAGACCTGGTCCAGTCCTGGTTTAGTCCAGGGCCCGTCCAGGTTTAGACCTGGTTTAGACCTGGTCTAGACCTGGTTTAGTTCTGGTCTAGACCTGGTTTAGTTCACGTTTAGTCCTGGTCTGGTCTCTTAGCCAATCAGGATGCAGAACACAATGTTACACTATAAAAAAAAATGTTACACTATAAAAAAAATCGAAAAAAAAAAAAAAAAATCTGCGAAACAGCGAGGCCGCGAACAGTGAACCGCGATAGAGCGAGGGACCACTATATTATAAAAAGGACTTTTTTAACGGACAAAATAGTGAAATAAAAACACCAGGGTAATGTAGAGCGGGTTAATATAAACATTTTAATACCAAAATGATGAGGCTCACAGCAGCAGGTACAGAGAGAGGGGCCACAATATTCCAATGTAAGTCAATAGGAGCCAGGATCAGGAAGAGCCTGTGTGAACTGTGTGAAGAATGTGAACTTCCTATCTGGAATGTGGCGGCTAGTGTGTTAGCCATGTCCATTTATATATACAGTCTATGGTTGAACCATGACAGAGAAACAACTGGCATTTCACAGGTCAGTTGTTTCCACATGGTTCTCATCCAACAACATCTCTGATTGGATCAAATCTTTGAGAAAGTCTTTGGGAATATCTAGCAAAAAGTATGCAGTGTAATTTTTATCCCCAAATAGCTGCTTTTACATTACAGGCTAACGATATGGAAAAGGCATTAATGGACTTGAAATATAGGTACTTTTCAAGTCAATTGAGGAGAAATAGGCAAAAAGCCATTGCTCTAATATTTTTTTTTTTTTTCAGCCTTCTAGCTCAGTCACATAGTAAAAAGGCTCTGCTAGTCCTGGCTCAGCTCATACTTAACACCTAGCATAGGAAAGCAAACATTTCCATTATATACTAGCTTATTTTGACATTGCTAAGAGTTAGAAATCTGATCTTTTTTGATACTTCTAGATGCTAATTTACTAGCTACACTGAAAGAGTAGCATCCTTTGTGTATTTATCTTTCCATCGTTGCCCCTTCTATTACATATAATCTATTTTCTTTAATGCATAGCTCAGCACAGCTTCTATAGGCTTTATGCAATTTCATGTTTGGACTTGATCTCCATGTCTCTGCAGTGCGCCTCATATTTCACTGTCCACATGTATTTTCATTTACTCTGGAGAACAGTTTGTGGTTTGCTCAAAAGGGGGTTCAAAGTTTAGTAGGACAATGCTTTAACAACATGTTGCATATGATTTTTCAAACATTTGTTCTTACTTACAAATAAAACATCAATTTACATTCATTTATCTCAACAAACACATGAACTAGGAAGGTAATTTGCAAATACTGTAGCTTCCTAGTGATTAAATGTCTTATATTACGCAAACGCCATGTTAGAACTTTAATTCCCTCCTCAAAAACATACCTGGAGTTGTGTTTTGGTTCACTGCCATGTTTGAGTAACCCTTTATTTTTTATATTCTCTTCCACAATTTGATGTCATAAAGAGGCAGAAATTAACTGCTACCTTTTGCGTAGAGATTGGCGATTCCAGGTCTTAAATTACCCAAATCATTCTAGTGAAGGTGTATGGAGTTTAAAAACACAACGGAGCACTTCCTGTATTACCACATGACTTCACAAGGTGTGCTTTGCCTTTGAGAAATGAACTCAGGCTAAATATGCAGAGTTTTTGTGTTAAACATGAATGAATGAAGCAAAACACAAGTCCAGGTGTGTTTTTGATGAGGAAGCATCATTATCACATGGAAAAAACTGCATTATATTTGCCCTTTTAATGGAGAATTAACATTTTTTACAATCTGAGCCTTATTTCGGTAATAAAACAAGTTGTTTTACTCACCAATAGCACTTTGGTGTCATTTGGAGCACTTCCGGAGATGTTTTAGATTAGCGATATCCGTAACGTGAGTTCTCGGGGCACATGTTTGCGGTCTCCAAATAACACAAACTTTAGCACTTTTCAAATCATAGAAGCTCAATGTCTTAGTCTACACTTTTGTTTGAGTCAAAAGTGGCCTGTAATCCGAGATTTAGCCATAGTTTCGAGGAGATCAGGAGGCCAGTGCGCATGTGCGGAGTCACAGCTTATTTCGCAGATAAGAAGACGCAACTTTTCTGTTTGCGAGTGACACATGGCAGAAGATTCGGACTTTGAGGCTGAAGAGGACTTATGGAAGACTGAGGACTGAGGACTGAAGAGGAGTATAGGGATGAGGAGACAGAATGGATACAGAAAGAATGGTCCAAAAGCTTTACGTTTGGGTCCCGAGAGCTGAGAGCGAAATAAACTGTGACTGCTCACATGCGCACTGGCCTCTTCATCTCTCTATGGCTAAATCTCGGATTACAGGCCACTTTTGACTCAAACAAAAGTGTAGACTAAGACATTGAGCTTCTATGATTTGAAAAGTGCTAAAGTTTGTGTTATTTGGAGACCGCAAACATGTGCCCCGAGAACTCACGTTACAGATATTGCTCATCTAAAACATCTCAGGAAATGCTCCAAATGACACCAAAGTGCTATGGGTGAGTAAAACAACTTGTTTTATTATCAGATTGTAAAAAACGCTACTTCTCCTTTAAGTTATAAAGCGCACGTTATACATTCTGACTTTCGTATTAGAAAAGGCAATTTCTGAGGTAGCTTCAGCCCCCTGTGAACCTAGCTCAGGTTGTGGTTAGAATGTTCCACAAGTAACCATGGAATGAAATGTGATTCTTCCTGAGCAAATTCATACCGGCTCTGCAGTCTTCCTGTGCTGTACATGTAATATAGGCTCATGTAAGGGGACATTATCAGAGTCACATTCATACAAACATACAGTATAGGCAGTATATTATATGCTGATATATTATTGATAATAAATAATAGCCTAAAGTGCATTATGTAACTTTGCTGGTTAAAGGGATAGTGCGTTTTTTTGTTTGTTTTTTATGTGAATCTGTATGGCGTCCCCTTCAACAGTGTTTTGCATTAACACTGGCTCACCGATGACAGTGTCGTCTGGGCCCAGTTCTGCTCCGGTTCTGTAGCTCACGAACGTAGGTCTGGTAAGTTAGCGGGGACATTTAACAAAGCTTGTTTTTCTTCTCAAAACAACATTTGTCCAAAAAGTGATATATTTGCGTCACAAACAGTTGTCCGCGAAAAATTCAGCAGTCTAATTCGCATGGTGCCATTTTCTCTCGAGTCGTATCACTGCGCGCCTATTAGTTATCATTAGCCTGTTCACTTGTAAGCAAATGTTTACCGGCTTTACCAAGAATGTTCATATATATATAATGAGCATATATATTTTGCATTTATTCAATTACAGGTGTTTTTTATTTTATTTTATTGGCAAACGTGCCTCATACTGTGGGCAGAATTGCCTCTTCACAGATCTGACTGGTAACTGTATTATTAATGGGGGTACTCAGAGTGCAATTCAACTCTTGTTTTCTGTACTTGAGACAAAAAAAGTTTGAGAACCACTACCATAGAGACAACAAGGTGGTCTACCCTCCACCAGACACAAAGACTAAAACATCACATATACTTGTAGCAAAAGTACAGTAAACTTGTATATAATACAAAAAGGTAAAACACAATGTGTGGCGTAATAAAGCTCAAATGGTGTCATTTAAGCAGCAGTGTCAGTGTCCTTTAAGTGTCCTTTAAGCAGCAGTGTCATTTGGGGAGGGAGGGCAGGGCAGGGAGAGAGTTCAGGATCCTGACAGCTTGGTGGATGAAACTGTCTCCTGGTCTTTGCTCTGAGGCTCCTCAGTCTCCTTCCTGATGGCAGTAGACTGAAGAGGCAGTCTGGAGAGGCATTTTGTGATATTTACATTTGTGCATTGATTTCTCCAGGGTCGGTGCATAAACTTCACCAGAGTAAAGGATGAGTCCACAGCCAAAGTCCCGCCCCGCACCCCGAATGGCGCCCCCTGTCCTCCTCCTCCGGACTATACCTCTGTGCCACGCAGTGCCAGCCCTCCCTCCAGAGCGCCCCCGTGTGGTCAGCTGCCTCCAGGACCTCCTCCCTCCCGCACCCCTCCTGGTCTCCCCTGTGGCCCGCCCTCTCGGCCCCCGCCCACCCTGCGGCCCTGAGCCTCCGCCTGCACAAGCACAGGCTTCTCTCACAGACTATGGAGGTAACTGTGGTCCCACTGCTAAAGACTCTGCTACAGGCCAAACATAAGAACTATTACATTTAAGAGTGTCAAGTCACAGGCATGAAAATTTCAGAATCATTTTACAGATGAAACGCTCATCATGGGGTTAAATTACAGTTCTACAATTCTATCATTAGGACCACTATATAGGATCAAATGTGCTCATGTGTGACTTGGCATGGCTGCACAAGTTGAATTAAGGGAATCTCTTGCAGAGTTTGCTTTTATAAGATCACAATTGTTGCTGGACAGCAAAGTTTGTACAGACACTAGTCCTCAGAGAAATGTAATGGAGGATTCCATTTTTTATTGGTATCAACTACTGATGTGCAATTGAGCTAAGTTTAAATAATCAGATTTAAACAAAGTTGGTTGTATTGCATTTGGCCATTCTATGATATTAATGGTTAGTTTTGATTTGTACTATTACAAAATTTACAGTCATCCAGCAACTTACAAACCAGTGACCCCTCGGTAAAGAGCACATTGATGGTGATAGATGACTGATCTACCAATCAGAGACAGGGAAGTGTACAGAAGTTTTTGTATGGAACGGTGTTGCAATATATGATTTGTATGAAATCCCTTTGTGAATGAAATGTTGGATGTTTTTGAGGCTTTGGGTTTTTGTCTTGTATTTGTCCATATTTCTTGTAGTTCAGCGTTAGAACAGTGTTAGTGTCCTGATGTCCTTATGGGAGGTGTCTCTGCACATACTGCTGCTGTAGCAGACTAACAATGGACTCAGGATAGATTTCAGGTAATGGCTCTCCTCACATACACAACCCTGCCTTTTGTCTTATTCATATATGTTCCCTGTATCACCCATCAGTCACAATGCAACTGCAGGGCAGTTCAACCAACTTTTAATTTATTCTACTCCCACTACACAGAGGAGAGTACTTGAATATTGACAAGGTGTCCAACCAGCACCGGACACTGTGCACAGAATCAGAAAGTCAATAAGCCAGTAGTGCCTTCTACAGTCTTCATGTTAGTTTATGTACGTCACTCACATGCCATGTAGTCCTGTGATACATGCCTCTGTATGGTCCCACATGTTGAAGCACTGCTAGCTTTAGGTACAAACATTTGGCATACACTTTATTGGAAATATATGTTGTTTTCAACATTTGTTGTAATTGACAAATAGTATTGATTGTCAATTAAAGATTGATCAGTAATATGTATCTTCATCCTAAGATGTTTATGTTGACATTGGTAAATAAAAAGTTCAGGTGTCTTATGTTAACCCAAGTTTCTACATGTATAAACAGCAAACGGAAGCAAATGAAAGACGTATATGTTTACTTCTTCTAATTGATATGATTTGTTACTTTCTTAATAAACTTTGGCTTACAAGCTTCTTTGAGACTGTCTTTGCTTTCTCCATTAATACAACAGAACATTAGGTTAAATAGGCCATGAACCTAAGAAAATGAGTATATTTTCAGGAGCCTGTGATCACTATGAGCATTCTTGGTTCCATTATGAGTGTTATGTTATTTGAGAGAGACTTGTTTAACAGCACAAATCAGCTCAAGTGTTATAGTTCCAACTATGTCAGTTCTTTATAGTCAGGTTGTTTAAAAAAAATAAAAATAAAAAGCTCACATTGAAGGTGTACTATGTAACATTTCTGATGGAGGACCTGTCAGTTGCTTGTTATGTTATTGCTTTGCCTGCAACTTTCCAAAGAATTGCATTAAACTTATCAGTCTCCATGGAAAAAGCAGGAGACACCACCACATCAGTTTACAGGTGTAAAGAGGCGACCCTACTCACAGACCGTTTTAAAGGTATTTTTGTGCAATAAAAACCCAGAACTGAATAAATACATCGTATAAGTTATTGTGAAACATTGTTGAACATTCCAGGCAAAGTGATAGCATCTCCATGGTGGCAGACTCCCAACCTGAAAAGTTACACAGTGCAATTTTAAAGTCTAATTTGAGAGACAGCGTCAAATAGAGCAGTGCTCCAGTTAGCTTCACTCACGTAGGGTGTTGATGACAGTTGATCAGTGTAAATCATCATCAATATATCAATACCATGTTTTGTTGACGTCAACCACAGACCTCTAGATCGTAAAAGAAGCCTTTCTTTTGAGTTATCCCAAATAGATATCCCTGATTTTGACAAGTTACATGTTTTCAAACCTAAATACTCCTTTGCTTGTCATTTATTCCACTGACTAACTCCAAATAAAGTGTGTTTTGGAACATTAGCCCAATGCCACGCCTTGTTCTCTTTGCTGATGAGGAATAAAATACCCTCCACAAACACCCTTTCTTTCCAGGTTCAAATGAGTTCAGCCAATCTCTTCTCCTCAAAACATTCTACCTCCCAAATCTCCAACCCAGTCACTTTGGGCAACCACGGGATCTTAATTTAAACACATCGATAAGCACGTAGAGCGTTGTGCCGAACTATACGGGTGAATACAACCCCAGGGCATCTCAAATCAGCTTTAAGTGAATAAATTGCGAACGGATCCAGATGGGTAATTACTGCAGAGTCCGTGTTTTTCCCCTGTGCATGCGAAGGAGAGGAGGATGTGGGATGGTTAAAAGGGTGGGCAGAATTGAAAATATGGAGCAAAGAATGGACTAAAGGAGACAGAAAATCAGCCACTGCCAAGGGCTTTTTCCTGCAGGGCCATCACCTCCATGGAAGTCTGTGCTTTTGGTGGTGGGCTGGTTGGGTAACGGTCTAGCATGCAGTGATTTAATTGAGGACAACAGTGTAAAACTAGGCAGCAGAAATGAATTTTTGACCAGATCATCATGTCTTTTATCAAGTTTTGGGCTTCTAATACTCAATGGAGCTTAATTGTGGGTGGGTATGTCTGGTTCTGGAAGTGAAATTGTCGTTATTGTTCTCATTCTCTACTCCTCATTTAAAACAAAAACAGCACACCTATATAAGTTTAAAGGAACAACATGCAGATGGCTTCAAAATGAAAATGTGATTTTTACTGCCTGTATCAGAAATGTTAGCATGTAGGCTAACTCTCATGGGTTTGCCTCTCCTCAGGTCTGATCTGCAACTTGGCCTTGGTAGGTTGTGTACCCTCCATCAGATATTACATATTTAAAGTAGTCTATTAAGTCTATTCAGGCCTATAATATAAAAAAAAAACCTTTAAAACTATAAAAACTATAAAACTATGAAAAATACGCCATCTTGGTACAGGGGTTCCATGGTCTAAGGCAGTGCTTCTCAAATAGTGGGGCGGGCCCCCCTGGGGGGGCGTGGCGTGATGCCAGGGGGGGCGCGTATGACCCTGGGAAACATGTTTTTTTGCTGTACTGTACTAAAACTAAGTATAATTGCACATCAACAACAGTAGTTGGCAGTGGCGTTCTCACATGCGATTTACGCACAGTCTCACCATTAACAGAACATCCTCTGTCACAGAAAAAACACGTATATTCCACTGAGTCGTGTCCTTTAGTCCGACAGAAGCTGACGCATCAGTGGCACAAGGAGAGAGCTTTTTTTTTCAGTGCTTTTAGCTTATGCAAATGAGGTGGTTTTAAGTTTCATTTCTGTAAAACGTAAACAAATGTGCGCAAAGCTGCATTAAAAACACATTAATATTTGAGTCCTCAGTGCAGTCTTTGTTGTAAGTTTCTTTCTTTTTTTTTGTTTATAATGTTAATAAAAGGATACAATGGTGTTCTAATAACAATTTTCTAGACAAATAATACTATTTATAGTCGCGCGCAGGAAGGGGGGCGTGAAATTTTTTCTTCTTCCTAGGGGGGGCGTCACAGAAAATAATTGAGAAGCACTGGTCTAAGGTAAAGTTTTTCAGAGTATCAGCGAGGAAAGATGCCAGATTTTTGCTTGGCAATGAGCGGAATAAGAAGATGAAAGAGCAAGGCATAACATTTCATAGGTTAAATTTTATTTTAAAGGCCTATGGTACTAAGGGCAAATCCCATTTCTCATTTCTCCCCTTACTCCTTGCCTCTTGAAGCTGAGCAAGGGGTAGGGGTTGAACCCCTACGAATTGGGACACCCCTTCAACAATCACATACGTCATCAGTTTGTCTCCGCCAGCTTTTATGTAAGCAGACGCGACAAGCTTTTGCCAGAAATCCAACATGCCATCTACTTCTTTGGTCATGGTAGCAGCCATCTAGCCAGTGCCTCTGAAAAATGTTCATTTGGAGGGGTATATAGCCCTACGACTTCCCCTGCCCCTCTGCCATAACAGGAACTGAGACAGGGGTAGGGATCCCTACACACGATTATGCAAGACAGAGGAGTAGGGGAAAGTGGTATGGCCAAGGGGTGTAATGGGATTCAGCCTAAATGTTGTGTTTTTTCAACCCAGACTGACTGAACCCATGACTAAACCAGGACTGAACCAGGGCTGAACCCAGGACTGAACCAGGACTGAAGGATGGGGGGTATCGCTTTATCCCAGATCAAACAGTGAGAGATACAGGACTACATTCATACCATGCTCCATACAACTGTACAACAATTCACCCTTATGTAACAGATAATACTGCCTACAACTGTATAAAAACAATCTTAAGTAACAAATAACCTTATGCTCTGTCAATCAGTATATTATTGCACTGCCGTTCTTGTCTCCTGTATATTTTATTTGATATTTTATTACTTGTTTTTCTATTTTATTTTAATTTGTACATATACACTTATTATTTTTATTTTTATAATTAATGTCTCATTTGACACCGGACTCTTGCTATCTTTCTTGCTATTCCATCTGTTTTTGTTGCCCTTGATTATATATTATATTTGATGAGTGAGCTACTGTACCCAAATAATTTCCCTTGTGGATCAATAAAGTTTGTCTCAGTCTAAATTAAAGATTAATGTTCATTCATTTAAAGCAACATTACCCCTGTACCAAGATGGTGGCTTTGTTGATGCATTTGTTACAATAGACAGTGGTCGTCAATGCGAGATCTACCGTTCTATATCTATCTATGCTACAGACTTTGCATTTGGACGATTGACCATAATGAAAGGTCACTCCGTTAAACCTTTCCACTCGCAATATTCCATACACACTTTTCACTCCAAAACAAACACGTGTTTTTGTTACACTAACAAAGGCTACATAGAGATGACTGTGGCTTTTAGCTGCTTTAAAGGTAATTCATGCTAACAACAGTCTGAGCCTAGAGAAGATTATACAGACTTATTAAACTGGAGCTGAGCCACATCACAACTAAGCTCTTCTGTTCTGTGTGAGAAGTCTGGGTCATGGCTGCACAGACAACACTTGTGGGGAGTGAATTCTTCTGTCAACCACTGTAGAATTTAGCATAACCGCCATCCAAACATGTCATTATAAAGGCAGGTACTCATGTTACATTTAATTCAGTAACTTTTTCATCAAATTGAACTTCTGACACCATAATTTCACTCCTATTTGAGTAATATATCCGACAGTGTAACAGTACTCTTACTTGAGAAAAGGTTTTGGCTAGCCTACAACAGACCAAATATTAAATTATTTGAATGGTCTTTCAAATGTGATTTTGTTTTTCTCAGTTTTGTGTCTATCCTTTGAAAATACCAGATCAGATTTTGTGCATTATTTTTGACTTAACTCCCCAAATACGTTTTTACTCTTACTTGTGTAATTTCTTGGTTCTTGGGCAACTAAATTGTACTTTTACTTGAGAGATATTTTCAAGTAACTTTTCAATCACAATTAAGAGTCATGCATCATATAGGCTTCTCAAAAAAAAAAAGTTTAGTTTTGAATTCTGAAAAATGTTTATTGCAGTTTTTATATTTAGTAGCTAGTTTGTTTATTGCAGCGTTATATATTTTGACGCCCCAGCCTGAGGCCCATAGGAATGTGCTGATGGCTGACTCCTTGGTCTTGGACTCATGTTACCACAAAGTCTGAACCTCACTGACCCACCGTGCACGCTTACATGCACACACACACACACACAGTATTCAGCATTTGTCATTGTGCCTGTATTTGGATGCCCTGGTTACCATAGTGACTGGCACATTACAAACAGAGCTGTGGAAAGATGGAAAGCTGTCCAGTAGGCACAGTTGTGATTTCTTCTGCGAAAGAGAAGTTGACTATTTGACCATACAGGAAAGAAATAGTGTTACATTTTATACCATTATTCTCTATAAAAGCAGTAATTAATATATACATACTGTTCCACCCAATTGGTGTGCTTTAGTCATCATATATGAGGACAGTTGTGACTAGAAGGACATCCGGCATTTGGCAAACCTATAGAGGCCCTTAAGTCACCCCAAAAATACCTTTTAGGGGACTTTTGCCCTGGTTCACACACAACTTAATCACCTATAGCTGGAAAAATAAAAAACAAATTTTTTTTCTTTCCAGAAATACATTTTTTACCCGGAAAGCCCCAAGCTCTATACAAAAGAACTGCCGACTCACAGTGTTACCAGCCAGGGTCACGGAGTTCACCGAGTTCGTAACAATTTTTCATTGTGTGCCTAGACACATCTGTTTAATTCACAATATGTGTTTTTCTCTAATTACATCACACACATGCATGTGAAGATTCAGCTGCGAAGGATCATTTGCCAGCCACAAACAGATCCAGAAATGCTCCGTTCTTTGGTAATAACAATCATGACAATGGCACACATGTTGTTTGGTTTCTCTGTATGGGTCCAATTAGTCGTGTGCTATTTCCTGGTTCCATACACACTGGAATGTATCACACTGTTATTATGTTATTATTTGGGGCATAGGCGGGTACTGGTTTTGGGGGAGTGGGGGAGCAGAGGTGCCAGCCAACAGACATGCCACTGCTTAGGTTGGGAAAATTGAACAGATTCTTTGTTTATTACAACTGATAACTCCAATCTCCCAGCATAATACACATTAATATAGAGAGATGTTATTATAAGACATATAAGAGATACATAGGAGATGTTATGACTAGTTGAATTTTTTTATTAGTCAATCAATCAATAAAAAAAATGTATAGAGCTTTACAACAGCAATAACTAACTAACTGAACTCCTGTATGCTTCCCATATACAGTAAGCATTCAAATATCTAAAATCAAGTCCTATTCAAAACAATATGAAAAAGTGCTTTACAAAGACATAAATAAAACAATATCAAGATATGCAAAATAAATATATATGTTTTTTTGAGAGGGTGTATCAGTGAGGTAAACTACAAGGGTGTTGTTTAAGCTCACTGTTGTTTATCTCAGGCCATTTAAGAAGAGAATACACTTTAGCACTGCTGAAGTTGGAGGACACAGCAGGACTCAAACCACCAACCCGACACTGTGTTGAGTATAATACTTCAAACCATCAACCATTTAAAAATATTTTATGAGGAAAGCTTTTAGCTAGATCCATATAAGTTACACCACAGTAACAGATCATGGTAAATCAAATTAACAAACCAATTGTGGGATGTTTGTTCTATACAATTCTACTTTTATATTGCAAAACACAACACATGATAGTTTGAAAGTGTTTGGGTGCCTTTTATTTAGTTTATTAAAGGTTTAAAGAACACATATTGGATTCATGGGGGCTGGTGCATTGTGTTCTGGGCGGCAGATCTGCTTGGACTGCTGCCCCCGCAACCCAGAAATGGAGAAGCGGAAGAAGATGGATGGATGGATATTGATTTTTTGAGCTTTCAGCCATGTCAGAATATTGTTCCCTAATTAAAAACACACTTGGAATTGTATTTAGCTTAAGTCAGACTGGTTTCAGTAATCTGTAAAAAGTCCTGAACCTCACCACACATGTGAATTTTGACAAGATTGTGACGTAATTAATGTTTAGACATGATTATGCTATTTTTTGGTGTATGTTATAATCTTGTTTCCTCATCACAAACATAGCTGGATTTGTGTTTTGTTTCATTCACACATGTTTAATACACAAACAACAGAAAACACTCTGTTCCACCTTATGATGTCATGTTATAATAAGTTCTCCACTGTGTTTTATAACTCCATACACGTTCACTGGAATCATTTGGATAATTTCAAATATGGAATTCCAAATCTCAACAGAACGAAAGGTAAAAGGAGCTGTAAACTTGAAAACTATCAGTACATGACGTCACAAAGTGGAACAGAGCATTTTGATCTTGATATGAAGACACCCTAATAATCCAGGATTTCATATGTGCGAATGAAACAAAACACAACTCCAGGTATGTTTTGAGGAGGTAACAACATTCTAACACGGCTTAAAGCTCACAAGAGTCATGATAAAAGGAGAAGTTCAATTTGTCAACTGGACAAAGTTTGTTTGGTTGAAAACGTTTCGCCGCTCATCCGAGAGGCTTCGTCAGCTCTGGTTATCGAGCTGGTTAGACACTGCTTATATCTAGCTGCCGGGCGGCGCTCCCTACACTGAAAAAGCTCTGAAAACGATCCTCCTAATCTAGAGATCGAGACAGATTAGGAGGATCGTTTTCAGAGCTTTTTCAGTGTAGGGAGCGCTGCCCTGCAGCTAGATATAAGCAGTGTCTAACCAGCTCGATAACCAGAGCTGACGAAGCCTCTCGGATGAGCGGCGAAACGTTTTCAACCAAACAAACTTTGTCCAGTTGACAAATTGAACTTCTCTTTTTATCATGGATTCTACCTGGACGACTGAGGGACTTTTCACGCATCACAAGAGTCAGTTTTGGGTAATACAGGGTAATATAGCTCCTCCCTGCAGCTAGATATAAGCAGTGTCTAACCAGCACTCGAACAAGAACTGACGAAGCCTCTCGGATAAGCGGCGAAACGTTTTAGACCAAACAAACTTTGTCCAGATGACAAAGTGAATTTCTACTTTTATCATGGATTCTACCTGGACGACTGAGGGATTCTTCACGCATCGTAATATAGGACCTTTAAGTTCTAAATCATGAAATAAAAAAGTTGTTTATGTGTAGCTGTTGTTTGTGTAGCAGACAAAAATAAACTTCTGTAACAATACTGGTAATAATCTCATACCTGAATGACTCTTTCCCTATCTATAAGAACACATCCTTGCTAATGCTAATCTATACTGGTGAGCACTTCCTGTTGTAAACATGTCGACGCGTGGAAAACTGACTGTGCCGCTCTGGTGCCAGCTCTGCTCCTGGGCCCTGAATGGAATTACAGTTCTGTGATGCAAACGTGGCACCGCAAACCCAAGCGCCCCTTACCCCCACCTACCCCCTCTCCTCCTACGCACCCCTCCTCTCTCTCTCCCGCCCTCTCTCCTCTGCCAAAGCTAACACGACCAGCCAGACCCCAGGGGCAACTTGTGTGGCACTAAAAGAACAGTCAGAGCGCAGGTAACGTGGAGGTTTTACAGCGCCTCCAACCAGGAAACGGGAAGAGCAGTGAGGGTAAACACAAATCACAGCATGTCTCTTACACATATGGAGTTGGTTGTGTGAGAACTAGAGCCACAAACATGATGGTAAAGGGGATTTTTCAACATACTGGCAGTTATCGGTTATGGGGTATAGATTCTACTCTGTGCTATTACTTTAAAATGACTTTGGTAGAAGTAAGAAGCAATAATATTCAAGTAAAGAGAAGAGAGTATGACATTTGAGGTGGTAGATTCACTTTATAACTAATACAAATTGAAACATTAAAAAATATTGCATTTAATTTATTTGACATTAATTAATGCAACACAAATATTTTTATTTACAGTGGGATGGACAGAGTGTTGTTAGCTCAGTGTAATATTACTGCTATACTTTTGAGAGTCAGATCTCACATGCTAAGCGGGGTCAGGCCTGGTTAGTACTTGGATGGGAGACCACCAGGAATACAGCCTACCACAGTAGGGCAGCAGTGCTAACTGTTTGTCACATCTTTATATAGAGCTTTTCCACTTTCAAGTCACCCAAAACGCTTTACAACAAGGAACCATTCACCCATTCACACACACATTCACACACCGGTGTACGCAGACACTGGGGGCGAGGTTAAGTGTCTTGCCCAAGGACACAACGGCAGTATTCATCTGTGGGAGCTGGAATCATTCCTGCTAACCTGTGGGTCAGTGGATCGGACCGCCCAACCACTGATGTCAAGAGCGGGATTTGAACCGCCAACCTTTGGATCAGTGGACAAACGCTCTACTAACTGAGCTACTGCCGCTGCTGTTGTTGTGCTCTTAAGCAGGACACTTCACCCAAATTGTCTAGTATGACTGCATTGAGTGAGTTAGTGATTTGTGGTCAGAGGGTCTGGTAGTGCAGATTGGCAGCCTCACATCCGTTAGTCTGCTCCAAGGCAGCTGTGGCTACAGTAGTAGCATACCACCATTGAGTCTGAAATGAATCATGAACATAATTTTAAAGCGACTGAGCCTCTGGAAACTGCTATAAAACTAATGCATCATTAATTTTGCAGTACAGTACTTGATCTCTCCTCTATTGTGGAACACCAGACTATAGATGCGTGAAGAGTCCCTCAGCTGTCCAGGTAGAATCCATGATAAAAGGAGAAATTCAATTTGTCAACTGGACAAAGTTTGTTTGGTCGAAAACATTTCGCCGCTCATCCGAGAGGCTTCGTCAGTTCTGGTTCTTGTGCTGGTTAGACCCTGTTTATATCTAGCTGCAGGGAGGAGCTCACTACATTGAAATAGCTCTGAAACTATCTCAACTAATCTGTCTCTTTTGTTTTTTGAATTTCTCTGGCGTCTAGTATTAGCATATCTATTCAGCCCTAGGAGGAGCTCACTACACTGTTTCAGAGCTATTGTATATATAGTGTAGTGAGCTCCTCCTAGGGCTGAATAGATATGCTAATACTAGACGCCAGAGAAATTTGAAAAACAAAAGAGACAGATTAGTTTAGATAGTTTCAGAGCTATTTCAGTGTAGTGAGCTCCTCCCTGCAGCTAGATATAAACAGGGTCTAACCAGCACTAGAACCAGAACTGACGAAGCCTCTCGGATGAGCAGCGAAACATTTTCGACCAAACAAACTTTGTCCAGTTGACAAATTGAATTTCTCCTTTTATCATAACACCAGACTATGTTTAATGCTTAACCTAATTGTGCAGATTTTCTTAAACTTCCATAGTCTGTTGAAATGGCAAACAATTTACCAATAGTGTAAAAAAGTATTAATAAATGTTTTATAGAAAGTAATGAAATCCAGTGAGATGAGATCCAGTAAAGGTATGTCAACAAACGAGTGTCTGGAGGTAAACCGAGGTGGATGTCTCATGTAGTGGAATGGGCTGACAGACACTTTTGTAAGAACACACAGAATACAGGATTACACAAACATGCCTGAAAGCAGTAAAACCCAAATCCATGTAGGCATTTGACTGGACTAGAACATTATGACACTCTCAAAAGTCAGTTTTTCTCATTATAGACCCTTTAAGGATTTCACGTATACTTGATTTTCCATACGCAACAGCCAGGACACCCACCGTTTGTTTAATCATTTCAGTCTGATCATGCAGGATTTAAGTATAGCTATACTTAAATCCTATCATCTTACCGCACTGTTTTATTCGTTCACAAATGTAATGTAGGGGAAGGCTGTGCCCTGTGTAATTTTATCTGACATTTAACAACAATACAAAGTCATGATTATATAACTCTGGGGCTGCATCCAAACAATGGGGTTTGGACTGGGAGCTACCATTGGGTAATTATAGAGGCTCAGAGATCAGGTATGTAGTGTGAATGTGTTAAACAAATAAAGAATGACCACACATCAGGAGGCTTTATCAAACTTTTCATCACCTGGGCAATACAGCACTTTCAAACCAAAACATTGAGGTTTTTCAAAATGCCTGCAATTTCCAAGGTAGAGGTCAGCACACATATGACTCATCAGAAAAATTACAAGTTTTTTTTTATGTTGTAGTAACTTTGGTGGACACATTTGAGCTTCTAACCATGCTATTAAGTTGTTTATGCAATAAAATCAATAGTATTACTTCTTGTATTTGGTTGTATTTTGTAACTGATGGAGGATGTCACCTGCTTGTCTCCATGGAGATGTTATTGCTTTGCTTGGAATGTTCCGCAATATGGTATTAAAGGGCCCATACACTATTTTCTGATCTATGTTATAATGTTTTTTCTTCATCACAAATATACCTTTAGATGTGTTTTGTTTCATTCACATGTTTAACATACAAACCTTGAATATTTAGGGAGTTTTTTTCTCATAAAAAAAAACAACAACAACACACACTCTGTTCTACCTTGTGATGTCATGTGGTAATACAGGAAATGCTCCACTGTGTTTTTAACTCCATGCATCTTCATTAGAAAGGATAATTTCACCCCTGGAATTGATAATCTTTACTGAATAAAAAGTTAAAGGAGAATTAACTTTTTTTTTTTAACAATCTGAGCCTTATTTCGGTAATAAAACAAGCCTTAGCGCTAATATTGCCCCGAGCGGTCTCCAACTAAGATAAGATAAGATAAGCCTTTATTGATCTCACACAGGAGAAATTTACTCGCCACAGTAGCTCCAGGACATTAGGACAGGAGGGAAAAAAAGTGCATGCAGGCAGGGAGGGGATAAAGTAAGTAATAAATAGTACAAATAGTAATACGTAATAATAATAATAATGGAAAATAGTAATAATGATAATAGTAACAACAACCATCAACATGAAAAGGAGGATATTGCACGTCTGGCCTATATGTTAGAATTATACAGTCTGATTGCAGTGGGGATGAAGTATCTGCGGTAGCGCTCCTTCTTGCACTGGGGGTGTCTTAGTCGGCTGCTAAAGGAGCTGCTCAGCTCCTCTACAGTCCGGTGCAGAGGGTGAGAGGTGTCGTCCTTAACGGACATGAATTTGGCCAGTACCCTCCTCTCAGCCACCTCCTCTACACGGTCCAGAGGACAGCCCAGGACAGAGCTGGCCCTCTTAACCAGCTTATTCAGTCTTTTTCTGTCCCGTTCTGTGCTGCTCGGGGCCCAGCAGACGACAGCGTAGAGGAGAGCAGAGGCCACCACAGAGTCATAAAAAGTCTTGAGCAGAGGCCTGCTCACTCCAAAGGAACTCAGTCTCCTCAGGAGGTGGAGGCGACTTTGGCCCTTCTTGTACAGGGCGTCAGTGTTGTGGGACCAGTCCAGTTTATTGTTGAGGTGAACACCCAGGTACTTGAAACTGTCCACAGTCTCTATGTCCTGCCCCTGGATGTTCACCGGTGAGTGAGGTAGTGGTCTCCTCCTGAAGTCCATCACCAGCTCCTTTGTCTTACTGGTGTTAAGGCACAGGTGGTTGCGCCCACACCAGTCCACAGTCACTGATGACCGAGCGGTACTCCAGCTCGTTCCCCTCAGACACACAGCCCACAATGGCCGAGTCGTCGGAGAACTTCTGGAGATGGCAGCTGTCCGTGTTGTATGTGAAGTCCGAGGTGTATATGGTGAAGAGGAAGGGTGAGAGGACAGTACCCTGGGGGGCCCCCGTGCTGCAGACTACCACCTCTGACTCACAGCCGCGCAGCCGCACGTACTGTGGACGGTCAGTGAGGTAGTCGATGGTCCAGGCAGCGAGATGTCCATCCACTCCCGCGTCCTCCAGCTTCCCCTGCAGCAGCGCCGGCCTGATGGTGTTGAAGGCGCTGGAGAAGTCAAAGAACATGACTCTCACAGCGTTCCCGGCGGTCTCAAGGTGGGTGAGCGCCCGCTGCAGAAAGTAGATGACGGCGTCCTCTACTCCTACGTTTGGCTTGTAGGCAAACTGCAGCGGGTCCAGGGTGGGGCTCACCACAGAGCGGAGGTGGCTGAGGATCACCCTCTCCATGGTCTTCATGAGGTGGGAGGTCAAGGCGACTGGTCTGTAGTGGGCCGGTTCCCTGGCGTTTGTTGTTTTGGGAACCGGGACCACACAGGAGGTCTTCCACAGGACGGGGACCCTCCCCAGGCTGAGGCTCAGATTGAACATGTAGCAGAGAACCTCACAGAGCTGGTCTGCACAGGTTCTCAGCAGCCTGGGGCAGATACCATCGGGTCCTGCGGCTTTCCTCTGCCTGAGTCGCCTGAGCTCCCTCCTCACCTCGTCCGGAGTGATGGAGAGGGGGGGGGACTGGGGTGGACTGCGGGGTGGTGATGGTGGGGGGTGGAGGGGGGCTAGTGCTGGGTTGAGTCCGTGTGAGGGGGAAGGGGGGTATGGCTACTGGCCCGGGAAGGTGTGAAGAGGAGGAGGGAGTCGGC
This sequence comes from Paratrypauchen microcephalus, assembly GCA_036785185.1. Lineage (NCBI taxonomy): Eukaryota > Metazoa > Chordata > Actinopteri > Gobiiformes > Gobiidae > Paratrypauchen > Paratrypauchen microcephalus. Next base: position 449,856 of record JAVJIX010000126.1, read on the forward strand.
AGAGGGGCAGAGGGGGTGGGGGGCGAGTCAAACCTGTTGAAATAACAGTTTAATTCGTCCGCCCAGCGCTGATCGCCATCAGCTGTCCCTCTGCCACTCTGTCCAAAACCAGACATGCTCCTCAGTCCTCTCCACACGCCCCGTGCGTTGTTTTGGGCCAGCTGCACCTCCATCCTCCTCCCATAGTCCTTCTTGGCCCGTCGGATCCTCCACTGAAGCTCTCTCTGGACCCTTTTCTGCTCCTCTCTGTCCCCTGAGTTGAAAGCCCTTTTCTTCTGGTTCAGGAGGGCTTTAAGCTCAGGGGTGACCCAGGGGTGGTTGTTGGGGAAACACCGTACCCTCCTGGTTGGCACAGTGTTCTCCACGCAGAAGTTGATGTAGTCTGTGATGCAATGGGTCAGGCCGTTGATGTCGTCTCCATGAGAGTCTGTGAAAATGTCCCAGTCAGTGTTCTGGAAACAGTCTCTCAGACTCTCACAGGCCTCCTGAGTCCAAAGCTTCACAGACCGCTTCCGCACAGGTTCTTTCCGCCCCCTTGGTGTGTATTGCGGGAGCAGGTAGACCAGACAGTGATCCGAGCGTCCGAGCGGGGGGAGGGGGGCGGAGGTGTAAGCGTCCTTGATGTTGGCGTAAAACAAGTCCAGAGTCTTATTGTCTCTCGTGGGGAAAGTGACGTATTGGGTGAATGTGGGGAGAGTAGTGGAGAGAGATGTATGATTAAAATCCCCAGTGATCAGAAATGAGGCGCGCGGGTGACGTATCATCATATCATTAACGACGCTGTGGAGCTGTTCGCATGCTGCCGCACCATCCGCCGATGGAGGAATATACACACAGAACACAATAATGTGTGCAATTTCTCTGGGCAGATAGTACGGCCGCATACCAACAGCGAGCAGTTCAATGTCCCGGGTGCACAGCTGGTGTTTTACGTGTACATTCCCGGGGTGGCACCAGCGTTCATTAACGAAGAAGATAAGTCCTCCTCCACGTGTCTTCCCGCTCCCCGACACGGTCCGGTCCGCGTGCCTCATAGTAAATCCGTCCAGCGAGATTACATTGTCCGGTATATTCCCATTTAGCCATGTCTCAGAAAAGCACATCAAACTGCAGTCCCGGAATTGTCTCTGATGTCGTGTCAGCGCAACAAGCTCCTCCACCTTGTTGTTTAACACTAACACAAACTAACTAACACAAACTTTAGCACTTTTCGAATCATAGAAGCTCGATGTCTTAGTCTACACTTTCGTTTGAGTCGAAAGTGGCCTGTAATCCGAGATTTATCCATAATTTACAGCTTTGTGTTTCATGTTTGGGTCCCGGGAGCTGAGAGCGACATAAGCTGTGACTCCGCACATGCGCACTGGCGTCCATTTTGCACAAAATAGGACCTTTAAATGGAATCTTTATTTAGCACCAAGCTGGAAGATCAGCCTATTGTGCATGAGAACAATATCAACCTTTAAATCCCTTTAAGTCCTACCACTTCCACATTAGCGGGAATCACATTAATTTCAATGGAGAATTCAAGAAAAGTTTTATGGTTAAGATCTGATATGATTTAGGTAAAATGCCCAATGTTCATGTGCACCTGGTCAATAATGCGAGAATTTTGTGTGAGGCTTTAAAACAGCTTGGTAATCAGTATAGAACTTATTTGAACTTATTTTACTTATTTTTCAATTTTTTTCTGATTTGCAAATATACACTTACTATTTCTTATTTTTATAATTATGTCTCATTTGACACCGGTCTCTTGCAGTCTTTTTGCTATTCCATCTATTTTTTGTTACCCTCTGTTATATATTATATTTGATGAGTGAGCTACTGTATCTAAATAATCCAACATAATCTTTAAGTCTTTAAGTTAAGATTGGCAGCCACATGTAAAATAATACAACCTGAATAACGATGGTGGCGCCCATGGCAACTTCTAGAATAAAGTGAATTGATACTTTGCATGGACATCATGCTGGGGGTGTTCTACATGTATGTCTATTGGCGTAATGTTCGGCAATTACCATGGTGACACAATTCACACATAAGCAAACACAGACAAAACAGTTTAAGATAGTCTGAAAACTTACAAAAGACAAAAGAGAACAAATACAAAATGGATTTAAACATCAGGAGTTTGATTTAAGGAGTTTGATTTTCAAAAAAAAGTGAGAGTGACTAACTGAAAAAAAAAACTGCGACTGTAATGTTATGTATGTGTGAGATGCTTGTTTAAAAGCACAAATCAGCTCAACTGTTGTACTTCCAGCTAAATCAGGTCTTTCTGGTCAGATTATGTTAAATTAAAGCTCAAGCATCACACCCCCAGGGAGTGTTGACATCAGCAGCGAAGTATCAGTACCAGATTTTGTTTGTTGATTGCTAATCAATAACTAGACACCTGGTTCTCAAACTAAATCACTAAATGACTTGGAATGCCCATAAGAATGTGCAAAACAGCTTTCCAATCTGATATGAAAACCATACTGACATACATTTTGGTCCCTCTGTTTTGCGGTTTGACTATGTAGGTCAGAGCTAATCAAACCCGCGTGTCAGATGTCATGTTATAAAACTGCTAAGTGCTCCTCCACAACAGGATCCAAATATTTACATAGAGAATGCAGGGGGGACAGTGACATGACATGAATAAACTGTATTTATATGGCCCTTACAAATGAAATCCAGATGACGCTAATGGGACGCAGGACTGACAGCGTGGCATGAGAAGAAGAGCAAGGAAAAAAGGATAAATCATAGTTCCGTACAAGGTATTAGCAATGGCAGATGTTAATGATTTACGTCTTAATCATAAATTTTTTATTTTTATTTTTAATGTGGCCATAAATGGACATAAATGGACATAGCTAACCCGCTAGCTGCTGCCTTCCAAATACGAAGCGTGCATGGACCTGCTTCTGGTTCCATCGATTTTGGATCCAATTGACTTAACATTGAAAAATTGTTGCCCCTCCCTCTGTAACTGCTGCTGTGAGCCTCGTCATTTTGGTCTTAAAATATTTGTATTAATTGTCTGTACAAATAAATTCCTATTCCTAATATGGAACGTGCGCTTTGTGCTACAATTTTGTATGAAAAGCGCCTTATAAATGTTTGATTGATTGATTGATTGAATATGGAACGTGTCCATAAATGCTAGCCTCGTGAACTTCATTTGACTGGAGCCGAACACTGTGGGTGATGTCACACTCCCTGAGTCTACTTATTAAAGGGATATTCCAGGATTTTTGACATGGGGGCTCATTTCCGAGTTAGCCAGAGTGCTGCAGAGATGTGGAGACACTTTTTAGTGAATTTCATGCAGTCCTTCCAGCTGCAGAGTTTTCAGTTGCTAGGCTAGCGCAAGTCAACGGTAAATGGTAGCCGGATTTTAATCAGGCTTACCCACTCCATAGTGCACCCAAAACAAGTCAATTATAACGCCAGACTGTTGATGTAAATGTCTATGTTGATGGAACAATTTTAGAAATATAATCAACCTTGTACTTTAAAGGATTTATGTCCTTATGCAACAGCGCGTTTTTTCCCCCCGATCTACCTAGGCATGGGCGGAGTGATATCACCTTGCAGTTAGGTTTCCAGCTGATATTTGTTTACCTTCAGCTGTCGTCGTTAGCCGTAGAGTACAGTAGCCTCCCCTGTTCTACAATCCAGACATGGCCACGTTTGGAGGTCTCCCCGATGCTTGGAATATACAGACGAAGAGTTGAGAGAGATGGATGTTGAAAGGGCGAGAGAGTGTCGGTGCGTTAGCCCCCGCTACAGCTACAGAAAACCGGGTTGTTGCATTGTTCGTTGGAATGAACGATCAATGCGGGGCTGTCTTTTCAGTTCCGTGCTCAACATGAATGTTCACGGGCTAGCAACAACTTTATGAGCGTGCATGCCTTTTGACCAGCAGGATAACATAACGACAGGAGCAAGCTTGGGTAAAAAAGGTACAAACCTGTTCTTCATCACGGGATCTTGCGCTTGGAAAGACAGATGGTACTGCAGTGGTTGTCAGACTAAGCTTTCCAAGGGATTTGGTGTCATCTGGTCCGAAATGATCACTGCAAATCTTCTGTTTATGTAGCGTCTCCACCGGTGTGTTGATGTCTAAGCCAGCAGCTACAAGCCACAGTCGAGTCCTTTCTAGATCGTGCACCGGAAAGCTGTGAAAACTTTGTGGTGCCCACCTGCGGGCTTTATTTGTACATTTTCGAAATGCACACTGATACACCATTTTGCCCGGTAGTTCTTTTAAAATTCACCTCTTCACTCTGTGCTCTTCCCTACTACAACTTTTCTCGCTTCTCGGTTTACGTGATTGGTCACTTCACAACCAACTAGAGTAAAGTAAAACTCCGCTGCTGCTGCGAAGCTAGTCCCTCAGATATGGAATGATTCATGCTATTCGCAGTCAGTTTTATTTCAAAAATTACTCAATCAACAGACATTTACATCGACAGTCTGCCGTTATAATTGACTTGTTTTGGGTGCACTATGGAGTGGGTAAGCCTGATTTAAATCCGGCTACCATTTACCGTTGACTTGCGCTAGCCTAGCATCTGAAAACTCTGCAGCTGGAAGGACTGCATGAAATTCGCAAAAAAGTGTCTCCACATCTCTGCAGCACTCTGGCTAACTCGGAAATGAGCCCCCATGTCAAAAATCCTGGAATATCCCTTTAATGCAGTCTATGGGCCATACCTGTTTGTCTATGCCTAATCTCGTCAGCTCTCAGAAGCAAAGCAGGACCAGGCAGTGCTTGGAATACAACGGTCCAACGGTGCTTATAGTAGTAATTGTTGTTGTGTTCTTAGGCAAGACACTTCACCTTCATTGCATAGTATGGATGTGGTGTGTGCATGAGTGTTGGTCGTGGTCAGAGAGGACGATGGTGTAGATTGGCAGTCTTGCTTTTTCCTCTTCACTTTTTCACATTTTTACAAACAAATCTATCAGTTCTCCAAAGGCATTCAAAACTTCAAAAACAACATTTTTATTGATACTTTGCAGCTGATGTCATTAACATTACCTTGGCAGGTGATGTTAACTGTAGGCTCGACTCTGTCTACAGCTTTATTACTACTTACTTATTACTATTACTATTATTTAATTTCTCTCTGTCCTTGCTGGAAGGCGGCTGCTTGTTTTCTCGCTCCCTTATCTACTGCTCTGTGTCTGCGTGCCTTTCTCTTGTTTCTGTCCATATTTCTCAGAATTCTAAATTATGGAATTGATAAGCGGGTCCCTCAACGCAATTGTTTTTTTTTTTCCACAAAGAAATGTGGGTTCGGGAGAGCCGACCGGAACCATTTACTATTTGGATTTTTGATGGCGGGACATCTGAATTGGTCCGGGGGATGTTTTCTGATCCATCGCAGAATTGGGATGCCTGGCAGCAGACAAAGAGCCCCAGAGCTGTCGGCTGTTATTTTACACCACAGTGGAGCCGTTGAAGACCAGGGAAGGTCTACATCAGAAGGTGACACAGATTGAGGAACTGTACCATCTCCAATCTGTGGATACCCCACTGACGTTCGGATACCATCACGAATATGGTTGTGGAACTGTACGAAACAAGCAGCTCAGTCCGCAATCATCTACGCGCCAGGAGGGAGGACTGGAGAGTCTCAACACCCCTGCTTGGTGACATGAAGTTGGGGACTTTGCAGAACCAGGTCTCGGACTAATTGCCCGTTCATCTGAGTCCTAAAGTGAATGGATTATGCATTTTCCCCTAATTAATTATTCTTCCGGAATCTCTGCGACAACGGGATCCTTTGTTTTTGTGACTCTGTTCTCGCGCACTCAACAGTCCCATGGTCACAACTGTGATAACAACGGCTCACATGATCATGCTTCCCAGGCCTTTCTGTGTATGTTCTGTGGGGAGTTTGCATGCATAGTCTGGGTTCGATCCCCGGGTCGCCCGAGCCTTTCTGTGTGGAGTTTGCATGTTCTCCCTGTGTCTGGGTGGGTTTCCTCCAGGCACTCGGGTTTCCCCCATCAACCCAAAACATGCACCAGGTAAAATCCTCCAGCTGAGGTCCTGACCAAACTGAAGCAAGAAGATCATGGAGATGGTCCCCGGGCGCAGTAATGTGCTGCCCACTGCTCCTAATAACAGGATGGGTTAAATGCAGAGAAGAATTTCTCCTGTGTGAGATCAATAAAGTCACTTCTTCTTCTTCTTCTTCTTCTTCTTCTTCTTCTTCTTCTTCTTCTTCTTCTTCTTCTTCTTCTTCTTCTTCTTCTTCTTCTTCTTCTTCTTCTTCTTCTTCTTCTTCTTCTTCTATCCATGATATCAAAAGAACATAACATAAATTGGCTAGGTCACGATGACATGTATTTATAAAAACACTCTGCCCTCTCACATAGTCTGCCGCCTCAGTTTGCCAACTGTATTTCCAAGCAAAAAAGACCTCACTGTTTACCTTTCCACTGTATTACGTCATATGTGTTTGTGACTACTGTGATTGTATCTGCATTTACTATTCTGTTTATGTTCTTGTATCACTGAAGAGAGAGGCGGGATGTTAGCACCCCCATGTCGGCTGCTTTAAGGTCTATGGACCCGTCCATTTCCAAGTCTTCTCGTTGTTTACAATGACAAATAAACGTTTCCATTATTACTTATTATTACAAGACTCTCAATATTACAGTCACAAGGTAGACAGCGTTAGCCAACAGTGAAAATCGAACACCTAAACAGGACCATGAACACTGATTGATCACAGGCTTCTGAAAATGTGTTGTTTAAATTCATTTTGTATTTAATCTTAATTGTTTTGTGTGCATTGTATCACCATGGTAACTCCTAAACATTCTACCATTAGAGATAGCCTATATGTAAAACACTCCCAGCATGATGTCACTGCATAGTATCACTTATCTCCAAGGCCAAGTTCACTTAACCTGCATGTGATAACAATACCTCTGTCAGCAGATTACACTATGAAGGGATGTCCTCCTTACGGATCCTCTGGACTAGGAATGGACAACTCCACATGGTCGGTATCCAACCAAATGTTCCTTCCAAGTGTGCCAGCCTTCACCTACACTTTCACCTCTCCTTGCATCCTGTCCCATTAGCCAATGAGAGCGCTCCTTCCCACCTGTATTGTGGTCAAGAAAGAGCCTGACTAAACCAGACTGTAGCTTAGGGGGCTAACCCGGGGCCTGCAGCGTATTAACAGCTAATATGAGGTAGACTTTCCCACAGTGCAGGGAAAATGAGGGAGCGGTCACCTGGAGGGCACACAAGCATTACAGATCAAGTGTCAGACTTTTGGAATAGTCTAGAAAGTATTAAAGCAGTATTAAATGTTCTTTGAACAGAATTCTTGCAATCATTTTAACTATAAGTATAAAGATAAAGACAATTTGTGTTGCTGTTTTGGAGATATTCTGATTCCAAGATCCATGTTATTGCTTTGCCTGAAATGGTCCACATAGCATTACATTTATCTATCTTGCATTTATATCATTAAGGGTTTATTATTGACCAAAAAAAACCTCGAAAAACATGCATTCTTACCAAAAGCAGTCTAATCTCTTTGCAGATCTGACCTGCTTGCCTCCTTGGAGATAAACAAGTTTCATGTGATGCTATTGATACTTTGCAGCTGATGTCATCAACATTTCCTGGGGGTGTGGAGCTAACTGAAAGCACTATTCTGTAATAAGCTGCCCATACAGTCCAGGATTGAAAGCAATGCTGTCTAATTGTGCTAATTGTGCTTTTGCTATCATGCCACCAATTTCTAACTATTCATCACCGTAATAGGCTTTAATTGCTGAGGTTGGATATAAAAAGTGTTCTAACAGACCTGCATTTCCCACACAATATTGTTTTTTTTGACTACATATGTTTACAGATCTGGATTGCGCAAAGTCATTTCTCAATTCCTTGGACGAGTGGTCATCCGAACAAATATTTTTTCTCATTAAAAGCTATTACCGAGAATCTAAAAGCCAGGCGTCTGCCAAGGTCAACAATTCTCCTCATGTTAGAGAAAACCACAAGTTCTCATCTTCTACTGGTCATTGGCTATTAATTATGCTGTAAAACCACTCGCTGTCTAAGAAGGTAATGGTTTCGACCTTGGGCAAAGCTAGATCCTCCATCAAAAGTAGTTTATGTATGGACGCAAAGCTAACTGTGGTATTAATCTTTGGCAGGAAGTTTGTGGAGCTTCAGAGTGTGCGTCATGATGTATTTCCATATCAGTCCGTCTTGGAGACTTGAGATCTTTAGCAGAGTGAAATTTTGATCCACTGTGGTTGATCAAAAGGTTGTTCCTATTAAATTCCAGGTCTGACAAAATGTAATAAATCTGAGCAAGTCTGTCTGGGCAACACCGAAAGCAGAAAATACTTTAAGGGATTGTACAAGTGTGTTTTCCGTGTATTCAGGCAAACTCGTCTCGCCACAGTCCAGATACATACGCAGTTCTTGAGGTCAAAATAAGTCAAGATCAGTTCATATTATTTTAAACTGACTTATTTTTAGACTTTCTTTTCTTTTTCTGTCTTTTTTAACATTAAACAGCTCTAATTGACATTTATTCAGTTACATTTGGTTCAAAAATACTTAGAAAAACAGGTATTAAGACTGTGAGTGGGCTTCGCCTCTCCACAGATCTGCCCTGTAACTTGGTCTGGTTTGGTCTCCATGAAGATAGAAAGATTTAATACAATACTGTGAAACATTCCAGACAAAGAAATCACATCTCCATGGAGAAAAGCATTTGACGAACCCTCCACGAGAAATGTTACACAATGCACTTGATTTATGGACAAAATAACAAAATAAAAACACCAGGATTATGTAGAGCAGATTAATTTGAACATTTTAAAGGAAAAGTAATATTTTTTACAATCTGAGCCTTATTTCGGTAATAAAACAAGTTGTTTTACTCACCCATAGCACTTTGGTGTCATATGGAGCACTTCCGGAGATGTTTTAGATTTGCGATCTCCATAATGTGAGTTCTCGGGGCAAATGTTTGCGGTCTCCAAATAACACAAACTTTAGCACTTTTCAAATCATAGAAGCTCGATGTCTTAGTCTACGATTTTGTTTGGTCAAAAGTGGCCTGTAATCCGAGATTTAGCCATAGTTTCGAGTAGATGAGGACGCCTGTGCGCATGTGCGGAGTGTGCTCTCAAATCCCGGGACCCAAACATGAAACGCAAAGCTGTAAACTATGGATAAATCTCGGATTACAGGCCACTTTTGATTCAAATGAAATCGTAGACTAAGACATCAAGCTTCTATGATTTGAAAAGTGCTAAAGTTTGTGTTATTTGGAGCCCGCACGGGGCATATTACATGCTCGGGGAATATATTATATGCCCCGAGCTATGGCTAGAAGTCGCGCTAGGCTATCGCAAATCTAAAACATCTCTGGAAGTGCTTCATATGACACCAAAGTGCTATGGGTGAGTAAAACAACTTGTTTTATTACCGAAATAAGGCTCAAATTGTAAAAAATTTTACTTTTCCTTTAAGACCAAATGACGAGCCTGACAGCAGCAATACAGTAATAGAGTAGAAGTGGCACAATTTTTCATTTAAACGTTAATTGAAGTCAGACTCGATGGAGCCAAATTGCCCCCATGCTCACTTCCTTTTCAGAACAAGTGGCTACCAGGCTTCCGCTGTCCTTTTATAGGCTGCATATTCTAATGTGGTATCTAACTAGCAGTACTAACCCCATGCAGAGACAACTTCCCGGCAGACTAAGCCCTGAAACCCACCTGTCCTCAGCCCCTCTATCGACTGGACTTCACTGGGACATGGCGCCACCTGTCAGCCCACGAGGTCAGGTGGGTCACCAGTGCCGTTTACAGCCACTCACCCACTCCCCGTAGTGTCAGACCACTTACTTACTTTTGGCCACCGTTAAGTGGATAAGACTGACGGTAAAGATTAGCGGCTAAAGCTAGCATAACAAGCCTCTCATAACCACGTCTGGGCCCACTAACCGGCCCCAAGGTTCTGACCCCAGTGGGATTTCTGTCTATTCTGGACACGGAGTCTTTGCATAACGATTGGGTGTCATTATCCCACACTGTCTCATAAACATCCTCATGAGTAACTTCTACACTAAATCAGTTTCAAATGTCCGTCTTTTTATTCCGTTGAAAAGGCAAGTGGAACATAGGACATAAGCATCTTGAAAAGACGCTAGACTACTTCCTTAAAAAGTAAAAATCAAAAATGTGTTCTATTTTTATTTGGGGTAATATCAGCAGTTAGCTAATTAACCAGTGAGGGCGTATGTTAAATTTAGTAGCTTTAAACTATTTCTGTAGCATAGCAATAATGTAAAGAGGACAAGAATGCTGAAAGGAGTTGGCGTATTGCAAATAGCTTTCTTATATCAGCTTATATCAGCTTCTTATATATTATTAAATATCAGCTTTCTTAGCCATGGTGGTAATTTAAAATAATTAAATTTAATTCATTATTTTTGTGCAAACTTTGGTGTGGCTTTGTATATACAATTCAATGTGAAAAAATAAATAAAACTGCATTTGAAAAACATGCATTCTTACTGTGAGCAGGCTTGCCACTCAACAGATCTGTCCATGGACATAAAACAATTTAATGCTATACCGTGGGGTTCAAGAGACAAAACAACACCCTCCATGCAGAAAAGCAAGTAGATCCACCAAATGTCATAGTGCACTTTTAAAGAAGACCTATTGTGTTTGAGTCTGGTGAATGACTATAATCTATCACACCCATGGATCATTATGTTTTACCTTTTAAAACTTTCACCTTTTAAAGTTCAATATGCATCTCAAAGGATTAATAAGAGGAACAAGTTTGCTGACTTCAGAGCGGTGAAGTTGTTCGCACCTCCGATGTATAGTTGCAGATCACGGTGGCGAACAGCAGATTTTTTTTTTCCATTAATATCAAAATGCTGCCAAACGACGTTAAGAAAATAAAATTGGATAACAAAGATAGTGGGTGTATACTGGTGGCAGTGAAAACAGGAGTTGATCAAAGATGTCTCAAATATGCACAAATCATTCAAATAAAACTTGGGTGAGTAAATGGTGAGGGGAAACAACTATGACATGGTTAGAAGCTGTGAAAAGTCTGCTTGAAGTTTGTTTTTACCAAAACGTGTTCAGTCAGCTGTTATATGATCGCTTTCACATAACACCTGCATTTATTACTCGTAGATTCCAAAATGTAACTTGTCTTGGTGTAGCTGTGAACCATTTATGATAAATTGGGCAGACTATTTGTGTTTTTGCTTTGTGAACAACTGGGACTTTCACTTCATTTTCATGGTAATTATGAGGGTCATGGAGCAATGCCTTATTTTAACACATCTGTTACTATTTTTGCTACTTATTTAGCATTTTACTAACACATGTATTTTCTTCTTTTGGTTATTAAATTGCATTGCACAGGCTACTGTCATTTCAGTCGTGGACCTGTCAGAAGTTGGTAGTAGTCTGTTACAGTTACTCTGTGACATTCACTTGAGAAACTTTTCTAGGAGCATACTTTTACCTCTATCCATTTCCATCCATCCATTTTCTTCCGCTTATCCGGGGCCGGGTCGCGGGGGCAACAGTCTAAGCAGGGACCTCCAGACTTCCTTCACCCCAGACACTTCCTCCAGCTCCTCCGGGGGGACCCCAAGGCGTTCCCAGGCCAGCCGGGACACATAGTCTCTCCAGCGTGTCCTGGGTCTTCCCCGGGGCCTCCTCCCGGTGGGACATGCCCGGAACACCTCCCGAGGGAGGCGTCCAGGAGGCATCCGGAACAGATGCCCGAGCCACCTCAGCTGGCTCCTCTCCACGTGGAGAAGCAGCGGCTCTACTCCGAGCTCCTCCCGTGTGACCAAGCTCCTCACCCTATCTCTAAGGGTGCGCCCAGCCACTCTGCGGAGGAAACTCATTTCGGCCGCTTGTATCCGCGATCTCGTCCTTTCGGTCATTGCCCAAAGCTCATGACCATAGGTGAGGGTAGGAACGTAGATTGACCGGTAAATTGAGAGCTTCGCCTTTGGCTCAGCTCCCTCTTCACCACAACGGTCCGGTACAACGACCGCATCACTGCCGACGCTGCACCAATCCGCCTGTCAATCTCACGCTCCATCCTCCCCTCACTCGTGAACAAGACCCCGAGATACTTGAACTCCTCCACTTGAGGCAAGGACTCTCCACCCACCCAGAGAGGGCAAACCACCTTTTTCCGGTCGAGAACCATGGCCTCGGATTTGGAGGAGCTGATCTTCATCCCAGCCGCTTCACACTCGGCTGCGAACCGCCCCAGTGCACATTGGAGGTCCCGGCTTGATGAAGCCATCAGGACAACATCATCCGCAAACAGCAGAGATGAGATCCTGTGGTTCCCAAACCGGATCCCCTCCGGCCCCTGACTGCGCCTAGAAATTCTGTCCATAAATATAATGAACAGAACCGGTGACAAAGGGCAGCCCTGGCGGAGTCCAACATGCACCGGAAACAGGTCCGACTTACTACCGGCAATGCGAACACAGCTCCTGCTCCGGTCATACAGGGATCGAACAGCCCTTAACAAAGGGCCCCGAACCCCGTACTCCCAGAGCACCCTCCACAGGGCCCCACGAGGGACACGGTCGAATGCCTTCTCCAGATCCACAAAGCACATGTGGACTGGTTGGGCAAACTCCCATGCGCCCTCGAGCACCCGATGGAGAGTATAGAGCTGGTCCAGTGTTCCCCGGCCGGGACGAAAACCACACTGCTCCTCCTGAATCCGAGGTTCGACTATCGGTCGAATTCTCCTCTCCAGCACCCTGGAATAGACCTTACCGGGAAGGCTGAGGAGTGTGATTCCCCGATAGTTGGAACACACCCTCCGGTCCCCCTTCTTAAACAGAGGGACCACCACCCCGGTCTGCCATTCCAGAGGTACTGTCCCCCACCGCCACGCGATGTTGCAGAGACGTGTCAGCCAAGACAGCCCTACAACATCCAGCGACTTGAGATACTCAGGACGGATCTCATCCACCCCCGGGGCCTTGCCACCGAGGAGCTTTCCAACCACCTCAGTGACTTCAGCCAGGGTGATGAGTGAGTCCGACCCCGAGTCCCCAGCCTCTGCTTCCTCCTCGGAAGACATGACGGCGGGATTGAGGAGATCCTCAAAGTATTCCTTCCACCGTCCGACAACATCCCCAGTCGAGGTCAACAGCTCCCCACCCACACTGTAAACAGTGTTTGTGGAGCACTGCTTCCCCTCCTGAGGCGCCGGACGGTTTGCCAGAATTTCTTTGAGGCCGTCCGATAGTCCTCCTCCATGGCCTCTCCGAACTCCTCCCAACTCCGAGTTTTTGCCTCTGCCACCGCCCGGGCTGCAGCACGCTTAGCCCGCCGGTACCCGTCGGCTGCCTCCGGAGTCCCACGAGCCAACAAGGCCCGATAGGACTCCTTCTTCAGCCTGACGGCATCCCTTACTTCCGGTGTCCACCACCGGGTTCGGGGATTGCCGCCGCGACAGGCACCACAGGCCTTACGACCACAGCTACGGGCGGCCGCATCGACAATAGAGGCCGAGAACAGAGCCCATTCGGACTCCATGTCCCCAGCCTCCCCCGGAATCTGGGAGAAGCTCTCCCGGAGGTGCAAGTTGAAGGTGCCCCTGACAGAGGGCTCTGCCAGACGTTCCCAACAGACCTTCACTACGCGCTTGGGCCTGCCAGGTCTTTCCGGCTTCCTCCCCTGCCAGCGGACCCAACTCACCACCAGGTGGTGATCGGTTGACAGCTCTGCCCCTCTCTTCACCCGAGTGTCCAAGACACGCGGCCGGAGGTCAGATGACACGACAACAAAGTCGATCATCGACCTCCGTCCTAGGGTGTCCTGGTGCCACGTGCACTGATGGACACCCTTGTGCTCGAACATGGTGTTCGTTATGGACAAACTGTGGCTAGCACAGAAGTCCAATAACAGAACACCACTCGGGTTCAGATCAGGGAGGCCGCTCCTCCCAATCACCCCTCTCCAGGTGTCACTGTCGTTGCCCACGTGGGCGTTGAAGTCCCCCAGGAGAACAACGGAGTCCCCCGGTCGGTGCACTGTCCAGTACCCCTCCCAGGCACTCCAAGAAGGCCGGGTACTCCGCACTGCTGTTCGGCCCGTAGGCCGACACAACAGTAAGAGACCTGTCCCTGACCCGAAGGCGCAGGGACGCGACCCTCTCGTTCACCGGGGTGAACTCCAACACACAGCGGCTGAGCCGTGGGGCAAATGAGTAGGCCCACACCGGCCCGCCGCCGTTCCCCGCGGGCAACGCCAGAGAAATGGAGAGTCCAGCCCCCTTCAAGGAGTTGGGTTCCAGAGCCCAGGCTGTGCGTGGAGGTGAGGCCGACTATATCTAGTCGATAGCGCTCAACCTCCCGCACGAGCTCAGGCTCCTTCCCCCCCAGCGAGGTGACATTCCATGTCCCCAGAGCTAGTCTCCATGTCCGGAGATCTGGTCGCCGAGGCCCCTGCCTTCGGCTGCCGCCCAGATCTCTCTGCACCCGGCCCTTATGGATCCTCCTGCGGGTGGTGGGTCCACGGGAGGACGGCCCCACGTCGCTCCTTCGGGCTGAGCCCGGCCGGGCCCCATGGGGAAAGGCCCGGCCACCAGGCGCTCGTTCGCGAGCTCCCACCCCAGGCCTGGCTCCAGGGTGGGGCCCCGGTGACGCCGATCCGGGCGACGTAACTGACCTCGATTGAATACTCATCATAAGGGCTTCTGAACCGCTCTTGGTCTGACCCGTCCCCCAGGACCTGTTTGCCTTGGGTGACCCTACCAGGGGCATAAAGCCCCCGACAACATAGCTCCCGGGATCACTCGGGCACTCAAACCCCTCCACCACGTTAAGGTGGCGGCTCAAGGAGCCTCTACTTACCTCTACTTAAAGGCAAATTAACGTTTTTTTTACAATCTGAGCCTTCTTTTGGCAATAAAACAAGTAGTTTTACTCACCATAGCATTTTTCTATCAATTGGAGCAGTATCGCAGAACTTATGTTGAGCCGTTCTGTTCTACTAATGATCCCGTATCCGTTAACATGGTGCTGTATCATTTGCTCGGGGCATTACTTTGCGGTGTCCAAATAACACAAACTTTAGCACTTTTCAAATCATAGAAGCCCGATGTCTTAATGTAAGATTTCGTTTGAAGCAAAAGTGGCCTGTAATCCGAGATTTAGCCATAGTTTCGAGTAGATGAGGACGCCAGTGCGCATGTGCGGACTGCTCCCGGGACCCAAACATGAAACGCAAAGCTGAAAACTATGGATAAATCTCGGATTACAGGCCACTTTTGCTTCAGACGAAATCTTACATTAAGACATCGGGCTTCTATGATTTGAAAAGTGCTAAAGTTTGTGTTATTTGGAGACCGCAAAGTAATGCCCCGAATACAAATGCTAACGGATACGCTACAACATAACTTTCTTCAAACAGCTCCAAATGACACGAACGTGATATGGGTGAGTCAAACGACTTGTTTTATTACCGAAAGAAGGCTCAGATTGTAAAATAACGTTACTTTTCCTTTAAGTAATATTTTCTATTGAAGTACAGTACAGTACAGTACTTGAGTGAAAGATGTGGTTCCTCTTCCCACTAGGAGTAAGTCTACAAGTGACAAAAGCTTTGACAATATGAAATGATTTGAACATTTGTGTTTTTTGAATCGCTCCTTCAAATATAATAACGTTTTTCTAATTTGCGTGTCTATCTTCTGAAAAAACAAAACAAAAAACAAAACAGATTTTGTGCATTATTAAGGTTTTGTCCTTCAAATTACATTCACTTCAAATTATAAATCAGATGTCATGTCCTGACATCTTACTCTTTAAGTTGCTCTTACTTAAGCAGTAGATTTGCTGATACTTGTACTTCTACTTGAGTAATGTTATTTGGAAGCAATTTAACTCTTACTTGAGTACAAACTACTATACCACCCCTGGGATTTGTGAAGTTTAAAGTAAAGTCTAAGTCTAAGTTATAACGACATGATGTTAATGACAGTTACATCCAGGGCATTATATGAGGCATATAAAGATTCCTTGTTATGGTCAAACAGCAGATGGTAAAGTGACACAGCGATACCCAATATATCGTCATTATTACCCAATTTTGTGGTAAAATATTAAAATGTATTCAGTTTGGCAACAACGTTATGCCCCCAAAGCCGCTGTGTCCGGTGAGGCTCTGGTCACCTTGGCTTTGCTGGTCAGTATGATGCAGGTTACTGAGCAAAGATTTCGATTTCATGCTAAAAACTTCAGCATCAGAAGGGGCTTTTTCACGATATGGTGCACCACAAGTCTCCGTGGGACCGAGGACAACTGAATCTGCAGAAAGAGACATGCGCTTGGCACCAGTGGCTCCAAAAAATCCCCCTCTATGTCCAGGAACTATTGCATTACTGTACCTCTGAATGGGGAACTCTAATAATATACTGATTAAGTTTTCATTTGTCATTTCCTTCTTTGTAAAACTGCTCTCAAGGAGGTTTCAGGAAGTGGCCTAACAGACTTTTTTTTTATTGCATAGTTGAGGTAAACAGCCAAAATGTTTCCATCTTCTTACCTTGGCTGCCTGGGTCAGTCTTGTAGGGTATGGTTGGGTTTTATTTCTCTAAAGGCAGAGCACCATCTTGTGGCGACATGGGGTAAAGGCAAAAATGTATCAATACTGTATATAATTCAGAACAGATTAATTCAGTCTCATAATGACTTACACGAGATTAGTCCAAGTCTTCAAAAGCTGTGGTCATTGTTAGTCATTGTGGGGGAAAAAAAACATCACTGACATAGGACAAAAGTTTTCAGTTTAGTTTGGTGGAGTCAGAAACTTTTTTGTGATTGTTTCATAGCATAAAACTTCAGTCTCCATGGAGAGAAGCAGGTGACTCCAAATAACAAAGAATTTTTTGCCATAAAGCCTGTAACTGAATACACTGAAGAAAAAAAAAAGTTTTGTGCTACTATGGCATTCTTATGAGACAAACACAGACAAAACCTTCATCAGCAACATAGCACTGCTTTAATAATACCTTCACTGCTACTAAAAACAAACATAATTTTAAGATTAAATAAATAATAATAAAAAAAACAAGTCATTTTATTTTCATAACAAAACATTTTTATTCCACAGCTTAAAACAGTTGAAAATTAAGCAAGTACAATTGCAACAACTGCTTGTAAAAATGTGTGATTTAATCTCTCTCATAAGTGGGTTTTTTTCTTTTTTCTCTATAGTTTTAAATTTGTCCAAAAATATCTCTGGTTTATCTAAATATAATACTTTTAGTAAACTCTCTGCTGATTTAATGGTGGTTGTGCATTCGGTATGGCTTGTACTGTAACATTAGGAAACATCTCAAAGGCAACAAGAAATCTCATTGTACATATGTAGTCATCTAAGCCACAATAACAAACAGCTTCTAACTGTGTGGTCAGAGTAAATATACAAGAGCAGAAATGCTGATGTCCCTTTTAGTGTTTATATTCAAGCAAACTTTGAACTGCAAGTAGTCCAGATGTGTGGGCTGTGTTAAGAGTCGAGTTAACAATTTGACAAACCAGGACACAGAATGATAAATAAAAAGAATTCTATTTTTGAATGAAATTTGTCAAACTCAAACTAGTAGATAAGGCAAATTGTAATCAGAAACTAGATCTACTTAAATATCTTGAACTACTATTTGATTATATTCATCAATTTCGTATTATACTATGGCAGTACAGAAATTGTTTTCAAAATATTGTATGGTTTACATTTTGGAAAAAAGGGCTCGTGCAGAATTTAAGACAAGTTTTTTTAAAATACACATTGTACAGAAATAAGAGGTTACATCTAGTAGTTTTGCCCTTAAAATGTCCTATATTACACAAAATTGACTCAAAGTCTTGTTAGAATGTTGTTTCCTCATCACAAAAAATTATTGAGCAGTGTTTTGTTTCATTCACACGTTTGAGGAATCCTGTAGATGTCTGTCTACATCTCCAAAGCTCAAAATGCTCTGTTCCACCTCGTCTTGAAGCAGTAGTTTTCAAGTAAACAGCTACCTTTTACATTTAGTTCACTAGAGACTGGCAATTCCAGGGCTGAAATGATCCAAGAACCCAGCCTAAATAAACCTAACTCCAGGCATGTTTTTGATTAGGAAACAACATTATACCATGTATCAGAAAACGGGCCCTGTAAGTCATAACCATGTTTCTGAAACTAGTTATGATTGTGTCCACACTCTTTAGGATTTTTAAAGAAATTTGACCATATCTTGACAATAATTGGGCCTTCAGTCTGCCATTCCATAGATTTCCCAACATACACTGATGAAACTGAAAAAGTTGAATATATTTTTTAAACCTTACAATATTCTTGAACTAAAAACAGAAATGTAATTTTTAAGGCCAAAAAATGAGAAGTGATTATATGATCTGTACACCTGCACAACATGTTCACTCCAGCAATATTGAAAAGTGGATATACCTGTTAGGAACACCAAATGAGGTCTATTGTATTGCACATATAAAACAAGGCGTATTCAAGTTTGCATATGATTCAAATATCCCTCGATATTTATATATGGAACACTAGAATTATGACCTAAAAATATGTGGTAAGATATAGGGCACTGCATTGAAATGACAGATTAAAGAAGCAATGCAGAACTTTTCTGGTATAGGGTTACGCTCGTTTACGTAAAAAGTTCCATATTATGGCATTAAACTTGCCTATCGTACAAGTTGAGGTTACCGTGCTAAGCAGGTCAAATCTGTGGAGAGACAAGCGCACTCACAGCAAAACCAAATGCTTTTTAAGGCATTTTTAGCAATAATAGTCGTGTCTCAATTCGCAGTGTGCACAGTTCGGAGAGTGGTTTTAAAAGGATAGTGCATTTTTTTTGTGTAAATCTGTATGGGTTTCCTTCTAAAAGTTACGTGTGTTGACACCGGCTTACCTCTGACACTCAGCTGATCCCGGTTCGGCTCGCTTTCTGGAGCCCACGTAAGTAGGTCCAGTAACTTCCGTGGAACATGAAATAAAGCTCGTTTTTCTTCTCAAAACAA
Organism: Paratrypauchen microcephalus; assembly: GCA_036785185.1. NCBI lineage: Eukaryota > Metazoa > Chordata > Actinopteri > Gobiiformes > Gobiidae > Paratrypauchen > Paratrypauchen microcephalus. Next base: position 468,959 of record JAVJIX010000126.1, read on the forward strand.
AACATTTGTCCGAAAGGTGATACATTTGCGTCCCAAACAATCGTCCACGAAACATCCAGCAGCGTAGATTGCGTTCGCGTATTGTCTCTCTCGACTCGTATCACTGCGCGCATATTAGCTGTATTAGCCTGTTCACTTGTAATCCTCCCCTTACGGCGGACTGCGGTCCGCTGTACACTTCCACTACAAGTGAACAGGCTAATACAGCCAATATGGGCGCAGTGATACAAATCGAGAGAGACAATACGCAAACGCAATCTACGCTGCTGGATGTTTCGTGGACAACGGTTTGGGACGCAAATGTATCACCTTTCTAACAAATGTTTTGTTTTGAGAAGAAAAACAAGCTTTATTTAATTTTCCAGGGAAGTTACCAGATCTACTTACGTGGGCTCCAGAAAGCGAGCCGAACCGGGATCAGCTGAGAGTGTCAGAGGTAAGCCGGTGTCAACACATGTAACTTTTAGAAGGAAACCCATACAGATTAACACACACAAAAAAGCACTCTCCCTTTAAGGGCATGTATGTCACTTCCGGCACGACGACTGCTGTCCCATTTCGTTTTTGTCCCATGCACAGTTAACATGTGGTCTGAAGACCGCAGTTGTTTCCATGGAAATCGGGGCGTGGACCAACTGCGTGAATAAGTACACTTTGCGCAGTCATATATCCCAGCATGCACTATGCGCCATTTCTTCTACAGGAGAAATTGGAGTCGGCGGCTGCATCTGGTAGTTACGAGACCTGTCGCATTTTGCCGAGGCCCATGCGGTCTGTGGACTGCTCTCAGGGCTGTGCAAGTATGCACAGTCTTGAGTGCAGTCTGAGCCCCCTTAAAACTCCGAACTGTGCACACTGAGAATTGAGACATGGCTATTGACATCTGCAACTGAGTAGATGCGAGACAGGAAGTTAATGCCATACTGCGGAACATTCCAGGCAAAGCATTAACATCTCCATGGACTAGTGTTATGATTATACTAAAATGTCAAACTTTTTTTTCTATACTAAGGAATACTCGATACTCAATACCAATTCCGATACCACCATCTCTACCACTCTTACTTTAGACAACAATGTCATTTTTAACATTAAATTGTAGTACTTTCTTTTATATTACTATGTGGTCTTACTGTACAGCTCTGGAAAAAAAATAAGAGACCACTGCATTTTTTTCTGAAATCAGCATCTCTACATGTATTACAGCCATTCCATTCCAGTGTCTGTTGAATTCCAACACAAACCTGAGCTACTTCAGTTCTTGCACCACGAGTGAAGAACAATGTGAAAGACTTGTGGAGAGCATGCCAAGACGCATGAAAGCTGTGATTAAAAATAAGGATTATTGCACGAAATATTGATTTCTGAACTCTTCTTAAGCATAAACATTAGTATTATGTTGTTTTAAAATTATTTGGATCTCGTTTCTTTGCATTGTTTGTGGTCTGAAAACATGTTTCTTTTTTGTTATTTTGACCATTTGTCATTTTCTGAAAATAAATGCTCTAAACCAGGGGTGTCAATCATGCGGCCGGGGGGGCCGGATCCGGCCCTCCAAGACCTTTAATCTGGCCCTCGGCTAATTTTCTATTAAAATATTGTAATTGTATTTTAGCATCTCCAGCCCCTCTGTGCGTGGCCCCTCCCACCAGAGCAGCACAAATGAAGACTCGCCTCTTTCCAAACGCTCTTAAAGGACCATCGTTTTGACTGTTGACCGTGACACCCTCATCAGCAAAATGTCAAAAATGAGAAAAGTGGATGCCAAGTGCAGGATTTTCCAAGAAAAATTGACTAATTCCTATTTCTTCATGGAGGTGAATAGGAAACCTGTATGCTTGGTGTGTTTGCAACAAGTGGCGGTGTTCAAGGACTATCATCTTAAACACCACTACGAGACACAGCATTTCAAACAAATACAATGAGTTGAACGGAGAATTGAGAAGACAGAAGATAAAAGAATTATTGCTGGGACTGAAGAAACAGCAGTCTGTAACAGATTTGCATTTCTCTGCACAAAATATTTGGACTTATTGCTATTTTTGGGGGTATATTTGCCATGAGTTTTCTGATCCGGCCCCTTTGGGATCAAAGTAGGTTGAATACGGCCCCCGGACCAAAATGAGTTTGACACCCCTGCTCTAAACGATAATATTTTTATTTAGAATTTGGGGGAAATGTTGTCAGTAGTTTATAGACCCAAACACATACCTATAAGTAGTAAAATCAGAAAAACTGATAATTTTGCAGTGGTCTCTTATTTTTTTTTCCAGAGCTGTATATCTTTGTACTCCCTCAGTACTCCTCCAGGTAGGTTCCATAGTGGTCCATGAGCGTACACTAGTCCATGTGCTCTTATAGTTGTTCTGATACAGCTCGAGATCATTCCAAAGCTATTCAGGAAAGGTTCATTTCTGTCCTGTGAATGGGACTTTTAAGTTTTAGTATCGATTAATATCTGATTTTCAATAACCCCATCATGGACAAAAGCAGGCATCGGCCCTTCCACCAGAAAAGTTACATACTGCGCCTTTAAGTAATGATTGTACAAAAATATACTTGTTTTAACACTGCAGTAAATGTAATGTATCCCTTTATGAATAAAATGCATGTCCCTGTGTTTTAGAGGTAAATATTGATCATGTATTGTATTGTATAGTAGCCATTTTGTAGCTCATACACAAATGCTGGTAAGGAAATTGTATAAGATTACATTCATAGGTGCAATTCTCTACTGTGCATATAAGGGGTTATCTTTAGTTACAATAAATGGAGAGAAAACAGTCTTGTCTTTCAGCTACTTAAAATATATCAAGTGAATTTCCTCTCCAAGATCAGTCAGCATATTCAAAATCATTAAAAAAGTGGGGTTTAGATCAGAAGGCTAAGAATATACAAGGATTAGTGACATACTATTTTAGGACCCTTTTTTGATAATAGAAGGCACACAAACTACCACAAAAGTTTCATCAAATGTGCAAAAAAGCTTGTTTCCTCTTAAAAAAAAACCAAAGTGTCATTGTAGAGGCTTTGTCAGGTCCTTGGATAGAAATGTTGTCCTTTTGTAGGTGTTCAAATTCACATACAACATTCTTCTGTTGGCACTTTTTAAATGCGAGTTCAGACACAAGGCCAAAATGACAAGTGCGTTTCGCTTGTCTTCAGATAGTGTGCAGCAAATCTTAGAAAAATAAAGGTTTTCTGATTCAAAGCAGCACTTGAGTCCCACCGTAGTTTTCCAGCATGTAGTTCCTGATGGGTCATTCCGACGCAGGAGTGGAGGTGGACAGTTTGGGAGCTTTGAGGGCCTGCGGGTTGACGATGACCTGGATGACGAAGTCCTTCTGGATCTTGGTGTCCTGCAGGCGCGTCTTGTCCGTGAGGAGTTTGCCCGAGAAGAACCAGCGCTGGTGGGCGATGTCGATGTCCTCCTCGGCCTGGAGCTGCTTCTTCAGCTGACCGATCGTGTCGGCCATGCTGGCGCTCAGACGCAGGTCCTTCCCCGTGGACAGCCGCACCTGCAGGAGGTGCAAAAGGGAAGTGAGAAGTGGGGAACTGGTTAGTAGATTCAAATAAAGGGAGATTATAATGTCTATTAATAAGACAGTGAATAAGAACTAAGAACTAGGAATGGAGCAGGTGACTAAAGAAATTATTGATCAATTGAAGGCATGCCAATCGATTAGGTGACTAAAAAGGGGGTGTGGCAAAAGTTCTCAACAGCATTATATATCTCCAAGTATCTGACCCAAATTGCACTTACAAAACTACATTTAGTTTATGCAAAAAATGTATGCAGAAAAAGTACAAAGAACCAGCATATTTAGATAAAGACAGATACAATTTATGATTCATGAATTTAAACTTTTACATAATATACAACAAAAATAAATAAATCTTCACCTTACTAACTTATCCTTGTGATCTATATTGCTGTTGCCCATATAAATCGTTATAATCTAAAGCAGGGGTCTCAAACTCAATTTACTTGGGGGCCGCTAGAGGCAGAGTCTGGGTGAGGCTGGGCCGCATCAGGTTTTCCACAAGAAAAGCTTTGTTAAAAAAATTCCAAACTTCTCAGATGTCTTTATTTTTAACACAAAATACGATGAAAAAAATAATGAAACAAATTAAGAATTGATAAGAAATGGGAAAAGGAGAAATTCAATTTGTCAAATGGACAAAGTTTATTTGGTTGAATACGTTCCGCAGCTCATCTGGAACAACTGATCCAAACGATTCTAGTGCTACGAGTAACAACATTTTGCAATTTAGTACACAATAGAAATATTCCTGATGCTAATGTATAACAGTACTGGTAAATTTGACTGAATTAAATTTAAACCTCATCTGACAGAGGTGCGGGTGCAGTACCTTGAGCTGGAACTCCTTCTTGGGGGCAGTGGGGGGCTCGGGGCTGTCACTGGGCTCGTCGTCACTGCGCTCAGAGATCAGGTTGACAGGAGGGGCCAGGCAGTACACGGGCAGCTGGTAACGGTTCCCCAGCTCGTCATAACACTCTGTCAAAGTACCTTCAGAAAAAAAAACCCAAAACACTAGTGTCACTACAAATACTCTTACAACTGAAGCAAACGTTGTAATCGGGTGAAGGCCCAAACTGTTCAAAAGCAATAATCAGGCTTAGCTATTTCAATTTCAAGCATTTTAAAGCACCTAGTCTGAAACTGCAGAACTTTCCCAGCCTTGAAAATTAAATTAAAGCGGTTTCTATGATTTTATTCTTATGTGTGTTATTTAAAGACATAAGAAATAAAAAAGATAATAAATGAGGCACCATGTGAGGGTGATTTTTTGGCTGTTGGTTTGATCTAAAGGTTAAAGTACTTGCAATATTCTGTATTTTATAGAAAATCACCAAGAGGCACACTTCAAGCGACAGTGACTCCCCCTGCTGGTGCACTCAAGACACAGCAGAGAGAAAACACAACAAAAAAACAAAACAAAAACTCAAGAAATACAAGAGGTGGTCACCATGCTAAGTTACAGGTCAGATCTGTAGAGAGGCAAGCCTGCTCACAGTTAGAATGCATACTGTTTTGTTAGCAATATTAACTGAATCTGAAATTGAATAAATGGAATAAGGTAAAGCATCTTTAAAGGAAAAGTAACGTTTTTTACAATTTGAGCCTTATTTCGGTAATAAAACAAGTTGTTTTACTCACCCATAGCACTTTGGTGTCATATGGAGCACTTCCAGAGATGTTTTGGATTTGCGATAGCCTAGCGCGACTTCTAGCTATAGCTCGGGGCATATAATATATTCCCAGAGCATGTAATATGCCCCGTGCGGTCTCCAAATAACACTAACTTTAGCACTTTTCAAATCATAGAAGCTCGATGTCTTAGTCTACGATTTCGTTTGAGTCAAAAGTGGCCTGTAATCCGAGATTTATCCATAATTTACAGCTTTGGGTTTCATGTTTGGGTCCCGGGAGCTGAGAGCACACTCCGCACATGCGCACTGGCGTCATCATCTACTCGAAACTATGGCTAAATCTCGGATTACAGGCCACTTTTGACCACACGAAATCGTAGACTAAGACATCGAGCTTCTATGATTTGAAAAGTGATAAAAGAAGAAATTCAATTTGTCAACTGGACAAAGTTTGTTTGGTCGAAAACGTTTCGCCGCTCATCCGAGAGGCTTCATCAGCTCAGTTCAGAGCTGACGAAGCCTCTCGGATGAGCGGCGAAACGTTTTCGACCAAACAAATTTTGTCCAGTTGACAAATTGAATTTCTTCTTTTATTATGGATTCTACCTGGACGACTGAGGGACTCTTCACGATTTGAAAAGTGCTAAAGTTTGTGTTATTTGGAGACCGCAAACATATCCCCCGAGAACTCATATTATGGAGATCGCAAATCTAAAACATCTCCGGAAGTGCTCCATATGACACCAAAGTGCTATGGGTGAGTAAAACAACATGTTTTATTACCGAAATAAGGCTCAGATTGTAAAAAACGTTACTTTTCCTTGAAGTAATAACTGTACAAAAATAAGAGTAATATGGATTTAATCTTAAAAGGTTCTATATTCTACTAAACTGACTTCTTACATTATTGCCTGTCCAGTTTTAAAATTAAACCCGTCTATCTTTGCATCTTGAACCAGTTTTGGACCCTTGACACCACACTACTTCACCCCCCACAGAGAGCTCACCGTGGGGCAGGGTGATGCTGGCTCCGTCCACAATAGCCTGGGCGAGCTCGTGGTCGTTGCACTCCAGGGCTACAGCGGCAGCCTTCAGGGCGTCCCAGATCTCCTTGCGCCCCTCGAAGGCGGGAGCCGTGTCCCAGAACTCATCTCGTTTGCTACGCAGCTGGCCCTCCGTCATCGGGTAATCACTCTTCCACTTGGGCCGGTCCTTACGCAGAGGTTCATTGCGGCCTGAGAGACAAGAGGAATGGCCTGTTAAATCTTTTGTATCATCATTTATTCTGAGATTGCTAGGAAAAAATTGGACACTAGTAGACTCTCTCAATTATTATTTACAGAATTTTTTTTTTGTTTTCAACTGGTATTTGGAGTAGTGTTGTCAAAAGTATTGACGAAACTAGATCCTCATTTTAGCTGGTACCAATACTAAAAATGTCACATTCACAGCACAGAAATGAACCTTTCCTGAATAGGCAAAAGGTCAAATGGTCAAAAGTTTATTTCATTGTAGTTAGCTCCTCCCTTCAGGCAGATATAGGCAGTGTCCACCAGCGTCTGACCAGAACTGAAGGAGCAACTTGGATGAGCTGCAAAACGTATTTCAACCAAATAAACTTTTGTCCAGTTGACAAATTGAATTTCTCCTTTTGCCATGGATTCTACATGGATGACTGAGGGATTCTACACACATCCCCGAATACCTTTAGAACTATTTTGAGCTGTATCAGAACAAGTATAAGAGCACATAGACTAGTATAAGCCCATGGACCACTATGGAGCCTGGACCACTGAGGGATGGTAATAAAAAAGACAACAGACCTATGACATTCTATTGTCTAAAAACAGAATGTTTTTTATTGTCAGGGTATTGGAATGGGTATTGATTATCAAGTCTGTTGCTTAGTATCAAAATCAAGTTTGAAATTGTAGTATTGTGACATGACTAATTTTGAGTCATGCGACTTCGTCATGCTCCAGTTTGACGTAGAGGTCTGGAGGCTGTCACCTCTGTGGATGTAGTGTTGGGGGAAAAGTGAAAGGAGCCTTTATAAAAAAAATAAAATAAAAAATAAAAAATACAAAACTGAGATCGCTGTGTGCATCAAATTATAAATCATTTTAATCGCTCGTGTGTGCTGTTAGTATGCTAGTATTACTGTGGCAAAACTCCTTACAGGCTCATCACGGTGAACAAATTAGGATTCAAGGAAAGTGAGGAATAACTCTGGACTCCTGCAAATAATTCAAAATGAACTAGTTCTGTTTTTCCAAGTTTTTAAAGCGTGAAAAATCAGCTACCACGCCTCTAAGGTACCATTTGGAAATAAATGTGGGTTCGAAGAAAGTGGCTAATGAGTCGTCTTATACTGTTTTGATGTTACTATTGCAGCAAAGTTACCAAGAATGAAAAAAACAGGTATTGTTTAGAGTTGGTGCCAAAACTGAAATTTTGAGACATGCGTATAAACTACCTGAATGCAACTGATTACAGACAATCAATATTTAAGGCAAATGTAAGTACATCTGTGTGGCTCAGTGGCACGCCAGCAACACATGCAAGACCAGTAAACCCATCACAGCATCCTATCCCCAAGTAAAAATGAGGATGCAAAATTTCCACCTCCAAACAATTCCCACAAAATTTTACACATCAAACAACCCACATGTTTAGACTAGCGCAAACTAATCCAACGCTACCCAGCCCCACACAGATGCCCACACTTCCTGTCGGTAGCCACGCAAATGAAAAAAAAAAAATCAATGGGAATATCACGGCGTCTTATAATCATATCCCTCTACAGATTAGTGCTTTCATGTCTATAAACAGAGAGGCCGCAGTGGGGAATGTTGGCCGTTAACATCCCACTCTGTTCATGCCATCCCAGGCTAAAATTAGGCCGTGATCAAGAATACCTGATATGTACGGAGGATCATTTCTGTTACTATATTATGATTAATTATTATTATTATTATTATTACTATTATTATGATTATTATTATGATTATTATTATGATTATTATTATGATTATTATTATGATTATTATTATTATTATTATTATAAATGCACACTATTTATGTTATGCATCATCATGGAAACGTTCATTTTAAAAGTCGCACAAAGATCGCTAGACACTGGAGCGGAAACAGGAGGAGACAGTTTGTTTTTCTTTGAGTAATTATTTATAGGCACTCAGATGGCTAAGCTGGTGTAGGGTTAGCACTTGGTGAAGATTGGATACTTTACAGAAACTTCCTTGTTGGACGTTTCAAAGTACAAAAAAGGTAGTATTTATGAAGTTGTTTTAAACTTGTGGCCAAAATAGCACGCACCATTACATTCCTGTCTCCGTTTTGTTTTGGCATTATTTTTTATTTAGCGTTTATTGGTGTGCTAAACGTTTTGCCAAGTTTAAAAGTGCTCATCATGTGGGGAAATGTTAGCAGACTAAACAGCAAGCAAGTGACCAAGTTATTTCTCTTTGCAAATGCTCCATTAGCATTTTTAACATTATTAAAAGGGCCCATGTTATGCTATTCTATGATCTATGTTATAATGTTTTTTTCCTCATCAAAAACATCCCCGTCATTTTGTTTCATTCACACAACACGCAAACCATCCATATTTAGACTGAGCTCTGTTGTGATGTCATGTGGTAATACAGGAAGTGCTCCACAGCAGAATTAGTCGGATAATTTCAGCCCTGGAATTAGCAATATCTACTGAACAAAATGTAAAACGTAGCCGTTAACTTGAAAACTACAGATTTATGACATCACAAGGTGAAACAGAGCTTTGGAGATTAAGACAGACTAATAATAAAGGATTACTCAAAAGATGTGTGAATGAAACAAAACACTCCTCTTTTTGAGGAGGGAACAACATTCTAACATGGCCATTCTGTACAATATAGGATCTTTAAAAGGTGAACTTGGTAACCTTTCTGGTGGAGAGTCTGGCACCCACTTGGAGATACTGTTTTTAGTTACTGCTTTGCTTGCAATGTTCCACATAGTAATGCATTATGGGTGTGAAACCATTTGATAAGCGAGATAAGACAGGCGAGGTGGAAAACACCTAAAATTTAATAAGTTAACGATAAAATGATGAATCCCACGTTATGAAACATTGCAGGCAAAGCAATAACATCATGCAAGGCAGGCGGCACCCATTTTCAGAAAAGTTACATAATCGGCCTACACCTTTAAACAATTAAAGCAACAATGTGAATCGCCTCTACTTATGACAGAAAAAGATCCAATTTAGACTTGTTAGGTTTTAGAGGCAAATCAAAATTTGGACTTTTTAGCTTATCGGCTATAGGGCTCTCCAGCATTTACTCAGTTTTTCTCAGATTGAAAGCACATAACCTGGTAATGTCATACACTTTCAATAGAATGATTTCAAAGTCAAAGTCAAAGTTAACTTTATTGTCAATTCTGCCATATGTGTTCGACATACAGTGAATCGAAATTCTGTTTCTCCCTGGCCAAGCAGTGCAAAAGAACAGTGTACAAAATACAATATACAATATAAGGACAATAAAAAAAGTATCTAAGAGCAGTGCAAAGAATAAATACCTATTTACAGATGTCCAAAAATGTGCAGTGTGCATTAAAATGTGCAATAGAAGGTGCATTGAAAAATAAAGAAAAATAAATGGACAGTCATGTTGACAGTTGGATGTTGAAAACTACCACTAAATGACATCACAAGGTGAAACAAAGCATTTTGAGCATGGGAGATATCTTTTCCTGATAATATTAATAACTTCTTTGTGCCAGAGTTTGGACTAGGGATGTCAACAATTAATCGACTTACGATTAATTGTCGATCAAGACGTTGGTCGAACAAAATGCATTAATTGTAATTAATCGCTAATCGCGGACACGCGCACCCGCGTGGTCACAAAACAAGGTAACCGCGCACCGCGCTGCGCCAAGCTCGACTCACAGCCGGCCGCAGGCGCCAACAGCACTGCCCGCGCGTACACCGGGGCTGCTGAGCACGAGATCGAACTGCGGCGCCCGGAATGCATAGTCTCAGCCCTAGCCACAAACCAGCCGCACAAAACCAGCAGCGGCACGTGGTGGTTTAATCATGGTTTACTCCAGGTCTAGACCTGGTCCAGTCCTGGTTTAGTCCAGGCCCAGTCCAGGTTTAGACCTGATCTAGACCTGGTTTAGTCCACGTTTAGTCCTGGTCTAGTCTCTCAGCCAATCAGGACGGAGAACAGAATGTTACACTATAAAAAAATGTTACACTATAAAAAAATAAAATAAAATAAAAATCCGTGAACCGCGATAGAGCGAGGGATAATTGTATTTCAGAGGTCTTCAACAGGGGGGATTGCGACCCCTAGGGGGGGGTCGCGGAGGTACTGCAGGGGGGGTCGCCAAATCTTTTTTTTCACTTTAAAATAATATAATTTTATATTTTATAGTGTAAAATACAGTATTAACCTGTGTATTATTTCCTTGTATTGGATGTACCATAACAGAGTAGCAATGTTTATACATGACACTAAGCTCAATTTAATATAAAACACAATTCTATGCCGTATATATAGTAGGGGGTCCCTGGCCCAGTTCGCCATCTGTTTGGGGGTCCCTGGCCTGAAAAACGTTGAAGACCCCTGCTGTATTTTGTTATTCAGCATCAATACATTTGTCTGCTTTTTACTAAGGAATAATTAATTGAGGAATATACAATATAATAATACTATGATATATTTTTGACTCAGTGTTATGTAGTATACTATAGCTTATATTCTTAAAGACCCTATTGAAACACTAAAATTCAGGTGAAAAACGCCGCTTATCAGTTCATCGTTAATCGATCGATAAGGTCAATCAACTATCAATTAATGAATTAATCTATAATTTGCATCCCTAGTTTGGACCCCTCAACTAAACCATTTCTTTCATTTCTCATTACCAAACAGCTGAGTCCATTGTGATTTTTAAGAATGCGCATTACAAAAGGAGATATTTTGAGTCCAGACATGAAGCAATGCATTTCAGACCAATGAGGCAAGTTCAGGGCGTTTCATTGCAGTGGGCTCATAAACTGTGCTGCCATGGGATCCGCCGAGGTCCGCCGGTGAAAAGGAAACAGGCCAAAACACAGCTGACCATAATAGAGATTTTTGGATCTGCAAAGTCTTTAATAGCCCTCCTCACTGCCAGGAGGCGAGGCAAAAAAACGTAGAAAGAAAGTTGATAAAAGCGCGTATAAGATTGGGCAACGTTTTCGTCTGGGTCCATAACATGAAATACGCTGCATGTATACAGTAGACGCGTCTTATCACCGACGCATAGCTCAGCATTCTGTAATAGGAGATAAGGAGTCTGGTAAACGATTTCAGTGTTTTAGAGACACTAAGAAATATGGATGGTGGTGGTTTTTAAAGACCTTAGATTACGCAAAATTGACTCTTGTGAACTTTAGGCGATGTTAGAATGTTGTTATCTCAAAAACATATCTGGAGTTGTGTTTTGTTTCATTCACATGTTTGAGTAATCCTTTATCATTAGTCTGTCTACATGTCCAAAGGTCAAAATGCTCTGTTCCACGTTTTGATGTCATGAAGTTGTAGTTTTCAAGTTAACAGTTACCTTTTAACTTTTGTTCAGTAGACATGAGTGATTCCAGAGCTGAAAGCATCCAAATGATTCTAGTCAAGGTGTATGGATTTTAAAAACACATTGGACACCGTTTTATTACCACATGTCATGTTTGAGAAGAACTCGGCCTAAATGTGCAGGGTTTGTGTGTTAAACGTGTGAATGAAACAAAACACAACTCTAGACATTTAATTTGTCAACTGGACAAAGTTTATTTGGTCGAAAACGTTTCGTCAGTGCAGAACTAAAGAAGCAACTCGGATGAACTGCCAAACATTTTCGACTAAATAAACTTTGTCCAGTTGACAAATTGAATTTCTCCTTTTACAATGGATTCTACCTGGACGACTGAGGGATTCTTCACAACACAACTCTATGTTTTTGATGAGAAAACTGCATTAAAAGACCAAATACATCCAAATACATCTCAACGAAAACAGGCATAGAATGTATTCAATCTTCAAGGAGGACAAGAGGATCACTAACGTCCATAGTTTTTAAAGGCAAGTTTAGTTTTTGTTTTGTCATCTTGCGTGTCTCAGGGACTGCAGATGGAAATTAGCTCAAAGAGCTATAGTCTGGTACAAAGCATCTCTTCATTGACTGTGATTAATGCTCCTGTACATGGTCCCTGTCAAATAAATAAAATAAATAAAAACAACAAATTTCAGATATGTCAAAGGCCATACTGTGGAATATTCCAGGCAAATAAACATCTTCATAGATACAACCAAGTGGCCTGAAAAGTTACATAGTGCACATTTAACAATTAAATATGTTGGCCATTTTCTATAAAACTGACAATACAGTGGTACCTCACCTTACGAAAGACCCAACAAACGAAAATTTCAAGTTACGAAACGCCTTCACGTTAAATTTTGGTCTCTAGATATGAAAGAAAATTCAAGTTACGAAACGCGAAATCCTAAAAATTCAAATAATGCGCGCTCAGCCACACACATTATACGCTTTTCTCAGACTGGATTTAAACTTTTCTCACATTTCTCTCTCATTTAAACACTCAAACTTTCATAGATTTTCAACAAAATGTATTAATAGTGAAGTGTGGGGGGAAGGAGGAGGGCGGTGTGTGTGCGCGCGACACGTGTGTGATAGCGCAGCATGACCCGCCGCGGGGCGCGAGCAGAGACCCGTGCTCAATCCGTGCCCGGTCTAAACCAGGTCTGAACCAGGTCTGAACCAGGTCTGAACCAGGTCTGAACCAGGTCTGAACCAGGATTAGACCACCGTGGCTCTTGCCTGCGTTCGTTCATGCGCTCAGACTGCGTGCGGTCCCGAGGGGAGTCCTCGCCTCAGCCGTGACTCAAAACGAAACCAGGAAATAGACCCGCACGCAGTGGTTTAGACCTGGTTCAGACCTGGTTTAGACCTGGCATGGTTAAAGTACGGGTCTCTGCTCGCAGCCCCGCGCCGGGTCATGCTGCGCTATCACACATGTGTCCGCGCACCCCCCCCCCCCCACGCACGCAGTCGCTGCTCGCCTCAGCCTCAGCCTCGTGAGGTACACCGCTGCTGCTTGGTCTAGACATGGTATAGTCCACGTTTAGTCCTGGGTTTACAGTCTCTACGCAGAACACAATGTTACACTATAAAAAAATGTTACACTATAAAAAAAAAAAAACTTGGAACGGGGCCTTGGAACGAATCAGGCTTTTTCCATTGAAATAGCTACTCAACTTACGAAAAATTCACGTTACGAAACCACTTCTGGAACAAATTAATTTCGTAAGGTGAGGTACCACTGTATTACTTACTACTAGGGGTGTGCAAAATAATCGTCATGACAATGCATCGCGATACTAACTTTCACAATATACTGCATAGATTCTTGATGCCAAAAATCGATTATTATTAATTAATAATTTATTAATTAATTATTAATAAATTAATTCTTAGTTTATTTTTTTATAAATTCTATGCACTTTTTTCTTTGTGAAAGGGTATTGTTTGTTATGATGGTAGCTACCTCCAAAATGGCAAATGTTTGAACATAATTTTTTGTTTTAGAAAAAATCCTATGCACATCCTATGCACTTTTTTTGTTATTGGTTTGGTTTATTCGTTTTTGTTATTCAGTAAATTCAGTTATGAATTGAGTTGCTCAGAGTTATGTATCAATTGAAGACACTACCCAGATACACAGCCACTGATATTTTAGTTAATTTAGGTTAGTTTTTTTTGGTACATTTTCACTGAAGTATGTCGAATATATTGCAATGCATCGCAATAATTCAAGTATCATGATGCATCGTGATAGTATCACATCGTGGCATATGAATCGTGATTCGAATTGAATCGTGACTTCTTTGCCAATACGCACCCCTACTTACTACAATATAAATTTATCTGCGTTCGGAGCGTTTACTAGACCAGGAGGACCACTGGCAGTTGGCCTTCAGTAGGAGAAAGCTAGCTATACATTATTGTACTGAAAAACACTTCTTTTTAGTCTACAGTCTGGTGGATTTGAGTTTGGGCAATTATTAATGGTTAGTGAATCTCTTAGAATGTTGACAACACTCAAAGAGACACGATGGCTTTTCTGTTGGAAGGTCAGTGACCACTTGTTTCGTTGCTTTGCCTAGAATGTCCCACAGTATGACATTTAACCTTTCTGTCTTCATGGAGGCAAGCAAGTGATGCCACTGGACCAAGGTACAGGTAAGATCTGTGGAGAGGGGGCTGGCTCACAGTAAGAATGTATGAACAGATGATGGACACCCCCTAAAAGAAAAGTTAAATAGTGCACCTTTAATTATAACTGACTCAAATACTAAAAAGGTATGCTTTTTCTTATTTTAGACTGTTCTGTTTCTATATCAACCCTCTATATCCAGAAGATGGGTTAATTAGCATTTCTCACACAGGCGTGGGTGGGTGTGAAATGCGCAGAATGAGCTCCATTATAGATGCCGGTAACTCAGCGTGGCATGACTGGGCTTGTCCGTTTCCATCAATATTGGACGGGAGTGTCTGCTGAGTCAATGTGATGGGAAAACTTCAAGAAAATCCTGAAGCTCACAGAAACTTAAGGAAGGATGGAGCCCACAGAGTAACCAATAGGAATGTCAAGATTATTGGTGATTATTCAGGTTACAATAGAATCATAACAACTAATAAGAAATAAATATTGTGACAATTTTAGAAGTATGGCATTAAACTTGTCTATCTCCATGGAAACAAGCAGGTGATGCCAGAGATACAGGTCAAATCTGTGAACAAACACATTTCAATTCAACCTATAGACCAAATGTCAAGTGTGTTTATGTCCATTTATGGCATATTAAAAATACATCATGTAACTTTTCTGATGTGTATACTGCCGGCTTGACTGGTAGAGATGGTTTTGGAATGCCTGGAATGTTCCACAGTATGGCATTAAACATGTATTGTAGTTTTCTTTTGATAATGTGTTTTTAATGCCTTAATGCATACATTCTTACTAGGATGGGCTCTCTTCTGCACAGATCTGATCAGTAACTTGATAGAAGAGTTGAGTGCTATACTGTGAAACATTTCAGGATAAATAGGGTATATGCATGCGATGGAAGTTACAAAGTGCACCTTTAATTCACTTTTCTGTTCAGAAAGTTTGGTTTCATAAAGCTGATCACACACTTGAGGAATGTAAGTATATTAAAGCAAAATGGGAATTTCACTGTTGTTTGTTCATGGTATTAATAATGGTAAAAAAAAAAAAACATTGATGAAACTGGGGCTGGAAGATGTGGCAAGAAAAAAAAAGTAAAAACTGAATAAAAAATAGCTTTCAGTATTGCTTTTATGAACATAAAAACAAGACAGGAGGATCAGTACCATTTAACACAAGAACTAGCCCAAAACCATACACTTTTACTTAGACTTGGCTGTGAACCACTTGATTAATACTGCCAAGTTGATTAATGATAAAACAATACTAAATCTTGATTAAAATTAAATCATCACAACATTTTAATATTGTCCCATCTCTAGTAGTGGCCAAAGCTCTGGTATTGGAATGTAGAGAGTGACATTAGCATCGGTGGATACATACATGTGAGGAGGGACATAATGATCCACTTCCAAATCAAACGCAGACATTTGTTTTTCCTAGTACACAGAAACTCCATGCTCTGTTTACTGCAGACAATAATAAGAGCATTTCCTCTAAGTGCCATTATGCATCCAAGGATGCTTACCGATATGAAACAATGTACAAATGTATTGTCCCTGTGTAATGGCGGAGGTGTGCGTATTTAGAATGCCTGCCAGGATCCATTACTAACTGTTTAAAACAGGATTTCCAAGGGATTTTAGAGGAAGGGGCTTTTTGTTTTATGTTCATTAATACAGGAAAAATGTAACCTGTACCTTCAGTTACTGTCATGAAAGTTCTAAACGTCTTCCTTTTTATAGATGCATTACATTTACAATAGGTTAGTTCTGTCAATGATTTTATTATTATTATTTAAAGGAACTGTATGTAGCTTGCTCTCTTACAGTTTAAACAATGAAGTACAGAAATCTAAAGCCTAGATTGTTTCCTCTATCTGCAGGTGAAAGCACTTACAAGTTGTGCTCATTCCCAGTATATGGACAGGTCTCATTTCATGTGAAAGCTCAGAATCTCCAGAATTCACTCACTAAGCTGCAGAGGCTGCACTAGCACTGATTCATGATTGGTTGCTGGTGCTGGTGTTTCGACTGTATTTCAGCATTTGAACTGGAAACCCAAATGAGAAACTCATTCTGCTTCCTCATTAAATAACATAAATATACGTAAATAAAATCAACATCATGGCCAACGTTTTTGTAACTGAGAATAAATCATCATTAGAACTGTCATCAGTAAAAGTTATATTAATTGATCTGAACATGTTAACCTTGTATAATTGGGGACACAGATAGGTCAAACTTATGCAATTTAAAATCAAATCTTATGCAGTTCCTTTGAACACTGGGTGCTTCAAGAATCTATTTTTTCTGATAGCCTAGGTTTATAGAAATTTCAAATCTTTATCTTTACTTTACCAGAAAGGCTAGACCAGAAAACAACAGAAATGTGGTCCAACCAATTAACATAAAATCTGCTATTGTCCTCAAACATTCACAATCTCGGTCAAATATAGCCTATAGTAAAGTCTATACTAAGAACAACAAGACAAAGGAATCTATGAGAATCAGCAGAACCACAATGCATTGGTGCCAGTCGGGAGTAACCACTACAGTCTTTAAAGCCACATCTGAAATAGGCCACCACCAAAACGGACCATAATCCCACATTGAAGACAGCGCTGTGCCAGACATGATTGCTTTTGCGGGACTTAGAGGGTGGCTGCAAATTGTTGGGTATTGTTGCAGTGGATGGGACAGTCAGGTGGAGGATCTGACTGCAATTTGTGGCTGTGTGGGATGGCTGAGCTGCAATAGGTGCTTACCCTAAATAGCACAAGAGACAGAAGATTGTGCACAAGATTCCCCTGACTTTATCTAGGAAGAATTAGGGAAATTTTGGAGAGTTAAAGATGCATGGTGTAACTTTTTTGGAGAGGGTTCACAACCTGTTTTGTCTCCATGGAGATGTTAATGCTTTGGTTTAAATTGTTCACAGTATGCTATTACAGCAATTTGTGTTGCGTTTATTGAACTACAGGTCATTTATTGCTCAAAAATATCTGGAAAAAAACAAAAAAACAAAAACGTCCATTCTTACTGTGAGACTCCAAAAATCTAACCTGTCTCCAGGGAGATTTTAAGTTTATGGTCATACTGTGGAACATTCTCGGCATATCTCCTAGGAGACAAGTGGGTGATGGATCCTCCACCAGACACAGTACAACCTTAAATTCATTGAAAAAAATCTAATCTAAGAATAATCTGTGCCAAAACTGTGTAGAACTGTGTAAAACGAGTAAACTAGATACTCATTTGAGTAGGTAGAAATGAACCTTTCCCGAACAGCCTTAGAACGACCTTGAGCTGTGTCAGAACATGTAAGAGCACATAGACTAGTACAAGCCCATGGAGCACTACCTGGACCACTGAGGCAGTACACAGATAAGTTTTTTATTATCATCCTGGTATTGGAGTCAGTAATGAATATCAAATCTATTCCTTAGTATCAAAATAGAGGTTGAAATATTAGCACTGAAACTGTTTGAGTTTTCATTATTTATGCAGGTCACATCTATTTTTCATTCTCTTTTTATAGCATCACTGCAAATCACTGTTAATTTTTATTTTGAGTATTCCTGACTCAAACTAGCCACATACTGTCTTGCTTTAGGATTAGGGCTGCAAAATTAAGTGCAATCGCAAACCCTAACATACAAAATATCTTCTGCATCAAAACTGCTAACCCGGTAGTTTAGATTTGTACAAATATGGACTGAAAAGTGATTCTTGTATTCATTTTTCGGTTCATATTTCAGTGTGTGTCTTCTGGACATGTTTCGCAAATCTAATTGGAACAGTAATACCCCCCCCCCAAAAAATACTGCAGTTTTCCCCAAATCGTGTGGCCCTACTTAGGATGGTTTCAGTCAATACTGACATTTGATATTTACTTTGTGACCACAATGATCGTATGTGCGGTTGTCTCAGATGAGAATTGAAATGGAGACTCTTCTGTTGGTGGGACAAATACTCAATCCACTGCACCATAAGCAAAAACATGTCAAATGAAGAAATACAAGTTACAACTAATTGATTACTCCTTTACAATTTAATGCAGGGAAATGCTATATAACTCAACCCAACCTACCATAGCATATATTGAATTATAATTTCCATATAATATTCCACAAATAAAAATAAGAAAAAACTACAGTATACAGTACATGTAAAAATTGCACAATATTAAAATATTATCAAAGTCGAGCCATTTCTAATCTATTCTGAACAATTCAGTCTTACACACTGCAAGATAAGGCTGTACCCTCATTTAGTTTTTATGCAAATTAACAGCCTTTCTACGTCAAAAACCAAAGTATAGGAGAAGAAACACAGTCATGGGTGGTTAGTAACTCGAGACCAGGCATCAACCCTGTAACATTATCTGTCATTAAGCAGTCTTGTGTAGTTTACAGTTTACACAGGGGGCCTTTTGAATTACGTTATTTCAAAGTAGCCCAGTCTCCACCACTTTGAATAAATTTACATGCTGTGGCTGTACCGTGCCCTTACCTCCGCGACCATTCCTGGATGATCCTCGACTCGGCGTGTCGTCCCAGCCGTCCAAGTATCTCCCCACACAGCCTCCCATGATCAGCGGGCTGGGGCTCGTCTCCCGGGCGGGCCACTAGCTCAACCGGGCGCCCATCATCGCAGCAGAGGAGGTGGATCGGTTCGGTGAAATCAAGTGGAGAGATCGGGCTGCTGCTAAAGGCTAACCGTGAGCTTAGCCAGCCACTACAACATCAGTAAACACAAACTTCCCCGCGATCCAAGATATTTCTCAACACCGTGGCGCTCTATTTGACTCGTCGGAGTGAGTAGTGGCATCTCCCCACAGTCCTCGGCGTGTCACTCGGGTTTCTTGCCGTTTTCTAGGGGTTTGCGCGTGGATCTCCCAAACGACTTCCCTCTCTGATGTTGGGAAAAGGTGACTACTAGCACGCGAGCTAACGCCACCGAACTTTTGTTAGCGCATGCGCACAACGGCCAGCAGGTGTGCAAATTCTGTAATGAGTGTTCAATAAAGTAAGAAAACCGATTAAAACCCGGATAAATGCAACGCATTCCAGGAAATTATAATATCTCACAAAACCTAAAATGTTATTATATGTTATTTAGTTATATTTAGTTACTTTAATAAAGTATGATCATTTGCAATAAACTAATAAAACACGGAAACAAACAAACAAAATTCAAGATGCTTTTACATGCTATGTGGCTATTAATTTGTTTAATACAGTATGTTAATTTACAAAGTGTTAATTATTGGAATCCCGACAGTACTCTGGCGTACTTCCGACGCCATAAAAAAAACAAAATGAAACAAAACAAAAAACAACTAGATGTAACACAACACTGGTTGAATATAAACTTGTGAGACAATACTGTTGAAAAAAGTTTTACTTTACATTTTTTCGTTATCGATTTGGCCAACTTTTTGCGCATGCGTACTGCCTCCCATGCTCCGAAGGCATGATGGCAGCGGACAGTGCAGTGGTGTTCGGTTTGGTGGAGGAGTTTGTGTCTGGATTGGTGGACAGCAAGGCCAAGGACGCGGCAGCAGGTAGCATACGCACGTCAGACTTTTTTGATCATCCCTCATTTGTGGTATGTTATAAAATAACGCCGATAAAGTTATAGCGCTCTAAGACGGATGCTACACAAGCTAACCTTAGCGCCCCAACATCCTGTGTGGTGTCTGACCGCATGCTACGTCTATACGTGATCATTGTTCACTATTATAAACCATTTAAATATCGTGTGAGAGAAATTACAGCATATATCTTTTGTTTGCGGTGTGGTCAGTTCAAACTTTTGCACTGTTAATACTTATTTAGTGTACTTACTGGAATGATTGTGGTTGACTTCTGGCTAATATTTTGTGAGCATCTTGTCAGAGAACTCTGGACTTTTGACCCTGGCTGATGCTACAAACTTGTTATTAACTAGAGAAAGTCTGGCCATACATTGCCACTATTGTATTGTACTCTTACATGCTTTTTCCAGCTGTCATAGATGGGCAGTTCACAGTTCTGCAGCTGGTGGACGCACTGGGGTAAGTATTCAAAAGTTCAGCATTTGCCCTTGCTAAATTTCCACAAATAAGTATTGCATTATGTTCTTAGTAGGGGTAGGGGACAAGATGAGATTTTGATAAAATTAATGGACAAATTGTGCAGTTTGTTCACAATTTTGAGACCGGTCTGGCTGCAGACCTCCACCCAGAGGACCCAGTTTGCAGACCTCTATCAAGAGGACCCTCATGTGACTTACCTCCATCCACAGGTTCCTAAAATTAAACGGCCAAAAAAAAAAAGACAGCCAAAAGACAGCTGACCGAAAGACAGCCAAAGTCTGTGATTTCCTGACTGCTGTTTTAAACTGAATGGACCCTTAGGCGGCACGGTGGCTGAGTGGCTAGCGCTCATGCTTCACAGCAAGAAGCTTCCGGGTTCGATCCCCGGGTCGCCCCTTTCTGTGTGTGTTCTGTGTGGAGTTTGCATGTTCTCTCTGTGGGTTTCCTCACTCCGCTTTCCCCATCAACCCAAAACATGCACCATAGGTAAAAATCCTCCAGCTTAGGTCCTGACCAAGCTGAAGCAAGAAGATCATGGAGATGGTCCCCGGGCGCAATAATGTGCTGCCCACTGCTCCTAATAACAGGATGGGTTAAATGCAGAGAAGAATTTCTCCAGTGTGAGATCAATAAAGTCACTTCTTAACCATGGCGAAAGGAGAAATTCAGTTTGTCAACTGGAAAAAAGTTTATTTGGTTGAATACGTTTCGCAGCTTGGAAACGTATTCGACCAAATAAAATTTTGTCCAGTTGACAAACTGAATTTCTCCTTTTGCTATGGATTCTACCTGGATGACTGAGGGATCCTACACTTACCTTAACCATTACAAATTTGTGCCTTAACGTACCCACACATTTTAAATAAGCTTTATCACCTTCAGTACTTTAGTAGCGAACTAATGCAACAACAGATGTGTAATTAAGTTACTTAAAAAAGTAAACAAATTTAAAATGGTGAGGGACATGTCAGTGGAGGTGCACACTGGTAGAGGGGTCAGGGTAAGGTCCCCTAGGTGGAAGTTGGCAGCCAGATTTTTGACAATTTTGGCCTCCTCAATTTCTATTTAAGATTTTTGCTGTCATTGTTCCACTACTTTTTGGAACTACAGCTTCTCAAGAGATGTAACTCACCAAAGCCCATTAAACCCCTTTTTTGTGGCAAATATAAATGCATGGATAAAAATCTTAAGATAATTCACTATTTTTAATTCCCTTAAGTGGGAAATTCTCCAGGAGGGATCATGTCAGAAAAATTATGTAATTAAACATGAAAAAAATCTAATTATAGTTGCCCATTATAACAATAGAAATTAATCCACACAAAAATTCATGAATCTTTTATTGTCTTTGTGGGCCGTTTGCATAGAGAAAAACGATAAACCTAACATATTTGACAATTGTGTTTTATAAATGCTATTTATTGTACAAATGCTATGTTGTAGCTTAAGTCTGACCAGCTCCCAGCCCCATACTCGAGCCAGAGGAGTACAGCTGCTCTCTGAAGTCTTAAAAGAATGTTCTGGAAGTCTCACTGAGAAAGAAGGTACATCATTTTTTTCTACAGTGTTTGCTTTATTTGTTAAAAAAAAAAAAGTATATCATTCTTTTTATAGTTGAGGTTCTTATTGCCTTCTATGAAAACCGACTTAAGGACCATTATGTCGTCACCCCTCCTGTTTTACAAGGGCTCAAAGCTCTGGTAAGTCCTGTCTACTGGGAAACTTTGTAATGTAAACATCTCAAAATTAAAATATTTTCTCCATCGTCTTCTTTCTAGACAAAATGTACAGTTTTGCCTCCTGGCTCAGCTGTATCCATGCTGAGATGTCTATTTCAAGATGTTCATGTTCAAGTAAAATAATGAATAATAATAATTAAAAAAAAAAAGTTTTATTCATGCATTTCTGTGATCCTAAATTATATTTTTTTATCCACAGTCTCTTATGCTGGCAGAGAGAGCATGTGTGTACAATATGCTACTCAACCTGATGGGGACCAGGGAGGCGGGTAAGTCTCGTACTGTTATCAGAAATACTCACACTTGACAGTTCACTTTATTAATTTTAATCAATTTAGTACTTAAAATTCCTTCACTCCATCACTTCATCATCTGTCTGTTACTGTATGTTGACAATTGAAAATGTATCAAATGAATCCATGGAAAGTAAAAATGGCTAGTAAATATACACACTTTCTGTATACTTATAAATGCAGCTTTTTTGCTTTTGGTGTAGATGTTATGGCGTTGCTTGGACTATTCCACAGTATGGCATTAAACATTATTATGCATTTATTTAATCACAGGTGCTTTTATGCCACAAAAATACCTTGAAAAACATCGCCTCTCCACAGAAATGACATGTAACCTGGCCTGAGGATGCCGATCGATAAGTTTAGTTTAATGTGATAACAGGAGAAGTTCAATTTGTCAACTGGACAAAGTTTGTTTGGTTGAAAACGTTTCGCCGCTCATCCGAGAGGCCTCTCGGATGAGCGGCATCCCCCAACAACTAGGTATCATCCCCCAACATCAACCATCAACACCATTTGTTTTGCTGATACCTATATTCTCCTGTTATCATGGATTCTACCTGGACGACTGAGGGACTTTTCACGCATCTTTAGTTTAATGTCATACAGTTAGAGGTAAGATCGGGCCTAAAAAATCCAGCCCGACCCGACTCGGCCCGCGGGTATTAAAGCCCGACCCGGCCCGAGCCCGACCAATTAACTTGATTTGCAGGCCCGAGCCCGAAGCAAACCCGAAATTTCATATTTTATTTGTGAGGGGCGTTTTTTTTAAACAAATGATAATATAGATGTTTGACGATCATCAGTTTTGCTAGTACAGCTGTTTAAATGCCTGCTCAGCGTCGAATGTTCCCCCTAATGTTTTATGTGTCTGAGCAAACACACTAACTCCCTGAGCGCTCCTTGGACCCCTGTGCGCGACATCCGACATGCACCCCCGCTACACGCGAAAGAGCTGCGCGTGCTCGCGGCTTGCGCGTGCTCGTGGCTTACACCGGTAGAAGTTTAATACGAGACACATACTTTTGTTTCTGAATACTGGACGATTCCCCCGTATTCAGATGACCCCGCGGCTGAAAAAAAAAAGCGGAACTCTTTCATCCCTGCGCTGCAGAGGTTTTCTTGTGCGCTGAGAATGTGTGAGCAGTGCGCAACTGCACAGGCGCGCAGAGGGAACGTCGAGGTGCCAGTCTTTTTGCTCTCGTATGAAAGCAAAGCGCCACATTGACTACATTCAGCGAAGCCAACGCAAGTTTCTGTAGCATTTTCAACAATCAATTTGAAGCTTTTCCACACCTCACTCTTACCGGTGCGTGTTTGTCTTTTCAGTTCTCCTGTCTTTAGTTTATCCTTAACTTCTTGCTCCTCCATATTGGGGATACCAGGTCAAAATAGATGCGGACTTGCGGAGGGGAAGATTATTAAGAGCGGCTCCTGTTTAATAGTT
This sequence comes from Paratrypauchen microcephalus, assembly GCA_036785185.1. Lineage (NCBI taxonomy): Eukaryota > Metazoa > Chordata > Actinopteri > Gobiiformes > Gobiidae > Paratrypauchen > Paratrypauchen microcephalus. The sequence goes on from JAVJIX010000126.1 coordinate 492,996, forward strand.
AAATAGCAATTACCTTACAGCGCCTTCTCTGTTTTATCCAAATTATTTATTTTAAAACAAGTATTCCTTAGTTTAGTATCCACACATCGTTTTATTATACATTTTTTTAATTTACATTATTTATTTTTAAAAAAGTCAGCGAGAGAGAAGCCCGGCCCGAGCCCGAGCCCGACCCGAAGCAATGATTGACATTTTTGGCCCGAACCCGACCCGAATTTCGGGTCGGGTCAGGTCGGGCTCGGGCTCAGGCTTAAGATCTTACCTCTACATACAGTAGTGCATTCTAGTTAAAGCAGTTGCATCTCTATGGAGATTGTGGATACAAGCGGCCGAAATGAGTTTCCTCCGCAGAGTGGCTGGGCGCACCCTTAGAGATAGGGTGAGGATCTCAGTCACACGGGAGGAGCTCGGAGTAGAGCTGCTGCTGAGGTGGCTCGGGCATCTGTTCCGGATGCCTCTTGGACGCCTCCCTCGGGAGGTGTTCGGGGCATATCCCACCGGGAAGAGGCCCTGGGGAAGACCCAGAACATGCTGGAGGGACTATGTCTCCCGGCTAGCCTGGGAACACCTTGGGGTCCCCCCCGGAGGAGCTGGAGGAAGTGTCCGGGGTGAAGGAGGTCTGGGCGTCCCCGCTTGGACTGTTGCCTCTGCGACCCGGCCCCGGATAAGCGGAAGAAAATGGATGATTAATGGATGGATCTCTGTGGAGACAATAAAGTGGCAGATCCTCTTAAGTTTTGTGAATCTTTTTAAGTTATACAGTATAAACACCAATGCAAAACCGACCTACCCTTTTTAAGTTGCTTCATCAGTGTATTTTCAACAATTCCATTTTTTTCTCATGACGTTTCCTCCACAGAACTGAAGAGTTTAGGCGCTGACTTTGTCTTCGGCTTTGTCCAGTCCATGGACGGAGAGCGAGACCCTCGCAACCTGCTGCTCGCCTTCCAGATCGCAAGCAACATCATCCACGAAGGCTATGACCTAGGTATCATCCCCCAACATCAACCATCAACACCATTTGTTTTGCTGATACCTATATCCATTAGTTGTCTGTTTGCTGTGACTGATAACCAGTATTTGCTGTTAAGAGTTACTAGCAAGACAGACACATTTTGTTAAGTAATGGTAAAGCTTCCAAATTAACTTAAATTTTTACAAAAGTGTAACAAAAGTTATTCATGTGGGATATTTAAAATCATATGTTCTGCATGATTATTTAAACATGCAGCTATATTTTTAGCGTAATTCCTCTTCTATTTCCATTCTTACTTGTGAATTTGTTCAAAAAGGCAAAGCTGATGCACTGAAACTGGGAAAAACACATGGGCACACGAACGTTGGAGCAGCTTCTAAAAATATCTGTGCTAAAATTTCAATATTGGACCAATAACAATATCTGTGAAAAACCAATCTATCTCCCATCGCTACCATCAACTAAGGTTGCAAGATTAATCGTAATTGAATCAAAATCACAATTTGCAGTTTAGACCTTTACAAACATTGTGAAATAAATTTAATTGCCATCACAATGTTGTGCTCCCACTTAGATATTTAGCAAAAATCAACTACAATTGTCCATCTTCTGGACATTTTCAACATTTCTATATTCACTTTTCTCAGGTAAATTTGCAGAGGAGCTGTTCGAAGTGACATCGTGTTATTTCCCCATCGACTTCAGCCCTGTAAGTCCATGTTTACTCAGCTGCTGTTGGACGGGGAGTTGATGAAAACATGGAGATTTAGCAGACTTCCTGTGACCTCAGATGGCCTGCGTAGGAAACAATAACCTGAAATCTGTTTGTGTCGGCGCTACACATTTCCCTCCGCAGCGTCACAGAGGTTGAAGGTCATGTGATTGTTTTAGTCGCTCATGTCAGTTAATCATAATAAGAATATGAGCGGGTTTTACGTGGTCTGTTTCAAGTTTAGTAGGTCTTAAATAACTTGCTAGTAGAAATAAGATAATCCTTTATTTGTCCCACAATGGGGAAATTGCAGTGTCACAACGCAAGTTTCAGAAACAGTTGGAAAAAGAGCATGCATCAAAAATTAAGATAAGATAAATTAAGAAATAAGAGCTGTATTGAAAAACCGATAATATTGCTAATGTTGTCCTAGTGAAAATTAATAAATTGAATAGTATATAGTCTTTAAAGGTGCAATGTGTAACTTTTATGGAGATAAATATATGTAATGCCATACTGTGGAACATTCCACCAGAAAAGTTACACAGTGCACCTTTTAATTAAAACAATTTAAAACAACATAAAGCATATTTTAATTGAAATGAAATTAACATAAATATCTAGTGTAATCTTCCAGAGTATAAAGTGGTATTTCTGCACTTTTGTTGTTAGTTTAGTTTATTAGTTCATTCAACAGGGACCATGTGTAAACGCATTCATCTCAAAAAGGAAGAGATTGTTTACACCAGATGGAGCTAAATCTAGTTTCCATCTGCAGTCCCCAGGCAGGTTAACAATTATTAGAATACTTCCAAATATCCACTCATTTGCAGTCAGACCATGCACTCTTTCATTTAAAAACATCACACTCTGCACTTTAATATTAAACATTTAATACTACATCATTGATCCAATCATGTTTTATGAGATACTTGAACCTCATTTAAAGACATTTAAAGTGATATTTTATCACATTCCTGATTGTTAAAACATTCAAACATTGTCTGATTGTTATTATCAAGATAATGTAAAAAAAAATATCAAGATTATCATTTTTATCAATATCCCCTACCTGCTAGTAAGATAAGATAAGATAAGATAAGCCTTTATTGTCTCTTCAGGAGAGAAATTTTGCTTGGACTCACTATTTCATAGAAATGATAACCTAGCACAATCTAACACCAACTAATTTACCTGTGAAATGCTACGGTTTACAGTACATGCTCACTTTGAATTGAATACATTTCTTCCGATATAATTAATGACTGTAGAGAGGAAAAATGATATTACTGTCATTACAAATCTTTTTATTTATTTCATTTATTTTATTTGTTTATGTAAAAGGTAATGCAGACGCTCCTCAACCTATGAACGAGTTATGTGCCGAACGGCCGTTCGTTTGTTGAATTTGTTCGTAAGTTGTTATAGGGCATTCTTTAGAAGGGAATGTATGTTTAAGGCTTGTATAAGTAATCTATATGGATTTGTACTGCATTTAAATAACACTAAATAGTAACAAAACAATATGCTTTTTAAAAATATGGAAAACTGATGAGATAAAAAGAAGAGAGAAACACACAGGCAGACGCAGTAGACACAGCTGAGAGAGGGAGCGAGCCAGCCAGCCAGCGAGAGAGAGAACGTGTGTGTGTGTGAATGTAAGTGTGATCGTACCGATCGTTGAACGGTTCATGTTGTATGCGCGTGCCACATTCACCATCTTCTCACCAGCATCAAGTTTCTTTATTATCGCCACCTTTTCAAATGAGATGGCTTGCCGTTTTTCACATTTCCACTTTCACTAGAAGCTTTTCACTTTTCACCACCCATATTGGATTACGGATGCAAAATAAAACAACAAAGTTCGTAACACCGCAAGTACGTCTGAACACTTGGGTAGTTTCAACTGAGTGGGCGTGATGCTTGGGGGATGCTGGGCACACGATCGCAGCGCCCTGCCTGTGCATCAGCGGCGGAAATACGCACTACATACTGTACTCTGATGTCGGAATAGGCGCTAAATACAAAAACTCACTTGCGTACATGTGCAGCACTTTTGCCCAAACATTTAACTTTTTTTTTCGTAAGTTTGTAAGTTGAATGTTCGTATGTAGAGGAGCTTCTGTAAACCTTTGTTTGTTTGTTTGTTTGTTTGTTTTTTTTCCACTGTAGCCACCCAATGACCCCCATGGTATCACCAAAGAAGAACTCATCTTGGCTTTGAGATCAATCCTGACTGGGACACCAATGTTTGCAGAGGTACATATTGATTATTATATTAATTTTTAGATATATTTCTGTCCTGTTTTCTAATTTTACTGCATGACTTGTGTTGCAGTTCCTGTTACCACTCATCATTGAGAAAGTGGACTCTGATGTACAAAGTGCCAAGTTGGACTCCTTACAAACTCTGGTGAGAGATCTGATTATAACTGGACATCTATCATCTCTGTGCACTGCCTTTGAACCACTTAGGTGTTCCTCTGTGACCTCTTGAGGCCAAGCTGCAGTGCTACAGCAAAGGACTGTTCATAACTGGAGCATTCTGGAACAACACCAGACTGCTCTTTTAAATACAAGCCACAACCTGTCAGTGTTTCCGTTTAAGAGAGGAGACTATGGTGGCCCCATTGATCTCAAGACCCGCTTAGACAATATATCTGTACTGGGTGAAGGCATATTTTGCTCCAATACATGGGATATAAGGATTGTTTGTGCCACCATATTTGTATAAACCTGTGAGGAAAACTGCTACTATTGGTGGACAGTTGTGTTTAAACCTCTATTCATTATTCAGTCTTCATGGATGCCTCCCTGGGAAGGTGTTCCGGGCATGTCCCACCAGAGGGAGGCCCCGGGGAAGACCCAGGACTCGCTGGAGCGACTATGTCTCTCGACTGGCCTGGGAACGCCCCGGGGTCTTCCCAGAGGAGCTGGAGGAAGTGTCTGGGGTGAAGGAAGTCAGGGAGTCCCTGCTTAGACTGCAACTCTCGTGACCCAGCAGCGGAAGAAAATGGATGGATGGCATTTCTAATTGTACATTGTGTTGCACAGGCTGCCTGTGTCTCTCAGTATGAGCATAAAGACTTGGCAGAGTTTCTAGAGGGGCTGTGGACATCCATTCGCAGAGAGGTCAGTTTGACTTGACTATTGATTTCACCGCTACTGCTATGAACCCTTGCAGCTAGTTAAATAAAAACAATTTAAGGCCAAGGCACACCAGAGCACTGAGCTCCAAACCCACGCATCAACACACACTGAACACAATGCGTCAGGGCTCTTGAATAGGCTTTAAAGAAGACGTATTGTGCTTGTGTCTGTATATATCAGAAATGTTATAATCTATTATTACACCTGTGGATCATTATGATCCAATGGTCAATATCATTACTTGTGCGATTGATAACAGCCACACTGTTGTTGGGACCTCTTATGGATAGCTGCACATCAATGACTAAGAGGTTAACTCTGTCTAAAACACTGTTGATTTCTGACACAATGAGGGAATATCTTGGTTTTAAGATGAGTTTGTCTATATTTACTTAATAATAATAATTCATAGCATTTATATAGCACTTTTCATGACACCCAAAGCGCTTTACAGTTCATTGTTCATTCACTCCACACTACTGGTAAGCTACTTTTTTTTTGTAGCCACAGCTGCCCTGGGGCAGACTGACGGAAGCGAGGCTGCCAATCTGTGCCATCGGCCCCTCCGACCACCACCAACACTCATGCACACTCCACTTTCATACTTCAGCAGTATATCGCACTTCAAAAATGAGTTATCGTGACAGGCCAAGTACTCGCCGCAGAAGTGCAAAAAACATGTTGTTTCAGCCTCAGTGTCGCATCCTAATTCAGCAAGTTTTCATGAAGGTGTTTATTGACACCCTGTGGATGCGCAGTCTCAGAAAATAATCAAATCTCCTTTTGCCGGCCATCAAAGCTCCTTGGTGTGTTTTGGCCTTGAGAGTTTATTTTGGTAGAGAATTTGATGTTTGAACTAAAATATTGTACTTCAATCTGTGGTTACAAATGTGAAATAAGGAGCTAACTAAAGGGCCATATTACACTATTTTCTGATCTATGTTATAATGTTGTTTCCTCATGAAAAACATACCCGGAGTTTTGTTTTATTTCATGCACACATGTTCAACAAACAAATCCTACATATTTAGGGCTGAATTCTTCTCTCAAAGAGAAAACACTCTGTTCCACCTTGTTTTGTCATGTGGTAATACAGGAAGTCCACACACCTTCACTAGAATCATTTGGATAATTTCAGCCCTGAAATTGCTAATCTCTACTGAACAAAAGGTAAAAGGTAGCAGAAAAAAGTACCACTACATGACATCACAAGGTGGAGCAGAGCCTATAACAGAGACTATTAATTCAGGATTACTCAGAACATGCGTGAATGAAACAAACCAGAACTCCAGGTATGTTTTTGATGAGGAAACATAACATGTTTTGACACTCACAAGAGTCAATTTTGCAAAATATAAGACCTTTTAAATCTTATAATATCAATAAATCAGTACTTATTTTGTTCATGTATTAAAATAAAATGTTATAAAATGTTTCTGTTGAGCTTCAGTTGTTGTGCTCTTGCAGGTGTTTCAGACCTCCAGTGAGAAGGTTGAGTCTGCAGGTCTCTCCGCTCTCACCGCACTCACTTCCTGTGTCTCTCGCTCCGTCCTCAGCTCTGACTCTGAAGACTGTCTCAGCACCTTCCTTAACCTGGTTATCAAAGGTGACACACATACTATCATTGTCACATAACCTTATATGGACTTTATATGCACTTTATATTTATGTTTTCATTTTTTTTATTTTTTATTATTACTTACTTATTAAGTGCCAGTTTGTGGAAATAAATGTTGGAGAAAAGTACAGAAATATGGAATTTCTCTACCTACAGTGGGGCAAAAAAGTATTTAGTCAGCCACCAATGTGCAAGTTCTCCCACTTAAAAAGATGTGAGAGGCCTGTAATTTTCATCATGGGTACACTTCAACTATGAGAGACAAAATGAGGGGGAAAAAATCCAGAAAATCACATTGTCTGATTTTTAAAGAATTAATTTGCAAATTATGGTGGAAAATAAGTTTTATACTTTGTTATATACCCTTTGTTGGCAATGACAGAGGTCAAACGTTTTCTGTAAGTCTTCACAAGGTTTTCACACACTGTCGCTGGTATTTTTTGGCCCATTCCTCCATAGGGCTGGGTATCGATCAAAATTTTCTGGTGCCGATACCAATATCGATACCTTCATTTCGATACCGATTCCTGACCAGTACCTTTTTCGGTTCCTATTTTATATTAATTCTAGGAAAAAAATTAAATTTCATTACACATTCTATTCCACATACTGGAGTTTATTTTCCTTTATTTCCAAAGTTTTTTTAAACCTGTTTTTAACCTGTTTTTCTGATTGGAGTCACATTCTCTTACTGGTTTTGTAGTGGTGTTTACCAGCCTCTGCACATTTACCAAATGGATGTTGTGACAAACGGATGCATTTGTGCACTTTTATTAGGCAAAATTGAACCACATGTCGCTCTAGACCTGCTCTGTGCTGTAGACGTGCTCTGTGCGGACGCTGTAACATAAATTTAGATCTTCTAATCAGAGCGAAAAGGCGAGGAGCGGCGTGAACACGGAAACCAGCGTGGTTTCCACGTGTTCCAGACGAGCGCACGGGCTGCACTGCAAAAAACACTGTAAAAGTTTATTGCTAAAGGCAGCGGCCGTAATGAAATATGATCACAATCATCTCGAGACCAAGACCGGACACCGATCGACACGGTAATACGGGACAAAGTGCGTCCCTTTTCAGCTCAATACGGGATACGTACTTTTGTTTCTGAATACGGGATGATTCCGTTTTTCAAGGGACGGTTGGCAACCCTACACAGAAGCGCTGTGACCAGTGGCTAGAGTTTCATTGAATTGCTTAAATTTCAGCGTGAGAAATACCATGTGTGGCGTGTGAGCGTGTGAACTTGTTGAAATGCGTGTGTAAAGTGTGCTAATATCCTACAGTACCGTTAACATAAACTTGCAACAACCTAGCTAGCTCCTACCTTAACAAACAAAGCAGATCAACGGAATTCGCGGAACAAACTTACCCGATGAAATATCAGACACAGCGCTGTGCTCGGTACTTTCCGAGTGTGGTCGTAAAACGTCCTGTAGCTCTTGTCAGATATGCTGCACCGCGCAGTATTAGTCGGTCTTAAGAAAGTATAAGCACGCTTTCGACTTCGGCAATTTTGATTAGCTAACTTATTAGCACCCTACAAGTTAGGTGAATCTCGCCTTGCCTGTGGAGGGGCGTGACCACGCTGTGTTTTTCATACACGCGGACGTTTCAGCCAATCTCAGGGGGCATTATCAGGCCATAAGCACGCAGGCATGTATCTGAGCCACACGTGATTAACGTCTGGGTATCGAAACGTGGAACCGAAAGACGAGGCATATTTTGATACCCAGAAGAACCTAAGCATTTCGGTCGGTGCCATGGAGGAACTGAATTTCGATGCCCAGCCCTATTCCTCCATGGAGCTCCTCTAGAGCAGTGATGTTTTGGGGCTGTCCCTGGGTAAGATGGACTTTCAACTCCCTCCAAAGATTTTCTATGGGATTGAGATCTAGAGACTGGCTAGGTCACTTCAGGACCTTGAAATTCTTTTTACGAAGCCACTCCTCCGTTGCCCGGGCGATGTGTTTGGGATCATTGTCATGCTGAAAGACCCAGCCATGTTTCATCATCAATGCCCTCGCTGATGTAAGGAGGTTTTCACTCAAAATCTCACAATACATGGCCCCATTCATTCGTTCCTTTACACGGATCAGTCATCCTGGTCCCTTTGCATGATGTTTCCACCCCCATGCTTCACAGTAGGTATGGTGTTCTTTGGATGTAACTCGGCATTCTTTCCTCCAAACACGACAAGTTGAGTTTTTACCAAAAAGTTCTATTTTGTTCTGACCATCTGACCATATGACATTCTCCCAATACTCTTGAGGATAATGCGTGAAAAGTCCCTCAGTCGTCCAGGTAGAATCCATGATCAAAGGAGAAGTTCAATTTGTCAACTGGACAAAGTTTGTTTGGTTGAAAACGTTTCGCCGCTCATCCGAGAGGCTTCGTCTTGAGGATAATCCAAATGCTCTCTAGCAAACTTCAGATGGGCCTGGACATGTACTGGTTTAAGCAGGGGGGATACGTTCTGGCACTGCAGAATTTGAGTCCCTGGCAGCATAGTGTGTTACTGATGGTAGCCTTTGTTACTTTGGTCCCAACTGTCTGCAAGTCATTGACTAGGTCCCCCGTGGGATTTTTGCTCACTGTTCTTATGATCATTTTGACCCCACAGGGTGAGATCTTTCATGGAGCCCCAGATCGAGGGAGATTATCAGTGGTCTTGTATGTCTTCCATTTTCTAATAATTGCTCCCACAGTTGATTTCTTAACACTAAGCTGTTTACCTATTACAGCTGTTTGGTCTTGGCCATAGTGGAATTTGGAGTGTGACTGTTTGAGTTTGTGGACAGTTGTCTTTTATACTGATAACCAGTTCAAACAGGCGCCATTAATACAGGGAACGAGTGGACAGAGGAGCCTCTAAAAGAAGTTACAGATCTGTGAGGGTCAGAAATCTTGCTTGTTCGTAGGTGACCAAATACTTATTAGACAAAAAATAAAATAAATGGTAAAATAACTATTGTGCAGTTTAGACAAGTTTTGGCAGTAGACCTGTCATATGCACTTAAAGCATCATCTACATTTATAATAATGGTAAAAAAGTCAAATTTCATACCAAATGAATCCAAAGTGTTTCATGTGTCTATTGCTCTCCCTCATCTCCTGTGTGTGATGCTGTTGCAGATTGTAAGCACCATCTGAGTGAACCAGACCTGAAGCTGGTGTGGCCTAGTGCCAAGCTGCTGCAGGCGGCCTGTAGCTCCTCCATCAGGGCCAGTCACATCATTACAGCCGCCGTCATGCCCAGCCTCATCGAGCAGTACAACAACAGGACACAGGTAAAGTAATGAGTACAACATCCAGATGTGGTACAATAAACTGTTATGTGCCATAAAACAGGTGGAAACTTTGAGTAGGGCTGCATGATTAAAAGGAGTCAAATTGCAATTCTTTTTTTGCAATTGTGATTTAGATTTTGTGATCAGGATTCAGTTCACACTACACATTTTAAACACTTCCAGGGAGATAAAAAAAATGGAAGTCTGAATTATGAACTGTTAAATTACTACAGATTAGTACAATGCTTTTCCATGTTGGTAAAGCTCTGAATTAATTTTGCCATAAAGAGATAAGTTATTTTATTTTTTTTGCAGAGGGCATTCTTTTACAAAATTAATTTCTGTTTATCCTTTTTGTAATTGTGTCAATTTAAATTGTAATTTTAATTTTATTATGATATTGTGCAGGCCTAATTTGGAGTCCTATCCAAAAGTGGATTTCCTTGTGTTTACTAGCAGGATTCAAGTAGCAAAATAATTTAGATGTTAATATTTATTTATTATTATAATAATATTGTTTAAAAAAAAAACTGAATATTCAGAAGGCAGAATGAGGCTGGATCAGAAAATTTAGAGTTTTGATCCTAAGAAGTGTAGTTAAGTTTGGATTCACCCTCTTAAGCCTGCCACACACTACAGAATTTTTCAGTCTTAAAGATTTACGAAGATTAAATGTGAGACACAAAGTGCAGACAACAGACACGAGGAGTGTCATACGCGATTTAAAATCTTACAATCCTCAAACCGCAAAGACTGCAGCGGCAGCAGAGAGACCACGCACCACAAGATAAAAGCTGTGAGCGCACCTTGTGTCAGCTGTTTCCTGCCTACAGTAAAGCAACTCACTTTGAGGCTCGATTTAAAGGATTAATTCACATAATCCAAAGTCGCATTACGCCTCCCCAAAGTCGGGAAGGGGGGAGCAAATCGGGTAATAAATGTGTGTGGCAGGCTTGAAACAACAATAGTATTATTGTATCCAGACAATTCAACAACTATAATTTATATTACGCTCTTGCATTGTATTGCTGGTTACTACATTTCTCTTATTTTACAGTACTCACACAGGCGGACATTACTAGAAGTGGTGCTGAAATTTGTTCAGTCTGTGAAATCAGTCAACACACCAGAAAATGGCAAGTGCATAATACAATAATGAAAACCTACCAACGTAAGAAATAAATAACAAAAAAAAGCTTAATGTGTCTCCCTCCTCTCCGAACAGAGGACAATGCTTTATCAGAGTATCGTTCTTCTTTGTGTGGCATAGTCTTTTCTGCCCTGACTGAAACCAATGACAGTCTGCAGATCACAGCCACTCAAGTGCTCACTTCACTGGCTCAACAGCAAGGTCAGATAGCCCCGCTTTTACTGTTTTGGTGTAAATTTTTTGTGTTAAACATCCATTGTTATTTCCTAGGTCTATTGGAAGAAAATGATATAGAACTGGCCGTGGATCACCTGACCAAACTGTTACTAACGGAGGAAGACGAGAGAGTGTGGTATGGTTGCATTGTCCTAATTTCCCATTTTAAAGTTGTGATCTATACAATTTTGAATTTGATATGTTCATATGTTTTTCTGTCAAGCCTTTCTGTAGTAGACTGCATTGGGGCTTTAGCAGCATTGCATCCAGAAGAATTCCTCTCCAAAATGATTCCACGGTTGAGGATTGAGGCATTTGCAGGTAAGTCATGCACGCTAGTATTACAAAAAAGTTTAAAAAACTGACTATAATCGAAACTGAACTTGAGTTGTCAGTGCCTTAACCTGCAGATGGAAGACGCACACAAAGTTTCTCTTGAGGCTGGAAATTGGAAAGAGACTTCTGTTGTGGTTCTGTTTGGATAATAAGCACAAAATCATAAAATTATAACAAACAACTTTAACATCATGTCCAGTTATCAAGAATAAATCAGCATACCAATTGTTATCAGTAAAAGATATATTTGATTGTGACTATGTCTCATATTTGGGGACACAGTAAGGTTATACATATATTTTAAATATATATCTTGCATACGGTTCCTTTAAGGAAATACATAATAGAAGCCATGGGTTACATGACTGCATTGTGAAAAAGCAACTTGACTATGTATGTTATAGATAGACTGTCACTTGTTTATCCCGATATACATGGTATTGCTTGGCCTGGAATGTTCCACAGTATGGCATTAAAGGAATATTAACATTTTTTACAATCTGTACTTTGGTGTCATTTGGAGCATTTCCGGAGATTTTGTAGTTTAGCGATATCCGGGTAACGTGAGTGCTCGAGGCATATGTTTGCGGTCTCCTAATAACACAAAATTTATCACTTTTCAAATTACAGAAGCTCAATATCTTAGTCTACACTTTCGTTTGAGCAAAAGTGACCTGTAATCCGATATCCTGCCATGGTTTCCATTGGATGACGTAATGTAGGACAGCGCGTATCCGTGCATTCACAGCTGATTTGCAGATAAGATGACGCTCAGAACTTTTCTGTTGCGAGCGACACATGGCAGAAGATTCGGACTTCGAGACTGAAGAGGACTTATTTGAGTATGATGGCCGTCCCTATCGTTTTGAGCCTGAGTATACGAATGAGGAGGTATTAGAAAGAAGGAAGCAGAGACAGTTTTAGGAGCAGCGCACCAGAGAACAGCCATCAGTATTGCATTACTTCTCAGAATCACGAACTGAATCCGCTGGCCTACTTTCTTTTCCTTTGCTGGTAAAAAATCGTCCGGACTGAAGTGGGTACTGCACACACAATGGTCCAAACGTCTTACAGCTTTGCCTTTCTTATTTGGGTCCATTCTCAAAGTAACTAACCACAGCTTCAATAACTCAATAACATTGTGATGAGGAAGCCTGTGAAAACTCAATTTCGTCCAAGCTGTTATTTTGTTTTAACAACCGGGATAAATGCATGTTCGCACCATTTCAGGTTTTCTCAACCAGAGATGTTTTCTTATTCCTTAGCTTCTTTATGACTGTAACCAAGAGCTGAGAGCGAAATCAGCTGTGAATGCGCGCATGCACACTTTCGTCGTCATCCAATGGAAACCATGGCAGGATAGCCATTTTTGACTCAAACGAAAGTGTAGACTAAGACATTGAGCTTATGTAATTTCAAAAGTGATACAGTTTGTGTTATTTGGAGACCGCAAACATATGCCTCGAGCACTCGCGTTACCTGGATATCGCTAAACTACAAAATCTCCGGAAATGCTCCAAATGACACCAAAGTACTATGGGTGAGTAAATGACGTTGTTTTATCACCGAAATAAGGTTCATATTGTAAAAAACGTTACTATTCCTTTAAACATTACCCACTTTGGGGTGAGTCGCCTCTTCAGAGATTGGACATGCATTCCAGGCAAAGCAATGACATCTCCATGGAGACAAACGGGTGGCAGAACCTTCACCAGAACTTGCATAGTGAACCTTAAAACATCAGATTAACAGTACTGAAATTGCTTTTGTTTTTGTCTGAATTTCATAGTAGAGAAGAAAGTACAATTTATTTGTGTGGTTTGTATTGTTCTATTTTCGTATTCAGTGCCGATGGATGAAGACGGCTTAGAAGCGGCGAAACGCCCCTCTCATCAAACTGTCCGTCATCGGTGTTTGTCGGCTCTGGCCTCAGTCTCCTCTCAGCCCAGTGTGGTTCAGCAGAGCACGCCTGTCCTCCTGGAGCTCATCTCTGCTGCACACACAGGTACCTGAACCGTTCACAAAAATAATATAGACTTGTAGTGTTTTTTTTAATGTGCACTATGTAACTCTTTGGTTGGGGGTCTGTCATGCTTGTTTTTATGGATATGTCACCACTCTGCCTGGAATGTTCCACAGAATGACATTAAACAGCTCTACCTTACATTTATTCAATTACAGGTGGTTTTATAGCTCAAAAATACCTACAAAAACAAAAAAATTTTATGTGAGTGGGGTTGCCTCTCCGCAGATCTGGCCTGTAACTTAGTGTGGTTTGGTCTCCATGAAGATATATACAGGTTTTATAAAAACGTTTAAACACCTTTTTTATAGGTTTATATACCTTTTAAAGGTTTACCATACTGTGAAACATTCCAGACAAAGCAATAACAATTCCATGGAGAAAATTGTTTGACAGACCCTCCACTAGAAAAGTTACACAATGTACCTTTTAATGTATTATACAAAATCTACTTGTGATGCAAATAGTTTCTGTTTGTTTGTTTAGGCAGTATCCCCTTCACCATTGAGGATGTGGTGTTGGCGTGCCGAAGTCTACAGAGAATAGCAGAGCAGGTTCAGGACACTGAGGAGAGCGGCCGCTGTTTTCATGATATCGTCATCCCGCGCCTGCTGTCTCTGGCACTACAGGCTGCTCTTCAGGGTGCGTCTACTACTTCTGACATTACGCACACATTTAAACTCTCGTAAGGGAGTTTAAATAATAGTATATTGTGTTGAGTCAATAAACACACTTGATCAGAGCGATAACTATTTTACTACCTGTTCGTTAGCATTACAGGAAACAAGTGCCCGCGCAAAAAAAATATCGCGTGAACTCCCAGCGTATACAAACATCTCGTAACACATCAGCCTTAAACATGGGCACATGGGAAAAACATAACTTAACAATCTCCCCTTTTTTTTTTTTTTAAAGAAAAATGCAGCAACAATTAAACATGTGTTTTTAACATATAATAGCAATCACTTTTTAAGATGGTAAACACCTTCATTGAGGGCCTTTAGAAGCCCAAGTGCAGAAGCCCCTGTTTTGGTCAAGCAGTTAGCCAACTGCTCTTTGGTGGCTGACCACACGATCTGCTGAATAGTCCCAGAGTGTATGAGCTCTTTTATGCTGCTAATCTCAAGACGCAGTCTTTTCTCTGTGACAGATTTTGTAGATTTGACTGCATCCAGAAGAGAATGATTATCTGTTACACACACAATGGGCACAGCTTTAGACGAACAGTCCCCAGTAGTGATTTCTGAGTAAAGTGTTGCTAGAAAGACTGCACTATCAATCCCATCCGCAAGGGCCAAAGTCTCTCCTGCTAAAGTACTCCGCACCACTCTCCGGATGCGCTTAGACTGCCAGGCTATAGGTGAAAACTTTCCATTTTCCCCCATGAGCATGATGAAATGTCCACCCTGTGTTCCTCCATCTGAGAGGTTTCCCATGGAGGAGTCACTGTACACCACCAGTTTGAGGGAGCTGTTCTCTCCCAGTTGCTGAAACTTCAACATGACATCTTCTGCTTTTATTTTTCTAATGAGTTTATTTGCATAGTGCAGAGTCTGAACAGTAGCATGTTTGGTGTTAGATGCTAATATGGATATGTCACACATAATGTCTGGCCTACTCTGTCTTGCTACCCACAGTATTTGTCCAATCTTTGATTTAAGCATGTCTGTTTCATTGTCTGTCAGTGTTGCTTCATGCTGTATTGCTCTGGCGGGGTCAATAGGAATGGCCTGCAGATTTTTAATGTATGATCTTTGTTGAACTTGTATCTCACCATTCACAGAATGAACCTCCATTCCAATGTAGCTAAAGTTGTTGTGCTGTTCCCTGCCAACCTGAAAGGCAGCTTTCAATTGAGGGATGACACTTGTGGAAAATTCACGATTTCCCTCCCAAATAAAGTCATCCACATGGGATGCAAGGATCCCCTTCACCTTGCCACACTGATCGAGCCAGTAAAACACAGCTGGGTCCACCTTTGACACTCGAGCTCCTAACTGCTGCATGGTGTCTCTGACTCTGTGATACCAGTACAAAGAAGCATCCGTTAGACCATAAACACACTTCTTTAACTTCCATAGAGTTCCTTTGCTCTGTGCTTCCTGTGGTGGACGAATGTAAATGTCTCTATCCAGTGTTTTACCTTGCAGAAAAGCTGCTTTAATGTCTATGGAATTCAGCTGCCATTTGTTTTGACTTACAACTGCCATTATCATTTTCAAGGATTCTGTAGCGCATGTAGGTGAGTCTTTTGGTAAATATTGTGTGTTTAGCTCTTCAAAGCCTCTTGCCACTAGTCTAGCTTTAGGCATGACCCCTGCAGCTGTTTCTTTAAGTGTGCACACCCACCTTGTTGAGACACATTTCTGACCTGCATCTTTGACTTCTTCAAATACATCATTTTTCCAAGTTTCATAAGATGTCTTCTCGTCAAATGGTGGCGGAATCTTGTAATTACCAGCAGCAGCCATCCTCTGCTACCAATGTTGAGTCAATAAACACACTTGATCAGAGCGATAACTATTTTACTACCTGTTCGTTAGCATTACAGGAAACAAGTGCCCGCGCAAAAAAAATATCGCGTGAACTCCCAGCGTATACAAACATCTCGTAACACATCAGCCTTAAACATGGGCACATGGGAAAAACATAACTTAACATATTGGTCATGTATGTAACTTTATGTAACTGTTATAATGCTGTTCCCACATGAAAAACATGCAGTAGTTTTATATGTCATACATGCATGTAGGGATGGAACTGTATGAAATTTCCATGGTATGACAACTGTGACAAAAAACACGGTATGATTGTATACCATTGAGTTGCTTAACGAGAACAAGGGACTTTTTAAGTAAAAAAGTGATATCATACATCAGCAAGTATATTGCTGATATATGATATTGACAGACATGAGCTAATCAGCTTTTACACGTAAGAACAGCAAAGGGTTTCCTGAGGGTGGGGACAGTGTCTGCTGAGCCTGTACACATGCTAATGCCTGGTCTGGGTCTCAGGTAGAAATCACATTCATTTACACAAACACAGACTATGATAAAAGTCTTTTCTTCACAAAACATTTCCATCATAGCACCATATAGAATTGCACAATAACGGACTTCAAACTGCAATGCTACTTCTTATTGAATGAGAGTAATGACTCATTTTTAGTGAGTCTTCCTCCTCCTCTACTTCATCAGGCTCTACAGTATAAAAGAGCTCTACTGCATCATGAGACTCTACATTATAAAAAGTCTACTGCATAAGGGAGGTCCATTGTATTTGGAGTATCAACTTTATCAAAGACTGCTACTACGTCAGGAGGCTCTAGTGTGCCAGGGAGCACTGCAGTATTAAGTAGATCTACTGTATCAGGAATTGCAGTTACTACTTAACTAGAGATTTCTGATTCAGGAATCTGGTCGAGATCAGGCATTGGCACAACAGAAGGGATCTCACCACCATCAAGAATTGGTTCAGTATTAGGGCTTGCCTCAGTTGGCAGTTCACTGTGGAAGTCCTCGAACAAAAGTAGAGCAGGTGACTCCAGGTTTCAGGTCTGTTCAGGACAGACTGGGCCATTGAAGTGGCTGGAGCACTCAGCTCTCTGGATGGCATGCTGAAATATGGAGCATCCACAGGAGGCCTCCACAGGCTGAACATGAGTCAAGTTAGTTGCGTAAAATCAACTATAATTAACACTCTTTATCAAGACACTTACCTGAAGCTCTCAAGGATGTTTTTAGGGTTAATGAGCAACCTCAAACACAATGTTGAACATTTTGAGGCGATTGATCACATCCCGGGCCTGAGACAATGAGCACACAAAGGGTTAGCGCATAGAATTGCTATTGGCTTATAGAAGGTTTTTTATATTGTCAGATCAGAATAAGAAAATTGTTTTATTGCCATGGTCAGTAAGCAAAATCTACAAAATAGGAACTTGCTTTGGCAATACACACACATACACATGGATAGAGGTTTGTCTTAATTGGCAGAGGGACACCATTAATTTGAGTAATGACGTCCATAATCCTCGCTTCCTTTGTACGTTAAGACACAATGACAAACGAAGCTAAAAGGCAGTGAAAGTGAAGGTTCGAGCCCAGACTGTAAAAGAGAACCCACACTGTTGAGTTCAACTCTCAAAATGATGTGCTGGTTTTCAGGAGCAGAAAAGTGTAGTTTTAGAATGGAATGGTTACTGTTATTGTTGAAGGGCACATGGTTCTAACTGTAAAATGATTTCCTGACCTTTTTTGTGAACATGTGAAGAATACACAAGAAAAAATAAAACTTTTGCAACAATAAATACATTTTAATAAATAAACCAGTGTGTAAAAATCACATAAAAATAAGGAAATAATAATAGTAAGTTATTTTATTCCAAAACAATTTGTTATTTTTAGGTGAAGATGCACCCAGATCCAGTCCTTTGGTGGAGGAGAGTGTTCTGTCTGCTATGGTCCCAATCATCGGTACTTCATGTTCCAAACTGCAGCCCAAGTCAGTCATATTTCAGTTTAACACCGAAGAGCGGACTCCTACACTGTCATTTATAACACCTTTCTGCCTGTTCTCTGCATTCAGGTTGGCAGAAGAAACCGCATCTAAAACAGTGTCTCTCTTTCTAAATGGCAACGTCTCCTTTTTGCCAGACAATTCATTGCCATCAAATATTCAACTCCTTAAGGTTTGTAAATAGCACATTACCACAGTACTTTGAAGTAAAGTAGTCCTTAAGGTAATCTCTTTTGTCATTTCCAGGGTGACTGTTGGAGGCAGGCCCAGATGGTTTGTCTGCTCATGGCCTGTGTTTGCTCTTTACCTCGTACTGTAAGTATTGCTTGCTTCTTCTAGTTGTGTCTGTGTTGTGTGCTGTCTAGTTGTGTGGGTGTGTATTTAGCAACATTGTGGGGACCAATATTGTACATAAACTAACATCATGGGGACATGCCTAAATTAGGGCTCCCCCATGATGTAAATTCTTTATTATTACACAGATGTGGCACACCTATGAGGTGGGATGGATTATCTCAGCAAAGCAGAAGTGCTCACTATCACACATTTAGACAGATTTGTGAACAATATTTGAGAGAAATGGTAATATTGTGTATCTGGAATGAATTTTAGATCTTTAAGTCCATCTCATGAAAAATGGGAGCAAAAACAAAAGTGTTGCGTTTATATTTTTGTTGAGTGTATTAGATCAACAACTCAGTTTAAAGGTCCCATGACATGGTACTTGATGCTTTTATATGGCGCCTTAATGGTTCCCTAATACTGTAAATGAATCCTTCTTCAAAATCAAGACTCAGTGCATGAGAAAGCCTCATGAACACAGTCAGAGTCATAAATATGTCTCTGGAACACTTTATTCTGGGCGTTGTTGCTTGAATGCAAATGAGGAGGACAGGGACAGGCCAGTGCAGCGGGAGGGGCGTGGTGAAACTCTCCGCTCTTTCCTCCTTAGCGGTGCGGTGTGCGCTGGCCCCACTTCCACGTTTTTGCGTGGAGGAAGAGATGAGACGATTTCCATTGAAAAATAAACACATTTCCACAGAAAATAAAATTAAACCACTGCTGTTTCAGAGGTTCGGAGGCTCGGAAAAAGGACATCCGAGCCTGGAAACACTCTCACGTGCCTCCAGGCAAATAAAAAAAAACGCATCTCGCATTGCGTAGCTCGTTAGCGGTCCAAACTCTCTGGGCGTGAGTTCCAGAGAGTGTGGGTAGAAACACAGACTGGCGGTGGAACTGCATTTGCATTTTTCCTGGAGTGTGACGTCAGAAACCAGCCTTGTCTTTTTTTCAAATGCAGAAAAGGATCACAAATGCTCAGTTTACACATTTCGCAACTTTTAGCCATGGGGGGGATGGGGGGGGGGGAAAGTAAACAGGGTAGGGGAGCTCACATTAACGTTCAAAAACCTCAGAAAGTGAAAATTTCATGCCATGGGACCTTTAAAGTTAATTTACCTGATTTTACTGTCTTAAACGTCAAGCCTAGTTTATTTTAAACAGTACGCAGTGGTCCAAAGTTACTCCTCACTTTCCTAACTTTCAGAGGCTGGAGTTTTGCCATCTCAGTAAAGCTAAAAGCAACTAGCATGCTAACAGCACACAATGAAACCCTCTATAATTAGACAAAACATAGCGTCCTCATTTCAACCAATCTTTTGCAATACATCAACTAGGGTGCAACTAATATTGCTTAACTACATGGGAAAATCTGATACAGCCTCATTATGATTAGACAAGTAGTAAATAGTTAGAATGGTGGCATGTCCAAGAAGCATGGAAACCCAACAAACCCGAGTGTGAATGTGTGTATGTAAGTAATGATAAAAAAAAAATCTTGTGTTTTGCTTCATGCAGGTTGAAGTCCCACAGTTGGATGATCTGCTGTCTGCACTGGTGGAGCTGAGCTGTAGCTCCTCCCACACTCTGTCCTACACATCAGCGGCTAAGTGCTTTGCAGGCCTGGTCAACAAGAGGTCGCCGGGTCAGTCTGCGTCTAGACACATTATCACAAGTCAAACACTTGATCTAAAACAAGTTGAATCAGTTTCTTTGTTGTTTACAGTGAAATGCAGTTGATGTGAGAATTTTAAATACACTGTGCAAATCTGCCTTTTTGCCTATTTTTAGTAGTCTGTTGCACTTGGTTAACTGCATTGAAAAACAGTGGCTAATGGATTTCAGCTTTTTGAATATAAATATAGGCACCATAGTGAGTACTTTTGAGCATTTAAAAGTAAAATATAATTTTTAAATCATTAAATGCTATAATTGCTGTACACCAGGTAACTTTGCTTCTGCATTTGACCAATTCTTGAATACGTCATGAGCAGTACGTGACCACGGTGCAGTACTTCAAACCCATCTTAATTAGAAGATGGAGCTTTGTCTATTAACGTTTTAGATTATGTGAAGTTAATTTAGGGAACCGTTACATGCTCAAAATGTAATCTTCAGTAGCATTTGGAGTTCATTTGTCTTAATCTAAAATCATGTGGTTGTTTCCTCAGGGGAAGCTCTGGACAGCCTCATACAAAGGACAGTTAAAAGGGTGTGCTCTGAGCTGGACTCTCCTAACTCCACAGTGCGCACTCAGGCCTTCACTCTCATGATCTGGGTAAGATGTTAGCTTAGTGTTTCATCACTATCCTGAGTTAGTACCATTAATACAGTTTCCATGCCAACAGGTTGCTAAGGCTCTTCTTCTTAGATACCACCCCATGTCGACCGCTCTGACGGACAAGGTAAATAGAAGAGCCATCCCTTTTTATGTGAAAAAACAGCACTAGTTCATTTTAATCAGTTTGCAGTGGTCCAAAGTTATTCCTCACTTTTTTACCACAATGATAGGCCTGTTTCACAACTTTTAGAGGTCAATAACTAACATGCTAACGGGCCAACCTTAATTCCCGTTTCATGGATGATAAGAAAGCTCTGTAATTAGATAAGACCAAAATGAAAGCTCTGTGTACTGCCTGCAAGAACTGCTTTTACAGTATATTTGTACTGGGACAAAACAAATTATACTTAATAATGTGGGGGAAAAATGGATACAGCCACTTTAAGGTACTACGAAGAACAATATTAGTATGTAGTACAGTAGACTGGGTAGTAAGTGTGGTATTCATGATAATTTATTAAGTATTCATTGATTTCTCTTGTGTTTTTGTAGCTCTTCTCTATGCTTGACGATGCAGACTTGGGTTCCGTGGCAGCAGACGGTTTCTCTCTCCTCATGAGCGACTCCACTGATGTCCTAAACAGAGCTTGTCACGCAGACGTTCGCATCATGTACCGACAGCGCTTTTTCAGTGAGAATTCAAGAAAACTGGTCCAGGGCTTCCATGCAGCCACAGGTACATAGACAAAATTTGAAATAAAAATACACTGAAATATAAATATTAGTTTATATGGAAGTGAAGTGCAGGGACTAGATACTCTTATTATTGCCTCTATGAACCCTTTGTTTGAAAATGATTGTTCATATATATATATATATATATATATATATATATATATATATATATATATATATATATAGATATATATATAGATATATAGATATATAGATATATAGATATATAGATATATATATATATATATATATATACAGTGCCGTGAAAAAGTATTTGCCCCCTTCCTGATTTCTGTGTTTTTTGCATATTTATCACTCAAAACATTGTCAGATCATCAAACCAATTTTAATATCACACAGAAACAACCCAAGGAAAGACAAAATTCAGTTTTTGAATGATGATTCCATTTATTAGTGCACAAAAAAAATCTAAACCTATCTGGCCCTATGTGAAAAAGTAATTGCCCCCCCTTGTTAAATCACAAACTAACTGTGACTAACCACAGTTTTGAGAAAACTTAGTTCAGTTCTACATGCCACACCCACACCTGATTGTCACCACCTGTGTTGAATCAAGAAATCACTTAAATAGTTCCTGTCAAACAAAGTGAAGTTGGCTACAACATCTCAAGAACAAACACATCATGCCACGATCCAAAGAAATTCAAGAACAAATGAGAAAAAAAGTGATAGAAGTCTATAATTCAGGAAAAGGTTACAAAGCCATTCCCAAAGCTCTGGGGCTCCAGCGAACCACTGTCAGAGCCATTATTCAAAAATGGAGGAAACTGGGAACAGTTGCAACCCTTCCCAGGAGTGGTCGACCAACTAAGATTACTCCAAGAGTGCGACGACGGCTCATTCAGGAAGTCACAAAAGAACCTAGACGCACATCGAAAGAACTACAGGCCTCGTTGGCCTCAGTTAAGGTCAGTGTTCATGACTCCACCATTAGAAAAACACTGGCCAAATATAGCTGCAAGCAGCAATGTGGGGCCAAGCAGCGACCCAGCCTAATTTGATGAGCTGCGTTAGATCAGTGTTCGCCCGAGGATCCCAGGGACACCAAGTTTCTGAAAATCTGACTTACGGTTTAAAAGTTACAAGCAGAAATGTCCCTCAAATTTTGACCCGTTGGTGGCGCTAGAGGATTTGAGCTGAGGCCCTGTCATTTTTTGTGTGGAATCCTGGGACAGACTAGAATACGTGTGAAAAGTTTGAAAATAATCCTATGAAGGGATCCTGACATATGAGCTCACTTCCTGTTTGGCGACTTTTAGGATGCGTTTGATTGGCTGTCACGACAAAACGATAAGAGATATCAAAACTCCAGGCAAGTTTCTGATGAGGCTCAGTCCAAAGATGCTATGTACCAAATTAGAGCAAAATTGGTCCAAAATTGAGTGAGGAGAAGCATTTTATTGATTTCCACAAAATCCAAAATGGCGGACATTCTATTCCGGCGAACATGACGTCATGGGGTGCATTTGATTTGACTAGGCCCAAGGATTGTAGGGATACCAAGTTTTTGAAAATCTGACTTACGGTTCAGAAGTTACAAGCAGAAATGTCCCTCAAATTTTGACCTGTTGGTGGCGCTAGAGGGTTTGAGCTGGGGCCCCGTAATTTTTTGTGGGGAATCCTGGGACAGACTAGAATACATGTGAAAAGTTTGAAAATAATTCTATGAAAGGTTCCTGAGATATGAGCTCACTTCCTGTTTGGCAACTGTTAAGACGCGTTTGATTGGCTATCACGACAAAACGATAAGAGATATCAAAAAACCGGGTACGTTTCTGATGAGGCTCAGTCCCAAGATGCTATGTACCAAATTAGAGCAAAATTGGTCCAAAATTGAGGGAGGAGAAGCATTTTGAATGTTTTTCATAAAATTCAAAATGGCGGAAAATCTTACCCGCGGAAAATGACGTCACAGAATGCGTTGGATTCGTCTTGCCCCAAGGAGTCCAGGGAGGCCAAGTTTTAGAAAATCGGACGTACGGTTCAAAACTTACAAGCCGAAATGTACCTGCAACTTTGACCTGCTGGTGGCGCTAGAGGGTTGGGGGTGGGGACGTAAAATTTGTTGAAGGGCATCATGAGACTGTCTAGAATGTGGGTGCACACCATTTGTTGTGGAAATTACAAATTAAGTTGTAGAAACAGAAGAATTTTATTGATTTTCAAAAAAATCCAAGATGGCGGACATTCTATTCCGGCAGACATGACGTCATAGGATGCGTTGGATCAGTCTTCGCCCAAGGATCCCAGGGATACCAAATTTTTGATAATCGGACTTACGGTTCAAAAGTTACAAGCAGAAATGTCCCTAAAATTTTGACCTGTTGGTGGCGCTAGAGGGTTTGAGGTGGGGACCTGTAATTGTTTGTGGGCAATCCTGGGAAGGACACGAACATCTGTGAAAAGTTTGAAAATAATCCTATAAACGGTTCCCGAGATATGAGCTCACTTCCTGTTTGGCGACTTTTTGGACACGTTTGATTGGCTGTCACGTCAAAACGATAAGAGATATCAAAAAACCGGGTACGTCCCTGATGAGGCTCAGTCCAAAGATGCTATGGACCAAATTTGAGCAAAATTGGTCCAAAATTGAGGGAGGAGAAGCATTTTGAGTGTTTTTCATAAAATTCAAAATGGCGGAAAATCTACCCTGACGGAAAATGACGTCACAGGGTGCGTTGGATTCGGCTTGGCCCAAGGAGTCCAGGGATACCAAGGTTTTGAATATTGGACATACGGTTCAAAAGTTACACGCAGAAATGTACCAGAAAATTCCTGCAACTTTGAGCTGCTGGTGGCGCTAGAGGGTTGGGGGTGGGGGCCTATAAATTGCTGTGGGTAATGAGGAGACTGGCTGGAATGTGCATGCCAAATTTCACAACTTTTTACCAGACGGTTCTAGGGGTTGCCATAGACTCCCTATGGCGGAAGAATATTGCGTAATAATAATAAATATAGCTGCAAGCAGCAATGTGGGGCCAAGCAGCGACCCAGCCTAATTTGATGACATGCGTTAGATTAGTCTTCGCCCGAGGATCCCAGGGATACCAAGTTTTTCAAAATCGGACTTACGGTTCAAAAGTTACAAGCAGAAATGTCCCTCAAATTTTGACCTGTTGATGGCGCTAGAGAGTTTGAGGTGGGGCCCTGTAATTTTTTGTGGGGAATCCTGGGACAGACTAGAATACCTCTGACGAGTTTGAAAATAATCCTATGAAGGGTTCCCGAGATATGAGCTCACTTCCTGTTTGGCGACTTTTAGGACGAGTTTGATTGGCTCTCACGACAAAACGATAAGAGATATCAAAACTCCAGGCAAGTTTGTGATGAGGCTCAGTCCAAAGATGCTCTGTACCAAATTAGAGCAAAATTGGTTCAAAATTGAGTGAGGAGAAGCATTTTGAGTGTTTTTCATAAAATTCAAAATGGCGGACATTCTATTCCGGCTGACATGACGTCATGGAGTGCATTTGATTCGACTTGGCCCAGGGATCCCCTTGATACCAAGTTTTTGAAAATCTGACTTGAAATGTCAGATTTTCAAAAAGATTTTTCAAAAAGTCAGATTTTCAAAAAGCAGAAATGTCCCTCAAATTCTGACCTGTTGGTGGCACTAGAGGGTTTGAGCTGGGGCCCTGTATTTTTTTGTGGGGAATCCTGGGACAGACTAGAATACATGTGAAAAGTTTGAAAATAATCCTATGAAGGGTTCCCGAGATATGAGCTCACTTCCTGTTTGGCGACTTTTAGGACGCGTTTGATTGGCTCTCACGACAAAACGATTAGAGATATCAAAAAACCGGGTACGTCTCTGATGAGGCTCAGTCCAAAGATGCTATGGACCAAATTTGAGCAAAATTGCTCCAAAATTGAGGGAGGAGAAGCATTTTGAATGTTTTTCATAAAATTCAAAATGGCGGAAAATCTTACCCGCCGAAAATTACGTCACAGAATGCGTTGGATTCGTCTTGCCCCAAGGAGTCCAGCGAGGCCAAGTTTTAGAAAATCGGACGTACGGTTCAAAACTTACAAGCCGAAATGTACCTGCAACTTTGACCTGCTGGTGGCGCTAGAGGGTTGGGGGTGGGGACGTAAAACTTGTTGAAGGGCATCATGAGACTGTCTACAATGTGGGTGCACACCATTTGTTGTGGAAATTACAAGTTAAGTTGTAGAAACAGAAGAATTTTATTGATTTTCACAAAATCCAAGATGGCGGACATTCTATTCCGGCAGACATGACGTCATAGGATGCGTTGGATCGGTCTTCGCCCAAGGATCCCAGGGATACCAATTTTTTGAAAATCGGACTTACGGTTCAAAAGTTACAAGAAGAAATGTCCCTAAAATTTTGACCTGTTGGTGGCGCTAGAGGGTTTGAGTTGGGGCCCTGTAATTTTTTGTGGGGAATCCTGGGAAGGACACGGACATCTGTGAAAAGTTTGAAAATAATCCTATAAACGGTTCCCGAGATATGAGCTCACTTCCTGTTTGGCGACTTTTCAGACACGTTTAATTGGCTGTCACGTCAAAACGATAAGAGATATCAAAAAACCGGGTACGTCCCTGATGAGGCTCAGTCCAAAGATGCTATGGACCAAATTTGAGCAAAATTGGTCCAAAATTGAGGGAGGAGAAGCATTTTGAGTGTTTTTCATAAAATTCAAAATGGCGGAAAATCTACCCTGACGGAAAATGACGTCACAGGGTGCGTTGGATTCGGCTTGGCCCAAGGAGTTCAGGGATACCAAGTTTTTGAAAATTGGACATACGGTTCAAAAGTTACACGCAGAAATGTACCTGAAAATTCCTGCAACTTTGAGCTGCTGGTGGCGCTAGAGGGTTGGGGGTGGGGGCCTATAAATTGCTGTGGGTAATGAGGAGAGTGGCTGGAATGTGCATGCCAAATTTCACAACTTTTTACCAGACGGTTCTAGGGGTTGCCATAGACTCCCAGTGTCGGAAGAATAATGTATAATAATAGGAATCAATAGAAACACTATGGGTGCCTTGCAGCTACCGCTGCCTGGCCCCAATAATAGGAATCAATAGAAACACTATGGGTGCCTTGCAGCTACCGCTGCCTGGCCCCAAAAATGGCATCCATGGAAGAGTTCCCAGGAGAAAACCACTGCTTTCACAAAAGAACACAAAGGCTCGTCTCACCTTTGCCAAAAAGCACCTTGATGACCCTCAAGACTTTTGGAGAAACATTTTGTGGACCGATGAGTCTAAAATTGAACTTTTTGGAAGGTCTGCAGCCCGTTTCATCTGGCGTAAAAATGGCACAGCATTTGATAAAAAGAACATGGTGCCCACAGTAAAGCATGGTGGTGGCAGTGTGATGGTCTGGGCCTGCTTTGCTGCCTCAGGACCAGGACAACTTGCTGTGATTGACGGAAAAATGAATTCTGCTGTTTACCAGAAGATCCTGAAGGAGAATGTCCGGCCATCAGTTCGTGCCCTCAAACTCAAGCGCTCTTGGATCATGCAACAGGACAATGATCCAAAACACACCAGCAAGTCCACCTCTGAATGGCTCAAAGAAAACAAAATTAAGGTTTTGGAGTGGCCAAGTCAAAGTCCGGATTTAAATCCGATTGAGATGCTGTGGTGTGACCTTAAACGGGCAGTTCATACAAGAAAACCCTCCAATATGGCAGAATTGAAACAATTCTGCATAGAAGAGTGGGCCAAAATCCCTCCCCAGCGGTGTGAAAGACTCATCACCAATTATCGCAAACGTTTGGTTACAGTTATTGCTGTCAAAGGAGGCTCAACTGGCTATTAGATTAAGGGGGCAATTACTTTTTCACATAGGGCCAGATAGGTTTAGATTTTTTTTGTGCACTAATAAATGGAATCATCATTCAAAAACTGAATTTTGTCTTTCCTTGGGTTGTTTCTGTGTGATATTAAAATTGGTTTGATGATCTGACAATGTTTTGAGTGATAAATATGCAAAAAACACAGAAATCAGGAAGGGGGCAAATACTTTTTCACGGCACTGTAGATATATAGATATAGATATAGATATATAGATATATAGAGATATAGATATAGATATATAGATATAGATAGATAGAAGGTGACGCTATTACTTTTATCATTGGTAACTTAATTCTGCAGATAACCAGTAGATGATACAACAGTGTCGCTTCTTAAACTTTTAATTCACAATTTCTTTACTCCTACAGTATTCACTTTTTAAACTTTTTAAAAGCGTTTAAAAAGCTTTAATTTGTCATTGTACTGTATCTAGTTTTGACAAAAATGCAATGCCTGTTTCAGAAAGGAAGCCCAACTACCTAAAGGCTCTCTCAAATATTGTCAACAAACTGCCGAAGCAAGTGCAAGTGACTGAACTACCAGCAGTGAGTAGTGTTTGTGATATATATACACACACCGTATATATTAGTATTACTCTTAAATGGTGCCATGGACTTTAAAATGTCTTCGATCTTCTTCCAGCTCCTGTCCCTCTTGCTGGAAGCCCTGTCCTGTCCTGATCTGAGTGTCCAGTTGTCCACTCTTTCCTGCCTGGAGCCTGTGCTGATGGACCCTCCCCCGGCTCTCCTCCAGCAGCTGGAGGCTTTGGTCAACAGGCTCCTGGCCCTCACGTCCAGCCCGACCATGGTCAGTTTATGGTCCTGATTCTAATGCAAAAGAAATGTATTTAACCGGTACTAGTTTCAGTATTGTTTTATTTCACTCTCCTGCAGGTTGTAAGAATAGAATCTCTGAGGTGCATCCATGCTCTATCACACTTTCCTGCACATGAGGTAAAACCATCTTTCTAGCCAGTCCATCTTTTAACAAAATGTAAGCATGTTTTAGTTGGACTGCTATGAAAAAATTCATAGGGTGTGCTAGAGCTAACCTTTTAGTCTAAAATATTAAATGCTAGTTTTTACTGTGAACTGTTTATTAAAGATGCACTATAACTTTTCTGATGGGAGGATCCACTGCCTACTAAATCACAGTTTTTTCTAGAAGAATGTCCCATTAAACTAATTCAAACCAGTGATGCCACCAGAACAAGTTACAGGTCACATCTGTGGAGAGGTGACCCTGCTTGTATTACAAATGCAAGGATTTTGAGGTGTTTTTCAGCAGTAAAAACCCAATCAGATATGCACATGCTAGCTTGGGTTTAATGCCATGCTGTGGAACATTCCAGGCAAAGTAATAACATCTCCATGGAAACAAGTAGACCAAGTAGACCAGAAAAGACACATAGAGCACCTTTAAGTAAGAGTTCATATTTTCATTTCTAGTTTGTTTTTAGTGTAGTTTTAGTTTTTACTTTCCTTACAGGCATTATATATTATGTTCAATTCTAATGTCTATACTTTACAGCACAAAATGTAAGTCTTATTAGTAAATGTCTGTATGCTGTATAATATAGATTTTGCCATTTCGAGCCCGGGTCCTGCGGGCTTTAGCCAAACCGCTGGATGACAAGAAGAGGCTAGTGCGAAGTGAAGCCGTGCGGGCCAGAGGGGAATGGTACGCATCAATGACTATTCAATACTATCTACTACTACTATCTACTACTACTACTACTACTACTACTACTACTACTACTACTACTACTACTACTAGTACTAGTACTACTAGTACTACTACTACTACTACTACGTGTCTAACAATATGGTATTTCTTCCTAGGTTTCTTTTGGGAAGTCCTGGAGGAAGGTGATTGTTATCATAGGAGTATTTTTATTTGAGAACTAGTCCAATGTACTTTCCGATGTCCTTTGACTTTTTTAACACGTTTTGGCCTCCTGAATGTCATGCAACTGCTGATATTTTTCATGAACGCACAAAATTCAAATCAGCACATGCATTAATAGCTTAGTTGAATATCTAACCATATTGAGATTTTTATAACCATTAATGTATGTTTTGTTTAAATATCTGAAAAAATGCTCAAACGTTTTGCTTAAGAAAACTGACTGAACTGATGTATTAATTTAAAGTACCCACATGTATGCAGTTAATGCACTCGTCCTGTTAACCATAACAAGACATATCCTCTCATTTAAGTGTATTTGAATGTGTACATGTATTATGTCCATATTAAATACTTTTGTTTTCATCAACTGAAATAAATATTGTTGCCATATTCTATCAAATACTGAGGCTGTTCTAAACCCCCAAACATCTGTTGCCAAGGAATGAAGACAAAATTTAATATCAAACTAAAGATTCCATTAAATACTGTAATCTGAACCTTTTGTCTGTTTAATGTACTGTCATGTGTCAGTCATAACAGGTGAGGGTTCACCTGTTTAAGCACTGAGTGGCACAAAGGAGACCTTGTGGTTAAATTTTAACAGGAAATAAAACCTTGTCTCACCTCACCTCACATCCACCTAGTGTCATCTCTTCACTAAGGGTCTGATGTCCTCTGTTCAAGCGACACAATAAACCTTATTCATTCTGTACAGAAATGTCACAATGGTATGTGATGTCACCAAGACTTAATCATAAAAATGTGGTTCTTCTGTAAGAAAGGTGGACAAAACCAGACTATGAAACAATGATTTATTGAAAAGCCACAGGAGCACAGCTCCTCTCACTTTTTCTCATTTTGGCCACTACTAATTCATCTTAGTCCCTAAGATTGTGTGAAATACACAGGATCCTGATTTCACAGTGCCTGATAGTCTGTAAAGGCACAGTATCCTGGTGTGCTTAAGACATGTTTTAGATGGAGAAGGTGCGGTTTCTTTAGTTTGCCCTTAATGGCAAAGGAAAAGATATTTATGTTTTCAGAGAAATGCATATAAAACAGTAGCACTGGTCTGATAAGATGCAACCCAGCAGCATCTAGTAGAAAATTCAGCACTTAATTTACTTCTTTGTATTCAACAGTGTGGCACTAATGGATAAAGGGCTGTTATGTAAGAATCTCAAGTAAAGTTGTAGAGTGGATATTCTAAAAGAAAGTGTATGCACACAGGTACACAGGTCAGTAAACATGTGCATTACAAATGCTGGAGCAGTCTTTGATTTGTTGTTGGAGGTCAGATGGCCATAGGGTCCCTCCGGGTGAAGATGCTGTCCCACACAATACCATCTCCTTTGGGAGGATGCGAGGAGGGCAGAAGCACCCGAGTCAACCAATGACTGAGAGGAAGAAACACACATGCTTTTAAAAACTAATACACTATTGTTTTATTTCATATTTAGCACAACTTACATTCTTTGTTCCACACCAAACAGCAACTTCCAGTTATTCATCCTACCATGATGATAAGGATTTCTGAAGACCTACATGAGAAAAACAGAACTGTTGTAAGCTAGTTACTTGAGCCCTTTGACTTGATGTGCCCATACCCTGCCCCTCTCCTTGAGCCTGCTGGTCTCCTTCTTGTTGATATAGCGCTCCACACTGGTCTCTCCTCTTGTGATGAGCATTGTGTGCCAAAGAGTCAGACCTCCCAGTGCCACTGTCACAGAGCTGCAAATAAAAGGCTACATTTTTGTCCTCCATCTTGCTTGAATAATGATGAGCATCGGATGAAATGAACTAGGATTGCACCACAGATATGATTTTTGTAACATTTTAAATTCAAAAATAAACTCCTGTGAGTTATTTTTCATGTCATTACTTAGCCACAAAGGCTCACCGGACATCTTGGTCACAGTTGTTTAAGTTAAGTATATTACAGACACCAAATACATGGCAGTACAGTGGTACCTCACGTTACGAAAGACCCAACAAACGAAAATTCCAAGTTACGAAACGCCTTCACGTTAAATTTTGGTCTCTAGATACGAAAGAAAATTCAAGTTACGAAACGCGAAATCTCAAAAATTCAAATAATGCGCGCTCAGATGCGCGCCACACACATACGCTTTTCTCAGACTGGATTTAAACTTTTCTCACATTTGTCTGTTTAAACACTCAAACTTTCATAGATTTTCAACAAAATGTATTAATAGTGAAACGTGGGGGGAAGGGGGAGGGGGGAGAAGTGTGCACGGGGACACGTGTGATAGCGCAGCATGACCCGGCGCGGGGCTGCGAGGATGAGACCCGTGCTCAAACTGTGCCTCCTCTAAACCAGGGTTAAACCAGGTCTAAACCAGGTCTAAACCAGGTCTAAACCAGGATTAAACCACCGTGGCTCTTACCTGCGTTCGTTCATGCGCTCGGACTGCGTGCGGTCCCCTCCTCGCTGCTCGCCTCAGCTGTGACTCGTGAGAAAACAGGAAATAGACCCGCACGCGGCGCTTTAATCCACCTGTTCTAGTCCTGGTTTAATCCTGGTTTAGTCCAGGTCCAGTCCAGGTATAGACCTTGTTTAGACCTGGTTTACTCCATGTTTAGTCCTGGGGCTACAGTCTCTTAGCCAATCAGGACGCAGAACACAGTGTTACACTATAAAAAAAAGTTACACTATAAAAAAAACTTGGAACAGGGCCTTGGAACGAATCAGGCTTTTTCCATTGAAATAGCTACTCAACTTACGAAAAATTCACGTTACGAAACCACTTCTGGTACTAATTAATTTCGTAAGGTGAGGTACCACTGTATATTTATTGTTCACTGATACAAGATTCTGATACAAGATTCTGCTACCTACCTGGTCAACACCCAGAGGAAGATGATACATTTGTGAGCAGTGGTCTCCATTACAGTGAACTCTGGTGGAGGGGTCTGGTAGTAGCTCTGGTAAAAACACATGTCAATAGTATATGGGCAAGTAAAGTACTTCAGACATGTTTAGAGAATCCTTATAATACAATGAACTAATCAAATTGGGTCATTTCACATTAGAGTAATTACAGAATTGGATAAGTAACACAGATTTAAAAAGTATGATCCTTTCTGGGCCTACAATCGTTAGTTTTATTACATCCACTTATATGAATCAATTCCCGCTATATTTTTTTCTCTGGATAAGTCAATATTTGGTTCCAGTATTGGTAATTAATCTTTTAATGGCGTTCCCTCATCATAATCTTAATCAGTTGTATTTTGATCGATTCATGCATGTTTCAGTAATGACAGATTATCCTGCCACTGAGGTTTCAGTGCACAAAAAAAATCCTGTTTCACATACCCCCTGTCCCCACCCAAAAACCTGTACTTGGCCTTTGAAAAAATTACGACTGAAGTGTAAAATGATGCTCTACTACTGTTATTGTTCAATACCAAGTCCCTCAAAAAAGCATCACATGTGTTCTTTAAGGTCACCGGTGAGGACAGGGCAGTAATTTAACCTGACCAACTAATTCCTTTGTTTACCATATAGGTCAAACTGCCAGGCCAAAGTTCATCTGTCTCTAATTTCACGTCACACTGGCCATCTGGCAGTTGGGGTTTCTAAGGCTCCTCCCCGAAATCAAAAGCCCCACCCCTAACATCATACCTCCACGGCGTTGTAAGACTCAATGAACAGGCTCCAGCTACTAATGCTGCAGTAGACACACCCCAGAGTCATGTACAGGCAGAAGGAGAAGAAGTAACGGTGGTTAAAATGGCCGACACAATTGTTCAACCAGGCTGGGCAAGTTAGAGTTAAGGTCAATGAAGAAGAACCACAAAAATTAGTAAAAGCAAACAGATGGTGGACTGCTGTTGTGATGGATACGGCAGTGGTGATCCATCTTCAGTATACATCTGGAAAACATGACGCACACATAATGAGCCTTTGAATTGATTATGAAAATACAAGAATAATTTTATTTTCTTACGTGCTGCAAATGCTACAGTGGTGTGTCCTGGCAGGCTTTGGAGTGATGCATCTTTTGCACACAGATACTGAAGGAACATTCATCTTATCCTAAAATGAAAATGATCAACAAATAACAATGATGATGACAACAGTTAGCGTTAGTTAACAGAGTAGCTGTGCCTCACTCATTAGAAAAGTAGAAAACAGAAATATAGATCATCTTGAAATCATCTCACAAGTATGGAAGCCCATTCCCGCCAGTAAAAAAAAAAAAAGTTGGTTACACTAAGTCATAATTATTTGAGATAAGAAAGTCAAAATTATGAGATAAAAAGTCAAAATTATGAGATAAAAAGTCGAAATTATGAGATAAAAAGTCGAAATTTTCACAATTCCATTCATTCAACACTTCTGGTGCATCCAGCGATACCCATGACACTGTCCAGAAGTCTGTAGTTGCGCTTCAATGAAAGCTGCTACATCTGCCACGTCCGCTTTGTCTTTCCTGCACCACAGTCCTTTCATAATAATAATAATAATATTAATAATAATACATTTTATTTATATAGCGCTTTTCAAGACACTCAAAGACGCTTCACAAATCATAAAAGAATAAAATATCATTCTCATTGCCCGTTCCAAAGTTCGTCAGCTCAACACTACGCTGTGCTCTTCAGCTAATACTGCCAGAATTTCATCATTTGAGTACATCCTTCTGAAATAGTCCTCAATATAGTGAATCCACTCCATGTTAACAGTTTGGATGTCGTGCCTTTGTTCACGTGCTTGAGACATGCACACTGCCTATCTCATAATTTTGACTTTTTATCTCAAAATTTTGACTTTTTATCTCAAAATTTTGACTTTCTTAGCTCATAATTTTAACTTTTTATCTCAAAATTTTTACTTTTTATCTCATAATTTTGACTTTCTTAGCTCATAATTTTGACTTTTTATCTCAAAATTTTTACTTTTTATCTCAAAATTTTGACTCTTATCTCATAATTTTGACTTTCTTATCTCATAATTTTGACTTTCTTATCTCATAATTTTGACTTTCTTATCTCATAATTTTGACTTTATCTCATAATTTTAACTTTTTATCTCAAAATTTTGACTTTTTATCTCATAATTTTGACTTTCTTAGCTCATAATTTTTACTTTTTATCTCATAATTTTGACTTTCTTAGCTCATAATTTTGACTTTGTATCTCAAAATTTTGACTTCTTAGCTCATAATTTTGACTTTCTTAGCTCATAATTTTGACTTTCTTATCTCATAATTTTGACTTTCTTATCTCATAATTTTGACTTTATCTCATAATTTTAACTTTTTATCTCAAAATTTTTACTTTTTATCTCATAATTTTGACTTTCTTAGCTCATAATTTTTACTTTTTATCTCAAAATTTTGACTTCTTAGCTCATAATTTTGACTTTCTTAGCTCATAATTTTGACTTTCTTATCTCATAATTTTGACTTTTTATCTCATAATTATGACTAAGTGTAACCAACTTTTTTTTTTTACTGGCGGGAATGGGCTTCCATACACAAGGCTAGGAGTTATAGGAGCAAATTTGAAGCTCAGTTCCATTGGGCATAGGAATTTATTAATTAACAAAATATCAAAATAAAAACACCAGGATCATGTAGAGGGGTCAGTATGATCATTTAAAGAACACAATGAGGAGGCTCACTGCAGCAGTTATAGAGAGAGGGGTTACTTTTTTTTCACTAAGAATAGAAATAGAGTTGAAGGAGCCAGAAGCGCCCCCATACTCACTTTCTATTTGGACCGCGGCGGCTAGGGGATTATCTATGTCCATTTACACAGTCTATGGGTGGGACACAAGACTGGGTCCAAGTCGATAAAATTTTGATATAATTTATCATAAATCAATTGTGCGATTTAGTTCACAAGTTTAACACTTTCACAATTTTTTAATTAATTGCATTTAATAATTTTGATTATGATAATTGATGATAATTAATTGATGATAATTTTGTTATGTTACACATGTCTGCACAATCTTGTGACAATTTTATCTTACAAGGTCTTGTTGCACGAGATTGTAGCCATTTTTCATTTTTTGTAAATCCTCTGGCACTTTATTGCATTTTCTACCTGGTGTATGCATTACGATCTGATTGTATTCTTTACATTTCTGACTTAGACATGACATTTTTACGTTAAATTACTTCTCTCAAACAAAAAACACCTTGTGATGGCATGTGGTAATAGAGTGGAAATTCCAGGGCTGAAATGATCCAAATGATTTCAGCCCTGGAATTTCCAATCTCTACTAAACAAAAGGTAAAAAGGTAGCTGATAAGTTGAAAACTACCGCTTCATGACATCAAAAGGTGGAACAGAGCATTTTGAGCTTTGGAGATCTAGACTGACTTTTGGAGATGTAGGGTTATTAAATGTAAGTTATTAAATATTGAAACAAAACACAACTCTGGGCATGTTTTTGATGAGGTAACAACATTCTAACATGACTAAAAGCTCACAAGAGTCAGTCAGTTGTAGTTGTTCCGTACCTTGGGTGGGTGTCCTGCTGCAGTAGTGGTTGCCTTGTAATAGTGAAAGACTATCATGAGCAGGAGCCAGTGCCCACAGCCCAAGTGCCAGCAGCTCCAGAAGACCGGGTAGGTGCTGATGATTATGGGTATCACAAACAGATAGACTATGATCACCACTGAGGACGTGAGCAGGACCACCAGGCTCACAAACACCTGAGACCACAAACATGGGAGGGTTACAATGATGACAAAAAAAAAAAAATGTTGCTCAAAGTTATTATTCTATTAAAAGAGCATCAACTGAAAACCCTAAAATCTAAAACTATCGTTCAAGTTTTTTTCTGAAAAGATTGAAAAGATCATATTTCTCAGAATACCACATTGTAATGAATAATGAAAGCTTTTTAGTTATTATCAAAACTGGTCTGGACAACATAGGTAAAAATATTAGCTATCATCCCATTAGTTCTCATCCCACCATTAATCCAGCATGACACTATAATTATAGTTATTAAAAGAACTTGTTGTGGTAATTATGATGCACAATGGCAAGTCTAAAAAGGCCTTGGCTCAAAATACACAAGAATATCATATACACCAAGTATAGTGTTTCTCATATCAAAACTACATACTCATTTGAACTTGCTCAAATGAGTATGTAGTTTCGATATGAGAAACACTGCAAACAATCACATTAACAGGACAAATTTTGAGTTTTAGTACGATTTTGAAACTTTCTATTACAAAAAGAATTTTCATTGTGGTATTGTAATCAGTATTGAGTATTGATTGAATTTCTTGGAATCAAAGTCAAGTGAAATTTTAGTATTGTGACAACACCAGTTACAATACTTTCATATATCAAACGCTTCTTGATACCACTTCAAAACTGCAATAAAAAAAAAAAACTGTTTGACAATATAATCAACTTTTCAACACAAAATAACAGTAGTTTCTTTAAATTTTTTACAGAAACGCGCTATCCGTGTGGTAAATGGAAGTGGATACAGAGCCCACACAAACTCTATATTTGTACAATTAAAAACATTAAAATTTAAAGAATTGGTAGAATATAACTTACTAAAAATGATGTACAAGGCTCATCAAATAATATTACCAAACAACTTGCAAAATAGATTTAGAAAGAGAGAAACTAGCTATAAATTAAGAGGAACTGATGTTTTTTCTAAACCAGTATTCAGAACTAAACCAAAGGAAAGACGTGTCTCAATCCAAGGAGTCAGTCTATGGAACGGTCTTGAGCATGAAATTAAATCTTCAAAGTCTATTCAAGTTTTTAAGAAAAATGTGAAAATAGCATTAATGAAAAGATATAATACTGTGCAGTAAAAAGAGTATGTTTTATTATTATTTTTATTATTTTTGTTTGTTTTGTAATATATAATATTTTGTTGTGTTGTAATATCATTTGGAGTTGATAAGGGGCAGATGTTATAAGCTTATGCTTCTTTCTGTACCCTTTCATTCATATTTAAGTTATAATTGTATAAATGCAAGTATGTTGCATCTGTTATTTTTTGTTTTGTCTTAACGAATGAAATTTAAAAAAAAATCATGCCCTGTTTATGCAATTTTTCCTAGTATTGATACTTGTTCAAATAAGTATCTTGTTTCAATACTAGTTTTAGTAGCAATACTTTTGAAAACCCTACTTGAAAGAATACTACTACATACCACTCCAAACCAGCGTGTCATATTGTCCACTATCCAGTAAATGGGCTCAAACACACAGTCGAACAGCGTATCTGAGTCGCTCAGGCTGTTGTAGTAGAGTGACTTGAGCATCACTTTGGTGTAGCTCCACAGCTGGGCCACCCTTCCTTCTCCTCGGCCCCCTCTGTGAGCTCCTCTATGGAGTCGACACCAGCGCAGGACGAGCCTCATGGTCCGGGACAACTGGCACCTCCAGCTTCTCCCCGACCGCATCCCACCGGCCGTTCCTCCACCACCTCTTCCTCGGAACACCCTGCCTTCCAAACACACACACACGCAAAGGCAAACGGACCAACAGTTACATATGCAAGCAGCAAAAAACAGCAATTCCTCGTTCTTCAATCGAATCATGGGCTCCATCTTAATTGGTTAACTTCCACTAAGCACAACTAAGAACAACAAGTAGCTTTCCTAAACCGCCTGGTAGATACAGGCCAGTTAAGGTAAACGAGAGCACAAGCTAATCAAGTAATGCCAACAAAAATACTCCCCCCTCTTAATAATTAATGCCTAATTAATGTCCAAGGGCCAAAAAAAGTACTCCGGTCAGTGTTGTAACTCTATGAGAGGAAAAAGAAGGACATAACATGAGGAGGTAACTAAGCAGGGGCTAGGTTTTCATGAAAGTGACTATTGGTTTCACAGATAAAGATCAATGGCCTTCTCAGAAATGGAATAATGAGGAATGCAAATGAGGAGCTATTTGCAGATGGACAGATGACTAAAAGTGTTGGTGTGGTTTACAGTGAGAACCCTGGGGAAATCAAGAAGGATCAGACAGAGCCAAGAATCAGCCAGATATTTTAGCTGGACCTACCGGTAGTTAAGTACACAACAAGACACACCTTACTGAAAGTGATTATGATCTTGCAATAATAAATTAAACTTGTTATTGCAGTTGTTACTCTGTTTGACATAGTGAGTGTGTACACTTGCATTAAAATGTCAGCGGCAAAAGGCAAAAGAAAATAACAACAAAGGGCAAAGGCAAGGGTTCAAATATTAACACTGTGGACATGGGCAATAGTAATGAATTTTCAAATATCGCATTATTTAGGAAATTATGCAGTCTATTTTAGTGTTGTCC
This sequence comes from Paratrypauchen microcephalus, assembly GCA_036785185.1. Classification (NCBI taxonomy): domain Eukaryota; kingdom Metazoa; phylum Chordata; class Actinopteri; order Gobiiformes; family Gobiidae; genus Paratrypauchen; species Paratrypauchen microcephalus. The sequence continues at coordinate 531,401 of JAVJIX010000126.1, forward strand.
TGATACTAAAATTTCAAAATGACTTGGTACACAATACCAATTCAATTTTCAACATTAAATAATAGTACTTTCTCTTATACTGTATCATGCTCTTATATCACAGCATGTGGCCTTATATCTGCGTAATTCCTCAGGGGTGCAGGTAGGTTCCATAGTGGTCCATGGGCATATACTATTCTATGTGCTCTTATACTTGTTCTGATGAAGCTCAAGATCATTCGAAAGCTATTCAGGAAAGGTCCATTTGTGTCCTGTGAATGTGAATTTTTTTTTTAGTAACGACACCTGCCCAAATGAGTATCTAGTTTCGATACTAGTTTTAGTATCAATTATCCGATCAATTATCAGATTACTTTCGATACTTCTGACAATCCAAGTTTATTTTTCTTCTTACCAACAGTCTTGGCAAATGTTCACTGCATGTTAAAATGTGTTATTATTATGCAATGTTATCTAATGTGCGAAAATGATGTGTTAATGTCATTGTGGAGGTGTAAATGAACTCACATGTCCAGTTTTGACAGACATAATTCAGAATAGTATGCTATAACAAAGGCAAAAAAAAAAAAGCTTTCAGGGATTTGAAGACAAATTTTTATTTTGATGTTCTGGGATGATAATCTTGGGTTTTGATTTGTTTGACAGACAAGATTACTATATTATAAACTGTACACTGATGAAATGGCATGAGTAGATGATATAAAAACTCAATGTCCTATTTGAAAAACATTTTGCACTTAGCTCAGATGGACAAGAAGTAAGAGCCTGGCACCCAGCGGGACACTGTGGTCACCATGACAACCTGCTGCCAGTCTAAATCTAGTGTGAAAGTAAGTGCACTATCACTGTCACTGTGATGATGAGCTTTCAATTAAATTCCATCCATTTACAGGCTCTTCAGAGGCATACAGGTTTGACTGCCATGAACTGCTGTTTTAGTTCTCACACTTACCTACAGGCAGTGAATTTGACTAAAGATTTAGGTATTCCTATGGGCACTGGGCATTTTAAGTACAGAATTATACTCAAGCTTACTTACATGAATAGGAGCTTTTGTAGTAGTTGTTGTAGTAGTAGTAGCAGTAGTAGTAGTAGTAGTAGTAGCAGTAGTAGTAGTAGGATAACTTAATCCATGGTCGTACGATGGTGATGTGTGCTACCGTGATTTGTAAGAAAGCCATCCCATATCCAATAGGTCTACATTAGATAATTGCCTTTACCCAAAAGAATTCAACAGAAGAAATGGTTGCAACAAAAATCAGGAATTCATTCATAACCTACAAGCTGGAACTATAATGGTGCGGCTAGCAGGGATGTTACGCTTTAAACCTGCACATTTGCTTTACCATTTCAAAATACTGAACAATGTCTAATTAAGATTTCTTGTACCTGGTGAGGTGCGAAGAGCTGATGAGCGGCACAGCGGTGAGTTCAGGTCATGTTAGGGGGATAAGGTGTTAGCGGTGGTCGCGCTCCGCTGCGGCGGCGGAAACACGGAGCTTCACAGATCCTCTATGGGAGAAGAGCGTTAACTTCTCTTTCAGTCGTTATCGAGAGGAAAACGTGGAAGTCGCGCCGAATTAACGTGCCAGTATTATTTACATATTAATAGTAAATGTTTGTGGTGTTAATTTGTATTCATTTATCTCAAGTTATAGAGAAAAAATTTAAGGCGACAAATAAAACCAAAGTGGGACCTCTTACGGGAGTGTAGTTGGCTAAAAGTACCGCGCAAGGTAACCTGGGAAGTTGAGTCCTACCTTTCTAAAACGTTCTCAAATGTTTTTTATTTTGTTCACGTCAAAAGGCAATAAATACACGTGCAATCATAATATATATTAATTTATGGCAAAGTAGCGTTATAATTAGAAAATAGTTAATATTTTCTGCAAAAACTGAGCTTTGTCAGCGAAACACACACCCAGGAAGTGGTGTGTCATATGACTGAAGAAAAATGGCCGCGGTGCAGTGGTAGGATGCTTTCCCCATAAATAATTTTCAGTAAAAGATACCGCTCTTAATTAGTATTTGCATTAAGATATCATTTGATTTCACTGTACTGTGGCATTGTGTGTTATTTAGTTTAACAATGCATTACTATCAATCAACTATCTGTTGCCTGTGTGTCTTCTCGTGTAAAAATACTGAAGTAATACAGCTAGAATGGAAATAAATAATTTGACTGTGCAGTGAATTACATACTATAAACCTATTCTCCTCTGATGTGTGTCACTATTAGACCTAGAAATCTATTATGTGACACAGAATCATGGATCCGTTAAAATATATTGCATAATGCAATAGTAGCTGGGCATGTTATTCCAAAATTGTATAAAGTAACACTATATGCAGGTGTATCTTGCAAACTGATTTTGAGACTGTTTCAGAAAATCTGTGCACTATTTTCAGGCGTACCCATTGGCGCAAGTATGAGTTTGAGCTACAGAGATGTCGTCCAGAGGCACTACCTGTAGAATTTGGAGATTATCATCCCCTAAAGCCTATATTGGTAAAAGTTACATCTACACTACATTGGTATTGCGATCATGTACTTTATGTATGAGAAAGAATTAACAAGGCATTTTTCCTCTATAGGTGACAGACACAAAGACCCGTCGTGGAGTCCGCAAAGGCAGCACCTCTTCTTCATCATCCTCCTCTTCCTCAGTCCCTGCTGACCCCCTCAGCTCTATGCTGGATGGGACAGACCCTCTGTCAATGTTTGCCAGTGAGACTTCAACTGTACCTCGCAGTGGCACAACAGGGGTACAGATGACCATATTACATAGATACAAATACATATTAGTCAGGTTTATCATATACATCTGCTTTGTAATGCATTTATTGGTTTGTGTGTACAGGACCTGGGGAAGAAGAAGAAAGATGAGGAAGTGGTAGGAGCAGACTTTGAGCCATGGTCTTCAAAAAGAGGGGAGATCTTAGCCCGGTTTACTACCACTGAAAAACTGTCAATTGTAAGTCACCTGTTTTTACTACTAGGCGAAACTAAACAGTATCCAGTCAGACAATTATAACTCATGTGTTATTTGTTCTTTTCTTTGTAGAATCTTTGCATGGGCTCTGACAAAGGTGAGACATATGTTTATGGCAGCATAATACACAAGGAAGTGAACACACACACACTTTATAATAATTATAATTATATAATTTATTATTTATTTTTTTCCATTTTTTTTTTTTAAGGAAAAGCTACCAGTCCAGCATCTTCAGCTGTTTCAGAAAAAGTCCGCACTCGCCTTGAGGAGCTGGATGATCTTGAAGAGGTATTCCCCTATAATCTTGGGATTAACCAAACTGCAATATGATTAGGTGCATTTGTATGAAAACATTATCTGTCTCTTATTTATTTGTGCAGGGCTCCCAGAGAGAGCTGCTGAACCTCTCTCAGCAGGACTATGCTAACCGTATTGAGGAGTTAAACCAGTCCCTGAAGGAAGCTTGGGCCTCGGACCAGAAAGTCAAAGCTCTCAAAATAGTGATCCAGGTACATATAAATCTGTTCAACACTATGGTGGTCTGATATTTTGTTTGTTTTTGTTTCAGCCGGTACTGATATCTGATATTTGTCTTGCTGCTGGGGTCGATAACGATATTTGCCAATATTGATGCTAAAACTGCAAGAACCATAATATGGTCCTAAGGCACTATACCTAATTTTTTCTGTCTTAAATAATGTGAAAAGGAATTTTTAGTGGTCTATATTATTCCAGTTATACACTTACCTTATGCATCCTAATTATTTTAGATGCACCTTTCACAACTTTTAGAGCAGAATTTTTGCTGTCATGGTAAAGCTAACAACTAGCATGCTAACACACACTCCCTGATTATGGGACATTAAAACGGTTTATAATTAGATGCCGACTGTGCGCAGACCTCAAGAGCTGCTTATACAATATACAGTAAGGGCAACAAGTATTTGAACCCCTGCTGATTTTGCAAGTTCTCACTTCAATCAATCAATCAAACAATATTTATAAAGCGGTTTCCATACAAAATTGTAGCACAAAGCGCCACTTAGAAATTATGGAGAGGGCTAAAATTTTCATCCTAGGTGCATGTCCACTGTGAGAGACAGAATTAAAAATAAATCAGAAAATGATATTGTATGATTTTTTTAAACAATATTTCTTGTTAATTATTGGGGCAATAAGTATTTTAACCCTTGAGTCAAACGATTTTAATATTTGTTACAGAAGCCTTTGTTTACAATTACAGAGGTCAAATGGTTCCCGTAGCTCTTCATCAGGTTTTCACACACGGCAGCAGGGATTTTGGCCCACTCCATCGTGCAGATCTTCTCTAGATCCGTCAGGTTTCGGGGCTGTCGCTGAGCAACATGGAGTTTCAGCTCCCTCCAAAGATTTTAGGTCTGGAGACTGGCTAGGCCACTCCAGAACCTTGATATGCTTCTTACAGAGCCACTTCTTGGTTTTCCTGGCTGTGTGCTTCGGGTCGTCATGTTGAAAGACCTAGCCACGACCCGTCTTCAACGCTCTGACTGAGGGAAGGAGGTTTTTATTCAAAATTTCGCAATACATTTCCCTATTCATCCTCTTCTTAATACAGTGCAGTCTTCTTGTCCTCTGGCCAGAAAAACACCCCCAGGACATGATGCTCCCACCCCCATGCTTCATAGTAGGGATGGTGTTCTTGGGCTGATACTCATCCTTCTTCTTCCTCCAAACACGGCGTATGGAGTTAAGACCAAAAAGTTCTATTTTGGTCTCATCTGACCACCTGACTTTCTTCCATGACTCTGCTGGATCATTCAGATGGTCATTAGCAAACTTCAGACGGGCTTGGACATGGGCTGACTTAAGCAGGGGAACCTTCTGTGTGATGCATGATTTTAAACCATGACGTCTCTGTGTATTACTGATAGTAGACTTGGAAACGTTGGTCCCAGCTCTCTTCAGGTCATTAACCAGCTCCTCCCGTGTAGTTCTGGGCTGATTCTTCACCTTTCTTAGCATCAGTGATACCCCACGACCTGAGATCTTGTGGAGATCTTGTGAGGAGTCCCAGTCCAAGGGATATTGACAGTCATCTTTAACCTCTTCCATTTTCTTACAATTGCTCCAACTGTTGCCTTTTCTTCACCAAGCTGCTTGGCAATTGTCCTGTAGCCCTTTCCAGCCTTATGAAGATCTACAATTTTGTCTCTGGTGTCCTGTGACAACTCTTTGACCTTTGACCTTACCCATGTTGGCATTGGATTGTGGAGTGCTGGAGTGCTGAAGTGTGAAAGCTAACCACCTCAAACAGGTGTTACGCAGCGCAAATCTTTGTTCTGTGGCGTCTGTCTATGTTAGGGACGGTCAGCATTTTCACATTACCGGAGTGAGTCGCTGCTACATTGGTGGAGCAGGGGGACAAAATATATTCGCTTGTGTTGACGGTCCCTAAAGTACACGTGTTTGCTTGTTTATGAAAGAGAAGGACTTTATGCGCATGTGCTCTTTGTAGTCCTGCGTTACTGGTGGCTCTGGCTCTTTCCGGTTTACAGCGCCACTTATCGGTGTGACATATGTACTACATCGTTTTCACTCAGCGCTCCGTGCTCATCTTGACGCGAAGGTTTTCTGATCCAACACGTGTCTGGACGAGACTTTTTTTCACCCCGGGTAAAAAAAAAAACAGGAACGTTGTCGTGGGGACAGGGCCTTAGAATGATGAGCAGAGTGTGGTGTGGTGTAGTTTAGGCTACATTTACACATAGCCGGGTATGTTGAGAGTAGGGTTGCAAAGGGGCGGAAAATTTCCGGAAAGTTTCCGGAAAATTTCCATGGAAACTTTGCGCTGGGAATTTGGGGAATTTTCAAGTTGGTAACTTTGCACAGAAGTTTTGGGAATTTATGAGAATTATTGTGAGTCATATACCAACATAAACATAAACATTTTATTTTGTCATCAGCAGCATTATTGTAAAAGGGAGACAATTAAAACACACGACTCACATGATTTATCTGGTTTCTCAGTAAGCTAGCTCTAGCACATTTTGCAGTAGCTAGCATCATAAGATAACTTCTTCAGTGAAATGGCGCAAATCTAGTTTACCAGAATTCTTCAGAATTCTAGAAGTTATTGTGCATGTGATAAAGGAATGCAAAATGCATGTACAGGGTGTGGCTCGATGGCTCTGCACAAAATACTGTCCTACTTTATTCACAGAAATTTGATTATTTTAGCCAAGATTATGCTACAATATTTTTTCTACCAACTATATTGATGCCCCTAACCTTCAACTTTGATAATTCCCAGTTTATTCCCATTAATTCCCGTGAATTCCCAAAAATTCCAATGGAAAGTTTCCAACTGAAAATTCCCAGAATTTTGCAACCCTAGTTGAGAGACGAATATTTGTCTCCCTCCGTTTTCCAAAATGAGGCCCCATTTACACATATACTGGTGTTTTTAAAAACTGAGACATTTCCCTTCGTTTGTACCCATCTTTTACACACAAATGGCGAATTCGCCTCTGAAAACGAAGGTCTCCGTTTTTACAGATACCCGGGTATGTGTAAACGGGGCCTTAATGAGTGGAGTTGGACCATGTAAAAGCAGAACAGGTCTTTGAGGGTCAGAAATCTGGCTGATAAGCAAGGATTTAAATACTTATTGCCCCAGTAATTTACAAAAAATATTGTTAAATCATACAATATCATTTTCTGATTTTTGTTTCTCACAGATTTTTTTTTTCTCACAGTGGACATGCACCTAGGATGAAAATTTTAGCCCTCTCCATAAGTGGGAGAATTTGCAAAATTACAGGGGGTTCAAATACTTGCTGACCTCACTGTATCTGTATTGGGCTAAGACAAATTTACATAAATACATGAGAAAAAAAATGGTACACAGTGTTTAACTTATAGTAATGTATAGTAAAATGTATTTGTCTGGGATATAAAATTATTTGTTATGACTACAGCCATATTTTTTGCCTTATTGCTCCATTTTTATTTCTTAATCTGCTGAAAAGGACAAAGCTGGACAAACTCTCAATACAGAGACTGGGGCATCTTAAAGGTCCCATGACATGGTACTTCTTGATGCTTTTATATGGCGCCTTAATGGTTCCCTAATACTGTAAATGAATCCTGCTCCAAAATCAAGACTCAGTGCATGAGAAAGACACATGTACACAGTCAGAGTCAGAAAATCTCTCTCTGAACAACTCATTCTGGGCCTTGTTGCTTGAATGCAAATGAGAAGGACAGAGATAGGTTAGAGGAGCGGGTAAGGGGGGCCAAATGTGCCGCTGGTTCCTTGTTTTAGCAGTGCGCTGTGCGCTGGCTCCCACTTCCGCGTTTTAAGCGCGGAGGAAGAAAGGAGAGGCTTTTCAATGAAAAAAACACATTTTCACAGAAAATAAAATTAAACCACTGCTGTTTCAGAGGTCCAGAGGCTCAGATTAAGGACTTCCGAGCCTAGAAACACTCGCACGTGCCTCCAGGCAAATAAAAAAACACATTTCGCATTGCGTAGCTCATTCGCGGTCCAAACTCTCTGGGCGTGATTTACAGAGACGGTGGGTAGACATCCAGACGGGGGGTGGAGCTGCATTTTTCGATGTGACGTCACATAGTTGCCTTGTTCAGAATCGCCCGTTTGAGCGGTGTTTTTTTCTAACGCAGAAAAGGACCGCAAATGCTCAGTTTAGACATTTTGCAACTTTTAGCCATGGGGGGGCTAAACAGGGTAGGGGAGCTCACATCAACGTTCAAAAACCTCAGAAAGTGAAAATTTCATGCCATGGGACCTTTAAATAAATCGATATGCAACCGACACCAATATCCATGAAATCTCTTATCATTGATAATGGAACCGATATATTACTTATCCCTAATAATTTTTTCTTTTTTCAGTGTGCCAAGCTTCTCTCAGACACATCGGTGATCCAGTTCTACCCAAGCAAGTTTGTTCTCATCACCGATATCATGGACACATTTGGTGAGTCAGCATGTCTCACATTCTCATATAGTTTTCACATATATTTTCTAATTGCATATTTGGGATATTTTAGGTCGACTGGTGTATGACAGAATCTGGAGCATGTGTTCAGAGCCACAGTCCTTATCAGGTCTGTATGCTGCAGTGTGTGTGGTTCTTTTTGTTGTTTTTGGAATACTAATGAATGCATTGACACTATCCTCAGATAACTTTACGTGCGATGATGTTAATGACACTGCCAAAGAAACGTGCCTAAACTGGTTCTTCAAAATCGCCTCCATCAGAGAACTGCTGCCCAGACTGTATCCTTCATCACAAATTTGCCTTGGAGTTTAGATGCATTTTTAGAAATAACTTTTGTAATATATCAACTTTAACGTGTATATGTTAGACTAATAATTACATGAGAACACAGCTAACATCATTATATTACTAAAACGTTTTTTTTGTTTTGTTTTTGTTTGTTTTGTTTTTTTATTTTGGTGATGTTTACGATTTCACATCCTGGTTGGACATGGGTAGCAGATACATGTGGTATTGTTGGGTTTCAGATTACATCAAAGCATTCTATAGTTTTTTCATACAGATCGGGGGCAGCTGTTGCAACATAGCATAGTCTTGGGTCTAGTCAATAATAGAAATTATCAGGGTCCATATTTGGGAATTTACCTTTCTGATATTTCTTGGTAAAGTACGATATAAATATATAAATATATTTAAAAAGAGGTAGAAGAAGACGCCAATACCTGTAAACCAATGGGGGAAGATACAACAGGACCTCACAATGAGCCAGCCGTTGAGATAACTGAAAACCACAAATGTACACTGGAGGAACATGATGCCACTCTCACTGTGGTTGAGTTTCCCAGTTTGATGAGGTGCAAGCTGAGGATGGAGCCACGAACATCTCTGAAAAGACGAAGAGAAAGAACAGGACAAGAAGAAACAAGAAAGAGGGCAAAGACGAGATGAAGAAGAAACTAAGGCTTCAATTTTTTCTTGCCAGTCAGAGGATGAAGGACTCATTTGAAGTTCAGAAGACTTCAGCAATCAGCCTTCAGGTCCAGACCACTCAGGAGACAACACAAACTGAAGATGAAGTGACCCCAAACAGTGTGGTTCAAGAATCCCTGTCTGAGAAGGTGGAGATACACGATTCAAACACTAACACCAGAAAAAGAAGAATAAGAACAAATGTAAGAAGATCGATGAGACGGGGACCTCAGATGTCCTAGAGAATTGTTTCTTTTGCTTTAAATGTCCAAATGAAGAGCAGGAGGAGACAACAGAGACAGAAGAACCCCTGAGTGAGAAGGTGAACATCCAGGATTCAACCACCACCACTGCAAAAAGAAAGAACAAAAATAAGTCTCCAAATGTACCAGAAGATTGGTTCACCAGCTCTACAAATGAGACTAAAGCTGAAGTTACCGTAAACAACGTGGTTGAAGAATCTCCGCGTGAGATAGTGGAGATCCAGGATTCCACCGCTACCACTAAAAAGAAAAAGAACAAAAATAGGATGACAGATGGGATGAAGTATTTAGATAAGGTCCAGTACAATCTAGAGAAATACTATGACCAATACTACTGATTATGAGGATGTCCTGCCGTATGGGGAAAAAAGCTCGAATCAGAGTGAAGAACATGGCAGCTGTTTCCACATATTCACAAGACTATGAAGACCACGGTGGGAGGAAGAGGAACAAGAGGTGTTAGGACTCTCTCTGTCTCTGTCACCCTCTACCTTTCTCTTTCTGTCTGGCTTTCTCTCTCTCTGCATCTCTCCCTTTCTCTATATTATATCCCTATTTTTCTTTATCTCTTTTTTCTTCTCTCTCTCTCCATTTCTAAAATCTTGGGTTATGCTGGTTTGAAGATTTTAGACCTTGGTAATACCCGTTTTCCCTAGCAGATTAGTATAAGATTGTTATTATAAAATTACAATTACAAATAACTGTTACCTAGCAACCATATTTTTAACAAGAGCCAAAAGTTTAGTTATTATTAAACTAATAAAAATGACAACATCTTGATTTTTGTTGAATTTATTTATTGAATTGTTCCTGTGAATTAAAAAACAAACAAACTGCTTTAACTTGCACTTGCATGCACTTTAACTTTAAATGTAACACGTTCTGGAAAATGTTCTGACTCCTTAACCTTTATGCACAGATATGTGGAGGCTTCTATCCTCAAGTGCAATCGCTTTTTGAACAAAACGTACGTTGTTATTACATAGCACTGTGGGAGCAGAGTCAAGGCAACCTATGAAATATAACATTTTTTAATCAAATATTCTTATATTTTACAGAGGTATCTCTACAACTCTGCCAAGATTGACATCTATGGTCAGAGGCATCGGAGATCCTTTAGTGGCAGCATATGCAAGAGCCTATCTCTGTCGGGTAATGGACATAAACCAATTATGTACAAACTATCAAATTACATTATTCCCCTTCAGATTTTGGTCTTATTTTAGTCTCTTCATGAATGGTCTTCATGATTTTTTATTCTTGATTTATATATATATATATATATATAAATATATATATATATATATTTATATATATATATATATAATATATTATATATATAATATATTATATATATATATATATATTATATATTATATATATATATATATATATATATATATATATTGTATATATATTTTTTTAAGTAAAAATATTCCTCTTATAATTTAGTATAAAATAAATAAATATCTTTGAATTAGTATTCATATAATAGCCTGTTAGTAAATGTAAAATTATTCTTTTTTATTCTAAATTATTTCTTTCTAACTCATGTACTGTAGATGTCCCAAAATGTGACCTTTATATTAACTTCCTCCTGTACCTGCTGTGCTGTGTTCCCAGGTGGGCATGGAGGTGGCCCCTCAGCTCAAGGACACTCTGAACACAAACTTCTTTGACCTGCTGAGGACTTTTCGTCAGCTCAGTGGAGAGAGCGTGCAGAACCAGCTGGTGGTCCAGAGGGTGGAGATGCCCGAATACCTGACCCTGTACTCACCGGCTATCAGCTGGATCCTCCAGTGCATCGCATACAGGGCTCCAGAGGCATGTACCTTATATCACTGGTTCATATTGTTAAAAATTGGAAATTGCCGTATTAATTTGACAAAAACTATATTATAATCAGTTAAAGATCTGCCATCTGATTGGAATGTATAGTCTGTTGTATAGAGATGTGACTGACTGAGTTTAGACTGGCTTACTGCAGCTTTTTATATAACATTTTGTAGTTTACTGCACCACATTATATGGGAACACTTTAAAGTTAGTAATGACATGGTGATGCTAACGCAATTTTAATAGCCCTAATAAAGCATGAGCAATTATTCATAATGAACAAATCATTTATAATGAATGATTCAGGCTTAGTAACTACTTAATAGCCACAGTATGGAACTTTTTAGTGTGATGTGTCGCCTCCATAAAGTTACATACCTTAATATCCTTACTCCTAACCCCTAATTAAGTAGTTAGTTTCTAAATAATTAACTAATGAATGTGTTATTATATTATTATAAAGTCCATCATTAAAAGTTATTGTTAGTTTAACTATTACTACAAACTATTATTTGGATGTTTTTTCATTGTTCTTTTTTTTTTTTTAGCCACTACTGACGGAGATGATGGAGAGGTGCAAGACTATGGGGAATAAGTAAGTGCATTCACAAAGTGCAACAAAAAAGTTCTCTTCTTGCCTTCTTGATCCACTTGATGCATAATTTATCTTTTATTTCTTCACATAATTTTGTTTTATACATTTTGTGTCTCATTCTCATAGTGCCCTCTTGCTGAATTCCGTCATGAGAGCCTTCAGACCTGAATTTGTCGCTGCCCGAGCCACTGACTTCATCGGAATGATCAAAGAATGTGACGAGGCTGGCTTCCCCAAGGTCTGAGAAAGTCAACAGTACACTTCAGCTCAAAGAGAAAACAATTCTTATCTATATTACTCATTTTATGTTTTTGTAGCATCTTTTATTTGGTTCACTCGGGCGCAGTTTGGCGAGTGCTGACCCTCCTGAACAGGAAAGGCTGACAATTCTCAACGAGGCCTGGAAAGTCATTACAAAAGTCCGCAGCCCGAGGGTAACTTATATCTGACTTGTATCTAAATAATATCAATGCAGTAATTCTCCTTGGATACTACGTGTGTTTTATTTAACTGCAGGACTACATCAACTGTGCAGAGATCTGGGTGGAGTTTACCTGTCGACATTTCACAGTGAGTACAAGAAAATCTACATCAACTAATAATATTGAGGGTTAGGAAAACAATGATATGATGGGTCTGACTGAGGAAATACTGAAGTATGAACTGCACCACGTTTGTCTTATTTTCAATAAATATATATATTTAATATACAATATATAAATGGATTTAAATAAATAAATAGATTAATGCGAAATTCATATTTGTTGACTCATTATTTTATTTAGATTTAAAGAATTATATGTACGACAGATGAAAGGAGAACGTAGAGAGTGGATTATGAAGATTTGGGAGTGTTTAACCATATAAATACGCTTTTCCGTAGTACTTTTCTTTATAAGACTTAGACAGACTTTATTGCTTTATTTATAGCTCACACATCACAATATATAACAATAACAAAGAGTAAAAAAAAATGGTAATAAAACTTCTATATAAGTACAATAAAAAATAGCAAGAAACCGGTGTGAAATAAGGCATAATTATCCATCCATCCATTTTCTTCCGCTTATCCGGGGCCGGGTCGCGGGGGCAACAGTCTAAGCAGGGACTCCCAGACTTCCTTCACCCCAGACACTTCCTCCAGCTCCTCCGGGGGGAGCCCAAGGCGTTCCCGGGCCAGCCGGGACACATAGTCCCTCCAGCCTGTCCTGGAAGACATAATTATATAAATGTATATGTACAACTAAGTAAAAAAATATAGTATAATATAATATAAATATAAATATAGTATAATATAAATACAGTATATCACAGTTGCATACAAGAGGTCATTAAGAAAACAGTGCAAAGGTGATGACTGACGGAAATGCAGGCTTATCTTTTACATAAGGGTGAGTTGTTGTACAGTTATATAGAGTATGGTATGAATGTAGTCCTGTATCTCTCACTGTTTGAGCGGTATAAATAGTTGTTTTTGCATGAACTCATATTCTGTAGTATTTGGCCAAACCCAACTTTCTATCCATCTGTCTTTAGTCGATGACAGCCCTATTGCACAAGTACCATTTACTGAAAAAAGATTCAAACCTCAAGTTACATTTTTCAATGGCAGTGCCAAAAGTATCAATTTATTTTAGAAATCTATGAAGAGTTGGCTTTGAAACGTAAAGCTATATCCATTTCAATATCACAATCTATTTCTTCCCTTTCTTGCCTACTTTCCAGACTGTCAGTTACAGCATTCGCTTTAGATTTCCACCTATTGAAATTTAATAAAATGTTGTTAACTCTTTTGTATCTCTTAGAAACGGGAGGTGAACACAGTTTTAGCAGATATGATCAAACACATGACTCCCGATCGAGCATTTGAAGACGCCTACCCCCAACTGCAGTCTGTCATCGGGAAGATCCTCACCTACTTCCATGACTTCTCCATTCTCTTCTCCATGGTAAGTCAAATCAGATATAAATTTAAAAAAAATACTTGGACAAGAAAGGTATTTACATCTGATTTTGTATGTGTTGCAGGAGCGTTTTCTACCATTTCTAGACATGTTCCAGAAGGACAGTGTGAGGGTGGAAGTTTGCAGGTCCATCATGGAGGTCTTCATTAGGTGTGTTCATCATAAATATACAATACAAAACTCACAAAATGTGTAATTTCATGCATTGTCACTTTTTCCTCAGACACCAGGTGGAGCCCACGAGAGACCCAGTGATTCTCAATGCCATGCTGCACATCTGCAAGACCATGCACGACTCTGTGAAGTAAGCTGACATCTTCAATAATAATACCCACAGTTGCCTTAGCATCACCATGTCATTGCTTGTTCTGGTTTCACAATTATCACTAAATCTTTCACCATACACTATTAAAGGTCCTGTATTATGTAAGGTCCTATATTATGTATCATTGACTCTTGTGAGATTTAAACCATGTTAGAATGTTATCTCCTCAAAAACATACCTGTTGTTGTGTTTTGTTTCATTCACACTTTTGATTAACCCTTTATTATTATAGTCTGTCTACATTTCCAAAGCTCAAAATGCTCTGTTCCATCTTGTGATGTCATAAAGGGGTAACTAATATCCATGACACAATTATTTTCAGTCCAAACAACATTGAAAACGTTTTTAAAGTTGAAGCAATATGTAAATAAATTAAAGAATTGGTTAACAAATAGCAGCATAACCCAGAGCAAGCATTCAAAATGTCTGTATACTTTGTCAGCAAGTCTGTGGGCAAAAATAAATGGGAAGTTTACTTACTTACTTAACCTTGTGGAGCGTAGTCACTGGTGAGTCTTCTGCCCATAACAGGTCAGAGAATCAGAATCAGAAAGACTTTTATTGCCATTGTCAAGTGAACAGAATTCACAAAACTAGGAACTTGTCTCGATGATAAGGTGTGAACATAAAACACTAAATAATAATAGTAATAACTAGAGTATAGACACTAAATAATAATAACTAAAATATAGCTATAATATAGTAAAAAAATAATAAACAATCCAAATAAGAGTGACATATTTATGTATTTTAAAGGTCCTATACTACGCCAATTTCTGATCAATGTTATATAATGTTTCCTTATGCAAAACAATGTTTAACAAACATGCCATAAACCCTACATATTTAGGCTTGCTTCAAACAGAAAACACTCTGTTCCACCTTATGATGTCATGTGGCAATACAGGAAGTGCTCCACTGTGTTTTTAAATTCCATACACCTTCACTATAATTATTTTGATAATTTCAGGAATTTCAAATCTCTGTTTTTGAGGAGGTAACAAGTCAATTTTGCATAATATAGCAAACATTTTAGATGAACATTTTTGGCTAAATCACTTTACTTTATACTTTATTGCTCTTTTCCACAGTGCGCTGACTCTTGAGGATGAAAAACGATCTTTATCTCTTTTAATCATCGGCTTCATTCGTATGGTAAACCTCTCCAAACTGTAACTCTTATCAGAACCATCGTAGTTAATCATTTTATTTATTTATCTATTTATCCACAGGTGTCATTTGGACGCGATTTTGAGCAACAGCTGAACTTCTGCGTCGAATCCAGATCTACGTTTTGTAACTTGGAGCCTGTTCTGGTGCAGCTCATTCACGTCAGTACCACTGATTTCATAAGGGCCCCTACAGCTTTACGATTACAGCTAAAATACCCAACTTTCTTTCTCATAGGCCCCATTCACAAATAGTTTCCTGAAAATTGCTGGGTACAAAATGCCAGAATGCTCCCATTCACACGCGCAACAGTCCCTGAAAATAACTAAGGAAATCAAGTGGTGAAACTGGCAATTTTCTGGATGATTCATACTTAAGCTTTCTCTGCGTTGTAATTTACCTTTGAAATCACCAGATCAAAAATGCAGGGAAATTTATTTCTGGTTTTGTTCACAGTTTGCAAAATTCCCCGGTCAGGCTACATGTGTGAATGGGGCTATAAATTAGGAAAATTAGGTACAAAATGAACAAAAGGTAAAACGTTGCTCTTAACTTGAAAACTACCACTACCTGACATCACAAGGTGGAGCAGAGTATTTTGAGCTTTGGACATGTAGACAGATTAATAATAAAGACATGTGTGAATGAAACAAAACACAACTCCAGGTATGTTTTTGAGGAGGTAACAATTATAACATAACTTAAAGCTCACAAGAGCAAATTTTGCGTAATAAAGACCTTTAAATACCTACTCCCTGCTTTTACAGTTTGGAAATTGGATTCTAATCGAAATCCACAATCATTTGTTCATGCAACAGTTACTATCTATTTCAGACGGTGAACCAGCTGGCCATGGAGACTAGGAGAGTAATGAGGGGAAATCATTCCAGAAAAACAGCGTCTTTTGTCCGGGTGAGCACAAAGATTCTATTTTGGTGAAAGACATTTTAGTTTGAGTGTGACTCATTCAGAGCTTGTGACTCCTGCCTCTGCTCTTCCTCCAGGCATGTGCGGCGTACAGCTTCATCACCATCCCGTCTCTGAGCAGCATCTTCAGCCGTCTCAGCCTCTACCTGCTGTCCGGGCAAGTCGCTTTGGCTAACCAGTGTCTGTCCCAAGGTACATACAAGGACAATATATAGTTAATCTGGTAGCCTTATATAATGAATATTGCACTATTGTGGGTTAAGAAGGCTATGTTAAAGCTGCACTATGTAACTTTTCTGGTAGAGGATCCACCGCCTGTTGCTCTCCATGGAGATGCTATTGCTTTGCCTGGAATGTACCACAGTATTGTATTAAACTGATCTATATTGTGGTTATATGTTTGCATGTGATCTTATTGCTAAAAAAAAGGATTCTACAGTAAATTGGCCCATTGTCTCTCAACAAATCTGACTTGTAATAACTTAAATTATGGCAAAAGGAGAAATTCAATTTGTCAACTGGACAAAGTTTATTTTTTCAAATACGTTTCACAGCTCATCCAAGCTACTTCTTCAGTTCTGACAAATTGAATTTCTCCTTTTCCCATGGATTCTACCTGGACGACTGAAGGATTCTTCACGCAACTTACATAGAGAAATACAAGTTTGATGCCATACTGTGGAAACTGACAACTGACATGAAAGACAGTGCCCCTTTAAATTAGGCAACAATATTATAGTTCTGCCACAAATTACATTTTCTATTGTTTTCAGACGTTTTAGACAGTGTTTGCTCATGTATGCTTTGTGTCACCATGGTAAATGCTGAACATGCCACCATAGAGATACATGTAGACCACCCCCACTGTGATGTCACTGCAAAGCATCAATACTGTATCTCTTACACCTTATACAATCCTCAACATAATTTACTTATCTTTCCTTTTTGTTCATGTTCATGTTCTGGCTATGTCCCCGTCTAAACTACTTCTGGGAGAAAATATTCAAAACAATTTCATTCAAATGCAAAACGAACATTGCAGCAAATAGTGGAACAGCTTTGTTTGGGGTTGTCCCTCCGAACATTTCAGCGAACCTTCATCAGGCAGATGCAGTAGCATTTATCACGCTGCTTGCAAGACGTTTAATACTGCTTAACTGGAAGAAGGCAGCCCCACCATCTTTCAGGCGTTGGGTGGAGGAAGTCTTTTCCCATTTAAAGCTTGAACAGTTAAGACACACTGTAAATGGATCAATTCAAAACTATTACAAAACTTGGTACCTATTCATACTCTATTTCGAATCTGAACCAGTCAGTAACTATCTCACTTACTCCACACGCTAAAGCCCCCTTAAATGTCCCTTTCTGAATTTAATTCAATGTTTTAAATTTTTTTAAAGAATTTTTATTTTTTTGTATTTACTTGTTTACTTTTCTATTTATTTGGCTTGCTGTCCTGTCCTGTTGTCTTCTGTGTAATTGTCTATGTATGTTTAAATATTGCTTAAAAATCAATAAAAAGAATTTAATAATAATCTTTCCTTTTTGTTTTAAGCTGATGCGTTCCTCAAGGCAGCAGTGAGCGTACTCCCGGAGGTCCCTCGCTCCATAAGTGTCGAGGGCAAACTCCGCTCTTCTGAAAGCTTCCTGTTGGATTTCATCAACAACTTTCTGTCCACTTTGCTGGTTGTCCCGGTAACACAGACCTTTCCTCAGTGTTATTTCAAGATAAAGCACAAAATACCAGAATGCATTATAAAATGTGTAATTCCTAGGACCACCCAGAGCATGGGGTTCTGTATTTGGTGCGTGGCCTCCTCAACATGGTCCAGGATTACACGTGGGAGGACAACAGTGATGCTAAAGTGCGAGTCTACATCAGCGCTCTGCCCCTGTTGGCCGCTATGAGCCAGGAATCCTATCTTTACTCTATTCCAAAAAGTAAGCACTTATTTCAATTTGACTTTCAGCGTCCTGTTTTTAGGTGAAATTTTGACCTTTTAACCATGGATATACTTAGAAAGACATGTCCCTATTGCTATTCATATTTTTACTGTGCCATATGAGTAAAGGCATATACAGGGCTCTCAAGTGTTGAAGTTTGGTTGGAGTGAGATTTTTTTTTAGCTTAGCTGAAACTAGACTCTACGGTCTGCCCGACAACAGAACAATCTAATTTCTGATTGGTTGAAAAGGGTGTGGCGCCTGGATAACTCTTCTGAGCCACACAGACCGATGTTCTGGGCACAGAAGCACTGTGACCAGTGGCTAGAGTTTCATTGAATTGCTTAACAAAATTTCAGCGTGAGAAATACCATGTGTGGCATGTGAGCGTATGAACTCGTTGAAATGCGTGTGTCACACTCTCAAAGTGTGAGACTTGAGAGCTGTGCATATATGTATTCAAAAGTCGCTCTGCTGCAGCACTATTTTGATACTTTCAGGTGACAGCATGCTAGGGGTGTTCTGCATTTGTATGTATGGCGGAATGTTCATCATTTATAATGGTGGTACAATATACACATTAGCAACATGGCCAAAACAGTTTTTAGTTCATCTGAAAACTCAAGAAGTGCTAAATGGATATAGACTACACATTTTCAAGAGCCTGTGATCAATATGAGTGTTCATGCTCTTGTTTACGTTGACAAAAAGGTGAGCGTGACTAAATGAAAAACTGTTACCTACTTCTACCTAGCTTGTGACTGTGAAGTTATTTGACAGAGACTTGTTTAACAGTAAAAATCATCTCACCTGTTGTAGTTCCAACTAAGTCAGTTTTTTCTGGTCAGATTTTGTTGAAACAAAACAAAATGTGAGCCTACAGTTAGCATTGCAGCCCCAAAGTATCAATAAATTAAGATGTGTTATGAGACTTTTGGCAGCCAGTATGTTGTCTGCATTTTTGTGAAAAACATTCTTGAATAGTTTAAATATGAGTTGGAGGATTTGTAGATTTCTCGACCTAGTTTATGATTAATATCCTTAGGTCTCTCCACATGAAACTAGTATAATGTTCAATGTCTCCCCGGTTAGAACAAATAAACAAAAATGAAATAATTTTTCGCATTAGCTTCAGCAAGTGGTGCCATTATTAGGGACCGAGCCCGAAGGGGGACGAAGGTCCCTATTGTTGTTGCTTTGTTTCCGTATTATTATTATTATTATTATTATTCTTGTTCATACACGCTGGGGCAATTTTGAGCATGTTCCCATGCTTCAAAACAAACGAAACTTTGCACGGGCATCACAAAGTGCTGCCAGTACGACCACACAAAGTCTCGTCCCTGGGGGACCTGGGGGTCCCTGGGAGACCCCCCACTGCGGGACCCCCAGTGGGGGGTCTCCTAGACCGTACCTCAGATGGGCATAAATTTTGGTAAGCATAATCTTAAGACGTTGGAGATGTTAAATTGCGAAGGATTTTCAAATAGGCGGTAATATGACGATACGGCGGATCGATAAAGTTAGGTATGGAATTTGAAACACTTCTCCTACACCGTACCTCAGATAGGCTTAAATTTTGGTGAACATAATCTTAAGACGTTGGAGATGTTAAATTGCGAAGGATTTTCAAATAGGCGGTAATATGACGACACGGCGGATCGATAAATTTAGGTATTTATTGAATGGGAGTGATGAGTTATGAATGGGAGGTATTTGTTGCTAGGCAACGCCCTAGACCTTTGATCAGGGCGTTGCCTAGCAACAAATACCTCCCATTCATAACTCATCACTCCCATTCAATAAATACCTAACTTTATCGAACTTTATTTGACAGGGTCTGACAGGGTCTGTTCTGACAGGGTATCTACAATGTCATGGCCACGCCCAACAGGAAGTGAGATAATTGTGCCAGGCACACGAAATTTGGTATGGCTGTGCGTCTCAGTAAGACGAACAAACGCAGGTGCGAGGTCCCGACCAACGCCGCTTGCGGCTTTAATTCAACTTGTGATCGTTGTTAGATGAAAGAACTTAAAGCCATGTGATGAAAATAGCAAGGTTGTGAAGCCTGTCCAAAACAAATAATGAGTTATATAGGCCCTTGCACTCCATCTTCTGAACTAATTTGCATTCCAAGAGTATAAAATGTATTTATGATGAACATATTTGATACTGAGAGAAAAATGTCCTAAACCTCTTGTTTTATGCTACTGTTGCAGTGGACTCTAATGAAACACTATACGGCGGGGACCCCAAGTTCCTCTCAGAGATCAACAAACTTTGTGAGACTCTGATTGGACAAGTCCTAGACCATTTAAAGGCGCTTGGTCGAGAAGAGGTACCAGCAAAAATTTAAATATTATACAGTGAATTTTAAACACTTAATATGGAGGAGACTTTTCTTTCTTTCAGCAGACCGCTCGACGTCAGGGAGCTCTGGCCTTCTCCCTGTTTGGAGTCCTGATTACCCACGGTGACCTCCGAAATAACAAGCTTAGTCAGCTGGCCGTAAACCTGTGGAACCTTAGCCACAAACATGGATACTGTGACACTCGCTTTTCTGTAAGCTCACACAAACTGTCCTATTGGTTTTGTTTAGTTTTAGTAAGTGTTAATTATCTAGATTTATGTTCATTGACACTCTAAAGCTCTTGTATTGCACAAAATCGACTTATGAGCTTTAAGCCAGTGTTTCTCAATCTTTTTTTAGACGAGGCACCCTTTAAATTCATGAAAAATCTCAAGGCACCCCAAACTTTTTCTTTCCATTTTAATGTAGGTTATCATTATCACACACGTCTCAGAGGACCAACAAATGCAATGCACACTTTTCGTTTTAGAAACTTGTCCATTGTTGCAACCGTCCGTAACACAACTCTACTATTATGGCGACTCCAATATCACACCCGCTCAGAGTAACACATTTGTAGATGTCACCTTCCAAAGCTGCAGCTTTATCTCAGATATGTGTGTCGGGCCTAAATTTACTGAACTGCGTTAATGCTAGATGAAAGATTCCACTAAGTATTTGTATATTAATATTACATTATTTATTTAGGCCTATTTCGCATACGGCCAGCTGCGTTTCTGCGGCACCCCGGTTGAGAAACACTGCTTTAAGCTATCCTCCTCAAAAACATACCTGGAGTGGTTTTGTTTCAGTGAAGAAACAACATTATAAAGTAATTAAAGCCGCAAGCGGCGTTGGTCGGGACCTCGCACCTGCGTTTGTTCGTCTTACTGAGACGCACAGCCATACGAAATTTCGTGTGCCTGGCACAATTATCTCACTTCCTGTTGGGCGTGGCCATGACATTGTAGATACCCTGTCAGAACAGACCCTGTCAGACCCTGTCAGACCCTGTGAGACCCTGTCAGACTCTGTCAGACCCTGTCAGACCCTGCATGTGGCCTACATGCTGAGGCCTACATGAACCTTCGATGCTTGTCCCCACATTGCTGCTTGCAGCTATATCAGATCAAAGGTACAAAGATCAAAGACCTTTGATCAGGGCGTTGCCTAGCAACAAATACCTCCCATTCATAACTCATCACTCCCATTCAATAAATACCTAACTTTATTGATCCGCCGTATCGTCATATTACCGCCTATTTGAAAATCCTTCGCAATTTAACATCTCCAACGTCTTAAGATTATGTTCACCAAAATTTAAGCCTATCTGAGGTACGGTGTAGGAGAAGTGTTTCAAATTCCATTCTATGTCAAATACTCCAAAATCACACAAAAGGCCAATTATCTCACTTCCTGTTGGGCGTGGCCATGACATTGCAGTGAGGCATTTGTTCGTCTTATTGAGATACACGTCCCTACCGAATTTCGTGCGCCTATCTTAAACGGTATGCCAGCCCCGAAAGACAACGCGCTAGGGGGCGCTATCGAGCTCCTGGGGGTCACTGGGGGACGGGACTATGTGTGGTCGTACTGGCAGCACTTTGTGATGCCCGTGCAAAGTTTCGTTCGTTTTGAAGCATGGGAACATGCTCAAAATTGCCCCAGCGAGTGTGAACAAGAACAAGAATAATAATAATTAAAGCCGCAAGCGGCGTTGGTCGGGACCTCGCACCTGCGTTTGTTCGTCTTACTGAGACGCACAGCCATACGAAATTTCGTGTGCCTGGCATAATTATCTCACTTCCTGTTGGGCGTGGCCATGACATTGTAGATACCCTGTCAGAACAGACCCTGTCAGACCCTGTCAGACCCTGTCAGACCCTGTCAGACTCTGTTAGACCCTGTCAGACTCTGTCAGATCCCTGTCAGACCCTGCATGTGGCCTACATGCTGAGGCCTACATGAACCTTCGATGCTTGTCCCCACATTGCTGCTTGCAGCTATATCAGATCAAAGGTACAAAGATCAAAGACCTTTGATCAGGGCGTTGCCTAGCAACAAATACCTCCCATTCATAACTCATCACTCCCATTCAATAAATACCTAACTTTATCGATCCGACGTATCGTCATATTACCGCCTATTTGAAAATCCTTCGCAATTTAACATCTCCAACGTCTTAAGATTATGTTCACCAAAATTTAAGCCTATCTGAGGTACGGTGTAGGAGAAGTGTTTCAAATTCCATACCTAACTTTATCGATCCGCCGTATCGTCATATTACCGCCTATTTGAAAATCCTTCGCAATTTAACATCTCCAACGTCTTAAGATTATGTTCACCAAAATTTAAGCCCATCTGAGGTACGGTGTAGGAGAAGTGTTTCAAATTCCATTCTATGTCCAATACCCAAAAATCACACAAAAGCCCAATTATCTCACTTCCTGTTGGGCGTGGCCATGACATTGCAGTGAGGCGTTTGTTCGTCTTATTGAGATACACGTCCCTACCGAATTTCGTGCGCCTATCTTAAACGGTATGCCAGCCCTGAAAGACAACGCGCTAGGGGGCGCTATCGAGCTCCTGGGGGTCACTGGGGGACGGGACTTTGTGTGGTCGTACTGGCAGCACTTTGTGATGCCCGTGCAAAGTTTCGTTCGTTTTGAAGCATGGGAACATGCTCAAAATTGCCCCAGCGAGTGTGAACAAGAACAAGAATAATAATAATTAAAGCCGCAAGCGGCGTTGGTCGGGACCTCGCACCTGCGTTTGTTCGTCTTACTGAGACGCACAGCCATACGAAATTTCGTGTGCCTGGCGCAATTATCTCACTTCCTGTTGGGCGTGGCCATGACATTGTAGATACCCTGTCAGAACAGACCCTGTCAGACCCTGTCAGACCCTGTCAGACCCTGTCAGACTCTGTTAGACCCTGTCAGACTCTGTCAGACCCTGTCAGACCCTGCATGTGGCCTACATGCTGAGGCCTACATGAACCTTCGATGCTTGTCCCCACATTGCTGCTTGCAGCTATATCAGATCAAAGGTACAAAGATCAAAGACCTTTGATCAGGGCGTTGCCTAGCAACAAATACCTCCCATTCATAACTCATCACTCCCATTCAATAAATACCTAATTTTATCGATCCGCCGTATCGTCATATTACCGCCTATTTGAAAATCCTTCGCAATTTAACATCTCCAACGTCTTAAGATTATGTTCACCAAAATTTAAGCCCATCTGAGGTACGGTGTAGGAGAGGTGTTTCAAATTCCATTCTATGTCCAATACCCAAAAATCACACAAAAGCCCAATTATCTCACTTCCTGTTGGGCGTGGCCATGACATTGCAGTGAGGCGTTTGTTCGTCTTATTGAGATACACGTCCCTACCGAATTTCGTGCGCCTATCTTAAACGGTATGCCAGCCCCAAAAGACAACGCGCTAGGGCGCTATCGAGCTCCTGGGGGTCACTGGGGGACGGGACTTTGTGTGGTCGTACTGGCAGCACTTTGTGATGCCCATGCAAAAGTTTCGTTCGTTTTGAAGCATGGGAACATGCTCAAAATTGCCCAGCGAGTGTGAACAAGAACAAGAATAATAATAATAATAATAATAATAATAGGGAAACAAAGCAACAACAATAGGGACCTTCGTCCCCCTTCGGGCTCGGTCCCTAATTAAAGCCGCAAGCGGCGTTGGTCGGGACCTCGCACCTGCGTTTGTTCGTCTTACTGAGACGCACACCCATACCGAATTTCGTGTTCCTGGCAAAAATGGTAAGCCATATCGGACAATTTTTCCTGTTAGGGGCTCAGCTAGCGGTAGATTTCTGACAGTTCACTGGCCTGTCATATGGGGGCGCTATGTCAGACTGCCAGTTATTTGGCATGAAAATCTTGGTAGTCCTCATCTACATTACCCTGTGAAGTTTTAGTCTGAGGAAGAACTCCAAATTCAATAAAAACCTCCCATTCATAACTCCCATTCAATAAATACCTAATTTTATCGATCCGCCGTATCGTCATATTACCGTCTATTTGAAAATCCTTCGCAATTTAACATCTCCAACGTCTTAAGATTATGTTCACCAAAATTTAAGCCCATCTGATGTACGTTGTAGGAGAAATGTTTCAAAATGAAGTGGTGACACACCTCCTATTGCATTTGGCACTTTCAAATGGTAGCAAAATTCATCAGGCCGCCATTTTGTCATCTTACAAGATATCAAAAATCCCTTTGCAATTTAACATCTCCAATGTCTTGAGCTCATGTACACCAAAATTTACGCCCATCTGATGTACGGTGTAGGAGGAGTGTTTTAAAATCCATTTTATGTCATATCACACAAAATCGCAATACAAGTCTTCTTATCTCACTTCCTGTTGGGCGTGGCCATGACATTGTAATTACAATTTTGTTCATCTTAGTGAGATACACACCCATACCAACTTTCGTGTGTCTGGCTGAAATCGTATGCCACCCACGATCCTCTTTGTGTTAAAGTGCTCATTTGTGGTACATTTTCTGACAGTTCACTGGCCTGTCATATGGGGGCGCTATGTCAGACTGCCAGTTATTTGGCATGAAAATCTTGGTAGTCCTCATCTACATTACCCTGTGAAGTTTTAGTCTGAGGAAGAACTCCAAATTCAATAAAAACCTCCTATTCATAATTCATAACTCCCATTCAATAAATACCTAAGTTTATCGATCCGCCGTATCGTCATATTACCGCCTATTTGAAAATCCTTCGCAATTTATCATCTCCAACGTCTTAAGATTATGTTCACCAAAATTTAAGCCCATCTGAGGTTCGGTGTAGGAGAAGTGTTTCAAATTCCATTGTATGTCCAATATTACAAAATCACACAAAATGCCAATTATCTCACTTCCTGTTGGGCGTGGCCATGACATTGCAGTGAGGCGTTTGTTCGTCTTATTGAGATACCACGTCCCTACCAAATTTCGTGTGCCTATCTTAAACGGAACTCCAAATTCAATAAATAACTCCCATCCATAACTCATAACTCATATCTAATTTTATCGATCCGCTGTATCGTCATATTACCGCCTATTTGAAAATCCTTCGCAATTTAACATCTCCAACGTCTTAAGATTATGTTCACCAAAATTTAAGCCCATCTGAGGTACGGTGTAGGAGAAGTGTTTCAAATTCCATTGTATGTCAAATTTCACAAAAGGCCAATTATCTCACTTCCTGTTGGGCGTGGCCATGACATTGCAGTGAGGCGTTTGTTTGTCTTATTGAGATACACGTCCCTACTGAATTTCGTGCACCTATCTTAAACGGTATGCCAGCCCCGAAAGACAACGCGCTAGGGGGCGCTATCGAGCTCCTGGGGGTCACCGGGAGACGGGTCTTTTTGGAGGCGTAGCTGCCGCCCTACGTGATGCCCCTGCAAAGTCACGTTCGTTTTGAAGCATGGGAACATGCTCAAAATTGCCCAAAAGCATGTGAAAAAAAAAGTGTCCCAAGAATAATAATAATAGAGAAACAGAGCGAGAACAATAGGGACCTTCGTCCCCCTTCGGGGCTCGGTCCCTAATTAAAGCCGCAAGCGGCGTTGGTCGGGACCTCGCACCTGCGTTTGTTCGTCTTACTGAGACGCACAGCCATACCAAATTTCGTGTGCCTGGCACAATTATCTCACTTCCTGTTGGGCGTGGCCATGACATTGTAGATACCCTGTCAGAACAGACCCTGTCAGACCCTGTCAGACCCTGTTAGACCCTGTCAGACCCTGCATGTGGCCTACATGCTGAGGCCTACATGAACCTTCGATGCTTGTCCCCACATTGCTGCTTGCAGCTATATCAGATCAAAGGTACAAAGATCAAAGACCTTTGATCAGGGCGTTGCCTAGCAACAAATACCTCCCATTCATAACTCATCACTCCCATTCAATAAATACCTAATTTTATTGATCCGCCGTATCGTCATATTACCGCCTATTTGAAAATCCTTCGCAATTTAACATCTCCAACGTCTTAAGATTATGTTCACCAAAATTTAAGCCTATCTGAGGTACGGTGTAGGAGAAGTGTTTCAAATTCCATACCTAACTTTATCGATCCGCCGTATCGTCATATTACCGCCTATTTGAAAATCCTTCGCAATTTAACATCTCCAACGTCTTAAGATTATGCTTACCAAAATTTATGCCCATCTGAGGTACGGTCTAGGAGACCCCCACTGGGGGTCCCCAGTGACCCCCAGTGGGGGTCACTGGGGACGAGACTTTGTGTGGTCGTACTGGCAGCACTTTGTGATGCCCGTGCAAAGTTTCGTTCGTTTTGAAGCATGGGAACATGCTCAAAATTGCCCCAGCGTGTATGAACAAGAATAATAATAATAATAATAATAATAATAATAATAATAATAATACGGAAACAAAGCAACAACAATAGGGACCTTCGTCCCCCTTCGGGCTCGGTCCCTAATAAAGAGTAATATGGGCTTTTTAAAGTTGCCCTATGATACTGCTTTGTCCAAAATGTCCAATCTCATTAAACTAATCCATCTTGGATTTATTATAGGTGTTTTTATTGCTCAAAAACACAAGCCCTTTTACTATGAGTGGACTCATCTCTCCACAGATGTGACACCACCACCAGATACATTTACTATCATACTGTGAAACATTCCAGGCCTCCCTTCAGAAAAGTTACAAAAAGCACCTTTAATCTGCAATTTTAACAGGACTGTCTGTATTACTGAAATTGTAATACATAAGATTTATTTTTGTCTTATTACTTTAACACAAATTTCTCCCTTCAGGTTCGGACTTTGGAGCACTTGAAGCATCAAGCACAGCAGCCGGACATGCCCCACCTGTCTGACACAGTCCAGAGGCTAGCACTGCAGTCACGCACTTAGACACTTATATACTCAATGTAAATACAAGTTTAAATGCCTTAATGTTGTATTCAACTTTCTATATTTTAATGGGAAGTTTTTATCAGCTGGTCAGTCATTTGATTTCTTGAATAGCAAATTGAGGAATGTTGGCTGACACGTTCAAGTGTACGGAGATTGTCTACAATCTGATAATTGAATGACATAATGAACAAATTAATTACAGACTGGGTAATCAAGAAAGGTGCTGTCTTGTATGTTCCAATAATCTTAAATATTTTGTCATTTCATTTTCAGCTCTGATGGAAAATGTAACATTTTGAGTAGGCTGTTTGTATTCTGTGTCACTGTTTAAATAATTGGTCAGTTAGATCAGTCCCTGTGCTCTGTTTTTAAAAAATTAACTACAATGTCTAAAAAATGTACTACAATCGCAACTGAACTTCTCAGTATGGAGAGGCCATGCCTCAAGTGACAGCTCAGAACCTCCATAATTCAGAGGCTGCACTAGCACTGATTCGTGATTGCCTACAGGCCCATCATGAATCGCCTGTACCAAAATGCAAGAAGGTAATCATGAATCATTCATGATTGCCTTCTTGCATTAGAATTGTTATCAGTGAAAGTTGTTTGATTTGAACATGTTTACCATGTATCTAGAGTCACAGATAAATCAAGTTTATGAAATTTAAAAAGGAGCAATATGTATGATACACTCACAACAAATCAAATCTCTGGCATACTCATTTTCTCCATTTGAATAAAACATCTGTTGCTTTGAAATTTGTCAGTACTTCAAAAAACTTGCATCTGACGCATTGAAATAAAATCATGTTTAAGACATTCTCAAACTCTTCTCATTTATTTACGGAATTAGTGAATCATTGCAAAGGCAAACAGTCCCCTTAACCTCAAAAGAAAGACATTTCAGTAACAAGTGCTGCGATGTTTCGTCACACACCTACTTCACACATCTTTATGCCTTTTCGGTCACATTTTTTGCATTCAAGAATTAAAAAGAAAAATGAAATCTTTGGAGAACTGACAGCCGTCAATGTAACATTTCCCTTTAAATTGAGGATCATATTGTACTGTAGATGGGTATATTTCAACACTGCTAAAGAGTTAAAATTACATATTCTAATTTAAAACAGGAAAATTTTGTGGATAGGATACGGCAAGATCTCAAAGGTCAGATTAAATATTAAAAATGTACCAAATTTGTCCAAAAGCCTTTGTATTAGTAATTATTTCTTATTCACTTACGTTCAATGACGTTTTGCACATTTTTGAGCTATAGTAGTCACAAAGCCAGCAGTTGAAAATTAAAGGGCCTATATTGCATTATTTTTAATCTATGCAATGTTTTCGCTCATCATAAACATACATGGGAGTTGTGTTTAAATCATACATAATTTAGCACAGAAATCCTGCTCCTTTAGGCTGTGTTCTTTTCTCAAAGTGAAAACATTGTTCCACTTTGTAGTGTCATTAAGTGGTAATACAAAAATGTGCCACTGTGTTTTCCATACACTAGAATCATTTTGGTCATTTCAGCCCTGAATTTGCCCAATTTTGAAGTTATAGCTATCGTTTTAGGAAACTGCTGTAAAATCCTCCAGCTTAGGTCCTGACCAAGGCTAAGCAACAAGATCATGGAGATGGTCCCCGGGTCAGATGCAAAGAACAATTTCTCCTGTGTGAGATCAATAAAATGTCAATCTTCCAATCGTCTAATCTTTAATCACTGTAAAGCGCTTTGTGTTACATTTTGTGCTCTGCATGAAAAGCGCTTTATAAATAATGTTTGATTGACTGATTAAAATGACCAATAACATCACAAAATGGAATAGAGCATTTAGAGTTTTGGAGCTGCACACAGCCTAATAATTTAGGATAGCGCAAATGTGTAAATGAATTCACATGTGAATTAAATGAAACAACTACAGGTATGTTTTTGAGGAGGCAAAATCATAACATACCTAAAAACTCACGAGTCAGCTTTGTGTAATATAGAACCTTTAAAAGAAGTCTATGAAAAAAGGAAAAGAATACAAAGCAATAAGACCTTTTATAACATGCAGAAGTCCAATTCACTCCAATGACAACAGCGCTTCACAGTGCCCACATCAGCCCTGACTTGTTTAAATAGACTGGACATAGACAGGCATCTACAGGCAACAATCAGCAACTTAAAACTAAGTGCTACATTTAGTCACTTCTCAGCTGTAAAAAAAAAAAGAAAAGAAAACTAGACCCAATCTTTGAAATAAACTGCAGACATTTACAGACAGATAGTTATAAGGCTGACATTACTACTTGTTATCATGGTAGGTAGAAAAGTGGATGAAAAGAAATGCAAAAGTTTGGTTTTAACTTATGCTATAGCAAAGAAGTGCTTCCTAGTTTAAGAACTACTGAAATTAAAAAGTGTCCAACGACACCTTCAGCATACGGCAGAATGATGATGCTCACGTGGCTGTGGGTTAAACCATATACAACTATCGCCATAGTAATGCTGTCATCACGCTGAGATCTTCCACTCCTCCGGTGGGTGCAGCCTGAGGTCAGCAAAACTCCTGATTTAAATCCAAAAGTGGAGCCGCCAGAGCAGAAAACAGGCTCACACTGAACACAACAACAGAAGAGTGGCCTTGTAGCTTGGTGTAGTCCAGGCAGTGCTCTGATGGACATTGGGACCAGATTATAGTTGGGACTGGGGAGCAAATGGTGGAGACGTTGAGAAGTGGAGTAGCCTGTCTGTATGTGTGAGCCTCAGCCTGGGCCCACATGTTCTAGAGGTAAAACAGGCACAAGTCCCCAAATCATTTATGTCTATTTGTTCTTGTGGTTCTGGACTGTGGTCTCAGTCCAACTCTATGGGGCTACTGTCTTCCTGTGCTTCTTCAGCCACGTCATCCTCTTCTCCAGATCCCATCAGGCTGTTCAGCAGGTTCCCTGGAAAACATCGACTCATATTAGTATCTGTTTATGGTGGTGCAGCATATTCAGTACCGAGTAGAATGTGACATTTCAAATTCTTTTGAATTTAGTTATGTTTAAAATGTCTATGAAGTTTCAATTTTGACATAAAGAGAACCCCTCCTTACCTAGCAAACCACCGTATGATGGGGACTGTTTCGGTGGAACTCCAAAAAAAAGCTGTCCTATTCTGTCAAGATACTGTGAATAGAAGAAGGATTTATACATGGGTGAAAAGTATAGGCCACAAGGATACACGTGTGTCAGTCAAAACATATCTTAATACTCACTTCATTATACATGGGGTCCCTCTTCAGGGAAGGCTGATATTGCTCACATAACACTGTGAAAACAGTTAATTTACCCCTGTAACAAAGAACACATCAGTAACCACGTGACACTCATAATCCATGTAAGGCCTTGGCCAATATTTCACTCCTTTCATTTGACATTCAAATAAGCAATTCTACAACACAAAAGGGAATTCTACTAGTGTTATTATCTTAAGAGCTATTGAAAAGTTTAAAGATGAATAATATACTGCAGTAAGAATAAATTACTGTACAATACAATACAATATTCAAAAACATTCCCAAAACATGTGAAATTAGCTCACCCTTCCACTGCCAGCAGCAGAAACCAGATAAAGTTTAGTAGAGGCTGGACAAAGGGGGGCCCTTTCTCTATGGACGGGTGTTTCTCTGTGTATGTGCTGAACACCACTGAAGCACTGCTTTTATTCTTCAAGCAGAGGAACCTGCCGGCACACATTCATCAGACAAATAAGCGTGGACACAACATGAGAATATCAAGAACACAGCAAAGAAACTTTTTTCTAGACAAAATAAAAAATGATCAGATCAATAGCTTCTATTGCATACAATACTTAAGTGTGTAATTCATTCACACTTAGTTTTGGTATTAACAAGTCCCTCTTTAGTAACAATGTAGACTCACTGTAGGACGGCCTGCGCCACAAACATGTCCACCTCACTCCGAAAGCCTCTTGAAGCGGAGTACTCCACCAGCATCAGGGCACACCCCTCCCCGTCAGATGAATGCAAGAAGTGATAACGAGACTCACTGTAGTTTTGCTCTAAAAATACACAAGTGACTCATATCAAATATGCCCTTTATTACACATTTGTAACACTGTAACAGGCACAGACAGGCTTTCGTTACCTTTCCACAAAGTGACAGCCAGGAGCTGGTGGAGTTTGGGGTGACCCAACTTGCCCGAGCCTCCTGTGGACCATTTGAGTGCTCTGGACACAAAGGCTACCCTCTCAGGGGAGTTCTGATCCATTAGACTGAACACTTTAGCCAGTTGTTCTATGCAACAGACATATACAACCTTAGAGGTTCCATACAGTGATTTACCAGCAGCATCTAGTGAGATGGTTACTTACCCAAAATGTCTTCTTCCACTTTTGACTCCGATTTCTCCAACACTTCTAAAACGAGCATAGACAGGTCTGCCGCACTGTTTTGCTGCACATACAGATAATAGGAGAGGATTCTATAAGAGTCGATTTGTCTCACTGTGTGGTTATGGGACTTGACAGTGGTGTACCTGATTATAGCTGAAGAAGAGCAGAGCCCCGTTGTACATGAGCTCTTTGGCCTCTGCGTGTTTCGCCTGTGACATGTACCTGGAACGACAGGGAGTGGCTCTTTACTGTACCCTGTACAGAGTACCCTGCACACTGTACACTGGCAATGCGTACGCATTTGTACATTAGTTGCTACAGGATATGTTATTGTGACTAACGCAAATGGACAAATGGAAGTAGAATACTCTTAACAATACAACCACAAAATGTAGGGAATTCAAATGCTTTTCTCAAATACACATGTGTTGAATACACAAAAGGAAAAGGAGTTGCTTACGCTAAATAATGCCATCTCTAAACAGCGTTATGCGGCGGTGCACACAGAAGTAGCTAACTTGCTAAAAGCTAACACAGCTGGACAGCAGCAAAACGCACAATGTGAACACGACAGGGGCAGGGCAAACACAGAGTGCAAAGAACACATGATCCTGTTGTGAACACTGACATGAGCACATTAAACTTCGTCAATGTAGTACGAGATAATGGGAACAGTCGTCGTAAGCTAGTATGTAGCAGCGCTAGCTAGTCGTCATTAGTTGTCATTCTGTGGCTGTGATGGACACCTCGTGTACCCAATCACCAGCACGCTCTGAGCTGGTGGGTGGGGCTAAGTCACACTTGAACCAATGAGGAACACGAAACTCTAGAGGCGAGGGTGACAGCAGAATGATCTGGAACAGGTAGGCCTCATATTCACACTAAATGCTTCAATATGAAGGGGAAGCTTACCTAAAGAATAACGTCCTGTACATCTGATGTGCTTCATAATAATCCCCCTTTTCTACGCTCGCTCGGAGCTTCCCCTCGACACGCTGGACGCCTCCCCGGTTCCTGGCGCTGGAACACCGCAGGGACTCCTGCTCGGACATGGTCGTTGCTCCGCAGCAGCAGCGCAGCCGCCCGATTCAGCTGCTACTTCTTATGGGTACTTCCACCGGACCAGAGGCCTGTCGGCACTTTGCTGCCTCTCTGGGTGTGGCGAGAATTACTTCGTATTAGGCACTGCTTATAGGCACTGCTAATACTTTTTTTTTTTTTTTTTTTTAAGTAATGCTTTTCAGACCAACAAAAATTGGTCTAGGAGCCGCCGTTGGTCCTCGTACCATAATTTGAACTCAATTACTAGAACCTGGGAAAACAAGTTAAATTTTTTATATAGCCTGTTTAAATGCAAGTATATATAATATATAGTCAAAAATAACAAAAATATTTATCTTCATTAAAATGTAATGTACTAGTGTAGGAACATGACATTACTCTGCAAAGAACTTTAATGGGCCAGGGTTGGATGGATTCTCATAACGAATCCAGTAAAACAGTGCTGAATATTGTGATGTATTTCAGTATTTGCCCAATGTCTGACTGTTTTCTACAGACTGATCATAATAATATAATATAAAATCAATCAATAATATAAATTCATATAATGTAAAATCAACCTTACCTATCTTAAGGTAAGGTAAGGTACGTGCAATATCCTCCTTTTTCATGTTGATGCTTGTTGTTACTATTATCATTATTACTATTTTCCATTATTACTATTATTACGTATTACTATTTGTATTATTTATTACTTACTTTATCCCCTCCCTGCCTGCATGCACTTTTTCCCTCTTGTCCAAATGTCCTGGAGCTACTGTGGCGAGTAAATTTCTCCTGTGTGAGATCAATAAAGGCTTATCTTATCTTATCTTAACATAGCTTTTAGCCATATTGTTCACATATTATTCATGTTTGAGGCCTGTATTATCATGAATTTGAGGCTTGGGGATTTAGAAAATCCGTTTTCACTTACCCCCTATCTCCACCCACTGTTCTTACTTAGCTGAAATTATTTATTTAAAATGTAACACTCTGGGTGCATAAGGTTAAAAAATATCCCGCGGCAAGTTGTTAGTCTGTCGGAGAGATCGTTACAAGCAGCAGTGTTTAGTAGCGCGCATTATTAATACCTGCCTTTCGCATTACTGTACTGTGGTCGTGTGCTTAGTGTGCGTCTTGTGCAAGTGTTTGTTTGGTTGTGTAATTGAGCGAGTCATCGCATTGCATTTTGGCTCCACCAGATGGAGCTCTTTTATTGCTAATGTCATCTGTTTTCTGCCCTTCTGGTAAGAGCTGCCCAAGTATAAACCCTGTAGTTGTTTGTGTCAGTTTTGCCGTGTTTGATAGAGTTTCAGTGTTGTATATCATTTGCACAATATATCATTTGTACAACAAAGCTGACGTTGATCTTTGATCTTTGATCATGTTACTATATGATAGTTAGGCCTATATTCTAGTTATTATTAGGCCCGAGCGCTAAAGCGTAGGGCACTTGTGTCAAACATGCGGCCTGGGGGCCTGATCTGGCCCTCCAAGACCCTTAATCTGGCCCTCGGCTGATTTTCTATTAAAATATTAGAAAATTTTAATTATATTTTCATTTTCTATTAAAATATTGGTAATTTTCTGCGCCACTCTTCTGTGCAGCTTAGCATAGCAGTGTCTCCAGCGCCTCTGTGCGTGGCCGCCACCAGAGCAGCACAAATGAAGACTCCTCTTTCCAAACGCTCTTAAAGGAGAATTAACATTTTTTACAATCTGAGCCTTATTTCGGTAATAAAACAAGTTGTTTTACTCACCCATAGCACTTTGGTGTCATTTGGAACACTTCCGGAGATGTTTTAGATTTGCGATCTCCGTAACGTGAGTTCTCGGGGCATAGGTTTGCATTCTCCAAATAACACAAACTTTAGCACTTTTCAAATCACAGAAGATCTCTGTGTCAGCGTGGACTTTAAGTGGAGTCAAAAGCGGCCTGAAACCCGATATCCAGCTATAGTTTCATTTGATGACATCATCATAGAGGACAGTGCGCATGTGCGCAGTCACAGCTCTTTTGCAGATAAGAAGACGCTTTTCCATTGCGAGCAACACATGGCAGAAGATTCAGACTTTGAGGCTGAAGAGGACTTATGGAGGACTGAAGAGGAGTATACGGATGAGTAGACAGAATGGATACGGAAAAATGGAGACAGTTTTAGGAACAGTGCAGAGAACAGCCATCGGTATCGCATTACTTCTCAGAGACTGCCCACATGCGCACTGGCCTCCTCATCTACTCGAAATTATGGATAAATCTCGGATTAGAGGCCACTTTTGATTCAAACGAAAGTGTAGACTAAGACATCGAGCTTCTATGATTTGAAAAGTGCTAAAGTTTGTGTTATTTGGAGACCGCAAACCTATGCCCCGAGAACTCACGTTACGGATATCGCAAATCTAAAACATCTCCGGAAGTGCTCCAAATGACACCAGAGTGCTATGGGTGAGTAAAACAACTTGTTTTATTACCGAAATAAGGCTCAGATTGTAAAAAACGTTAATTCTCCTTTAAAGGACCATCGTTGTGACTCTTGACCGTGACACCCTCATCAGCGAAATGTCAAAAATGAGAAAAAATGAACACTGAGTGCAGGATTTTCCAAGAAAAAATGACTAATTCCTATTTGTTCATGGAGGTGAATGGGAAACCTCTATGCTTGGTGTGTTTGCAACAAGTGGCAGTGCTCAAGGAATATAATCTTAAACACCACTACGAGACATTGCATGTCGAACAATACAATAACTTGAACAGAGAATTGACAAGACAGAAGATAGAAGACAGAAAATACTATAATATTTTGTAAAAGAAAGAGTTCATCAAATAAAAAAGACTTCTGTAATAGATTTACATTTCTCTGCACAAATATTGGGACTTATTGCTATTTTGGGGGTATATTTGCCATGAGTTTTCTGATCTGGCCCCTTTGGGATCAAAGTAGGATAGATACGGCCCCCGGACCAAAATGAGTTTGACACCCCTGGCGTTTATTTATTTATTTTATTTATTTATTCTTTATTTAATAGGGACAGTGCATATTAATGAACATCTGCAGCATTGCAGTGTAAATATGCCAGATTATAGCAAGAATGCTAACCCCCATCTGTAGTCCCTAGGCAGGTGACACCACAGCAAAAACAATAAAAACAATGACAACTGACAATAACACCAACATTAAAACATTAAACATTAAAACATTAAGCATTAAAACATTAAAACATTAAAAGTGTCCACAAGTATGGTTTTCCTTTAGCCACTGTTTCAAGTATGATTTGAAAGTGGCCAGTGTTGGAGTCTCTCTTACTGATGATGGGAGAGTGGGAGAGCGTAGGGCCTATTGTTATTGTTATTGTATTGTTTTTTCTTATTATTGGGGCCAAGCACTGAAGGTGCGAGGCACCATAGTGTTTCTACTGATTCTTATACATTATTCTTCGACCTATGGGAGTCTATAGCAACCCCTAGAACCGTCTGGTAAAAAGTTGTGAAATTTTGCATGCACATTCCAGCCAGTCTCGTCATTACCCACAGCAATTTATAGGCCCCCACCCCCAACCGTCTAGTGCCACCAGCAGGTCAAAGTTGCAGGAATTTTCAGGAATTTTCTGCGTTGCTAGGCAACGCAGAAATGTACCTTTGATCTGTCTTTGATGTGTCTTTGATCTAGCCGAAGTGAGCTCATATCTCTGGAACCCTTCATAGGAAGCCAGACCCCCCAGGATTTCGCGGGCATTTTTTGTGATTGTTGCGGTTCAAAATGCCTGAATTTGCGGGAGCTTTTCCAAAAAGTTGCGATGAAAGTTGCGGTGCTTTTAAGGTTTTTGTTGCGATTTTGTTGTGGGAGGAAGTGAAAGTTGCGATAAATAGTTGTGATTTTCGCTTTTTGTAATTAAAATTGAGTAATATTTTGAATACTGAGTTATTACTGACAAAGAATAATACAAAAACACAGAGATCACAGATATGGTCCTAAAACAACCTTACCAATATCGAAAATAAATTACTACTAGAAGGGGAACTGTTTCGCCCGGTCTTTTGCTGTTATTTTTGTGGGCAAATGGCGCCGCAGACATGTTTCTTTGCTATTAGAAGCCGTGTCCCAATTCCCAGAGCGCGCGGCTCGGAGCGTGGCCCGAAGGGCATGTGCGTCACACATTTCGCCAGAACACCGGCGCGACGACTGCTGTCCCACTTCTTTTTTTGTCCCATGCGCAGTTAACACGCGGTCCGAAGACCGCAGTCGTTAAGCGGTCCGCGGACTGCAGTCGGGGCTGAGCAAGTGTGCACCGCCTTGACTGCAGTCTGAGCCCCCTTCGGGCCGCGCTCCGAGCTGTGCGCTCTGGGAACTGGGACACGGCCGCAGTTTTGTTTTGTCACACGGAAATAAAGCAGAATGTTGCGGCTTCCAAACGCAAACCTTTTAGCCGCCGAGAATATGAGGTTGGGTCCTATGGCTCGCAGATTTGTGACGCGCAAAGAGGAGGCTATGGTGACAGATACGCTCAGATCCAGATATGCGTTTTGTGCATTTATTACAAAAAGAGCGCACACAGCTATGACAGCGCAGCAGGATGAAATGGAACTCATGAAAACCAGCAGGATGAACAGATTAACGGGAAAGATGAATGAATGGTTTGTGTTCAACAAAAAATACGGCTACACCCCAACCCTGACTCTCTCCTCTGTGTGACAGGTGAGCGCGCGCTTTTACACGCACACACTTCCGTACGTGCACACACCCACACTCACGTGACCCACCGCCTCTGCCGCACACACACACAAACGCACCGTGCACCTCATCTCAGTTATGTTTCTTACACAGACGGAAGTTGATCGGCGTTCAATACGTCGCCGATGACTGGTCAAAATTAGTAAAAATTGCGGAAAAGTTGCGGTGATTGGTCAAAATTGCAACACCGCCCTGAATTCGCGGGGATTGGCTGAAGTTGCGTTGAAGTTGCAAATCGCAACATCGCGAATTCCTGGAGGGTCTGGGAAGCCTGGGAGCCTGGAAAGCCTGGCTAACAGACCCTGTTAGACCCTGTTATAAACCCTGTTAGACCCTGTTAAGGTCAAAGTTGCAGGAATTTTAATAATACATGCTGAGGCCTACATGCGCCTTCGGTGCTTGGCCCCACATTGCTGCTTGCAGCTATATTTATTATTTATTCTTATTATTTTCATATACATATATATATATATATATATATATATATATATATATATATATATATATATATATATATATATATACATATATATATATATATATATATATATATATATATATATATATATAATTACATACATACATATATATATATATTCCTTTCTTTTCACCCTCTACACTGCAGACTTCAGACACAACACGGACAGCTG
Source organism: Paratrypauchen microcephalus (assembly GCA_036785185.1). Classification (NCBI taxonomy): domain Eukaryota; kingdom Metazoa; phylum Chordata; class Actinopteri; order Gobiiformes; family Gobiidae; genus Paratrypauchen; species Paratrypauchen microcephalus. Next base: position 569,465 of record JAVJIX010000126.1, read on the forward strand.
TGTCCTGCAGAAGTTCTCTGATGACTCTGCCATCATTGGTCTCATCAAGGATGACGATGATGGGGAGTACGGAGGACTAATACAGGACTTTGTGGACTGGAGTCAGCGGAACCACCTCATCATCAATGCAGGGAAGACCAAGGAGATGGTGGTGGACTTCCGCAGACGCCACTCTACTGCCCCCTCAGTGAACATCCAGGGAAGGGACATTGAGAGAGTGGACTCATACAAGTACCTGGGTGTTCATCTGAACAATAAACTGGACTGGACTCATAACACAGATGCACTGTACAGGAAGGGCCAGAGTCGGCTCTATCTCCTGAGGAGACTCAGGTCTTTTGGAGTGAGAGGGCCACTCCTGAGGACCTTCTATGACTCTGTGGTGGCATCAGCCATCCTGTACGGTGTGGTCTGCTGGAGCAGCAGCATCACAGAGAGGGAAAAGAAGAGGCTGGACAAGGTCATCAAGAAGTCCAGCTCTGTCCTGGGCTGTCCTCTGGACTCAGTGCAGAAGGTGGGGGACAAGAGGGTCCTGGCTAAGGTCACCTCTATGCTGGACCATGAGTCTCACCCCCTACAGGACGCTCTGTCTGCTCTGGAGAGCAGCATCAGTGACAGACTGATACACCCTCGCTGTGTGAGGAAGAGGTTTCGCAGGTCTTTCCTTCCTGCTGCTGTCAGACTGTACAACGAACACTGTTAATATGTCATTCAACTTATTTGCACTACAATATTCAGCTATACTCCAGAGTCTATTTTTAGGTCTAGTTTTAAATTATCCTAGGCCATTATTTATTTATTTATTATATTGTTCTGTTGCATGCTACTTTTTCTTGCTGTTCTTGATCTGTGCGTTGCAACACTGGAATTTCCCCACTGTGGGACTAATAAAGGCATATCTTATCTTATCTTATCTTACACTTTTTTTAAGGTTCAGGTACTTCCCACCGACGAAAACTCACAAGTGTAAGCGAGGGCCGATCATCGCCGCTTGCGGCTATATTTATTATTATTCATTCATTCATTCATCTTCTTCCGCTTTTCCATTTTCTGGGTCACGGGGGCAGCAGTCCAAGCAGATCTGCTGCCCAGAACACAATGCACCAGCCCCCATGAATCCTCCCGCGGGTGGTGGGTCCACAGGAGTTTATTATTGTTATTATTATTATTATTATTATTATTATTATTATTATTATTATTATTATTATTATTATTATTATTTGGGGACAAGCACCGAATGTGTTTGCACTGCATAACCCTTGCATTCTACATTCCCCCTGTTTCTCTTAGCCCTTGTGCCCAGTGGTGTTTATTCCCGTACCCGCATCCCCCGATGTGTCTTCTGAGTGCTTTGTGAATGTTATTGTGGTGATGAAATATGTACTATTATGTACCTGAAGTGTGTGTTATTGTATACCTTGTAATATTAAAAGATAAAAAAAAGTGTACTGCGTTGCCTAGCGATGTTGCCTAGCGATGTTGCCTAGCGATGTTGCCTAGCAACCCTTTGATCTTTCCTTTGATGTGTCTGGTCTCCTGATTCTTCTTATTATTATTTTATATTCTCCTCAACATGGGAGTCTATGGCAACCCCTAGAACTGTCTGGTAAAACGTTGTGAAATTTTGCATGCACATTCCAGCCTCCTCATTACCCACAGCAATTTATAGGCCCCCAGCCCCAACCGTCTAGTGCCACCAGCAGGTTTTGACCTGCAGGAATTTTCAGGAATTGCCTAGCAACGCACCTAGCAACCGATCTGTCTTTGATGTGTCTTTGATCTGTTAAACCTTGTTAGACCCTGTTAAACCTTGTTAGACTCTGTTAGACCCGGTCAAACTCTGTTAGACCCTGTCAGACTCTGTTAGACCCTGTCAGGGTCAGATCCTGTTAGACCCTATTAGACCCTGTTAAACCTTGTTAGACCCTGTTAAACCCTGTTTCTGAGTCCGACAGGGTCTAACTACCCTGTTAGACCCTGTCAGACTCTGTTAGACCTTGTCAGACCCTGCATGCGGCCTACATGCTGAGGCCTACATGCACCTTCGGTGCTTGGCCCCACATTGCTGCTTTAGTGTTTAATGTTTGCACCTTATCACCGAGACAAGTTCCTTGTCTGTGGATTGTGTTCACTTGACAATGGCAATAAAAGTCTTTCTGATTCTGATTCTCTGACTGAGAGCACCCTCTTCAGGTTTGGAGCACTTCCTTCGCCTTGTGCGCGTTTTCGGTTTTGCTACGCGTTGGCTCCCCTTGGCCACCGTGGATTATGCCCAACCACACACACGCGCACATACTCAATCCTCAATATTGCCATTTACAATGCAACATAATGATTTACAGACATACTACATACTCTGATACTAAACTCCATAATATAGAGTCTATATTATACATTATATTATAGACTAATGAATGAATTATTTAATTAGGCCCGAGCGCTAAAACGTAGGGCCTATTGTTATTGTTCTGTTTTTTTCCTTATTCTTCTTCTTATTATTTTTTTTCAAGGTTCGGGTACTTCCCACCGACGAAAACTCACGAAATTTTGCACAAAATTCAAGAACGCCAAAAAAGGAATTTACAAATAAAAATGGCTCGACAGCGCCCCCTGGAAAATCAAAATAAACTCACACATGTAACCCCCCCGCGAGTACAAACGAGGGCCGATCATATATTGATGTGTTTGTTATTGCTCTAACTCATTTACATGCACTCAAAAACAATGCATGAAACTAAAAAATATTTACACATTTAAATACATCTTGTGTAGCTTTTCATGCATATTCGACATGGACTGAGATGTTTGGTTCTTTCATGGTGTCGGTATAGCAATAATGATAAAAGGAGAAGTTCAATTTGTCAACTGGACAAAGTATGTTTGGTTGAAAACATTTCGCCGCTCATCCGAGAGGCTTCGTCAGCTCTAATAAGAATACTTAGACCGTGAGCCAGGGCCTCAAAATATGGAAACCGTTACCGAAAAAGTGGCAAAGGTTACCATACCTTTTCTGAAAGCCTGGAATCTCAGCTTTTCAATGATGTATGATGGCCATCTGACAAGAGTAGCTGTTTTGAGTTATCACACATAATGTAAACTAAGGTAGAGAAAATAATGTGTATAAATCAAGCAGAACACTGACATAGCTGAAGATCTATATTGGACATATTGGAATATTTTATTTTGTTATGTTTGGCATCATTTTAAACAGGAGACTCTTGGCTTTCATTTAAAGCCTTTTGTGAACATTTTGGATAAGTACAGCCAAACCTGGAGCTCTTCAAACTTTTAATCACACACGTTTTCCTGCCATTTCCGCCTAAGTCATCTTTTGTCTTTTAATCCTGTGGCACCAGGGAGCATCAGAGAAGCAGAATCCAAATACTGAAATACTGGCATGACCCTAAGGATTCAGAAAATCATTTACCCATATTATCTGATTTGGAGGGGGTGATTTTCGGTCTTATATCAGACATTGCGTTTGAGAAAATAATGCTTATAAATTACGCAGAACATTGACATAGCTGAAAATCTAAAAACGATATAACAAATAACAAATGAGACATGGATTCCTATGTTTTAAGGTGTGGTAACCCCAATTATGACATTGCCATTACTGTAAAAGGTCAAGGTCATGACCTTTAGGCATGGTCAATGACATTCTTTCTTGTGAGTGTATGTTTGGGTGTGGGTGTGTCTGTGTGTGGGAGGGGGGTTACAGATAGACATGTAATGTGTATGTGTGTGTGGGCGTGTGTGTTTGTATGTGTGTGTTTGGGTGGGGGGGGGGGGGTGCGCGCATGTGTGTTGTGTGGGGGAGGGGGTTTATGGACAGACATGTAATGTATCTGTTTTATATATTGTAGTTTTACTTTTTTTGTGTATAACTTTGTTTTAATTAAAAGGTACCATGCTTCTTTTGGCATGGGGACTACCAATGGAAATTAGCCTTTTGGCTATAATTGGGTGCATTTACATTTTATTTGTAAAATGTCCATTAATGTACAATGTCCCTCTATGACAAATAAAGAAATAATAATAAGAATTTTGTGACATTTTCGCAAACATTGCATCATTCAAGGCCACGACACTAATCAAATTCCTCGTCGGAATCCTCATCAGAGGAATAGGATTTTTCTTCATCAGCAAAGTCATCCTTCTGGTTTTTGCATTGTCTTGCATGGCATAGGTCAGTGCAGGCCAAGTTGTTAGCAACACACTGACATGATGGAGTAACACAGTCCCTCTTGCATGAGCAGGACAGAAACTCAAGTACTGCTTGTGGACCAATGGAGACATTGAACCAGTCTATGGAGAGGTGCAAGTCACCATCTTGGTCCACTCTAGACCACCCATGCTCAACTGGGGAAGGAATTTCAGGGTTGTTCTCAAGGCATCTTCTCCAGATACTTTACCACGACACTTTACCACTACCTGCAAATGCACTTACAGTGTCGCAGCCTGTGTATGTGTGTAAACCAGGCAAAGCCTGTGAACCCAGACCACGAGCGAGTTGTGAGATGTTTATGTAATTGGTGCGATTCTTTGTCCCTGTCTTCAGGAACAGGTCACATGTGAGTGCGTCACTGGTAGCCAGGCTTATCACCAATACATCAGTGTCATCAGACACAAGGATGACAGATTTGTGACCAGTCCTTGAAGCATGGCAAGCATGGAGCAGCATACGGGTGTCAGCCTCTTCCTGAGTGGACGACAGGTCTGCTACCTTGTGCACTCCTTGTTGGGTCAGCTTGTAACACTCATCTTTGGTTGTAATGTACAGAACCTTTTCACAGAGTCTTGTTCTAGACTGCTCTTTGCCCCATTCTTTGAGCAAGAAGGTAGCAAGATTTGTTTTGTTGTTGATGCTTTGTAGGAATTTCTTCCATTGCTGAACTCTGTGCCCTGCAGTGATCAGTTTGACCTCTGTGCCTGAGTCTGCACCTCTGGCAACTCTCTCCATGTGTTTGATAGAAGCCTCATTATATACATCAAAAACAATGTCAACACAGGTGCTGTGACTTGCTTCAGCTAGCACAGTGGACAAGGCATAGTCTGCAATATCAGCAAATGTCTTGCCATCACCGTTCAGCTTCTGAACAAGTGCCATGCCATCTATTACGCAGGTAGAATTTAATGGCAATGATTCAGCAACACATGGGAACTTGAGCAGTTGCTTGGAAAGTGAGGATTTGCAAGTCTTCCTCACATTGTCGTCTGGTGAAGCAAGAGGCTACCAGTGACACACTCACATGTGACCTGTTCCTGAAGACAGGGACAAAGAATCGCACCAGTTACATAAACATCTCACAACTCGCTCGTGGTCTGGGTTCACAGTTGTGTCAGTCTTTGCCTGGTTTACACGCATACACAGGCTGCGACACTGTAAGTGCATTTGCAGGTCGTGGTAAAGTGTCAGCCCTAAAACTTCTTCAGAAGAATGAAAAGTTCTGTGAGACCTTTCAGAAGGTTGGGGCAGACTGGACAATGACACCTGAGTTGTATGCAGCCTTACAGGAGTTCACATGTCAAATGTACAGCTCCAAGTCCAGAATCACCAACATCAATGAAATGAGGTATGCACTGTTTTGTGCAAAGAAAGGCATAGAATCCTGGTAGTTATCGCCATGCTCAGATTCTCTCAGTAAGCACTGTCTCAGAGCTAACTATCAAGGTGCTATCTGGAGAAGATGCCTTGAGAACAACCCTGAAATTCCTTCCCCAGTTGAGCATGGGTGGTCTAGAGTGGACCAAGATGGTGACTTGCACCTCTCCATAGACTGGTTCAATGTCTCCATTGGTCCACAAGCAGTACTTGAGTTTCTGTCCTGCTCATGCAAGAGGGACTGTGTTACTCCATCATGTCAGTGTGTTGCCAACAACTTGGCCTGCACTGACCTATGCCATGCAAGACAGTGCAAAAACCAGAAGGATGACTTTGCTGATGAAGAACAATCCTATTCCTCTGATGAGGATTCCGACGAGGAATTTGATTAGTGTCGTGGCCTTGAATGATGCAATGTTTGCGAAAATGTCACAAAATTCTTCTTATTATTTCTTTATTTGTCATAGAGGGACATTGTACATTAATGGACATTTTACAAATAAAATGTAAATGCACCCAATTATAGCCAAAAGGCTAATTTCCATTGGTAGTCCCCATGCCAAAAGAAGCATAGTACCTTTTAATTAAAACAAAGTTATACACAAAAAAAGTAAAACTACAATATATAAAACAGATACATTACATGTCTGTCCATAAACCCCCTCCCCCACACAACACACATGCGCGCACCCCCCCACCCACCCAAACACACACATACAAACACACACGCCCACACACACATACACATTACATGTCTATCTGTAACCCCCCTCCCACACACAGACACACCCACACCCAAACATACACTCACAAGAAAGAATGTCATTGACCATGCCTAAAGGTCATGACCTTGACCTTTTACAGTAATGGCAATGTCATAATTGGGGTCACCACACCTTAAAACATAGGAATCCATGTCTCATTTGTTATTTGTTATATCGTTTTTAGATTTTCAGCTATGTCAATGTTCTGCTTAATTTATAAGCATTATTTTCTCAAACGCAATGTCTGATATAAGACCGAAAATCACCCCCTCCAAATCAGATAATATGGGTAAATGATACATTTTCTGAATCCTTAGGGTCATGCCAGTATTTCAGTATTTGGATTCTGCTTCTCTGATGCTCCCTGGTGCCACAGGATTAAAAGACAAAAGATGACTTAGGCAGAAATGGCAGGAAAACGTGTGTGATTAAAGGTTTGAAGAGCTCCAGGTTTGGCTGTACTTATCTAAAATGTTCACAAAAGGCTTTAAATGAGAGCCAAGAGTCTCCTGTTTAAAATGATACCAAACATAACAAAATAAAATATTCCAATATGTCCAATATAGATCTTCAGCTATGTCAGTGTTCTGCTTGATTTATACGCATTATTTTCTCTACCTTAGTTTACATTATGTGTGATAACTCAAAACAGCTACTCTTGTCAGATGGCCATCATACATCATTGAAAAGCTGAGATTCCAGGCTTTCAGAAAAGGTATGGTAACCTTTGCCACTTTTTCGGTAACGACCAACCCCTCTGGCTCACGGACTAACTGGTAAGACACTTGCTTATATCTTGCTGCAGGGAGGAGCTAACTAGCTAACTACTTTCCAAAACTATCTCATTGGTTTCCGTCTTTTGTTTCTCTGGCGTCTAGATAACGATCCCTATTCATCCCTACAACGACTGTTTTTCACACCTCTGGCCCTGACCTGGCTAGCCCTATTGTTCCCCTGTTTGCTTGATCTAGGCTTAAGAATGGAATTATAGATGGGAGACAAATTATGTCTGACTCCACCATTTCTGTTCAGAGAAGGATTCTCTTTTTTGACAAAAATAGCCTCTTTAACTCCCCTCTCAAACCAATTCTTTTCTCTGGCTAAGACCTGAACCTCACTGTCCTCAAAAGAATGGCCCGTGGCTTCTAGGTGAAAATATACGGCAGATGACGGTCCACTCTGGCACGCCCGTCTGTGTTGGTACATCCTCTTGTGAAGTGGCTGCTTGGTTTCTCCAATATAGCGCTCACTGCAGTCTTCACTACACTGAATGGAGTAGACCACATTGCTTTGTTTGTGGCTCGGTGTTTTGTCCTTTGGGTGGACGAGTTTTTGTCTTAAAGTGTTTGTGGGTTTGAAATAAACTGGGATTTCATATTGTCTGAAAATCCTCTGTAGTTAACAAAACCAAGAGAGACAAGGGCAAGAAACAAGATAATAGAGAATCCGAACCCAGGAGGAAAGGGGTAGCGATTCCGTACCTGGCCGGCGTGTTGGAAAAACTACAGAGGATTTTCAGACAATATGAAATCCCAGTTTATTTCAAACCCACAAACACTTTAAGACAAAAACTCGTCCACCCAAAGGACAAAACACCGAGCCACAAACAAAGCAATGTGGTCTACTCCATTCAGTGTAGTGAAGACTGCAGTGAGCGCTATATTGGAGAAACCAAGCAGCCACTTCACAAGAGGATGTACCAACACAGACGGGCGTGCCAGAGTGGACCGTCATCTGCCGTATATCTTCACCTAGAAGCCACGGGCCATTCTTTTGAGGACAGTGAGGTTCAGGTCTTAGCCAGGGAAAAGAATTGGTTTGAGAGGGGAGTTAAAGAGGCTATTTTTGTCAAAAAAGAGAATCCTTCTCTGAACAGAAATGGTGGAGTCAGACATAATTTGTCTCCCATCTATAATTCCATTCTTAAGCCTAGATCAAGCAAACAGGGGAACAATAGGGCTAGCCAGGTCAGGGCCAGAGGTGTGAAAAACAGTCGTTGTAGGGATGAATAGGGATCGTTATCTAGACGCCAGAGAAACAAAAGACGGAAACCAATGAGATAGTTTCGGAAAGTAGTTAGCTAGTTAGCTCCTCCCTGCAGCAAGATATAAGCAAGTGTCTTACCAGTATTCTTATTAGAGCTGACGAAGCCTCTCGGATGAGCGGCGAAACGTTTTCAACCAAACATACTTTGTCCAGTTGACAAATTGAACTTCTCCTTTTATCATGGATTCTACCTGGACGACTGAGGGACTTTTCACGCGTATAGCAATAATATATATAAAATAAAAACAAGGCTGAAATTTTTGGATTTGGAATTTGGATTTGTGAATATGGAATTTTCCCAATAAAGTCATAATATTTACAGTTTTATTTAAGTAATCTTCTTGTGCGCCAGTTTTTACATTTTTACATTCAATTTTAATGTTGTTGTTGTTGTTTTTTAAACTTTCATGCCTCTGTTCTAGATCCATCCACATGTTTAAGTACACATGCATGGTTGAAGATGTTCAGTATAGTGTCAGTGTCACACAGTTGTCAATACTGAATCTCATTCAGGAGCTTACATTATCTTACTAACTGAATACAGTACATCCTTATTTATGCCTTAATACACCTGTAATTGAATACCACTTATGATAATCTGTGTTTTTCGATATTGCTGGGCTTCTTTGAAAAAAAACCCACCTATACAGTATGTATGCTTTTAAAGCGACTGACAAAAAACAATAGTGCTCATTATTCTAATGACATTCATATCATTCTATCACTATATCTTGTAATAAATTAATTACAAATATGATTACCTTTAACTGAAGTCCATTGTGCAATTAACAATAAAAAAATCATGATGATCATGATCATCATGATGAAAAAAATGTATTTAATAAATCGTCAAACATATTCTGGGAAGAATTTTGGGACTGTTTTTGTCTCAAAACGACAGAACACTTTAACATTGGACAATGTATTATTGCTGGTATCAAAATATTGTATTCATTAATGAAAATGGAAATGGTCAACTTTTTAAGTTTAACTTATTAATCTACTTGCACAGACCTGCACTGAACTTTGCATGTTGTTTGTGTGGACATTTTATCGCTGATAGACTAATTAGATCTTGTAGTGCACGAGTGCCCCCACTAGAGGGAGGCAAAGTCTACTCAGAGGCGTGTCCGTGTGGAGTGGACCATGATGGTGGGTACATGGTACATGCATGCTGTGCTGCTGTATGACAACATAATATTCAGATAGAAACTAGACAAAACTTCCACGTGTTTGAGTTCATTCTATGTGAGAATCCATTATGCCTTTTGTTTAGACCAAAGAAACAACCTGAGTAAACGTGTGTGATACTTACTGCAGAGGATCTGTTGGTGCTTCCCACGCAGAGGAGGGTTTTCCGGCTAAAGTTTCCTTTGTGATTCGGATGTAACGGTGTGATACCTGCATACAGAAGGCTGAAGAAGGCACCATGAAAAGCAAGTCTCTCTACACACATCTATGTACCAATCGTTTAGCGTTAGCGAGCACAGTGGTTGTATAACCTAACGTTAGGAAGCGAACAGCTCGGCTTCATGTTAGCGGCGACATAGCTAGCGACAATGCTAACAGATCCTGGCTAGCCAGCCTACTTGTGCAGTGTTAAGTGTCACAAACACAAGAGATGGTAAACATTAAGGGCAGTGGCAGCAATATGAGGGAGCTCTAACTATGGACTATGGACACTCTCACGTTGCATTGTGTTTGTAACTGAAAAATCTAGTCTAATTCCGAGTTGTATTTGGTATTTGGGTTTGGTCCCGTTTCCCACCCAGACACGCTAACAATAGCTTAGCATTTCCGAATGTTTTGGAGAGTGACAGTTGTGAGTTGGAGCTCCATGACATCTGTGGACGGGCCTCCCGACACCAACTTGTCAGCTCTGTTTTGTATCTCATAAACACTTTTATAAACCATTTTCAGGGGGTGCGTAGCACGTCGTGTTTGTTGGGTATTTGATCTGCACGAGTTCTAGTGCTTGAGAGCTTGATGTCGAGGTGCTGTGCTTGTATTTAACTATGTCGTCTCTTTGTTTTGTCAGAACTACTCAAAGTCGGTTTATGCTGAAATGGGAAAACGCCCCTGCAAGAAGATTTAAAAGCACGGGTAAGTTGACGTCCCAAAACGCCATTTGATATATTGAATCTAAAGTCTGGGGCCACTCCCCCATCGCTTGAATAAGAAAAGGATTTTTTTTTTTTTAACCTTAGGTGCTGTGTGTGTGTGTGTGTGTGTGTGTGTGTGTGTGTGTGTGTGTGTGTGAGAGAGAGAGTGTGTGTGTGTGTGTGTGTGTGAGAGTGTGTGTGTGTGTGTGTGTGAGAGAGTGTGTGAGTGTGTGTGTGTGTGAGAGTGTGTGAGAGTGTGTGAGAGTGTGTGAGAGTGTGTGTGTGTGTGTGTGTGTGTGTGAGAGTGTGAGAGAGTGTGAGAGAGTGTGAGAGAGTGTGAGAGAGTGAGAGAGTGAGAAAGACCTGCCTGTCAGGGGCTGGGGCTGTGCGGGCTTCTCACCTGGATAATTTCATAGATATCTGAAGGCTAGTGTGGGTGTGGGGAAAAAATGCTAGAGAACTGTTAATTGTTGTGTCTGAACTTTGTGTAATGCATGTCTGTGCATCTACCTTTTGAAAATGTATGTATTTATGGGTTTCAACTTCCTGTTTATAGGCCACATTTTGACCATTCAAAAGACAATATAATATTAAATTGTTAATTGCTATGACAATCGTGAATAAAGGCTATCATATATTTACTTAGAAGAATATCTATCACTGGGTATAAAATTGATCACGCTGTTATGTTATTAAGGTCATCATGCATATCTAGGCCCCTGCCTGAATCCGTTTTCTGCTCGAGTTGCTATTGTAGGTCAATTAAACCAGCAGACTAGACCAGTAAACATGCCCTGACCTGCTGTAGTACAGTTTGAATGACATAATCACCAGCATGATTATATGCTTTTCACTGGTTCCCAAACTACAGTATAATGCCAGAGTCATGTGGTTGTTTACTAAACATGTTTGTGGCAATGTTTGAAGATAAATGGCATCTCCAAAAACACTATCTCATTGTTTCCAAACCCTCTGTGGTGTAATGTCCGTATCCCCAGTAGAACCCCATGGCAGGAGAACGCATATTTGCAGAGTGAGGGAAACGGAGACCGACAAACCACTCAGCAAAGCCCATGCCTTTCTAAACATCCATCACTGATTTGCTCCCAAGTTAGAAGCCTGCATAGTGCACTGTGAGGAATCATAAAATGTGTTCTGTTGCGCCCTTTGTAGACTCACTTGATAGACTTTGTGGAGGTTAGAGCAATGCAAACCTGCTCATGTTGAAAACTATTTTAGTCAGCTTGTTCAGTTATTAAGTTACCGTTGCCTTAGGGCTGTAAATGAAGTAAATGACTGTGACATTACTGGAAGATCTTGTTGTGCATTGTTAGATAAACTATTTAGGAATGCATAGAATTGAGGTTTCATTCATGGATCTAAATGCACACAGCTGCTTGTATCCAATGTTACTTAGGCCAGATCATTGACCTATAGACCAAATATTTGTTTACAGAAGTGACAAAGCGAGTTGGACCACACAGTTGACCCCGTGGTTCGAGTTCTCTCAGAGGCCAGATTTCCATGCATTCAGAAAAATGTCATCAGTGAGAGAGGAATTGAAATTCTGTGTTGTGGCAGCCCCACACTGCCAGCTCAGCCATTGTTATATTTGCCTGTGAAGTACGGTATATGGGTGTGCAAAAATACCACTATACCATATTGTTTTGCTGTTGTGATACAGCAGCCCACGATATTGATACTGTACCGATACATTGGCAAGATTATTTTTTTGTATATTTCACTAAATTATTTTGTTAGAGTTGCAGTTTTGTTGTTTATTTAGAGGAAGGAAACTTGTTTATGCAACACATTTGACATATTAACTGTTTTCATGATTAAAATGGGTGTGTTACATGTTAACTTGCGCAAGAAGTGGTTTAACAAAGACTTTTAGTATCACAGATATCATTTGGCCATTATTTTTTATTGAACCATATCAAATCGATTTGAAATGCATCGCATTGAATTTCATTGAATCATATTGAATTGAAAGCTCACTGTATCGACATATATCATATAGTCATCATATCGTGGCATATGTCACCAAAAAATGCCAAAAATTGTGTTCTGTTGTCTAACAAAAAAGTATTTTTATTATAAGTGTGGCATCGAGTCTAGAATCTATTCCTTGTAGGGATGCAAATTATCGGTTAATTCATTAACTGATAGTTGATTGACCTTATCGGTTGATTAACGATTAACTGATAAGCGGCGTTTTTCACCTGAATTTTAGTGTTTTAATAGGGTCTTTAAGAATATAAGCTGTAGTATACATAACACTGAGTCATAAATATATCATAGTATTATTATATTGTATATTCCTCAATTAATTATTCCTTAGTAAAAAGCAGACAAATGTATTGATGCTGAATAACAAAATACAGTAATCCCTCGCTCTATCCAATTTTTATTTTTTTTTATAGTGTAAAATTTTTTTATAGTGTAACATGTGTTCTGTCCTGATTGGCTAAGAGACTAGACCAGGACTGAACGTGGACTGGACCAGGTCTGGACCTGGACTGGACCTGGACTGGACCTGGACTCGACCGGGTCTAGACCTGGACTAGACCAGGATTAAACCACCACGTATCGCTGCTGGTTTCGCCGCGAGCCCCGCTCGGCTGGCCCGCGCCCCGAGCCGCAGGCCAGCCGCGCGGGGCTCGGGGCGCGGGGCACGGGGCGCGGGCCGTGGCGAAGCGGCACGCATTCCGGGTTAGATCTCGCCTCGCGCTTACACCGGGGCTGCTGAGCAGTGCCGTTGGCGCCTGCGGTCGGCTGTGAGTCGAGCTTGGCGCAGCGCGGTTGCCTTGTTTCATGACCACGCGGGTGCGCGTGTTCGCGGTTAGCGGTTAATTACAATTAATGCATTTTGATCGACCAACGTCTTAATCGACAATTAACCGTTAATCGATTAATTGTTGACATCCTTGATATCCAAATTCAGTTTGAAATTTTAGTATTGTGACAACACTAATTGCAACAGTATAGGATACCTTCTGACACTATCAATATAACCTTTAACTTAATGCACACATTCTATTCAGGTACTGTATAGCAACTAGCCTAAAACCATTGCAGCTCTAAATAAAAACATTTGAGTTTTTTTTCCTAATCAGATGATGTGACGACCTTTGTAGCGTTAATCAGTCACTTTAGCTCATTTTCCAGCCTAGAGGACATCTGGCCTGCCGCCACGTGAATTATATGCAGGAGACAGACATGCACAAACACATCCTACACTCCCTAATTTATGTCTTTTTGGCAGCAACTTGTTAAATATTGGGAAATACAGCAGCTTCAAATAGTGAAAGTCAGAATATTTGTAAAGCAGCAGCCACAGCAACCATAGTTAAAGTTCAAACATGCAAATTCTTTTCTAATGGCTTATTTAAGTGTGTGTGTGTGCGTGTGCGTGTGCGCGTGCGTGCGTGCGTGCGTGCGTGCGTGCGTGTGTTACACTGACAGAGACATAAAATGGTAATGGAGCAGCCCGACAGACAAGAAAACCATACTAAGTGCTTGGGGCAGTTGTTCTGTCCCTTTTGTAATGATCCTTCTTGGAGCGATCTGATGATGTTGTTATTTTAACTTCATATATTTATCCTCACTGCAGGTCTGTCTGTCTGTCACCATGGCAACGGTGGAGCCACCGAAGGGTTCCGTTAGGATGGATGTCACTGGGACCCCAGGGTCAGCCCTGAGTCCACAGAGCGAGGCGGTGACCAATGAGATGCAGGAGTTAACACTTCAGCCCGTCCCCAAACTGCCCCCTATAAAGGAACGCAAAAATGGTAGGACATTTGAATTTCGATGGTCTTTTGATGACTTGGAAAGAAATATAACTGTTTTTTTGTAATAGAGAAAGACATTCAACTAACCAGTTAAATTTTTTTTTAAGTAATTGTGAGTCTATGAATCCCAGATTACCTCCAGAGGGTGGTGCTTTGCTAGCCCTTTCAAGATTCTTTTAGTTTTTGTGTATATCTGGTGAATATTTGGCTCTAAGCTTGCTATCCTTGAAGTGGACCATCTCCACCATAAATAGATCCTAGCTATGGCCCTGTCACATAAGTGTGGATATAAAGTGGAAAACAGTTTGAAAAAGCCACCCGCCAAAAGTGAATAAATGACCTTGTCTGATTGTAGTCTCTTTGTCTGCCATATCTGTTCAGTGCATGCATACAGCAATAGAAGAAGCTGTCACTGTTGTTGTGTCTGACCTGCTGTTAGAGTAGATTAGACCGTGGCCCTCTGCAGAGCACCGTCTGCACATCCAGGCTACATGCTCACTACTGTGAGGATTTAAACTCTGAGGAGGTCTGGAAGAGGCTTAGATCACACAGGGGAGGTGGCACGCTTTCCTCTCACTTAGAAATACGATGGAGACCATGACTTTATATATCCAGCTCGATTTGCTTTATTCTGCCAAAGGAACTTAATTAGTGATATGCTTATGTGATATGCTTATGATTCATTATTTTTAATGAGAGATGACAGTGTCACTCAGACAGATTTTAAAGGGATAGTGCGTTTTTTGTTTTTTTTTTGTGTGTTAATCTGTATGGGTTCCCCTCTAATATTGTCGTGTATTAACACTGGCTTACCGCTCACCGCGTCCTTTGAGCCGGGTTCTGCTGCGGTTCTGGAGCTCAGGAACATAGGTCCGATAAGTTCGTGGGGACATTTAATAAAGCTTGTTTTTCTTCTCAAAATAACATTTGTCCAAAAAGGGATATATTTGCGTCACAAACAGTTAAAAACGGTCCGCTAAAAATTCAGCAGTGTAATTCGCATTTGCATATTTTCTCTCGATTTGTATCACTGCACGCATATTAGCTGTATTAGCTCGTTCACTTTAAGCGGATGGTTACGGCGGATGCGGTAGGGTGATAGCCGCTGTAAACGAATGTTTACAAGTGAACAGGCTAATAGAGCTAACCTGGGCGCAGTGAGAAGAGTCGAGAAAAAATATGCAAATGCGAATTACGCTGCTGAATTTTTAAACTTTGTGATGCAAATATATCACTTTTTGGACAAATGTTGTTTTGAGAAGAAAAACAAGCTTTATTAAATGTCCCCACAAACTTACCGGACCTACGTTCCCGAGCTCCAGAACCAGCGCAGAACCCGGCTCAGAGGACGCGGTGAGCGGTAAGCCAGTGTTAAAGATCCCATGACATGGTATTTCTTGATGCTTTTATATGGCTCCTTAATGGTCCTTCTTCAAAATCAACACTCATGTGCATGAGAAACAGAGATAAGATGAGAAAGAGTCATAAATATCTCTCTCAAACTCTTTATTCTGGGCGTTTTTGCTTGAATGCAAATGAAGATAAAAGAGATGGCCAATAGTAGAGGGTGGGGGCGTGGCCAAACTCTCCGCTCAGAGCTCAGAGCCCACAGCTGATCCATTTCCTTGTTTTTGCACGGGGGAGAGATTTGAAGCGTTCCATTGAAAAATAAACACATTTCCACATAAAATAAAATGAAACCACTGCTGTTCAAAGGTCCAGAGGCTCAGATAAAGGACTTAGCCTAGAAACACTCGGACGTGCCTCCAGGCAAATAAAAAAACGCATTTCGCATTGCCTAGCGCATTCGCAGTTCAAACTCTCTGGGCGTGATTTACAGAGACGCTGAGTACAGACAGACGGGGGTGGAACTGCATTTGCATTTCTTTTTTCGATTTGACGTCAATAAGGTGCCTTGTTCAAAATCGCCCGTTTGAGCTCCGATTTTTTGTAACGCAGAAAAGGATCGCAAATGCTCAGTTTAGACATTTCACAACTTTTAACCATGGGGGGAGCCTAAACAGGGTAGGGGAGCTCACATTAACGTTCAAAAACCTCAGAAAGTGAAAATTTCATGCCATGGGACCTTTAATGCATGACACTATTAGAGGGGAACCCATACAGATAAACATAAAAAAAAAATCCACTATCCCTTTAAAATGACTATGCAATGCACCTGTACCTATATAGTGACTGGAATAGACAATACAAGAGAAACGTGCGGTTGTTCAGACATCAGCACATTTTATAATTCAGTGTATTTCCAGGTAAGTGAATATAATGAGCCACGGAGAACATAAATAATATTTGCTTTGCTTTTAATAATTAGCATTTGAACATATTGTGTGATATGAAATAAAGCAGAAGTTAAATCATTATGTCATTACTTATTACCTGCTACGCAGTTTGTTTTGTTACAGCAGCGTGTGGCAAGCGCATTTCAACATCTCTTTAAGAGCCCATAAAGCACAGTGTTTTAATGGAGCTTCCTGTGTGTGAACTTATTATGTCATTGTCCCATAAAACACAAAGTGCCTTGTAGTATGTACTTTTTATATACCAGGGATAAGTGTCACCACTGTGTGGACTATAATAATTTTACATTCCATTCCAAATAGTGCTCACATTTTGTAGTTTTTAGTTAAAGACTGGCTGCTAAGTTATCAGAGGTTGTGCCATCATAAACACACCTCTTATGCTCCATATATTTTCAGGACTGCTTCACACCGGCCATTGTTCCTAACCGGTGTTTCCTCTTGTTTTTGCTGAACTCGTAATGGGGTGATTTAATGTGCGACTCACTATGGTAAAGAAGGGCTTGGCTTAAGGTTTAATGATTGTATTTAATTGGAAAACAGTAGTTGAGTGTGGGCATGTGTCGCTGAATCTGCAGTGACTAGCTGGGTAACCATTAGATATGTCAGGCAGGCTACAGACTGAGCGCTCTTGCTAGTATGAGTTCTTGTCAACAAATTAACCTTTTACATCACTTGTTGATGTGGTGGGGTAATTATTACAAACATGGCAAACAGCAGCAAATTGATTAGAAAAAAACATTACAGTAACATGCACATGTCCCCTTTATGTTAAAAGCCTTTTCAATTAGAAATGTTACTTGCATTCTTAATCCAGTTCTAATGAATGATTACATTCATTAGAGTTGGATGAAAAAAAGCCATGTTCTTCAAGGCAGATACTACTTATCTGATATTTTTGGAATTACACTGCAAGTATACTTGCTTCAATAGATTCTTGTATAAGAGTTTTAAAGTTACTATGTTAGTGTTAAAGGTGTGTGCATGTGGGTACTTGTGCATTTGTACCTCACATAATCATAAAGGGAAACTTCAAGCTAAGTCTCTGACAGCCTGGGGCCACCACTCCCAACAGGCCCTCTCTTTACAAAACTTGTACCCAGCCGAAGACATGTTGCTGCAGGCACTGCTGCTTTAACATGCCTCACAACACTAGTCAAATGTGGCTGCCTTTGCTTACATTACTCTATGTGACAGAGACATAATTCCCACATAATGGGACTTATCGCAGTTTAACATCAGTCACCTGGTTATGCAATATGTTTATGATGGGGTGGCTTCCTCTGTGCTAGCTGAACTGCAAAGCCATTGTGTATATACAGAGCACCAGCATGTTTTCCAGAAAGGGAATTAAAGGCAGATGTCATGTCAACACGTCTTTTTTTCCACACAAAGATGAAGAATTTATCAACAAAGTGGCAATGGCACCATGATATTAGCCCTGTGCACACTTGGAAGGTGGAGTGTGGGCTGCACTAGAAAGAGGAAGAGTCCAAGCGGAGGAGGGGGAGGTCGTGTCTGTAATGGCAGGATTGCATAACTTCTCAGAGGAGCAGAAGGAAAAGCGAGGGAAAATGAAAAGTAACGGGTGTGTTCAAAGTGCAGTGAAACTTGCTGTGACTTTCGAATGAGACAAACTTCAGCAAGCATGCTGCTGTGAAGACTGGGACCTATCTGGTGGACCTTGTTTGGCTTCACTGTTGTGACAGTAAGGGCCTGGGACCTGCACCGCCCTCTGAACTGCTGGGGCGTGCACACACTTGTACACAGACACAGGTAGGGAATGTGAAGTGCAACCTGTGGACTGCCTGCTGCTGCTGCTGCTGCTGCTGTTGGTGAGAGGTGGCTGCTGGATAGTTCTTCAGAAGTGCTTGGACAATAATGAAATAGACTTGGGAACAGCATGGTGCAAAGGGATATGACCATTTACTCAGGTAAAGTTGGTAGTTCTTTTCAACTTGGCATGCGCTGTCTCTGTTGTAGCATAAAAGTATGTATTTTGACTCCAGGCAACGTTAAAGAGCTTTCATCAGGCATAGCCTAAAACGTTATCAGGTTTGCTAGTTTATGTTAGTAGTCTGCACTTGGAAGTAGTTGATAGTAAAAAATCTATTATTATATATATGATTGTTGCTTATGAAGAAATTTTGCAATGGCAATTGAAACATAATGCATTTTTCATCTTAAGATCAAAATTGTAAGACAAGTAAACAATGTTACAGTTCGAGAAATTTTAATTTAAGTATTTATCATTGTGCAGAAATTGCTTTAGTCATTTATTGTTATTAATGTTAATTGTCAATTTCCTGTTGTATTAAGTGTTTCCAATGGGCACAGCCCTGGATCCATCCAATGGAATTCTTGCCTCAGTGAAAAACTTGGATGTGTAGAAAGTGGATTTGAGGTGTTGCAGACCCTCTTCCCATTACCCATTAGTTTTTTATTCAGGACAGATTGTTCCAGACTATGGCATGGACTCCTTTGAATGCCCTGGCCTGTATAATTGATAATACTCTAATGCACATCTGAGTCTGGAGGCAGTCTGCACGTTTTAATCCATCTTATTAATGCAGCTGCAGTGAGTGCTCCAAGAATTCAAATGTTGGAATGCGTTAGAGAGTGCGGGTTTACTAAAAACATCCAGTGGTTACTTAGTTTGGCCTTGCAGGTGATACATTGCTACAACCTTGTACATTTGGCTTGTAAAATTCTACCTACAACAAAAACTCCTCTTCTTCTGGTTCATAATATGTCAAGGAGATGGCAACGGTGGAAGGAAAACTGCAGCCTACTTTGAGAATAAACACCTGCAAATCTAATCAAGTAAATGCTTATCCGACATCACAATCTACAGGCGCGTATAGTCTGCAGAGCTATTCAAGGCTAGCAGCCATTCAGGGAGCTCCATGCTGTTCTTATGTAACATATTGGGAGGCAGCCAACAGCAGAGGCCCCATAGTCCTCAGAGAAGGAGGGAGATCAGAGGTGGAGGGATGACAAATGGCAGAGGAGAGCAGGAAAAAAATGAGTGAGTAATGGTAAGAAAGATTGTTGAAAGAGTTAAAGTGGGCTGTGTTATAACTAAACCAAACACAATCCAGCTGTAAGTCTCCCTAGAATGACGACAGTGCTGATGAACAGTGCACTGCAGATTTATGGACTTTTCCATATGGCATTCCATATAATCAACTAGAGAAATACTAAAAGTTTGATTGCGAATGAAAATAATAGTATCTTTTAATTTGTTCAGAAGTAGTAATCTTTTTGTGCCATGCCTGCGAAGAAGCTAGAGCCACAGACAGTTCACATATGCATAATCATTTATGCATAAACATAACAAATAACAAAGCAACAGATAAACGGGCACATCCTGGAAGTACAGAATGTTAAAATGCCCTTGCCAATGTTGGGATACACTGTGTAGCAAACATTCCTGAAGGTAAAGTGTTTTGGCAGCCTTTTACGTTTGATTTGTCATATAATACTTCACACAACCTAATTACGGATCCAAGCTCTCCAAACAATTTGTAAAACATGTTTTCAGTAGATCTGTATTGCAGTATTGATTGCTATATTGGCTGATGCACATCGATGTCACAAGAAAATAAATTTATCGCAACAACACACAGTTCTCTATTTTATCGAAGTTTACTGTTTTTGGAAAGTAGAACAGACAAAAATTCCATCAATGCTTTTTCTTATTAAATCTTACATTAGACATTTGGTCTTGGTGTTGTCTTTTTGACCTAGTTTGATTTTTTTGTTTTTAATTTATTACTTATTGTGCCAAATATGTTTAAGTAATTGCAGTACAAAAACAGAGTTCTCGAATATTGCATCTTTTCCTCATATTGTGCTGCCCTAGATTTCAGTTGTTTACATTGAACATACTCTAGAATCACAACTTGAATCTCAGCCCAGCTAGGTTGTAATCGGGTTCGATCACCTCCAACTCCCAAGAATTCAAACCAACCATTAACATCACTTGGACATCCATTGCATAATCATTTGTTCTTGTGCTTTTAACAATATGTTCAACGCTGCACCCCTTGTTTTTTTTTTTTTTCTTTGTTTTTTTCTTTTTTGTCTTACCGGTTTGGTAAACATCTAAAAATCCTCTCCATGCAGCGCCCCACGCACACCCACAGCCTGATCGTGACTCACAGTTGCACATGGACATCCACACCTCACACTTCTGCCACAACAATGAAGATCTTGGGATGTGCATTTACTTTTCGCTTCACCGCTCTGCACCCTTGACAGATCCTGCACAGCCAGGTATTTGTACAAGCATGGGCATCCATTCTGGGCAGAGATTGTGAGGCAAGAGCGCTCAGATACATACCCCGAAGCTAGAAAAAAGACTTCACAATCGCAATGTTCTCTCGTAGCAACAGGAACACTCTCACACCCACAGGTACAAGCCCACTCATGTTGCAAGAGCTCTTTAAATGCTCACTCACTCGTCAAATCATCTGCAGCAAACCATACCCGAAGCTGTATTTTCAAGCTTCAAAATTGAGTAGATGTAAGAGCTCAGTCCAGTCAATTTGGCACACATTCATGACAAATAGGCTTTTACATTGGTTTGTGGGCGTTAAAGGTGCACTATGATATACTTTTCGGTGGAGATGATAATGCTTTGTCTAAAATGTTCCACAGTATGGCATTAAATCTACCGATCTTGCATTTTTTTAATTACAGGTGTTTTTATTGCTCAGAAATACCTTGAAAAACATATGCTTACTGTGAGTAGGGTTACCTCTACACAGATCTGGCCTGTAACTTGGCCTGGCAACATCAGATACTTGTATCCAGAAAAATAACCAGAAAAGTTGCACCTTTTTAAGTAATGCCTGTTTTGTAGTTAAAATCAAATTTTTCTTTCTTGCTGCTTTTATTTTTAAATAAAAAAAAGTGTTTTTTATTGGCAGAACACAGTATTTCCTTCTTTAGTGTGTCTATTTCAATATTTTCATTCAAAACGGCAACAAAACCCGATATGTATTTTGACAACAACCGTACTAGTCATTATCCCATTCTACACCCCTATATTCAAAATATTTTCTAGCGTTCCTGTTCGTCCTCATAGTTAACACATCTAACTCTGTCACAAGTTCAAACCTGTCACATTCAAACCCTTGTTGAACTTCCTTGGCCACTTGTCGTACCTCTGAATAATGGATACACTATTAGCCGTGATCTCACCTGTTAACTACATGTGTGGCAATGACACAGTAAAGGTCCATACTCAACATACAGTACAGTTTCATTACATTTTAATACCAAAAGAATATCCAATACATTTTTTTCTGACAAACATTGTGATTCTATTTGCGATTTATTTTTTAATAATACTATTCTTTTCAAAGTTCACATTTTAAACACATCCAAAAGAATTGACAAAATACTGTAATATGAACGTGTACACAAAGAACATTTTAGAACATGTTTGTATAGATCTAAACTATAGGAAGGGAGAAAATTATGGTACTTCAAAAACTAAAACTATTTCAGTTGAGGTTAATCGTACAGCCCTGTTCTTGTATATGGAAAAGCTTATAGATGGATTGAGATAGGAACGCATAGTAAGAGTTCATCCCATGACAGTGATGGGGACAGATAGCATCAGCGGTGTCACCCGACTTCAGTAGCCTGTTGCACAAGTTTGCCACTCTCACTGAAGCCAACAGCACATGGCTACTATGAGCTCATTGTCACTCCAGAGCAAACCACAGCTGTTGCTCTCACGGCTGGCCCACACCTCTTACATGTCTTTGTCTTCTTCATGTAAACAGTTATCAACACATGTATGGCTGCTAACTATTTACATGCATAGCTAAGCCACACTATGCTAGCTGTGTTTTCACTGAGGCTAGTTGAGTATATGTCTCCAGTAGTGTCGTCAAAAGTATGGAATATCAGATACTAATTGATACTTAATCTAGTATCCAAATTAGATAATCATTTGAGCAAGTATCGATATGGCAAAACAAAATTTGAGCTTTCCTGAAGTTTTTTTTTTTTAAGTTTGTCATTTTGAGCTTTATTAGAACTAGTACAATATCTCATTGTAACACAGTACTTCTGTTTTGTATATCAAGATTACATTCTAAAGAAGCATGTTTTATCTTTTATTATGATATTGTAATAAATAATTCAAGAGTTAATTTCTGAACATTTGTTGAAATCTGTTTTTTCAGGTCATGTTGACAACACTTTCCAATTTAATAATAAAATAAAATGATTGCACTTACTCAAATTTCACTATACTATGCAGCTGTAGAGACTACTTCCCAGTGGTTTAAATATTTGTAGTGCCACTCTTTTTATCCTTTTTATTAGATTGTTTCAGATTGTTAACAACTAGTATCAATTGTAATCAATCTATTGTGTCAACTGGAAACAACTTACAAGGCAAAAATAAACTAATGTCTAGTATATTGTTAAAAGATAAGTATGTTCACTTCCTAGAAAATGCCACTTCGAAAAACAAACAAAACAAAACAGTTGTTCATTGTTTCTGCCGTGCTCTTCCTGTTGTGGCTAAGAAATATATAGCTTGAAGGGTCATGTTTCAAATTTTGTTTAAAAATAATAGTCTGGCAAAAATCTTAAGTCAAATTTCTAAGGTTGCTGCTAATCATTTTGCAATAGTGTTTATATCGTCGTTTATTGTGTCTTTGTTCCTTGACCCCAGGTTGCTGTCATTGCAGTCTGCCTCAGAGCCTGTTGTTGTACTGAAACTGGGAAATTTAATCTACCCATGAAGAGAACAGAAAGCCGTGTTCCCTCCATAAGTGGGGCATGAGGTTAGGGGGTTCGCCAAAATCTTTTTCAGATGTAAAGTTATGTAACAGTCTGCAACTGTTGCAACTGCACTGGCCCAGGACACCCCACTTCTTGGCCAACTGTCTTTAAATAAAATCTCATTTTCCCAGATGCTTGCAGCTGCCACCTGGAAAAGCCTGCATTATTCCTTCCACTTCCATAGATGTTGCTCTGTTCACAATAGCAGCTCCGTTGTGGACTTGTCATCGAGATGAAGGGACAGGGTGAATACTGCTCATTGACTTCTTGACAATGACCCTTTGACCTTCCATAGGAGTTTTTCATTACTCCTCACAGTGCTCTTTTTAGTTGCCTGCAAACTAATTTAGCAGCATGCAGATGGTTTTAATTACTTTCAGAAGCGGCTTCCACAAATGTCACATACAAGCAGACAGGCTGCATACTGTATCCTTTATGCTCCTAGACTTTTCTAATAAGTCGACTCCAGCAGTGCAGCAGTTGATCGGCAGGGGATTTACTCCTCTCCCAGAACAACTTGTGCAACTTGCTTGTCTGCAGAGCGTATTGATGCAGTGAGTTTACTTTTCCTGGTACAAACAGGGCACAGTGAGCACTGAACTATAGCAGTACTATTTACTATCTACTGCAATGCTGGATTTCTTATGCTTAACTCATGATCCTCTGCACAGCCCAATAGTAATAAACATGGGTTCAGATATATTACCAATAATGTAACAACCCAGCAGTTATCCAAACAGTTATTAGGACTAGAGGATTAACTGCAATCAAATCAAAATCGCAACAAAATATACTGTCTATTCTGCACATAAACTGCTAATGCTGTAGATTGCGATTCGTCTATTTGTGAGTTCATTTTTCCGTATTTTTGTCAATTCTTCTGGGTGCATTTTAAAATGTGAACTTTGAACAGAATTATTAAAACAAATCGCAATCACAATACACAAATTGCAATTAGATATTTACCCAAACTTAGCCCTCATCGAAAAGTTGCTGATTCATCATATCAACAACAAAAATGCATATTTATTCTATATACATCAAGTCAGGTTTTTTCAGAGTGACACAACATTTAGAAGTCTGTTTCCTTATGTCATTGTTGGGTCGGAGCCAAAGGCAAATAGTGCCCGTGAATTCCACAGCACCCACCGCGTACTGCTGGTTGTGGGGGGTACCAGGAAATGTAGCACCTTCTGTTTTTCAAGTTGGAATGTTAATGGGTGCCGTGACCTCAAAGCTTGTGTTTTGGCCTGGTAGTTTTCCATTCAAAGTAATTACTGTTAATGAATTAAGTTTGGTGGGCCTTCACTCTTCCAATTTTGGTAACTTTTTCTTAACCAATGGAATTTGCAGTAAAAGAAATTTGAAACTGACAGTTGTTCAAGTGAGGTTTGGAAAATGTAGCGGGGTCATTGTTGTGGGCCAGTCTCCGTCCCTAGACTATACATTTTGTATTTTACACTGATACACAGCGACACACAACTTGAAAATATTTAGACTGGAAAGCACTAAGAACAAGAAGTTTGAGGTCATACTTGAAGTTTTTCCAAATTAATACTAGATTAACAGTGGCTCCTTTCCCTATAGCAGCATCCTGGGTGGGTACAGTGACATTTGAGGGAGATTTCCAAACATTTACACAAAGGAAATGTTCAAGTTTGCCATATTGAACAGAACTCAGAACACTAATTTCCTGACTTGGATCAAGATGTATTTTTTATTTTAACTCTCCTAATGTTTTGAAAATCTCTAAAGCCAGATAAGGGTGTCCAAGGCTAGATGACTTCACTGGAATGTTCTTAAAGTCAAAACTATGACGGCTTTTTTATTTTTATTTTTTCTTCCCCCTAACGTTCAACAGGCCCAAATTGTAATGTTTATGACTACTGTTAAGTAGCTTGACTGATACCTGTGGACTTGAGCAGCTATACATTTATGACTCATGATTCACATGAAAAACATTATTTTAAGCACTCTTCATACTTCGGCTCTAGCTCTATTGTTTGTTATCCATTTCCAACTATTGACACTAGCCATTTATAACTTTTGTTGGCTTAAGCAACAAAGTACTTGCTGCTGCACTGTAAGCATCACCACCACATATATTACTGAATAAGAATGACACAGTTTTTGTCTGGTTTCTGTGACTTTCTATTCTTTCATTGTTATGATATCGGGTGACATTATTGTAAGCACACATTGTGGTGAAATAAAAATGCTAGTAGTTGCCAACCTAAAAGAAAATATACTCTTTATAGTTGTACTTGATTTGGATGATTGCAAGATTTAGAGAATCATTTACATTTTGTAAATATTGACTTTGAATAATACATGGCTAACTGGGCATAATTCTAGCAAATTACCTTAAAGTGACATTATTACTGTTGTGCTTGCAAATTATGTAATAAAAACAGTAGTTTTATATGCAACGCTATGAACCCTACTTTAAAAATAAGCCATTGTACAAACATTTTTGACAGACCATATTTATTTAAACACTATGTTGTCTGTAAAGTGTTTGACTCAATTACGCCACACATTGGTTTGAATTCTAATGCCCTGTGTGTCGCAGCGAGTGTCCCAGCCCATGCTGCGACATTCTAATTCCAGTGACTGTTGTCATCCGCTGGCTTCCTGGTCAGACTGTGAATCATAACTGCAGGTGGACTTTAATCAGTCCTCTAGACAGACCTCTATTGTAAACCCCAGTCACCGTTTGTTCAAGATGTACACTGTGATTTTGGCTGTGCTAGTGTCAGCACCATTGCATGTTTGTATATATTAGGGGGATTGAACGTTTGCGGACAGATACCAAAGAGTGTTTTTTCTGGCAAACATTGCAATTCTATTTAGATCTGTGACTTATGTTTTAGTAAGAGGATTCTTTTCAAAATTCACATTTTTAACACATCTAGAAGAATTGACAAAGTATTGAAAAATTAATAGACTAATACACAACTAACATTTTAGAACATGTTTGTACAGATGTAAACTATAGTTTTAGTCACTGACTTTCTGGGTGACTTTAATCAGTCACCCAGACAGACCTCTATTGTAAACTCCAGTCACTGTTTGTTCAAAATGTACACTGTGATTATGGCTGTGAATATGTCGGCATACAGTTGTATAAGATTTCACAATAACACAACTGACTTTTTGCATTGGTATCCCAGCCATCTAACTTATTAATAGCAAAAGAAAGCAGTGAATCTTCCTTTTAAGCTGTCATGAAACATTGATTCGGTTGAAAGGAAATGGTCCAAAGCTAGAGACTGTACTGTATGTTTGCCTGGCCGCCAAGTAACTTTACCCTGCGAGTGCACAGGTGATACCAGGCTGAATATAGAGTGCTTATGGCCAGCTGGTGGTTCTATTTAAAACAGGAGAGAGTTGGGCCCTGGCTTAAACCTCCCCCAGTTCCTATCTGCATTCTGTGGTAGCCCTCCTCACCGCACAAAGTATTGGGATGCTTCTCACTAAAGGCCGTACACCATTGCTAACCAAGTCAATCTCGATGATCTGACTTCAGCAAGGGTAACACGGTCACCATAGTATTTAGCTACAAAATCAATTCTTCTAAAAGCCATGAATCACTCTTGTATCAAATTTACAGGCAAGGTCGATTGTTTTGAATGGGGTCATCTGCTAAAAGTGCATATTACAAACTTATTAAATTAATTTAGTTTCTAATTCAGTTTTTAGTTTTTAGCTCAATAGCTTTAAGTTAGAGGGTCAGTATTTATTGCTATCTAAATGTAGCCAAATTATGCACCTAAAGTAGATTCTATATTTAAAACAGTGAAAAGATCCTCTCTCACTAATGGAAAAGTCACGCCAAAATATTGTTTGCAACAGGTGCTTTTTAATTTAGCTGCTCATTATCTTTCTATGAAATACAGGACTTTTCCCGGTCAGCTTTCGCTTATGATCATATAAACACAAAATGAACTGACATGTTTATACTTTGAATAAAAAGCTTACTTATCTAATAAAACAATTATCAACATAGACAGACACACAGCTAAAACGAAGGCAAAATATTCTATACCGAAATATTACTATGTGCTATGCTATAGGCTAGATTAATATCACAAAAAACACTGCTTAAACTGAAATAAAAAATTCAGTTTGTTCAAAATTTGGGCCATGATTTGAACAGAAAAAGTATCACCAAATCTGTTTTTGTTTGTTTTGTTTTACCAATCTGGGTTAAATGGTTTCAGTGTTGTATGATAACATTGAAAGTCTCAATGGCGTTGCCTTGACTTTGAATTGCTAGCATACATGCAAAAGCCTTATCTTTTGCATCGTATAGTTATATAAGTTTCTGTGCATGCTTATAGAGTTGCATGCTTATATGTGTAGTGTGACTTTAACGTATAATACTACCGTCAGTCCATCTGAGCGCTCTGATTCACTCCTGTATCGGATTTACTGAGCGCTATTTGACAAAGGTCGTTTATGCTCAATGAGGTCATCACTCTGAGCCGTTAGTGCCATTTCCCCCGGTCCTATAAAACACCGCGTTCTGAGTCATCACGTTTGTCTGACTGGCCCCTCGGAGCACACCTCCTGCGGTGTTTTTAGTCTGGAGATTGAGGAGGTTTGCATGTGGCAGTGAATGAATGGCAACAGCTGAGCAGGAGAACTTTATCAGCAGCTTGTGTGCACGCGTGTGCTAAGTGTGTGTGTGTGTGAGGGGTGTGCGAGAGATTCAGGAGGAGCTGCAACAGAGCAGTCTCACTGGGCACTCTGCTTAGATCACTCCTGCCCTTGCTGCCTCTGTATGTTGCCTCTGATCAATGGTCCTTCCTCGATGCGTTTTCCTTTTTCTCTTTGGATCTTTTTACACAACGTTTACCTTGTGGATTTCTTTATTGTCGTGACTCATTGACTGGTACTGCAAAAGGAGTGAGGAGAACTGGAAAGCTAGCTGGATGGATTGATGACTTGGTTACACAGAAGACGGAGAGCAGCAGCGATATTTCAGTTTGTTTAAACAGATTTCTTGTATCAAATTTGTGCATTAGAAAAGTACTTCCTCAAGGGACAGCTGGTGGTGCTTCACACACACACACCCTCGCCCTCATCTCAGCTTTACCAGCGCTTGGGACTTCAAACTAGCACTTTCTTCAATGATCACCGAATATTAATCCTACTTTTCACTACTCAATAATGCTGGATACCAATCACTGCTTGTCCTTTGAGCCCTCCCCCTCGGAGTGTTCCCCAATAGAGGACGACTTTGACAAGGAAGCCCTGAAGATGGATCTGGACAGGCACGTCTATCACAGTCTTAAAGAAGGTGGGTCAGAGTTACTGAGCCACGAGCTACATGATCTGATTTGTGTTTATGTCCCTCATATCACTGCTTTACAGCTACTTATAAATAGTTTATGGGACGGCTTTTCTTAAGATGCGTGTATTGGATAAGTGAGATGTTATTACTAACAGAAGTAGTAACAAAAGCTCTGTTTGAGTCTGAGATTTATCAACAGCTGTTTAGTGTAAGGCAGTAAAGCATTAGCCCCAGATTCTTTTTGTGTGTTCCGCTACAATCTAGATCAAGTAGAATGGCATACTTGATCAGAGTTGCTGTAGTATTACTAACAATCCTGGTTCATGGAATTATTAACAATATACATTTCTGTATTACATAACTGCCCATATGGTCTAATCATCTGATGGTAATACTTCAAATTAAGAAGCATCATGCGTGAAAAGTCCCTCAGTCGTCCAGGTAGAATCCATGATAACAGGAGAAGTTCAATTTGTCAACTGGACAAAGTTTGTTTGGTTGAAAACGTTTCGCTGCTCATCCGAGAGGCTTCGTCAGCTCTCCTGACGTCAGAGCTGACGAAGCCTCTCGGATGAGCGGCAAAACGTTTTCAACTAAACAAACTTTGTCCAGTTGACAAATTGAACTTCTCCTGTTATCATAAGAAGCATCATAACAACTTTGCCAGGTGTTGCTGCAATGATGCACTTGATCAAACCTTTGTACAAAACCGCATTGCTTTACATACAGTAAACCTTAATGAATGCATATCACATACAAACTACAGGTACATATGCATACTTCCAGCAAACTATCCTATTCAAGAAAAGTGTGTGTTGGCATTGCATTGATTTGACTTTTAAATGAAGTCTTGAAGCAAAATAATTACTCAAAATGGGACTTGGTGTAGATATGCAGACATTTGTGTTGTGTTGTGTCAGTTCACTTTCTCCACAACAATAGAACTAGTAGGCTAGTAGGATGGCTGCGCTCTGAGACTCTCCTTCCTCTTCCACATTGTTGGTATGCAGCAGCAGTGCGGAGACAGTGATCGGTCTTCACCTTGTATCGTCCCAGCCCCTTTGTCTGCTCTAACTAATGCTCTTGATTCTCCCAGATGCTACCCTGGATCATCATGAGTAGTGAAGTCTTACCAAAGACATAAACAACATTTGCTAAATTTCCAAGGGCATTGCCAAGTTTGTAAAAGATGTGCTTTTTAGGTGCAATTTGTACTACCCGGAGTTGCTTGTTCAGCTTGAATCGGCTATTAGGCTCTTTAGGGACAGTTACAGACATGTTTAATCAGATCGGGTGACACATGAGTGTGTACGGATTACCCCAGTTGGCCACCAAAACCTTGGCATCTCCCTTGCTGACCCCGCACCGCCATTTTTAAACTCTTAATTACTTCTAGTTTACTGAGACTCCCTAGTAAGCTGTTCAAGAAGTGGTTAGCAAGAGTCCGCTGTTCCCATGCTCAAACAATGACTTGTATAAATTGTGGCTTTCAGTTTAGTTCCCACTTCAGTCGAAAATGCAGGCGCAAGACTGTCCTAGTATCCCATTAAACGCTGCCCTGCCTTTTCATCTTTTCTTAAATTAACCAAAGTGGCCTTCAAACCTGATTTAAACCCACAGTGTGCGTTATATCATCACCGAGTGGGTTATAAAAGTTTACAGGAACAGCACTTTTTAATGAAATATTTCAGTTCATTGTTGTTTTCTGTTGAGCACAGGCAGAAATAAGACTGGTTTGCATGGCATTAAAGGACAAGTGGAAAACTGTTCTGTTTTGGCTTAAAATGTAAAAAGCTACTGAAGTACAAAGAACATTACATTCAACAGAGTAACACTAGCATGTAGCTACTGTAACCACTACCTAGTTCCCCTTTAATTTTAATTTTAAGTTTTACGTTTCTTTCACTTCCTTCTGCATTGTGAGTGTAGTAATTTATCGCATTTACAGTAGCCTTTCTGAAACTTAATTAGTAAAAAAAAACAGCATGAGACCAAACCTGATTGACCTAAGACAGCATATTTTCCAATCTCTTTAATTTGGCACATAAAACTAGCACTAATACTTTTATTGTGTTGCTGCACTTTTTGGCTTTTCTATTTACAGTTTATTATATTTAACAAACATTGTAGCTTTTACTGCTCGATGTCACAAATTATCTGTTTTTTGTACATTGACATGGTGTTAAACTGTGGGCGTCAAAGTTGCAAAGTTCTCAGCAACACTTCTGCATTTCTTGACATTTTCTCTCACCTTCTCTCATTTACACTTAGACAAACTCTAACCACTCACATTCGTGTTTCCTCAGACTTTAACGGGGACGCCATATTGAAAAGTAGAGTGAACGGGCTGCCTTTCTGCGCGAGATGAGAAGGCTGAGATAGAAAGTGTAAGATTCTCCCAGTTCCCAGAATAAACCCGGGTCTTTGGAGGCATCTTATTCCACACACTAGCTGAAGTACGCTGGTCATGTTTTGTCTGGTCTTGTCAAACACGTGAGGCCCAAGAGCAACTCCCTATGGTCGTCACCGAGGCAAAATTAATCCATCAAACCTGGGTCGTATGTGTTTGCAGTAGCACGCTGTTGTTTAGAGCTTCGCGTTTACAGTGTGAATCCGAACTGACATGTTATTGCTTCCAGAGACTAGCTAAAGTGCACTAACGTGGTGAGGTACAACAGACGAGAGCCGGAGCGTCCCCTTTGCGATTTTACAGACGACAATGACATTTAGCTTGATTTATGGGAGCTGCAGTGTTGCTATCCAGACTCAAGCCACTTGTCATAACACATGGCAACAGCTAAAACAGAGGGTGGCTAACTTATGAGCTAGCATGCAGGCACAGATGATGTCAGTGTTTTAGTGTGAGGGAACAGGTGCTGAACTTACAGACTTACAACTTAACAGAGATAGAAACTCTCGGAAAGCCTGGTGCCCTGTTTTTGAATTTGTCTGCTAGTTCACATTATTATTATTATTATTATTATTGTTATTATTGTTATTATTGTTATTGTTATTATTATTATTATTATTATTATTATTATTATTATTATTATTATTATTAAGCTTGTTCTTTACTGCTTATTCCTATCTACATACATTTATAATATTGTTGATATTAATAGTGATAGGATAATAGTGCATCTTTTTAAACTGTCAAGAAGACTGCATGCTCAAAAGTCTTACCGGATTCATAAAATGCTGATAAATCTCCATAACCTTTCTACTTTGCATCGCTTACATCTTGTTCAATACACTCACTCTTGTTCAAATCAAGCTACAAAGTCATATTACTTACTATAGGTGAACTTTTTTTTCAAGTCCAACTTTTAAAAAGGATCTTGATGACAGGACCTCACTAATGTAAACTAACACAGCCACACGCTTCTAGTGGGAGCAGCTGGGATCTATAAACACCACCCTGACTTCACTGGAAATAGTATTTAGTTTAACAGCGGCCTGTCCTCTCTGAATTGCTCTCGCAAGTAAACAAAAGAGGTCTGAAAGCACACCGGTTACTACAGTATACACATTTTTGAATAAACAAGTGCATTTTGTTGACAGTTAAAAATTAGACCAACACTGACATAATATACTTCAAGGGCCCATATTATGCTAGCTGTTATGTTGTTTTCCTCATCAAAAACATGTCTGGAGTTGTGTTTTGTCTCATTCACACATGTTTAACACACTTCTTGTATGTTTAGGCTCATCTTCTCTAAAACAGAAAACTCTCTCTTTCACCTTGTGGTTTCATGTGATAATACAGGAAGTGCTCTATTTTTAAACTCCATGCACCTTTATTAGAATGATGGAATTTCTCATCTCTACTGAACAAAAGGTAAAAGGTACATTTTGATGAGGTAACATTCTAATATGGCTTGACACTCACTAGAGTCCATTTTGAGTAATATAGGACCATTTAATATCTTTTCAGTCATGTTTTTTTTTTTACAAACATTGCAATATATAGTGCAACTGGTGAGCTGAGTGTCTGATCCTGTCCTCCTCTCTTCTCCTTGAAACTTTTTCTTGTACCCTCTCGGTTATGCAAGTAGTTCCTGTTTCGACATTAGACTGCAATTAGACCATACCTGCCCATTTTTATATAGACACACAAGCTAAAATGTCATCCCTGATAACATATCTTGTTTTATTTGTTGTTTTTAAATTAATTGTAGATTGTTTCATTTATATTGATCAGTCTACCACGTGTTCACACAGTTCACGGTACAAGGAAATTAAAAAGTTTAGAAACAGGAAGCGAGTAGAACAGCCTTCTTGAACCCGCCTCTTGCATAGCTTTAAAAAAAAATACAGAAAGAGGAAATTTACTGCAGAGTGTCATAATGCTAGCGGCACTTTCTTGACACACACCACTTATCTGCTGCAAAGAACGTACAAACATCTATGTGGACCTACCATCTTGTCATTTACCATCACTGACTTTGGAATTTTGTCTCCATGCAGTCCTCCAACTCAAACTCCAGCAGAGACGAACGCGAGAAGAACTGGTCAGCCAGGGGATCATGCCACGTAAGTCTATAAAAATGTGCTAATTGTGCATTTTGTAAATATACAAATTTCATACTCGTTGCTTGGATGAAACTTCTGAATTCTCTAGTCAGTCTGTAAGCTCTCTCCCTTCTGTCTTTGAATGGAGCTGGTATCTGATGTACATGAAATACTTAGTTTGATCATAGGCCTAAATGTGTTGTCCAGGTGACTAGAGCCTCTTCTTACAATGGTTGTTTTTATCACATCATCTGTGTCATGCAGTGGCATCTTTGCACCAATTTATTTTATCGGTCAGGGCAGTTTCCTCTTTGCTTTCCGCTTCCTGATTCGGGGTGTTTCACATATAAAGAGTAAGCTGGAGATAGTTTAGCGTTATTTATTTCTCTCTATTTGAAAAAAAAAGAGAGAGAGAGAGAAATGTAAAGTGTCAAAAGGATTGAAAAGTTTATTGTAACAAAAATTTGCAGTTCTATTCAGTGAGTTATTTTGGTTAATGGTTGTGCTAAGTTTGTACAGACGAAGCAGCTGAATACAAAATACATAGTAGGAGGTTAACCATAAGAAAGTTCCCCTCATTATATAGTATTTCTTATGGCCTATTAAAATGAACAGATGACATGTTTACTGCACTTTTTCACACATTTTATGGCATTATTTTCCATTTACTCCTCAGTCACACAAATGGTTAATGTTTCCACAACTGCCCTGGGGCTAAGTAGTGAAGTGTGGCTGCCACTCACATAATGACATTCATAAAGCATAATAGCAATACTAGTTGTGGGGGTTGAACTACTGACCATTGTGCTACTCTGCAAATGTCTTTTGATGTTCTTTGTACAAGTTGATCATCTTTGAGATTTTAAATCTCACAGATGCCAAAATTTGATGTAGTTTTTGCAAATGCCTAAATTGACTTATATTTAGACCTGTCATGTTACAGGCCTATTAACCCCCTATTAACCCCCTATTAACCCCCAATGAATAGCAATATGCTCCTCCAGCTGCTAGTATTAGTTCCACATGCTTTTCTGTCATTTTGTTGACCTTGTTCTCATTAGTTTGGGATGTGTCTTAATTATATAACCTACATGTTACTGTAAAATGTTAGTTTGAACTAGGGATGCACCGATGTGAAAATTTTAGCCGATATTAATTTTGCTGATATCTGCCGATACGATATTTTTTTATTTTTAATTCTGAGATAACATTTTATACAGACTGAAAATCATGCAAAATTAATTTTTGAAAGTCTTTATTTTCAAAACGTGTTTTGACTCCTGATTTATTTATTTATTTCAATTTCAATTTTTTTTTAAATATAGTGTAGCTTTTTTTTTTTTTTTTATAGTGTAACATTGTGTTTTGCGTCCTGATTGGCTAAGGGACCTTTGCTGATTGATGTTATTGATGGGGGACGCGGGGGGGACCGGGACCAAAACGCAGACTAAACCAGGTCTAGACCAGGTCTAAACAAGGTCTAAACCTGGACTGGACCAGGACTAAACCTGGACTAAACCAGGACTGGACCAGATCTAGACCAGATCTAGACCTGGACTAAACCAGGACTATACCAGGTCTAAACCAGGACTAAACCTGGACTAAACCAGTACTGGACCAGGTCTAGACCTGGACTAATGCTGTGTCCACACGACAACGCTCCTGGATTTTTTTTTATGCGGGTTGAAAAAAAATCACGTCGACACACGTGTTGGATCAGAAAATATTCGCGTCCAGGCGAACACGGAGCGCTGAGTGAAAACGATGTAATACATATGCCACACCGATATGTGGCGCTGTAAACAGGAAACTGCCAGAGCCCCCAGACACGCAATACTACAAAGAGCGCATGTGCATAAAGTCCTTTCTCTTTCGTAAACGAGCAAACGCGTGTATCTTGGGGACCATCACCAATGCGAAATTATTTCGTCCCCCTGCTCCACCAACGTAGCACTGACTCCCTCCAGTAATGTGAAGATCATTTGTTGACGGTCCCTAACATAGACTAGCCGCAGAACAAAGGAGCTGTGTGAGTTTTTGCCTATAAATCGATAGTTAGTATTACTTGCTATCATTTTATTAGATAGACATTAACAAGTAGAACTCTTGTTAACCACTCTTTTTAAAAAACACCGTTTACACCCACCCAAAACGCCGGCGCGGTGTGGACGACAGGCTCAAATGAACACAAACTTCCACCAAAAAACGTTGTCGTGAGGACAGGGCCTAAACCAGGACTAGAGGGGAGAAACACAGTCCGAAAAGGGCAAAGGCACGCGGGGCTCGGCTCGCACGACTGTGCGCCTCCCCCTTGGGACCGCGGTGAGCGCATGTGTCCGCACGCACACTTCTCCGCCCTCCCCCTTCCCCCACGCTTCACTATTAATATATTTTGTTGAAAATCTACGAAAGTTTGAGTGTTTAAACGAGAGAAATGTGAGAAAACGTTAATTTGAGGGATTACTATACTGACAAATATCGGTCGTTAATATCATTTTTACACATCGGACCGATACCGATATGTTAAAATCTGGTAATATCGGCCGATACCGATGTTAATGCTGATATATCGTGCATCCCTAGTTTGAACACATAATGTTTTAGGGTTGTCTGATGGCAAACAATATATTCATAATCATAATTGAAATTAAGTTGATAATGTCAGTCAGTTGATAATGTATAAAAGTATATGATTTGTTTTGTGATGCCTTAGTTTTAAAGCTTAGTTTTAAATCTTAAGTCTTTCCACCAGGTTTGAGTGGCAGTGGACTACAATGTTTTTGTAAAAATTTAAATAGCCTTTTTACATAGATGAATTGCACAGCTCTGTACTGTTTATGTAAAATGCAGTTTGGGTCAAGAAGTTCCCCTTTGCCTTTAAAGAACACAGTGTTCATCTTTCTTAGTACATGTGTCTTATTGCTCCACTTCTGCAGGTCTCACCATGTTGTACAACTCCAGCATCACTTTAGCATGAATCACATTGTGATGCTGATGAGAGGAGAGCCTCATAATAGTAGCAGGAGGCCGTCTACATGGTAACACAAGTAACAAGAATACAATTTAGTAGATGAATTACTGGGCCTATAAGTCCATTAAGACTGCACTCTATGCCACTTACCTGACGCAGACTGGAGCACAACAGTAATGGGCTCGCATTAAGCAGCATCTAAGTGGACATTGAAACTCACTTTCAGTAAGATGAGCACAAGCATTTAACCATGTATTTGCTGGTTTGAAATCATATGAAAGTGAAAATATTCTAGCGATAGGGATTTAAAAAATAAATAAATTATTGTTCATTTACAGTTGAACAAAGAGAGAGGAGAGTGCGTTTCCAAATTGGATGCAGGTTAGCACTTTTTAGCCACAGATACTCACTGGTAATTTGATGAGTACATTATATGAAAACACCAATTCATTGCCACTTGGGCAATAATGGAAACCCCAGATATTTTATAAGTCGGTAGTAAATGGTTTTTATTATTTGAAATCAATATACTAATAATGAGTTTACTTGAGGGATAGAAAATTAGTGCCCATTTTATGACCTGTGTTATAATGTTGTTTCCTCAGCAAAACGTGTTTTGTTTCATTCACAAATGTTTAACACACAAACCCTGCATATATTAGTTCTTCTCTCAAACAGGAAATACTCTACCTTGTGATGTGGTAATACAGGAAGTGGATCATTTCAGCCCTGGAATTCATAAACCCTACAGAGCAAAAGGTAAAAAGTAGCTGTTAATTTGAATAGCTTCATGACATCACAAGGTGGAATAGAGCATTCTGATCTTTGGAGATGTAGACAGAAGAGTTACTCAAACATGAAACAAATGTGAATGAAACAAAACGTAACTCCAGGTAGGTTTTTGTTGAGGTAACAGCATTATGACATGGCTAAAATTTTACAAGAAGCTGTTTTTTTATGTAATATAAGAACTTTAAGACTACACTTTTCTTTATAATTGAATTCTAAATGTGCACTATACACGGTATATTTTGCATTGTCATTTTCTTTTCAGACATTGTGAAAGGTCATGGGAAAGTTGGAGAACGTTTGTGGTAGAATTCTAGTTGAAGTTGGTCAATGGCAGACTCTTGCATACGTCAGGCAGTTAGTTTGGTGCAGCAGTGATGTAAAGTACAACCAAGTGTGCATCCTAACCACATCCTCACTCATGGCATTCAGCTCTCCAGTAAACTGCTAATTTGCACAGAAAAAGTGAATCATTGTGAGACTCTTTGAACTGACATATTTGAAGACAGAATAAAATGGTAACGTAATTGTTTGAGTAGAAGTGTGTTAGATGTTTCCCATTAAATTCAATCTAGAGCAATACATGACCGATGGAACTATCATTTTTAGGGTCAGTATTTATAGTGGGTACTTTTTCTTTGTACTAGTGGGAAACTTTTTTTTTTTTTTTCAGATCTGAGCTGTAGAAGAGTGAATAAATAACTTGTATAGCTCATTATAGATACAAATAACTACAAACTACTTATAGATACTAACTACAAAGTACAAAGTGGCACACTTTCAGTTTTTACAAAATGCAGTACATGTATATTTATGACTTTCGCAGTTTCCAGCCCTGCTGTTGTCAGTCTGTGTAAAACACAACGTGCGTTTACTGGCACCCTTCCTGTTATATCACCGCAGGTATGTAGGTCCTGTTTAGAGTCAGGGCCACAGCTCCAGGAATGCCTTTCCACCCCGCCCCCTCTCGCGTTACTCCCTCTTTGTCACCCCTCCGTGGCACACATATATTCAGTGGGACGTCCTGCTCAGGGATTTCACCAGCTGTCCTCCAATCAGATGACTGCCACATTTCATCACAGCAACTGTCGTCGTCCTCTCAATATCCTTCCACACAGCCAGCACAGCCTAGTTTGACCCGGGGGAACTTTTCTTTGATGTATTTAGTTCAATGTTCTTGTTGTACTTAAAAAAAAAAAAAAAGGTGCACTATGTAACTTTTCTGACTGTCTCTGGAGATATCTTTGCCTATGATGTTCCTCAGTATAGCGTTGAACCTCTCATTATGAAAATAATTTACTGGTGTTGTTACTAAATCTGTGGAGAAGCAAGCACACTCAGAAATACTTGGAACATGGGTAAGTTTAATGTCACACTACAGAACATTACAGTAAACAAAATACAACTCCATGGAGACTCGGCAGGCAGTGCACCTACCGTCATAAAAGTTACATAATTAGGCCCAAGCCGGGGACAACTCGGCACCTCAAACTTTGTTTTTCATGTGGCATGGAGCCTGACCCAGAAAAAAAATCTACGTAATAATCTGAAACCCAGCACAAAGTATTGAACATCCCAGAACATGCAAAAAATTATTTTATGGCCCCGCACTAACCTGCACAGTCATATTGGATTGTCATATTGTCATATTGGATCAAAACTTCAAATTTGGTGATGTAGGAGGGGTTGGGAGGCTGGCATGTCTTATCCAGGAGCACAAATGGCACATAGGCAAGATTTTTATCCTCCAACTCTCCTTTTTATTAAACCAAAGATGTTAATTTTGTCTTCTTGTGTACTTTAACATGTCAATAAGGTAAATACACCTTACTGTATTGTCTTTATAAAGAACCCAAGAAGTTACTGCAACCCTCCTGTCGGCTTCCTATTAACCCACTACGCCATTTCTCTCCTCATATACCAAACCCATACAAATACCAAGGCAAGAATTTAAGCTGTTCTACTCTACTATTGTGTCCTTGAGCAAAACACTTCCCCACATTATCCATTACTGTATAGCTGCTTCGCGCTGTCAACCCCACATTTTTCTACAATTGCTGACATTGCAGGATTGATAAATTAGCAACCACCAAGCTTTGTGTCTGGGAAGGATCTGGGAGAAAACTGCAGTTGCAGACTTGTCGTCATCCTTCTCCGATGCATTAGAGAAAGGTCTATTCATCAGAGCACACTCCCAGACCAGCAGTCATCAACAATATGTCCCAGTCTGCTCATCCATCTGGTTTTATTGTTCTTAGAAATGCTGACAATTTAAAAAGACTTTAAGCAAAATGGATGCTCTTTAATTACATAAGATCAAGCAAAAATGTAATCTGTTGGCAGTTAAAGTGAAGCAATTCTGCGGCTAATGAGTTTCAGAGAGCCCTTTTTGCACTCCTTTGTTAAGAGAAAGGACTTTTATATAATGTGATAGTTTTGCAGTGAATAATGAGTAGAGCCCTTCATAAATTTAATAATACTTCAGTTAAAGTTAGACTGTGTAACTTTTTGCTGTCGTGTTGGTTATGTGCTTGTCTCCATGGAGCTGTTATTGCTTTGCCAGCAGTGTTCCACAGGATGGCATAAAACTAATGGATTGATTAAATTACAGTTTTGTTTATTTCTAAACACATTCATTCTTACTGTGAGCCTGGTCACTTGGATAAGTTGAATGCCATACTGTGGAACATTCCACAAAACAATAACATCTCTATGGAAACAATCAGGTGGTGGACCCTTCATCTGAAAAGATATCTAGTGTCCCTTTCAAAAGATACTAAAATTTCAAACTCGATTCCGATACTAAGAAATAGACTCTATACTCAATACCAATTTAGATGCCACAATGATCATTTTAAAAGTAGTTTAAATACTAGTTTTAATATTGAAGTATCTGATTTTGTATACTTTTAACTATTTTAAAAACAACTATATTACACCTTTTTTTTATTCTGCTTGTGTTGAAACATTTCTCTGATGTTTGGTGTGAACTCGGTGCCATTTCTCTTTGTCTCTTTATTTCACTGCAGCACTGAAGAGTCCAGCAGCTTTCCACGAGCAACGCCGGAGTCTGGAGCGAGCGAGGGTAAACAGCCATCTTGGATTTTAGACTTTAAGTGACATGTGACATTTCATGTTTTTCCTAATTATTACTTGTTTGGTGTGGTATTACCTGTTGTAGAATACATTGTAGTTGCCCGAGAGTTGAAGAGTTATGACACTGTCGTGAATGCAGGAGAAGTTTATTTACCATCAGTACAAGACCTAGTAACCAGAGACGACTGTGTAGTAGTGTTGTCCATTCTAGCCTAGTGCAGTCCAGTCTGGTTATACTTCCGTTGTAGGGAATATTATACCTCTGACGTAGCGCAAGGCAAGTTTATTTGACAAAAAAAAAAAAACAACATAAATAATCATAAGATTAATATGATCAATATGATTAATATGATCACGCATAAGATTAATAGTAAAAGAGAATAAAATAAGGACTGAGCTGAAGGTGAGTCCTCTCAGTACAGCACAGAAATGGAATTTCTCTAAATGTACCTTTCGGAAATATTTATCAAAGTTTTAAATCAGTTAAATTTCATCAGTTTGTGAAAAGTACAATAATCCAGGAGGCAGCGGTGAGCTCTAAAACGAAATACCTATGTCATTAACCCAGAAAATTCCATCTAAAATGCAAAGACAATTTATGAACAATACATTTTTCTGATCATTTAAACATGTTTGGTATGACTTAGGGATGTCAACAATTAATCGACTTACGATTAATTGTCGATCAAGATGTTGGTCGAACAAAATGCATTTATTGTAATTAATCGCTAATTGCGGACACGCGCACCCGCGTGGTCACGAAACAAGGCAACTGCGCGCTGCGCCAAGCTCAACTCACAGCCGGCCGCAGGCGCCAACGGCAATGCTCAGCCCACGCGTACACCGGGGCTGCTGAGCACGAGATCGAACCGCGGCGCCCGGAATGCATAGTCTCAGCCCTAGCCACAAACCAGCGGCACGTGGTGGTTTAATCCTGGTTTAGTCCAGGTCTAGACCTGGTCCAGTCCTGGTTTTGTCCAGTCCAGGTTTAGACCTGGTTTAGTTCTGGTCTAGACCTGGTTTAGTCCACGTTTAGTCCTGGTCTAGTCTCTTAGCCAATCAGGACCCAGAATACAATGTGAACAACAACTATAAAAAAATGTTACACTATTAAAAAAAAAAAAAAAAATCTGCGAACCGCGATAGAGCGAGGGATTACTGTATTTTGTTATTCAGCATCAATACATTTGTCTGCTTTTTACTAAGTAATAATTAATTGAGGAATATACAATATAATAATACTATGATATATTTTTTACTCAGTGTTATGTATACTATAGCTTATATTCTTAAAGACCCTATTGAAACACTAAAATTCAGGTGAAAAGCCCCGCTTATCAGTTAATCGTTAATCGATCGATAAGGTCAATCAACTATCAATTAATGAATTAATCGATAATTTGCATCCCTAGTATGACTATATTTAGACAGGCTTTGGCCCTTCTCAACATTATGTTGATAGGCAACATGTATGGAATGTGATAGAGCGATAGATACTGTATTGAAATTCAAATTTCTGCAGCAGCAACAATGAAACAAACATAGCAACATATCATAACATGTCTTATCTACTCTCCCTGTCCATCCAGGTAAAATGATAAACTAAATAAAAATAAATAATAGAAAAAGGTTTTTTGTAAAAATGTAAAATAATTTGAAAATAATTATCATATGCATTGTATAACACTGTATACTTTCTTTATGCCATGTATTTTAACATTTTTTTAACAACATGGCTTCCCTGTAGACCGAGGACTACCTGAAGAGGAAGATCCGGAGTCGTCCTGAGCGCTCGGAGCTTGTGAGGATGCACATTCTGGAAGGTGAGGGGTGGAAATCAGGTTAAGTTTGTGTACTGTCTGTAAACAGTCTTATGTTGGACAGAGGTCATTAAGTACAGCTTTGTCTCCCAGTCTGATAATTGGAACATATTTTGAGCAGTGAAGAATTTCAGTTTCATTAAGTTATTCATAAAAATAGTGCTAAAACTGCTCTTACAGTAAACTGGTAGTCAGAATTTTGTTGTATGTTTGTTATTCATTATCAAGAGCCTCAGATATTGGTACATTATTCATTTCTAGCATGACTGGTGGTATAACAATACAGCCAGTAGATGTATACTGGCGGCACGGTGGCTGAGTGGCTAGCGCACATGCTTCACAGCAAGAAGGTTCTGGGTTCGATCCCTGTGTGGCCCGAGCCTTTCTGTGTGGAGTTTGCATGTTCTGGGTGGGTTTCCTCCGGGCACTCCGGTTTCCCCCATCAACCCAAAACATGCTCCATAGGTAAAATCCTCCAGCTGAGGTCCTGACCAAACCGAAGCAAGAAGATCATGGAGATCTGGTCCCCGGGCGCAGTAATCTGCTTCCCACTGCTCCTAATAACAGGATGGGTTAAATGCAGAGAAGAATTTCTCCTGTGTGAGATCAATAATTCTTCTTCTATATATTATATTATATACATATTAGTCTCTGCATTTGCTTGCTTTGAATTCACAGGTTTCAGTTTCCTGTTATATGCCACATTTTGAGGACCTTTTCTCGTTCAAAAGATATATTTTGATTTAAACTGACGATGGCTAGGGCAACAGTCACAATTTTTTATCAATCTTAAAAATATGGATAGATGGGATGAAACAAGATTTGGTTTGACTAAAAAAAAAAGGGGTTAGCTTTGCTGAGTTGCACCCCTTGAGAAGCTCTAATTCCAAAATGCATGGCTACAATAATAGCAA
This sequence comes from Paratrypauchen microcephalus, assembly GCA_036785185.1. Lineage (NCBI taxonomy): Eukaryota > Metazoa > Chordata > Actinopteri > Gobiiformes > Gobiidae > Paratrypauchen > Paratrypauchen microcephalus. The sequence goes on from JAVJIX010000126.1 coordinate 612,302, forward strand.
AAAGAAATTGTTTGGTCAAAATTGTGAACTGAAATGTTAAGTTATGACTTGTCTTGTGAAAATTGTGTCTCACCTCACCCTTAATGTATTTATTTATTTAAAATTTTTACACAGATTCATACACAGACTAATTGAAATTAAGGTGAGAGTCAAATTCAGGATTATACAGTCACATATTTTACACCAAACTATGTTTCTGTGTAGGATTTTTATCTTGGTTTATGAATTACATTAAATATTGGATTTAATGTTAGAAAATGTAAAACCAGTACTAATCTAAGTGGGACCTTTGATCATCATACTTTCTGCTACATTCTACCACTACACACTTTCCCATGTATACATAGTTAGTTATTTACAATATAATGTTCTGTCTGGCTTATCTGCTACCTATGACCATTTCTATATACTTCCTGTCACTAAAAGAACATGCCCCTTCTCCACAGAGACGTCGGCAGAGCCCTCTCTCCAGGCCAAGCAGCTGCAGTTGAAGCGTGCCCGGCTGGCAGACGACCTCAACGACAAGATCTCCCACCGGCCTGGGCCCATCGAGCTGGTGCACAAAAACATCCTGTCTGTGCCCTACCCTGTACACAACGCCCTGCTGGGTAAATACTAGTACATATGTGTGTGCGTGTGTGTGTGAATGAAATGAAATGACTTGTATATTCATGTATGTGAATGTTTTAGAGCATTTCTCTGTTCTCATTGCTTATCAGTACAGTACAGTACAGTACCGTTCAGTGAGGATATCTATAATTATGATCTGAAACACACATTTGTGATGCATAGCATGCTGCGTAGCCTGAAGCTGTTGGTTTCCCCATCTGCATTGTGTTTGGACATAGGGCTCTTATGAAACCTGCTTGGGGGTTGACAAACTTCTCTTATCTTCATTGACGTTGAGCAATTTTTCATTTGACAGTTGAGGTTGATCAATTTCAATACCTGGTACTGGTGCTTCTAAAAGTGTGACGCTGCTTGTAGTTATTCATTTTACTTTTTTATACTTTAAATTTCAAGTCACCTAGCAACTGGTGGCAATTAATGTGAGACTGTACCACAAACTCCTAATAATAAAATTGCCTCAGACTGTGAAATTAAAATGTAGTTTATGTTTTATGTTTTCAGATTCTCCAAAAGGTGCTGGTGGAGAGAGCTCATCCCTGGATGAAGACAGCAGTGATGCCCTGTCCCCAGACCAGCTGACCAATCATGACTCTCCTCTGAGCATCCTCCCTCAGATGTCCCCCTCTGAGGGATTTAGCCCCAACGGAGACCTGTCCCCCACACAGGTAGACATGTGTACATTTCCATTACATACTACTTCACTTGCATATAGCAGGTTTGCATGCTTTTTTTCTTAAAATTACTTTGTTTTGTTTGGATAATACCTGTTGTAAGGATTTACCATCAGTCAGTGTCAGTTTGTGAAGAATTGTAGAAAAACAAATTATGCCAACTAACTAAAATGATAAACTTTACCAAAATGTGAAAGCTCAGAACCTCCAGAATTCCATCACTGATTAACGACTGGTTGTAAGTGCTGGGGTGTTTTTGTAAAGTTAACATTTAAAATCAAAATCTTGTATGCAATTCTTTTAAATGATCTTGAGATTGACTAGAAATGTTGTGCTTTCAGTTCCTCACACAGCCTCCACCACCGCCCCCTCCGCCCCCACCTCCTCTCCCCATGAGCGGCTCTGAATCTCCCTTGTCCAAAGTCACCAACGGGACCCCTGTCACCTCCCCAACCTCCCGCCCCACTCAAATCAAGGTACATGGCCTTTCAATTCTGACTGATTCTGCCATATCAGTTAAACCTGTAACTAAAATGATCTAACCTTCTCTCTTCCTTTTCTGTTCCTCGTATTTCTTCCTCCTCTCTCCCTCCTCCATACCAACTTAATTTCTCATTCTTTTTTGCCAGCAGTCCCAGGCTAAGAGCAGCTCAGATCGGCCTCCCCAGAGATCCAAGAAGGCCAAAGACAACAAGCCTAAGGTCAGCCGGGTGCATTCCTCTGTTTTGAAAAAGTCCTAATGGAGACATTCACTCCCAAATGAGTTCAACACATGGGTGACAACATTTTTTATAGAATTGTAATCTGTATAGTTTTGCATCTGCTTTGTTGTGAAAGAGGAAGTATAAAGTAGTACATTTGTGTATCTAGGTGGTAGTTATACTTTCAGCATTTAAATTTAGTGTCGATAGTCAACCAAGGGCACAGGAGGGGAAGAGATATCAGCTTCTATATAATTTTACTACACAGGAAGTCCAGTTTAGAAGGTCATGCTACAAATAGTTCAGTTTACAGAATACAAAATGGGTCATGATGGTGGGACATTGCAAAAAAACTGGCAATGCAGAGAATATTAATAATACGAGATAATGTGTTGTTTAAATCAATTTTAGTTTTTTTTCTTAGACCATCTTAAAACTTTTTATGCTATGCTAGCTAATATGTGCAACATGGTCTAAGAAAAAATGGATTTAAACAACACATTTTCAGGACCCTGTGATCAAAAGGTATAAGGGTTTTAGGAGTGGAGAGGGCAGAAATGAACCTTTCCCTAATAGATTTAAAACAATCTTGAGCTTTACCAGATTAAGTATAAGAACACATAGACTACACAATTACACACATATAAGTTTGCATGGTAATATAAAAGAAAGTACTATGATTTAATGTTAAAAATCACATTCTGTTTTCTAAAGAAAGAGTGTTTTATCATCGTGTTATTGGAATTTGTATCGAGTATCAAGTCTATTCCATAAGTTCTTTCCTACGTTTGAAATGTTGGTACCATGACAACACTAATTATAAACCTTATGTAGAATTACAGAATTACTTGAGCTTAATCCAAATCGAAGCTAATATAATACCCGATAATCCTAAAACATGTACCTTTCACCATGACTAAGCAAACGGTCATCTCCCTCAGGTAAAGAAACTCAAATACCATCAGTACATCCCTCCAGACCAGAAGGCAGACAAAGAGCGACCCCCGCAGATGGACTCCTCTTACGCCAAGCTGCTCCAACAACAGCAGCTCTTCCTCCAACTGCAGATCCTGAATCAGCAGCAGCAGCACTACAACTACCACACCATCCTGCCCGCCCCGCCCAAGTCGGTACCACCGCCACCACATTGGTGCCTATTCAACTGTGTCAAGGTGTCAGGGAATGGAATTGAACCCACACCCATTTCCTCCCCTTGTTAAACTGAATAGGCTGATTTATAAATGGGATATTTGTACAGGAAGCGTCTGTGGTCTGTTTTTGCTGGTATAGCAATTTGGCATTCGGGTGACTCATAAAAAGTGACATGTTGTGCTAATATAGTTTTGCTTGGATCACAATCTAAAGTGTGCCATTTACTGAAAGAAAGAGATCAGTTTTAACCTCAAAATTAAAATGGCGAAATTCAGCATATTTTTAGTTGTATTTTCATCATAGGGCGTTCCTAGATTTTAGTGTTAGTGGCCTCTGGTGGCCAAATTAAATCATCTCCCTAATTTGTATATCAAGTAAATAGATTGGGGTCATTTTAATTAAAATCTGTACTGTGTAGCTTTTCTGGTGATGGGCGTCATCACCTGCTTGTCAGAAGTTACTGCTCTGCCTGTAATGTTCCACATTATAGCATTAAACTTGCCTCCTGTTTCCATGGAGACAAATAAGTTACACCACCAGGCCAAGTTAAGGGTCAAGTCTTAAGAGGCAACCTTGCACAGTGAGAATGCATTTTATTCAAGGTAACTTTTAGAAATTAAAATAGTAATTGAATAAATGTAAGATAAGTTTAATGCCATGTTGTGGATAATTTCATGCAAAACACTAGCTTCTCCATGGAAACAAGCAGGTAATGACTATATTCATCTCATATTTTGTTTGAAGTTGCCAAAAATGACCTATGGGGGTCTATCTATTGGAGGATTTAGCTTACTATGAATTTTAGACAAACGTTTTCAAAAATCTGTTGCCCTTTAGGCCTCCGAATGATCAGCCTCCAACTACCAGCTCCGGCCCCTCCCCTTCTCGTACCCTCACCACGACGACCACTGTTGCCTCCTCCAATCAGAGTGCAGCCGTGCGACCATCTCAAACTACAACAACCGGAGCCAAACCTGGAGCTCTGCCTTTGAACTTGGATGAATTCAAGGTAAACAGTTATGCAGTTACCTCTACATAATGTCATATCTGTTTTCTATGTCTACCAGAATTTAAAACAAGGCAAAACTTTTTTTTTTTTGTCATATGCACTGCTTAACCTCAAACTGCAGTTTCCTGTTTTATATATACATCTATTTATAATGTAATTTCTCATCCTTTAGGTCGCCGAGTTGAAAGCGGAACTGAAACTGCGTGGTTTGACTGTGTCTGGCACCAAAAATGACCTCATCGAGAGGCTCCGCAACTACCAAGAGCAGAATGGGGCCACAGCGGTGAAAAACGCACTGACCGTTACCAGCCCCACCCCCTCGTCCTCCTCCTGCGTCACCAGTCCCACGTTAGAGCCACAACAGCAGCCCGGGGAGGTGGGCATCAAGATCAGCCTGCCTTCCATGGCCCAGGTCCAGCCTCACCAGATCATGAGGTTCGGCAGTACCAGCTCCAGCCCCCCAGTGTCACCCTCCCCCTCCGAGCGTTCGCTGGCCGGGATGAGCCCAGACGAGACAAGCTGTAATGGGGACATGTTTGGAGAGATGGTGAGAGGACCTTAAGAATTCTTACCCACAGTTGCCACATATTTTTTTCACCATTTGCTTTTTGCTTGGCCAGTTTACGTATGTATGACGTACAGGGGCAGGCGGACTTCTTTCTTTTATGAAGTTGTTTTAGCTCAGTATTGCAAAGATCTGTCTCTGTCCTGCATTTTAACATTTTTGAATGTACACAGACATAGTATCACTGCTTCAATTCATTTGCCTTAAGTTGTTAAAACAGTTGCTCTTTCAGTTTGATTTTGAATAATTGTATAGCCCAAGGATCTCAAAGCTAAATATAAATATCTTAATTTTTTTTAAAGAATTTATTTCTAATGCCATAAATGTTTGTGTATTCTTCAGGTGAGCTCCCCTCTGACCCAGCTCAGCCTGCACCCATCTCCCCAGCACCCCTCCACTGCTATTTCCTCTCTGCCCCAGTCCCTCTGCGCGGTCAAAGAAGAGACCCGGACCCCCTGTGGCCTCCCCAAGCCCGACACCACCGCCGCTGTCACCATGGAAACCTCCCCCATGGACAAAGACCAGATGCTGCAGGAGAAGGACAAGCAAATCGAGGAGCTGACCCGGATGCTGCGCCAGAAACAGCAGCTGGTGGAGACGCTTCGGTCCCAACTGGAGCAGGGCAAGACTGTGAAGACTGAGGACGCGGAGAGCAGGCCCGCGTGCGTACAGGTCAAACCCCCGACTCTCATCAAGGCCTCCGCTATCCAACCGCCCACACTGCCCAACGGTGTGGTGATCAAATTTAAACAAGAAGATTCCGAGGACAAGATGGAGGAGGATTCGCAAACCAAAAAATTGACTCAACCGATGCAGTGTTCGCAGGAGACGCTACTAAGGCTACAACAAATCCATCGACTGCAAGTTCAACAAGCAGAGCACCACAAGCAACAACCTACGCAAGTCCAGAAGGCAACGGAGGTGAAGGCAACACCTACCCCAAAAGCGCCGCAGCTTAAGAAGGACGCGCAGCTGCTGCTACGGCAACAGCAGCAAATCCAGCAGTTAATCATCCAGCAGACGCAACAGAAGCAGATGCAGGCTAATAAGCAGAGTCCAGTCAAGCAGGTCCAAGGTGCACTCCAAACCCAAAAGAACCAAGTCAAGCAAGTCCAAGTGCACATCCAGAATCAGCATGTCACAGCCAATCACAGCGCAGTCAACCAGAGCACAGCCAATCACAGGGCGGTGTCCAGCCAACACAAAAGGCAGCACAAGGACCAGCAGAGGCAGCAACAGCAGAAGCAGCCTGCGGCACCAGTCACTTCACAACAGGTGAAAGACAAAAAAAATAAAAAATGTTGGAATGAAAATGTAAATAATTAAAATTAGGTTGAAGGTTCAAACTAGGCCCTTTACCTGATTTTTGTCCATCTAGCAAAATTTGGCTGGTCCCAGTGCGGATATATTATATAAGCAGCTCTTGAGGTCAAAATTAGTCCGCTGTGTACAGTCTGCATATAATTATAAAGTGTTTTCTGTCTGCAAAAATCAGGAAATGTGCAGTTAGCATGCTAGTTGTAATGCTAGTAGCATTACCGTGACTGCAAACACCACACTGGTCTCTGAATGTTGTGGAAAGCACGTATTAATGATCGCAGAATAACTAGGATGCTCAGAATACATAAGGAAAGTAGAGTATAACATTGGACCTTAACATGAACTAGTTATATTTTTTCATGATTTTAAGACCGTAAAAATCAGGTAGGTCGCATTCACAACCATCTCGAATTTGATTTTATAATTTCAGATGGACGGTAGCCGTAAATTCTACATAATGGATGTTTTGGGGGGAAAAAATAAGTTATTTCTGTCAGGGATTGCCTCCACAAATTTGCCATATTAATTTTGTAACTGAAAGTACGTACTGTCTACCATGAGTAATTATCATGCTTGCACTGGCACATTCATATAGGCAATTAGAATGTCATGCCCAAGGACACACAGCATTTAGTACCAGCTTTGGGAAACTGCCAACCTGTGTCACTAAAAACAAAGCTATCTGAAGTATTTATGTGTTTCAGCTTCCTGTTATTCAGCATTTTAAGGCCTTTTTCCTCACTCGAACACATAACATTTTGGTTTATCATCACTATGGCAACTGTCCTAATGTTTCATCATTCTGAAACCCCATGTATAGTCCTTTGTAGATGTCACTTAATACAAACTTATGTTATCTTGTGTTCTCCATGTCCAGGTGACGTCAGTGGTCATAAACCAGCATAACGCCACCCAGATCCACACTCAGGCCATTTCTTTAGACCTCCTCAAAACCAACGGAGCACCTACGCTGATCACCGATAGTAACGGCAACCATTACCTGATCGCCCTCACCAGTAACCCGGGCGACGGCCAGAATGGGGTCTCCTTGTTGGCCAAAACCAACGGGCGAATCACACTCCAGGTACTATATGTATTCCCCAATGTTATTAGTAGTAATAATAGGGGTTTTTTTGTTTTGTTTTTTGCATTGACAGTGAATTTTGTATTTATATATTTCTGAGCAGAGATTGCAGTCCACTCCAACTAAGCTCCCCAGCAATAACCGTGAAAGCCAATCAAAAGAGCAGCCACCAGCGGAGCCAGTGAGCCAGCCAATGAAAAAGGTACAGCTGAGAACTAGTATAGAACTATATGAAATATTATACAGTTGAGTTGTGCACAATACAGCCTTTTAACATACATAAAGTACATACATAACAAAGGCAAGCAATGATCAACTGTTTAATATGGGTTAAAAGTCATATTTCTAAATTTTCTTTGACATAACACTTTTCCACCACAAGATGTCACTAACATAATAGGATAGCAGATACTGCTGCGTTCATAATGACGCAGTCAACAGATAAAGAGTTGGATAAAGGGCAGGTTTGAATTCTGCAGTTAAACTGTTAAATGCTCCTGATGTTTTATATGCAATTATTTGGCCTAACTGCACAAAACACCCTGTTAATGTACCAAGCTGTAAATGAATTCTCTCCATAGCATCAATAATTGCCATTAAAATATCTGAGATTAATACTGAAATGAACACAACTTTTGCATATGCCTATGACAGATCAGACTTACTAAAACACAGTTAAGATATTTGCAAAACATGCACACTCATTTTACCAGTTTGGCCAGTTTTTATGTTTAAAATTTGACTTCCTGATTGGAAAATGTGACATCACACCAAGAACTTCCATAACTGTTAGCTAGGAAAACACCTCTAATGTACACAAAAATTACTATCTGACAAATACAAATATAATAAATTATTTTGTTGAAATCATGTTTAAAGTATCTTTGTTTGTCATGTTTAAAGTATCTTTTAAAGTACTTTTCAACATATTTTTCAACATATTTTTCAACTTTTCTTCACAAATTGCTTTTTGATTGATGTAAAACTATAATTTATATTTACACTTGTTATCCCACCAAAATAAGTCAAAATTAGAGAATCATACAAAGGTTTCACACACACTTTAAGCCTGTTACTTGATAATAATTGCTTGATAATTGCTGGTGCAGAAACCGGGACTACACTTAGATGTGAATGGCGCCCCCCAGCCCAACCTCTCTGTCACTGCGCCTCCCACCATGCAACCCTTCTTCGATGACCTCTCCGACAGCGAGAGCCACAACAACATCATGTCTTCTCTCAAGGTACACACCCGAATCTCTCCACCAGCATCTCTCTTTCTCTTCTGTGCAATAAACTTTTTCTTCTTTTTTTTCCTCTTTTTCATCTCATCTGTCCATCACTGCACAGAGAGAGCCGGTGTGTCTGCCTTACGACCGGCACGCTCTGTTCACCCCTCCCTCCCCCAAACCCAACACCTCCCCCCGCACTCCGCACTCCAAAGTACGTCTGCGCGCCATCCTTTCTTTTCCTCTTTTTAGCACTTAAGCAATACTTTTCTTCTGCTTTCTTTGTCAATTTCTGTTTTAGAGAAAGTGAGTTTTAGTTCCTCCAAAAAAAGTAGGGTCTGGGTAGTGTCAATTTTGAGATCTAGAATAAATTTTCCTTAGTTTAATCTATTTAATTTTACTTATTTATTATTTGGTTTCTAATGAAGTAACATAAATCACTTAAAATTTAATAAGTTGGCATTTATTTATTGTATTTATGTTTTTGGGTTAGTCATCATTAAGGACTACCTTATGGTATCGTTTAGTCTCATTTTAGATCATGGTTAGCCCGAATATAGTGGATTAGTATCTGGTATTCAGAAAGCAACATTTGTCTTAGGTTTTACTTTGTGTGGAAAGAAAAGCCTTGAAATTTGATAAATCTAATGGTCAAACTAAAACCTATACAGAAGAACTAAGCAACATATGCCCATTGTCCAGTGCTTTAAACAACATGTATTTTTGTTTTCAGGAGAATGGTGTGAACAGCCAGCAGATGGACGACCTGTTTGACATCCTACTGAAAAGTGGAGGTAAGACACACTGTACCTCCCTGATTCTTAAAAATACGAGTTCATTTTAATCACTGTGCAGTGGTCCAAAGTTATTCTCTATTTTAACACATTCCTAACATCCTATTTATTATTCATGAGTTTTTATAAGCCCTTTTGACAAGAGGCCAGAGCAGAGTTTGCCTTCAGGGTAAAGGGTAACAACAAATAGCACGATAACAGCACACCGGCCTTACTTTCTGGTTCGCAAAGAATGAAAGTAGAAGTAGACATCACACAGCTTGACCCATAGAACTGCTTAAACAAGACGTCAACAAAATGCATTTGCCTTTATTACATGAAAACTAATATAGTCCCTGGTACATACTGCAAATCTGTCCTGTTCCTTATTTAATCTACTTTCTCTGTCTCCGCAGAAATTCCCGGCTTCAAGTCCAACCCGGACCCCTCCCTGGCCCCCCTGCACTCGGACCCGCCCTCCCCCACCTCTCCCCCCTCCCCCCTACACTTGTCGCCCCCCACCCCCACAGAGCCCATCATGTGCCCCCCGCGTCCCGACCGGGACCCTTGCAGCGGGACGGGGCGGCTGGAGGACTTCCTAGAGAGCACCACAGGTGCGCCTCTGATCGGGGTGGAGCCAGACGGAGGGCTGACGCTCATCGATGACCTCCACAGCCAAATGCTCAGCACCCCCAGCATCCTGGAGCACCCACCCTCCCCCATGGACACCTCTGACCTGGGCTTCTCCCCACACTCCACGGGCCTGGACTTCGGGGATGCAGCCTTGGACAGCATGGACTGGTTGGACATCTCCATGGTGGGCGGAGGGGGCGGGGTGAGTAGTAGCGGTGGCGTGGGGGAGCGGGAGGGGGGTACAGGAGCCCCCCTGGTGTCCCCCCACACGCCCCAGAGCGTCTTCTCTGCTGATTTCCTGGACAGTACGGACCTGCAGCTGCACTGGGAGTCCTGTTTGTAGCTACGCGACTGGGACACTGGTTCACATGTACAGGCTGTGTTTTACATGCACATACATATATGCTGTATCACTGTGGGAGGGGGGAGGGGCCATATGGAAACACGCACACACTGCCCCACGCCCACCTCAGCCCGCCTCATGCCCACCTCACTGTTACTGATGCGGGGCTGTCACAGGACACGGGAGCTTCCTAAGCTGGAGGTTTGAGTTTAAAGAAAAGCCAAAGCAGTCCCCTGTGTGATGGCCCCGTGGACACCGGGCAGCTGTGGGCCAAGAGCTGAATGTCCTACACCTGAGCTCACCACGTTTGTGTCAGTGCCTCCTGAATTTTGCACTTATGAATTTCATTGGTTTTAAGAGGGGGGAAGGGGGGGTCCCATGAGCACCAACTTGTGTTAAATTGAACAGCGGAGCCCTGTATAAAAGGCAGCTGGCCTCACCATGGCGACACAAGCCCTGCCCGCACTAGTCAAAGAAGCCAACCTTCACTGGTTGGCAGTTGCTGTTGAAGCATTTGTGACAACAGTTTAAATAGAGCCTCATTGAGGTGCATATTATTGGTAACATTATGGTAGACCACTATGTATTGCTGTATATGGGGTGTATATTAATTGTCCATATGAATATTTTACTCTGCTGGCTGCTTAGAGTCAAGTGGAGCCAGTTGGGACATAAGGTCAGGGCCGGGCCTCCAAGACACTTGGACCTTGTCTTTTTATAAAGAAAAAAAGTTGGGAAAAAAATTAATAAATATATGAAAAATCAAGAGATGTTTGAGTTCTTATGGAAAAGCTGCATCACAACATGCTGTAGCTGCTGTAGATGCATTACTTACAGGCAAACCTGACGTCATATACAAACTACATTTCTCTTTTGACATGAAAACCACCCACAGCAGTTTCACATATTAGCCACGAGAGGGCACAATTGTAAAGCAATTGACAATCTACACCTGCGGACGTTATGGCTGATGGTGCACATTATTATCGTAAACTAGAGTATACAAGTGTAATATAATGTATTTTATTTGTAGATAAAATGCTTGAATTGTCAACAATACAATTATCCACAATTATGCGGCATATTACAAGTGTGAAATGCATTAAACCATGTGTAGAGCCAGATTTCATCAACTCAAATAAATTGAGGATATTATGGAAAATGTCTGACTGGCCACACCCCCACACAATGATCTGTACAGTCACTCACATGTACCTCAGATCAGACCCGTCTACCACAGTGCTTCTATTACAGCTGCCATCTACTAATCAGAAGAACATTGGTTTGTAGTGTAAAAGTAGTGTGGTTCTGCTGACCCAATGTTGGATTTGTACAAGTGCCTCTCGTATAGAAACCTCATGGAGAAATATAGGCGCCACTGTCCAACTACATCATCCTGTGTTTCTGAAAGATGGACTAATCCAGTTCAAAATATAAGGGATTTCAGTCTTTCAACAAGAATACACAAAATATGCAGACAATACCCATTTAAAAAGTAAATGTAATGAAATATCTTCAGGTTTAAAAATACAAAATCATGTATTTAAACATCTTCTATTCTACAAAATGGATTCTTGTGAGGTGTGTTAAAATGTTATCTCATCAAAAAATACCTGGAGTTGTGTTTTGTTTCATTCACACGTTTGAGTAATGCTTTATTAAATGCATTAAAATGCTCTATTCCACCTTATGATGGCATGAAGGGGCAGTTTTCAAGTTAACAGCTACTTTCTACCTTTTATTCAATAGAGACTGAAAATTCCATGGCTGAAATTATACAAATGATTCTACTGAAGGTGTATGGGGTTTAAAAACACAGAGGTGCACTTCCTGTATTACAACATGACATCACAAGTTGGAATAGAGTGTGAAGAAAGCCTAAATATGCAGGATTTGTGTGTTAAACACAGTGTGTTAAACACAACTGCAGGTATGTTTGTGATGAGGAAACAACATAACATAGATCAGAAAATGTTGTAATGGGGCGTTTCTGCACAGTACCGACTGCAGAAGGCCATAAGAGCGGCCAAGAGGCAACACGGAGAGAAGACTGAGAGATTCTACTCTTCTGCTGACCCCAGGAGGATGTGGTAATGTCTGGACTACAGACTTCAGGACCAGCTCCAGCTCCACCACCATCAGAGCCTCAGACAACCTTCCAAATGACCTCAACGCTTTCTACACCCGCTTTGAGGCCACCACCAACTTCGCAGAGCACAGACACACCTCAACCCCCCCCCCCCCATGTGCTAATGAGCTGCCCGACATCTTCACCTCCATTTTCAACCTCTCTCTCAGCCAATGCACTGTCCCCACCTGCTAAAAAACCACCACCATCGTCCCCCTCCCCAAGAAGAACCCCCCCCATCCCATCCTGCCTGAATGACTACAGGCCAGTAGCACTCACTTCAATCATTATGAAGTGCTTCAAGAGAGTGGTACTGCCCCACATTCAGAGCAGCATACCGGACTCTATTCCACCTCCACCTCAGATGCCATCGCCGCCGCCGCCCTCCATGTCTCGCTCTCCCACCTGGAAAATAAAGACTCCTACGTCAGGATACTCTTTACTGACTACAGCTCTGCCTTCAACACTGTCATCCCCCGCAGACTCACCCACAAACTGTCATCACTTGGACTACACCCTGCCCTCTGTGACTGGCTCCTGGACTTCCTGACTGGCAGGCCCCAGTCTGTCAGGATTGGAAACAGAACTTCAGCCAGCATCACCACTAACATCGGTACCCCGCAGGGCTGCATCCTCAGCCCCATCCTCTACACCCTGTTCACACACGACTGCGTCGCATCCCACCCAGAGAACATCATCCTGAAGTTTACTGATGACACCGCTATGAGACGCAGCGGCCTACAGGAGGGAGGTGGACAGTCTGGTGACATGGTGTGGGGACAGTAACCTCACCCTCAACACAGACAAGACCAAGGAGATGATAGTGGACATGAGGAAGGAGAGGAGACCTCATCAGCCACTGTTTATCCGAGACCTTGAGGTGGAGAGGGTGAGCACCTTTAAATACCTGCGGGTCCACATCAGTGATGACCTCACCTGGACACTCAACACAACACAGGTGGTGAAGAAGGCTCAACAGCGGCTGTACTTCCTGAGGAGGCTGAGGAAATTTGGCATGTCGCCCAAAATCCTCAGCAACTTCTACAGCTGCATCGAGTCCATCCTGACCAGCTGCATCACTGTGTGGTACGGCAGCACTACTGTGAAGGACCGCAAATGCCTGCAGAGAGTGGTTAAGACGGCCACAAAGATCACCAGGACTCCTCAACCCTCCCTGCAGAGCATCTACCATCGCAGAGTCCGCAAGAGAGCTGCCTCCATCATCAAAGACCCCACCTACCCCCAACATGGACTATTCACACTCCTACCTTCAGGCCACAGGTACATGAGTGTGAAAAGCAGGACTACTAGACTCAAGAAACTCTTTCTTCCCAACTGCTATCAGACTCTTGAACTGCTGAGCAATAGCTCCCCCTCCTGGACATTGATGGACCTTTAATTTGCACATGAGTAATTTGCACTATTATTGACCGAGTGTTAAAATAATCCGTCAGATTACAGCTGCACATGTAACTGCTCGAATGTTTACATTTTTTGTTTGCACCATATTAACCATGTTTGCACACCGTTTTTTTACTGACAGTTGCACATAAAACTAATCTTGCACATTATCTGTAAATATGTACATAGCAGTCCTCCTGTGGACCCACCACCTGCGGGAGGATTCATGGGGGCTGGTGTATAGAGCACAGGTGTCAAACTGTTCCAGAAAGGGGCCGGTGTGGCTGCAGGTTTTCTTTCCGACCAAGCAGCAGCACACCAGACTTGACTCATTTAATCAACTGATCTCAGGCTTCAGACAGTTGAAGGCGTGGCCTTGGTTGGTTGGAAAAAAAACCTGCAGCCACACCGTCCCCTTTCTGTAACAGTTTGACACCCCTGATATAGAGTTAAAAAAAATGTCACTTTGTCTTTTTTCACAGTGCAGAGTTAGGGAGAGCCCTGCGATGTGGATCTTTACAGTGGGGTTGTGAAGGCTGATGTTTTCACAGAAGAGGGTCTGGTGTGGGGGAAGAAGAGCCAGCATGTACAAGGGGCGACAACAGCTCAGTTGGTAAAGCATTTGTTCACTGATCAAGATTGTTTATTTATCATATGCAGGATCAACACTCAACAATGCAATGAAATGCTTAGGATCTGAAGGACCTGTTGACTCACAAAGATAGTCAAGAAGTACTAATAGCATGTAATAAAAATACAAGGGGAAAAAAGTAAACAATATAAAAAATGTAATAAAATATAATAAAATACAAGGGTACAGGTAGGATTAAATAAGGTGTAAGTAGAGTATTTCACAGGTGGTAATATTGCTCAAATTAATTTCGTATTGCACATAATATAATATTGTATATGTATTACACGTGGATTTCGTATTGCACATAATATAATATAGTACAAGTACTGCGCGTGGGTTATGAAGCAGGTTATTGCACAGGTAACAGTAGCATTTAGGTGGCACGGTAGCTGAGTGGGTAGCGCTCTTGCTTCACTGCAAGAAGGTTTCGGGTTCGATCCCCGGGTCGCCCAGGCCTTTCCGTGTTCTGTGTGGAGTTTGCATGCATGCATGGTCTGGGTTCGATCCCCGGGTTGCCTGGGCCTTTCTGTGTGGAGTTTGCATGTTCTCCCCATGTCTGGGTGGGTTTCCGCACTCCAGTTTCCCCCATCAACCCAAAACATGCATCATAGGTAAAATCCTCCTTAGGTCCTGACCAAACCGAAGCAAGAAGATCATGGAGATGGTCCCTGGGCGCCCTAATGTGTGCTATATATATATATATATATAGGATGGGTTAAAATGGAGAGAACAATTTCTCCAGTGTGAGATCAATAAAGTCACTTCTTCTTCTTCTACAGTGAGGTAGTGACATACATGATACATTCATATAGAGCAGCAGCAGTAAACATATACATTACAAAAAGTAGTTTAGTGTGGTATTATTGAGAGATCAGTATTATTTAGAGTATTACCCAGAGTTCAGTAGTCTGACAGCTTGGGGGTTATAGCTGTCTTTGAGTCTTTTTGTGCGTGCTGGCAGGCTCCTGCATCGTCTACCAGAGGGTAGCAGACGGAGGAGTCCTTGTGCCGGATGAGTATGGTCCTTAGTGATGCTGCGTGCCTTACGCAGACCCCTGCTGTGGTAAATGTCTTGGATGGAGACTGCTGCCAGTGATGTCCTGTGCCGCTCGCACCACCCTCTGTAGTGCTTTGCGGCTCTGAGCAGTGCAGTTCCCATACCACACTGTGATGCAGCCCGTTAGCAGGCTCTCGATGGTGCACCTGTAGAAGTTTGTGAGGATGCTGGTGTTCATACCAAACTTCTTCAACATCCTTGGTCGGGCTTTCTTTACCACAGTGTCTGTATGTAGTGTCCAGGACAGATCCTCAGTGATGTGTACCCCAAGGAACTTAAAACTGCTGACCTGCTCCACCTCAGCGTTGTTGATGAAGATGGGGGAAGCTGGTCTACACACCGTCTCCTGAAGTCCACGATCATTTCCTTAGTTTTGCTGATGTTCAGAGAGAGGTTATTTTCCTGGCACCAGCTGGTCAGTGAAGTCACCTCGTCTCTGTAGATGCTCTCGTTGCTGTTAGTGATGAGGCCTAAGATGATGGTGTCGTTGGCAAACTTGAAGATGATGTTGGAGCTGTGCCTGGTGGTACAGTCATAGGTGAACAGGGAGTACAGGAGAGGGCTGAGAACACAGCCCTGGGGTGCACCAGTGCTGAGGACACGTGTGGAGGAGAAGTGGCTGCCGATTCTCACCCTGTGGCCTTGGGTCCCCCTTCTCATATAGAAAATCATTTCAACAAGCCATGACAAACATAATAGTAAAACCCAGATGCTTAGGCAAATAGTTTATAAGGGGCTGACATGTGTTTGTTAATATTGTATTTAAAAATGGACTTCAAAGCTGTTTTAAAAAAACATGTGGTTTATAGAGGGGTCAAAGGGATTTCCATACCACTTGTATCAAAGAGATGTTAAGCAGCACAGGCTTTCAACTTGAGTTGAAGGTCTGTACAGAGAAATTTGACGACCCCACAAATAAAAGGACAATTTACGTCTTCTGAAGGTTTTTTGAAGCTTTGATGAGTACTATTATCAATTCACATTATCACATTGGTATGGTCTCAACTGCTAGTAGCCTAATTCTCATTCAGTCTTGTGAATTGAAGGAAGTCCGAAAATGGTTGGGAAGTGTTGCTCAACAGTGTTGGACTAAGGGGGAAGACAAACTTCTTTGATCCACAAGGGAAATTATCTGGACACAGTAGCTCACACATCACAATATAATATAATGACAAAGAGCAACAATATAGATGGTAATAATAATTTCAAAATAAGTAGCAAAAATAACAAGAGACACCTGTCAGATAAGGCATGATTATATAAATGGATATGTACAAGTTAAAATAAAGTATAGAATATAGTAATACAAATTTATCTTAGCTATATGCAAGAGGTCGTAAAGCAGGAGCTACAGTGACCTGCTGCCAGTCTCTAAGGCGCTTAGGTTAAAATGCAAAATTTTCAAATGGAGAATATGGAATACAGACCTACTAACACTATTTATACTCAGGGCCCAGAATTTTGTACTATGCCCCTGGTACTGCAATACTATAATGTGCATACCATTCAAGAGGTGCACAGTACATCATACAGGCGATGGAGGCTGCAGATGGAGATATAAATAAAGGCGCAGAGCTGCAAACCCTAGAGGAGCGGCTGCTGTTGTTCTCATTGAGGAACATGGAATCTGGCGTAACATCAACCACTAATACTGTTGATCCCCTGCTGTTAAAGCCCCACTGTAACTTTTTAGATTAAAATAAATAAATAAAACAAAAGCTTGTCCTTACTGTGTGCGCTTGCATTTCCACAAACCTGACTCTTAACTCCTCTTCCTTGTTTCCATGGAATAATGCAAGTGACACGCCACCTTCAGAAAGTTCTTTAAAGATCCTATATCATGCTATTTTTGATCTAAATCACAAACATACCTGGAGTTGTGTTTTGTTTGATTCATACATGTTTAAAACACAAACCTGCATATTTAGGCTTTCTTCACACTCTGTTCCAACTTGTGATGTCATGCTGTAATACACGAAGTGCGCCTCTGTGTTTTTAAACTCCATATACCTTCACTAGAATCATTTGGATGATTTCAGCCTCGGATATGCCAATCTCTATTCAAGTAAAGGTAAAAGGTAGCTGTTAACTTGAAAACTACCACTATGTCACAAGGTCGAACAGAGCATTTTGAGCTTTGGAGATGTAGACAGACTAATAAAAAAAAGGATTACTCAACCATGTGTGAATGAACCAAAACACAACTCCAAGTATTTTTGAGAAGGTAACAGCATTATAAACATGGCTAAAAGCTCACAAGTCAATTTTGTGCACAGTATATGACTGTGGGAGACTGTGCTCTCCAAACGCAGCTCTCTGATTGGCTGATGTGACAGGAAGCACTGACACTTTGACCTTTAACAGCTACAGGTTAGAAATGTCGCTGGCTGGGAACAAATCAATGGCTCCACTTCAGCCATGGATTTTGTGTCTTAATGTGAAAGTTGTTCAAGTTAGCCACCATACACTAATAACATGTACACATTTAGCGTGCATGTTGTGTAGTGTATTTTTAGGCTACTTTGTGATCATATGTTCATCTGTTTGATTGCTTTCTCTAGTTTTGTTGAGAAGTATTGTACATCATGAAAAAATCATTATAATAACTGAACTATTTTGGCTTACAGTTTCTCAATAATCACACATACATGAGTCTACATGGGGAAAGTGTCTTGCCCATGGACTGTATCTAGACATTATAGGACCCATATTACACAATGTTCTGATCTATGTTATAAATTTGTTTCACCATCAGAAATTTACCTGGAGTTGTATTTTATTTCATGCATGATTAAAGGTCACATGGCATGAAATTTTCACTTTCTGAGGTTTTTGAACGTTAATGTGAGCCCCCCCCCCATGGTTAAAAGTTGCGAAATGTCTAAACTGAGCATTTGCGATCCTTTTCTGCGTTACAAAAAATCGGAGCTCAAACGGGCGATTTTGAACAAGGCACCTTATTGATGTCAGATCGAAAAAAGAAATGCAAATGCAGTTCCACCCCCGTCTGTCTGTACTCAGTGTCTCTGTAAATCACGCCCAGAGAGTTTGGACTGCGAATGCGCTAGGCAATGCGAAATGCGTTTTTTTATTTGCCTGGAGGCACGTCCGAGTGTTTCTTGGCTCGGAAGTCCTTTATCTGAGCCTCTGGACCTTTGAACAGCAGTGGTTTAATTTTATTTTCTGTGGAAATGTGTTTATTTTTCAATGGAACGCTTCAAATCTCTCCCCCCATGCAAAAACACAGAAATGGATCAGCGGAGAGCGGAGAGTTTGGCCACGCCCCCACCCTCTACTATTGGCCATCTCTTTTCTCCTCATTTGCATTCAAGCAACAACGCCCAT
Organism: Paratrypauchen microcephalus; assembly: GCA_036785185.1. NCBI lineage: Eukaryota > Metazoa > Chordata > Actinopteri > Gobiiformes > Gobiidae > Paratrypauchen > Paratrypauchen microcephalus. The sequence goes on from JAVJIX010000126.1 coordinate 630,977, forward strand.
TATGGCCTGTTCAGAGAGAAAAAAAATACTCTTTCTCATCTTATCTCTGTTTCTCATGCACTGAGTGTTGATTTTGAAGAAGGATTCATTTACAGTATTAGGGAACCATTAAGGAGCCATATAAAAGCATCAAGAAGTACCATGTCATGGGATCTTTAACACATGTCATGTGGTAATACAGTGTGTTTTAAAACTCTATTCACCTTCACTAGAATCGTTTGGATAATTTCAGCCCCAGAATTTCAATCTTTGATAAAACAAAATGTAAAAGGTAGATAGCCTATTAACTTGAAAACTACTGCTTCATGACATCACAGGCTGGAAGAGAGCATTTTGCATTTCGGAGACCAATAATCAAGGATTACTCATATGAACTCATATGAACGTATGAATGCAAATAAACCCAACTCCCAAGTATGTTTTTGATGAGGTAACAACATTATAACATGCCTTATATCACACAAGAGATTTTAAAATGTCTGTTGTAAACAGTTCTGTATAATCCTAGTGTTTTTATTTCGCTATTTTATCCTTTAATCAAGATTTAAAGTGTAATAACAGACCAATCGGGTGCCTTCTTTCACCGAGGTCGCCTTTGATTGACTTTCTTTGGTGCAACTGATATTCTGCAGTGACATCATGCTGGGGGTGTTCTACATGTATCTCTTGGCGGAATGTTCATCAGTTACTATGGTGACACAGTGTACACATTAGCAATCAATGTCAAAAATAAATTAAGACCTCTGAAACAAAAGGCTGAAAACTGAAAAAAATGTATTTAAAATTTTAAATTTTTGATCAATATGAGCGCTCATGGTCCTGTTTAGGAGTTTGATTTTCAACAAAAAGGTGACTAATGCTAGCTGTCTTTTGAGTAACAGATCTTCTAACAGAGCAGTGCTTCAAGTTAGCTTCACACCTCCAAGAATTGTTAATGAATGTCGATCTGCTGCAAAGTATCAATGTCTTCAAGACACATTTACTTTAATACACATAAGAGCAGATAATAAGAAGCCTTGGTGTGCGTGGAGATTGGGCGTCAGGTTTGGTTTGGATCTGATGCTGGAGCTCTTTAGACGGCTAATGAAAGCAAGCGGAGAGTGACAGGTATTCTCGAGGGCGACGAGTGCACGAGTCCGCCCTGCTCAGTAGTGTGGTGTGCAGAGATAATGGGACCAAATGAAGTGGCGGATTTGCATGGTCTTTGAGTGTGTAAAGGTCAGCGCTGACAGGGAGGTCCAGGGGGGCTCTGTATACACATGAGACTGGATACAAGTGTTACATCATCACTCACCATGTAAATAATACTCTTAATATGCTTTACTAGTGAGACTCTCCAACTAAAGTTACAAAGAAATATAACTCATGTTAAAGCGGACCTATCATGCTAAATTTTCAGCTTTTAACCATGTCATAGTTGTTTTTCTTTCTTATTTACTCTCTCAAAGTTGTATTTAGTGTGGTTCATGCATGTTTGAGTCATCTTTATTCTACTGTATTCAAGACCTCATTGCTCTGATCAACTTCCATTTTCAGCACCACCTGTATACAGTGAACCCTCGTTTATCGCGGGGGTTAGGTTCCAGAAATAGCCCGCAATAAGTGAAATCCGCGAAGTAGGACAATTTTATATTTTACAATTATTCTACATGTTTTAAGGCTGAAAACGCTTCACCAGACACATTATACACCTTTCTGAGACTGGTATTAACATTTTCTCACATTTTTCTCTTGTTTAAACACTCAAACTTTTGTAGATTTTCATTAAAATATATTAATAGTGGGGCGGGGGCACGTGACACGCGGGCACGTGCGCGCGGGCACGTGCGCGCGGACACGTGCGTTTGTTTTGGTACCACATATCCATGCCATGTGCGAAAGTCGAGTGGAAAGCGACCTGGATATCATTTTGGGCAAGACTCAAGCCAATGCTAACAGTGCCGAACCGCTAACAGACGCCTCAGCACCACAAGACCAGGTAAGACTAACCTGCGCTCACAAGAGTTGGTTGCATTTCACCCCGGCTCCAAAATCAGTCCGCTATCAATGCGTCGCCAATACTCCACAGCTCTCTAGGACGGGTTCGTCCTCTCGTCCTCTCACGGGGAAGAGCCACTGTCTCCACAGTGCGCGCGAGTGTCCTCTCCCCGCTGCGGCTCCCCCGGACGCCGCAGCGGGCCCGTCCATGTTGATTCTTGGAAGAGTCCATGTTGATTCTTGGCTCTTCCATGGTCCGGCTCGCACTCTCTTCCATGGCTCGTGCAAGTAAACAAAGGCCACACCCCCTGTCACCCAGGCGCTCTCGTGAAGGAAATCTGAGACTCTGTCCCTACCATCCCTGGTCTAGACCTGGTTTAGTCCTGGTTTAGACCTGGTTTAGACCTGGTTTAGTCCTGGTTTAGACCTGCTTTAGACCTGGTTTAGTCCTGGTCTAGTCTCTTAGCTAATCAGGGCGCAGGACAGAATGTTACACTGTAAAAAAAAAGTTACACTATAAAAAAAATTGAAAAAAAAAAAAAAAAAAATTGGAAAAAAAAATCCGCGAAACAGCGAGGCCGCGAAGAGTGAACCGCGATACAGCGAGGGTTCACTGTACACCCACTGCTCTGTACTTGCTTCATCCTCCAATTTTATTTACTTAATCTTTCTCAAAACAGCAGCATTACATAGCCATTTTTGCACAAATGAAGAAAATGTTCAGCTACCCAGAGGGGCCAATAACTACGGGACTCTGTATTGTGATCACCCACCTCAGTAATAACAATCTGTATGAACTATTCCAATCAGGCTTTCGACCCCTCCACAGCACAGAAACTGCACTAATAAAAATCACCAATGACCTCCTTATAGCAGCTGATACTGGTTTACTTTCCATCCTCGTCCTCCTTGATCTTACCGCAGCCTTTGACACTATCTCCCACAGCACCCTCCTCCATAGACTATCTTCAATCGGCATTACTGACACCCCCCTCACCTGGTTTACTTCATACCTCACCGACCGCACACAGTATATTAATCTCAAATCACACACATCCAACACTTTTCCTGTCTGCGCGGGGGTGCCCCAGGGCTCTGTCTTGGGGCCCCTCCTCTTTATCATCTACATACTCCCTCTTGGCCATATCTTCCGTAATTACAACATTCATTTTCATTGCTACGCGGATGACACCCAGCTCTACCTTTCCTCCAAACCCTCCTCATCACTCCCACCATTCTCCCTTACCCTCTGCCTACAAGAAATCAACTCTTGGTTCTCCTCCAACTTCCTAATGCGCAATAGTTCCAAAACAGAAGTCCTCCTAGTAGGCACTCCATCCACACTCTCCAAATCTAACAGCTTCTCCATTAACATTAACAACTCAACTGTCCATCCCTCTCCTCAGGTCAAGTGTCTGGGTGTCATCCTCGACAGCACACTTTCATTTCATTCACACATCAATAATGTCACACGGTCTGCATACTTCCACTTACGCAACATCTCTCGTCTCCGCCCCTCCCTCACTCCTCACACCACTGCCGTCCTAGTCCACAGCCTTGTCACCTCCCGCATCGATTACTGTAACTCTCTTCTTTTTGGTCTCCCCAACAAATCCCTTCAGAAACTGCAGCTCCTACAGAACTCTGCAGCCCGGATCATCACTCGGACCCCCACTATCCATCACATCACCCTCGTACTACAAGAACTCCACTGGCTCCCCATAAAACAGCGAATTCACTTCAAAATACTCATTACCACATTCAAAGCATTACACAACCTAGCCCCACATATCTGACCTCGTCCACATCACCACTCTATTCCGCACCCTCCACTCTTCCTCCTCTCTTCAGCTCTCTGTCCCCTCTGCCCGTCTCGTCACCATGGGGAGCAGAGCCTTCAGCCGCTCTGCTCCTCAGCTCTGGAACTCTCTCCCTCCTGACCTCAGGAATATAGACTCTCTCCCACTCTTTAAATCCAGACTCAAAACCCACCTGTTCAGACTGTCCTACCTCTCATAGCCAATCACTCCACTCTGATTTTGTTTTTATCTTGTTTTATATGTTTTATTGTATTGTTTGTTTGTGCTTTTTATTCATTTTAACCTTGTGCAGTGTCCTTGTGTCCTTGGGTGTTCTGAAAGGCGCTTTTAAATAAAATGCATTATTATTATTATTATGATCATCGGCTCCCATTGGGCACTGTGGTTTTCTATCACAGAAGTTTCTCTTATTAAGTCATTTTAGATCAATATTGTGATTTAAAATGTCCAAATTAAATGTCCCAATTATAACATAATGATCTTCTTCTGTTCTGGAAAACTTTGTGTGAGAAATAAAGTAGATAATTTATTTCTAACCTTTATTTCTCATTACAGTAGTGTGATTTGTCGGATTTTCAATAATGAAAAGCTTTACAAATTGTTTGAGTAACTGCTGGGAGACTCCAAATGCTGTCTGAATGACCTGTGCCACAGTGAAAAACGACAGATGTGTAATTATTAAAACTCATTTTACAACAGAGTGCATGTTCTTTTTGTGGTTCACGAAATGCCAAAACCCTTAAGCACTTCACTGTGAGAAGTTTGTTTAGTCGCTGTGTTCTCCAGTTTGAGGAGAAAGGATATTTTATCATATCAACAGCAACAAGTGCTCAGAAATACAAGATTACAACTAATGCATCTTTCTTTGATAAACATAAACTTAAAGGCGCTGTACCTGATGTCAAAGACTTGAAAAACAGTTCATTTTTAAGGGTTTGCAGTTGTTCCAAAGTTAGTCCTCACTTACCTTATGCATTCAGAGCATCCTAATTATTCACCATGAATTTATACACTAGACGCTAACGTACACTTGCTGGTCAAGGGCTGCGTATACAATATATCTGTACTGAGGTGAGACACATTTTGCTCAGATACATGGGGAAAAAATCAAATTGGACCTTTAAGCACTGCTGTGCTGGGACAAGCTTACAGTATTTCCTGAACTCGCCCATGGGTTCTGCTGCCCTCTCTGTCTTTGCTCTTTTAATTGGTAGAGTGAGATCTACCTTAGACACAGGAGCAGCATAATCTCTCTCTCACACACACACACACACACACGCACACACACACATTACAACTCAAAGCCAGACGCTGGCTCAGCTCCTCTGTCTCCCTCGTGTGTCTGATCCGCGGCTGGAAGCCTCCGGACGCTACATCTGCAGGGGAGAAACACACAAGTTAAATATCTTTTCAAAACTGGGGCTGTAAATTAGGCTCCGAGCAGCAGGACAGCATTTGAGTCAGAGCTTTCGGGATACCTGCGTTCATAACTATACTCAGTCACACGAGACAAGAATCTGTATGGGTTAAAGATCCTACATTACACAATATAGAATCTCGTGAGCTTTAAGCCATGTTAAAATGTTGTTACCTTACCAAAAACAGATCTGGAGTTGTGTTTTGTTTCAGTCACACATGTTTGAGTAACTCTTTATTATTAGTCTCAATATGCTCTGTTCCACCTTGTGATGTCATGTAGAGGTAGTTTTCATCAGCTACCTTTTACCTTAGTTTAATAGAGATTGGAAATTCCAGAGCTGAAATGATCTAAATGATTCCAGTGAAGGTGTATGGAATTTAAAAACACAGTGGAGCACTTCCTGTCTATCTACAATCATAATATAAAACTGTATAATATAAAATGTATCTATCTCCAGGGAAACACCCACCACCAGGCCGTTACAGGTCAGATCTATGCAGAAGTGACCCCACTGACACTGAATCCATGTTTTTTCAGCAATAACAACACCTGAAATGCAACACTGATCACTTTAAAGCATACTTTTACTTTTTAGAGCTTTTATGCATGACATCGTTATTTCCTCTCACCATTTCCTCACTCAAAGATTTATTTGGACTTTTTAGATAAATATTGTGATTTAAAATGTGCAAATTATAACATAATGATCCACGGGTGTCATAGATTCTATATAGCAGACACAAGCACAACAGGTCTTTATATCATACTGCGGAACATTCCAGGCAAAGAAATAACTCTCCAAGGAGGCAAGCAGGTGGCAGCTAACTACACCAAAAAAATTGATTTGACATTAAATTTTCTCAACACATACAATTTCAAGTTCACATAATTTAAACTTTGAACATATTACGCAACATGTCCGTATACAACATGTCCTGCAGTCTGACATCATAGATTAGCCCTGAGGAAGACTTTACACCACAGCTGTTCCCAAGGTCACCAATACACACACACACACACACACACACGCACACACACGCACGCACACACACACACACACACGTATAGAGCCCCACATATGAACCCCACAGTCACCAGGTCCCCTTTAACCTACACTGCCTGACAAAAGTATTAGGACGATGGCATAATTTGTGATGCTGGGGTACTGAGCCAACTTTTCAATGTATCAAGCATTATTTAAATGTGGTGTACTTAATACTATTTCATCACATTTATTCAATTATATTATCACACGTTCTCATATTTTCAGATCATTGTGCGCAAATCCATTTGTGGACGAATATTACTCATGTTTTCATAGCATCCTTTCATTATGAAAATGATAGTTTGAACACTCAATTAATAATATTTTAAAATCAACTCAATCAACTCATATCATAGAGTTCTCGAATCCCCACATATGCATGACTGAAAGGACAGACAGAATTTGTAAAGCTGTGATTAAGGCCAAAGGTGGTTATTTTGATGAAAAAGCTATTTAACTTGATATGGTTAAATTTTTGCAATAACACGCCTTTACACATGATGAGATCATTATTTATGAAAGTTCAGAAATACACAATCGTCCTAATACTTTTGTCAGGCAGTGTATACTACATTCAATTTTGAGGCAGGCTTTGCTTTGCATTGAGATATTCAAATATCCAACTATAGCAATATCATTGCTATAGTTGGATAGGGTACACATTATATACTTTTTAGAGTGTAGTTTTATAGATCGGTCCATACTGCTGTTTTGGTCCTTGCTCGTGATTGGTCGGTTGCTGAAGTGTCAGACAAACCCGAGTCAATAACAGACAGACGGTATTCTGGAGCATGGGGGACTTTGGCAATGGCACAGAACAGGAAGTGGCTTGTTCACCATGGTAACAAGCGTCTGTGGCCTTACAGGGGCAGATGTCATATACGCTCATATCCCAGTGGGAACCCATCCAACCACACAAGACCGAATCTGCGTCTCCCATATGCGCAAACATGTGTCACTCGGAGTATGGGATGAAATCAGTTATAGGCACTCTCAATAAAGTTTTTCTAACTAGAAAAAACAAATTTAAAAAGTAGTAGTTTTTTAAATTTAAAAATCCTGTTGACTGAAAAATAACATTTGCTTTCAACACTCAAAGACAGTGATTAAACTAGGCCAAGTTGCAGGTCAACCCAAACATGCGCCATAGGTAAAATCCTCCAGCTTAGGGCCTGACCAAGCCTAAATAACAAAACAAAATTATGGGGATGGTCCCCGTGTCAAATATAGAAACAACTTCTCCTGTGCGAGATAAATAAAGGTCAATCTACTAATCCTTAACCACTGTAAGGCGCTTTGTGCTACAATTTTGTATGAAAAGCGCTTTATAAATATTGTTTGTTTGATTGATTGATTGATTGATTGATTTATCTGTGGAGAGGCAACCCCGCTGATAGCTAGAATGCCTGTTTTCCTTTTTGAGCTATAAAACCACTTGTATATGAATAAATATAAGGTAGATCTGTTTAATATCATATTGCAAAACATTCAAAGCAGAGCAATGGCATATCCATAGAAACAAAAAGCTGACAAACCCCCAATCAAAAACTTACACAGAGCACCTTTAAACACTCACACTATCATAATTATCACACTATCATAATTATCACAGTTTTGTATTTAATTATTTTAATGCCTTTTTTATATTCAAATATTCTAGTTAAATTGATTATTCTAAGTCTATATGTATTGCCTATTCATCTTGATTTTTGATTGCATATTTATATATTCTCCTGCTTCTTGATCTATGCGTTGCAACACTAAAATTTCCCTTTTGTCGGATACTGCTACACATCAATAGACTGTATAAATGGACATAGCTAACCCGGTAGCCGCCGTGTTCCAAATAGGGTGCAATGAGCATGGGTGCGCTTTCAGTTCCATCGACTCCAATTCACTTTCCCCTCTCTGTGTAACTACTACTTAAAATGTTCATATTAACCCGCTCTACATGATCCTGGTGTTTTTATTTCATTATTTTCCCCATAAATCAAGATATGAACATTAATAACAGACAAATCAGGCCGCTTTTTTCCCTGAAGTCGCTTTCACTAGTGTTGGCAACAAGTTTGATTGACAGTATTGTTAATCGTCCACTTTCTGCTAAACTGAATTTCAAATATGGAACTTAGCTCCAAATTCACCTCTATAACTTCTTGCCTTGATGAGCTTCATTTGGCTGGAGCCAAACGCTATAGGTGACATCACGCTCCTTTAGTCCACTTCTTGCCACATTCTATAAACAAACAGACAAAACAACACGATGGATGAGTCCCATTAGGCCAATGATTCTCAATTATTTTCTGTGACGCCCCCCCTAGGAAGAAGAAAAAATTTCACACACCCCTCCCTGCGCGAGACTATTATAGTATTATTTGTCTAGAAAATTGTTATTAGTACACCTCTGCATAACGTTGTATCCTTTTATTAACATTAAAAACAAAAAAAGAAACTTCCAACAAAGACTGCTGTCTTTTTGCACTGAGGACTCAAATATTAATGTGTTTTTAATGCAGCTTTACGCACATTTGTTTACATTTTACAGAAACGAAACTTAAAATCACATGGCCCATTTGCATAAACTAAAGGCACTGAAAAAAAACGCTCTCTCCTTGTGCCGCTGATGCGTCAGCTTCTGTCGGACTAAAGGACACGACTCAGTGGAATGTACGTGTTTTTTCTGTGACAGAGGATGTTCTGCTGATGGTGAGTCTGTTCTCTGCGTATATTGCGTATTTAAGGTTGCCGACCCCTGCCCCAGAGCGACAATGAGAGCGCCACTGCCAACTACTGTTGTTGATGTGCAATTACACTTAGTTCTAGTACAGTACGGCAAAAAAGCATGTTTCTCAGGGTCACACGCGCCCCCCCGGCATCACACAGCGCCCCCCCCAGGGGGGCCCGCCCCACTATTTGAGAAGCACTGCATTAGGCCTAAGTGTATGAGTAATTATGTGGACTATATACAAGGACTATATTTGAATGACAGTTTTCAGACAGTAAGGTCAAAGGTCAGGTAATGCCCATTCCTACAATTTAGCTATTTCTGTGGTTTGCAATAGTACAAAATTGCACTGTAAATGCATTGTTTAGTTTATATCATCAGGGTTTGAACTGTATATTTATGTACTAAATAAAATGATTACCTTTAACCTTCAAATGCAACAAATTTGAAAATTACCAACTTAAAGGAATATGCCACCCCCAGGTCAAACTTGGGCATCTCCCCACAGTCCAGAGACTAAAATAAGTGGTGGAAAGCGTTTTCCTGGTCACCCAGCCATTGTCCGAGTCTGTCAGCACTGACCGCCGCGGTATATGCAGCTACTCCGCGTTAGACTGGAGTCTAACGTCGCCAGAGAAAGATTTCGGCCAAAAGGAATTAATTTGCTCGATGCGTTTCCCAATTACTTTCTGTGTAGTGTGCATTCATATCAAGTCCAAATAAATGTACAAATCAACACGGAGAGCTTGACTTGGTCATTTTGGGTGGGAACTATTTTTCAGTGCGGAAAAAGAAAGTCGAAGCACGCACCACGCTGCGCAACAGGGGAACTCCCTTCCCGGTGCGTAACAGGGATTCCCCTGGCAGCGTGCTGTGTGCTTCGGCTTTCTTTTTCCGCACTGAAAAATAGTTCCCACCCAAAATGACCAAGTCAAGCTCTCCGTGTTGATTTGTACATTTATTTGCACTCGATATGAATGCGCACTACACAGAAAGTAATTGGGAAAGGCATCGAGCAAATTATTTCCTTTTGGCCTAAATCTTTCTCTGGCGCTGTTAGACTCCAGTCTAACGTGGAGTAGCTGCAGATACCGCGGCGGTCAGTGCTGACAGACCTGGACAATGGCTGGGTGACCAGGAAAACGCTTTCCACCACTTATTTTAGTCTCTGGACTGTGGGGAGATGCCCAAGTTTGACCTGGGGGTGGCATATCCCTTTAAGCAGCTGTATCGATTTTTTGTCCATGTACCCGAGCAAATTGCGTTTTTTTCACCAGTACAGATATTGTAAAAGCAGTTCTTAGGGTCAAAATGAGACCACTGTGGGCTACAGTGGTACCTCACCTTACGAAATTAATTCGTTCCAGAAGTGGTTTTGTAACGTGAATTTTTCGTAAGTTGAGGGTTTTTTTTTTTTATAGTGTAACATTTTTTTTTATAGTGTAACGTTGTGTTCTGCGTCCTGATTGGCTAAGAGACTGTAGACCCAGGATTAAACGTGGAATAAACCTGGATTGGACCTGGACTAAACCAGGACTGGACCAGGTCTAGACCTGGACTAAACCGGGACTAGACCAGGTCTAAACCAGGATTATCCATGTTATTATTATTATAACATGGCAGTGCCGTTGGATGAGCGCGTTGCTCGTGTCTCCGCGCACATTGCGCTAGAGCTAAGAGGCCGAGAAAGACGATCTTTCAGCGGGAATAAGAGCGGGGCGGGGCGGGCTCTGGTTCTATCTGACCTCCAGAGCCGGGGCGCCGACACTGTGAGCTAAGAGGCCGAGAAAGGTGCTCTATCGGTGGGCAAGACCGCGGGGTCTCGCTCGGGGCGGGCTCTGGCTCTATCTGACTTCTAGGTCTAGACCAGAACTAAACCAGGTCTAGCCCAGAACTAAACCAGGTCTAAACCTGAACTGGACCTGGACTAAACCAGGACCGGACGCTCGCCCGCGCATGCTCGGCCCGCACGTGCTCGGCCCACGCGTGCTCGGCCCCGAGGGGGAGGCACAGCCCGGGCGCTGCGGCTCCATCCTGCGCCCGCAGCCCCGGTGTACTCGCGGCCTTGCGCCGTGTCGACTTCGCTTTTTGATCCTTCGATGTCGGCTCTTCCTATCATTGTGAAGCAGAATTCACCAAGCGTTGGATTGTTCACTCACTAATAGAGAACGTGAGCTGGGTTTAGACCGTCATGAGACAGGTTAGTTTTACCCTACTGATGATGTGTTGTTGTGATAGTAATCCTGTGTCCCTCCGCTCCCCTCGCGCGTTCGACGCTATATTGAGCTGTGTCTACCCCCACGCTTCACTATCAACACATTCCGTTGAAAATCTATGAAAGTTCGAGTGTTCAAACAAGACAGAAATGCGAGAAAAGCCCAACTCCAGTCTGAGAAAAGCGTAGAATGTGTGTGGTGAGGCATTTACAGCCCTAAAACATGTAGAACAATTGCAAAATACAAAGTTGTCCTACCTCGCGGACCTCTCCCACCGCGGGCCACCTCTGGAACCTAACCCCGTGTGTGTTGATAAAGTGTATTTTCGTTACAGGGCGTGCATCTGAGCGCGCATTAATTTAATTTTTGAGATTTCGCGTTTCGTAACTTGAATTTTCTTTCGTATCTAGAGACCAAAATTTAACGTGAAGGCGTTTCGTAACTTGGATTTTTCGTATGTAGGGTCTTTCGTAAGGTGATGTACCACTGTATCTGCATTTAATTATGACGCGTTTTATCCTCCAAAAACCAGGATGTGTACAGTTAGCATGCTAGTTGTTATCTTACCATTATGGAAACCTTCTCTCTGGCCTTGGAGGGTTGTGAAAAGCGCTGCATGAACTAGTTCTGTTTTTTAACAGTAAAAATCAGTTATAGCAAATTAATTTTTTAGATTTGAGCAACTATCACAAAACGTAGAATGGAATAAAAGTTTTTTTTTCATTTATTCTCTAATGCAAATTGAAAACATGTTGCTGTCACTCGCTTTCATGTGAAAATGCTCAAATCTATACCATTCTATATATAACTCCACATGTTGACATAGAATTTTCCCAGTATTGGATAAGCCTAAACATATTAAAATAGTCAATTAGAGGCCATCCCTATGTTATTAAACACATAACATTACATTACTGCACACATTAGACCTGATCATTATGTGGTTGCATGAGAGCGCCCTCCATAGGCCCCCGGGTCGATAGCTGTATATTAGCGATCAATGCGCTTCCTGTTTGAAGTGAGCAGTTGGTTTGTTTGTCCTACAGGAGTTAATCCCATCACCTTTTGACCCCTGACCCCGGTCTCAGATCAAAAGGGCAATGTAATTAAGTTGGAGTTTTGCAACAGATTACGCCACACAAATATTTAGTTTGGCAAAAAAAAAAATTCATTCATCTTTTCTCAATTATTCAAGGTTCGTTCGATGTCATTTCAGTTGAAGCTTATAAAGTTCACTGCTGGATTAGATTAGTCCCATCTTCTTTCAACTTTTCTTTTTTGTATTATTCTAGAAAAATGTCTCCAAATGTATTGCAAGAATTCAGTATAAACAGAAGTAAACAAAAATATCATTTTTCCTATTATAGCTATAGTTGTGTATAAATGTGACAGCTGTGTAAATAGGTGTGTACTAGTATGTAGCCTCACAACGGAAAAATTAAATTAACTTGAGACATAATTACTAATTCATATATTACCAAACCTTAACCTAAACCCTAATCTAAATTAACCTATATATTAATGGTGGTTGAGTAGTTAGTTCCACTCCTGGGCTGCCCTGGCTTTTCTATGTGGAGTTTATGTTTCTCCCTGGGTGGATTTTCTCTGGGCATTCTTGTTTCCATCAATCCAAAACAACAGGTAAGATTCTCCCACCAAGGCAGTCTTAGCAGGCCTAACTTAAGATCATGGAGATGAGTCAAATGCAGAGAACAAATTTCTCTATGGGGACAATAAAGCCTTTCAAGTTGAATTAAACGCTGAATGTTTTTTCTGTTTTTTTGTTTTTTTCCCTTTTTCACTACTAACTTTATATGATGTTAGCATTAATATCTACAATTCCTATTATTTTTCTATGCAAACTAGCTAAATTTGCAACTTCCTGGTCAGAAACTTCTAAATCTAAGTGTGTGCTGCCTTCTGTGGCTTCTACAATTTCAAGTACTACGTGACATCACATAGGACTGCCATGATTAAAGGTGTTTCTGATTACAAATACCTGGCTGCTGGGGCTTAGTCTGAAGAGTGGATACCTATTTGAGGAATCACAGTTTTTTCATACCTCCAGACTCCGCCCCTCCTCCCCTCTTACCCTTTTTTACTCCTCCAAGTACTGCTCAGTTCAGGATTATGTGTTTAGTTGACGGGTATACATTATGCAGGCTTGAATATTGGTCCCAACAAAGCAAAAAGGTCTATATATTTCAGTCCTTACGATGTGATGACAACCCTCACACACACAAACACACGCTATCCCGTACCGCTGTGTATACTCAGAGACAGCAGTGATCTTTCACGCAGTACCAGCTCTCTGAAGTGTGGCCGACCTCTGCCCTTTCCTTACCCATGCATACGCTCTTCTCCTGGGCGCTGGAAGGGTGAGGTGATGGTACAACCAGGAGTAAAATGTCAGAGCTCTTTCGCCGCACCCTCAGACACGGACCAGTCTTTGAACTACTCACAGAGGCTGCATTCATGGGAGCTGGTCATTTCTAATGCCATCAGAAACTATTTTATGCCATATACCCAACATACTTGTTATAGTGCCAATTAACTCAATATAAACTTTTAAATTTAATTATTTAAAATAGAGCTGCTAACTTGAGCAGTACCTGGAGGACTAAAAAAATTGTGGGTGGTGGAGGGTGAAGGTATAAGGAGCAGTATAATTGGTCTAACAGGTATCCACCCTTCAAACTCCGCCTATGCAGCCATGCGTTTGCGATCAGAAAAACCTGGCTGTAATCAGGGGAGTCCTACGCGATGTCACATAGTACTTGAAATTGCAGTGGAGGTAGCTCACGGATTTTTTTTCATATCTATTTTTTACATAAAGCTGCAAATCTAGTTTGCTTGCTCAAAAATTGCAACAAAAAAAATACTAGAAACAATTGTATTAAAACATCACATGCACAGTTTAGTTGCATAAAAGGTGGAGTCAGCGTTTAGTTTCACTTTAAAACCTTGCCTCTCACCTGATCACATCTGAAACCACTCATATGCTTTCTCTCTCAACCCTTTAGCTTGCCCTTTGAGCTAGCGTACAATCCAAACCTCCTCTACATTTCCACCTCAGCAGGAGAACGTTAAGTCCCCTCAGCCTCTCCATGGATCTCTTCCAGTAATGGGATTTTTGCCACTTTTATGTGATCCAAATCTTTTGAATCTGTCCATGTTGAAGAGCCATTCGAAAGACTGGCTTATATTTATTTAAATGACAGAAGCCAGAGCATCTAATCCCAGAGAGAAATTACTAAAATTTCATTAAAATGGTTCAAACCGAGAATGGAAGAGTGAAATAATGCAGCGTGCATACATACAAAATAGAAAGAAAAATAAAAGATTTGGTTCTTTTTTTAAAATTAGATCATGTCCAAGTGGATTGCAAGGGTGCTTAAAGGTGTAATATAATATGTAACTTTCCTGGAAAAGTATCTGCCACCTGCTTGTTTCCATGGAGATGTCATAGCTTTGCCTAGAATATTCCACATTGAATGGCATTGAATGTATCTATCTTCATTGATGTCAATACATAATTCTTACTGTAAGTGGGCTCACCTCTCCAGTAATCTGACCTGTGACCTGGCCTAATAGAGGGTCACTTGCTTGTCTCAATGGTGAATGTTTCAATGTAATGGTGAAACATTACAGAATAAGCAATGTCCATGGAGACAAACAGACGACTGACCAGAAAAGTTATGTGTTCATCAGTTTTGTAAGTCAGAAGTAGCCAACTAGCCCAGGCAGTGACTTTCTTTACAGTTGCTATGAAGGCTCGTGAACATCTTCAGAGTATAGTTTGAGCTATCTTCAAACTCACATTCTTTTTCCCAATTTCAATTTCCCTGCCTCATCCGCTCCTACTTTTTTGTCATTGGTTCCGTTCCAAAGTGCCACCTCATCCCAAACTCTACCTCCTCCGTGGTCTTCATCCAACCCCTCCATCTCTCCATCCTTCTCTCTTCCTCTCTCCATCTT
Organism: Paratrypauchen microcephalus; assembly: GCA_036785185.1. Lineage (NCBI taxonomy): Eukaryota > Metazoa > Chordata > Actinopteri > Gobiiformes > Gobiidae > Paratrypauchen > Paratrypauchen microcephalus. Next base: position 646,158 of record JAVJIX010000126.1, read on the forward strand.
GGCCTCCTCCCCATTGGCCTACATTCACTCTGGTCTTTTCAGTCTCTGTGTGCACGCAAAACACAAGAGGCTGGAAATGGCAGGGGGAGCGAGGAAGTGTGGAGTTTGCTCCGGAATGACAGCACGGTATAAAGGGGGGGATTTGGGAGCGGGCGATTAGCAGAAAGCAAAACAAAAAGCTCCTTGTCAATCTGGCTTATAATTCCGATTTGTGTGCGTGCGGCTGACTGTGTGCTGAGTGGGGGTAATGGGGTAGTTTGTTGGAAGTGTTGTTGGGCACTTGTAGAAGAAACTCAAAGCAGAAGTGCTCACTGTTGCTGTAATGGCTGTCTATAGCCCCAGTCACACATAGTTCAATTGCCGGGTTAAGTCAATGAAATGTGACCACACAGAGTTGCCAGGAAAGCAAGTGCAAAACCAGCTAACCAAGCTTGTAACCAAGGAAACCAAGATCTTAACCAAGCTGCTGGTAATTTTTTAGTCATTTACATTGGAAATTATCAGTAATCAGTTGTGGCTTTGTTCACACATGACTCTGTTCTGGAAAAATGCAGGAAATTTCCTGGGTCAGGCTGCACGTGTGAAAGGGGTTTATGTAGGTATGTGCTTTTCAGTGATATTGGAATGAAAATACTATTATCCATAAAAATGCATGTAATTTATGAAAGCAATAAGGTTATGGAAAAATATAGTCAGATTGTTGGGAAAAACTCTCTTTATGGCAAGGCTTGAGTACTACCCACAATGCAAAAAAGTGAAACCACTATTCCAGTGTACTCAGCCCAGTCAGCAGAGGGTAACTTTTTATGTCAAAATTATATATACCAGTATGTGAAAGGTGTATTATGTAACTTTTTCGTGGGAGGTCACCACTTGCTTGTCTCCATGTAGAATATTGTTGCTTACCTCTCTACATATCTGACTTGTAACTAAGCCTCCACAGCAAGATAGTTTGGATTTGAACTAGTTACCGTTAAGTCAAATTCCATCCATCCATTTTCTTCCGCTTATCCGGGGCCGGGTTGCGGGGGCAACAGTCTAAGCAGGGACGCCCAGACCTCCTTCACCCCGGACACTTCCTCCAGCTCCTCCGGGGGGACCCCAAGGCGTTCCCAGGCCAGCCGGGAGACATAGTCTTGCCAGCGCGTCGTGGGTCTTCCCCGGGGCCTCCTCCCGGTGGGACATGCCCGGAACACCTCCCGAGGGAGGTGTCGGGGAGGCATCCGAAACAGATGCCCGAGCCACCTCAGCTGGCTCCTCTCGACGTGGAGAAGCAGCGGCTCTACTCCGAGCCCCTCCCGCGTGACTGAGCTCCTCAGTCATTTCGGCCGCTTGTATCCGCGATCTCGTCCTTTCGGTCATTACCCAGAGCTCATGACCATAGGTGAGGGTAGGAACGTAGATTGACCGGTAAATTGAGAGCTTTGCCTTTCGGCTCAGCTCCCTCTTCACCACAACGGTGCGACCGCATCACTGCCGACGCTGCACCGATCCGCCTGTCAATCTCACGCTCCATCCTCCCCTCACTCGTGAACAAGACCCCGAGATACTTGAACTCCTCCACTTGAGGCAAGGACTCCCCACCCACCCAGAGAGGGCAAATCAAATTGCCAACGCTTATTCACTACACCACCAATTTACCTACAGCTAAACTAACTGTGTACACCCGCTCTCCTTTGCATAGTCCCTCCATGTAATACTTTTACACCCTCACGGCTGCCATCTTGAATCCTCTGCGCCACACTTGTATACAGCTCAGGTTGGGAGTTAAACAAAGATGGAGTAAAGCCTTAGTTGGACCGTGCCTGCTGACTCCTCATCTCCCTGATCCAAACAGGAGCTCTTCACGCACATGGCACAGAAAACCACACCGAGATGTGAGAGAAGGATGAGAGAAAGAAGAGGGGATGAGTGCAGAAGAGAGGAGCTGCATATTGGTGCCTGAAAAACAGAGTGTACCTTAGTACTGTAAATGTGGCAGTATGGTCTGAGGTCTAAAAATGTCTGTTGGTGTTTTCAGTCAGTCTTTTATCATTTCTGGACAATACCAAAGAATGAGCCAGGCTTGTCTACAGATGAGGAATGAGTAAATATTAATTTGTAAAAATGTAACATAAAAGTTTGAAAAATGCCCAGTTTCCTCTTGTAATGTCACTACACTCAAAACCGAAACAAATAAAATGTTAGCCCTATTAAAATATATTAAGTCACCCTTTTCCATTTAATTATTTTATGTTGATCCAAAGCAAATAGTTTGGATTGTCTGCTTGTCTCCATGGGGATTTTTATTGTGATGCCTAGAATGTTCCACATTATGAAAATGAACTTAATTATCTCCACGGAGACACCACCAAGCCAAGTTACTGGCCAGATCTATGGAGAGGCAACGTAGCTCACAGTAAAAAAATAGGTGTTTTTCAAGCTGTTTTTTAACAGTAAAACATCTAAAATTTAATGAATGTAGATAAATATGTTTAATATCATACAGTGGAACATTACAGGCAAAGCAATCACATCTTCATGGAGACAAGCATGTGGAAAAGTTACATAGTGCACCTTTAGCAATTTATGTGGAATATCATTTTAAATGGGGTCGGCATTTAATTTTGTAATTGTAAAAAGACTGTGATCAAACATTGGATAAAAACTTATGATATATAATGTTATTGAAGCTACTGAAGCAATTTGAAGCTTTTTAGAAATCCCTAGTCGATATATTCCGCTCCTGTCTCTCAAACTCCCAGTCTGTTTGAATCAGTCCTCCAAGCTCTTGTCCTCCGGGGATGTTCAGAGATGCAGCTGGATACCCCCTCTCCTCTCTCTCTCTCCCCCTCCCCCTCTCCCCTCCTCTCTTCCCCCTCTCTCCTGGTTACTCTCTCCACAACTCTCTCTCCCTGAGCCACCGAGGTAAACACATGCATGCTCATCTCATTCGCATCCGAACTGTTGACTTTGTCCGTCGCCTTTCCACTTTCCCTGAACACAGAAGGGACAGAAGCATCAAACCAAACAGGAGCTGCGCCTTGTGGTGTGGTGGGGGAGTTACTCTTTGAGGTGATGTGATTTTGGACAAGATCATGGAGAAGACTTGAGCACATGAGAGGGAAAGTGTAGGGAGAAAAGGATGATGCTGGCTAAAGTTTGGGCAGGTTTTTATTAAAGGGATTTGCAAACCCTGTCAAATCTGGAGAAGTGAGTGGAGGACTGTGACTGCTGCCAACGGGAAAAGTGTAAGTATTTTAAATGTACTTTCTGATAAGGCAGAGTTAGTTTGGCATATATGGGGGAAGTGCAGCTTTAACAAAAATTTAGCTTATTTAATGTGTTTTATGTGGTATTATTTGGGTGTTAATTTTGCTAAAAATGATACTGTTAAGGTTCAAAAGTACTGTGATTAGCCTGTGGAGCCAGTTGACCTGTTTCAAATGTCCCTGGCCTCTTTTCACCATCGATTCCATAAGAACGTGAGATCAATGAGCGCATCATGTGTTTAACCCTTTGGCTTAAAATCAATGACTTCTAACTCCACAGAGTGTGTCCACCTCAGATCTGTGGCTCTGAGCGCAGGAGAGACTTTCAAATTTGTTGAAAAGTATAACTTAGATTTAATTTAACATTACAGAGTGTAAGATCAATTTTAGACTAGACAAACTTGGATAAAATAAATTGATATCAAAGGGTTGTGCCTTTGTGTGTTGATCATTGAATCATCCAAAGAAGCTACTTTTCACAAATAAGAAGTCTCACTGTGTAACAGCAGACTTACACACAGACACTTGTTGACCCGTCCTTCTTGTTTGTAGGCTGCAGTACTGGGAGTGAGAGTCTCACCGCAGCATGGTGTCCTCCACACCTGCCCCCTGTGGCCTGCTCCTGTCCCTCTTGCTCCTCCTCATGACCCCTCCGTCCCTCCCTCAGAACCCTTCAGTCACTGCGGAGGGCGAGGCCTTCATCGACCCCACTAGGCTGGTCAACCAGACCAGTGCAAAGTATACAGAGACTACTCAGAACACTCCTCCTGAGACAGGCCTGTCTACACCCACCAGCGGAGGGGACCCTGACGACGAGGACGGACCCCCAGTGGGCGGGACCCGCTGTCAGGGTTACTATGACGTCATGGGTCAGTGGGACCCTCCATTCAACTGTAACGCAGGGGTCTTCCTATACTGCTGCGGCACTTGCTTCTACCGCTTCTGCTGCCAGTTTAGACAGCAGCGGCTGGACCAGACCATCTGCAACAACTATGACACGCCTATCTGGGCCAACACGGGCAAACCTGTGGCCACCATCACCGAAGGCCAAGGCGACCAGGACCGCGACCGCACTCACCTCATCGTCTACATCATCTGTGGTGTGGTGGCCATCATGGTGCTGGTGGGCATCTTCACCAAGCTGGGCCTGGAGAAGAGCCGAGGAGGGAGCGGAGCAGCAGCAGTAGCCGCTCAGGCAGATCTCAACTCCAGGTGAGCTGCATGAGCTGTGTGTGGGGCAGGAGAGGGTTGCAGCAGGATGTCCACCAGATCCACACTTATCTGATTTAGATTCACCACTAAACTGGGTTTGTCAGCATTACTGAATGCTCAGACAATCATCACTCCCAAAATGAAATACAATAAAGACACAATAAACAGACCCATCCTGTGGCAACCCTGAGCACAGAATCCAAATCCAAACCTACTGGTAGTACATGTATACTCAACATCTATAGGTACATGGCCCTGGCATGTGTTTAGTCCAAAGTTTCAAACCTAATATCAACATGTCGGAAGTAGTGACCTATTACACCTGTAGACACCTGCTAATACATTCTAACTAGCATGCTAGCATGTGTAGCTTTGTGGATGTCCACGTGTTTACATTTCTCCATAATTACTTCACCTGCTCGACCATATTCACCTCCACAAACTGGTTCTGTTGGCTTTCCCACCATCTTGTGTTGCACAGTTCCTGTCACACTGAATTCTGCATGCTATCAGAGGTGCTTGCATTGCCATGAATTGGCTTGTATGTCCTGCATACAAGTGATTCATGTATTATTTTTGCTTTTGTGCATTTTTACTGTTGCTAATATGACATTTTCTGTGTTCTCATTTCTCTGTTTCTGTCCTCCATGTTTTGTTTTTCATTGACATTTGCTTCTGTATTTGACCCTGTATGTGCCATTGCTTTGCTTGTTAGCATGATTTATATATGAAATAAAAACTGCATTTGGAATACAAGATTGCTGCAGTATTTCTTTTGCATTATAATGTTCTATGTGAATTTGTTGTGCTAATATAGAGAAAGTTGGTAGTACTTTTGGGGACATTCGCCTTTTTCCCCTGAACTTTCAAAACCTAATTGTCTTCTTTAAAACTTTTCCTATCCTTACATTCTTTAATGTTTTTAAATCTTATTCCACTTCATCATTATAAAGTATGACTTGGTGACCGCCTCTTTGTGCCCCTGTTTGTCTCATCCATAATGGCCACCCTCTGTTGCACCACCCCACTGCTACTTCTGCATCTCAATTTGAGCATTTGAAATCGCCCTGGTCCTAATCTACTCCCTTAGACTCTCTCTTTCACACACACACACACACACACACACACACACACACACACACACACACACACACACCCACACACACACACACACATACACACACACACACACACACACACACACACACACACACACACACACACACACACACACACACACACACAAAGCGTGTATGGTGGATTAATATTCCTTGTGGGCCGCACCTCTCTGAAATAGAAAGAGCATAAACACCATGGTGACAGATGAGCTCTCCTCCTCCTCCAGATTAGACAAATTTCACGAAAGATTACAGCTTCACCACGGCACATTGCTTTGCCTGTGCGCTCCTGCTCTTATTAGCCCGCTGACACAAATCCCCCAGTCCAAAACGCTGTTTAAAACTCAGCCCCGTGCGTGAAACTAGATATGGAAAACATCACTTCCAGTTGGAATTTTCTCCTCATCACACTAGAAATTGGCCAATTCATTCATCATTCATTTTTCTGTTTTTCCTGCCTCACCAACTAAAGATCTTAGACCATAGACTGTGTAGGCCTACATAATTGGAACTAGCTAACCTGCTAGCTGCCGTGTTCCAAATTGGAAGTGAGCGTGGGGGCATTTATGGTTCCACTGATTCTGGTTCCAATTGACTCATTTTAGTCTTACAATGCCCGCATTAACCCACTCTACTTGAACCTGGTGTGCGAATATCAATGTTATTCTTAATATGGAAACCATCTCCAAATTCACCCCATAATTGCAAGCCTCGGCGAGCTTCATTTGACTGGAGCTGAATGCCATGGATGCCATCACACTCCCTTAGTCCCTTCTTTACTGATTACACCTGTTGCTCTGCACTGGCCTAGGCAAGGCACAGCTTTTTTTTTTTAGAATAATTTGACATTTTTATGATTTTTAAAATAACAAACAGCATTAGTAATAGCTTTCCCAGATGTTTTTCCAGATACTTTACAGTTTTGTGCATGTTTTGTTGTTGTGATAACTTACTATATGCACAGCTGCCTTGCGGCAGACTAATGGAAGAAAGGCTGCCAATCTAGACCATCTGCCCGTCTGACCACCACCACACACACACACACACACACACACACACACACATCGCATGCACAGTAGGAGCATTGATAAGGAGGTATGTGAACAAACTCAGACTCTGCTCAAACTTAACATAACTCAAACTTAACTCAGCTCTACCCAAATGTATGAAAAAAAAAGAAAAAACATCAACAGTTTATGACAATCTCCTCTTGATAAAGCCTCTTCTCGCCACACTGCTGACTCTCGGCGGTGGACTTTTCAAGAGCGGCCTGGAAGCCTGATTAACTCTTAGAAAAACCCCAGCAGTTTCTCTGAATCAGCTCTCAAAGTCCCAATCCACATGATCCACAGATTCACCCACACCTTCTAATGCCACCTCCAGCAGCGCCATGCTAGGTTATGTGTGCTAGCATGGCACGCTAATCCAATGCTAACAAATGCTATGGAGTGGCGCCTGGGGTCACACGTGTCACATTCGATAAAAAGGCCTCCAAACGCTAAGCCATCCCTGACCTTCTTGTTTCCAGGTCACCCCCATGCACACACACCACTGCAAATAATTAGGCCTATATACACTTAGCATTAACAACATCAATGCTAACAATGGCATTACAGGGTGGCAGGTTGGGGATGAGCTGGGGACAGTCCTCTTCCCTATACTGTATAATTATAGGTTACTTGTTTTATTATATTCTGCATAGTAGTGGATTTTGTAAAAAAAAATGGGTTGTGTGTATTCAAATATGAATTCAATTTTCCTAATGAGCTAGTAAGTACAGGCATATTCAACTTGTGGCCTGGGGGCAAAATCAGGCCTCTGCACGATTTAATCTGGCTCTTAGCATTTTTTCTTTCTTCTTCTTTTAATCCTAGTTGAATTCTGGTTTAGACCTGTTTTAGTACTAGTCCAGTCAGTACTGGTTTTGCATAGCAATAACCAAAATCAAATATAGCAGTTGTTGTTATATCATCACTATTGAAATCAAGATATTTTGTGGGAATCCAAATTGTGTTAAAAGACGTGACATGTTGTGCATATATCCGGCCCAAAGGAAAATCTGGTGAATTAGATTTAACAACTAGATGTCAAATGTGAAACCTGGGGCCTTTCCCAAACCAGTCATCCTCCCTCTCCCTAACCCCTCACACTACTCCCTGTACGCAGGGAGTAGTGTGAGGGGTAGTGTGCACTCTGCTTTCAGACGCACTTCACTTGCTCCAACTCGCTCCACCTTCTGTGTAGTTTAAGTATTTGTGTTGACTAAATATTTTGACAGTGTAAAATATTAAGTCTCCTGAATATTATATTCTGTTTTACACCAGAGTCTTTATGCAGTTGGCCTACTGTAAAACTCTCTCTGCATATGATCCAAACCAGTGATCCCACAACTGTCAATATATTAATAGTTTTATAATCATTTTATAAAGACAAGTGTTCATAGTACAGATTAAGATCTGCCTTATCTCACTAGTGAGTAATATATATATATATATATATATATATATATATATATATATATATATATATATATATATATATATATATATATATATATATATATATATATATATACATTTGATCATTTTTGCTGTTTAGATTTCTACATAAACTTAAACAAACATGGAACTGAACTTGTTTGGTGTGTGGAGCACATGGGGCTGCTCTCCGGTGGGAGCACACCTGTTTAGGGACCACCCGTACCTCCCTCACGGTCAAGGACCTTATCAAGGACCTCCCTCGATGCTTGATCATTTTGGATGGCACTTCCCTTCACAGGAATGCACAAAACTGTTGTGTTAGGGCGAAGAAAAGTTTGTTTGTTATTTTATTACATTACACATTATAGGTCAATTAACATTACATCAACATTACAACATACATTGATCTATACATGTGAGTGATTACATGGCACCCCTGGCACTGCTTTAGCGCCTATAGAGTGACAGAATATTATGTAACAAAGGTCACTGACACAGCCCTGACTGGGGGCACTCACAGTATACTCAATACAACACACTAACTAGTATGTATAGACTAAACCTGTATGCAACTAAGAGGCCTTCAACATTACATTTCAAACCAAACTTATCTATTATAACAAACTGACCTTTGTTTCTCGAGATTATTGAATATTCCATGACATGGCATTAAATTTATCTAGCATTTATTTCATTATTGTTCAAAAATACTACTGCTCTGACTGTGAGGGGGCTCACCCCTCCTCAGATCTGACCTGTAACTAGGCATAGTGGTGCCATTTGCTTGATTTCATGAAGATAAGTTTAATGCCACGCTGTGCAAGGTGCCAGAAAAGTTATGCAATGCACCTGCATTGTAAAATGTTAGTACAAAATGTAAGTGCAGTGTAATGCACATTTTAACCAATAATGCAATAACATATTTTTTTTTTTTTTTTTTTTAATTGCTGCAAGTTGCAGCCTTGAGTTCTATTGTGTAAATTTTGCAATTAGACAAGCATCGGTCCATGTTTACAGTATGGTTGCTAGGTAACAGTTATAGAGTTACCTATTATTTCAATGTAGGCCTGTGACACATCTGCTGCCTATGTCAAACCAGGAAGTAAAATGATAAACTTTACCAAAATGGGAGAACCAGGTAGGATTATTATCCTATCTGGTGCACATTTAGGTAATACTGAAGTAAAAATATTTCACGTTATACTCAAAATCGCTGCAAATCTAAAATAGTTGTATTTTCTGACCTTTACACTGTTTGAGTGCAGCGATGCATTTAACTTCCAAGTGAGCAACACGTGTGGCTAGTGAGACGGCACGTGGATTTGGATGTTGACACTACAGGTTGCTGCATTCCTGTGGTGTGTTGTGATGTCCCCAGGAGTGAACTGTCCCATACATCTCCTCACACCTTACTCTGCACTTTGAGCACGAGGACACTTTTCCAGTCTGAGCATCATTGTGCACCCGCCCTGCCATTTACATGAGGCAGTGTCACCCCTTGTGTTCTGCTCACATCACAGGGGCTGCCCCTGAAGCCTCCACTCCTCTCATTTAGTGAGTTTTAGGAGAGCTCAAATGTGGGTCAGTGACTCAAGAGCTTCTGTTGAGCTAATTTTAAAAAGTCAAAACAAAACCAGGGCCACCCCAGGGCAAGAATTTTGAGAATGTAACAATTAAATCTCATGAAGTGTTGCGTATAAATAACTACAAATAATTTAAAATATAAATATTTATCTCTATTTCCATGACATGTAGTATTTTTTAATAAAATGTATTACACATAGGAATCAGCCTCTCTGTGAGGTGGCACCTGGGGTGACCAATAAGATTATCAGGGTGGCCTGTGCCCCCCTGGCCACTTCCTTGAAATGCCCCTGGTGTAGCAACAAAAAGAACTGTACTCATCATTTAGTCCTGCTTCACTCTCACCCACATGTTACACCATATTTTCCAGTCAATTTTAAAAATACAGTATATATTTTAATTACAAGCAGCAGCAGAACCATCAGTCTCTTCAGTCTTTCTATCTCACCCTTTTCACATCCAGCAGTGTTTCTATATTTCTGGGGAGATAGTTCCCCTACTATATACATTTAAGTGCTTATTCACAAGGACCAGTTAATTTTGCATAACCTATTCATTACCATCAATAAAGCAACATTATCTGGAGTTAGCACCTGTATGATTCCATGGAAATAGAAAGTTAAAACTACTAGTATACTACTATTATTAGAAACTTCTCCATGGAGATGGATACATTTTATGCTATAGTAAAGTAAAATAAAGTAATTATGCATGTTTTCATGTTTTTCAGTGTAATAAAAACAACAAATATGAAAAATCTAAAACAAAAACCCACAAAACATGTTTGTAGCTTCAAGTCTTTCCTAGTTAGAACAGTAGTTTTTGAGTTTTTTCAGACTAGAAGAAGAAGAAGAAGTGACTTTATTAATCTCACAAATTCTTCTCTGCATTTAACCCATCCTATATATATATATATATATATATATATATATATATATATATATATATATATATATATATTAGGGCTGGGAATATTAACGCGTTAATCGCGATTAATCGCGATTAGAGTTATGATCGCGAACAATTTTTTTAATCGCGATCAGAGTTTGCCAGCATTTTCCGCAATTCTACCATCCATATGCAGCTCATTCTCTGCACTTTTTTGAAATAAAAAAAATGGTGAGAAATACTTTGCATTGTGAGTTTAACTTTAGATTCGAACGGTATTACTGCAAGATATCAATTTTAAACATGCAAAATAAATCACGATTAATCGCGATTAACTATGAAATTTCTGAGATTAGTTGCGATCAAGAAAATTTATCGTTTGACAGCCCTAATATATATATATATATTAGGAGCAGTGGGCAGCACACTACTGCGCCAGGGGACCATCTCCATGATCTTCTTGCTTTGGTTTGGTCAGGACCTAAGCTGGAGGTACCTATGGTGCATGTTTTGGGTTGGTGGGGGAAACAGGAGTGCCCGGAGGAAACCCACCCAGACACGAGGAGAACATGCAAACTCCACACAGAAAGGCCCAGGCAACCCGGGGATCGAACCCAGACCATGCATGCAAACTCCACACAGAACACACACAGAAAGGCCTGGGTGACCCGGGGATCGAACCCGGAACCTGTGAAGCATGAGTGCTAGCCACTCAGCCACCGTGCCGCCTATACATAACAAACTTCCACCCTGTCCACTCGGGCTCTCCCTTACATTGACCTGTGACCTGTGACAGGAATTTTGAGGGGCAGTTGCTCTGACCTGAAGAAAGGGCAATCCAACCCCCCCACGCGCGGGGGAAAAAAAATCACAGGCTATATGAAGCGTCTGGAGGAGGCTTGTGGCTGCTCCTCATCTTAAATGTAATGTAATTATGAAAAATTGCCAGTAGTAAGCTAAAATATGAGTCTGATTAATTAATCAATTAGCCTACACACGACTTTATCACAATGCAACATTTCTGTCTCACCTGCTGGTTGGCTTTTTCTTAGCCACCCCTGCAGTGATGTGCTCCCCTTTGCTGCCTCCCTGAGGGTTTTCTCTCTCTCCTGCAACCGCCTCTTTTCTGTGGGCATCACTTAACATAACACACATTACCCAAAATAATGATAAGATTTAGTCATTTAACCATTTTGAATGACCAAATTCATGTGATGCATTACTTCCATCATTCATTCTGCTGCTAAAACTAAATGTTAGAAACTGCAGACATGTAGCTTAGTCATTTGTTATACATCTCAATCTCACCTTTTAAGACAACCACGGCAATCTCTTTCCACATGCAGGCTCGGGTCAAGTGCCAGTCACGTGTATTAGCAGTGGGCACTGATCCCACGGCCCCGGGAAGCGGCGAAGAGGCGAAGTCCAGGCGAAGTCCAGGCGGGAGGTGCTATGAAGCACGCAGTCGGGGCAGCGTGCCACCTTCGCCTCAAGCCTTTCCTGGCCAACTCAGAGTCAGTCGCGGCACACTGCCGCGGAGGAAGTGTGCTCGACGGGGGCCGGCGACACCCAGGGAGAGGTCCTGCGAGGAAATCCTCCCACAACGGGTGGCCGTCCCTTGCCCACCGAATCCCCTGGGTGGACCGTGTGGACCCCACCCGTTTACCTCTAAACAATTTCACGTCCTCTTGAACTCTCTCTTCAAAGTTCTTTTCAACTTTCCCTTACGGTACTTGTCGACTCTCGGTCTCGTGTCGGTATTTAGTCTTAGACGGAGTTTACCATCCGCTTTGGGCTGCATTCCCAAAGAACCCGACTCCGAGAAGGACCCCAGCGTGACGGGGGCCGTTACCGGCCTCACATCGTCCACGGGCTGAGCCTCTATCAGAAGGACTCAGGCCCCCGATTGACACCGAGCAAGCGGACTTCCGTACGCCACATTTCCCGCGCCCGCCCGTCAGACGGGGATTCGGCGCTGGGCTCTTCCCTCTTCGCTACTGAGGGAATCCTAGTTAACCATTGGCTGGCACCTGACCCGAGCCTGCATGTGGAAAGAGATTGCCGTGGTTGTCTTAAAAGGTGAGATTGAGATGTATAACAAATGACTAAGCTACATGTCTGCAGTTTCTAACATTTAGTTTTAGCAGCAGAATGAATGATGGAAGTAATGCATCACATGAATTTGGTCATTCAAAATGGCAGCACGGTGGCTGAGTGAGTAGCACTCATGCTTCACAGCAAGAAGGTTCCGGGGAACCTCCCCGGGTCAGCTGTGAACCTCCCCGGGTCAGCTGTGTGACCCGGGGATCGAATCCCCGGGTCACACAGCCTTTCTGTGTGTGTTCTGTGTGGAGTTTGCATGCATGGTCTGGGTTCGATCCCTGGGTCACCCGAGCCTTTCTGTGTGGAGTTTGCTTGTTCTCCCTGTGTCTGGGTGGTTTTCCTCCGGGCACTCCGGTTATCCCCACCAACCCAAAACATGCACCATACCTCCAGCTTAGGTCCTGACCAAACCGAAGCAAGAAGATCATGGAGATGGTCCCCGGGCGCAGTAATGTGCTGCCCACTGCTCCTAATAACAGGATGGGTTAAATGCAGAACTGGAATTTCCCCACTGTGGGACTAATAAAGCCATAGCTTTCTTTCTTTCTGGTTAGTTTCTTTTCTTCCACTTAGTAATATGCTTAAATTCAGTGGGTAGTCTCGTCTGATCTGAGGTCGTAGTCGGATGGAGCGGGGGGGGCATGGGGGACGTGGGGTCCCCGGATGGGCTCACGGAGCTCCGGTGACCGCCGCTCACAAAGTGGTCCAGCTCGCGAGTGAATGAGGCTGGTTTTATTTTAGGAAAAATGTTTTGAGTGGTGATTTTTTGTTTTCATTTTCAAATCTAGGCCTAGGCCTACATGAAATTCTGTATCGATTGAACAATTTATTCTTATTCTTATTCTTTTTTTTTGTTTTTTTTTCCGACTCAGAAGGGCAACGTCAGTCCAGGAGGGCACAGGGGCAGTTGCTCGGGCAACCTGAGCAACCCCCTGTGCACGTCCCTGCCTGTGACGTTCCATGTGACACTTTCTCTTTCTCCAAAACAAAAATAGTGGATTTGAGTGTAAAACTTTGTGACTCAGCCCCGCAACAGTCAAAAGTTGAGTTCACAAGAGCATCCGCCTCACAGTGAGCCGGCCCCTCGCTCCATTTCATCCGCTTCCAAACTTCCAATGGACCATCTGCTAGGCGCTCCCAACCAACATGAGACCAGCTAAAAACAACCAGCCACTCCACGATGCAGCAACTGGCACATATAAATATAGGAACCAAATGCGCGCAATTATTTTTCACTCCACATTAGTATCCTTCCTCAAGAAAAGGTCAGGAAGGCATAACAGATCTACATCTGCTGTAAATGTGGCTTACAATTTATCATAACTTCACTTTAATTAGCCTTAATGAAGTAAGATTTCATACATTTACGTTTATTACAGTATAGGTGCATTGTGTAACATTTTTGATGGAGAGTCTGCCAAATGCTTTTCTCCCTGGAGATGTTATTGCTTTGTCTGGAATGTTCCACAGTATGGTATTAAACATTTCTATTTTCACCTAGACTAAACCAGACCATGTTACAGGTCAGATCTGATCTGATCAGCCAAAATACCAGATTTTGAGCTATAAATCCACCTGTAATTGAATAAATAGTTTGATGTCATATTGTGGAACATTCCAAGCAGAGCAATGAAATATTGAGAATGAGAAAGGGCTTAGTAACTTCCTAATTAATGGCCTAACCCTACCTTGAATTAAGCTCGAATCATTTTAGGATCAGGATCTGCCACTTGAATTGTCCTACCATATGCCATTAAAGTTATCTATCATCATGGAAACAAGGCAGCGCAAGTTTTATTTTTATTTTGTGGTGCACCTTATTTTTTATTATTTTTATTTTGTTTAATGAATGTTTAATGCCAGAAATAAGCCTTCCTTGCGTGTAAACTGTCCCTTTTTGGATTGAATTTTTGTTATAACTTGCTACTTCTTTTGAAACTTTAATGCTCTTTAAAGATGCATTGTGGAACCTTTCTGGGGGTCTGCTTGTTTCTATGGATATGTCAATGCTCGGCTTAGAATGCTCCACAGTATGACATTAAATAGATCTACTTTACATGTATTAAATTTGATAGTTTTATAGCTCAAAAATACAGGCATGTTGACTGTGAGTGGGGTTGCCTCTCCATAATGCACCTTTAAGCCAACTGAAATCCAGTATCATACAATGTCTTGTCATCAAAAGGTCAAAATTACAATATTATATAATGAAACCCCACTACTGAATCAAATAAGATCCATCCACTGTACATAGAAGCACATACAAAGGTTCAGAGTGGAGCTAGCGCATGACATGACATATACCCACACAGATTCACTTATCACTGGCTGGGAGGTGCCGAGTGTCGCTGGTACTCGCTGCTCTGACTCTGCCCCACTCATCTGTACTTTTACACACTCAATACTGCGCTCTTGTGCGTCACTACTACATGACGCCAACTACCGATAACTACACTGGCCTGAATATAACTGTAGCCTAGTCTGGCATTTCATATTGATGTTGTGTATCCATAAATTAGTTGTAGTGTGGTTAGTGAGTAGGGCTGATTGCTAACGTGCTGTGATTTGTATGAGTGAAAAGATGAGTGTTCCATGTTGGCTGGACAAATTGTGAACAAATCTTAATTTTAAAGGTTCAATATTACAAAATGAACTTTAAGCCATGTTAGAATGTTCAAAACCCTTCATTATTAGCCTGTCTATATCTCCAAAGCTCAAAATGCTCTGTTCCACCTTGTCATGTAGTAGTAGTTTACAAATTAACAGCTACACTACCTTTTACCTTTAGTTCAGTAGAATGGTAAGGGCTGAAATTATCCAAATGATTCTAGTGAAGGTGTATGGACTTTAAAACACAGTGGAGCACATCCTGTATTACCTGTATTATTATATAGATGGAACAGAGTGTTTTCTGTGTGAGAGTAGAACTCAGCCCAAATATGCCAGGTTTGTGTGTTAAATATGTGTGAATGAAACAAAAACAACTAATTTGAGTTCTCAGGTGGACACCTTAATTACTTCACTACCATCTCACTTCAGTCAGTCTGGCACAGCACCACATGACCTCCTCCTCCTCCTCCTCCCATCCCTGACAGAAAACTCAGCCACTCCACATATCTCAACACATAGCCTTGAGACAGGCACACTTTTTGTTGCAGATGAAAAGTCCAAATCACCAAGTTGTTTGCGGGATGAGCCAGAAGAAGAGTGGATAGAGGCCTGGAGGCAGACTGCAAAATAGAGACAAAACCAGGAGGAAGAGATACTGTATAGCTGGAGTTGTTATGTTTTTGTTGGCTATCGTTTGAAATTTTTATATTTTGAGTGTAATTTTTCATGTAGGATTTTTTTGTGAAGTTTGCACACTTCAAAACATGCACAATAGGTTAAAGATCCCATGACATGGTACTTCTTGATGCTTTTATATGGCTCCTTAATGGTTCCCTAATACTGTAAATGAATCCTTCTTCAAAATCAACACTCAGTGCATGAGAAACAGAGATAAGATGAGAGAGCAATTTTTTTCTCTCTGAACACTCCATAATGGGCGTTGTTGCTTGAATGCAAATGAGGAGAAAAGAGCTGGCCTATAGTAGAGCGTGGGGGCGTGGCCAAACTCTCCGCTCTGGCTCTGAGCGCTCAGCTGATCCATTTCCGTGTTTTGGCATGGGGGGAGAGATTTGAAGAGTTCCATTGAAAAATAAACACATTTCCACAGAAAATAAAATTAAACCACTGCTGTTCAAAGGTCCAGAGGCTCAGATAAAGGACTTCCAAGCCTAGAAACACTCGGACGTGCCTCCAGGCAAATAAAAAAAATGCATTTCGCATTGCCTAGCGCATTCGCAGTCCAAACTCTTTGGGCGTGATTTACAGAGACGCTGAGTACAGACAGATGGGGGTGGAACTGCATTTGCATTTCTTTTTTCGATCTGACGTCAATCAGGTGCCTTGTTCAAAATCGCCCGTTTGAGCTCCGATTTTTGTAACGCAGAAAAGGATCGCAAATGCTCAGTTTAGACATTTCGCAACTTTTAACCAGGGGGGGCTAAACAGGGTAGGGGAGCTCACATTAACGTTCAAAAACCTCAGAAAGTGAAAATTTCATGCCATGGAACCTTTAAATCCTCCAGCCTAGCCTAGGTAATCCTGACCAAGCCTAGCAACAAGATCATGGAAATGGGTCCCAGATCCAGTATCAGCTCACTGCTCCTGACATAATTTCTACATTAAAGGAGAATTAACATTTTTCACAATCTGAGCCTTATTTCAGTAATAAAACAAGTTGTTTTACTCACCCATAGCACTTTGGTGTCATATGGAGCACTTCCGGAGATGTTTATATCCGTAACGCAAGTTCTCAGGGCATATAATATATGCCCCGAGCAGTCTCCAAATAACACAAACTTTAGCACTTTTCCAAATCATAGAAGCTCAATGTCTTAGTCTACACTTTCGTTTGAGTCAAAAGTGGCCTGTAATCTGAGATTTATCCATAATTTACAGCTTTGCATTTCATGTTTGCGTCCCGGGAGCTGAGAGCGAAATAAGCTGTGACTCCGCACATGCGAACTGGCCTCCTCATCTACTCAAAACTATGGATAAATCTCAGATTACAGGCCACTTTTGACTCAAACGAAAGTGTAGACTAAGACATTGAGCTTCTATGATTTGAAAAGTGCTAAAGTTTGAGTTATTTGGAGACCGCAAACATATGCCCCGAGAACTCACATTACGGATATCGCTAATTTAAAACATCTCCGGAAGTGCTCCATATGACACCAAAGTGCTATGGGTGAGTAAAACAACTTGTTTTATAACCGAAATAAGGCTCAGATTGTAAAAAACGTTAATTCTCCTTTAAGTCTACATTAACTTTAAAACCAGGTGCCCATTATGTAGCTTCCTTATAATTAGATCAATAACATAAATAATTTGATATTTATTTATTTGATTTTACTTTTACTTTTTTACTTTACTTTTTACTTTTATTTACTTATTTTATATTGTATTTTATACTTTATTACTTACTTTCTATTTAATTCTGATTTGTACATATACATTTATTATTATTTTAAATTTTTACAATTATGTCTCATCTGACACTGGTCTATTGCCCTTTCGTTGCTATTCCATCTATTTTTGTTACCCTTTGTTTTATATTATATTTGATGAGTGAGCTACTGTACCAAAAATAATTTCCCTTGTGGATCAATAAAGTTTGTCTAAGTCTAAATCTAAATAAGTTAAGATACTGGTTCATGGTATCATGCTATTTTTGATCTATGTTATAATGTTGTTTCCTCATCCGTATTTTGTTTCTTTCACACATGTTTATCACACAAACCCTGCATATTAGGCTGAGTTCTTCTCTCAAACAGAACACACTGTTCCACCTTGTGATGTCATCTGGTAATACAGTACCCTTTAAACCTTCACTAGAATAATTTGGATAATTTGAGCCCTGGAATTAACCATCTCTACTGAACAAAAGGTAAACTATTAACAGAAACCAAACAGAAACAGAGCATTTTGGGCTTTGATTATGTAGATTGACTAATAATAAAGTGTTACTCAAACGTGTGTGAATAAAACAAAACACAACTCCAGGTATGTTTTTGATCCGTAAACCAATGTCCCTAAGAAGCATGGAAACCCAACACATTGCTAAAAGACTTCAGTTTCATAAACCTAAAACAGTACGCTAAGCAGGATGACTTGTTTATGACTGTAGAATAGCCCATTAAAGATGCAATGTTTTTTTATCACTACAGCAGTCACAGCCACCACAGTCCCTGCAGGAGCCTCTTGTTAGGATCACTGACATCTCCCAGCAGGAGAATTAGCGCCCCCTGGCTGTTACTGTGGGGTTCTTAATGTGTGTGCAAGTATGTGGGCTTCGTTAGCACAACACAAGCACCGATGTGTGAATTATTGATCAAGGCTGTAAATCCATCATCACTGTAAATCCAGCTAATGCACCAAGACGGGAATGTATTTATTCAAAGTGATGAGAGACAGAGGGAGGTGACACCAAGTACGGGTTTACTCAGAGCAGTGTCGATAGCAATAATGTACAAGAACAAATACAAGATGTTGAAGTACTTTATTGGCTAGTCCTAGTTTATTGGAAGCATGAAAATATTAGCGCTGAGGTGCCTTCTGTATAAATGAGAAAGGAAATGAAAAACTTCAGAGTGCAAGTATGCTATGTTTGGATTGATCATAGGAAGTTGTCAGAAAAAACTACACAAAAGTAATTTTTAAAAAGTAACTTTTTTAAATTTAGGCCCCACCATCTGCTTGTTTCAATGTCTATGCTTTGCCTGGAATGTTCCCCAGTATGACATTAAATGTATCTATCTCCATGGAGACAAGCAGATGATAACATCAGGCCAAGTTACAGGTCAGATCAGTGAAAAACTGCTAGATAGGTACTTTAATGCCATACTGCGGAACATTACAAGAAATGTAGTGGTATTGTGGTGTATAATCCACCAGAAACGTTGGATTGTGTACCTTTCAGCTAAAAACACACAATATTAAATTATCTACATACAAATTTGTCCAAACAATTAAACAGACAACATTATGACTGGAATACTTTTTACCTGTTTTCCATCTTTCTTTTAATTATTAGGAAGAAAGAGGCTGAGTAACTAGTCAGAGTGATGGTGTATAACTTTGCCAGTGCTGTGTACCATTTGTTACTGACCAGATTTTGTATTTGAATTTTTGTTGTAGCTATTCTGTATAGTCAGTAGGTTGTTGTGTTCCCTACACACCTGCCCTGCTGGAACATCTGAATTAATAACTACAAAGAGAGTGTGTTTAGAATTCCCCTGAGATCAGACAGAGATGTGCTGTACACATGTCCTCACATCTGCTAGTGTTCCATGGACCCACTGTCCAGCTGCTGACATCTGAGGGCTCATGTTTGATAATACTCGGGTTAATGGAGACCATTTTTTTTCCCATTCAATATAACAAATATAATATTTTATAACTGGTGTTTTGTATGGCACTTGTTCACATTTATGGTAAAATAATGGCAGTAAATGTAATGTTTTTTAATCATCAAAGATCAGCTTGGGTCTTGTTAATTGAAAGGTCCACAGCCCGTTCTCTATCAGTAAAAGTATGTGACTTGAAGGAAAGATCACACTTTATTTATTTATTTATTTGTGGTAAATGGTAAATTAAAGGTACATTGTGTAACTTTTTGGTTGACTCTGTCACCTGCTTGTTTCTATGGATATGTCATTGCTCTACCTGGAATGTTCCACATTAAACAGCTCTACTTTACATTTATTCAATTACAGGTGGTTTTACAACTCAAAACTACCGAGAAAAACAGACATTCTGACTGTGAGTGGAGCTGCCTCACCACAGATCTGGCCTGTAACTGAAGATAGAAAGATTTAATACTATACTGTGAAGCATTCCAGAGAAAGCAATAACAAGTCCATGGAGAAAAGCATTTGACGGACCTTTCACCAGAAAAGTTACACAACGCGCCTTTAAAAGTCTGTCTTATTTTTGTTCAGGAAATAAATATCAAAAGCTGTTTTATTAGTTTTTAATGAACCAAAACAAAAACTGCCAGTAAAGAAAAGAACCGTGATACATTTTTGTCATATCTCCAGCCTATAGGATGCTCAAGTTAGAACTCAAAGGAAAGTAAAATAAAATATGTATTATTTATGTAGGCATTGTAACAAGTACATGAAGTCCCTGTGTGCTTTGACAGGACACTGACAGAGCTGTTGAAGCAGCAGGGCAATGAGGTGAGCACTGTGGAGAACAGCAGTGCCAGTCCCCTGAGCTCTGAGAGGGCCAACGGGACCTCAGCCCGGATACTACGCAGCCGGAGTGGTGAGTACTGCACCACACAGTACATTCACACACGTAATTACTGTAGTGCTAGGCTTTTACAAAGAACAGGGTAGAGGAAAACGGATGTTGATATTATATTTAGCTTTTTTATGTCCTCCTCCTCCTACTACTACTACTCCTATTACTATTACTACTACTACTACTTCATTCTTTACATTCACACTCCCCAATATTTTGTCATTTGCAGCAAATATTTAAAAATAACAAAAACTGTGAGACATAACTAAATTAATGTAAGTACTTAAATCATCTAAAGAGTTGGAGGCATATACAAACAAAAACTACTACTTCCTACTACTCCCTTCTACTCACTTTTACTACTACTACTACTACTACTACTACTACATCCTTTATATTTACCCTCCCTAACATTTTCTCACTCGCAGCACTTTCCATCATCCTCTTCTTCTATGTTTTTTGTAAAGGACTTTTAGGTTCCTTTCACATTCTCAAAACTGCATGATATTCTGAGTATTATAGCTTTTTATATGAAATGCAGTGCAAAAGTCATAGGGTTCATGGGTTTCACTCATAAAATTTGTTTCCATATTTGAGTTTTCGTTTGCTATGACAACGGTTCTAATTTTTCAACACTCTGATATCCATAGATTGAAGTCATAGCCATATGACGGTACTACAGTAAAACCCAGTATTAAGAAAGTAAACAGATCTTAGACACAACCACATATATTAATGGCATATATATTACATAACCATACATAACCATTATGGAACTCCAAAATTATTCACATGCTAAACTTGACTAACTACTAGCAGAATCAGAATGACAGAGTTTTAATTAACAGAACCCATATAAAGCTTATAATTTTCTCCACATCCAATCCAAATGTTAACAAACCAGGGAGTCAAACGTTAAATTAAAGCACACGCCATCATTTCAACCTTACAGTTTCATAATGACTTCATCCGGCCAATATACAGTGTGGCGGCAGATTTCCTGTACCTCTTCTCAGATCTCATTTCAGTTTGGCTTGTCTAACTTAGCAATTAGCAGACTGGCAGCATAATTCAGATTCACTGTATCGCCACCAACTGCTCAGAGAAAGTAAACAGTAGTAGAACGCGTGAGAGGAAGTGGGACACATGCCTGCTGCACGTGTTATGGCTTAACTCATTTATGCATGAAATTAATATGATAATGTATGCAGGTAACAGCCCACAGGCAAAAATTCAACACTATATCCATAGTGTTCTTCTTATGTATTCCACTTGATTTGTGAATCGTTTGAATGCACTGGAGTGAGCTGGGAGTGAACTTGTGTTTGGGCTTGCTGGGGGAGTTGGAGGGGCGTTTGATATAATGCTTTTATCTTCAAATCGAACGCTGGGGAGTTTCACACATTGCTAATGACGTGGTAGAGTGTATGTACTGGACATGTTAATCCGCAAGGTCTGTGATGGATTAATTGGGATAAGATACTATGATACTAAAACTAGTATCAAAACTAGATACTCATTTGAGCAAGTATTGGTTCTAAAAAAGTCATATTCACAGGACAATAATAAATCTTTTCTGAATAGCTTTAGAATGATCTTGAGCTGTATCTGAACAAGTATAAGACTATATATAGTAGTACACACTCATGGACCACTATGGACCCTATCTGGGCGACTGAGGGATTACATAGATATAAGCCCACATGGTAATATAAAAGACATTCTATTGTCTAAACTAAATAATTTAAGTTGCGCAATGTAACTTTGATGATGATGGCACCTGCTTGTGTCCATGGAAATGTAATTGCATGGTCTGGAATGTTCCAAAATATGACATTAAATGTATTTATCGTGCATTTAATAAATAACAGGTAATAAATAAAATAAACTGATGTGATTTTACTGTGAGTGGGTTTACTTTTCTTACCTGCACCCTGGCTTAATGGCTTCATCTTTATGGCTCCATAAATAATGCCATAGAGTGGAACATTTCAAGCAGGGAGCAGCATGGAGGCAAGTAGAAAAGTTGCATAGTGGACCTTTAAAGATCCAATGACATGGTACTTCTTGATGCTTTTATATGGTTCCCTAATACTGTAAATGAATCCTTCTTCAAAATCAAGACTCAGTGCATGAGAAAGACCCATGAACACAGGTAGGGTCAAAAAATATGTCACTGAACACCTCATTATGGGCGTTGTTGCTTGAATGCAAATGAGAAGGACAGAGATAGGCCAGAGCAGTGGGGGGGGGGGGCAAACTCTCCGCTCTTTCCTCGTTTTAGCGCTGCGCTGTGCGCTGGCTCCACTGTGCGCTGGCTCCATTTCCGCGTTTTATGCGCGAAGGAAGAAAGGAGAGGTGTTTCAATGAAAAAAATACATTTTCACAGAAAATAAAATTAAACCACTGCTGTTTCAGAGGTTCGGAGGCTCAGATAAAGGAGCCTGGAAACATTCTCACGTGCCTCCAGGCAAATAAAAAAACGCATTTCGCATTGTGTAGCTCGTTTGCGGTCCAAACTCTGGCCGTGACGGTGGGTAGATATCCAGACGGGGGGTGGAACTGCATTTGCATTTTTTCTTCAATGTGACGTCACATAGTTTCCTTGTTCAGAATCGCCCGTTTGAGCTGTCTTTTTTTCAAACGCAGAAAAGGATCGCAAATGCTCAGTTTACACATTTCGCAACTTTTAGCCATGGGGGGCCCTAAACAGGGTATAGGAGCTCACATTAACGTTCAAAAACCTCAGAAAGTGAAAATTTCATGCCATGGGACCTTTAACAAACTATATGCTAGTTAAGAGCTTTTTGAAGAGGGGCAGACACAATAGAAAGTTCTGCAATATCAATATATAGTAAATCTATAAAATGTGACAGATTATTTGTAATTTCTCTCTGATCCAGTTAAAATTCTGCCTATTAGAGCCACAGAAATGGAACACTACATAGATTGTCTGCACTGAAACAGATAAACACTATTGGTTTTTCCATTGTACACAAAATGGCCAACAGAGGCCTTTGGAAAAAGTACCATCGCACATTACACTCAGTGAAAATGAGCACATTTCAACAGATCACAGCCACGGGTCATTTTAAAGGTTAGGGGCATCAAAAACTCAGGGAGGTATTACGCCAAGTGCAGCAAATATCTTTCCTCACCATCTAGGTAAACCATGTCAGAAAATATCTAGCTTTCAAAGTAACTATTGAAATATACTCAAACAAGAACTAAAACAGAACTAAGTGAATATATGCAGGATTAAACCAGGACTAAACTATGGGTCCCAACAGTGGGGGCTGGAGAGGAGCTGAGAGTGCAGAACTTTGTCAGGTTATGGTCAGATCCTCCAGAAATGAACTGTTGTTAATTACAAATTGCTGAATAAATGTAAATTAAATTAAGAACTTCCAATAGGTCAAATACTCCAGCTAACGTAGTCCTGACCAAGCCCAGCTCAAGAAAATATACCTTAACCTAGAGATGTCAATTATATTAACAATATTATTAATAATTACATAGTGGGAAAGTAGTCAAACTAATTACTCAAGTATCAGTTCTTAATTCTTAATTAAATTATAATTATTAAGTCAAAATAATCTAACTCATTATACACCCACCTCAAATGTACAAATACAAGTGAACTTTTGCCTCACATTAGTTTATATTCTATAGCCACACATAAGCCAGTGTATCTTCAGTAGATTATAAATGGCCTCCTGCTGAGCTCTGTTTCTCGCTCTCGTGAATCTCTCAGACAGATGACACAGCACCTCAGCGGCGCCGCCCAGTGGGAGACCAGATATTATGTAAGTCATTAAGCAGCGCCTGCCCTTTTGTTCTGAGCTTAAAGGATCCTGATTCCTCATTCTCACTCAGAGGTGCTAATGGGGAAATGAATATGGGCAACATGCTGAGAATATGAACTTGTAAAGGCTAAAATAGGGTTACTTAGTTAGAGCAACTCCAAAACTATGGCGTATTCCTGTCCAAATTGATTAGGATTAGTCACATTTGTAGATCATGATGATTTACAGTTTTTATACATTAGCCAAAGTAGTAGGAGTAGACAAAAATTTTACTCAATTTTGTTACTTATAAAATAATAATACTCAAGTACAAAATAGTGGTAAAAGAAATTACTCAAGTAAGTGTAACTGCAACTGTAACATCTGATTTATAATATGCAAAGGATAGACACAAAAATGAGAAAAACTACATTATATTTGAAGGAGCAGTGCAAGAAACATAAACTTGTAGACTTACTCAGAGTGGGAAGAGTAACCAAAACTTTTACTTAAGTAAGAGTACCGTTACTTCAATAAAAAATATTACACCAATATAAATAGTTTTATGATGGAAGTTTTATAGTATTATGGTTCTTCAAACAGTGCAACTTTTGAGATGTGCTAATTACGTCCATTCAAATTGCAATTATTCTTGTAGCCCTAACCTTAATGTGAGCGCGGCCTCTTCTCCACAGATATGACTTGATCAGGTGGTATTGCTTGTAAAATATCCTTTTCAAACTACATTGTTTTAATAAGAAACATTTTGTTGGGTAATCAGCCAAATATTTTCTTCCAAGTGTCCAAGTGAGCGTGAGTATGTTGATCCCCGGGGGGGAGGGACTCTATTATCATCGTTGGAGTTGCCGTCTCTCTCTTTGTCTCTCTCCTACACTGTCTCTTTCTCCACTCTCCATCCTTCATTAGGTTCAGTTCATTTAGCAGGAGAGAAATTGGACGTCAGGGCTGGCACGCTTCAAGAAAAGGGAGACAATGAGACCTGGTGACCCGGGTGTAATATTCTCCGCTGGGCAAAGTTGATGAAGTCAAGTGCATGTGGAGACTTTGTATCATTGAAAGCTAACAAAGGAAAAGTGTGGAAGCAAACCATGTAGTGGAGTGACTACACTTGTTTAATTTGGCCTGATACGTCCATCCTCTTTTGAGACTTTTTAGACTCAAACTTTATTGATCCACAAGGGAAATTATTCACAATCACAATATATTATAATAACAGACCAAAGAGACCAAAAATATAAATGGTAATAATAAATTCAATATAGGTAAGAAAATAATGAGAGACTGGTGTCAAATAAGGCAGAAGTAGCTCCAGGAAAATTCCTTAAACTTTTTTTCCTGCATCATCAAGGTTAACATTGTTGTAATCCTATGTAACAAAGGTTTCAAAGGTCATTATCTGGACACTGGATTGTTGTTGTCAGGTTTCTATTTCTATGGTCATATGCCTGATTCAAGTCCCTTAAATTGTAATACTCAAAATAGAGCAAAAAGTAATTAAGTAAGTAATTACAACAGAAAATTGGCAATACTTCCTTTCTTGAGACACCTCTTCCTATAGCTCCTTAAATTGGAACACAAAATCCACTTTTTTAAATAGCATTACCTCCTGTTCCCATTTCTTGGCAACTTTAGGGTAAACTAGGTAAATTTGCAGCTTTCTCGTCAAAAATACCTTCATTTAAGTTTGTGCTGCCTTCAATGGCCTCTGTAATTTCCATTACTTGGTGACATCACACAAGACTGGCCTGATTACATCAAGGTGCTTCTGATTACACACGCCTGGCTGTAAGGGCAGAGGAGTTTGTTAGACCAATCCCACTTTAAATAAAACTATATATATATATATATATATATATATATATATATATAGATATAGATATAGATATAGATAGATAGATAGATAGATATACTCAACAAAAATATAAACGCAACACTTTTGTTTTTGCTCCCATTTTTCCTGAGATGGACCCAAAGATCCAAAATTCACTCCAGATACACAACACTACCATTTCTCTCAAACATTGTTCACAAATCTGCCCAAATGTGTGACAGCACCTCTGCCCCGCCGAGACAATCCACCCCACCTCACAGGTGCGCCACATCAAGATGCCGATCCGACATCATGACCAGTGCACAGGTGCGCCCCAGACTGCCCACAATAAAAGGCCACCCTGAAATGTACAGTTTTTTTTTTGCTTTATTGGGGGTCTGGGGACTCAGAACCAGTCAGTATCTGGTGTGACCACCATTTGCCTCATGCAGTGCAACACACAGAGTTTATCAGATTGTCAATTGTGGCCTGTGGAATGTTGGTCCACTCCTCTTCAATGGCTGTGCGAAGTTGCTGGATATTAGTGGGAGCTGGTACACGCTGTCGTATACGCCGGTCAAGCACATCCCAAACATGCTCAATGGGTGACATGTCCGGTGAGTATGCTGGCCATGCAAGAACTGGGATATTTTCAGCTTCCAAGAATTGTGTACAGATCCTTGCAACATGGGGCCGTGCATTATCTTGCTGAAACATTAAATGATGTTCATGGATGTATATGGCACAACAATGGGCCTCAGGATCTCATCACGGTATCTCTGTGCATTCAAAATGCCATCAATAAAATGCACCTGTGTTCTTCGTCCATAACAGCCTTTGAAGAGGAGTGGACCAACATTCCACAGGCCACAATTGACAATCTGATCAACTCTATGCGAAGAAGATGTGTTGCACTGCATGAGGCAAATGGTGGTCACACCAGATACTGACTGGTTCTGAGTCCCCAGACCCCCAATAAAGCAAAAAAAAAAAAAAAAAATGCACATTTCGGGGTGGCCTTTTATTGTGGGCAGTCTGGGGCGCACCTGTGCACTGGTCATGATGTCAGATCGGCATCTTGATGTGGCGCACCTGTGAGGTGGGGTGGATTGTCTCGGCGGGGCAGAGGTGCTCGCTGTCACACATTTGGACAGATTTGTGAACAATGTTTGAGAGAAATGGTAGTGTTGTATATCTGGAGTGAATTTTGGATCTTTGGGTCCATCTCAGGAAAAATGGGAGCAAAAACAAAAGTGTTGCGTTTATATTTTTGTTGAGTGTAGATATAGATATATATATATAGAGAGATATAGATATACAGTGGTACCTCACCTTACGAAATTAATTCGTTCCAGAAGTGGTTTCGTAACGTGAAAAATTCGTAAGTTGAGTAGCTATTTCAATGGAAAAAGCCTGTTTCGTTCCAAGGCCCCGTTCCAAGTTTTTTTTTTTTATAGTGTAACTTTTTTTATAGTGTAACATTGTGTTCTGCGTAGAGACTGTAAACCCAGGACTAAAGCTGGACTATACCAGGTCTAGACTAGCAGCACCGGTGTACCTCACGAGGCTGAGGCTGAGGCGAGCAGCGACTGCGTGCGTGCGTGGGGGGGAAGGGGGAGGGCGGTGTGTGCGCGCGGGACCCGTGTGTGATAGCCCAGTGTTAACCATTCCTGCTCTCATCTCCTAACCGTGGTTGGGAGACACAGGGGAGATCGTCTTCTCCATGGCCGGAGATAGCTTTCCCTCCGGGGTTAACTCCCTTGTGGACATCGTGCGCTTACAGTGGTGGAGAATGCAAATAAAAAAAGGCAGTTTTGCTGCAGAGTGGAGTGGGGCTTTATTGTCTCACTGCACTGTACAAGTAGCACTTTTTACTCTCTAACTACCCCGATCGCCGTCTCTGTCTCTCCCTGCGGTCGTCACCAGCACACGCGGACACACACACACAGCTAGGCCCGGCTCCACTGCTCCGCCGAGACATTCATCCAGCACGCGCACCCGGCATAGAGACCTGTGCTCAAACCGTGCCAGGTCTAAACCAGGTCTGAACCAGGTCTGAACCAGGTCTAAGCCACCGCGTGCGGGTCTATTTCCTGGTTTTGTTTCGAGTCACGGCTGAGGCGAGCAGCAAGGACTCCCCTCGGGACCGCACGCAGTCTGAGCGCATGAACGAACGCAGGTAAGAGCCACGGTGGTCTAGACCTGGTCTAGACCTGGTTTAGACCTGGTTCAGACCTGGTTCAGACCTGGTTTAGACCTGGCACGGTTTGAGCACGGGTCTCGTCCTCCCAGCCCCGCGCCGGGTCATGCTGCGCTATCACATGTGTCCGCACTTCTCCGCCCTCCCCCTTCCCCCCACGCTTCACTATTTAATACATTTTGTTGAAAATCTATGAAAGTTTGAGTGAGAAATGTGAGAAAAGTTTAAATACAGTCTGAGAAAAGCGTATAATGTGTGTGGCTGAGCGCGCATTATTTGAATTTTTGAGATTTCGCGTTTCGTAACTTGAATTTTCTTTCGTATCTAGAGACCAAAATTTACCGTGAAGGCGTTTCGTAACTTGAAATTTTCGTTTGTTGGGTCATTCGTAAGATGAGGTACCACTGTATATAGATATATACATCATTATAGAAACAGGTCCATTGGCCATTTCAAGCAGCAGATTTTTATTTTCATGTTTTTAGTCTTGAGATTGAGTATGGGTTTTGAAAAATCTTAAGTACAGAGCTGTGGGCGGAGATAAGGGATTGGTGAAAACACATATTTTCTGAGTAAGCAAACCTTGCAGGACAATACAGACTTACTCAAACATACATGAATCAACCTCTCAGTCAGCTAATGATGTACTAAACATTGCTATTACATAGGGAGAACCATAATTCTTCTGGGGAGTACATTGTCCACATTTTGTCAATTAACATACATTGACTCCTGCTTTTTATCTCTTGTGTTTTCCAGAACAGTACCATTTGAATAACTCTCCGTTTGGACAAGGGCTGCCTCATGCGCAGAGCAATCACAGTAACGTTGGACTCAACAAGTACGCCTCCCTGAAAGCAGTGGGTATGTTTTTTCCAATTGATATTAAGTCTAAGTGACACTTTGGCCTTTGGAGTACAGTAGGTTGGCTCTGTTTCCCTAAAGTAACTGTCAGAATCTTAGAGACAACCCCGAGGGCATATTACTCATTCACACATTTCATGGCATTTTTAAGGTGCAAAGTAGTCAAAGATAGAAAAGAAAAGTTGTTGTACTGTAGAGGACATGGAGAAAGATAGCATTCCAAGGTACATTTTTTAAAAGAAACAACTCGGACAATTGTCGTTTTGGGAGGGGAATTAAATACTGTGCCTCTCAGAAAGGACATAAAGGGTACCAGAACATATTGTAGTCATGTTTTGTTTTGGGGTTTAAAGAATATTACAGAAGAATAATGCATGGACTAATGTGTACATATAAACAAAGAAATGCAATGGTAATTTTGGTATTTTTGATAGACCAATGCAATGACACTCTCATATTCACTAAGCTCAATTTAGAATCACAAGTAGTCTTAACATGGAGACCAACCTCTCTAGACCCTACAATTGCATCATTAAATATAAGATTTTCTAAGCATCAGATTTCATCACATCCAACTTCTTCAGTGAAGCATATTCAATAAGGCTTAATTCCTTTTTTCATCTATAAACATCTGTCATAACCAATGGGGCATTCAGAAAGTCTAAC
The DNA here is from genome assembly GCA_036785185.1 of Paratrypauchen microcephalus. Taxonomy (NCBI): domain Eukaryota; kingdom Metazoa; phylum Chordata; class Actinopteri; order Gobiiformes; family Gobiidae; genus Paratrypauchen; species Paratrypauchen microcephalus. The sequence goes on from JAVJIX010000126.1 coordinate 675,994, forward strand.
GCTTGCATTGCACTTTATAGATTTCACAAAGTCTCTCAAAGCACTACACTGTTGTCATTAAAGAGGTGGTATTTTACTTCTGTGGGATATTAACTGCTAACACATTTAGTTTCCCTTTATTGTTTAGAAAATGCTATACTCACTGAAAAAAAACGTATTAATAGGCTTTATATGTTTTCACTTTTCCTTTTTTTTCACATCTCCGGAGCCCTGGAAGTGTCATAGGTGAATAAATAAAATAACAAGGCGTGCGCACGAGTTAATAAGTCGTTACCACGAGTTATAACCCGTGCGCATGAGTTATATCTGGTCTTCAACTGCCATCTACTGGTCACAAAGTGCAACAGCACCACAAAAGTCGTTTCCATGAGTTATAACCCGGTAGATGACCAGTAGATGGTAGTTGAAGACCAGATATAACTCGTGCGCACGGGTTATAACTCGTGCTAACAACTTTTGTGGTGCTGTTGCACTTTGTGACCAGTAGATGGTAGTTGAAGACCAGATATAACTCGTGCGCACAGGTTATAACTCATAGAAACGACTTATTAACTCTTGCGCACGCCTTGTTATTTTATTTATTCACCTATGACACTTCCAGGGCTCAGTAACAATCAGCGTGTATCCTGGTAATGAAACTACTGCATATTGCCATATTGCCATAACTTTGTCAAGTTGTTGCGTGCTTTTTATATTTATGGAGAATTGTCATGTGGGAGCATGGCTGATGTAGGCTTGTGGGCGAAGCATTGCACAGAATCTTACAGCTAACCATAAGAAGGGTTTAAATAGGGCCTGGAACAGATCACTCAATTACGCAATCATGCATGGCTATCGCCTACTCCGACCACCACTAATCACTCACATAACACATTAATACTAGACAAAGTGGGTTTTACAGGACGACACAACAACCCATTATAATCTATGCTAATATGTTTTGCCCAGTTTAGACAGTAACAGAAACACTAGGAAAAAGAAGTGAGCTACAAGTTGATGCACTCACAAAAAAGAAATCTCTAAAAATATGAACATTGTAATCTAGGAAAAGTAGTCCGTAGCTGTATTCAAGTATTCATAAATCAAGTCTTCACCCCGTCTCCAGCAAAGCAGTTGTGAACGGAATGACAGCGGGCCAAGTAGGAAGCCTTGGGGTACTCCTAGCATTTTAAATAGAGGTTGTCAGTGTCACTGTTATTATGACAACCATGCAAATAACTTCTGCAACGGAAAAGAAAGTTAGTGCCTAAACCAGTATAAAAAGGGACTTGGAGACAAGGTTCCATGTAGTGGTGAGGCTAGCGGTGCTGACCTCAGTGTTTAATGTATTTAAATAATTCTTGGTGACATTCATGCTAGTCCGTGACACAAGGAAACAGACTGTGGGCAAGGGTATTTTTAAACCTAGCTCTGTAGCCTATACCTCCAACTATCCTCCACCCACTTACTGCCCCCATTGTCTGCCGTTAGCCTGCGGTGGTTCCATACATTAGGAATTCCACATTAACCTCAAAGCTGTTCACCAGTAAATTTAACACAAACATTCGTCTTTGATCTTCTTCAATTACAGCTTTACTTTGTTTCTCTCTGTCTATAAAATATACACAAGGTCTGCAACTCTGCATGAGGTATGTTAATTAAGATTACATGAATCAGATGTAGTATAGAGTATAGATTATTGTTACAATATGATAAAATAAGTATTATTATTATACAATTATATTTTCACAATAGTTTCAGAAAGAGGAGCCATATAGCACTGAGGCAAGTTTTTGGAGCCAATCTCTAACACATGATAAGGTTCAACTTAACATTCGTGGGTTTTAAGTTTGGATATTTGTTGCAAAATCGGCGGATCTCCAAGGGTTACATACACCCCTGCCCTCCATCTGAAATTATGACACCGTCAAACTATTAAAAAATATTCATAATTTTCAGTGACATCATGCTGAGGGGTTCTTCATGCATGTCTACGTCAGAAAGTTCACCAGTTACCATGGTGACACAATGCACACATTAGCAAACACAGTCTAATAACTTAATAACAAACCCCCCTTCCCCCCAAGAGAGTTTGTGACCATTATGAGCACTCATGTTCATGTTTGATTTTCAACAAAAAAGGTGAGAGGGAAACAACAAAAACAACTCTTTCTGGTCAGACTGTGTTAAAATAAAGATAAGATTGATGTCTAACTTGAGTAACATAGCTTCAGACAGAGCAGTGCCTTCAGTTAGCTTCATTCCTCCAAGGAATAATGATAACATCAGCTGGTGTAAAACACCAAAGTGGTCTAAAACTAAAAAAAAGTGCACTAAACCTTGTATTTTGTATTTTACATTCCTGTTTCTTACAGTATTTTTTTCTTTCTCTGCAGCGGACAGCGCATCCCACAAATACTACAAGAGCTACCCTTCGATGGACTTCTCCCAGTACCAACCAGCAGCACCCCCTACTTTCCAACCCAAAGAAAAACTCTACCCACACCAACCACTCGCCTCTGCCCATAGTGACCCCCACAGCCCTTTGTCCATCTCCATCCCCTCCTCCAGCCATCCCCAAACCACCACCACCCTGCTCCCTAGTTCAGCCTTCAAATCCTGGGAACCTAGTGCACGCCACATCCTGAGACAGACCTCCGCCCCTGGCCATGGCACCGCCCACATCCACAACCCGAACCGGAGACATACTTCTTATTCTACAAGGAGGAAGGAAAGTATGGAAGACATGCCAGACCTGTTCAGCCACCCCTATAGCGCCATCTATGGGGCAACAGGGCAGGGGCATCACAACCAGGGCCATTCTGCACACCCGCACCAACACTACACCAGGCCTAAGAGCTTCTCCACTCACAGCGCAACGGAAGTGACTGTCTGAGAACTTAATGAGACACAAATGGCCAAAAGACACTGACTAAAAGTACAAGGTGAAATTATGCACAACATCCAAGAGGTATTTGAGTAAGGAGAGCTATGTAAGCTACTTGTTGCAACTACAAAGCAGCTAGTTTATATTATGTGCACACACTGACTATTTACTATGGATACCTCTACTGACTATGAACTTTGGTGCAACTAACCTGAAAAAGGGAATAATAATTTGATATTTGACATTCCAGCAATTGGAAGTGTGGTTTTATTTACAGAATATGCTTTTCCAGATTATACTGGGGTCTTGGAGAGTAAGGCAGAAAGGGCTGATTAGATACAACACAGATACAACTTGTGCAGTACTTTTATTTTTGTTACACTTGTAAATTGTACACATACTACTTTAAATATAAATGTACTGAGTGTTTTGTATTGAAGTAAGTGAAAATCATTACTTTTTTTGTTCAGGAAAAAATACATCTCGGAAATCTTGTCCCCACCAAACCCCTATATCTCAAACTGGTGAGACAATCATGGCTCTTACAGAGTAGCCATAAAAAGGACTCATATAGCCTTTAAGGTTCATAATTAGTGACATTTTGACCAAAGATAGGGGACAGTATTACAGGTTATACAGTAATAATCAGATTTATAAAGTCTACTGCCAAACAATTGATCAAAATTAATTTCAAAATGTCAGGGTGATGAGCTCAGCCAGGGGAGTAGAGCCGCTGCTCCTCCACATCAACATGCACTCGCTTAGAAGCCTGGGAATTAGATTTAGATGTGCCAGACCTCTTCCTTGAGGTGTTCATGTTCCCACTCAGGAGGGACTCAGAAAAGCTCTATATTACTCTGAATAAACTGAATTAATACACATAGTATGTGGTGTGTGTTTAGATTATTATAATTTACATTAAATAAATAGACGCCAAACTCGACGCCAAAACGGCAAAATAGACGCTAAACTAGACACCAGAGAAATTTGAAAAACAAAAGAGAGAAACTCATAAACATATTAGTTGAGATAGTTTCAGAATGATTTCAGTATAGTTAGCTCCTCCCTGCAGCTAGATATAAGCAGTGTCTAACCAGCACTCGAACCAGAACTGACGAAGCCTCTCGGATGAGCGGCGAAACGTTTTCGACCAAACAAACCTTGTCCAGTTGACAAATTGAATTTCTCCTTTTATCATTAAATAAATATCTATAATTCATTCATTCAATTAGAAATGCTAAAAAAACATGATCTGGTCCAGATATTAGAAATTATCTGGTTTAGGTTTAGTTGTCTTTGCAGTCTGTTGCTGACTCTTCTTTTAGTATCCCCTTTACCTCCACAAGCACTCCCCATCTGTTTCTTTGCTCCCTTTTGGCCTTTCCACTCACTCCTTCACCCTGCTCCAGTGCACTCTGCTTTGCATTCTGTGCAACAAGGCCAGGCACACAGGGACAGGCTCCCGGGGGTCGCATTAACACTGCACTGAGGACAATGGCACCATCATGTCAGCTCCCATCAGCCTCCATCCAGCCAGAGCCAACGTGTAGGGCCAGGGGCCCTGTTCTTTAGAACAGGGGAAGAGGACACAACACAAAAACAAAACAAACAAACAAACAAAAAAATACAGAGAGAAGGTTGTTTGTGATTCTTTAGGAGGAAAAGGAACTGTCGAGGTCATAGCTGTTGCTTCAGTGTGTTGTCCGAAGTCCTCCTGGCATCTTCGTGGGGGAATACACCGAGGCATTGGAGCACCTGGAGCATCATGTATCGAGCCCAGACAGGAAAGGACACTGTAACTCTGCGGCTAATGCTAATGTGCAACAGCCCCTCCAACATGCCAGGGAAGGTTGGTGGTAGAAGCAGTGCCCCAAGCCCTGCACTCAAGTAAACAATAAACAAGAATGGAGCATAACTAGAAATACTTACATAACTTAAAATTTGCTATTTACAAAGAGATTACACAGTGTGATAATGATGATCGCTAAAGAAAAACACTGACCACTCTAAGGCTTTGACCTGTTTTGCACTGGTGCCTATGTAGTGAGACGCGCGCCTTAACCAGCGGGCCAATCACGTAGCGCCCCAAGCCTTGATGAGGGAGACTGGTTTCACCTGTTGCACTCTCTCCTCACCTCTGGCATCCAACACGGTGTAGCAGCCATTGGGACAAGAAGGCTCCGTGTTTTATATTAACTTAAACCCGCTCAATTCCCGGTCTACGGTCGTGACTTGAAGCTGCGGCACGTTGCTCCGTCCTGCCTTATTGGCAGTGTCTGTGTGCGGGCTGTCCCTGGCGGGTGCGTGTACAAGCTGTATTGGGCTTAGGCAGAGCAGGTGTGTCCTGCGTACCCACCCCCTCTCGTTCCGAGCGGAGCGTCTCCTCGGCTTTTGAGTTCCCCGCGGGCCTCCCCTGTGGGATTGGGTCATCCCCTCTGGAGCTAGCTTTCCCCCGGCGGAGTTTGTCGCTCCTCTGGGCCTGGACGCCTCCTACCTTCGTGGTGTCGGCCCCTAATGGACAGTACCATTGCCGTATTCACCGGTCGAGTTATAACTTTTTTTGGTTAATATTTTATTGTGTGTGTGTGTGAGTGAAAGGAATTGTAAACATTGTTTAAAATACTTTAATATGGAATAATAAATTTTTGTATCATTTTGTAAACTGGTGTCTTGCCTACTGCTTATGAATTACCCCCCCACTCGGTCACGACATACTTGGCGTTGTCGGCAGGATCGGGTTTGAATTTTATGGAGGCAAGACACCAATTTATATACTTTTTTGTGTGTAAAATTTTGTTTTTAGCATTGACAGTGTTTTTCCTTTTTCTGTAGCAGTGTTATACATGTGAGGCAGGAGACCAGTAGTAGCAGCACACTGTTTCATGTCATTTTGATTGTGTTTTTGCATGTTATGTTTTGGTTTGCTGTGTCTATTTAGTATTTAGCTGTGTTCTTTATTGCATGTTTTGTTTTTAGACATGTACATAATGCTACTCTGTTTCTTCTAGCTCTGCCAATATTGAAAGCACCTTGCTCCAGATAAAAGTGACACTGCATTTTTAGTAAGTTGCAGGGCGTTTTTGTAAAGTGAATATGGAGGGTCAGCTATTGGAGTTACAGGAAATGGTCATCCAGCTGAGGGCTGAGAATGAACGGCTGCGCCAAGAGCGCCTATCTGTCTCTGATGCGAGTGCAGGGACGTCCTCTGCACCCACTGCACATGGTGTTCCCTCACAGGTTACCGGGGGTGTTGACCGACTGGTTTTCATCCCACGGGATCGTAAATGCCCCATGTTTAGGGGTAAGAAAGGCATTAGTTTGGGCGAGTGGTTAGGAGGAAGCAGAAGCATGCATGCGGGCCAGACATTTATCTTTAACTGACCAAGCATTTTTTCTTTTTGACCATTTGGAAGGGGAGGCTCGCGAGGAAATTAAATTTAGATCTGTAGAAGAGCGACATGACCCAACTAGGATCATTGCGATCTTACAGGAGCTTTATGGATGTGCAGAGTCCTATGTTGCCCTGCAGGAGGCGTTTTTTTCTCGGCGACAGCAGGAGGGGAGACTTTGCTTGAATACTCCCTTGCTTTGAAGTCTTTGATGGAAAGGGTGAAACGGCGCGCTCCAGATAATGTTCCAAATTCTGAAATATTGTTGCGTGATCAATTTGTGGAGCAGGTTTTAGACTGCGCGCTTCGTCGAGAATTAAAACAGTTTGTCCGTCGCACGCCTACAGCTACGTTGTTGGATGTCAGAGGTGAAGCAATGAGATGGGAGCGTGAGGGGTTGCCATCGGGTGTGCGTGGCCGGAGTAATTCTGTCCCTTCAGCCTTGGGTTTTCAATGCATGGTGCAGGGTGGCCGCCAGCGGTTGGATCCGCCGGCCTCTGAGGTTAGTGAGATGAAGGAGCTGCTACGACGTCAGCAGGAACAATTGGACAAACTGACGCAGAGCATCACAAGGCTACAGACTACTCACTCGCGCCACCGTCCCCAGAATTTACGCAGCCGCTCCCCTCGTCCAGGTCCAATAATTTGTAACCGTTGCCAACAGCCTGGACACATCGCTCGGCATTGTGATGGACCACGTGTTTCACATCCTCCGTTAGTGCATAATGATGTTCATCCACCACAGTCGTCGGAAAACTAATGCCCACCATGCTGCCGAGCCACAGCTCAGGTGGGGCATCCACTGGCTCCGAAGACGCAAGGATTATGTTGGAAGACGTTCCGAAGTTGATTTCCATGTGTCCCCACCTTGACGTAGGTATGGGTGGCGCCCCTGTACCTTGTCTTGTAGACACTGGATCTATGGTTTCTACAATTACAGAAAGTTTCTTTCGCACACATTTTGAACCCTGGGGTGATGAACGCCTTAAAGCCTGTCATTGGTTAGAGCTTAAAGCTGCCAATGGGTTAACTATCCCTTATATTGGGTATCTTGAACTTGACGTTGTTCTTTGTGGGAAGTTGATGCCTCAATGCGGTGTTTTGGTGGTGAAGGATCCACCGGGGGGGATTGCATCTCAAGTCCCCGGTGTCCTAGGAATGAACATCATTAGTAAATGTTACCGGGAGCTGTTTGGTCAGTATGGACCTACCTTGTTTGGAGAAACGTTGGTGTCGTTTCCAGCGCCCTTAGCTGACGCTTTGCAGAAATGTCATGTAGCTAGCATCAGGCCAGTTTTAAACAACTTGGGGAAAGCAAGGGTTCGAGGAAAGAAGGCTTGTCGTATACCTGGAGGAGCAATGAAGATTGTAACGGCGACATGCTCAGAATATTTTTCTGAGGGGACCGTGCTATTTGAGCCACCGGAATCTGGCTTACCGGCGGGTCTTCTGGCGTCTCCCGCCTTGGTCCGCGTTATTCGGGGAACTGTTTATATCCCCGTGGTGAACGTTGGGGTTACTGAGGTGCTTCTCTATTCTCGTACTGTTATTGGCACTCTGGATGATGTCAGAGTTGTCAGCCTGCCCACCGGTGTTGAAGTTTCATCTATTTCTGCCCAAGTGGCGGGACACACTGGTTCCTCAGTCCTCGGTCAGATTGAGTCGATTGACTTTTCACATTTGTCTTCTGATGACCGCAATGCGGCTTTTTCTCTGCTTCAGAAGCATGCGTCTGTCTTCTCCGCTAATGAACAAGACCTCGGCTGTACGAATCTCATCTCTCATGACATCCCGTTGCTCGATGACATTCCCATTCGGCAAAGGCATCGCCGTATTCCACCTTCTGAATATGAGGTTGTGAAAGAGCACATCAACCAGCTGTTGGAAACCAAGGTCATAAGGGAGAGTTCGAGCCCCTATGCTTCACCAATAGTGCTTGTCCGCAAAAAGGACGGGAGCTTACGGCTTTGTGTAGATTACAGACAACTAAATTCCAAGACGAGGAAGGACGCATTTCCACTCCCACGGATAGAAGAAACATTGGATTCTTTGTCGGGTGCTTGTTGGTTCTCCACAATGGACCTTGCAAGTGGGTACAATCAAGTGCCAGTCACTGAAGGAGATAAGCCTAAAACTGCCTTTTGTACCCCCTTCGGTTTGTTCGAATGGAACCGAATGCCGTTTGGTCTTTGTAACGCTCCCAGCACTTTTCAGAGGCTGATGCAGCGGATTTTTGGAAGTCAGCAGGGCCAATCGTTACTTTTATATCTGGACGATATCGTGGTCTTCTCTTCTGACACCCGCCAGCACCTGGAAAGGTTGGATGGAGTGTTAAGCAGGCTGCATTTGGAAGGTCTTAAAGTCAAGCTTTCAAAGTGCAATTTCTTCAAGCAGGAAGTCAATTACTTGGGTCATGTAATCTCTGATCGTGGTGTGTCTTGTGACCCTGAAAAGGTCAGAGCAGTGGCTGAATGGCCGGTTCCCACCACGGTTTCCGAACTTCGATCCTTCATCGGATTTGCAAGTTACTATCGACGTTTCGTGGAAGGGTTTGCGAGGCTAGCTGCGCCCTTACATCGGAAGGTGGCTGAACTATCAGGCAAGTCCAAGAGAACTAAAAATCGTGATATTGAGGACTGGGACCAGGAATGCCAGGAACACTTCGAGATCTTGAAGATGAAGCTTATAAGGGCACCTGTACTGGCATATGCAGACTTCACTTTGCCATTCATCCTTGAGGTGGATGCAAGCTTTTGTGGCCTGGGAGCAGTGCTCTCTCAGGAGCAAGAGGGAAAAGTGCGTCCCATTGCCTATGCAAGTAGAGGGTTGCGAAGAACTGAACGAAACATGTCAAATTATAGTTCGATGAAGCTTGAACTTCTTGCTTTGAAGTGGGCAATCAGTGAAAAATTTCGAGAGTATCTTCTTGGCCACAAGTGTGTGGTATATACAGACAACAACCCGTTGAGCCACTTGTTGACTGCCAAATTGGGAGCTGTCGAACAGCGCTGGGCTGCGCAACTCGCATCTTTTGACTTCGAACTGCGCTATCGGTCTGGGAAAAGTAATGTTAATGCAGACGCCCTGTCACGCCAGAAAGACCTTAACCCAGAGGACATGGCTGCTTTGGGCCCCGGGTCAATGGTGCCAGTTTCTTTACAGCAAGGCGGCACCTTTGCAGATGGTCGAGGTGACTCAGACTGTGGTGTTTGCTTTGCCTAGTCATTCCCCAAGCGACGTTAAGGCCCTTCAGGACGCAGATCCTGTTATTCAGGAGGTAGCAACTTTTGGAGACAACGCCGACTGCCAACTGCAGAGGAGAAGAAGAACTGCTCGGCTGCTGCTTTGGTTTTATTCCGGCAGTGGGACCGCTTAGTTGAAAGAAATGAATTGTTGTATCGTAAGATCTACCGCCCTGAGGGTGGCGAGGCCGTGTTTCAGTTGCTCCTACCCTCGGCTATGATTGAGGAGGTGTTAACTCACTTGCATCAAGATCATGGACATCAAGGGGTCGCGAGAACACTTGCACTCCTGCGCTCACGATGTTATTGGCCAGGGATGTCAAAGGTTGTCAGTGATTGGTGTAGGCAGTGCGAACGTTGCCAGATCGCGAAGGATGCTCGTCCAGCTGCTCGCGCTTCCATGGGCCATTTGTTGGCCTCCCGACCTAATGAGATGCTTGCACTTGATTTCACTTTGTTGGAGCCCTCGCAACAAGGGTTTGAGGACGTGCTTGTCATTACTGATGTTTTCAGTAAGTATACACTGGCCTTGCCGACAAGGGACCAGCGCGCTTCGACAGTGGCAGAGATTCTGGTCTCTGACTGGTTTTCTAAGTTTGGTGTCCCCTCCCGAATTCATTCAGATCAGGGACGCTGTTTTGAGAGCCTGTTGTTGCGACAATTGTGTCATCTTTATGGGATCTCCAAATCTAGAACAACGCCGTACCATCCATCCGGCAATGGGCAGTGCGAGCGATTTAATCGCACCCTGCATGACTTACTTCGCACGTTGCCTGTGTCTAGGAAACGTGACTGGAGTTCCTGTTTGCCACAAATCTTGTATGCCTACAACACCACCCCCCACCAGTCTACTGGCGAATCTCCCTTCTATTTGATGTTTGGTCGAGAACCAAAGCTGCCAGTTGACTTTTTGTTGGGCCAGGCTGAGGACCCTCTTGATGGCGACCCCCATGAATGGATTATGGAGCACCAAACCCGCCTAAAATTGGCGTTTGAGGGGGCGAAGGAACGGTTGAGACATGCTGCTGAACGCCGGAAGGTTCTGCATGACCAACAGGTGCATGATAAGCCCCTGGAGGAAGGAGAAACTGTTTTGGTGCGCAACACTGGTTTGCGAGGTCGCTGCAAAACCCATGACCGGTGGTCATCAGTCTTGCACATTGTTTTGCAAGCGCCAAGGGACGGCGGGGCTGTATACACCATCGCTCCACTGAATGACCAGGCGAAGGTGAAGCGGGTCCATCGCTCTTTAGTAAAGGCGTGGATTGGTGTGACCCCTTTGGAGGCTAACCCGAGTGGTGTTCCCCCTGTAGTTGGGAACAATCGTTCGCTTAGCGGATCATCTGGTGAGGACTTGTGGTACATTGAACCTGGACAACCAGTTGCATTAGAGCCAGAGCTTGGCATGTTCAGTGGGTCCAGTAGGTTGAATCCTACCCAGTTACAGCCTCAGTTGGAAAGGTCTGACGCTGCTGCCACTGGCCTTCTGACAGCTTCAGAGCCACCTTCATCTCCTGCGCTAGCCGATGGCCCACGGAGGTCGGCGCGTTCCACCGCTGGTTGCCACCCTAATCCTCACAATTTGCCTCGTTCTGTATTGGACAACCAAATTTGGGAGTCGGCCATTTGGTCTAAGACAGTCGATCGTCGGGTCGACGATCCAACTGGGGGGGGCAGAATGTAGTGAGACGCGCACCTTAACCAGCGGGCCAATCACGTAGCGCCCCAAGCCTTGATGAGGGAGACTGGTTTCACCTGTTGCACTCTCTCCTCACCTCTGGCATCCAACACGGTGTAGCAGCCATTGGGACAAGAAGGCTCCGTGTTTTATATTAACTTAAACCCGCTCAATTCCCGGTCTACGGTCGTGACTTGAAGCTGCGGCACGTTGCTCCGTCCTGCCTTATTGGCAGTGTCTGTGTGCGGGCTGTCCCTGGCGGGTGCGTGTACAAGCTGTATTGGGCTTAGGCAGAGCAGGTGTGTCCTGCGTTCCACCCCCCTCTCGTTCCGAGCGGAGCGTCTCCTCGGCTTTTGAGTTCCCCGCGGGCCTCCCCTGTGGGATTGGGTCATCCCCTCTGGAGCTAGCTTTCCCCCGGCGGAGTTTGTCGCTCCTCTGGGCCTGGACGCCTCCTACCTTCGTGGTGTCGGCCCCTAATGGACAGTACCATTGCCGTATTCACCGGTCGAGTTATAACTTTTTTTGGTTAATATTTTATTGTGTGTGTGTGTGAGTGAAAGGAATTGTAAACATTGTTTAAAATACTTTAATATGGAATAATAAATTTTTGTATCATTTTGTAAACTGGTGTCTTGCCTACTGCTTATGAATTACCCCCCCACTCGGTCACGACACCTAGACCAGGACTGTAAACAAGCGCAACTTTCCCTTCATCTGAATTATTTAATGTTTGTTTACAATGTAGTATTAAAGATGGTGTGTTTGCAAAATAGACTTTTAGGAGCTTTCTACCATGCCATAACTGAAGAGGTTTTAGGCCATACACCATTTATGCACTACAACTTCACAACCCTGACGCGACATGCAGTAGTTTCATGGACGGGATGCACGCTGATTGTATTGTGATGGCAATCTGAAGGGGGAGTGTCTTAAGGGGAAGGGAGACTAAAACTAATTAAAACAGAAACAAATTAAACATTTTCATATGTTGTGTTTGGCGAACGTAGCACTTTCAAAATAATAATGGGTAACATGGTGATCTAAATATGTCAGCATTTAATATCCCATAGAAGTGCAATACTCCCTCTTTAATGTGTGATTTATTCTTTTAATTTAATCTTTTTGAATACATCTCTACAATCTGAACTGTAATTTGACCTAACGGCATCACTTGTTGGTCTCCATGGAGATAGATAATTTTAATGCCAGGCAAAGTAATCACATCTCCATGGACACTGCCTTATAGTGAAAGGTAATGTTGCTATAATATGGAAAGCATTGTAACTCATGCTCACATTTGGATATAGAGAATGAATTATACACGGTATCAGGGGCCACTGTTTTTACAAGCAATAGACATTTACTTTCACTTTGTATTTTATGGTGTTTCTAATGTCATTACTTGTATTTGTGTTATATACATGAACACTGTGTAAATAATGTATGGGAGGGGGGTTTCTTATTGTTTAAAAAGGGCTTTGTTAGTCATTCAAGTTATTATAATGGGGTTAATTTGAACTTATTTTATGTCAAATTTATTATGAAACACAAGTAGAGAAGGGCCACCTGTGCAGTTTTCTGATGTGCATTCCAGTCTAGTGCTATATGTGTTACAATAGCTTTGACAGTGGTAGTAATGCACACGCCGTATGATGTGATGCATTTTGTGGTGACTTAAACTAGGTGTAAAGATTGGAGAATAAAAAAGTGTTGCGAAATGTTTGTGAGTGTTTTTGACTATGAAATGGGGTGTAAAAAAACTTTGTAGTACAATATAAAATGCAACCACTGTAGTGCATTTGACAGGTTAGAGTACATTTTTACTAAAAAATAGCTAACATAATTTACATAGGTTTTTACTACTACTACTACTTTTTTCCCTAGTTTTGTTTAAGTTTCTGGTGATGTTTCTATTTTTACTTCCTGTTTGGACACAGATAGCAGATATGTCAAACAGAGGTCATTCCGTAGTTCTGTTACCTAGCAACCATAATGTTAACAAGGGCCAAAATAAATTACACACAATTAGACAAATACAAATAGATGACAACACCCTCTTTAGGAGTAAACTTTCCGTACTGATAGCATAGAGGTATTTCGTTTCATAACTCTCCACTACTTTCTCTTTTTGTACTTTTCTTCTCAAATTTCTTTTCCAAAAACTGCCACTTAACTGATGTAAAATTTTGACACATATTTACCACATGTATTATCCCAACAAACCACGTCAGAATTAGAAAAACATGAAAACCTGTCATATTAACTAATGTCTCTGGGGTCACTCGACAGGAGCAGAATGTGACTCTCGTATTCATGTTGCACGATTGATACTCTGTGTGTATATCTATGGCGGAATGTCCAGCAGTTACCTTGGTGACACAATGCACACATTAGCAAACACACATTTTCAGCAGCCTGCGATCACGTGTTTGTTTGTTGTTGTTTTTTTGTGTTTTTTTTAGTGTGACAGTGACTAACTGTAAAACTGTTGGCTTAAGTTACCTTGTGACTGTAATGTTATTTGTGAGAGACTAGTTTAACAGCACAAATAATCTCATCTGTTGCAGTTCCAGATAAATCAGTTCTTTATGGACAGATTTTAAAGCTCAGATTTAAGTCTAATTTGAGTAACAGAGCTTCAGACAGAGCAGTGCCTAAAGTTAGCATCACACCCCCAGGAAATGTTGATGTCAGCTGCAAAGTATCAATAGGTTCTTAATCAGGAGTTGGACTGATTAATAATTGTGCATGTATTACAGTGAACCCTCGTTTATCGCGGGGGTTAGGTTCCAGAAATAGCCCGCAATAAGTGAAATCTGCGAAGTAGGACAATTTTATATTTTACAATTATTCTACATGTTTTAAGGCTGAAAACGCTTCACCAGACACATTATACACCTTTCTGAGACTGGTATTAACATTTTTCTCTTGTTTAAACACTCAAACTTTTGTAGATTTTCATTAAAATATATTAATAGTGGGGGGGGGGGCACGTGACACGCGGACACGTGCGCGCGGACACGTGTGTTTGTTTTGGTACCACATATCCATGCCATGTGCGAAAGTCGAGTGGAAAGCGACCTGGATATCATTTTGGGCAAGACTCAAGCCAATGCTAACAGTGCCAAACCGCTAACAGACGCCTCTGAGCACCAGTCCTCACCACAAGACCAGGTAAGACCAACCTGCGCTCACAAGAGTTGGTTGCATTTCACCCCGGCTCCAAAATCAGACCGCTATCAATGCGTCGCCAATACTCCACAGCTCTCTAGGACGGGGTCGGGTTCGTTCTCTCGGCGTGACGGGGGAAGAGCCACTGTCTCCTCTGTGCGCACGAGTGTCCTCCCCCGCTGCGGCTCCCTCGAATGTGGCTCTCCCCGCTGCGGCTCCCCCGGACGCCGCGCGGCCAGGCGCCAGGCCCGTCCATGTTGATTCTTGGCTCTTCCATTTGTCCGGCTCGCACTCAGTCTCTTCCATGGCTCGTGCAAGTAAACAAAGGCCACACCTCCTGTCACCCAGGCGCTCTCGTGAAGTAAATCAGAGACTCTGTCCCTGGTCTAGACCTGGTTTAGTCCTGGTTTAGACCTGCTTTAGACCTGGTTTAGTCCTGGTTTAGACCTGCTTTAGACCTGGTTTAGTCCTGGTCTAGTCTCTTAGCTAATCAGGGCGCAGGACAGAATGTTACACTGTAAAAAAAAGTTACACTATAAAAAAAATTGGAAAAAAAAATCCGCGAAACAGCGAGGCCGCAAAGAGTGAACCGCGATACAGCGAGGGTTCACTGTATATTGATCGAGAGGAACACCCCTGACAAAGCGAGAACAGTTTTGATCAGCAATATTCTTACAGAAAATAAGATGAAGAACCAAATACCGGTTTCTGAAGTGTGTAATACAATGACATAAATGTGGGTAGGTGCATAACTAAACACAGAATTATACTGTATAATGTGTAGAACTTCCTAAACTAAATAGGTGAGCTTGTCCTGGCAACTATCCAGCAACACAAATAGCTCATCAATCACTCAACACTTGGCAGAAAGTCAGCATTGTGGCTCACCGTCATGGTAAATTTAACAGAGCAACAGAACGCTGCGAAGTTGTTGGTGCCATATGCAGTTGTTACCACCTTGGTTTGCCCCCCCTGGTCTGTCCCGAATGTCTCTACCTTCTCTGGCCCCATTTCACGCAGCAGCTGTCCAATGCAAAAGTCTTCAGACCAGAAAACCTAAAAAAAAAAAAAAAAAGACAAAGTTTTATTGCTGGGTTTCAAAGATTCAAAGATTCTGCCCACTCTGGATTCCAAGAGCATGTAAAAGTTAAAATAGATAAATAATACAAAGAGAAGCATGTAAAAAAGTATAATCAAATGGGAAAAATCTTTACCAAATATACACTATGAAAATGGTGCTATGTATATATTTACAGATACTGTAATGTCCAACATTAGTTTTATGTGCAACTGTCGGTAGTAAAAACATGGTGTAAACATTGTTGATATCGTGCAGGGAGTGAGTTTGTGGAAGTGAGGTTACACACCAACACTCGCACATGACACCACTTTCATACTAGGCCAGTTGAGTGAAGTGTCTTGCCTAAGGACACAACAAATGTAATATACAGAGAGTCAGCTCAGTTACATTTATTCTTTTACTTTTCAGCATTCTTTTACCTACTTAAGTAATAATTTTAATGAAGTAACAGTACTCTTACTTCAGTAAAAGTTTTGATTAGTAAGTCTACAAAGTGACAAAAGCTTTTTACGTTGATCATATTAAATGATTTGAGCATTTGTGTTTCTTGTACAGCTTTTTGTGTCAGCTTTTGTGCATTATTTAATGTTTAATCTTCCAATTACATTAACTTCAAATTCAAAATCAGATGTTACTCAGTTACTCATAATTGAGTACTTTTTTACGCTTACTTGAGTAATTACTTATATCACTGCTTTGTACTTTTACCTGAGTAATATTATTTTTCAGTAACATTACTCTTACTTGAATACATCTTTTGTCTACTCTATCCACCTTGGTAAGTTCTCATCTGAATGTGGCAATATGTTGTTAAGTTTGCTTGGTTGAAGCAGGTTGTTGAGGGTGAAGGGAAAACCAGATTCATGAACATTAAATGGCCCATATTACGCCATTTCTTACCATCGTTATAATATTGAATAAAATATCAAAAATCAAAAATATACCTGGGGTTGTTTTTTGTTTCATCCACACATGTTTAACAGAGAAACCCTGCATATTTAGTTTGAGTTCTTCTCTCAAAAACAAAACACTCTGTCCCACTTTGTGATGTCTTTTTGTATTACAGGAAGAGCTCCACTGTTTTTAAAATCCATTCACGTAATACAGGACCTTTGTGCTGCTATGATGCTGATAATATTCAATATGTTTTGTTTTTTTATGTATGGGTAATAATATAATGCTGCACTTTGGACAAGTTGTTAGTCTGCATAACTTTACTGAACAGTGATGCAGTGATGTGGGTGGGTTGAAATCTTAAAGCAGCTAAATCAATGCACGCCTCTGGATTTACATGTGTGAATCAAAGACATGATGAACCTTTGATTTGCTTGAGTTCAGCTCTCATCAAACCATGCTAATTGGGGCAGCCATGAAACTGCAGGCGTTAAATGGACTGCACTCCCAACAGTCAAACTCAAAGTGACAAGTTGACAGGAGTCAGCTGTTAGATCAACCGCTGCTGCAACTCAAACGTCACCACCAATAAATGTCGAGTCAGAGCAGAGAACTAAATCTAAAAAAAAATAATTAAAGGGTCCACCATATTTTCTGATCTATGTGATAATATTGTTTCCTCAGCAGAAACGTACCTGGAGTTGTGTTTTGTTTAATTCACACATGTTTAACACACAAATCCTGCATATTAAGGTGTAAGAGTTCTTCTCTCAAACGGAAAAAAAAACACTCTGTTCTGCCTTGTGATGTCCATTGTTTTTTAAACTCCATACACCTTCACTAGAATCATTTGGATTATTTCAGCCCTGGAATGATTGATGTCTACTGAACTAACGGTAAAACTTGAAAACTATCACTACATGACATCACAAGGTGGAACAGAGCATTTTGAACTCTGGAGATGTAGACAGACTAATAATAAAGGCTTACTCAAGCATGTGTGAATGAAATAAAATGCAACTCCAGGTATGTGTTTGATGAGGCAGGATTATAACATGGCTTAAAGCTGACAAGAATCTATTATGTGTAATAGGACCTTTAAGATGACTTTGTGCTGTACATCACAACAAGTGAGCCATGTAACTTACAGTATCCTCATTATTGCTGGATTATTTGAAGCAACTGGTTTTCATAGGGAGATGTAGAGATCATTATTATTAAAAATGGTCTTGTACAATTTTAGCATGCAGCATTTAGCAGAGAAAAAACATATATTGTAATATTACAGATTTTGGGTGTTTTGGTTGCTGTATATACTTTTTGTGAAGATAAAATATACATACAATTATTATGTTGATGGGAATATTTAGGAATACACCAACAAACAAATTGTGCTAATGTGACTTATCTGGCAAATATCGTGTCCTGTCCTGACATCTAAAGGCTACTTGAGGTATTACAGAAATGAGACTTAAACCAACAGCAAGTTGAATTTTATTATTATTAGAGTTTAAGTGGCTTAAGAAAACAATAAAGGATTTAAGCAATACTTTTAAAATACTTAATAAACTATAGCATTATTTCTGAGAGCAGAAGACAATAACAACAGTATCAGTGCACAATACAGCACATTACTATATAATACAGGTGTCGATCTTGGCAGGTGCTGTAAGAGAATGTTTTGAAAACATGACTATTTTAACAGTTAGTCTCAGGTAGATAGAAATAATGAAGCCCATGAGTTTCATTTCTTATAAAACTTACATTATATATATATATTGTTAGTGTACGTGAATTACTTTACCGTGTGGAGTTTGCTCCTAATATAGCTCAACAATTCAAGCAATAGTTTTAAGGCACCATTTCAGAATATCATAAAATGTAACATTGTTACCTGTGAAGGTAGAATTGCAGTATATTGACACAAAAAGTATGGTATGTTGCATTATACTGATTAAATGTTAAAAATATTACTTCTTGGTACTGGGTGTATTCAATTAACAGTCACTCATTGTAAAAGAACATGTGATAATGTGAATGTGATAAACATTTTCACTCTGAATAATTTACTTCATGTACACACAGGAAAAGTCAAATCAAAGTTAAAAAGTGCCTGAGTCATGGCAAATGGGAGCTGGCAGGTAGATGTGGCTTGACTATGGCTGGCCTCTGATATTGTTGCCTCCTGGGTTTATGGTCATGGAGTCCAGGAAAGGACGGAGAGCCTGCCCAAAAGGCCTGAAAGGAACACAGGGAACAAATGAATGAACTGAACAAATGGAAAGTGAGTACAATGCATTTATTTAGCACCTTCCATTGAGTAAAGCACACAAGGTAATAGACAGGTTAAAATAGTCTCAGCAATAATAACCATTCCATAGTACAGTTTAAATACAGTACTGTTAAATAAATTAGTGCATGAAGAGTGACGCTACACTGGACAGTTCCTCATGAACTAAACCAAGTGGACTTACGTGGACATGACTTCAGATGGAAGATCAGTGACGTATGAGGGAATCTTCTGGCCTGTGAGAAACTGAGCCACTTCGTTACTAAAGGCGTTGCAGTTGTGGTCCAACAGGTGGTACTTGTCACCACTGAGACAACAGATGAATAAAACATATTTCAATATTATGATCTTTCAAAGTAACACTATACATAAAAAAAATAACAACCTAGGCTGGCAAGAAACATTTAATTGGTACTTACCTAAATGTGGATTCTCCCAGAGATGTTAAATACTCCATGAAGACCTCTTCTGGAACTTCAGTGGGACCCAAGTCCACAGTTAAATCTGGTGGTCCTAAAATAGTATTACCCTAGTAAATAAAGACATAGGCTTAGCACTTTATGTCATCCAGCACCTATGATGACATCTGGAAATAACCCTAAACACATACAGGAGCACAGTGGTTGATACCATCTCCTCCAAAGAAGAACTCCTTTCCATGAACCACAATGGCGGTGTGCCTATTGGAAACAACAGAATGAAAAGCTCCATTCATTCTTTAGTTACTAACGATAGGTGATTTCTTGTAAATAAAGTAAATACTCACCAGACTCCTTCAATTTGTTTCCCTTCATCGGAAAAAGAACAACTGAGTGAGTAGATAATGAGCATAGCAATTTAATGTTAGCATAAGCTTTAGCTACATAATAACTTACCAATCATGACAGGGCTGAGCTGTCGAGCCATTCCTTTGGTCACGTCATAGATAAAGACTTTTACAGGGTATGAGCCCGTCTGCTCCATCGGACAGATCGAGTCAAGCTAGCTAAATGTAAAGGTTAGCAAGGCAAATGAGTTTTGAGGATTAAGCTTAAAAAAAGAGTAAACCTAAATAAAGGCTCAAATCTAAAATAAAAGTACACGAGAGGTAATCCCCTATGCTAAAGGCTGTCTGACAAAGTGTAAAGGAGACAGTGAAACGCTGTGTCACACACTCTAAACAATGTTTTGCCTGTCAAAAGTGCATCCTCACGGATCACTTTACTTTTCCTCTTCCCAGTTGCGCTGTTCTCAAGCCCCGCCTACACTCTGTTCCGATTGGTCCATGATAGTGATTGACAAGTTCACGAGCAAATGTGGGCGTGCCTTTGTTGATTTCAGCGTGCGCGTGCGCATTTCTGGCTGGCGCCGTTCACTGAAACACACTAGTCCAGACTTGTGCTGGGCAGTTCTACTTAGGTAAGTAACTATAATGTCATAAACTATTCATTTAGTTGACACTCAGAGACTGGATTCAAATACATAGAGAAAAGCTCTGAAGTTTGAACCGGTGTTTACCAAACGGAGCTAATAGTAAATCACCACCTGATTGTCGGCTAAGCTAACTAGCTATAACATGTAAATACACATGAATTGTTGTGTTTGTGGTGATTTAGTAGTTCAGTGTCGGTTAAGTCAACGCAAATGGGCCTTTAACAAGAGTTTATGAAACTTCTTACGTGTGTGGTAACGTTACAGGTAGTTGCAATGGCAGACTGGAACGCTTTCTACAAAACTGAGGATGATGATGAAGAGCAGGAGGATGGAGAGCAGAGTGGAGGTACCATATACATATACAACATTACACATGTTTTAATATGTTGTATGTGCGTGTACTTTTAGTGAATGTGTGGAAGCGAGAGAGAAAGATCCCATGTTTTAATGTCCTCATTTGTGTAAATACTGTAGGTGACTACAGGGTTTCAGGCAGAGACAGTCTGGTGTTTCTTGTTGACGCTTCAGAGGAAATGTTTATCAAGGGAGAAGATGGAGAGCCTTCAAACTTTGACATGACTATGCAGGTAACCTTTGATTTGGCAAATCATTTTCTTACATATGACATGTTGATAGGGCTGCAACGTTTAGTCGACGACGTCGACAATAATATTTTGTCGACATGGAATTTCATTGTCGACTAGTCGTATTATTTAAGTATCATTTTAATTTGGAACTTAATACTCGTCTGTGTCAAGAATCCGCAGGGCCGACAGCAAACAGTTCAATGTCTTTGTTACACATCTGCTCCTTCACTGTACAGTGTCCAGGTTTACACCATTTCTCGTTCAGAAACAGCACTAGTCCACCTCCCTTCTTCTTCCCGCTCTCCGTGATTTGCGGTGTTAGCCATGTCTCCGTAAAAACAATGATGCTAGCGTCCCTGTACTCCCTCTGAAATCTAACGAGCGCCGCAAGCTCGTCCGTCTTGTTGGCGAGGGCGCGCACATTCCCCGTTACGACGGAGGGGAGGACCGGCCTGCAGCGTCTCTTCTTTTCCCGGAGTTTACGTCCCGCGCGGCGTCCACGGCGTGTTGTCCGCAGGATCACGTCAGGGATAACATGCCTGTCTCGGGGGAACACAACAGCGCTGCGCAGCGCCATCAGCTGATCCTTTGTGTAGACAAGCGGAGGACGGGGTCCCTTACACATCTTAAGCCGAGACAGGTAAATAATCCACCAAAAGTGCGGGAAAAATGCAGCGTCGAGTGCAGTCCAAGCTTAATGAACAATGTTGACAAAAATATTTACAAAAGTGGGGTGGTTTAAAGGCAAAAAGTTAGGAAAGTTACGGAAAAGTGCGGGAGTGTTGTGACGAGCAGCTAGCTCGCGCCAGTCACTGTTTCTGCATGTGAGGAATATTTCAATATTAGCACTAGTGCTAAACGGAATGGTGGCCATACGCAATTTGCTCACGAGTCATGGACAATCTTTTTCATTCCGAATGTAGTCTAGTCATGTTTTGGCAGTATTCCCTTAACAGAACGCTTTTTCACAGAATACTTCAACTTTTTTTAAACTGGATACTGACAATATTCCGCTTTGAAACGGAATGCTTAAAGCACGCACGCGTAACTGCGCTCACTAAATACCAACGTTAGTGTCGTGTCCATTATTCTAGTAATTTTTTTTTTCGTGACTAATCGTCACTGGATCTATAGATTAATCGACTACTAAAATAATCGATAGTTGCAGCCCTACATGTTGATATGTAGTTAACAAAATATTTATGTCAAATTTGTGAAAAATGATATGTTCCTGAAAAGGTGGTGCGCACTGTCTACACCAGTAAGATCATCAGCAGTTACAGAGATCTGGTAGCTCTGGTTTTCTACGGCACAGAGCAGAGCAAAAACCCAAGAAACTCCTTCAAACACGTTTATGTGTACCATGACCTGGATGAACCTGGTAAGTGAACCTTAATTGTATCTAAAATACAGTATACTGTCAAATATGTCAACTGTACGCAATATTATGTAGAAGGAAAAAAAACACTAAAAGTTGAGGGATGATTCTGAATAGTATAGCTGAAACTTTATTAACTTTATTATTTAATTTATGTTGTAATAAAACTTGCATAAAATCCAGTGAAATGTGTAGGTATGAAAAAGAAAACTAAATTGTTGTGCTTAAAAATGAAGCTTTGTCTTAACTGATTAATAATTGTGAATGAAATGGAATGTTTTGATGAAACGTTTTATAGTCACTATAGGTGTTAATGTGTCTGGCAATAGAATATTAATGAAATGTTTTATAGTCACTATCGGTGTTAATGTATTGTTTGGAAATAGAATGTATTGATGAAATCTTTTATAGACACTATCAGTGTTAATGTCTGGAAAAGGGAAGAGGGGGCAGATAACACAAGATTACTCTTCTTTCTGCTCCCTTTCATTCAATATTTTGTATTGCTATCACACTGATGATGTCCTTTTATACTTTATGAATGAAATAAACAAACAAACAAAAAAAAACTTGCTTGCTCAAGTGTAGACCCAGTAAAATGTGTTATATGTTTAAAAGCATGTTATTATTAGCTATGCAATTCTCTCAAATAAAGATGCTTCTGAATCGTTCGAAACATGCACATACTTTGAACCAGTTTCAAGAAACGTGCCTCGGGTCTGATTATACACATTGTAAATTCAATATCTGAGGAATATTGCCTTACTAGTACATGTGTATTGCGCTAACTAAGTCTATGACAGTGCCACATAGTCGTCATTATTCATGCACACACACAAATACAAAGTCTATTTCATTTTATCACTAGCTTTCTTACTGCACTTTTCACCTGCCCCAGGTGCAAAGCGGGTGCAGGAGGTTGATGCTCTGCGAGGACCTAAAGGTGCCCAGCTGGCAGCAGAGACCATGGGCAGTGGGCAGACTTCTTTGGGGGATGCCCTGTGGTGCTGTGCCAATCTATACAGCGACATCAAACTGCGCCTGTCACACAAGCGCCTCATGCTCTTCACCTGCCGAGATGACCCGCATGGAGGAGACGCTGCCAAGAACCGGCAGGCACGGACCAAAGCCGGGGACCTCAAAGAGACTGGTATGTACTGAGGAACAAATTGCACTATGGCATCTTTGTAGTAGAGATTGACTGATGTAGATTTTTTTTATGGCCATGCCGATATCTGTTTAGAATCCAGAGAAATCAATGGCCGATAAGTTCTGACGATATTTTTTGGCTGATATTCACGGCTGATTTTGATTATCTCCCCCAAATTATATGATTTGAAATTACATCAAACTCATCCACAAACCTGTTTTTCTTATTTACGTTCCTCTTCACACTCAAGTGTTATGCATATTCTTTAGGCATCTGGTTGGTCTAAACAAAATATCGGCCTCTGGAAAATATTTGATTCATGTGTTTTCTCAGTTGAGTAGAAATACAATGTACAGCTGTTCAGAAAGAAATACCCACGCAGTATGGGATAGTTGCATTTCAAATGTAATATCTAATTTTATATTCTTCTCTTTAGGTGTTGTCATTGATTTAATGCACTTAATGAAACCAGGAGGCTTTGACGTGTCGGTGTTCTTCCGTGACATCATAAGTCCACCAGAGGACGAGAGCGAGCTGGGGCTGCAGCACAATCCCTGTGACAAACTGGAGGACCTCCAGAAGAGAGTGAGGGCCAAGGAGCAGAAGAAGCGTGCCATGGCCCGGTACTTTACTTTACCCTACTATACTGTATATAGTATATTATTACTAATATATATTGTATATCATGTTTTACTAAGTAATTTACACTTGACTATGCTTAGGTTGCGCCTTTGTCTTGGTGATGATGTAAAAATAGCTGTGGGTATTTTTGCCACTGCTGTCCAAGCACGAAAACCAGGGGCCATCAAACTGTACAGAGAGTCCAATGAGCCAGTCCGCAGTAAAAGCCGCATCTTCCACACTCAGACAGGGAGTCTGCTGCTTCCCAGTGAAATCAAGAAGGCCCAGGTAAATAAGATGGAACCAAATACAATATGTTTATCCAAATGTTTAATATTTAAGCACACCTGTCTGAGTTTGTACAGTTTAATTAACTGTCTTGTTGTGTTTACTTGTCCATGTGTTTTGCTCTAGGTGTATGGTAGAAAGCAGATAGTACTTGAGAAAGATGAAGTGGACTCTCTAAAGAAGTTTGGTGATCCTGAATTATATCTCATTGGCTTCAAACCAATGAAAAACCTCAAACTGCACCACCACATCCGACCATCTGTCTTTATTTATCCAGAGGAGGATGATGTCAAAGGTGTGGACTTTTTCATTCTCTTGATTTTTTAAAAATATGTTCAAATAATCTAAAGCACTGCATAACTACTCCATGTGGTTTCTCATGACCGTAGGCAGCTCATGTTTGTTCTCTGCCCTGTTGAAGAAGTGCAGCGAGAAGAATGTTTTTGCTCTGTGCCGCTGCATTGCTCGCCAAAACTACCCCCCTCGTTTTGTGGCCCTGGTGCCCCAAGAAGAGGTGCTGGACGAGGGCAAAATCCAGGTCACGCCACCAGGTAGTCACATAAGAATACCTAGAATCATAGATGCCAAAATCTACTGTCAGAAAAATCACCTTATCTGAAAACACAAATGAAATCTGTGAAGAACCACAGCAAAACACATATTTCTTTTATGGATTCACAGACGGGTATATACAAATATGTTAATTTCACATGATAAAACAATGTGACTTCTTTCCCAGAAACTCAAAACCTTGGCATTTAATGTTGCAGATTACAATGCAACTTCTTTCTGACTCCCTTTCCCAGATCCCATAACCTTGAGACATAATATTGCAATTTAAGTTGATGAAAACACATGAAGCAATGATAAAACATTTATTATTTATTATTATTTATTAACACACAGTTATTCTAACAGCTACCAAAGTGCCTAGTGGAATCATTGTGTTCTGACAGTTTTGAATGATTTTGTCTTTGAATCAGGCTTTAACATCATCTATCTGCCATATGCTGATGACATGCGGACTCTGGACATCCCTCACTGCCCGCACGCTTCACAAACACAGGTGGATAAGATGAAGGAGATCGTTACAAAACTCCGCTTTAAATACAGGTATTTTTTGTCTGTTAAATGCTGCAAATCTTTGGTTTTTAGTGATATATAGTAATATTTTAGTCTTTGAAAATGAATGCCAAAGATACCTGTCAAAATTGTGTTTGTTGACAGATTAACGTTCTACACTTTTGAATATCATTAGTCTCATAGCATATGCCATTTTTCAGGATGCAGCATGGTCTAGGGGGCTAGAGACTAGAATGAGACAAAAACTCAATTTGGCCAAAAATGAATTGGGCAGTTATGCTATAAACTGGCAGACAGCAATATGTGATTTTACTTTTTAGTAATATTAGCTTTCTTAATAATCAATTGAATTTAATAATTAATTTCAAATTAATAAAATGATATGTATCAATCTGTAAAATTGCAGATAATTGTACTTTTTTGTCCTTTAATGCAGGAGTGATGCATTTGAAAACCCTGTCATCCAGCAGCATTATAGAAATTTGGAAGCTCTGGCATTGGATATGACCGCCCCAGAGGAAACTGAAGATCTCATTAGTAAGGATTAAAAAAGTTAATGTGTAAAGCTTAAAATATCATGTTTTTACATCAAATCTTGTGTATTTCAGTGCCAAAAGTGGAACAAATGGACGCACGCCTCGGTATTCTTCCTGACGAATTTAGAGAGATGGTTTACCCTGAAAACTATAATCCAGACGGAAAGCCAGCTGCTAAACGCAAAAATGGTCAGAACAGCACTGGTGAAAAATAAACATTGATCACAACTTTACAGGTCCTATACAGTGGTCCCTCGTTTATCGCGGGTTTAGCTTCCAGAAATAACCCGTAATGAATGAAATCCGCGAAGTAGGACAACTTTATATTTTACAATTATTATACATGTTTTAAGGCTGTAAACGTCTCACCACACACATACACTTTTCTCAGACTGGAATTAACATTTTCTCACATTTCTCTCTTGTTTAAACACTCAAACTTTCATAGATTTTCAACAAAATGTATTAATAGTGAAGCGTGGGGGGGGTGCGCGCGGACACGTGCACCCGTGGTCACGAAACAAGGCAAAGAGCCGCATGGACCTGGTCTAGTCCTGGTTTAGTCCAGGTTTAGACCTGGTTTAGACCTGGTGTAGTCCTGGCTTAGGCCAGGTTTAGACCTGGTTTAGTCCTGGTCTAGTCCTGGTCTAGTTCCGGTCTAGTCCTGGTCTGGTCCCGGTCTGGTCCCAGTCTGGTCCTCATGTCTTAGTCCTGGTCTGGACATCCTACGGATCCAGTGACTCATGTCTCCGCTCCTTGTCTCCGCTCCTTGTGCATCCGGCCCCGGAGCCCGGTGCGGCTCGGACTGCTTCTCATTCAAACACAGTGTGAGCACAGAGGAATGAGCCGGGCGCACCGCGCTCATCCCACAGCACTGCCACGTCTTGGGACGCGCAGGTTCTGAACTGTAGTGGGAACGCATCCGTGCGCTCTCAGGACTGGTTCCGCCGCCTGGACTCCAGGTTTCACCAGTTCGTTCTGCAGAAACACTGCCGCTACTTCCCGCATTGACCACCCGGAGAAGTGTACGCGCGGACACGTGCACCTGCTCATCGTGGTCAAATCCGTGTGCCTCACCTGGGACTGCGAGTACGAGACCAAGGCCGCGGTCCCGAGAAGAAACACGGTCTGTTTCCGCAGAACGAACTGGTGGAACCTGGAGTCCAGGCGGCGGAACCAGTCTTGAGAGCACACGGAAGCGTTCACTACAGTTCAGAACCTGCGCGTCCCAAGACGTGGCAGTGCTGTTGGATGAGCGCGGTGCGCCCTGCTGCGTCCCGCAGAACACAATGTTGATACACTATAAATAAAATAAAATAAATTGAAATAAATTTTAAAAATCGGCGAAACAGCGAGGCTGCGAAAAGTGAACCGCAATAGAGCGAGGGACCACTGTATTACACAAAATATAGATTTTTGTGAGCTTTAAGCCATGTTATAATGTTATCTCATCAAAAACATGGCTGGAGTTGTGTTTTGTTTCATTTACACATGTTTGAGTAATCCTTTATTATTGGTCTGTCTACATCTCAAAATGCTCTGGTCCACCTTGTAATTTATGGAGTGGTTTCCATTTGATAGAAAAACAGCCAAAATATGCAGAGTTTGTGTGTTAAACGTGTGAATGAAACCAAATCAGAATCAGAAAAAAACATGCAAAAATTGTGTAATATTGGCCCTTTAAAACATGTGTCATGCTTTGATTGTGTCTGTTTATCATGTCTCTTGTTGCAGATGCAAATAGTGGTGGAGCTGAGAAGAAGCCCAAAATTGAGGTTCCGGAGGATGAACTAAGAGGACACGTGAAGAATGGCACTCTGGGAAAGCTGACTGTGCCTGTGCTAAAGGAGGCCTGCAAACAGTTTGGGATCCGAACTACAGGCACAAAGAAGCAGGAGCTAATAGATGCTTTGCTGGCCAAGTTGGGTCCATAATGAACTGAACAAAACCATGTCACTAACTACTGTATGTGCCTTAAAGGGCCGCAATGCAACTTTTCCACGTGCTTGTTACCGTGGAGATGCCACTGCTTTGCCTGGAATGTTCCACGCAGCCAAGTTGAGGTGACCACGCATTCAGTAAGAATGCATGGTTTTCAAGGTGTTTTGGAACAAGATAAACACTCATAGTTGAATAAATGCAAGATCTTTTTAAATCTACACTGTGAAACTTTCCTGGCAAAGCATAGCAACCTCCCCACCTGAAAAGTTACATGTTGCATCTTAAATCTGTAATGAATATGGGATTATATTCGAAGTTTCCAAATTGTACACATAATGTATCTAAATGTACTAAATAAAACCAACAATTTTGTATAATCTGCATATATTTTCTATTATCACATTATCTTTTAGCTGGTTTGTGTTTATCTGAAATACCAGTTCCACCTGTCTGGACCAGAGGCGTGCCTTGGTGAATAAAGCCTTAGCATTACTGGCATATTTGGAGCTTTTCTTAGCATTGTGCTGTCTTGAAGTAGAGTTCCTGATGAGGGCAGGCCAGCGCAGGCACAATCAATCATGCAACAGCAAGAAGGAGGGATTACAACTCATGACTTGCAATTCAACAACTAGCTCATTGAGATATCAGCACCACAAAAAGGTACGCTACTTTAAGACTTTGGTTTACTTGTGTTACTTTTAGACATAGAGTAACAACAAGTTTATTACACTAGTTAAACTGTCAGTTTCAGTTTTACCTTTGCATGTGTATATGAATGGCTGTTTACTAAGTTTGAAATGTTTTGCAGTGTTTTGTAGTAAAAAGTGAGAAGTTGTTTCACAATTTGACAGTATCAGTGCGGCAGGACAAAGGTCTGTGATTGGAGCAAGAACAATGGAGTGCAAATGCGATTCTGAAGATGCTGCTGCGGGTAAGGGATGGTCCGATATGGATTTTTGAGCCCCTACTGATATCCAGTATTTGTTTTGCTGTTGTGGCCGATAATAACTTTCAGTGCCAATATTGAGCTTTTATAATCCATAGTACAGATCAAATTTATGTTAAGTTATCTCTTTTGAGACAATAATAACAAAACACACAGAGATTAGGGCAGTACAGAAAAAAAGTGTGCAAATATCAGTGACATTTTTCAATATGAGACCAATATCTGGGGGAATCGTCTAATACTGCCAATATACAATCCTTAGCTAAGACACATGTTAGACTGTAAATGACCCCATGAAGATGATAAGGGACATGTTGCAACTACTATCTTGACAGGTTTTAGGCAGATAAAGAAATTCAGTTTATTGGGACATTTAGGACTTAGTAGTAGTAAAGTAGTAAAGAAAAAATAGCTAATATTTCCTCACTAACCATTGTTTATTGCTGCTGTATCCTTGAGCAAGACACTTTATTCTCACACTTCATTTTGGTGTGACTAATCAAACTGTAAAGCAACCTTGATTGTCTTAAAACTGGTCCATCAGGCTGCACCTAGGCCTGTCCCAGTAACCAGTTTTGAAGTGTGATATATTTCTGAAAAAATATATTACGATAAGTGATTATCATCATTCCCGTGCCCGTGCCAAAGAAGCCCACTCCGGCCACTTTTAATGACTATCGCCCTGTTGCACTGACCCCCATCATCATGAAGTGCTTTGAACGGCTAGTCATGGCACACATTAAATCCATCCTCCCCCCTCCCACCCTAGACCCATTCCAGTTTGCATACCAGGCCAACCGCTCTACCGAGGATGCAATCTGCTCTGCTCTTCACCCAGCCCTCACCCACCTGGACAATAAGGACTCATATGTGAGAATGCTGTTCATAGATTTCAGTTCAGCATTCAACACTATAATCCCACAACAGCTCATCACTAAACTAGACCACCTGAGGCTTCAGACCTCACTGTGTAATTGGCTGCTGTGAGAGGCCACAGGCAGTGCGGGTCGGCAGAAACACCTCAAGCTGCATTAGACTGAGCACAGGAGCCCCCCAGGGCTGTGTGCTCAGTCCGATGCTCTTCACTCTGCTGACCCACGACTGCTCACCAGCGTTCAGCACACATAGTGAAGTTTGTGGACGATACGACTGTGGTGGGTCTCATCTCTAATAACGATGAGACAAACTACAGGAAAACCCACTGTCCATCAATGGTGCTGCTGTAGAGAGGGTGAGCAGCACCAAATTCCTGGGGGTGCACATCAGTGAGGACCTCTCCTGAATACTGCATCACTGGCAAAGAGGGCTCAGAAGCGCCTCTATTTCCTCCGCAAACTGAGGAGAGCTGGAGCCCCCCCACCCATCATGACCACCTTCTACCGAGGCACCATTTAGAGCGTTCTGACCAGCTGCATCACTGTGTGGTACGGGAGCTGCACTGAACAGAACAGGAAAGCCCTGCAGCGCATAGTGAATGCAGCTGGGAGGATCGCTGGTGTCTCTCTCCCCCCTCCCTCCTAGATATTTTTAACACCCGGCTCACCCGCAGAGCGTCCAGCATTGTGGGTGACCCGAGCCACCCCTCACATAGCCTGTTCAGCCTCCTGCCCTCGGGGAGAAGGTACCGGAGTCTTCGGGCCCACTCCACCAGACTGTCAAACAGCTTCATCCACCAGGCTGTCAGGAGGCTGAACTCTCACCTGAACTCTCACCTTACCCGTCTCCCACCCCCCACCCCCCATACTGGCATAACCTCCTGTATTCCATAAAAAGACATATCACTCTAGACACTTTAAAAAACTGCTGCTAAGGACTACTGTTGCACATTTACATTTACTACTGGAATTTTACTACTGTTGTACTGTTGTTTACTACTGTTATTGCACATAACTACTGGAATTTTTACTACTGTTTACTCCTGTTATTGCACTAGAATTACTACTGTTGCACATTTATTTTTATCTTAACTTCAATGCACATTCTATTGCACGTTACCATTTCACTGCTGTATCTTCCATTGCACATTTTTGATGCACACTGCACATTTTTGGACATCTGTATATAGGTATTTATTTATTATGTTGCACTGCTTTAAGATTTTAGATCTTAGACTTTAGTTTAACTTTAGATCTCTGTCTTAGATAGTTTCTGTTGTGTTTTGTCTTTATATTGTATTTTGTACACTGTCCTTTTTGCACTACCTGGCCAGAGAGAAACGAAATTTCGATTCATTGTATGTTGAACACATATGGCAGAATTGACAATAAAGCTGACTTTGATCTTTGATCTTTGATCTATATTAATAATCCATACAGATGCAAAGCAGGACATAAATTAACCTTTCCTGAAGACCTTTAGAATGATCTTGAGCTGTATCAGAACAAGGGAGTACACAGATATAAGACCACGTGGTAATATAAAAGAAAATACCATGATGTTAGAAATCTCATTCTATATCCTGCTTACTTTCTTTTATTCATAAAATTATAGTTCAAAAATGGCTCTCCAATTTGTCTTAAATTGAAGCTATTGAGGGCTGTCCTCTGCTTGGTAATACGATGGGCTTTATTCACTAGTTATTTATCCAAGAATGTCTCATACCTCAGTATGGAAATATATAGGTCAAAGGTCACTACCATGTCAAGTTGTAGTGCTGCTATTCTAAGCCCATGCTGTTTGTCTCCTCTTGAGGCTGGCTGAGCAGTGGCAACATGCAGATGGGAGCCTTCACTGTGGTGGGCTATCTTCTCTACAGATTCTCCCAAAGTCAGTCAAAATTATATTCATCATAATGTTATATGCCACAGTATAAAAATAATGTCTTTTTATGGTCTTTTGCTGCAGCGCTCCCAGCTCTAATCAGATGGCCAATCCGCATTTTCTGCTCCATTACTGGTGAGATTATACAATTTCATACAGGATTATTTCAAGGTGCATGGCGCAGGTGTATGTAACTTTTCTCCATGGAGATGTTAGTTCTTTGCCTAGAATGTTCCACAGTAAGACTTACTGGTCAGATTTGTGAAGAGATGACCCAGTTGTAAGATTCCAACATATTTTTGAGCAATAAATACACTCTCAATCCAATAAATGCAAGGTGGATACATTTAATGCCATACTGCGGAACATTCCAGACAGAGTAATAAGATCTCCATGGAGACAGAAAAGTTATAGTGTTAAGTATTTGGCAATTATGAGTCCCTATTATTAATTCATGAATTAATTGTTGGATTTATATAGTGTTTTTCAAGACTCCCTTCACAGTGCATTGTTCTTTCACTCCAGTCTTGGTGGTGGGAAGTTACACTGCCTGACAAAAGTATTAGGACGATAGTCCTAGTCTAGTCCTGGTTTAGACCTGCGCTAGACCTACACTGCGATGAGTCCCCATTTTTGCAATAATATGCCTTTACACATGATAAAATTTGCTTTAATATATCAATAAATCGATTTGCTGTCATTACCAATACGTCTTGTTATCATTATTTATGAAAGTTCAGAAATACACAATAGTCCTAATACTTTTGTCAGGCAGTGTATTATTGTAGCCACAGCTGCCCTGGGGCAGACTGATGGAAGCAGGGCTGCCAATCTGCACCTTTGGCCCCTCTGACCACCACCAACCCTCACCCACACACCACACAGATACCAGGCAATGTGGGTGAAGTGTCTTGCCTGGACACAACAATAGTTTTTTGCCACTTGCGCCCCATTGTGGCACCTTATATTCCCAGTGGTCTCCCATCCAAATACTAACCAGGCCTGGCCGAGCTTAGCTTCTGAGATCTGATGAGATCAGTCTGACAAGCTGGTATGGACCACCTAAGGATTAGGTGGCCATATTTGAGATTTATGAAAAGTTACATAGTGCACCTTTAAATAACACTGAGGTTAAAAGTTTTTCCATTTTACATATTTTTTCCCAGGTCTATCCACGCTTTGGAGCTGGGTGACTCGTCTTATTGGAACTCTCCGTGGTATATCACTCATTCTGCATTCACAATGTACTTCTTAATGTGTGTTCAAAGTTTAAGCATATACCTGTCTATGTCCTGCAGTAATCAAGAGTTTATATAAATGGTTGTCTCAATTTTGGCACTTTCTTGTCAGTAAGTGAATTTTTTAAAAAGTTGGTTATAAATATGATCTTATTTGTGTGAATGTGCTCTAACATGTCTCTGTCTACTTTTACTATAGAAATTTCTGCCAAATTCAGCTGGCTCTCCAAGATCATCAAAGTCATTACAGGTTTGTTACTATATCTTGAGTAATTGTTAGTAGTATTTAGTTTTGAACCTCTAATTGTGTAAAAGTACACTCAACAAAAATATAAACGCAACACTTTTGTTTTTGCTCCCATTTTTCCTGAGATGGACCCAAAGATCCAAAATTCACTCCAGATACACAACACTACCATTTCTCTCAAACATTGTTCACAAATCTGTCCAAATGTGTGACAGCGAGCACCTCTGCCCCGCCGAGACAATCCACCCCACCTCACAGGTGCGCCACATCAAGATGCCGATCCGACATCATGACCAGTGCACAGGTGCGCCCCAGACTGCCCACAATAAAAGGCCACCCCGAAATGTGCATTTTTTTTTTGCTTTATTGGGGGTCTGGGGACTCAGAACCAGTCAGTATCTGGTGTGACCACCATTTGCCTCATGCAGTGCAACACATCTTCTTCGCATAGAGTTTATCAGATTGTCAATTGTGGCCTATGGAATGTTGGTCCACTCCTCTTCAAAGGCTGTTATGGACGAAGAACACAGGTGCATTTTATTGATGGCATTTTGAATGCACAGAGATACCGTGATGAGATCCTGAGGCCCATTGTTGTGCCATACATCCATGAACATCACCTCATGTTTCAGCAAGATAATGCACGGCCCCATGTTGCAAGGATCTGTACACAATTCTTGGAAGCTGAAAATGTCCCAGTTCTTGCATGGCCAGCATACTTGGACATGTCACCCATTGAGCATGTTTGGGATGTGCTTGACCGGCGTATACGACAGCGTGTACCAGCTCCCACTAATATCCAACAACTTCGCACAGCCATTGAAGAGGAGTGGACGAACATTCCACAGGCCACAACTGACAATCTGATAAACTCTATGCGAAGAAGATGTGTTGCACTGCATGAGGCAAATGGTGGTCACACCAGATACTGACTGGTTCTGAGTCCCCAGACCCCCAATAAAGCAAAAAAAAAAAATGCACATTTCGGGGTGGCCTTTTATTGTGGGCAGTCTGGGGTGCACCTGTGCACTGGTCATGATGTCGGATCAGCATCTTGATGTGGCGCACCTGTGAGGTGGGGTGGATTGTCTCGGCGGGGCAGAGGTGCTCACTGTCACACATTTGGACAGATCTGTGAACAATGTTTGAGAGAAATGGTAGTGTTGTGTATCTGGAGTGAAATTTGGATCTTTGGGTCCATCTCAGGAAAAATGGGAGCAAAAACAAAAGTGTTGCGTTTATATTTTTGTTGAGTATATTTACATAATTTCTGATCGTGTTACAGTTGGATAGTATCTATAAGCATTGCTAACAATGTTGAAAACTACATTAGGTACATCTGTGATTAGGTTAATGTTATCATGTGCATTTCCTTACCCAGACTAAAGGAATCTAAGTTAATCAATTTTAAGTTGGAGCTTGTTCTTATCTTAAGTAAACATACAACTTAGAACTCCTTGCTGTTGTTTTGCTAACACAGTAAGTTTGAGGGTGAATGCGACTAGACCCTTCTTGGGAAAAATAAATAATAAATACACTGATCCAAGTGTGGTACGGTATATTTTTATTCATTATTTTACTCTTTGCCTTTAGTTAAGCAGAGATTGGCAGTTCCAGGGCTGAACACAAGGTGGAACAGAGTTTGAGAGAAGAACACAGCCTAAATATGCAGGATTTGTGTGTTAAACATTGTTTTTCATTATACTGACCCAGTAAAATTGCCCACAGAATGTTGTAATGGCATCTGAAACCCAGCAATTAAAACACTTTTAATTAATTAAATGCTAGATGGTTATGTTTAAAGCTATACTGTGGAACATTCTAGGCAGACCGACGTCTCTGAGACAAGCAGGGAGTCAGACCCTCCCCCAGAAAAGTTACATAACATTATGGACAAACAAACAAACTTTGTCCAGTTGACAAATTGAACTTCTCCTGTTATCATAACATTATCATATTATAAAAGCATGCATTTCATTCTGTTCTCATCTATAGGTGCATCTGATGATGACCTGTCTGATCTCCCTGGCCTCCGGATTATCCTCCTTAGACCTTGCGATGGTCGACCAAGCTCTCTGGCTGACTTCCTTCTGGGCCCTGCACCCCCAAAACCAGACATCTCTCCAGAACCTCCTTTACAAAGCTCCAAGAGGACAATCGTACTAAACGTGGGTGAGATCTCCATCATCAACACTCCAGCTCTTCCAGGACTGACACTGGACCACCAGAGCAGAGCACGAGAAGGTCTGAGAAGCCTCCAGCTGTCCAGCCCTGGCCCTCATGCCTTCCTCATGGAAATCCCCATTTTGAACACCGAGCTCCACAACAATCTCAACCGCGTCACCCAAGCTGCCATGGAACTTTATGGAGAAGAAGTAACAGACTACATCCTCCCAGTCATCACACATAAACACAGTCTAAGTCGACGAAAGGTCGAGAACTTGCTTCATTCACAACCTAGTAACTACAAAAAGGGACCTCTTGTATGTCGACAGCAGCCAGAGGTGGTGAATATCAGTACTGAACGCTCCATGGATGACTTGAACGCATCACGAATACGTTTATTCAAACGTGTGGTGGAGCTAAAGAAGATGAAGGGGAGTTTTGTGCATGAGTTACAAAGAAGAGAGGATCGTGTCAGGGAAGAGATGTTGATAGACATGGCTAACGTGCTGGCAACCAAACTGGGACATATGTAGTGAAGTCTGCTTTGTAAATGATAAAAAGGAGGAGCAAGTTTATGACAGGGATCAGAGGTGGGAAGTAAAAGTAATACTTCAAAACTACAAAATTACTTCAAAATAATATTACTCTAATTGAAGTACAAAGTAGTGGTCCATGTCCGGTAACTGTCAGGATGTAACATCTGATTTATAATTTAATAAATGTAATGTAATTGGAAGGACAAAACCTTAAATAATGCACAAAAATGTGTATTTTCAATGATGGACCACAAAAATGAGAAACTCATATCTGAAGGTGCAGTGCAAGAAACAGATGTTCAAATAATTCCATATTGTCAGTAAATAAGTAGTATGTAGTATGCTGCAAGAAGTACAGTGGTACCTCACCTTACGAAATTAATTCGTTCCAGAAATGGTTTCGTAACGTGAAAATTTCGTAAGTTGAGTAGCTATTTCAATGGAAAAAGCCTGATCCGTTCCAAGGTTGTTGTTTTTTTATAGTGTAACTTTTTTTTATAGTGTAACGTTGTGTTCCTGACGGGCTAAGAGACTAGACCAGGACTAAAAGAACGTGGAATAAACCAGGTCTGGCCAGAACTAAACCTGGATTGGACCTGTTATTATTATAACATGGCAGTGCCGTTGGATGAGCGCGTTGCTCGTTGCTCGTGTCTGCGCACCTTGCGCGTTCCGCGCTAGGGCTAAGAGGCCGAGAAAGACGCTCTTTCAGCGGGAATAAGAGCGGGGCGGGGCTGGCTCTGCTTCTATCTGACCTCCAAAGCCGGGGCGCCAACACTGTGAGCTAACAGGCCGAGAAAGGTGCTCTATCGGCGGGCAAGACCACGGGGTCTCGCTCGGAGCGGGCTCTGCCTCTATGTGACTTCCAGGTCTAGACCAGAACTAAACCAGGTCTAGACCATAACTAAACCAGGTCTAGACCAGAACTAAACCAGGTCTAAACCTGAACTGGACCTGGACTAAACCAGGACCGGACCAGGATTAAATCACCCCGTGCTCGGCCCCGAGGAGGAGGCACGGCCCGGGCACCGCGGCTCCATCCCGCAGCCCTGGTGTACTCGCGGCCTTGCGCCGTATGGACGTCGCTTTTTGATCCTTCGATGTCGGCTCTTCCTATCATTGTGAAGCAGAATTCACCAAGCGTTGGATTGTTCACTCACTAAGGGAACGTGAGCTGGGTTTAGACCGTCGTGAGACAGGTGAGTTTTACCATACTGATCATGTGTTGTTGTGTCTCCCCTCGCGCGTTCGGCGCTATATTGAGCCGTGTCCCCCCCACGCTTCACTATCAACACATTCTATTGAAAATCTATGAAAGAAATGCGAGAGAAACTCCAGTCTGAGAAAAGCATATAATGTGTGTGGTGAGGCATTTACAGCCCTAAAACATGTAGAACAATTGCAAAATACAAAGTTGTCCTACCTCTTGGACCTCTCCCACCGCGGGCCACCTCTGGAACCTAACCCCGTGTGTGTTGATAAAGTGTATTTACGTTTCGGGGCGTGCATCTGAGCGCGCATTAATTGAATTTTTGAGATTTGTTGTTTTTAAAGTGCTTTATAAATAAAGTTGGATTGGATTGGAGATTTCGCGTTTCGTAACTTGAAATTTCATTCGTATCTAGAGACCAAAATTTGACGTGAAGGCGTTTCGTAACTTGAAATTTTCGTTTGCTGGGTCATTCGTAAGTTGAGGTACCACTGTATTCTGAAAAGTACAGTTTCTTTAAAAAGTTACTCAAATAAATGTAACTGAGCACTACCCACCTCTGACAACAATCTACTACTAATAGATGGACTGGACTGTCTGAAATCGGTAAGGATACTCCCTTAAAGTGATGAAGAGAATGTCATGTACAGCAAATTTACATGGATCTTGAATAATTCCAGGCTTGGAGCTTAAGTGATTTGTATTTTTATTCAAAACAGATATTTAAATGACTATTTGCACAGTGCTTTACTTAACATTGCATTAATTGAATTTGTAAAAATATTCCTGAAGAAGAAGAATGTGTCAAAATAAACCATATGTCAGGTTGTATGATTCTGATTTTGCTCATGGCAAATTCCAACACCCAAACCTAGAATAGTTTGAAGCCCAAAATACTTTTTATTTTTATTTTAACTTTATTTAACCAGGAGATTCAGAAACTTATTTTCAAGACAGATCTGGTCCAGGCAGCAGTCAACACAATGAATACGAAACAGTCAAATCACACTACAATATTCAGCTATACTCCAGAGTCTATTGCATTTGTCACACTTTTTATATTTTTCTCTTAAATGACACCTTAGATTCAAATTTAAGATATTTCTGTAAATGATTCCAAGCAAATTCCAACACCCAAACCTAGAATAGTTTGAAGCCCAAAATACTTTTTATTTTTATTTTAACTTTATTTAACCAGGAGGTCCCATTGAGATTCAGAAACTTATTTTCAAGACACATCTGGTCCAGGCAGCAGTCAACACAATGAATACGAAACAGTCAAATCACACAATATCACATTACAAAATTTTGCATTTGTCACACTTTTTATATTTTTCTCTTAAATGACACCTTAGATTCAAATTTAAGATATTTCTGTAAATGATTCCAAGTCTGTGGTGATGTGTAGGAAAAAGTAGATTTTCCAAGCTCAGAGAGGCAGCGAGGTACAGTGAAAAGTAACTAGAAGCGAAGCCGACCTGAGCTGATATTAAGGACATTACCAAAGTATTTAAAGGAGTATTATATGACTTTTTGGTGGAGGGTCCACCATGGAAATATTATTCCTTTGTTTGGAATATTCCGCAGTATGGCATTTAACTTACCTATCGCCATGGAAAAAAGCAAGTGACACCACTAGGCCAAGATCAGATCTTTGCAGAGGTGATCCCATTTACACAAAGAATGTATGTAGGCATTTTTGACCAATAAAACCACTTCTAACTGGATGAATGTAAGATAGATTAGTTTAATGCCATACTGTGGAACATTTCATGAGAACCATTAACATCACCATAGACAAAAGCAAGTGGCTGGTGAGAACCTCTCTACTAGAAAAGTTATGATGTGCTCAGAATCTGCAAAATGTCACTGAGCTGCATTAGCATTGATTCAAGATCAAAGAGATCAAAGTCAGCTTTATTGTCAATTCTGCCATATGTGTTCAAAATACAGTGAATCGAAATTTCGTTTCTCTCTGGCCAGGTAGTGCAAAAAAGACAGTGTACAAAATACAATATAAAGACAAAACACAACAAAAACTATCTAAGACAGAGATCTAAAGTTAAACTAAAGTCTAAGATCTAAAATCTTAAAGCAGTGCAACATAATAAATAAATACCTATATACAGATGTCCAAAAGTGTGCAGTGTGCATCAAAAATGTGCAATGGAAGATACAGCAGTGAAATGGTAATGTGCAATAGAATGTGCATTGAAGTTAAGATAAAATAAATGTGCAACAGTAGTAATTCTAGTGCAATAACAGGAGTAAACAACAGTAGTAAAAATTCCAGTAGTAATGTGCAATAACAGTAGTAAACAACAGTACAACAGTAGTAAAATTCCAGTAGTAAATGTAAATGTGCAACAGTGCAACAGTAGTCCTTAGCAGCAGTTTTTTAAAGTGTCTGGAGTGATATCTTTTTATGGAATACAGGTTATGCCAATATGGGGGGTAGGGGGTGGGAGACGGGTAAGGTGAGAGTTCAGGTGAGAGTTCAGCCTCCTGACAGTCTGGTGGATGAAGCTGTTTGACAGTCTGGTGGAGTGGGCCCGGAGACTCCGGTACTTTCTCCCCGAGGGCAGGAGGCTGAAGAGGCTATGTGCGGGGTGGCTCGGGTCACCCACAATGCTGGACACTCTGCGGGTGAGCAGTGTGTTAAAAATGTCCAGGAGGGAGGGGAGAGAGACACCAGGGATCCTCCCAGCTGCATTCACTATGCGCTGCAGGGCTTTCCTGTTCTGTTCAGTGCAGCTCCCGTACCACACAGTGATGCAGCTGGTCAGGACGCTCTCAGTGGTGATTCATGACTGGCTGCATGTGCTGGGGTTTAGGGAGTGACCATTCAGATCATGTTTATGAATTTTAAAATCAAAATCCTACACTTGTTTCCTTTAAAACTGTACCATCGCAAAATATGGTTAATTGAATTTCAGATTCCAAAACAACCAAAAATGACAAACATCAATGAAGCATGTAAAAGCTCCTGTTAGGGTTAGATGTGTAGTTACCTATTATAAGTAAACACACTGCATGCCTTATGTTGTGGTTAAGCAAAAACCTGCCTAGAGCTCCCACTCAGTAATGCCCCTCATTTCATAATTTATATATCATCAAAATTTAAAGACCACTAGTGGGGGAAAATAGCTCAAACCAGACTGCAACTGCATTTTTATTTTTATTTTATTTTGTACCAAATATAGAAATGATTAAAAGTCAGTCCCCAAAGTTCAGAACCAGATCATATCAGGAGACAGTAAAAGTAAAAGTAAAAGTAAAAATACTTTGCTGCATGAACAGGTTTGTGACCTTTGATGGTTTGGTTTCAGTGTTGAACGTCTGTTTTTTTTATGTGTAAAAAATGTATTTACTGTACATATATATGTAAATATTAATACACACACTTCCATGCACACACTACAAAAATCCACATTGTAAATAGAATAGGCACCTTAATAACAGGCACCTTATTACGCACACTGAGAAGCACCTTTTAATTTGCACTTTTAGGCTAAGCCCATCAATTGTATTTTTACTGTAATTTATTGAATTATATGCTACTAATGTGTAGATACTAAATTGTTTTTATGTTTGTGATCATAACACATGTACTAAATTGTTTAATGTCTGCAACTGCAACATATTTTCTATGCTATATCTTTATGTCTGGGACTGCGGATGGAAATTAGCACTGTGCTAAATCCGGCATATTTACATCGGTTTGTGTGATCTTATACAAATTGTGCGTTCATTAATATGCATTAATATACTGTAGTCGTAGTCGTAGTTTGCTTTATTGTCGAAAACATGCATTGTCTCTTCCAAATAAATGAATAAATAAAATAAATAAATAAATATTTGCAGTTGTTCCTTTGAGGTTGTTATGTAATCTGTTCTATTCAGTGATATAGATATGAGAAAGCTTTGTTGGAACATGGAAGTACTGAGATATGCTATTAATTAAGAGGCCAAAAATTATCTAAGTGTGTGGGCCATATGAAGTAGTATATGTAAGGTTTGCAGAAAAGATAGTATTTGAGTCTTTTATCGATAGAAAAGGCTAAATAATCCTGTGATTACGTTATTTAACTGCTACACTTCCATTCAGGTAAAATGAAAGTGGAAAAAGTGAGTTTGGAGCCTCGGGAGGGGCTCATCTACTGACGCAGGCGTGACAGTAGGAGCCAGTGAGCAGTGCGCATGCGCGCGTTTGCACTGAAAGAGGCAGAGGGAGAGAGCAACACCAGGAAAAAAGTGCTAAAGACAAAGGACTGGACAGCGCGTAAGGAAAGAGTTCCCAACATGTTTAGATCCCTGTGTGTTTCCTGACAGCCTTTAAGAGGGACGCGCCAGGTGAGTGTCAGCTGTCCGCACACAAAGTTCTAAGGCGATACGTACAGGAGGCGTTGTGTTTGTGTGTTTGTGTGTTTGCTGTACACTGAGGAGGTACGTAGATGAGCAGAGCCTGTGCTAACTGTTCCTAACAATGTGTTATTGCATGAACATGTTAAAACACTGTACAAGAGCGCCTGTGTGCCCGTAAATGTGCTCCGGAGAACCGTGGGGCTGTCATGTTTTGCTAGCTCCCTGTGCTCCCTCTGTCCACATCACACTGCTGGAAATGTTTACCTTGTGCTCTTTTTGGAGTCTGCTGACCAAAACGACACTGGAGTGTTGTTGAAGCCAGAGGCAGGAGCTGAAAGGGTCAATGTGCTGAGGCCAATGGACTTTTTGGATGTGCTTTATTTATATGTTTTACTCTGTTTTTGAACCCTTGTGTGCTAACTGCTAAGCATTAATGAACAATTGTGGCATTTGTTTTTCCAGAAGTACAACACTATGGTGGGAATGATTTCAAGTCTGTGAATTGATGACAAGTCAAAACTAAAGTGGGGACCTCTTAAACATTAAGAGCTTTTGACCGACTCTGTGACTGTGGTGTTGAAAGAAGATCTTTTGAAACATTGGGAGGATCTTATTGCTTCAGCTCTTCTTACTGTGGGTACTTGTGAGAGAACAGGTGCGGTTTGTATTGAGGAACTGGAGGTTTAA
The DNA here is from genome assembly GCA_036785185.1 of Paratrypauchen microcephalus. Lineage (NCBI taxonomy): Eukaryota > Metazoa > Chordata > Actinopteri > Gobiiformes > Gobiidae > Paratrypauchen > Paratrypauchen microcephalus. The sequence continues at coordinate 717,757 of JAVJIX010000126.1, forward strand.
ATTGCCTACAAATCTTTACCTCCCCCTCGACCACTCCCCCTAAGACCCTCTCCACCAAGAGGCTGAGGGTTGCCATGGCAGTGGTCGCCATGATGCCCATGTAGCGTCCTGAAGGTAGAGGTAACAGTGGGGCTGGTGGAGGCATGGGAAGTGCTCCGTATCCAGCTGGGGAGTGGAAGGGCAAGGGCAGGGGAGGCCTCCAGGAGCTGGGATGCATGCCCTGGAAGGTCAGCAAGCAGAAACCCCTTGGGGTGGGGGGAGAGGTAGTGATGGGAGGTGAGGAGAGAAGGACCATAGATCCCAAAGACTGTCCACACCAAGAGGTGTCCTCCTCTTCTTCATCTCTGTGTCCGCAAGCACCTCCTCTGCCCTCTCACACCCCTCCAGTGATCTACCACGAGAAGCAGCGGAGGGAGCTGTGTGCCCTGCACGCTCTCAACAACGTCTTCCAGGACGGGGCTGCCTTCAGTAGAGAAGCTTTACAGGAGATATACCAGAGGTAACAAGAATTCTCATTGGATAGACTGGAAGAAACTTGCATATTTTCTTCAATTTTCTTTACATTGCAGGCTTTCACCAAGCACTCTAATGACGCCCCATAAGAAGAGCATGCTGGGAAATGGAAACTATGATGTAAATGTCATCATGGCCGCCCTGCAGACCCGTGGGTTTGAGGCTGTGTGGTGGGATAAAAGAAGGTAATTGATCGTTGTATCTCTTAAGATTTTAATATCACATCCCTCATGCTGCTATTCTGCTATTGGACATGTCCAAAACACATACATGAAAAAGGTTGGATGAGCGCCTGTCCTGTGTCCTCTCCTGCCTCTCAGCAGTGCAGTGAGCATGCTCTTTGATTTGCCAGTGCTCAGTTACTAGACTCTAAAGCCTCTGAGACAGTTTTATCAGCAGCCTTGTTATCAGCACCACGAGACATAAAAAACAATCACTGACACACTTGTATCAGGAACTGCACTTGTTATCAGACAAGCCCATATTCCTGTTTGGACTCCACTCTAAGACAAATGAGGGTAAAAAGTCACAGCAGTTTTGTTTTTTAAAGGGACGTGGGCAGTATAGAGCTGTCCAATGTGACCGGCTTCATTCTGAATGTTCCGTCCAACCTGCGCTGGGGTCCTTTTCGCTTGCCGCTCAAGCGCCAGCACTGGATTGGGGTCCGAGAGGTGGCAGGGACGTACTACAATCTGGACTCCAAGCTCCGGAGTCCCCAGTGCATTGGCAGCCCGGAGGAGCTCAGGTCAGTGTGCACTTGGTCTGTTTGTTTGAAGAATATCAGGGGAGAAACTGAAAGTAGATTTTTCTTTCTTTGAAATGTCAATGATTTATAATAAATAAATATTATATATATTCATATAAAATGTTTTTTTTAAACTATAAGTAAGTTGACAAAATGATTATTGCAGTCATGTAATCTCAGAAGATCAGACCTGCGATTCCAAAAAACAGGTTTGAACACCAACACTGGTTTGAGTTTTATTTTAAATTACACTGGTCGTCCTACTTCGCACATTACAAAAAAGTTTAAGCCACAATTCAGTTTTATATTATAAATAAAGTTATAAGATATGGAATTTTGCAAAAAAACGTATTAATAATCTATCAGCAATTTGCTTACAAGAAACAACTCATCTTCTCATGTAACTTTTCTATCACAATAATAAATTATTTGGTAAGGTTTGTGTCTACAGTCTATGGTTTGTGTGTCTTTCCAATGAATTGGCGAAGATGAGTAAGTTAAAGCAAATGTATATTATGATTTAGGGAAGTCTGATAATCATAGTTATTTCTGAATATCCTAGATCACATGAATGTGCCATCATATCAGCTTCCTCAAAAAACTCTTGCTTCAATATGCCGTTCATTCAAAAATCTAATAAAAGGAAAATGACCGACCAGCAGTTGCAGACAACGTTGTAAAGGGTGATTAGAGAATATTTAATTACTTTTGTTTTTCTAATTTTTAAAGGGCTATATTATGTTGTTTTCTGATCTGTTATAATGTTGTTTTCTTATCAAAAATGTACCTTCACACATGTTTAACACACAAACCCTGCATATTTAGGCTGCTTCTTCTCTCAAACTGAAAACACTGTTCCACCTTATGATGTGACGTGGCAGGAATACAGGAAGTGGTCCACTCTGTTTTTAAACTCCATACACCTTCACTAAAATCATCTGAATAATTTCTGAAGTGCTATCTCTGTTTACATTTGTACAGGAAGTTTCTCCGTCAACAGCTGCGTGGCAAAAACTGTGAACTTCTCTTGGTGGTGTCGGACGAAGTAGAGGCCCACCAAACATGGCGGACCGACAGCTAAGGGAAGAAGAAGCTCAGCTGCTGAACACGAGGAAGTTGAGTGGCCCGCCATTTTGGATGCACACTTACAATTTTTCCTTCCCTTTTTTGAGTCTTGTTTACAACACCACTGCTGGACTCATCTCCAAAGGATGGCAAAGCAACTTAACAGGGAGTATCAAACCAATCACAGTCCTTTTATTTGCGACACAGACTTGAAAATTTGAAAAAAAAAAAAAAAGAGGACAAATTTTGTTTTTTTATACATTGACTATTTTGTTGTTTTCTTGTATACTCCAGTTGTAAAGATACTGGGTTGGGCATAGTAAAAAAAAAAAGTGCTTTATCTGCCTGCCATCGAGTTACCATCTCACCAAAGTACGTTCCTTCCCCCCCACTAGCTCTCTATTTCACTCACCTGTCAAAAAATGCATTTCTGTGTTGCATTTTGCGCATCTACCCAACACCACTGGCCAAACCGAGCCTAGTACACCTTTGCAAGAAACAATGCAAACACCTTGCTCAAACACTCCCTCTAGTGGAAGTTCTTTGGATTTTCTTTCCAGTAAATTGTAATATTTACTCGTTTTATTGTCCAGGAAGTGGTTAAACTTTCTATTGAGGAAACTACTAGACTTTTTTTTTTTTTCAACCAAGTGGGTAATGTATATTTATTGACGAAGATATCACAATCAACTGCAAAAAAAAAAAAAGCCATGCCAAATGCACAGTCAATTTACACACCAAAATGTTTGTTTCATATCTGCCAAATATGTACAAGGAGGAACGTGTAAGTGTGTGTAGTTGTGTGTTAGATTTCTTGTTTTTTCTAAGTGTCTGTAGATGGAACAGAAATGAAGGATAGAGTGCCTACGTAACAGAAAAATCTTGAAAATGGTTGTGTTTGTCGAGAAAAGTGAGGGTTGTTGATGCTTGTGATGTCATGGTTGAATATTGTTGAGTGCGCCGAAGAAGAGATTCCAATGATGATGTAGCTTATGCATCATTCAATAGAAATCTATATTTTGTTCATGTAATTGATTATATTGGCCTTAAAAGTTTACATTCAAACAACGCATTTTGCTCTTAATTTGGACTGTATAAAATTTCTGGTGGAGAGTCTGTCACCTGCTTATCTCGTGAATGTTATTGCTTTGCCAGGAATGTTCCACAGTATGGTATTGACTCATCTAGAGCCGCCTGCTTGTCTCCATGGAGATAGCCAAGTTTTAGAATTCCGACCCTCCACCTAAAAACTTGCGTAGTGCCCCCATTTTTAAAAAGCAAAACTGTGGTTTAAAACTGGCCATTTCTGGACTTGAATCTCTAAATATCAAATCCAGCCAAGGACCTTATGTTATAACGGTGACATAGAAAGAAACCCTTTCTTAGGTCATCACTTTTCACTCATGTACTGTCCCAATGACTTTTCTGTTATGCCTTGACTGTATGGCAAGTATCACATACAATCACATGGAGAACATATTTGCTGTGCCATGTCAATCCATACAACTGTAAAATGAAAAAAAAAAAAATCTTGCTGTATTTTCTTTTGTATTTTTGCATATAATTAAAAAGCGTATGTCACTTTAAAATAGAGGTGTTATACTTTTTGGGGTACTTATTATAAACTGTATTCTATGTAGAACAATATTTTACATTTTGTTAATTGTAATGGCAAAATGGATCTAAAATGGCTTAATAGAAACAGGTCCACTGACCTATCCTATAAAACCGCAGACCTTCATGGGCATTTTAGTTGTTTTTTGATAGAACATAACATAATTACAGGAAAGTGGGTGGGGATAGGTGATAGGGGAAAACTTTTAATTTCTGAGTTCACATGAATTACATGATTACTCAAACAATCAGTGGCTATGTTCACATACGCACCAAAATCTGATTTCTGGAACTTTTATGATTATGTAAGATTAAGATTAAGCCTTTGTTGGTCCGGTGACTCAGCTAACCAGCCAGTTGACATGCAAATTGTAACAAATTGTTACAACTCAAAAGAACAGTTAAAAGTCCTAATACTTAGATAACTGACTCTTGTGAGCTTTAAGCCATGTTAGAATGTTGTTACCTCACCAAAACATAGGCCTACTCTTAGTTGTGTTTTGTTTCATTCATTAACAGCTACCTTTTAACTTTTGCTTGGTGGAGATTGGCAACTCCAGGCCTGAAATTATCCAAAAGGTTATATGGTGTATGGACTATAAAACCACAGTGGAGCCCTCCCTGTATAACATGACATCACAAGGTGGAAAAACGTGTTTTCCGTTCGAGAGAAGATTTCAGCCTAAATATGCAGGGTCTGTGTGTTAAGCATGTGTGATTGAAACTAAACACAACACCGGGTCTGTTTGTTACGAGGAAACAACATTATAACATAGACCAGAAAATCGCGTAATATGGGCCCTTTAATAATCCGATTTTAAGTGCGCATGTAACCGCAACCACTGAAAACAACTAATGAGGGAACGCTGTTAGGAGCTCATGAAAGTCCATTTGACCTAATACGTCCCCTTTAACGTGCAAACCCCGCCGTTTTGTCATTTACACACGATGAATAAAAAAAATATATTACGTTATTCTTTTGCTGTTGTTGACGAGGCAGCGCGCGAGGATGGAGTCGTGAGCGCGCCCGTGGATGGATGGATGCGGCGGGGGCGCGCAGAGCAGATGTGTCGCAGATTTTGTAAAGTCACTGGAAACGCAGAAACATCCAACAAGAGGAGCTCGCCCCGCATTAAAAGGCTTTCCGAACTCTGTCGAAGGGCTGACACGAAGAGAAAACCACGAAAAGTGCGGCGTCATTGTTTTTGTTCTGGCGTAGTTTGTAACGGGGAATAAAACCACCTCACTTTACTTCCCGCGGTGCGAGCTGCGGTCAGTCACAAATGGAGCTGTCCGCGATAGGAGAGCAGGTGTTCGCGGTGGAGTCGATTTTGAAGAAAAGAGTTAGAAAGGTAAGATTAAATTAGAAAAATAAGTATTTATCAGCGAATTACTGCCAATATAATAAGGTAAATATTTAAATCCTTAAGTCTTGGTTGAGAGAAAGAGTGCACGCGGGACTTGAACGTTTAAAGATCAAAGAACAGAGGCGCGCTGGTTGTTGTGTCCTCGCGAGCTGCACGAGCACGAGGGGGGCGGTACTGGATGTTGTCATGGTGTTATTCTGTCATTGGCCCAATCGGATTAAAATTAAAATAAAGGAAGTTAATTAAAGGGCCCATATCACGCTGTTTCCTCATTTATGTTATTTTGTTTTGTTTTTTTCCATCAAAAATAAACATACTCTGAGTTGTGTTTTGTTTCATTCACACATGTTTAGGCTGAGTTCTTCTCTCAAACCGAAAACGTTCTGTTCCACCTTGTGTTGTCATGTGGTAATACTGAGCTCTTAACTTGAAAACTACTGCTTCATGACATCACAAGGTGGAACAGAGCATTTTGAGTTTTGGAGATGTAGACAGACTAATAATAAGAAGAAGAAGTGACTTTATTGATCTCACACAGGAGTAATTCTCTGCATTTAACCCATCCTGTTATTAGGAGCAGTGGGCAGCACATTACTGCGCCCGGGGACCATCTCCATGATCTTCTTGCTTCGGTTTGGTCAGGACCTCAGCTGGAGGATTTTACCTATGGTGCATGTTTTGGGTTGATGGGGGAAACCGGAGTGCCCGGAGGAAACCCACCCAGACACGGGGAGAACATGCAAACTCCACACAGAAAGGCTTGGGCGACCCGGGGATCGAACCCTGCCACTCAGCCACTGTGCCGCCTACAATAATAATAATACAGTGGTACCTCACCTTACGAAATTAATTCGTTCCAGAAGTGGTTTCGTAACGTGGATTTTTCGTAAGTTGAGTAGCTATTTCAATGGAAAAGGCCTGATTCGTTCCAAGTTTTTTTTTTTATAGTGTAACTTTTTTTTTATAGTGTAACACTGTGTCCTGCGTAGAGACTGTAGACCCAGGACTAAACGTGGACTATACCAGGTCTAGACCAAGGTCTAAACCTGTACTGGACCAGGTTTGGACCTGGACTAAACCAGGACTGGACCAGGACTAAACCTGGACTAAACTAGGTGGATTAAAGCGCCGTGTGTGGGTCTATTTCCTGGTTTCGTTTCGAGTCACGGCTGAGGCGAGCAGCGAGGACTCCCCTCGGGACCGCACGCAGTCTGAGCGCATGAACGAACGCATGCAAGAGCCGCGGTGGTCTAATCCTGGTTAAGACCTGGTTCAGACCTGATTTAGACCTGGCACGGTTTGAGCACGGGTCTCGTGCTCGCGCCCCGCGCCGGGTCAGGCTGCGCTATCACACACGTGTCCGCGCGCACACACACCGCCCTCCCCCTTCCCCCCACGCTTCACTATTAATACATTTTATTGAGAATCTATGAAAGTTTGAGTGTTTAAACGAGAGAGAAATGTGAGAAAAGTTTAAATCCAGTCTGAGAAAAGCGTATAGTGTGTGGCTGAGCGCGCATTATTTGAATTTTTGAGATTTCGCGTTTCGTAACTTGAATTTTCTTTCGTATCTAGAGACCAAAATTTAACGTGAAGGCGTTTCGTAACTTGAAATTTTTGTTTGTTGGGTCTTTCGTAAGGTGAGGTACCACTGTAATAATAATAATAATAATAATAATAATAATAATAATAATAATAATAATAATAATAATAATAATAATAAAAGGTTACTCAAACATTTGTGAATGAAACAAAACATAATTCCAGGGATGTTTTTGTTTAGGCAACAGCATTCTAACACGGCTTAAAGCTCATAAGAGTAAATTTAGTGTAAAATGGGACCTGTAAATTCTTCTTTTCATTTTCTAAATTGTACATTGGTACTAAAGATATGATGAGGTATAGCAAAGTCTATGAGACTATTTTAGTATAATAAATTTAATTAGCTTTTGTACTAAGCAGGTAACTAAATCCAGGGATTATATACTAACCTAATGCTATTAATGAATAAATAAAAAGTCAAGACTGGATTTCCACCCACGCTAACTGCATGGGTTCAACAGACATAGCATACAATAACACAACAAATTAGGGTTTGACTAAAAGTTATAAAATAGGCTATGTAAGTATAGGACTTAGAAAAAAGTTAAACCAATAAAAATCAACACCTCAGCTATAGTGACTAACACACTGTCAGGAAAATGCATGACTTCATCATCTGCAAATACATTGGAGAGACTGGAATATGATTTCACACAGAATAACTGTCAGGGGCTGGACTCTTATTTGAAAGACCTGCTTTTTACTCTACAGAAATAGCCTTTTCATTGCGAATGTAATGGAAACAAAACAAGAAATTATCGCTAAAATAGGTTATACCTTGATAGACCAACTTGACAAATTAAAGAATAAGAGCTATAAGTTCATAATATACTACTACGTCTTTTACTATATAGGCAAAAATAGTAGCTTGATGTATTCGATTGGCCTTCTGTTTATAGGGGAATGTGGAGTATCTGCTCAAATGGAAGGGATGGCCTCCAAAGTAAGTACTAAATCATGATGGATTCATTTGTCCTTTGTCAAAAAATGAAATGTTTTTCACTTTTTTTGTAGATACAGCACGTGGGAGCCAGAGGAACACATCCTGGACCAAAGACTGGTGCAGGCCTTTAACGATAAGTAAGACTCATCATAGCAGTCAGCGTTGCAGTTTTAAAGAGGGTATTTTACATCTATGGGGTATTAACTGATAACATATAACATATTTAGATCAACATATTACTCTTTATTGTTTTGAAAATCCTGTAGTCAGCGAAAACAACATTTCACTTTTGTTTTTGGCAAACATGATGTGGGTTTGGGTGCTGAGAATTGGACAGTAAACTGTAAAGAAGGTTTGAATAGGGGAGAGATCACTAAATTACTCAAACATACATGGATGACATATAAAACCTCTTCAGACATGTTTTTGATGAGAGAACGTCATAACATGATAGAAAGCTCAAGTTTGCACTGTATCCCCGCTTTAAGTAATTATTATGTGTGTTTATATTACACAGAGAAGAGGGAGACAGGAGTTTGGGTCACAGAAGAAAAGGACCCAAGTCCAAAAAACATCTCAAGGTGAAAAGCAACTCAAATTTTATCATATACATCACACCTTTTAATATGTAGATCATTATGCCTTTGGCCAAAAGCTGATTTTTTTAGACATTTCTAGAGGTCACTAGATACATTTTGTGCTGTAAACTATTTTAGGTTTAATATTTTGGTGTTTTTGTGAATCAAATTATCTTAAAGGTGCATTATGTAACTATTCTGTTGGAGGTTAGGCAATCTTCTTCTCAACAAAACATTCAGATAAAACTTTGTTGATATTTGCAGAAAACATTTTACAGGATGGACCTGCGCAGTGCTCACAGGTGTCCAGAGAAGCCTGCTCCGCGTCTGCATCTGTCTCGATCTGTTGCACACAGAACACAAGGGGAAGGCTGCAGCTCAGAGCCCCCCAGTCCTGCCCTGTACTGGTGTCAGGAGGAGGACACTAGAGGTGATGAAGAGGAGGGGCCAGAGGGAGGACACATTAACAGTTAAGTATATCTAAGTAATTTCTCTTGTGGATCAATTAAGTTTGTCTAATCTCTATCAGCCAATGTTATGCACTCTGCTATAATTAGTTTAGATGTAAAAAGATTCATATTGCAATAACAGTGACAGACGCTGCAGCTGAATTTAAAACTATATTTCACTAGCAAGGACCATGCCACAACAATTGAATACGATAAAAGATATTTATTGACTGTGGATAAATGTGATGGCTGGGGGGAGACTCAGGGTGGTGGCTCCATCCCCAAACCAAAATGGTCACCCAGCTGATTTGGAAACCCCCCTTCTTAAAGATGATGTCTTCAGGCTGAAGGATGAAGAGACACAGTGTGGGAGGGAAGAGGTCGAGAGAGCTGACACGGACAGTGTTGATGGGATGGCCGTATAAATAGGGCTTCTGGGTAATTGAAGGCATGGTTGAGATGAGTTGTGATTGGCTGGCAAGGAGGCGTGGTCCAGCTCTGATTAACTCCACATAAATAAAGGGAAAAAATATCAGGTTTCCATCATTTAATAATGGACTGAATATATACATCACCCTTAAAAATACTGAAAGCATTGCATTATTTATTCACATCTGGAAGCAAGGCTTCCAAACTGCACCACTGGCCTGTCCAACCACCACCAACTCTCACGCATACGCCTCACTCATAGCAGGCAATGTGGGTGAGCTGCTCAGGGACTCATCTCCATGATCTTGAGCTAGGCTTGGTCAGGACTACTGAAGCCGAAGGATTTGACCTATGGTGCATGTTTTGGGTAGATGGGGAAAACTGGAGTGCCCGGAGGAAACCCAGAAACATGTAAACGCCATACAGAACCCTAAGCTCTCTTGCTATGAAGCATGAGTGCTAGACATTATAAAACATATAAATAAGTGGAGTATAAAGAAGGGACTGTGACGTCAAATATAGCGTTTGGCTCCAGTCCAGTTTTTTAATGTAAGTTCATTGGAGTTGGTGGAGCCAGAAGGATCCCCATGCTCACTTCCTATTTTTGTCCATTTATATTTATATACAGTCTTGGCTAGCCACTCAGCCATGCAACTTAACCTCTGTGTCTGTTACAGGACAGAAGAGCAGATCCTCCCAGAGCCCCTCTTTACCCCCTGATGTGCGCAGTGTACCATGGGAGCAGAGCTACACATGGAGCCCCACAATGTCATGTGCAGAGGTGACAGTCACAGACATCACCATAAACTCTCACACAGTCACATTTACAGAGAGCGCAGAGGCTCAGGGCTTCTTCAGGGACTGGAGGGTGGCTGCTTGAGGACTGGAACACACATGGACAACACACATGGACAACACAGTGTACACACATACACACCATTATTCCGGTTATCAGGTGGTGTCCAGAGACTCCCAGATCATTGGCACTTTTACATCCACAGACACTCACCTTGCTTTTAATAAAAGAAATATATAAAAATGTAATCTACTAGCTAAGTAGTTTTCGTGCAATGGGAAATAAAAGTGACAATAACACTTTATAATAAATACAATTATTCATGCCTTAAAATAGCATGAACAAGATTGATTCAGGCTGATTTACATACTTACTGATGAACTACTTAATTAATACACTAACCCCTAATTAAGTAGCTACTGAGCCTGAATCATTCTTAATAAATTATTTGTTCATGTTTTATTAAGGCTAACTAATGTGGAGTTGTTATATACAGTGGGTACGGAAAGTATTCAGACCCATTAAATTTGTTCACTTTTGTTATATTGCAGCAATTTGCTAAAATCGTTCATTTTTTTCTCATTAATGTACACACAGCACCCCATATTGACAAAAACACAGAATTGTTGACATTTTTGCAGATTTATTAAAAAAGAAAGCGCTACATTGGAGAAACAATAGCCACTTCCCAAGAGAATGTACCAACATCGACGGGCGTGCCAGAGTGGACCTTCATCTGCCGTACATCTCCACCTAGAAGCGACGGGCCACTCCTTTGAGGACAGTGAGGTACAGATCTTGGCCAGAGAAAAGAACTGGTTTGAGAGGGGAGTTAAAGAGGCTATTTTTGTCAAAAAGGAGAACCCTTCCTTGAACAGAAATGGAGGGCTCAGACACAATTTGTCCCCCATCTATAACTATTCTCAAACCTAAATCAAAACAAACAAAGAAAACAATAGGGTTAGTCAGGTCGGGTCCAGAGGTGTGAAAAACCCATTATGGCCATGAATGGCTATGCTAACAAGATCCCAGACTGACCTGGAAAATCCAGGACTGAGCTCCTCACCCTATCTCTAAGAGTGCGCCCAGTCACTCTGCAGAGGAAACTCATTTTGTCCGCTTGTATCCACGATCTTGTCCTTTTGGTTATTACCCAGCGCTCATAGGTGTGATAGTTTCATAGTAATTTCATTGTAGTTAGCTCCTCCCCGCAGCTAGTTATAAGCAGTGTCCACCAGCGCTCTAGCCAGAACTGATGAAGTAGCTTGGATGAGCTGCGAAACGTATTCAACCAAATAAACTTTGTCCAGTTGACAAACTGAATTTCTCCTTTTTACCCTTTTGAGCTTATACAGCCATGAGTCTTTTTGGGAATTATTCTGTTTTTCACACCTGGATTTGGGGATCCTCTCCAGTTCTGTCAGGTTGGATGGTGAACGTTGCCATTTTCAGGGCTCTGGCTGGGCCATAGAAGAACAGTCATGGAGCTGTTGTGAAGCCACTCTTCGTTATTTTAGCTGTGTGCCTAGGGTCATTGTCTTGTTGGAAGGTGAAACTTCTGCCCAGTCTGAGGTCCTGAGCACTCTGGAAATGTTTTCATCCAGAATATCCCTGTACTTGGCTGCATTCATCTTTCCTTCCATTGCAACTGGTCGTCCTGTCCCTGCAGCTGAAAAACACCCCCACAGCATGATGCTGCCACCACCATGCTTCACTGTTGGGACTGTATTGGACAGGTGATGAGCAGTGCCTGGTTTTCTCCACACGTACCACTTAGAATTAAGGCCAAAAAGTTCTATCTTGGTCTCATCAGACCACACAATCTTATTTCTCACCATCTTGGAGTCCTTCAGGTGGTTTTTAGCAAACTCATGTGTCTTGCACTGAGGAGAGGCTTCCATAAGGCCGCTCTGCCATAAAGCCCCGACTGGTGGAGGTGCAGTAATGGTTGACTTTCTAAAACTTTCTCCTATCTCTTGACCGTATCTCTGGAGCTCAGCCACAGTGATCTTTGCTTTACCTCTCTCACAAAGGCTCTTCTCCCCCGATTGCTCAGTTCGGCCAGACGGCCAGCTCTAGGAAGGGTTCTGGTTGTCCCAAATGTCTTCCATTTAAGGATTATGGAAGCCACTGTGCTCTTAGGAACCATAAGTGCAGCTGAAATTTTTTTTTATAACCTCTTCAGGCAGTTCTTTTGACCTCATGATTCTCATTTGCTCTGACCTACACTGTGAGCTGTAAGGTCTTATATAGACTGGTGTGTGTTTTTCCTAATTAAGTCCAATCAGTTTAATCAAACACAGCAGGACTCCAGTGAAGGTGTAGAACATCTCAAGGACGATCAGAAGAAATGGACAGCACTTGAGTTAAATATATGGGTGTCACAGCAAAGGATCTGAATACTTATGACCATGTGATATTTCAGTTTTTCTTTTTTAATACATCTGCAAAAATGTCAACAATTCTGTGTTTTTCTGCTGATATGGGGTGCTGTGTGTACATTAATGAGGAAAAAATGAACTTACATGATTTTAGCAAATGGCTGTAATATAACAAAGAGTGAAAAAATTTAAGGGGTCTGAATACTTCTGTACCCACTGTAGTTGTACGAAAGCGGCTTCATAGAAACATACATAGAAACATACATAGAAATAATTACATACATAAATAATAATACAAATTTACTTTCAATGTACTTATATTTTCAATTTGTATTGCAACAGAATAGGACAGAATAACTAAAAAATAACAACTGATTATAAAATATATTATAATATAAATAAATAATAATCTTCATTCCAAATTATTGCAACCTAAAGGACTTTAAGTGTATGTGAACCTGCCACTGCCATGGTACTGTTTTCAATGCTGGATTATAGAAACTCCAAACCACATTGGCAAACCAACATCTGATTATAATCTGATTTCTGGACATTGAAGAATATTTAAATGACATGTAAACCATAAAATCTTACACTTCAATTTAATAATCTGATTTAGAGTGTGCATGTAACAGCAGCCATTAAAGTATGTAACAGTTTTAGACTGTTAATGTATAACTGTGACACAGTGTGTCAAATCTGATCCAAGATTTAACTGGCTGCATGTTCTCCTTCTCTGCAATGTCTGTTATGTCTTCTCTCATGTTACCTACTTAACATACAAACAAAAGGTTAAGTGTAAGTTAAAGCAATGTAGATTATAATATATTTACTATTTTTTTAAAGGTTTGCACATTTTGAAATGGTATTGCATTCTTGAGAAATGAAATCCAAAGACTTCAGGGTGAGTGAGACAATTTCTTGGCCCCAAGTAAAGACATTTTATTTGGTATTAAGAGCTAAAGTTCAAAGTTAACTTTATTGTCAAAAGACTAAACTCGAGAACTTTTAGATAGCGTTAATGTCTAACAAGTTTTACTTTATGAATTACAAAAAAACTCCAATGAATTCCAGTGTTACATGCCACGGTTGCTCACCAAGGTGTTTATTGAAAGTGCCTGGAGAATGTTTTGTTGCCAATTTAGTGTGAAACTTTGAATATTTTGATACTTGATTGAGAAGATATCCAGGTGATAGAGACTTGTACTTTTGAAGGTCCTTTTTTACAATGACTTGAATGTAACTTATTAACTATTGAAGAGTTGCCTGTTTACTTGTGGCCTGTCACACGTGGAGCTTCCGTCCACTACTGAGCAGAATGCACTGTGATTGTATTGACGCACATTACCTGCTTCAGTGTTTGGAAGTGTTACTCTATGTACAATATTTATACAACCATTTTAAACAATAAATGTTGCATTGATCATACAGATCCTGTGGGTTTTCAGATGAGTCCAGGAAAGAGAAACCGAGACTGAGAGAACTGGTTTCTTCCCAATGGTACAAACATACTTTATTGTACAATTAATTTATTGGCAAAAAACAGACCACCAAAATAACTTAAAAAAAAAAGAAACTAATGAAAATGGAGCAACAGTTATTTTTGCTTTCTCTCAGCAAGCACCAAAATTGTTAACAAGAGGAACAAAAAAGTGGTCAAAGATTCCATCTGAATACTAAACAAATATTTAAATAGTCTTATTTCCAGTCTCTTTTCGGAGAAGTAATGATAAAAACAAAATTATTTGTTCATCAGTTGCCATCATTTTGTACAGTGATTCAGTATGTTTACATCTATATTCATGTACACAAAAAGAATGGTAGAATATACTCCGACCACAGCCTCCCCAGGGCAAACTGAATGACTGTCTGCAGTGTCTTTTTGCATCACAATAACATATTTAATACAAAACAAACATGTTTTATCTAATAATTCCTGTAGCTTCAAGTTTTATTTCCAAAAAATAAAATTAAATAATATATCTATATATAAAAGACAGTTTTCCTTGTTTTTTTTTCTTATAAAATAAGTCTCAAGATATATTGCCACCAGGTTCTGATGCCCACCCCAAACCCAGCAACCTTAGAGAAAAATAGTGAGCATGTGAATATTGTGTCTTCTCCGTAAAAAGCTAAATGACCAGATTTTAAATAGTTCTCGCCACATCGTTGACGACACCATCTACTCTGCTTCTACTTCCACAGTTCAGATGCGACTTGTTGTATAGAACCCCTCCCCCCAAATCCCATGTCAAAAATACACTGAAAAGGCGCATTGGTGCTCGTGACCTACCACACCCTAAACTGTACCTTAGAAAAAATCTCAATACTGTACAGTAGCTCCGGAGTACTTTAATTTTTACAGATACAGCAAATATGCAATCAAAACGAGGGGCAAAAAAACAGCAGAAAATACTCTCTCTGCTCATAAGGTATAAGTATGTACAGGTTGTTTTTTTTGTTTTTTTTACATCTTAAACTTTCATTACAAAACCGTATCAACTATTTTGTCTTACTTTGTACAGTACTAACATTGAAGTGTGGCTTGAGAGGCAGTCGTGAGGGTGAGAAGGGAAAACCGTATACTGGACAGGCCGGAATTTCTTAAGCCTCTAAAAGCATAATACACAACATTCTCGACCCCTTCTTGAATCACAGTATATAAACAAAGTAATCTTCTATGTACAATCGCGATTTTGGCCCGTTCTACATTTGAGAACCATGCCAGGCATCAACAGTTCATCCCTTACTTTTAGGAGACCAGGGGACACAGGGAAAATAATTTCTAGAGACATTCCAAGGAGAACTGAAGATGGAGGGTTAGAAAGGTGCGAAGAGGAGCAAAGACTTGTGGGTAGTTGTAGGCCGGGTTGCTATTTTTACATTATAAGCAGACCCCGAAACACTGCTCAGGTTTAGGTCAAAACCTGCCCAAAAGTGGAAACTTGTGAACCGTCACAGTTAAATATACACTGGGATGGAAAACGAAAACGGAAGATATGCTGATGTTTGTGTTGTGATCACAAGCAAAATAAATTCAGAAATAAAAGTTATTCTCTGCAAAAACATACAATCATAAGTGGGCTTTTAAAGAGGAAAACAAAACAATATAAAAAGGTATGTCGTGTCAACTCACTTTAATTTTAGCCACATTTAAAATCTTAAAAATATTCATAAAAAGGCAAAATTCTCAGTCCCCAAAAATATTATCAGACTAAGGAAGAAATATCTTCAACCTGAAACACTACCCTTCCACCTTTTGTACACAATTGGCAAAAATATATAGATATATATATTAACAGCAATAACTTACCATTGTTTTAATTTATTCATTTACTGACTTCTAAGATTCATGTTGCATCTCCCATAGGAAGGAAGCTTCAGTTCTCATTTGTACATCACAAAAATATTTAAATAAAAAATTAAAACTTCTAAAACCCCAAACTAGAGCTCCCCCACATTCCATGGCAGTTTGTGATTTGGGCGACGTAGTCTGGTGTCAGGGCTACATCAAGTCTAGACCATGGTTCAGGTTTGTCCCAAGGTCCTGGTTGGGGTTACCCGTCCCACTATTACTGCCTCCCAAAATGTCCGACTGTCCTCCTTGCCCGCTGTGCAACCCACTCATCCCACTTAGCTGGGACATGATAGAGTTCTGGTCTGGTGTAAACTGGGCAGGGTCTATAGAGGCTCCTGGGGGCTGCTGCTGGGGCTGTGGGGGCTGTGGAGGGGCCATGGAGTGGTGCTGGCTGAGGTGGGAGGGGTGCGGGGAGCCGGTCTGAGTCTGAGGGGAGATACGGTGAGGTGAGGGCTGGGGCTGCATGCGAGGTGACGGGCTGGAGTGAGGCGGCTGGGACTGTGGGCGCGGGGACGGCTGAGGGGATCTGACCTGGCTGCTTAAAGAGCCCGCTGGACCGAGCCCCGCCTGTCCCTGCAGGTGGGGTGACTGGGCCAGCTGCTGCTGTGGACTCAGGGGGCTGCTGTGCTGGGCCGGGGAACCCCCTGTCAGATGTTGCTGCTGTAATAGCCTCTGATGAATGTTCTGGTGCAGCATACCCTGGTTCTGGCCAAGTGGCCCCCCTCCCACACCAGGCTGTTGCTGTGGCTGGCCTGGACCTCCTGGTCCAGGTTGAAGTTGGGGTCCTCCTGGTCCTCCACCTGGCCCTCCATCTGGGCCGGGCATCCCGCCCATTGCGTTCTGTTGTTGCTGGAGGTGCATTTGCTGCTGGAGTCTCTGCTGGAGGGCTGCTGCCACCTGGGAGGAGGCCCCCTGGTAGCCCTGCCCAGGGCCTGCCCCCTGTGGTCCCCCTGGCTGCTGCTGGGGTCCAGGCTGAGGCTGAGAGGAGGGGGGCATACCTGGCTGGCCCTGGCTCGGCATGAAGCCTTGCTGGCCCTGCTGCTGGAACTGGCCCTGGCTCATCTGCTGCTGTTGCTGCTGCTGTTGTTGTTGCTGCTGCATCTGTCTCCGCATCAGCAGCTCTCTAAACTGAGGGTTCAAGTTGGTCATGTTGCCCTGTTGGCCTTGCTGGCCCACTATCGCCCCCTGCTGTTGCTGCTGGAGGGCAGCTATCTGTTGCTGCTGAAGGTTTGGAGGCATCATGGGTCGCTGCTGCTGCTGCTGCTGTTGAAGCTGCTGCAGTTGGGCCATAGAGGCCATGTTACCACCAGGAGCCCCTTGGCCCATGTTCATCCCGGGTTGGGTGCCCATCTGCTGCTGTCCATCCATGCTGGGTAGCTGGTTAGGCCCTGGCCCACCCACACCAGGACCAGGAAATCTGCCTGCTCCTCCCTGTGCTGGCCCGTTTCCCCCTTGATAGCGCGCTGCCCTCTGCCTGATGAAAGCAGCCATGAGGGTGGGATTGGAGCGCAGGATGTTGAGGACCTGCTGCTGCTGAAGTGGAGAGCTGGGGGAGCGTAGCGTTCGAAGTAGTTCCTGCAGAGGGGCCTGAGGCAGATTTCCTCCTGCCCCAGCAAGGGCTGCTGCTGCTGCCCCTTGCATCATCCCACGGTTCTGCTGCTGGCTCATCTGCGGCTGTTGTGGGGGAACCTGCTGCTGCTGAGGGGTCATGTGACTCAACATTTGCGGTCGCTGCTGTGCATTCATAGGTGCTCCTGTGGAGCCCCACTGCTGGTTGGGAGGCATCTGTCCCCCTCCCTGCTGCACCTGTTGAAGTTGCTGCTGGACTTGGGGAGGAAGCTGGCCTTGGGGACCTCCCATCATCCCAGGCTGCTGGTCCATCATAGTCCTGGCCACCCCCTGTCCCTGGGGGGGCATGCCCTGGGACCCCATGTGCGACATGCTCATCTGAGGCTGGGGGTTAGGATGATGAGTGTGGGGTGGCAACATGCCTCCCGGACCCATGGCCCTGATCTGGGCCATCTGTCTCTGAGATTCTGCTAGACGCTGGATTTTGAGAGCAGTCTCTACAGCTGCCAGTGGAGGTCCTTGTTGGCCTGGGATAGGCATGGAACCCTGTCCTTGAGAAGGTTGCTGTTGAGGTGGAGTGGCTGGACCCAGTCCAGGTTTTCCCAATGACTGGTGCATGGGAGAGGCGCCTGATGGTCTCGCATTGTAAGGAGGCAGAGCACCCGGATGCTGCTGGAGCTGTGGGACATTAGACTGCTGCTGTAGAGAAGGGACCATCTGCTGCTGAGGGGCGTTCATCATGCCCCCGCCTCCAGGCCCGGACATGGGAAACTGGTGCATGTGGTGCTGAGGGTGGGGGCCGCCTGGCTGTGGGACCTGTTGTTGCTGTGATCCCATTGGCCCCAGGCCCACTGTCTGCTGTTGGGGCAGACCCATGTTTCCCTGTGTTGGTGTCTGTGGAGTTGAAGGCTGAGTCCCCACTGATGTTGGAGTCCCAGGACCTGTCGCACCGTTGTTCGGTCCTGGTGACGGAAGGCCATTTCCACCAGGGCCACCTCCAGGGGTAGGTTGACCCGCTCTCTGCATGCTGGCCATCCTGCGGCGCAGCATCTGAGCCTGCTGCAAGCGGTGCTGCAGTTGCTGCTGCCGCAGCTTGTGCTTAATGTTGAGGCAGAATGGGACAGGACACTTGTTCTCTTGACAATGCTTGGCGTGGTAACAGCACAGAGCAATGAGCTGTTTGCAGATGGGGCAGCCACCATTGGTTTTTCTTTTGCAGCCTTTTGTGTGCTGCACCACTCGCTTCATCTTCTGGCAGGACGGCAGAGAGCAGTTGGCATTTCGGCACTGGCAGGCGTGGACCAGAGACTGGATGCAGCGCTGGATACTGAGGCGACGAGAGTCCCCAGGGCTCTGGGTAGTGGCAGCCGCCTGGTTACTGCTTTCATCATCCAAGCCAAGGCCTAGCTTCTCCATCTTGTGCTCGTGGCCCTTAGCGTTGTAACATGTGATGCAGAGGTCGTAATCCTATGAAGAGTCAAATATAACTTTATAAGTTAAGCTGACATGGCACAGAAATAGTTTATACAAAAGCAGAGCAAAGCTGACCTCGCAGACAGTGCAGTGGAAGCGGGTCTCCACATGATGCTTGCATTCATTACAGGTGTATACAAAGCGGTCTTGACTTTGGTTATGCAGCTCTACCAACATGCACATAGTACTCCACTTGGACCTTCTGAGAGAGCTGAACTCAAGGTGTTTGTCCCGCGCCAAAGTGAGAAAAGCATCACGGCCGTCCATCAGGTCACAGGCCATCAGTGGGTCAGGGTCTGAAATTGGGGGCAAGGCATTTGCCATTGGGCCAGCAATGAGCCGGATCACAAAAAACACCTACAAACAAATTAAGATTGTGAAAAATTCAGAATATCGATGGGAAAACACAATTTTACAGAAGCACAGTGAGCCATAGTTATATTCATACAGTGTCCGTTAAAATACCTCTTTGTGTTTTTCCATAGTGGCATAGAGTTTCTGTGACAGATCATTGGAGACATTGGGCATCCCAGGTTTCTTCTTATTGGCTCGGCTCATACTGCTCTTGTTCTTACTCGTCTTCTTATTGTTCTTCTTCTTTGCATTTTTACTGTCACCCTTTGTATCCTACGGAATAACAATAAAATGTCAGTTATTTAAAGTTAAGGTAAGGTTCAGTTTGTATGTAAACACAAGACACTCACATCAATGCTTTCATTTGAAGTGCTGTTTTCCTCCCTTTTTCTTTCTTCTTCCTCTTGCTCCAACTCTTTAATGCTCTCTTCCAGCACATTAGGCCAAAAATCCCCCTCAAAATAGGGCAGTTCTTTAGCACTGGTCAGACGATCCTCAGTGGCTTGCTTGAAGATGTCCTTTGAGTAAAATACAAATGATGAAGTGTACATTTGATAAAAATCCATTCATTAAATAGCTTTCCTTTTGCCTACCTTGTAGTCATGCACTATTCGCTCTGCTACTGCCTTGTCCAGCATCTTTTTATACCACTCCTGAAGGCGCTTGGGTTTGGGAATCTTTTGATCAGCAGGATGACAGTGGAAAATATAGTCATCCCCTTCACTTGGAGGGCAAGCCCAAATGTGGCCAGTTGTATAGCTGCAAATACAAATAACACCAAACCTGAACACCAACAATCTTTGGCCTTTGCTTTAAAAGGAAATCTCACTCACCCCAATCGTTTCACATATTCCAAATATCCAAGAAGAATTTCATGGTAAACTGCAGTTCTTAGGCTTCGAGGTCGGAAAAAGTGCACACTGTCCAGGTAAGAGATATAGACCCTCCTATGTGAATGACAGAGAAAATATTCTGTTTTAGTACAATAACCGAAAGCATCTTTACAAATAACCTTAAAAAAAAAAAACACTGTACCTCTGGTTGGGTTGTGGGCAGTCAGATCCATATTCTTGAACATGCATTCCAAAGAAACAGACATCTGCCCCATCAATATCTTCAAATGCAAAAAGGGCTTTTGTTCTGTAGGGGAATGACTCTGACATCTCCCCACTGTCCACAAATCTAGAGCCAAACACACAAGTGTGAACAAGAGAATACAAAATAAATATTCATATTTTCTTTAAGTTTATTTTCTACCTTGACTTCATTCCTGGTTTGACCTCCACCACTTTATCAGAGACATGGACAACACGAATGAAGACTTCTCCAGCCTCTGAGTTACTCTGTCGTTTCAGATAGTCATTTATCCGCGTCTCCAAGTAGCAGCCCAGCTTTGTCTGGGGCAACCCTGTTCATGAGTGACAATTTTGTTTAGTTTCATGACAGTAATAACATCATCTAGCTAGAGTTTATGTATTAACCTGTGAGTGATACTTACTTTTGGCAGAGTATTTATTTTCTTTCCTTGTCTTATTTGTCTTTTTCAAGCAGCCATCACATACAAAACTGTTCACATGTACAAGAAGACAAAAAAAGTAAATAATAGTAAGGCAAGCAAATAAAATGTCCAAAAAAAGAATGCTCACCCAGATGGCCATATTGTGTCGTTATGCAAAACACAAATCTGGTGCATCCTCCGTCCACAATCCATACATTCAACAAACCTAAAAGAATAAAAAGACATAAGATAAGGCATTTCACTTGATGCCAATTTGCCAGTGGAAATGAACAACTTACAGTTCAGGATCCAGTGTGTCATTCTTCTTTTTCTCAAACTGATCCTTGTTGATAGATCTAAAAAAGGAGAAAAATGTCCTTCTAAAAACAAATGCAATAAATCGTTTAAAAACAGTATAAATGGCTTCACTTGCAATTGTGACATTTTTACTTAGAAAGGAAAGAATACTGTTCCATTGGGCTGGCTTTGTAACCGAAAGGATGGCTGGACTATTCACCAAATGTATAGATGTCATTTATTTTTGTTGTCGGACAATGTTATTGCGCCAATAAATAACAAGGTACAAAATTGTTACCCTTAATGGTTACCCCTTTGCTGCAAAGAAGTGCATAAATAGTGAAGGTCTAAAAAAATAAAAGGTTTCCAATACTCACGTCTGAGGTTGTGTGGGATCGTCTCCCAGGGAAACCGTCTCTCCCTGGATCTCGTTGAAACACTTCTCACAGAAGTGGTACCTGTCAGCAAGAAGCCCAAATTTTGGTGAACTACACCATTCCCACAGCCCAGTCAATCACAGACAGTGCATGGGAGGGCAGTCGCCAAGCGGGACAGGGCGCGGGCAAGGCAGGGAGCCAGAAGCGGCGCAAGCAGGAAGGAGCGCAGGACAGCGGGAAGTCGTCATCACAACAGCCAGGCATGGATTTGAGGGGTGAGGGTGGTGGGATGGGGAATGGGTTTGGAGGTGCATGGTTGGTCAAGGCACAAGCAAGCCAATGTTGACATCACAGCCATTGGAAGCAAGGACAAGACAAGAGACATGGACCAGAAACAAGACGAACATTCAAGACAACACACAGCAGAGAGCCGAGGCAGAGCACAGATTAGCAAATTAGACATGAAAGGATGACATACACCGTCACAGCAAACAGAACAATAGCCAAAACTATGGGAACGCTACAGCATGGTGGAAGGAAGCAGGGAAGGCTATAGCACAAGACAATATATAGACACACCCAACAGTTATGAACATTTAAGTGTTGGCGACTGCTCAGGTCAATCATTCAATATTTTAACTTTATCTTTATTTTAACTTTAGTTTCACAATGATTTTAAACAAATTAATTTATATTAATACTTCAAAATAACTACTCCTTAGTATGTACAATAGGAATTCTACAGTAATTCCAAACCTTGGCTGTTTAACCCCTTCCATACCTGTTCTGGTAGCTAAAGTAAGCAGCATCTCTGGGAATAGTGCACAGCTGCTTCCCATAGCAGCACAAGGTCTGAGGAGAGAACTCCAGCTGATGGACAGGAAAAAATAGATAAGTGGAAAGTTGTCTACAGTACCATTAACACTTAATTATCAACCATTGGCAAATTGATTGTCAAAAAAATTTAATTCACACTAATGTGGCTTTTAATCCATTTCCACATCTCACCTTCCTCCCACAGCAGTAACCCAGGGACTGCATGACTGGGTCAATCTCCTGCTCAAAGACCTCAGCGAGCTTGGAGCAGTACTTGTAAACTCTGGATGTTTTGCGGTTGTACAGCCAGGCATTGTTGAACATCAGCCAGACATCGTCCACATACTGCCACGGATCCTGGTATTGACCTGAAGATGAAAGAAAAGATCCCAATTATAAACTGTCACAAACCACTGTTGTCCAATAAAGGAGGATACTCATTTCAACAAGCGCCAACCTGTATCCAGTTTCCTTTTTATTGTCGACAGGTCCATAGGGTTCTTCACAATGTCAAAATAATCCTTCAATATTATAAGTAGATGTATTATTTGAATGCAACAAGACTAAATACTTCAAATTGTGAACTTTGATAAATTGATGGTAGAAGCACATACGGGTATGCACAGTAGTTGAGGGTCGACGGGCATCCGAAAGGGCAGAGACTCTGGGTCTTGTCGATACAGTGACTCCAGTGTAGGCATCAGGGCCTGACGCAGTTCCTCAGGCTTAAAGACTGAAAAGCGTGGAATTTAAAAAGGCCATTATACAAGTCAAACCTAATTCAGATTAAACAAATACAATGTGTGCTTACTCTTTTTCTTTGCTGGTGCCTGTGGAGTGGTTTCTGTAGAACCCTCTTCATCTTTTACTTCCTTCTTGATGTCTGGCTTCCTGTCCTCCATCTTCACACCTGACGTTGTGGACAAAGAGGATGTGTCCATGGAGGCACCTTTGCCTCCTTCGTCAGAGCAGTCCTCCTTCTTCAGCTCACATTTCACAGGTTTCTCCTCCGTCTTAAGGTTACTGAGCTTGCCTCCTTTGGAGCAGCTGCCGGTGTCACTCTCCTCCTCTTCATCCTGCTGCTTGATCTCCATCTTGGAGTCCAGGTTGGTGGTGGAGGTGTCTGACTGCGGCTGCTGCGAGGAAGTATCCAAACTACTGACAGAGGCTGGAGTATGAGCTTGGCTGTCAGGTGGAAAGGAGCCCTTCTGGGACAGCTAATAATAGAGACACAAAACATTAGTACATCCACACATACTACCAACACCACTAAATTCACTTGTTCAAAAGTGCAGAAGCATTTGAGACACTGACTGGAGTGCGTGGAAGCTGAGCATGTGCTGTGGAATTCGTGGCTAGTCCTGGATGTGACGGAGTGGTGGAGCCTGCTGCCCCCATGTGTTGCTGAAGAGGCTTATTTGATCCTGGGCCCTGGCCAAGCTGGTTTGGCTGGGGTGCAGCTGGAGGAGGCAGTTGGGCTGCCCCAGGGGTGTGTGGTTGTGGGGTCTGGGATCCAGGTATTCTGGGAGGCGTCTGGTGAGGTGTAGGGGACCGACTGTGAGCAGGAGAGGGAGAGCTGCCTCGCATGGCTCCCAAATGCGAGATGGCATTTGGTTGCTGATTCGCATTAGGAGTCATTGAAGAAGCAGGGGGACCAACAGCTGAGTTTGGACCTCCACTGCCAACGCTCTGGGGACCCAAAGGTCCCACTGTGGAGGCACCACTAGGGCCACCGACTGAGCTTGGCTGTGCGAGAGGACTGGCTACTGGAAGAGAAGGAGGAGTGCCCATCTGTGTCTGGAGGGGAGAAAACAGGACAGTTCATTTGATATGTTAGTTTATATCAAACTACTGTGAGCAGAGGTACAACACTGGTGGCCATCCATACCTGTCCCATGCCTCCGGGCGCACCCGATTGAGCCATTCCAGATTGAACTGCACCCACACCTGGACCTGAGCTGGTGAACTGCCCCTGCGACATGTACTGGTTTTGTAGTTGGTTTACATTAGGTTGCCCCATTCTGGGCCCCACCATTCCCAACTAGAAAGACAAAGAGCATGAGCATTGCAGTGACATCCTTTAAGTTTTAAATTGCATTAATTTGAGAAATGCCAACCTGGTTTCCCGGTGCACTCATAGGTAGAGGAGGGGTGGACCTCTGGCCCATAGTTGGCATGCCCATTTGATTGAACTGATTCATACCTTGAAAACAAGAAAGGTTTTAATACAAATGTATCCAAGTAACTCAGGCTTTAGCTCAAATTTAGGCATTCCTTTACCTGGTCCTTGCATCCTATTTAACTGATTAGGTCCGGCTGCTCGCACCATAGATGGATCAGGAAGAGGGCCATCTGTATCAGAATAGACAAGTTGGAAAAATTGCATTTGCACATTTGACATAAAACTTAAATGTTTGAAGAGTTTCAGTAGCATCTGCTCACTTGGAGGTAGTCCTGTGGGGGGCTGTCCCATACCACCTGGCCCAAGTCCCAAGCCCTGCTTTTGGAGCCGGGTCCTCCTCTTCTCTTCTAGCTCCTTCTGGATCTTGTAGATCTTTTCAGCAAGCAGATGATAGTACTCAGCCTGTGAAATAAGCATTCTGTAAGTCATCCAGATCCAAATGTGTGGTGCAGAGAGATGTCATAGGCAAACTATGGAGTTTTTAGATATAGACATGCAGGATAACTTACTCTAGTGTTAGCAGACTCATACATGTCTCCCTCTACTTTCCGAGCGTAAGCCACAAGGTTGTCCATTCGCCGGTCCTTCAATGCTGCAGGATCTGGTGTTGGGAAGATTGCTTGCACACTGTAGACAGTTAAAAAAACAATAGCATTTAGGGCTAAAACAAGTATATTAGATCAATGCTACACACAGCAGGAGTACTCACAGTTTGTGGACCAAGTGGTTTCTTAGGTCTTGTGTGATGTCCTCATGCCAGCTTTTTCTCATGCCAGTGGCAGAGGGAGGAGCTGCTGTGGGCATAGAGCCAACCCCACTTGCATCATTTAGAAGACTGGCCAAAACAACAAACAATGGTTGAATGATTTTACAGTCCAATGATGTGCAATAGTAAAAAAAAAAATAAATAAATAAAAAAAGATTTGCCCTTACCCTTGGCTGTTCACATTTAGATGCATCATAGTGTCTTGGAGCAAACTGGCTTGTTGGTTCTGAGCAGCAGTTCCCACACCGCCATTGACTCCCATAGGATTTGGACCTAAAATTTAAGAAATGTTTTACATTCCAAAAGAAATGATACCATCAAAAGCATTATATAAAATGTATCAAAAACTACTGCCTTGCAACCAACAGTAGCAACACTTCACATTCAAGGGTAAGCTGTTGTGTTGCACAAGGCCACAACAGAATGCAGTGCCGGGAGCAAAAACCACCAACCTCTGTTGGTCAACATTTCAACCACTTCAATCTTACAAATCTATTAATGTATGTATGTATGTAAAGAATTAAAGCATGCACATAACCAAACGTACCCATGGGATTGAGTGGCCTCATGCCAGCCTGCCCTGACAGACCCTGACTGGGCATGCTGGTCTGGGACGTTTGAGCCTGGATCTGGTTGCCTTGGTAGGGCAGACCCAGGGCTTGATAGGCTCTCTCAATAGAGCTGGGGTCAATTTGGCTCGTAGGGTTGAGGTTGGGTGCAGTTGGCTGGCCACCAGGAACTGCACCAAGAGCACTACCCAAACCTGCGGCAGCCCCAGCCAGGAGAGCTGTGAGCAAAAGAAAAGCAGGTAAATACCTGAAATTTAAAAAATCTTTACCGATCAAAGATGAGAATTAAAAGGAAGCGTGAAATATAGTTTGGCTTGGTCAGATACAGACACTCACACTGCGGGTTCCTCTTGTCCCCAGCATTCTTGAGCGGCAGACACACAGGGCAGTCGTGCCGGGTGCAGTTCTTCCAATGGGAGATGATCTGCCTCGAGGATGCACAGTGAGCCACTGAAAAGGTGAAGAGTGCAGGCAAAAGTCATTACATGAAGTCTTGTTTAGCAAAGACAGAGGCTGCGTAGTAAACTTGTTAGGCTAGACAGCAGGGTAAACATATGCATTTTCAGTGACATTTACTTAATACAAAGTTTTTCAAAGAGAATCAACAGCCACACTGCAAATATAACAAGACATTAGCACACTAGTTAAGCAGTCAATGGTTTTATGGTTGATATATGATTTGATTATAGGTTTCGGTTTTCTTCTCACCTTGACAAGATTTGCCAGCCTGGCAGTGGGTCATGTGATTGAGGACGTTCTTCATAGTGCGACAGTGGGGCAGGTTGCATTGCCGGACTTCTCCATTGGCCTGTTCTCGGCGCTGGCACTTGTGTGCATGTAACAGCAACACCAGTTGTTGCTGAATAAGTTTGCGTTTCTCTGGGTCGGCTGTGGGCGGAGCTCCAGCAGCAGCAGAAGCAGCAGAAACCTGGGCCCCAGGACCCACCAGACCACCCTGTGCACCAGGCACTATCCCAGTGGGTCCTCCTACTGGTGCACCAGGGGTACCCCCCAGTCCTGCCTGCGTCTGCGGAGAGCCCTACAAGTGAGGCCATACACCAGATTAGGGCCAGAGGAGGAGGACAGATATTAAAACTGTCAACAAGTCTGATCAATCACAAGCACATACCATAGCTGCCATTCCTTGCATCGGGGAGTTCTTCTTATCCACACCAAACTGGGCCAGACTGTTTGCCATGGGACCTTTATTCTGTATCTGAGGGCCCAGCCCTGCACCTCCCATGCCTTGGTTCCCCTGTCCTGCATAAGGACCACCAAAAGGCCCACTGGAGGTCCCCATCATCCCCATCTGTACACAGTGAAAAACAGGTCAAATCATCACTGCATTATTTACTTTAAAAAAATTCTATATAGAACTTCAGTCAATTGTGTTACAGTGATCCACCTTGGCATTTTTTGCCTTTTCAGTGATTTTTGGAGGTTTGAAACAAAATCACTGTGATTTTGGGTAGACCCTGAGGGATATGCCAAAGACCATGTCATGATTTTGTAGAGCCTAAATCGTGATTTGAAAGTGCATGCAGTTAATATCTAGAAATACTAGTAACTTAAGTCAGCAGTTGCTTCTGAGAATAATTCACACTGGATTTAAGAAAAGCACTGAATCACATTACAGGATCAGATCATTATTCATTTTTCTCATATTGCCCAACCCCATGTATCATGATGCCAGCTAACACATAATTACTCTTAGATATCACATTACACTTAGATATCAATGTTTTCATGTAAAATGTAGTTCATGATTTTTTCTTTAAGAAATTCACCAAATCAGCAGTAGCACTAGTTTATCCTGCACCTTGGCTGTGCCAAGACATGTCAACAAAATGACAATATGCAATTTATGAGATGGGGTTTTAAGATATTTATATGCACCAAAAGTGTGTTTTAAAATTAAACTAGTTTAAAATCAAACATATTTTTACTTAGAGAAGCCAAAAGACAACATCCGCCTATCAACAAATACTATATCAAAGTATAGACATAAAATTATTAACTGAAAATAATAAATGATATAGGCTGGAACATAATGGTTTGACTGAGATGACAGTAGACTAGTGTAGAGCACACCCCTTACCTTGTTCAGGGCTCCTGGTTGCTGGCCTCTCATGCCTGCTTGGCCTGCAGGTCCTTGTAGGGTCTCTGCCAACAGGTTGCTGTTGCCGCCCATCCCCTGGTTAACAAATCCCATGCGGGGAGATCCATTCACCTGGTTTGCCATCATGCCTGGCTGCTGTCCATTGTTGGCCTTTTGCTGGGCTCCCATCATGCCCCGGTTCATGCCAGCCATCATCCCTGCATTCTGCTGCTGCATCAGCGACGCCTGTTGCTGAGGTGACAGGTGCTGCTGAGGAGACAGGTGTTGCTGCCCCTGGCCCATGATCTGTGGAGCACCTGGGCCTGGAGAGGCCTTCATGTTTGCTAGGTGTTGGCTCATGGCGGCCGGACCCCCAGGGCTGCTCATAGGATGGCCCTGTTGGGGTGGAGGGGGCCCCCCAGACCGCAACAGCTCAGACAGTTGTTTGTGCTTGGCCACAGCATCCTGACCAGTGCCCTGGACCCCTGCAGAGCCCAGACCCAGGCCCATTCCAGCCCCAGGACCACCCATGCCGGCTGGGCCTCCTCCCAGGGTGGTGTGCAACTGGTTGACATCCCCACCGTTGACCAGGCTTGGTTCATTTGAACTGATGAGCTCATCAGGAAGGTCGTGCTCCAAGTCAAACAATGAGCCAAAATCTAGAATGAAGCAGAGAAAATGGTTCATCATTAGGTCAAAGCAGGAAAGTAAGCAGTGGTCGAGTTAAAGCTATATTACACTAGTTTAATCCACTACTTTGTTGACAACTCATGATGAAAATTTAATTTACTGCCTAAACACAATTACTGTCTGATAAGTTCACTCAAATATCAAACATATAGCAAATATTAGTGAGGCTCAAGACAGTTCAGACATAGATAAGTTATTGCATGCATTTTATGCTGATTTGTAAACAAACGTTAACTGGTCAAGGTAACCATGATTTGAGCCAGCAAGTATTGGATTCACATATATTAAGCAACTATAATGAATGGATGACAACATGGACATCCAAACCACTACAAACACACCTCCTACAACTACACACGCCATAGTCGGTGCAGACACTCACACCAATAAAGACGATATTAACCCCTGCACAAACTAATTTCTCAAATGCGTTAACATCAGAACATTCTTAAGGAATTGTGAAACCTGAGCAGAAAAGCCTAAACACATCCTTGTGCCTACAGACCATCATACTGACCATCATACTGCGAAGGTGAAACGTACAGATGTGTGCCCACAATGGATGCTACTATACAAGCATAAGCTACGCAGATGAGCTGACATACTGCTCTTCGAATATTAACAGACTTTTCTGTGACAATCTTTTTCATATTCAGCCAATGGACGGTCACTTGACACTGTTATATTTGAGTGAGAAGACTGTTCTTAAACCACACACACTGCTTCACAGGCCACTATTCCAGTTGCTGCCACACGCCGTGCACAAAAACATACCAACAATAGCAATTTAAGCTTAGCAATCAAGAGGACGAAAAGGCCTAAATTTGACAATCCAAGGCTAGCACCATGCAACTGCTGCTTTCGTTAGTACTATCAGGGAACGAGTTATGATGAAGCAAAACAACAGACTGTTTTGATCATTAGGGCCCCAAATCTACAAATAGTGCAATGGTATGTCAACCATTGGCATTGGATTGAACACGACAACAGAAACAAGACACTTTATTGTGCGTTGCAGCGCCACTGCGCTTTTTATTAGCCGTTTAGACATGGGTCCGTCAGACGAGGACCGCATAGCTGCCCCTCGGTAGCCGTAGTAGAGTTAGCTAAATCGCTAACCCCGGCTAAAATGGCTGTTAGCTTCAAAGCTAGCTCTTCATCACGTCCGACACACTCCCTGTAGCACGCTAACCACAGCTAGCTACGACAAAAACAGTACAGCAATCCCGCCTATTTTTCTATCTTAGACCAACACGGGCCGAGTATAATGATTAAAGTAACCAAACACTAGCCCAATAAGTCATCTGGGTGAAGAATACTTACCATTTCCATCGCTAGCGGAGGCGGAAAGTGCCGGAGAAGAGAGTTTAGGCCTCTTGGCTGAAGGCGGGCCAGAGTCCAGAACGTTCTCGGCCATATTTTTTCGAAATAAAAATATATAAAGTATCCACAATTGCAGACGTTTTCACGCCCTTAGAAGCGCATTCCTTTTCGTTTCCAATATTGCGACTTTTCCCCCTCCTTTTGGGGGACTCAGAGGGGGAAAGTCCCGTGTACAAATGACTTCTCTTCCCTGGGTTCGCCTCTCGATTTCAGCCTCGGCGTATATCAGCCCCCCTCCTCCCTCCCTCGTCGGATTTTTTGTTCTTTATAAATTTCTGCCAGCGGAGGAGGAGGGGGTCGGCGAAAGTAAAGAGGGAGACACGCGAAGAGCCTTCCCTCTAAACTTCAACTGCCTGCTCAGGATTAAAAGCACCGCGCCTCGGCCCGCTGTCCATGATTGCATCCGTCATTAGAGGCTGCTTTCCAGCGGAGTGGATGTAGATAATGTCGGGCAGGAGCGGCTTGTTTGCGGGCTGCGAAGTGATGATGGTGGTGCTGCTGCTGCTCCTGCTCGGCGCAGCGGTGGAGCAAGAAGGGATGCAACTCCTATGAAGCCCACTCACTCACTCACTCTCGGATATAGCGCTGTTTCTATCCTTTTATTTTCAATATTACCACAACGATTAGATACAGGACACTACTGAGCAAAAGACAGCTCATTTAAAGCTGTCGTGGCACGTTAGACTAGTGAAGTTATTGAACTTTCCTACTCATTAAACTGAAGTTATCAAACGTTGTCTCTGAGTAAGCTTTGTGGGTTACTCAATTTTATTGTAAGATTCTCTCAGTAAATTTAGGATGCATGACACGTGATTTTTACACATGCTCCAAAAGATGAGCATGCAGGTAGGCCTGATATCAACTAGACACTTTCTGTTATTCTCCCGTTGATGTTTGAAATTAATTTAGGTTTCCTTATAGGTTCTGATTCAGTTTGCTCTTATTTCATAACCCTTATCTTATTTGGGAATAAGGATATTGTGTTATAATCTACAACGTTTTTGTATTTAATTGTCTTTAATTGATACACTCCCCCTTTTGATTTAAATAGAAAAGTGACATTTACAAAAATTACAATCTAGGCCTAGGCCTACTACAGTAATTCTCTTAACTGTAGGCTAAGAGTTGACCTGTTAAATGTCTTTCCTAAGGCAAACTTTAGGCCTATCAGATGTGCTTAAGCACTCAAATGTCTAAATGTGAGAAAAAGACAAAATCTACAAGAATACCTTAATGGTAATCGCTTAGCTTTATCAACATATAACTGAGTGGAATGATACTGGCTCATATTGGAGCAGTAGTGAGTACAAGTTCAAGTTTTTAACTAATCAGTCCAAACATTGTTGTTGACTGTGGTGTTTTTATATGCTTCGCATTTCATGTCAGTTAATACCAGGATTTACTCTCACCCGCCCTCACAGGACAGGTGAAATCCATATAGTTTATGGTGAAAAAAACGTTTCTGATTTGTCTCACTGACTGGAGTCTCCATATATCTGCATTCTATTTCATGTGTGCATCGTGTCGTTAGAGTTCTAAAGCTATAAAGGGCATTACAAGTGTAAGGCATTATTATTAAAGTAGTATATATAACAGTATATGTACATCAGTTACTCTAGAAAGTGATTAAATGTGAGTATTAACAACCTCTGAGTTGGTGTGCCTGATCACTGTACAGTAGCTTTATTCTTATATGAGATCCATGTTCACATATTTAGTAAGAACTGATCATGGCAGTTTGTGATGTTGGCATTATTGAGATATAGAGGTTATTATTAAATACGGTATATTGAAATAAATATGAATAGGTTTCAAAATCCATGGTCCAGCTGTTGGCAAAAGCTTTATAGATGCACTTTGGGATGACTTTTTGGCCCACAAGTTCATACTGTGTTACATGTGGAACAAAACATAAAGTGTTGTATTTTAGTGACAAATGTGAGTTTTGCAGAAGATCAAAGTGCCAAGTTTCTGTGATAATTTCATAATCACTTCCAACACCAATGTGCAAGACATAAACATGCAGGCCTATGACCAGATATTTCATGGAAAATGTCATAAAAGTAAATAAAAAGATGAATGAAGAAATGAAGAAATGAAGTCAAACTGAAGAAAGAAAAGTTTTTAACATAGAAAGAAGTCTTAAAACAAACCAACAAACCAGAAAGTAGCACCATTTCAGTCAGATTTCAAGTTCATCGATCCACAGTGGAAATTACTTGGACACATTACCACACACATTACTTTATAATAACACAGAGCAGCAAAGAAATGTTTATAAAATTCATCCATCCATCCATTTTCTTCCGCTTATCCGCGGCCGGGTCGCGGGGGCAACAGTCTAGCAGGAAAGCCCAGACCTCCTTGACCCCGGACACTTCCTCCAGCTCCTCCGGGGGGACCCCAAGGCGTTCCCAGGCCAGCCGGGAGACATAGTCCCTCTCGTGTGTCCTGGGTCTTCCCCGCGGCCTCCTCCCAGTGAGACATGCCCGGAACACCTCCCGAGAAAGGCGTCCAGGAGGCATCCGAAACAGATGCTCGAGCCACTTCAGCTGGCTCCTCTCGACGTGAAGCAGCAGCGGCTCTACTCCAAGCTTCTTCCGTGTGACTGAGCTCCTCACCCTATCTCTAAGGGTGCGCCCAGCCACTCTGCGGAGGAAACTCATTTCGGCCGCTGGGTAATGATCTTGTCCTTTCGGTCATTACCCAGAGCTGATGACCATAGGTCAGGGTAGGAACGTAGATTGACCGGTAAATTGAGAGCTTCGCCTTTTGGCTCAGCTCCCTCTTCACCACAACGGTCCGGTACAGCGACCGCATCACTGCCAACGCTGCACCAGTCCGCCTGTCAATCTCGCGCTCCATCCTCCCCTCACTCGTGAACAAGGCCCCCGAGATACTTGAACTCCTCCACTTGAGGCAAGGACTCTCCAGCCACCCGGAGAGGGCAAGCCACCTTTTTCCGGTAGAGAACCATGGCCTCGGATTTGGAAGATCTAGCCGCCAGCTGCTTCACACTCGGCTGCAAACCGCCCCAATGCACGCTGGAGGTCCCGGTTCGATGAAGCCATCAGGACAACATCATCTGCAAACAGCAGAGATGAGATCCTGTGGTTCCCAAACCAGATCCCCTCCGGCCCCTGACTGCACCTAGAAATTCTGTCCATAAATATAATAAACAGAACCTGTGACAAAGGGCAGTCCTGGCGGAGTCCAACATGCACTGGAAACAGGTCCGACTTACTACCGGCAATGCGAACACAGCTCCTGCTCCGGTCATACAGGGACCCTTAGCAAAGGACCCCGAACCCCATACTCCCAGAGCACTCTCCACAGGACCCCATGAGGGACACGAATGCCTTCTCCAGATCCACAAAGCACATGTGGACTGGTTGGGCAAACTCCCATGACCCTCGAGCACCCGATGGAGAGTATAGAGCTGGTCCAGTGTTCCCCGGCCGGGACAAAAACCACACTGCTCCTCCTGAATCTGAGGTTCGACTATCGGTCAAATTCTCCTCTCCAGCACTCTGGAATAGACCTTACTGGGAAGGCTGAGGAGTGTGATTCCTCGATAGTTGGAACACACCCTCTGGTCCCCCTTCTTAAACAGAGGGACCACCACCCCAGTCTGCCAGTCCAGAGGTACTGTCCCCGACTGCCACGCGATGTTGCAGAGACGTGTCAGCCAAGACAGCCCTACAACATCCAGAGACTTAAGATACTCAGGACGGATCTCATCCACCCCCGGGGCCTTGCCACCGAGGAGCTTTCCAACCACCTCAGTAACTCCAGCCAGGGTGAAGAACAAGTCTACCTCCGAGGCCCCAGCCTCTGCTTCCTCCTCAGAAGACGTGACGGCGGGATTGAGGAGATCCTCAAAGTATTCCTTCCACCGTCCGATAACATCAGTCGAGGTCAACAGCTCCCCACCCGCACTGTAAACAGTGTTGGTGAAGTACTGCTTCCCCGTTCTGAGGCGCGAGAGAGTTTGCCAGAATTTCTCTGAGGCCGTCCGATAGGCCTCTTCCATGGCCTCTCTGAACTCCTCCCAAACCCGAGTTTTCGCCTCTGCTACCGCCCGGGCTGCAGCATGCTTGGCCCGCCGGTATCCGTCAGCTGCCTCAGGAGTCCCATGAGCAAACAGGGCCCAACAGGACTCCTTCTTCAGCCTGACGGCATCCCTTACTTCCAGTGTCTACCACCGGGTTCGGGGATTGCCGTCACGGCAGCACAGACCTTACGACCACAGCTACGGGCGTCCGCATCGACAATAGAGGCCGAGAACAAAGCCCACTCGAACTCTTATGTCCCCAGCCTCCCCCGAAATCCGGGAGAAGCTCTCCTGGAGGTGTGAGTTGAAGGTGCCCCTGACAGAGGGATCTGCCAGACGTTCCCAACAGACCTTCACGATACGCTTGGGCCTGCCAGGTCTCTCTGGCTTCCTCCCCTGCCAGCGGACCCAACTCACAACCAGGTGGTGATCAGTTGACAGCTCTGCCCATCTCTTCACCCGAGTGTCCAAGATACGCGGCCGGAGGTCAGATGACACGACAACAAAGTCGATCATCGACCTCCGTCCTGGTGCCACGTGCACTGATGGACACCCTTGTGCTCGAACATGGTGTTCCTTATGGACAAACCGTGGCTAGAACAGAAGTCCAATAACAGAACACCACTCGGGTTCAGATCAGGGAGGTCGTTCCTCCCAATTACCCCTCTCCATGTGTCACAGTCGTTGCCCACGTGGGCGTTGAAGTCCCCCAGTAGAACAACGGAGTCCCCGGTCGGTGCACTGTCCAGTACTGTCCAGGCACTCCAAGAAGGCCGGATACTCTGTACTGCTGTTCGGCCCGTAGGCCGACACAACAGTGAGAGACCTGTCCCCGACCCGAAGGCGCAGGGACGCGACCCTCTCGTTCACCGGGGTGAACTCCAACACACGGCGGCTGAGCTGTGGGGCAATGAGCAGGCCCACACCAGCCCGCCGCCGTTCCCCACAGGCAACGCCAGAGAAATGGAGGGTCCAGCCCCCCTCAAGGAGTTGGGTTCCAGAGCCCAAGATGTGCGTGGAGGTGAGGCCGACTATATCTAGTCGGTAACGCTCAATCTCCTGCACGAGTTCAGGCTCTTTCACCCCCAGCGAGGTGACATTCCATGTCCCCAGAGCTAGTCTCCATGTCCGGAGATCCAGCCGTCGAGGCCCCTGCCTTCGACTGCCCCCCAAATCTCCATGAACCCGGCCCTTATGGATCCTCCTGCGGGTGGTGGGTCCACAGGAGGACTGCCCCACATCGCTCCTTCGGGCTTCAAAATTCAAAATAATTAAAGCGTAGCAAAGGTAGCAAATATTTGTTTCTAAGGTACAGACATAATAAATTAACCCTCATCTTGTAAAGTGGGCTCAGTATCACTGCTGGTGGCCTGGGGTGGCAAAGAGTCATTATCATACGCCAGTCATTATCATACATCAAATAAGATTCGCAGTACATAATCAAAACAATAAAATAAGGCAATGCAATAATTAAAGGGCCCATATTACACTATTTTCTGATTGTTTCCTCATCAAAAACAAACCTGGAGTTGTGTTTTGTTTCATTCATACTCATTTAGCCCACAAACTGCACGTGGCTGTGTTCTTCTATCATAGTTGAAAATACTGAAAATACTCTGTTCCACCTTGTGATGTCATGTGGTAATACAGGAAGCACTCCTCCTATGTTTTTAAACTCCACACACCTTCACTAGAAACATTTGGATAATTTCAGACCTGGAATTGCCAATCTCTACTGAACAAAAGATAAAATGTAGCTGTTAATTTGAAAACTACCACTACATGACATCACGTGGTAGAACAGAGCATTTTGAGCTCTGGAGACGTTCAAATAATGCCACGTTACTCAAACATGTGTAAATGAAACAAATCACAACTCTAGTTATGGTTTTGAGGAGGTAACAACATTATAACATGGCTTAAAAGCCACAAAAGTCAAATGTGCGTAATATACAATCTTTAAACTCCATACAACTTCACTAGAATCATTTGTATAATTTCAGACCTGGAATTGCCAATGTCTACTAAACTAAAGGTCCAAGGTAACTGTTAACTACCGTTTAATGACATCACAAGCTGGAACAGAGTATTTTGATCTTTGGAAATTAAGATAATAATTGATAATAATTGGATTAAGGTATGTTTTGAGGAGGTAACAGCATTATAGCATGGCTATAATTTTGTGTAATGTAGGACATTTAAATAAAAGCAATAGGAGTAGCTAAAACATCTTTTAGCATGTGCAGTTTGGTGTTGGGCCAGTAATTAGTGAGTCGTGAGGGCCCTAAGAGTGAATAGATACCACAACTGTGGATCAAAGTTTGTCTAAGTCTATCTGAATCTAAAACGAAACCTGTTAGCCTTAAAGTGCCTTTTTTTAGGTTTCAAATTTTACTTCCTGGTTAGAAATCATGACATCATCACTCTAGGCCTAGGGAATTTACTCACACTCCTAGGGAATTCACACTCATATTACTCTAGGCCTAGGGAATTTCATAACAGAGTGTGGTACACTGAGCAAAAACTCCTCTAAAATACACATACATTATTATTAGACAAATAAAAATATAAGAAACCTTTATTTTGTTGATATTATGTTTAAAGTAATGTCTGTAATGTGTTTCCTGTATAAATTAATTGTGTCAAACTTTTGGGTAGAATTCTCCCAGTGTGATCTCATCAATTTTCAATATTTGTTTTCTTCACAAATTGCTTCTTGATTGGTGAAAAACTTTATACTAAGTCAAATTTAGAGAGCCATAAAAACCTTTAACATGCACTTAAAATAGTTAGGCCTGGTTAGACCTTGTGTGGAGGAGCTCAGATTTTTTGGTCCAGATGTGCGAGAACAATAGCATCTCCTGTGCTCTCAGTAGAATCATGCCCCATTCTAAAACACACATGCAGCACATATGGCTGAATAGGCTTTAACTATCTCATCGATCAATTGGCCGATGGTGTCTTAGTCGACCAAAATTGTTATCTTTTCTATCTTTTTTTTTTTTTAGATTATATGAGACAACAGCAGAAAGAAAAAGTGAGTGAATAAGAGATTGAGTGTGTTAGGTGAAGATTTAGACTTGGACAAACTTTATTGAACCACAAGGGAAATTATTTGGACACAGTAGCTCACACATTACAATACAAAAATATAAATTGTAATAATAAATTCAAAATAAGTAGCACAAACAGCAAGGGAGTGGTGTCAGATAAGGCAATATTATTTAAAAGTACATGTACATGTACAAAAAAAGAAAGAAATATAGTAATACTAATATATCACAGCTATATACAAGAGGTTGTAAGGAGAAACAGTGCAACGATGATATGATGATTGACAGAAACACAGGCTTATCTGTTACATAAGGGTGAGTTGTTGTACAGTTGTGTGGAATATGGTATGACTGTCGTCCTGTATCTCTCACCGTTTGAGCAGAGCTGTAGGAGCCTGTTGGAGAATGACCTCCTCTGTCCCTCTATGGTCTGGTGCAGTGGGTGAGCAGGAGTGTACATGATGGAGAGCAGTTTGTCCAGTGTCCTCCTGTCTCTCACTGTGACAAATGTCTCACAGCCGATCACGTTACTAGCTTTAGGAATAAGTTTGTCAATCCGCCCAATGTCCCTTTTTCTGCTGCTCCCCCAGCAGACCACAGCAAACTACAGGGCGCTGGCCACCACAGACTGGTAGACGATCTCCAGTAACTCGCTGCACCTGAGCTTTCTCAGGAAGTAGAGTTTACTCACTTACTGCCCTTCTTGTAGACAGCATTACAGTTGTCCCTCCAGTCCAGCCTGCTGTTCACATGGACACCTTGTAGCAGTCCACTATTTCCATTTTATGGCCTTGGATGGTTACGGGCTCCACTGGTGTCCTCTTCCTCCTGAAGTCAATCATCAGTTCCTTGGTCTTGTCCACGTTTAGGAGCAGATGGTTTGCCTGGGACCACTCCACAAAATTTGCAATCAGTGTCCTGTACTCCAGCTCCTGTCCATCCCTGATACACCCTACCACTGCAGAGTCATCAGAGAACTTCTGCAGATGACTGGGTGTGTCTGTAAAAGATAGATTAAACTCATGATCTACAATACAATGTTTCCTGCATATCTTCCATGCAAAACTTCCATGCAGTTGTAGTCTTGTGAGTGCAGTTTAGTTCAGATACATAGAAATAATTGAGAGCTTAGGCGTGTAGAGTGGTTAGCGCTCTTGCTTCACAGCAAGAAGGTTCCGGGTTCGATCCCCGGGTCGCCCAGACCTTTCTGTGTGTGTTCTGTGTGGAGTTTGCATGCATGGTCTGGGTTCGATCCCCGGGTCGCCCGAGCCTTTCTGTGTGGAGTTTGCATGTTCTCCCCGTGTCTGGGTGGGTTTCCTCCGGGCACTCCGGTTTCCCCCACCAACCCAAAACATGCACCATAGGTACCTCCAGCTTAGGTCCTGACCAAGCCGAAGCAAAAAGATCATGGAGATGGTCCCCGGGCGCCCTAATGTGTGCTGCCCACTGCTCCTAATATATGTATATATATATATATATATATGATGGGTTAAAATGCAGAGAAGAATTTCTCCACTGTGAGATCAATAAAGTCACTTCTTCTTCTTCTTCTTCTTTTTCCATGCCCCCTTTTTAGTCGATTATGCAAGACATGTCATTATTCGACTACAGCCCTAGACAAAGCACAGAGCTTACTTCAACAATACTTCTTCATATGTTATGTCATTTAGTTGTTCTATCCATGCTGTAGCCAATATTCAGGCAAAGTTTTACTCTAACGCATTTTTATGCATGCCTTTTATTTGATCATAGTTTATATTTTACTATAATTACTCTTTGTTTTATGTTCCACAATACGTATCTCCAAAACATTCCTAGCTTGTGAATGGTAATAAAACATGATATTGATTTCTGGTTTTATTGAGGTCTGCAAAGATAGCATTTCAACTATAAGGCGTTTTCAGATAACATTTGGTCTGTATTATAAATATTACAGAGTGAGCATAACATGTCTGATTCTGAAATATGTTTGTTGAATTATTTTGAACTCAGGCCTGTTTATCATAAAACACGTTTGAGCTGTAATCATTAGAGCTCGACTCCATCTAGTGGCAGAGCTGCAAAGTAAGAAGTGAGCGCACTACTCGATGAACTTGAGAATGCCGCTTTTTCTCGTTTCTTTTGAATTGCATTAAATTTTATAATTTTTGCAAGTAGGTCTGCACATTACAAACTACAAAGTACTGGACAACATTGTTATTATTGTTATACAATAAGCTACAGAAAACAGACATTTGATTAATAAAATAAATTCAATAAATTCAACGACACTGGATGGGATTTGAAATTGACAAATGTGAGCCTACAGCAAAATAAATATTATGATGAGAAGAACATTCAATAAGGAGTGGTAGGAGAAGCTAATTGTGTATTAAATCAATAATTCATTAATTAACCCTCCTGTCGTGTTCGGGTCAAATCTGACCGTTTTACAACTTATAATATTCATAAATATTATGTTTTTCATCTGATTACCTCAAGACCTTATGATATCCTCCACATTGTGTACTTGAACATATAAAAGTGATGATCACCTATTTCGTTCAATTTTGAGTGTTTTAATCAACCTTGTTACACCTGTGGTGTTCCCGGTCAAAAGTGACCGCCATAGGAAATGAATGGGTATCCAGAGTAAATTCATTCAACATACAGAAAACATCCCCATACACACTGCCCCAGCGCTCACACACACACACACACACACACACACACACACACACACACACACACACACACACACACACACACACACACACACACACACACACACACACACACACACAAAAACCAGGGCATGCGTGTTGTGCTGGACATGACAACTGGTCTCCAAGGGCATAATATCACATGTGACAACTTCTTCACACCACATGCTCTTGGTCAGGAGCTACTGAAAAGAAAGCTCAGCATGGTAGGGACAGTGAGGAAGAACAAGCCCGAACTTCCCCCTGTGCTGGTATCGACCAGAGGAAGACAGGCACTCTCATCACAATTTGCATTCACTGACACTCACACGCTTGTGTCATACGTTCCCAAGAAGAACAGAAATGTCATCCTGATGAGCACAGTACACAAAGACACCGCTGTCAGCAACACAGAGGACAGGAAGCCCCTGATGATCCAGGACTACAACAAGAACAAGGGAGGCGTTGACTGCCTTGATAAGGTAATGTAAAGTCTCATCATGCATTTTATTTTATTTTTATCTAGGTGAATCATAGCATTTTGTGTACGACAGATTGAATATTGTTCCTAATCTCTTATTTATTGTTCCTTTATTGCAGCTTACTGGTACATACACCTGTAAGCGGATGACGGCTCTCTGGCCTGTGGCACTGTTCCACAACATCCTGGATGTGTCAGCTTTCAACGCGTGTGTGGTGTGGACAGCAATCGACCCAACCTGGAATCAGGGGAAAAGTTTCAAGAGGAGACTTCCTCACAGATCTGGGGAAAGCTTTGGTGACTCCTCTTATACAGCGACGCCAGCACATTCCACCAGCCTCCGCCAGTCTGGTTAGGAGCATGCAAGCCCCAGCCGCTGCCCTGGCTGCTCTCCCCCAACAAGGACATGGGCAGAAAAGGAAGCGTTGTGGCCTCTGTGCCCCTGGAGACATCAAAACGAGCCTGACAAGCTGCAAATGTCATGCTTATGTTTGCAAGGCCCACTCTGACCTGAGTGTCACATGCCACTCATGTGCATGAATACACGCACGCACGCACGCACGCACACACACACACACACACACACACACACACACACACACACACACCCTGTTGAGTTAGGTGTTTGGTTTTCCATTTATTTTTTGTATTATATGTTCATTTTGTAGTTCATTTTCAGTGCCCAATTGTATTTTCTCTGATGTTATTTAATGTTTACTTCTATAAATTGTTGTTAGACACTACTTTGAAACATAGTTCTCAACTAAAGAATGCTTAATAAAAAAATTGGTGTTGAAAAAAAAAAAATTGTGCTAATTTAAGAGCAGTTAAAACAGACCGGTCAATTTTGACCGGGAACACTAAAGTAGGGGGCTGGAGGCGAACACGACCGGAGGGTTAATGATAAAGCCTACTTATTGGTTAGCTGTGTTATGGATTCAATTTAACGGGAAAAAATGAAAAACTCCACATCCCACAATCCCACGGCTCACTGTGACGTGACGTCATATACGTGAGCCCAAGCAGAACGTCGTGAGCTCCCCACTCCCACCTCTATATGCGCAACATAAAAGTTTTGTATTCACTGTTTTTTTTACGCTACTTATCTTCAAGGTTTGTTGAGAATACGCGTCTACCTGTCGTTTACTACTTTTAATGTGCATCTGAGGGGGTTTCAGAGGCTAGGAAAGCCACCCACATACTTATTTGATCGGATAAAAGTATTGTTTATGCAGTATTGCTGTATTGTCTTTATGCAGTATTGTCTTTGCTTGCGTACCATGTGTTTTTGACTACTATTGTCAAAAACACAAGGTACGAAAATGTTCCAGAGTATGAGCATTAAACGTATCTTTTTGCATTAATTTAACTAAAGGTATTTAGCCTTTACAGTACCTTTTTGAAAAACATGCTTTCTTACTCTGTGCAGACTTACCTCTCCATAAATCTGACTTGCAATTCAACGTCATCGCATGATCTGCTTGTCTCCATGGAGATGATACATTTAATGTCTCATTGTGGAACAGTCTAGGCAAACATGGAGACAAACTTGTGGCAGAGCCTCCATCAGAAATGTTACTTTGTGCACCTACAATCACAGATATAAAATAAAATACTTTGACGTAGGCTATCAGATCTATAGTTCATCCTGGCCTATTTCCTAACTGTGTCTTTCTTTGCTTTGCAGAGTTAACAAAATATCTGACTTTACGACAGGATGCCCTACCATTGTGTGGCGTTTGGCTGTGGTAAAACTGCCGAAGATGGCGTGACTCTGTTTAAATTCCCAAAGGACAAAGAGGAGTTCACCAAATGGGAGAGACAGGTTCAGCGTACCCGCGCAAACTGGACAGCCTCCTCCACCTCCCGCCTCTGCCATGAGCACTTTGGTTGGGACTACTTCATTGCTGGAACCCATAAGCTCAGGCTAGGGGCTGTCCCAACC
The DNA here is from genome assembly GCA_036785185.1 of Paratrypauchen microcephalus. NCBI lineage: Eukaryota > Metazoa > Chordata > Actinopteri > Gobiiformes > Gobiidae > Paratrypauchen > Paratrypauchen microcephalus. The sequence continues at coordinate 759,883 of JAVJIX010000126.1, forward strand.
GTGTTCAATCGCCCCTTATGCTCACTCTGTTTTGGGAGAGGCTGCAGTAAATGTCTGCCATCCATTCAGTACCGCACTATTGCGTCAAAAGGGCCTGTGCCTGTGCCTGTGCCTGTGAGTACATGCACTAAAAGACACTCCGTTAGTCAGGAACCTGTACTGCCACCCCTGAGCAAATCTGTTGTGATAATTTTAAATTGTAGTCTTTAGGGTTGTCAGATCAGATACTAATCAATACTAAAACTGGTATTGAAACAAGATATTTATACTAAAATGGTATAACCAGGTATTGATACTAAAAAAATTTCCATTTACTGGACAGAAATGAACCTTTCCTGTATCAGAACAAATATGAGACCAAATAGACTAGTATACATCCATGGACCACTATGGAACCTACCTGGATGACTGAAGGATTACACAGATATAAGGCAAAATGGTAATATAAAGTACTATGATTTAAGGTGAAAATCACATTCAATTCTAAGAGTGAGCTTTTTAATTACTGCACTATCGGTATCATTGGGTATGAAGTCTTATTTCTTCATATCGAGATTAAGTTTGCAATTTTAGTATTGTTTTAGTAATAATATGTTCATGTAATATTGGCACCCCTAAGTAATATATGGTGATATTATAGTCCACTCTCAAATATTCCTGGACGTGTTTGAAATGCTCTCTCTGAACAAATCACACTAACTGAAAAATTGCAATTTGATTTAGTTTTTCTGAAATCATAATCTGGATTTTGAACCATGGCAGTGTGTCCAGACAGAAATTGACGTAGAAATCTTAATTACGAATGAATGCCTCCTGTTTGGGATTGTACTTGTCAAGTATTAATAGGGATAAATGGATTTTAGAAAATAATTTCTGGCTTTTTCTTGTTTTCAGTCGACAAATGCAATCAAACAACCAAAGCCAAACACCACAAAGGACAAACAAGAAGGACGTTTAGGTATGCTTTGGTCAAATAAACCACTACTAAGTAATTATTAATACAAAATAGTAGATTGTGAAAATAATGTATCATTTTATTTTATAGTTACTTGTGAAATGTGTCAAACTGTTGGTGATGCAATCACCTTTTACTCCAAAACCAAGCGCTTCTGCAGTGCATCCTGTGCTCGGTCCTACTCTTCAAACTCAAAGAGATCTTCTGTCTTGGCTCAACTGCAGGTAAAATTCTGTTTTTCCCTTTTCTTTTTTAATAGAGAGTAACTTGGGAAATATTTACGCTCAAAACTGAGTCATTTTTGCAATGGAGCAATTAAAATGACAAGTACCAAGTAAGTCAGTGTAAGTGCAGTCAACTGAAGAAATTCTTGGTCGATTTCAGTGTTTCCAAACCTTTTTTGTCTTGTGTACCCCCTGAGCCTTTTTGTCATACCTCGCGTACCCCCTCACTCATACGTGTTGATAGTTCTCCAAAAGTAGGACGTGACACAACAGATTATTAAATGGAAATCCTTTTTTGGTGGCACGATGGCTGAGTGGCTATTGCTCATGCCTCACAGCAAGAAGGTTCTGGGTTCGATCCCCGGGTTGCCCGAGCCTTTCTGTGCGGAGTTTGCATGTTCTCCCCGTGTCTGGGTGGGTTTCCTCTGGACACTCCGGTTTCCCCCATCAACCCAAAACATGCTCCATAGGTAAAATCCTCCAGCTGAGGTCCTGACCAAACCGAAGCAAGAAGATAGAGATGGTCCCTGGGGGCAGTAATGTGCTGCCCACTGCTCCTAATAACAGGATGAGTTAAATGCAGAGAAGAATTTCTCCTGTGTGAGATCAATAAAGTCACTTCTTTATTTCATCTCCTTAATTTGAAAATTTAATTCAACTTTGTCCACCTGGGGTCGAACTTCTCCCTGTCCCATCTGGTACCCAAGACATCGTGTCTCCTCTCGGGCCCACTCACATTTGGACGGGTTCAGAGTAGGGGTGTGCAAAATAATCGTCATGACAATGCATCGCAGTACTAACTTTCACAATATACTGCATCGATTCTTGATGCCAAAAATCGATTTTTATTAATTAATAATTTATTCATTAATTATAAATAAATAAATAAATTAAGTTTTTTGGTTTTTTTTTGCACTTTTTTCTTTGTGAAAGGGTATTGTTTGTTATGATGGTAGCTACCTCCAAAATGGCAAATGTTTGAACATCATTTTTTGTTTTAGAAAAAATCCTATGCACTTTTTTTGTTATTGGTTTGGTTTATTTGTTTTTGTTATTCAATAAATTCAGTTATGAATTGAGTTGCTCAGAGTTATGTATCAATTGAAGACACTACCCAGATACACAGCCACTGATATTTAAGTTATCCTCTTTTTTTGGGGTACATTTTCACTGAAGTATGTTGAATATATTGCAATGCATCGCAATAATTCAAGTATCGTGGCATATGAATCATGATTCGAATTTAATCGTGACTTCAATACCCACCCCTAGTTCAGAGTAAGTCCGGCTTGTGCAATCTTCCCCATCCAGCAGACCCGAGCCCCGGGTCCTGTGTGAGATCAATAAAGTCACTTCTTTATTTCATCTCCTTAATTTGAAAATTTAATTCTCAGGCATTTTCTCTCTTTTCTTTAACTCAAATTTACTCAAATTAGAATTTAAAAATTCCGAAAAATCTCCCCCTGTGCCTGGCAGCGACACTGCCGAGTACCCCTAGCACACTTGTACTCCTGGATGGGAAACACTGGACTACAGACATGCCCTGTGCATCAATGAATCAGCAAAGGAAGTGTGGCATGGCACCTGGTTCATATAAATCTTTAGAATTTAATTAAAACAATTGACTCGACTCAGTACTCCATAAAAACTCCACAAAAAGACACAATAGATCAATTTGTCAACTTCTGAATGAAAGCAGATTTGCAGTGGGTTTGTTCTACAGCTCCATGCACAGCAGATGGCAGACTTCCCCCTCAAAATGCGTTTGATCAATCCTGCGGTGGAGTAAAAGAAGAGCGCGCTCCCTTCAAAGATCCCACTCGTGTTATTTGTGTCCACTTGTACATTGTACGATGGTTATTAAATGCTGCGTAAAAACATGTCGCAGCTCAGAACAGGGGAAGGACCTCGTGTTGCACCGGCTCCCGCTCTGCCGGCCTCACGTTCTCACGCAGTGGCTGTTTGTGCTGGACATAGACGTAAACACACCGAAGCACATCCTGCGCACCACGTTTGTGTGCCAGGAGCATTTCGAGGTGGACGACTACATCCAACAGACCCGAGCCCCGGACCAGCCCCGGTCCACACTGCTGAAGGCCACCGCGGTGCCGTCCCGATTTAGAGCCAGCGACACGGCCGCCGCAGGGGCAGGGGGCACGGGGAAGCGGAGGGTAAGGCAGGACTGCTACAATATTATTGTTATCCGACCGTTTTCAACGAGATAAAATATAATTCTGTCCATATCTGGAGCCATACTGTGCTGTAGCCCTTTGTGTGGGCGTGTCTGGAAGACTATTATTGTTATTACACAGTTGACACATTGCTACTTGGATATTTGGATCATTAAATTGTATTTAGTTTTTGTCCATATCATTCTCTCCCAACGGGGGAGAGAGAGTACCAAGAACTGAACTGCCATTAGGTGATTTGAACTTGCTAGAACTTTCCTTTTAGTTTAAAGGTGCATTGTGTGACTTTTCTCATGGAGGGTCTGTCAGATGCTTTTCTCTGTGGAGAAGTTATTGCTTTGTCTGGAATGTTTCACAGTATGGTATTAAACCTTTCTATCTTCATGGAGACCATACCAGACCAAGTTATAGGTCAGATCTGTGGAGATGCGACCCCGCTCACAGTCAGAATGCTTGTTTTTCCTGGGTATTTTTGAGCTATAAAACCACCTGTAATTTAATAAATGTAAGGTAGATTTGTTTAATGTCATACTGTGGAACATTTCAGGCAGAGCAATGACATATCCATAGAAACAAGCAGTTGATAGACCCCCCAACCAAAAAGTTACATAGTTCACCTTTAATAAACAACTTATGATATTAAGTTTTAGGGGTTTTAGGGGATCAAGATAAATCTGCATCTATCAACCATTTGGTTTACCTGTGTTTAGTTACTTTTCTTGTCCTTAAAGGGGCGGCCTCCCTCTAAGAAAACGGTAATACTGAAAAAGAAGAAGCCACATCCACCCATCCCCCCCTCAGGTAGTCATTACATTCACACACTAACCTTTTAATTTACTGATCCTGTGCTTTTGAACATGCTAAAATCTGTCTTATTACAGGTTTTGACTGGGGCTATTATTTGAATAAAGAAACATCTCTGGGTGCATCAGTCTCCTGCTTCCAACATGTGAGTGCAGCTTTATGGCCAAGTACATGTCTTATCGTTTTTAATTGACTCCTGACATCTTCATGACAGGCTCCCATGTGGGACCATTGGGACGATGTCTCAGTGGGAACAAAAGTGGAGGTCCTAAATACTAATGCTGTTCTGCCTAGTAAAGTCTACTGGATTGCCACAGTAATTCAAATTGCAGGTTTGAATTGTTCTTGTTGAAACTAAGGGCCTGTCCCCACGACAACGTTTTTTGGAGGAAACGGAGAAGTTTGTGTGCGTTTGGGCCTGTCGTCCATATGGCGCCGGCGTTTTTGGGGGTGAGAACGGTGTTTTTCAAAAACGGGTTCCAGAGTGGAGAAGTCGGAGAACGCCGGGGGTTGTGTTGCCGTGTGGGCGGCGAAAAACGCGACAGTTGGGAAAATGATGACGTCGCGCTGCCGTAATCATCACGTGACCGGTGACCAGAAGGTAACCCTGCGCCTTCCGCAGGTAACGACCAGATAACAACAGCCATGGCGGACAATGGACTTCAGTATATTTTACAGACATTTGGAAGTTTATTTGCACTGCTGCATCAAACTCTGTTTATCTGCAATGCATTGCGACAACAGCAGAGATACATGCACAATTACGCACGTCGGATTCTTTTCACCCCGCTGCAGCTAAACACGTATTTTAATAAATGCGCGTTTGTTGACGGTCCCTAAAGTACGCTTGTTTATGAAAGAGAAGGACTTTATGCGCATGTGCTCTTTGTCGTCTTGCGTTTCCGGCGGCTCTGGCTCTTTCCGGTTTACAGCGCCACTTATTGGTGTGACATATGTACTACATCGTTTTCACTTAGCGCTCCGTGCTCATCTTGACGCGAATGTTTTCTGATCCAACACGTGTGTGGACGAGACTTTTTTTCACCCCGGTTAAAAAAAAAAAACAGGAACGTTGTCGTGGGGACAGGGTCTAAATGTGTGGGCATGCATCACACAAACCACTGCAATCTGAAGAGGATTCCCAACTAGAACCAGTACTAGACACAATTTCTGAATGTTTTTTGTGTCTGGTCCAGGATACAGAGTTCTTTTACGGTATGAGGGCTTCGAGCATGACAGCACATATGATTTTTGGAGTAGCCTTGTATCAGGAGAATTGCATCCAATCGGGTGGTGTGCAATGACCACCAAGCTCCTGGTGCCTCCTCAAGGTGAGCTCCACTTCTGAACACAATAGTATTCACTCGTCCCCTTAATATGTAATACAAGAGAAGGGTGCTCTTAATGTATGGCATGTGTTGTTGTTGCTGGAGGAATAGAATGCAGCCTCATGTATGTTTGACTGTTATTTACAGATGTCAAAACTACAATCGTGGACTGGAAAGATTATCTGATGCAGAAGCTAGTTGGCGCCAATACTATACCTGTGGACTTTTATTTAAAGGTAAAACTATGAAACATAGACAAGTTGAGTCGCCTCAGGCCTGTACTACAAAGCTGGCTGAACTTATCCTGGACCAGTTTCTCTTAGCCAGGCCTAGGTGAGGAACAAAACAGGGGAGGGGCCAGTGGGAGTCGACTAATTAGTACGAAGGAGAAGGGGAGGGCTGCTCAGCACTGTCACTCATAATCAGTAAATGTATAACAAGCTGGATGTGAATCCTTTGTAAAATCCATCCACAATGATATACAATAATTAACCAGGGTTAACCCTGAAATGACCATAGTAACCGTCTAATCCAGCTTCATCATGCAGCCTTCTGTTCTCCTCTTGTGGATCATTTTGTCTAAGTTTAAGTTTACTTTGCAGCTTTCTGAGAGCATGAAGTGTCCATTCACATTTGGCATGCGTGTAGAAGTGGTGGACCTTAAATGCATCAGCCGTACCCGTGTAGCCATCGTGAACGCTACTTACGGGGGACGGCTCCAACTTGTGTACGCTGACCAAAAGGATGCCCCTGAAAACACAAAGGCAGAGTTTTGGTGTCACATGTCCAGTCCTTGTCTTCACCCTATTGGCTGGTCCAAAATGGTGGGCCATCCCATCAAAACACCAGGTTTGTAGTCTATAGTTATCCATCTCATCATGTTGTTTTTTAAATGTTTATTTATATTGTTTTTAGCAAACAGAGTAGAAGGGAATCCTTTAAAGGGTATCTGGTGGGAGAGTAATGTACACCTCTTTAAAAAAGTAAGAAAAGAATATTACAGAATTCGATTAACTGTCACTGCTTGACTTATCTCCATTTGTCACCCTCAGCTGAGATATGTCTATATGGAAGGAACATTCTTTGAAGAGGGGATGAAACTTGAGGCTATTGATCCACTCAATTTGGGGAGCATTTGTGTTGCCACGATACAAAAGGTAATTTTCCATTTTTAAGTAAATTATTTACCATTTCAGCATATCATTCATAAATCTTTTGTCCTAAAATCAAAATCTTTGTGACCTTAGAACTTCTCTCACAAAGTAATCTGTTAATGTGATGGTAATTTGAATCCTAACCAATCCCCTCAGGTACTGTTGGATGGCTACCTGATGGTGGGTATAGATGGCAGCAGCCTCACAGATGGTTCTGACTGGTTCTGTTACCATGCCTCGTCTCATGCCATCCTTCCCATTGGCTTCTGTGAGAAAAATGACATAGCCCTCAAAGTACCGGATGGTAAATGCCTTCCTTTCATTACTTTTGAGATGTTACTGTCTATAGATAAAGCCCATGTACTTAATGATAATGATATTAGTATAATGATTTATGATGTGTTGTCTGTCAGGGTATGAATCAGGGACTTTCAATTGGTCTGAATATCTGAAGGAGAAGAATGCCAAAGCTGCACCTGCACATCTATTCAACTATGTAAGATAGTTTTTTGTTTTAGATTAGGTCAAGACAAATGCATAATGAAACTACAAATTTCAAAAGCCACAACCTTCTGTACACCCTTAATATTGATATTGGTACATACTACTCAAAAACAAGGAAATTGACCCTGTGCCTCTGTTCAGGAGTACCCGGGTCACAGCTTTTCCCCAAATATGAAGCTGGAGGCAGCTGACCTGATGCAGCCCAGCCTGGTGTGTGTGGCCACAGTGAGGCGCTGCGTGGGCCGGCTCCTGCTCATCCACTTCGACGGCTGGGACGATGAGTTTGACCAGTGGGTAGACTGCCAGTCCCCAGACATCTACCCCATCGGCTGGTGCGAGCTGGTGGGCTTACAGCTGCAGCCACCCCCTGGCCTAGGTAAAGTAGCCGGTGTGTTCAATGCAACAAGTCTTAACATTTTCAAGATGCACCTAATATCTGACCTGGCTCTCACCAGATTCATATGTGTAGCCCTCTGAGTTGAGTCCTACACATCAGTGTGGAATGGCTCACGCTGAAAGCAATTGGAACTGATGATCAAAACAGTCTTGTTCAGCCACAGCTGAACAAGATGGACTGTTATTTAATATGCTTTTCAGTTGTCAGTTTTGAGATTCTAGAATGTCATGATGCCATCTGAAAAACGGCAATAGGGGACAGTAGTTTATCCTTTATCCTTTTATTTAGCCAAGAATGTTCCATTGCAGGTTACTTGAAGTAATGTAAATTGATTTTTCACTTTCTTGGGACAAATGCTTCTTATATACTGCTCCCTGTACACAAATCGGGTTAAAAGATATAAAGCTGTTAATTAGTTGTTGAAAAGTTAAAATATATTGTACTTTTATGTTGTCAAAAACATAATCATAAATGCATTTGAGTTATCCTTTATGTTCAGGTAGTCTCCGTTATCTGAGCTCAAAATGGGTGCAGGTTATACCAGGGTAATCCAGGAAGAGACCATTTTTTGCATTGAAGTCTACACCTTCACAACTAACTTTTAGGTTACAAAAAATAATATATTTTGTTGGATATACAGTAAGTATGTATTGTTGTTTCTTTGCAGACCTGACAGACCAGCCCCGAATCAAAAAGTGCAAGCAACACATGTTTGGAGCAAAAAAGAGTATGTTGTGATAATAGTGGATGGATACTGTTTGCAACATTATAAACATTCTAATCAATCTTTACATCAATGTGTGTGCAGAAAAACGTTTTGGGAAGAGGCCATCTTCTCAAGTAAACTTTGAAGATGCGGTGCACGACCCGGAAATGGAAGAAGCTCATGGATCATATGAGTCGGACTCTCCTCTTAAAGCTCCACTCATCCAGCCCAAAGTGGAGCCAGAAGACCAGCCACAAAGTACGTCAGAACACCATTCAGTATTTTGTATAGCCTCTTTAAATTGTTGAATTTAATGTTGTTTTAGCAACTGGAGGCAAAAATATTACATTACATTACAGATTTAAATTCTAATGTTTTTAAAGGGACAGTGTGTAAGATTTTTACCTGTTAATTACTGAAATTGAAGATACCCATTCAAAAATACATTGTTTTCCAAGCCTTTTCACTTCCATCATGAAATCAAAGTATTCTTTTGGACTTAGATATAGTCACATAAAAGGGGGATCTTCCCCATATAGAGGCAGCCATTTTGAATACGAGAGCCGCAGAAGGACATTTGGGCTCATCCTTTGCCTCGGCTCCGGCTAACAGCTGCTTAGCCGCGCTGCAGATGGCCCCCCCCTTCCCCCCTCCCCTTCCCCTTCTCTCCTTCGTTCCTCTGCTCCCATATGCAGCCAGGAGCGAAGGAGAGAAGAGAGGAGGGGGGAGGGGGAGCATGCTGCCGGATCACACATCGTAATGGATATAACACGTATTTTGGACTAAATTGTTTTACTGGATTTTATTCGCTGGATCCTTATGGACAGATTGAGACCAAGTTTATGATGAAATACAGAGTTTGACCTGTGCAAAGCCTTCAAAGGTAAGCTAAGTAAGCTAAGTTTTGTGCTTTTCTGTATAAAAGCCCCATGTGCTCGGGGAGTGATTGTTTTGCAGGGAAATGAATTGCATAGTCAAAAAGAGGAGACTGTAAGGTTTCATTTGATGTGTAGATTGTCATGAATCATGATCGGGATTGTGTGTTTTCATGCGAAAAGAAAAAAAAAAAGTGAACGGGGGACCGTTTTATGTATACAGCGGTGCGCGGTTCGTGCGCGGGCACGCGCGATGTCGGCGGTACGTCGCGTCCGGGTGACCCTCGAGGTCTGCCGTAGCCAAAAGAGGAAGTGGAATAGCTAGTAACCACCTATGCGCCACGAATCCTACACACTGTCCCTTTAAGAAATAAGCAACAATTTCTAATTTTCAGAGTAGAACTGTCACATTAGTTGGAGCGCTTGGGCTTCACAAAAATAATTATTAGTGGCAAAGTATAATGTAGTATATCTGTAGATAAAATCTGCGGATAAAAACTGCAGATTAAACGTTTACTGTCCAGTAAAATGTAAAACTCATAATTTAGATAATTTTAGTGTCAATTCTAATTTGTGATATTTTGTGATTAATAAAATTTCTAAATTTTTGGCATAATTTACAGTATGCTCCAATTGGTGGTTTTCAGATTCTAGAATCATACTCCCAGATGGGGACAAGGGCCAGATTTCCCTATTAATTACAGTATACTTTGCCATGAAATATTGAAAAGGTAAATTCCCAAATGCTGAACCTGATAGTCACTGTACAACTGAAATCTGCATTTTAATAATAATTTTAGCTTCTTCTCATCTGTATTAAATATGATTAACCTATAGAATGTTGATGAGAAAACCAGAAATTCACAGCAGCCTCCAGTTACCACCATTCCGAAATTTAGAATGTATTTGCTTCAAAACTTTTAAAGGGTCTATAGAAAATTCTGTCAAACTTGACACATTGACTTTCTCTCCAGTTGGCGCAGTTCACGTCAAAGTGGAGGAGGTGGAGATGGAGACTCCTATAGACCCAACGCAGGTTTCTTTAAGCAAAATCAAAATCGAGGAAAACCCAGGGATCAGCGTTATGACCGCCACTGTGTCTGGGAGCAACGTGGAGATGACCGGGGACACTATGGAAGTTTCTGGAGCTTCCCTGGAGTTTTCCAAGGCAATGGTGGACGAATCTGGGGAGCACCATGAAGAGGAAGAAGACCAGATGATGGAGGGAATGCCAGGAGATGGTTACGAATCATACGACGGCAACAGCGATGATGAAGACTCTAATGACGAACATGCAAGCTTAAACCAGGAAGATGAAAATGCAGCTAATACAAGTCTATGAGGACCTGTTAATATTAGCGGGACTGTCACGTTTGGCATAGCTTATGGTTACTATATTCATTTCCGTACAACACTTTTTTAAAATAATGGTTTATTTTGTACAGATGTAAATAGACATGTTTTTCTCTTTTAAAAATATAACTTGTGATCCAATTAAGTTGCTTACTAATTTCGAAGCTGAATGCCATCTTTGAAAATTGGTGTCTAAAGAAAACTTACGACTATTTAAATTGGCCTAAACGTCTAAATTAAACCCACAACCAGGAGAGGCGGGGTCTAAGGTTATAAGGAACTGTGTGATTGGTCTAACGCTTCATGCTTCAAACTCCGCCCCTGCAGAAGTCAGGTGTTTGTATCAGAAACACCTGACTTAATCAAGTCTTTTGTGCTGTCACCAATTACTTGAAATTGCAGTAGCCATTGAAAGCAGAACAAACTTACTCAGATGTAGGCCTTTTTGACCAGAAAGTTGCAATTCACCTAGTTTACACTAAAGTTGCCAAAAATTACTAAAAAGATAATACTATTGAAACACCATATACACAGTTTAGTTCCACTTTAAAATATTTCAAATAGGAATGCAATGCTAACATGCTAGGCTTTGCATAGCTAGGTCAACAACAATAACTGAAAGTGTCTTCTCTCAAAATCATACTACCACATTACTGATTTATTATAAGCACAGTACTTGCCTATAACTTGAAGCAAACGCCTAACTGCAGCGATTAAAATGCTATTGGATGGTAAGACACAGAAAAAAAGCTGAACATTAATGTTTTGTTTGTGATTAATGTTTTGAAGTGCGATATGTTGCTACTGAAAAAAGTAATGATAAATTAAAAAAAGATAATTAGGGATGCGCCAATCCAGCTTCAGTTCCGATACCAAATTCAGTACTATAGCGTTAACTATTTTCCGATATCAACCGATACCAGTGCTAAGATAATCATTTCCTTGAACCAGTTGATCCAAATGTGTTATGTAGCTGTTATTTATTTCAAGGAAGGACAGAAAAACTTTGTAAATATAAATTCAAATATCATGAAACTTTCTGGTTCAAATACAACCAGTATTGGCTGAACTGATATGTGAAAGCTGACATCTTTGATGTTTGATACCAGTATAAAGATAATATTGAAAAAAATCTTAACGCCACTGTTTAATGGCCAAAGTAAAACTTTTTCTAAATGCACAAAACAAATAAAAAGCAGAAAATATCTGAGTAGTTAATATCTAGCATATCTGCTTTGCACAAGATGGTAAAAACTCTTTGTACTTTGTAATGGTCACGCAAAAGTAAGTCAATTTTTTAAAAGTCCATAATAAAAACGCTACAGAAATGCTTTTATAAAAAACAACACTGGTGTATAAAGTCAGCCTAATTAGTAGTAGTATTTTAAGCCATGCTGCGTCTCTTGGTGTTTTTGGAGTTCTTAGTCTTCTGGTTTGTCTTGGGTTTGGCTTTGAGCATCTTCACTTGTCTCTTCCGGTTGAGGTGCAGTGGCTTAGGTTTGGTTGCTTTTGGCGCCCTGGGGACCTGTGTGGGTGTTGGAGGAGAGGGAAGGCTCTCTCCTCCGGGACAGGCTCTGAACACGTGGACATCTTTGACCCTGCGACCTTTGATTTCTGGGGGATTGGCACAGGTGGCACGCACTTTAAGATTGACCTTTTCAATCCAGCTGTAAGAGAAAATGGGAAAAGATTTGAGGATATTGGAATGACAAGATTTGAGGAGTTATGGCTTTGTGTAACGTGACTTTTTAGAAGTAGATTGAGATTTAGACTATTATTAATCAAATAAAAGTGCAAATTAGTGATCCAAGAAATAACTCAGGGAAACTACTACTCAAATGCTACAAATAATACTATTAAATAATGCACAAAAATCTGGTATATTGAAAGAATAGAACAAAAATGAGAAATATCTGAAGGAGTGGTGCAAGAAACAAATGTTCAAATCATTTCATATTGTCAACATAAAGCTTTTGTCACTTATAGACCTACTTACAGCGGGAAGAGTATCCACATTTCTACTTAAGTACAATTTCCTTAAAATGTTGCTCATGCAGGTTGTACAAACATTGATGTGAATCTGTCCAGTGGCCTTAATTGGTTTACAATTTGATATAAAGTCTTACAGGCGCAGAGGCAGCAGGGGGCAGTCACACATCAGAGGGTTGTCAGCCAGGTTGATGACCTCCAGAGACCTGAAGGGTCGAAGATCAGGCACCTCCTCCAGAATGTTCCCCTCCAGGAAGAGACTCCTCAGACCCGGACCCATCCCTGCCAGAGAGTCTGGGGACATCTGCAACACACCAGGTTCACAGAGCGTAGGCCCCACGCCTGCACAAAACTCGTTAAATTTGTACTTTCAATACTATGTGTCTTGTAAAGAACTATTGGACCATATTGTAACTTTTGTGGTGGAGGGTACACCATGTGCTTATTTTACTACTAAAATAACACCTAGAAAAACATTCATTCTTGCTGTGAGCAGAGGCACCTCTCTATAGATCTGACCTGTAACTTGACATGGTGGTATTGCCTTTTTCTCTCCATTGAGATAGATTTAATTAATGTGTAACCCTATGAATTCAGTTCTACACCTGAATTTGTGAACTCACAAATATGGCATGAATCTATCTTGCTGTGCAAGGTTAAGATTTAATGCCATGCTGTGCAATATTCCATGGTAAATAATTCTGTTGATCAAAATGTTCACTTTAAAATTTAGGACTATAACCATTTTCATTCATTATTCACTTTATTTGTTGCCAAAGATGCTAATTTAGTGGAGGGTGCTGTATGACTACTTTACCACCACTCACCCTTTCAAGGCCCATCTTATTGAGATACAGCTCCTTCAGTGACCTTTCTACAGGCTTGAAGGCGTTAGGCCCCACCCACAGAATGGGGTTTCCAGTGAGCCGGAGATCCCTGAGGCTCCCCACTCCCCTCAGAGCTTCTGTGGGCACCTCCTTCAGCTTGTTCCCCCCCAGGTGAAGGGTGTCCAAATCAGCCGCTTGCTCCAGAGCTCGAGGGGCCATGTGCTCGATGCTGTTCCCTGTCAGGAACAGAGATCTAAGGTTCTCTGCCCCGGTGAGGAGGCCTGGCTCCAGTCTGCTGATGGAGTTGTTCTCCAGGTGAAGCGCCAGCAGGCTGGGCACCAACCTGAAGGCTCCTTTAGGGAAGACAGTGAAGCGGTTCTTCTCTAGGTGAAGGTAGGTCAGCTGAGGCAAGCCTGACGATTAAGATACATGAAATATAGATGTAAATGTGTATAACCATATAACACATTCATAACACTTGCAACAATTGCTATTTTGTTTTGGAAGTATGTGCAAAAGGGGTTTATTTTAATACCTGAATTAGTCAAGACTGAACAAGTACCCTATTTTGAGCAGAACGAAATGGAAAATTCATATATATATTTTAAAGTTAAAAGCACCCAGAGAGAGTAGATCATCACCAAGCCTTTGACAGTGTATTGAGTGAGCCCAGAATCCTTGAACTTTACTCTTTGAACTTGTTGTACCTCACTCTTGTTCCTGAAATCTGTCCCAAATTTTGCATGAATCAGAATTTTTTAAATATTTGATTCTAATAATAAAAGTAATCCTATATCCGAGGTCTGGTGGAGGTCCAAAGTATTTGATGGCGCTGTTAATTCCCTATGAGCCATTTGGCCCCAAAGATCACGTGGTACGACACTGGTCTCTTGGTAGTTCCCCAAATGTGGAACTGCCTCCACAGATCTTTACATTGTTAAGGATGCCTAATATTTTAAAATCTAATCTTAACAACATAGCTTAAAGGGATATGCCACCCCCAGGTCAAATTTGGGCATCTCCCCATAGTCCAGAGACTAAAACAAGTGATGAAAACCGTTTTCCTGGTCACCCAGCCATTGTCCGAGTCTGTTAGCACTGACCGCCGCGCGCAGCTGCTGCTCCTCCGCGTTAGACTGGAGGCAACGGCACTAGAGAAAGATTTCGGCCAAAAGGAATTAATTTGCTTGATGCTTTTCCCAATTACTTTGTGTGTAGTGCGCATTCATATCGAGTGCAAATAAATGTGCAAATCAACACGGAGAACTTGCCTTGGTCATTTTGGGTGGGAACTATTTTTCAGTGCGGAAAAATAAAGCCGAAGCACACAGCACGCAGCGTAACGGGGGAACTCCCTTCCTGGTGCGTAAACAGGGATTCCCCTGTCCGCGTGGTGCGTGCTTCGTCTGTCTTTTTCCGCACTGAAAAATAGTTCCCACCCAAAATGACCAAGGCAAGTTCTCCGTGTTGATTTGCACATTTAATTGAACTCGATATGAATGCGCACTACACATAAAGTAATTGGGAAAAGCATCGACCAAATTAATTCCTTTTGGCCGAAATCTTTCTCTGGCGCCGTTGCCTCCAGTCTAACGCGGAGGAGCAGCAGCTGCGCGCGGCGGTCAGTGCTAACAGACTCGGACAATGGCTGGGTGACCAGGAAAACGCTTTTCATCACTTGTTTTAGTCTCTGGACTGTGGGGAGATGCCCAAATTTGACCTGGGGGTGGCATATCCCTTTAAGAGCCAATTCTGTCTCGGTGTACTTCTACATTTATTTGTGATTGCAAGCACTCGCTCTATACTCCTGCCTGCCTTTTACAGACAATCCCACAGACCTTTGAATGCCTCTGGACTGATAGATGTGAGGTCATTCTCTGACAGGTACAGGTATACGAGCCCCTTCATGCCGCTGAACGCCCCTTCCTCGATGTCCACCATTTTGCAGCGCTGCAGGTGTAGAGAGACCACCTGGCCCACTCCAGGGAAGCTGCCACTGGGGAGGTAGTGGAAGTGGTTCCCCCTGAGATCAAGGAGTCGTGTGGTGGGATCAAAGCCTTTGGGGATTTTGGTGAGTCCCTGGTTTTCACATGAAGAGTGGTGTGTGTCTGCCTGGGCGAGGAAAAAAGAAAATTAGGGAAGATGTTATCATTAAAAGGGTTTGAGCCTTAACATATAAACTTCTCCAGGAATTTGAAAAGTTTTCATATTTTTTCACTGAATAAACTTTATAGTCAACCATTTATAGTCAACTTCTTGAAGACTTGAGTTTTTACCATTTAATATTTAAGTTTTAAATAGTTACTTGGTATGGCAATGATCTTAATTGTTCAGCATTCTCAAATAGATAGTTGCATGGTAAATTGTAACTGCAGAAATATCTTACTCAAATACTAGTATTTAAGTTTTAAGTTTTTAGAAAACACAAAATGGATTTAAATATTCCCACATTTTCAGGAGCTTGTGAGCAATACAAGTGTTCGTGGTCCTGTTTAGGAGTTTGATTTTCATCAAAAAGGTGAGAGTGACTAAATGAAAAACTGTTGCTGTGACTGTATTTTTATGTGTGAGAGACTTGTTTAACAGCACAGATCAGCTCACCTGTTGTAATTCCAGCTAAATCAGGTCTTTATGGTTAGATTGTGTTAAAATAAAGCACAGAATAAAGTTTAACAAAGCCTTCACTCCCACTTTCACAGTTCATTACAATAAGATCATCCTCAAGCCGGGTAACCAGGGGGGCAGTTAGAGGGGACTGCATAATCCCACTCAGGAAAAGCACATTTGGACAGTCCTCATTTTTCATCAATGCAGCACATCAATGGAACAATACTCCCAAACATATCAGAGACTCACCATCATACCACACTTTTAAGACTCTTTTAAAAAAGTGGCTAATTGAAAATCAGCACTGCACACATTAATTTCCTTTTTGTTCTATCCTGTTTGTTGTGTTACTGAGGGGTGCCAGATGTATGTGTGTTCTGTGTGTGTATTTGTTGTATGTATGTATTGTTAATGTTTTAAGTGTGCTGTGACTGTCACTATGAGTGAGCCTGAAAGCATGTAAATAGTGTAAATAATTTTGTATGTACATTGTTTTAACCAGTTTTTTTCTTAGATTGACAATCTAACATCTGTCCAGGGACTGCAGATGAAAACTAGCCTCTTGGCTAAATCTGGTACATTTACAGGAATGTTCATTAATGTACACTGTCCCTGTCAAATAAATAAATAAATAAAAGCCTTAGACAGAGCAGAGCCTACAGTTAGCATCACACCCCCAGGAAATGTTGACAGCAGCTGCAAAGTAGCTAATCCTTTTTTACCAAATAGAACTTCCATCCATCCATCCATTTTCTTCCGCTTATCTGGGGCCGAGTCACGGGGGCAACAGTCTAAGCAGGGACGCCTAGACCTCCTTCACCCCGGACACTTCTTCCAGCTCCTCTGGGGGGACCCCAAGGCGTTCCCAGGCCAGCTAGGAAACATAGTCCCTCCAGTGTGTCCTGGGTCTTCCGCAGGGCCTCCTCCCAGTGGGACATGCCCAGAACACCTCCCAAGGGAGGCATCCGGGAGGCATCCGGAACAGATGCCTGAGCCACCTCAGCTGGCTCCTCTTGACGTGGAGAAGCAGCGGCTCTACTCCGAGCTCCTCCTGTGTGACTGAGCTCCTCACCCTATCTCTAAGGGTGCACCCAGCCACTCTGCGGAGGAAACTCATTTCGGCCGCTTGTATCCGCGATCTTGGCCTTTTGGTCATTACCCAGAGCTCATGACCATAGGTGAGGGTAGGAACGTAGATTGACCGGTAAATTGAGAGCTTTGCCTTTTGGCTCAGCTCCCTCTTCACCACAACGGTCCGGTACAACGACCGCATCACTGCCGACGCTGCACCGATCCGCCTGTCAATCTCACGCTCCATCCTCCCCTCACTCGTGAACAAGACCCCGAGATACTTGAACTCCTCCACTTGAGGCAAGGACTCTCCACCCACCCGGAGAGGGCAAGCCACCTTTTTCCAGTCAAGAACCATGGCCTCAGATTTGGAAGAGCTGATCCTCATCCCAACCACTTCACACTCGGCAGCAAACCGCCCCAATGCACGCTGTAAATATGCATGCTGCGTGCAAATAGAACTTACTTTACAAAATGGTAGCACAAATGAGTACAAATGCACAAATGATTTACTTACATGGCTTTAGTTCAGTTATTAGATGAGATAACTTTGGCATTAGACAATAATCAGTTTACTTGTAGTATTTTTTTGGACTTGTCAAAAGCTTTTGACACGGTCAATCATACAATTCTACTTGCAAAATTACATAAATATGGTTTTCATAATACAGTTTTAAAGTGGCTACAGAATTATATTTCTAATCGATCTCAGTTTGTTTATATCAGTGGTTGCAATTCTGATCGAGCTGCTATACAGTGTGGAGTCCCCCAGGGTTCCATATTGGGTCCTTTATTTTTCTTGTACATTAATGACTTCTGTAATATATCTCAAGATCTTACCCCAATATTGTTTGCTGATGACACTACTTTATTCATATCCAATTCAAATTTTAATGTTCTTATAAACCAAACTAATGCTACTTTATCTGCCTATGCCAAATGGTTCAAAATTAACAAATTGTCTCTTAATATCAAAAAAACTAATTATATGATTTTTTGTGGCAAAAAGTCCATTTCAACTAACCCTAATATCAAAATTCATTCAAATGAAATAACTCGTGTCTCATCCACCAAATTTCTGGGAATCATTCTCAATGATAAACTAAACTGGAAAGAGCATACCGACTGGGTGACCAGAAAAATTAATAAATCTCTTGGTATTATAAGAAAAGTTTGTACATTTCTGGACTCTAAATCTATACTTACATTATACTATAGTCTAATTTATCCCTATCTCTCATATTGTAATATAGTCTGGGCAAGCACCTTCTCAACTACTCTGAACAAAATATTATTGGTGCAAAAACGTTTTGTACGTACAGTATTGCAACTCATTCCAAGCCATTAACATCATCTGCAAATCTATTTATTAAACTTAACATTCTTAATATTTATTATATTAATATTTATCAAATTTGTATTTTTATATATAAAATTCTTTATAATCCAATGATGATCCCTAAACATTTCACCTTTTACTTTAAAACCAATGCTGAGATTCATAGATATAATACTCGTCAAAATTGTAATTTTCATGTTCCAAAATGTGTCACATCAAGAGCTCAGTTTTGCCTCCGATACAGAGGCTGTAAACTGTGGAGCCAGTTTTCTCATCTGGTTAGTGAGGGCATTTCAGAAGCGTTATTTAAAAAGAGTTTGAGGAACTGTTTGATATTTCATGATGGTGGTTGTTAATCATTCAATTATGGGATGTTTTATTGTATTTTAATGCCTGACTGAATCAAATGTATTTAATGTGTGTAAATGTTTGTTTTTAGTAATGTACTTACCTGGCCAGCCAAATGATATCTCTCTGTATTTCCTATACAGCGCGATACCATTTGGACACCCTCCATCCACCCTTGCTCCTCCGGTTAAAAACGGACTCCGCGATTCTGATTCGTTCAAAGATGGTGACGTCAGTGCACCCGCCTTTGCCCGCAAAGTCACTCTTAGGCAGGGGAAGTTCCTCCTCAGTTTTGAATCAAGATGGCGCAATCTCTGATTGGTTCACTTAGCTGTCTGTCTACGCGCAACTGCAGCGCATTTTGGACCAAGCGTCACCAGACTCACTCGCTGGTACAGCGATGAGTCATGGATTCTTCCAGGCAAGTAATGTACAGCTGTTCATGTTTATTGTATTCATAGGGTGGAGGCTTTAATATAAGCCCTACTTTTGATCTAATGGTTTTTTTTTTTATTATGTTATGTATATGCTAAATAAATAAAATAAATAAATAAAAGTAAAGTCCTACTTGGCACACACAGTTGGCCGGACACTTGAGCTTGTTCTCTGGCTCTGTGGTGGGAGGGGGGGTGTTTCTGGTGGCCTCCTCGTACTCCGCCCTCAGCATGGCGTCGTGGCTCTGACAGCGCAGCTCTGAGGGGTACACCGCATCTATGTTCTCTCCGGACAGGTGAGCCGGCCCCCCACATGTGCCAAGGAGCTTCACCTTACTACTGATGGCCCACTCCCTAAAGTGAAATTAGAATGTATACAAAGGAGAACAGTATCATTATGGGTTACAAATTGCAGCCAGTATTATTTGCAAGTTCAATTGTATTTATTTTAGTGCATTTATTTAAAGGTCCCATATTGTGCTATTTTTTGATCTATATTATAATATTGTTTCCTCATCACAAACATACCTGGAGTTGTGTTTTGTTTGATTCACACATGTTTAACACAAAAATCTTGCATGTTTAGGCTGAGCTCTTCTCTCAGTCTGTTCCAGCCATTATATCATTAATACAGGAAGAAGTTCTCCATATATGTGTGTGTGTGTGTGTGTATATATATATATATATATATATATATATATATATATATATATAAAAATATATATATATATATATATAAAATTTTTTATAATTATTCAAAAGTTCAAGAGTCCATGCACAGCATCCAGGTGCTGGTAACAGCAGGAATATTCAATGATTCCAAAAAAAGGTTTACCGCACACTTGTTTGACTTTATTCTTTAACCTTTATTAGGTTAGAGCAAACAACGCGTTTCACTTCTACAGCATCATCAGGTTCGCCTGAGTAGTGCCAGGTGTGACAAAATACCATCCGGTCTCTTAAAGTCATATTTTTTGGAATGCAATATATATTGCATATATACAGTAGAAAACCATACATATCATCCAGTGTATATAATATATAGAGAATTTTTTTTTTTTTAAATCTCACAAGTTGACATTACAACACGCAAACCAGTGCAGAGCATTCAGAATTGGACAATCTCACAACCACAACATGAATATATTCACACACTATTTACATACCACACAAGCAAAATTTACAAATAAATATTTACAAAAAACAGCTCAAATCCTGTGCTTCATTTAGTCCACCGCGTTCAATATTTGACAGTTCATTAATCCAGTAGGCTTCCCTCCTTAAAAGTTTTTTTAATCCTGTTACCCTCCCTAGGATGAGGTGGCATTTTTTCATTGCCGACAAACCTCAGGGAGGCAGCAGAACCATGGTTCCTTTCTCTGTAATGTCTAGCTATAGCGTAATCAAAATAGTTTTTTGACCCCATGCTGGTGCCTTGACATTGTAAAAAAAAAAAAATCTTATCAAACATGATCTTATCTTAAAATCTAATTATTTCATGTTTGATAAGAAATATTTTTTACAATATCAAGACACCAGCATGAGGTCACCGTTTGCTCCCAGTTATGCTAACCTATACATGGGACTGTGAGAGCAAAGACATATCTTCAACAATAACCCCTTTGCCAGTAATGTTTTGTTTTATTGCAGATTCATTGATGATATCCAAATGGGGTTTGGAGGCAATGAAGGAGAACTCACGGCTTTTAAGGACTATATTAATTACATGTACCCCAACCTGAATTTTACAATGGAACACAAAATAGTATCATAGCCAACATAGTATCTGGACGTGTTAATCACAGTAACCAGTGAGACATGATTGGATACCTCAATTTTCTGAAAAGAGACAGACAGGAACACAATAATGCATGCCAGTAGCTTCCACCCTGACCATCTAATTGACAATGTTCCCTGTGGACAGTTCAGACTCAAGAGAATATGTAGTAGGGAAGAGGATTATGTGGTAAAGGCTCAGGAAATGTCTGAACGTTTCAAACAAAGGGGGTACAGTCAGTATCTGATTGATAAAGCCATGAAGAAAGCTAACCAAAAAGAGAGCAGAAAACTTCATCCTCAACCCGCCTAATGTAACAATGCCAATAGAGTCACCATTGTGTCACAGTATTCGACTGCTTCAAAACAAGTTAAGAAGAACATTAATAAGCACTGAGGTATACTAGAGTATGATCCAACATTAAATCACTTATCCTCCCACAAACCACACTTCTGCTTCAAAAGAGGAAAAAACATTAGAGACATAGTGGTGTGCTCCATGTACATGCAACCCACTCCACACATTTGCTCTCCCAACAAGTCCGGGGCAATCACAGATGTGGAAGATGTGCACATTGTGCTAACACAATAAACACAAAAATTTTCAATCATCCACATTCTGGAAAGACTTAAGGACTTCATCAATTGTTCCACTACTCATGTCATTTATGTGCTTATATGCCCATGTGGCCTTATGTATGAGGGCCAGACTAAAGGTAATCTAAAGTTAAGAATTGCTGAACACAAGGCAGCTATTAGAAACAACAATTTTGATGACGCTATAGCCAGACATTACAGAGAAAGGAGCCATGGTTCTGCTGCCTCCCTGAGGTTTGTCAGCACTGAAAAAGTGCCACCTAATCCTATGGGGGGTAACAGGATCAAACAATTTTTAAGGAGGGAAGCCTACTGGATTAATGAACTGTCAACTATAGAACTAAATGAAACACAAGATTTGAGCTGTTTTGTAAATAATTATTTGTAAATTTGCTTGTGTGGTATGTAAATAGTGTGGAAATAGTTTCATGTTGTGTTTGTGAGATTGTCCAATTCCGAATGCTCTGCACTGGTCTGTGTGTTGTAATGTTAACTTGTGAGATTTCATTTATATATTTATATATATATATATATATATATATATATATATATATATATATATATATATATATATATACACACACACACACACTGGATGATTTGTCTGTTTTTGTACTGTATATATGTAATATATATTGCTTTTTTTTAAAAATGTGACTTTAAGAGAAAGAACATGTGACCGGATGGTACCTGCAACGAGTAAGGCAAGTCCTAAGAAGTCAGCTCAATGGCAAGAACAAGGCCCAGGCAATAAACAGCTATGCCCTGCCAGTGATCAGATACCCAGCAGGAATCATAAGCTGGCCAAAGGAGGAGATACAGACCACAGACGTTAAGATACGAAAGCTCCTGACCATGCATGGAGGGTTCCATCCCAAATCCAGCACCCTGAGACTGTACACGAGCCGGAAGGAGGCGGAGGACTAGTGAGTGTGGGAACCACTGTCCAGGATGAAACATCCAAAATCCAAGTACACCAAGAACAGTGCAGAGGAAGAGGACCACCATGGAGGGACCATCATGGCAGGACAAGCCCCTACATGGGACGTACCACCGAAACATAACTGAAGTGGCTGATATCAAGAAATCCTACCAATGGCTGGACAGGGCTGGTCTGAAGGACAGCACAGAGGCCCTCATCCTGGCTGCACAGGAGCAGGCCTGAGCAATAGAGGCCCAAGGTGTAGGCTGTGCAAAGAGGCTCCTGAGACAGTCCAGCACATAACTGCAGGGTGTAAGATGCTGGCAGGGAAAGCATACATGGAGCGACACAACCAAGTGGCGGGCATAGTGTACAGAAACATCTGTGCAGATGTACGGGCTGGAGACCCCAAGGTCAAGGTGGGAAACACCTCCAAAGGTTGCGGAGAATGACCGAGCCGAGATCCTGTGGGACTTCCAGATACAGACTGACAGAATGGTGATGGCGAACCAACCAGACATAGTGGTGGTGGATAAGCAACAGAACAGAGCCGTGGTGGTGGACATTGCAATACCAAGCGATGGTAACATCAGGAAAAAGGAACACGAGAAACTAGAGAAATACCAGGGGCTCAAGGAAGAGCTGGAGAAGGCCTGGAAGGTGAAGGCATCAGTGGTGCCCATGGTGATCAGAGCACTCGGAGCTGTAACTCCCAAACTGGAGGAGTGGCTACAACAGATCCCAGGAAAAACATCAGACATCTCAGTCCAGAAAAGGGCAGTACTGTACAGGAACAGCAAAGATACTGCGCAGAACTCTCAAGCTCCCAGGCCTCTGGTAGAGGACCCGAGCTGGATGAGAGTGAGAGACCAACCACCATGGAAGGTGAGGAGCACTTAAAAAAAAAAAGAAAATTATATATTTATTTTTTGGTGCATAAAACTCGCTAACCTTGTGGTTTAAACTTGCCTGGCAAATCCAGAATGATATCTCTCTGTATTTTTTTTATACAGATGGATGTCAGTCTGGTCCCCATGCCCCTGTTACATCTTGAGTCATTTTTGTCACCTCAGATTAAAACAAGTTTCCAGTTCATTGATTCTGCAGAAATCTCTGATATTTTTCAGTTCCTGTTTTTCCCCCTTTCTTCCCTCATAAGCAGCCATATTTGTTTTGATATGTTTGTTTTGTATGGTCCACACTTGTCCCTGATTGGCTAATCCACCTGTCAGTCACGCCCATCTGAAAATGTGAAGTACTGAAGAAGTGTTTATTCTGGATCTCAGGCAAAATTTAAACCTCTAAGAAGGTTAAAACTCTACAAAGGTTCTGAAAGGAAAGGAATTCTTGCATTAGCATTTAATATTTCTTTTTTCGTCTACTGGATAATTTCCCAGTTGTGCCCTGTTAACTCTCATTTGATTTGTTTTGTAAATATGAAGTACCGTAGAGGTCGCAGGTAGCAGTTGCAGTATATGGGGTTCCCTGCCAGGTTGACCCGGGCCAGGCTGGGGGTTCCAGGGGAGAAGGGCTGGATGACACGCAGCTGGTTGTGGCTTAGGTCCAGGTGCACGAGGCTGGGACACTTGGACACGGCGCTGTTGGACATGTCCTGTAGAGACATGTGGTCTAAGAAGAGGTGGGTGAGCTTGGGCATGGAGATGGCCTCCTCCCCCAGGTACGTCATGGGGTTGTGACTCATCTCCAGACGGGTCACCTCCGGAAGTCTGGACAAAAAGAACAACAGCATGCATTTATTTTTTCATTCATTTAATTTATTCTAAAAGTGGGAACACAACATACATGCAGTGCGTCCATAATATGACACAACTGACATGACCAAAAGGAACAGGAAAGAAGCTCAGTCTTGTGTACCCTGCGCCTTATTTTCAAATACAGACAGTACGTAAAGGTGAATATACAATGTTGAATATAATTTATTTTCATTTTAAGGGTACTTGCTGGAACATGCATTTCTGTGGTTTCAAAAGCGGCTATAAATTGGAATCCCTTTAACTGTCACATAGTGAGAATAAATCAGATCATGATTCAACAATTATTATATGCTATTTAGTTGGGGTCTGGTAGGGTCTGGCAACCCAAAGTGTGGAATCTGTTTTTGATTGGCATGAGAACTAAAACAGTTTGTGAATTAAAAAACTGGACAGAAGGGAAACAGAACCAAGGAGGGATTTGGTATGTATCTCATGTGTTTGAAAAACTCAACATCCCTATGAACTACCAGTAACATGTTAAAAGAAATTACTGAAAGTAATGTAGTGTGCTCAGTAAATTGCACTGAAGAAGGATGCAAAGATCATTACACTGGAGAAACTAAACATCCACTGTACAAAAGATTTAACCACCCCAAAGGCTCCTAAATTCAGGATCACAGTCATCCAGACATGTCATCTTAAAGCCATGAATCAGAAAAAAGTTTTTTTGTTAAAAATAAGAAAAAAAAGCCCCCTCAAACAGCGAGGTCAGTCAAATGCTAATCAGGTACTTCATTCCTTTACGAGTTCATATGGTTTTAAAGGACAGGAGACGTACCGGGTCATGGTCTCACTGGGGAAGAACTGCAGCTCGTTGTGGTCCAGAGTGAGGCGTGTGAGGGTGACGAGTCCAGCCAACGACTCTGTGTCCAGGTAGTTCAGCGAGTTATGGCTCAGACGCAGCAGCTTGATGTTCTGCAGACCCTATAGCCACAACAGTTATTAGCAAATTAGTATGCTGTTTAAAAAAATGGATGATGCTTTGCTGTTTATGTTGTAATTTTTCAATCTGATCATCCAATCAGCAAGCAGATTCACTTGAGAGTCTCATTTGGGTTGCCAGTTCCAATGCTGAAATCTGGTTGGTTTAAACTTAAAATCTGAATGGTCAATACCTAAACCCCAGCACTTGCAGCAAATCATTAGTCAGTGCTACTGCAGTGAACCTGAAAGGCCATGTTGGGCATGTAGACCAGCTGGTTGTGTGTGAGGGAGAGCAGGTTGAGGAAACCCAGCTGAGAGAAGGCCCCAGGCTTGATCTCCTCTATGCGGTTACGATCCAGCATCAGCTGCTTCAGGGAGGAGAGCCCATCCAAAGACTCCTGTAGTCAAAGGTAGGGTTATACAGTGATGGAAATAGTACTGGGCATTTGCACTGAAATAAATGCAGTTATTTGACCAAAAATATACTCAGTTGAAAATACAATAATTCTGAAAAATGTGTACTTAGAGCTGAACATTTTCCAGAGTGCAGCTTTCTGGAAATGTACTTTAAATGCCATACCCTGGAACATTACACTACAGTCAAGGCAACAGCATCTCTCGAGTCAGACCTCCCACTACAGTTAAAGGTCCTATATTACACTAAATTGATTCTTGTGAGTGTTAAGCCATGTTACAGTGTTGTTACTTCCTCAGAAATATCCAGACTCCCGGAGAATCATGTTTTGTTTCATTCATTCAAGCACACGTTATTAGTCTGTCTACATCTCTAAAGCTCGAAATGCTCTATTCCACTTTGTGATGTCATGAAGCAGTAGTTTTTAAGTTAACATCTACCTCTTACCATTTGTTCAGTAGAGATTGGAAATTCCAATGCTGAAATTATCCAAATGATTTTAGTGACAGTGTATGGAGTTTAAAAACACAGTGGAGCACTTCCTGTATTACCACATGACATCACAACTCCAGGTATGTTTTTGATGAGGAAACAACATTATAACATAGATTTTTTTTTAAAGTGCATATGAGCCCTTTAAAGGTCCCATGACATGGTACTTCTTGATGCTTTTATATGGCTCCTTAATGGTTCCCTAATACTATAAATGAATCTTTCTTCAAAATCAACACTCATGAGAGAAACAGAGATAAGATGAGAAAGAGTAATTTTTTCTCTCTCTGAACACTCCATAATGGGCGTTGTTGCTTGAATGCAAATGAGGAGAAAAGAGCTGGCCTATAGTAGAGGGTGGGGGCGTGGCCAAACTCTCCGCTCTCGGCTCTGAGCTCTCAGCTGATCCATTTCCGTGTTTTTGCACGTGGGGAGAGATTTGAAGCGTTCCATTGAAAAATAAACACATTTCCACATAAAATAAAATTAAACCACTGCTGTTCAAAGGTCCAGAGGCTCAGATAAAGGACTTCCGAGCCTAGAAACACTCGGACGTGCCTCCAGGCAAATAAAAAAACGCATTTCGCATTGCCTAGCGCATTCGCAGTCCAAACTCTCTGGGCGTGATTTCCAGAGACGCTGAGTACAGACAGACGGGGGTGGAACTGCATTTGCATTTCTTTTTTCGATCTGACGTCAATAAGGTGCCTTGTTCAAAATCGCCCGTTTGAGCTCCGATTTTTTGTAACACTGAAAAGGATCGCAAATGCTCAGTTTAAACATTTCGCAACTTTTAACCATGGGGGGGGGGGCTAAACAGGGTAGGGGAGCTCACATTAACGTTCAAAAACCTCAGAAAGTGAAAAGTTCATGCCATGGGACCTTTAAATAATCTTCTCAAAAAAGTACAATTACACAAAATATCTACTGAAATACAGCATTAGCTACTTTCCACCCTGGTATTATATTGCTAATTTAAAGATGTTTTGGTGTGTGCTATACTGTGTTGACCTGATAGAGGATTTCAATGTTGTTATTTGCCAGGTTGAGAAAGACCAGGCGTCCCAGGCCCCGAAAGGCGCCCTCCCGGACCCAGCGGATGTTGCAGCGCTGCAAGGACAGGTGGGTCAGGTACGGGGTGTGACGGAACGCTCCAGTGGGCAGCTCCTGGATGTCATTACTGCGGAGGTCCAGCTTCACTGTAATCTACAACAAGGGTGTAAGAAATAGTAATACTCAAAATGGACTGTTGTAAATGTACTTTTTGACTTGATGTGGTAGTAGTAGTAGTAGTAGTGGTATATATATATTCAATTATGGCAACTTCTGCAGTAAAGGTAACCCATATTGCAATATTAAAAGCAGTGGTGGAAAGAATTTGTACTCAAGTAAAAGTACAGTACGGAGGCCAAATTTGTACTTGAATAAAGATAAAAAGCAAAATATACTACTCAAAGTACTATAGATACTTTTAAAGACAATTTTAGATCAGTCTTTTAAACAAAACTTGATCAATCAAACAAGTACATGTAGGTTTAAAAATCCACTCAAAAAGTAGGCCTACAATTGCAGTTACGTGAGTATTTGTAATTAGTTGCTTGCTTTCCACCCCCTGCAAAACACATTTTTGTTTGTCTACCTCGTCGATGGTTGGTGGAACTTCGGTGAGGTTCTTGTTGACACAGGCCACAGTGAGTTGGATCTGGTCACACACACACTGTTTGGGACATTTGGCAGAGAGGACAGCGGGGACACACATCAGCAGCAAGCCCAGCACTGAAAGGGACCGCAGGGAGGGCATCTGGGGCAGTTGCAAAAATAATATGAAGAAAGTAGGAGGTGACATTTTGGAAGACAATGCAAGATGTAAGCACAAGTAGGCCTACATGCAATTAAGCTCTGTGGCCTGTCTGGTGAGTAGTGACACTTGTGATAGTGACGCAAGACACAGCCAGAAGTCATGTCTAAAAACTGGTGACTGAACAAAATCTAAAATCTGTTTTGAATGATGAGACGTCACTGGAATGCTCTAAAACCACAGTCCCAGATCGGATCAACAGTCTTGATCCGTGGGAATGGACATAGAAAAGCTCCCCAGATCCCTAGCTCTACATTTTGAAGTCTTAAAATGTTAGCACGGTGGAGTGGTTAAGGCAGGGGTGTCAAACATGCGGCCCAGGGGCCAGATCCGGCCCTCCAAGACCTTTAATCTGGCCCTCATCTGATTTTCTATTAATATTTGAATTTTCTCTTAAAATATTGGTAATTTTCTGCGCCGCTTTTCTGTGTAGTTTAGCATAGCAGCGTCTCCAGCGCCTCTGTGCGTGGCCCCTCCCACTAGAGCAGCACAAATGAAGACTTGCCTCTTTCCAAATGCTCTTAAAGGACCATCGTTTTAACTGTTGACCGTGACACCCTCATCAGCAAAATGCCAAAAATTAATGTGAATGGGAAACCTGTATGCTTGTGTTGAAATTGCATTTTTCTTAAAGTTTCAGTTTGTTCATAATATTATAAGATAAGATATGCCTTTATTAGTCCCACAGTGGGGAAATTCCAGTGTTGCAACGCACAGATCAAGAACAGCAGGAAAATGTAGCATGCAATAAAACAAGATTATAAATAATGGCTTAAAATGGACTTAAAAATAGACTCTAGAGTATAGTTGAATAATGTAGAGTAGATAAAGTTGTAAAAGAAAGAGTTCATCAAATAAAAAAAAGAGTTCTGTAAAAGATTTGTGTTTCTCTGCACCATTATTTGGACTTTTTTGGGGTCTATTTGCCATGAGTTTTCTGATCCGCCCCTTTGGGATCAAAGTCAGTTGGATACGGCCCCCGGACCAAAATGAGTTTGACATCCCAGGGTTAAGGTCTTGTACAAACTTTTGAAGCCCACAGAGATAAAAAATAAAAAGTATTGCCTATTATGCCCATTAGCCTATACATTGAAATGTGTGCTAGACTTAAAGTTTGTCAAATTATCACAATTTCAGTTTTATTATCCTTTGACTACAAATCTCAACACGAGATAAGAAATCTCGAGGTCCACCAGCAATGTCCGAGGCGAGAGGCCGCGGAAACCAGAGCCAGAGGAATGTCCTCAGTGTGTGCGCCTCTCCGGGAGCAGACCGCAGAGGTGCGTCTCTGCGCACAAAGGCGCAGTGTCTGTGCCCCTGCCGCCGTGGTGCCAAAATGCGAGAAACGTGTCATAGGATTAAGGCCAGTGAAAACGACAAAGGGACTTAATTATAATGGTGGTATTTAGGTCCAAGAGCTAACCAACTTTATAATTTAAGTGCTTATTGCCATTTATAACCCATCTATAATCTCAAATTGCGATTCGGTTTTAAACGTGACTTCAAATGCCCGTTATATTTTCCATAGCAGACATCTTTTACGCACAAAGTGGACTCACCTTGCTTTTCTTGGAGATGTTATTCTAATCCCACAGTCGATCTTTTGACTTGTGCCCTCTCTGCTGCTCTCCTCCGGGTTGCCCCTCATTCAAAACACCACCGAAGTATCCTCATATACACCGCCACTCCCCCCGCACACCTCCAGATACTACCTTACAACGTTTACATACACACAAGGAAAATTAGCCCCCTCCTTCGGTTTGATCAGGACTGCCAAAATGTGCATACAACGTGAAAAGATGAAAATTATGAAAAGAAGCACTACTGGGTCAGAATGTTTAATATATTGTTATTTATTAAAACTGCAAAGACTAACTTTTGTTGTCCCACCCTGATTTTGAGGGTTAACATGTCCCTTAATCTTCAGCATACATTGAGGTAATATTGTTTAACGTCTTTAATACATGTATTTTAAAACATTTTTTACAGACATTGTGCCTCATCCAGTGAAAGAAACTTGTTATTGTGGTCCCAGGCTCTATACAACAGTGACTGAACAGATTGCCCTAAAAGTGGTTATACTGAAGCGCTGAACTCAAACTATTTTTAAAAAAATGCCCAACATTTTATATTTGCCAATTCAAAACAAGAACTAGTTTTCTATAAAAATATAAGTGTTAAGTAAAAAAATAAAGTATCAGGACAGTATTCATCCCAAAATATACAAACGAAAAAGGAGACCAGTGGTTGTCCTTGTCCCTTGTTCAAGTTTAAAGGTTTTGCTGATGATTTTAGAGCAGGTCAGTCCTCTTCACTGTTGCGTGTATTCTCAAGCGTAGACATCAGCTTATCTCTGGCACTGCTGCAGGACTTAAGAGCCTCTGTGTTCCTAGTGATATAAAAACATTATTGTAGAATCGTATATCTTGATCTACAAAAGACCAGGTTGACTTACTTGGATAGAAAAGTGTAAAGCAGTGAGATGTAATCTGGTTTAAAATAGTTTTGTTGGATAGCGTGTTCCAAACAGAGCAGATGACCAGGGACCAGACTCATCTTCTTTACTTTGCCTTCACCCTGAAACGCAACAACAAATGAACTGATGCGCCATGATCATTACCTATGATCAAAGCCATTTCCCATTTGAAATCAAATAACTTGGGAGTTTACTCCACTCTGTTCCATTTTAATTCATATTTTGTTTAAATACATACTTTTAATGAACTCTGAGCAAGTATATAGTGGAATTTTGATCTAACAAATCTCAAGTTTATACCAAATTTGATTTGATTCAGCTATTTCAGCACCTGTAAATGTATCTGGGCATGTGCACTTTGAAAAAAATTAAATTGTGCAGGGTTCCAAATAAGCCAGTACCAGAAGATGTCAAACTTCCAACACTGCTTAAAATATTAGACTGCATTTTAATAAGCTACTCATCCAAATTTTTGTCCAGTTGAAAATTCAACAGACATGAGTTTTACCTTAAGCAGTCCCATCATAACCAGCAGTGTGGAGAGGAAGCAGTACGACTGCAGGTTTGAACCAGAAAGGCACTTCTTCATAACACCGTCTGCGAAAAACAATGTAGTTGGTTTTATTCTGTATGATCTCAAAAGTAAACATTAAAGCTACATCCATATTTCTCAGTCCTATCCGACAGCTAACAGTCAAAATACATTTATTTTAAAATTATTACCAATAGTGTCCAGTACAGCTTCCTTGGCCTCAGGCTCATCACAATATAAAGCAGCAACTTTCAAAAGGAGCTCAGCGGTTTTGTGTGGATCAGAGGTCTCTACCTGAAAATAAATTTCAGTGAAACACTGAACACAATGATCCATATCTAATATACTTTACCTGTTGTTGCACATTTACACGTGTCTCTCCCAGCTGGAGGAGCTTCTCTACTGTAGGGCTAGTGAGAAAAGCCATCACTTCTGCCTGGTTATGGACAAACATCAGTACCAACACACTGTAGGAGTGTAAGTGTTACATATGGACCATGGCCTTACTGAGCAAGTAGGTTTTGTGGGGCTGTCCTCATTAATAAATCCTTCCTTCTTCTCAGAGCCACATTCCTCTTCATCAGCCCCATTACCACTGTCATTTTCATTGTCATTTTCATCCTCCTCTTCATCGTCCTCTTCATCATCATCCTCATCCTCGGGTTCTCCTTCATCGTCACTAAGGATACAGAAATATTATAAGATCCATGGAATATGGTGCTTTGAAGTTTTATTATACAATGAATGTTGCTCTACCTTAATGACGCAAGCATTTCTCCTTGTTCCCTTTGTTCCATAACCTCTCTCAAAGCCTCACAGCCCTCCTCGCCCAAGCAGTTACCTAGAAAAGTCAGTTAGTCTTATTAGTCAATTCCACATAATAGGAAAGGAGACAATACGATTTCATTAAATAAATGGTCACTTGTGTCCCCTAATTGACATTTTGAAAAGAACAATAGTGAGCACACTTTGAATTCATGTTTACCATTAAGATCCAATTTCTCCATGTGAGATTTGTCTGCAGTAGCTTTAGCCAGCACAAGAGCTGCTGCCTCTGTGATCTCCCCAAATGACAGGTTAAGCTCCTAGACATGGCAAGACAATAATCACTTTGAAAGTAAAAGCACTTTGGTAATAATAATAGTTATTACTACATACTCTGAGGATGGGTAGTCCTTCTTTTAGCACAGCAGCGAGGGCAACAGTTCCTTCAGAGCGGACCAGACAATCACCAAAGTTGATAACTTGAATGTTCTTTAGATGCTTCAGAGCCTAACAAAGGGGACAAAATTATCCCAAAATGATCTGAAGCCCTGCAATGCCCTGAAAGCTCTGTGTGCATCAGACCTGACCTGGGCCATAGCCAGTGTTCCTCTCTTGGTGAACGTGTTGTCGTTGAAGTTGAGGACCCTCAGCTCAGGATTGTGTCTCATGGCTGAGGCTAGAGCCATCACTCCTGTGGAGTTGATCCCATTCTGTGGCATGTGGACCTCCTCCAGGCTGCCCATCAACTGAGTGGAAAAAAAAAGGTCTTTATATATATTATATATACATTTTGGGGGTATTCCATCTCAAAGTCATTGAATAAGTCCAGGCTGAAACTAGCTTCATCTCCATAATATTTTAGCCTTCACTAAATGAAAAAAAAAATAAGCCTGGGTCTAACCTTGGGTTTAAGGTCAGTGTTTCTTTAGATATTCTTGGAGAACTAATTCAATCTTTACTTGACTTAATTGGTTCACCCAGTTGTTACTATGGCAACTATAGAGACAAATATGGTTAGCCATGTTTGTGGAACAAAACTGGATTTCCTATGGAATACGCCCCTTTTAGCTAGTGTGTCATATGATGTACCCTGAATGCCTTGGCTAAAGCACTGGCTCCTTCATTTTCCAAGCGGTTTCTTCCTGCAATGAACACTTTGAGTTTAAGAGGTGCTCCCAGCGCTGAGGACTCCCTGTGGCACTCAATAAGGGCATCAGCCAAGATCTATAAAAATGTTTAGTTATGTTAATGGCACATCATCACTATCATCATTATCAACAGCCTATTCCTACAAATATAACAAGTAAGTAACCTTTCCTCCTCCGATCCCCATGCCACAGTTGTTGAGCCGTAGCTCTCTCAGCGTGTGACAGGCTGGGCTCTGCAACAGCTGCTCAATTCCCTTCACACCATCAGGACCAAAAGCGTTATCGCTGAGGTCCAGCTCAGTGAGCCGGGCCCCTGCACACATAAGTGCACTGCCCAGGGAGCGCTGGCAGAAGAACACACACGAGAAGGTTAACATGTTTAACAAATATACTGCTATAGGTTTGTTTTACATTTATCATATTTCTTACCAGAGCAGTGGGGATTTCAGAACGCAATCTTCCAGTGAAGATATCACTCCAATAACATCTCTACAGCATCAAAGTTAAAAAATAATTTATATTAAAATGAAACTGAGAAAAGAAATGTAAGGGTTGCAACATCTAAAGAGGTTTGATAAATCTACATAATTTAATAAACAAAGATGATTGTTAGCACTACCTGTAGCAGGTCTTTTTTCTCCAAAGCTTTGCCAATAGCTTGGGCAGCCTCTACTCCCAGAGTGTTTCCTTCCAGACGAAGAGCTCTCAGATCGTGGAACTGATCAATTTCTTTAACTAAATCTTCAACTAAAATCATATGTTCAAATATGAAATGTTTAATTTAGTATTACATGTTATTATTACTAATATTATTAACCATAGGGGTAAAAAATTGTGGCACCTGATTGTTTAGAGTCCAGCTTCAGTCCCAGGCCTCTGAAGCTCAGCTCTCCATCCCCAACATGGGTTTTGGAGAGAGCATCTGACAGCTGGGCTATGTCGTCTGTGGCCATTCTAACACTGTGTAAACAATGTCAGAAAAGATTTCATGAGAATATTTAGGTTTAATCATTGATGCTTTCTATTCAGCAAAAGCGCTGTTACGTAACTAAAAACATCCCTTCACTTTTCATTTCTGTGACGACACAGGTATTAGCTTGAGTGAGGCTAACGAAACTCGCTGTCCCAGGTAACGACATAACAGAAAATCTAACAGTTTTTCCATCACACCAGGCCATAAAAATCGAGATTCACCGTATAGTGTAAACATGTGTTTTGTACGCCAAACTATACCCCAGAGAAGTGATCCTCGGAGAGAAACACGTTGATCTCCCTCCAGCCGCGCGCCGGGTTCTGAAAATGACGTCATTACGCGCAGCGCGCTCCCGTTCTTCTTCTCCTCAGTTTTGTGGAAATCAAGAAAACTTTCAATGCACTATCGCCACCTTCTGAAACAAACTTTAACCAGGGTAATACATATTTTAGAAATGAAAACTGAGGATAGCACCTAGATGCTAACATGCAAATAAAATCGTCTTTCTGCCCAACAAGTGTAAATAAAATTGGTTAGTGCTTATCCATCCCTACCATTCCTTGTTTTAAGTTGCACTACGTAATTTTCTGTATGGCAACTTATCTCATTTGTTACCAACAAATAGGTGACATCATAAACTACATTACAGGAGTAATGCCCCAGCTCAGTGCAGTGGCGCTGTGGAGGGTTCGGTCTGCGGTGGCGCCCCCTGGTGGAAGCGCACGGCACTGCCCGGTGACTTGTTGCCATCTCGGCGGATTCTTCTGCATTAGCATTAGCATCGTGAGCAAAACAGCTAACGGGGCGAACCAAAGACAGACTACCCTGCTCAGCCCACACGCCCATGACAAAGCCACATATCTACAGCTATGTACATGGACATTGGCCGATTTGTGATCTAGCTTTATTTTTTTATGTTACCGACCCTTGAAACTGTTTGTGGTGCAGAAAGCGCTTGCTAGCTAACTGTCGGTGAGTTATCTGATGCTAACGACGGGTTTAACTGGAGCTTTAACCGCAAGTAAATCTAGTTTAAGAACTTCTATGATCACGATTCTTCTATGGTCATGATTCTGAGGACTATGTAACTGTAACGCAATTGCATGATTGTGCACGACTATCGCGAGAGCTAAAATGTTTGCCAGTTATTGGTTTGTTCATACTGCTAAAGTTGGGGTAACAGTCATTAGCATTTAGCATGGATCACGTAGCCAAGCTTTAACTTTGCGTCTATAGCATCTAGAAAATCAAAACGGATGCTATCAAGATTCTTTGAACAATAAAGTCCTGCCTTAACGGTGCTTCGATCATCATGAGGCCCTGAGCATATGGTTTGTTTTGATGACTTAAATTAGCTCACATTTTAGCGTTTGAATCGTAACCCCAACTCCAACCCCCCCCCGGCCGCTGTAAAGATCAATTATGGCCATCATTTAGCTGCCTCATTTATTAGTGTTACGATCGATGTTTATGCCTGCCATGTCAAAATGTTTATGCATGTTTTGATAGTCTGAAGTAAACTTTGTATTTATTAATCTCAGAACAGAACATGGATCCTGAACGACAGAAGCGAAGAGAAGAAATCCAGAAAGCAATGAGCTTCATACAGTAAGCAGGAAAACTTTACATTTTGTGTGGTGTCATTTGACAAGAATTACATATCTGATCCCATCCTTTTCTTCATCAGGTCCTCGCTACCTTTTCCAGAGCCAGAAAATTATGAGGTACTTTTATTTTTACATATTTGTCTAATAGGAAATAATTTTAGTATGTTCAGTCGTGACATCCCTGTTTGCTTCAGGCGTTTCTGACCCAGTTGGTGTGTAATTTACTGGATGAAGGCAACGCTTGCTTTCGTGATGGGGACTGGCGTCAGGCTTCCCAGCAGTACGGGGAAGGGGTCAGTGTGTCCCGTTATGCCCAGACTGAAGCACTTATTATCCCCCATGAGCTACTGGAAAGCCTCTATGTGAACAGGGCAGCAGCCTTTTACCAAATGGTGAGTTAAATGTTTTCTTTCAAACATTTCAATACTCACAACATTTCTATAGATCAGTGAATGTTTTTCTGTTGCAGAGGGAGTATGAGCGGGGTGTTCAGGACTGCGACAATGCTTTGTGCGTATCCGAAGGAAGCCGCAGGGCTTTGTACCGGAAAGCTCTCTGTCTCCGAGAGTTAGGACAACTTAGAGATGCTTATGAATGTGGAACCAAATGTCTTCTCACAGCACCTCATGTATGTCAGCAAAACATGCATTGATATATCTGTAAATCTTTGAATGCACTTAAACTGAATTGTTGTCATGTTTCCTCGTACAGGACAGGCAGGTGAGTGACCTGGCCCAGGATTTAGCTACAAAGTTGGGATTGAAGGGGCGCAAAGCATATGTGAGCCCCCAGACAGAGTCCACAGCGTCAGACGGAGATGCATCTCAGCCCACTGGAGAGGTGGGTGCTGACATTGATTACTTTTTTTTGTAAATGCAATTAAACCAATTATCTGTATGATAATTGACTGTGACTGTGAACAGCTGTAGAAACCCATATTTATACTTTTATAGCAACTGAAAGTCATTTTTTTTTTTTTTTTTTTACAGATGTCATCCAATGGGCTGGAGTCTTTGGGGGACATTGGATCAGGTACAGAATACAAAATCTATCAATTTCGATGTGTGTCATTGGATGATTAATTTTGACCAGGCAAAGTTTGAGCTGCTCATGTTTTCCTCCTAGCAGACCTGTCAAGTGCACAGTGCATCCCTGCTCCTTTAGCCACACCCATCCCAGTCAGTGATGAACCAGCCAGCCCCGTGGCCACCTCCTGCACTGAGCTCCCAGAGAGCCCCAGCAGCCAGGGCCTGGCTCCTATGCAGTACTCTGTGCCTGTGTCGGAACACACAGATGAGTGCAGCAGCAGTATCACAGAGAAGCTGGACAGTCTGTTGGACTGCATACCCAAGAAAGTCAGTGAGGTCAGTACAGAACAATTATCCCCCTGTATTAGAAGGGACAGGGCAATTAAATGTGTTGTTTATTTGTCTGTTTCAGAATCCTGTCCAAGGTGCTATTCCAACCAACCTTCCAAACACTGCAGTGGGTCTCCGTCCTCCATACTCCCCAGGCCTGTCCTCGCCCTCGCAACAGCTCCCCTCAGCCTTCTTCGGCTCCTCCATCAGTGATATGTCCTCACTAGAGCCTTACTCTCCTCTGGGGCAGCAAGACCAGGGGTCCACCCAGGCGCAGGACGCTCTGGGCACCTTCTCCACCAGTGCCACAGATGGAGAGGGGAGTAATGGGGGTTTGGACTCACTCTCTGAATACACTCTCCCAGGTGGGCAGAACACAGCTTTTATACACTAGTGCTCTGTAGTTATGTATAGCACCAGGCCCAGGCAGAAGTGAAAAATCTTCTTACGTCATTATCCCTGTTGATGTGCTCCACAGGAGGACGAGTGTGTCCAAGCTTTATTCATGGACTGCGTAATCACAGCTCTGCACATGCAGTGAGTAACTCTATCACACCAAATGTTTGGGGTTTTTTACATTTTATACCCGTGTCTGTGCTTTGGTGCTATTATCCAAGAGTTTATTATCTCCTCTGTTCTGTCAAATTATATATTTTTGCTTTAAATGATTGTGCTGATGATGATTTGCTAACTTTCTTTCCACATTGTCTTCTCAAGAATGGTCCAGGAGGAACCAACTTGTCACTTCTCTCCAGAAATCCTCTGGCAGCCACACATGAGTTTCGACAAGCCTGTCATGCTTGTTATAGTCGAATAGGTTGGTTTGAATTTTCAGTTTGCTAGATGAGAAAATGACCCTATGCTAAATGAATGTGACTTTTACTCAGGCCCACGGGTAATGGACTATAAATATCAGCCAGAGGCAGCACACCGCTGTAAGAGAGATGTGCTTCTGTGTCGCCTGAGGAACACGGACGACCCTACATGGAAGAGAATCAGACCACGGCCTGCTCGAAACAACTTCCTCGGGGCGTTTGTTCTCTGCAAAGGTAGTTCTGTTTGAACCTGTGCTTAGTTGTTATGAGTACACTGTTACTGATGACTGTGTGATGGTCTACACACAGAGGTACAGGAGCGGCAGGAGTGTCAGTATGGAGAGAACTGTACATTTGCCTACTGTCAGGAGGAGATTGATGTGTGGACTCAGGAGAGGAAGGGGGCTCTGAGCAGAGAGCTTCTGTTTGACCCTCTGGGCAGCACAGAGAGAAGGGCCCTCAGTGTCACCAGGCTTCTGCAGCTCCACATGGGCATGTTCATGTTCCTCTGTGAGGTACGCCAGGACACATTCAGTCTTTATCAGGATCACTACATTACTAGCATTGCTTCTGACAGTGTTCGGTTTATGCAGGAATGCTTCGACAGTAAGCCCCGCATTATAAGTAAACGCAGCAAAGAGAATTTGTCTGTCTGCTCGAACCTCACAGCTCGACACCCCTTCGATGATAACAAGTATGTTCAGATGCCCAGTTAACAACTTTCGGAAACTTTTTATTGTTTTGTGGGTGATGTTAGAATGCCTTGCTTTGTGTTGCCAACAGACCACACATACACCACTGCTTGTCAGTAACATAAGTTAATCTGTACATGCGGACTCGTCTCTTTCCAGGTGCCTGGTGCATGTGGTGAGGTCAGCCAACGTGCGCTACAGTAAGGTGCGTCCTCTGCACCCCCTGTGCCAGTTTGATGTGTGCCGCCATGAGGTGCGCTATGGGTGCCAGAGGGAGGACAGCTGCTCGTTTGCACACTCTGTCATTGAACTCAAATGCTGGGTACTTCAGCAAGACACTGGTGGGTTTGAAGAGTTTTCCTTCATCTGAAGTATAGTTCATGTTAGCTGATTTTTTGTTTTGTTTTTAGGTATTACTCATGAAGAGATGGTCCAGGAGTCAAAGCGACACTGGCAAAGGCTAGAGCAGAACGCCCAGAAGCAACAGAAGGTGAGGACAGGGATGAAAGACTTCCACTTTTTAGTGGATTTCCGCTTTTTTGTTAGCCGCCGGGGTCATTTTTTTAGATCAGTGCAAATCCGTTGACAAAAATTTTGGTTGTATAGTTGTGTTTAGGGTCGCCAACTGTCCCTTGAAAAATGGAATCGTCCCGTATTCAGAAACAAAAGTACATGGCGAGTCTTCTGACTGCAGCCCGTGTGCTCGTCTGGAGCCCCAGACACTGCACGTCACCACACGTGCTGCAAGCACACGCAGCTTGTTCGCTAAGCATGTACCTTTGCGTACAAGCAAAGCGTGTAACCTGCTCTGTGATGCACGCTGATACGCAAGGGTACACGCTGTCGTGGACAAGCTGCGTGCGCTGATGGCGCTCGTGGCTCCAGACGAGCGTGGCCCCACACACGGGTTAAATATTGCTAACGGTAGCGGCCGTAATGAAATATGATCGCCCTCATCTTGAGGCCAAGACCGGTGTTGAGTAATACGACACTGCGATCTACCCACACTACCTTGGCGATCGACGTATTGAGCACCCCTGATATAAAGAATTGTCAATATATTTATAAATGAATAAATGATTTGCATTTTTGTAGTAGGTAGATCATTTTGACTTGGTCATTTTATAAGTAGCGCACAAGCTGAAAAAGTGTGGGCACCCCTGTCTTACAAGTTCATATAGAGAGATAATTAGATTGAACATGCATCATTTGTACTGTCCAGACAGTGCACTATGTTCTGCTTACAGTTTTAAGTTAAGCAGGACAGGTATTTATTTTATTCTATTAATCTTATTATTTTGTATTAAAAATAAATCGCTAATAATTATTTATTTTCCATGTGTTCATATCACTCAAATATGCATCTAATTAAATTCAGGTTTGAGTCAAATAGACAAAATCCCTTATTAGATTAAATATATATTTTAATAGATTAAAATCCCTTCACACATACAAAAATGGATAAAAAGATTCACTACACAATTATGTATTATGGACTGATGTCACCGCTTCTCTCGGCTCGTTATCAGACTTTGATGTCACAAAATCGGGGTCAGTCCTGCGTTACATCAACTTTTTTTAAAATCAAGTTTTTATTGGCTGGAACGACCCCAGATTGCATCTCAGAGCATCTAGAATTCAAAAATCTTCTGGGGGGGGCATGCCCACGGACCCCCCTAGGATTTCGGTGACTTTCGGCTTTTTTCATGACTGGGCACTTTCATCCCTGTGAGGAAGAACTGTCACTAAAACACTAAAAGAAGCAACCGAATGAAGTAGGGAAAAATAAATTATGATGTTTTACAGCCCATCCATTATCACCCAAGCAGCAGCCTGCCCCCTGCTGGAGTGGGGGCCATGGGTAGCAGTGGCGGGGTGGATGGAGTGGGAGGTGGAGGTGTAAGCCCAGTGACTGCAGTAGGAAGTCTGGGAGGAGCAGCAAGAGGGCGTCCCCTCAACCTCAAAATGAAGTTTGTGTGTGGCCAGTGCTGGAGAGAAGGGCAGGTCAATGAACCTGACAAGAACCTCAAGTACTGCACGGCCAAGGCCAGGCACAGGTAACTGGAATGATATATTTTATGTTGCATACAGTTGTAATAACAATGAAATTGTTTTATCTGAAGACAAATTATTGTATTTGTTTATTTATTTTAAAAGCAATTACATTATAGTTCATAAGCAACTTTTTTTTTTTTTTTAATAGCTGGACTAAAGAGCGGCGAGTCCTGCTAGTGAAATCATTTGAGAAGAAAAAGTGGGTTGTTGTCCGGCCTCTGCCCTTTTCCCGCACATATCCTCAGCAGTACGATGTGAGTGCTCCCTTTTTCATCCCTTCAGCCGTTCATCTCACCTGCTGAGAGCAGCAGACTGGGCGCTGCACACTGCAGTATGCAGCTGTGATACTAGTATATTTGTGATATTAAGAGTAGTAGGAATGGACATTTCAGTGTTCTAATTACTGTTACTATTACAAAAGAGGTATTTCCCAGTCAAATAATGAAATCTTATGTAATCTTAACTACGTAATTCTATTTAATGTACCATAACATTAGTTCATAAAGGCTGTGGAACCACCCCAGTGCCCAGGAGATGTAGTTCTGTTGCTGCTCTGATGCATCATGCATCATTCGCCTGTGAAGACGAAACCAAAGTTTAAAAAAAACACCGCACTG
Source organism: Paratrypauchen microcephalus (assembly GCA_036785185.1). Classification (NCBI taxonomy): domain Eukaryota; kingdom Metazoa; phylum Chordata; class Actinopteri; order Gobiiformes; family Gobiidae; genus Paratrypauchen; species Paratrypauchen microcephalus. The sequence continues at coordinate 800,784 of JAVJIX010000126.1, forward strand.
CACTCAAACACTGCACCATGACCCATGTGGGAGGCCATCAGGTGATCGCTGAACTTATTTCCATGACAACGTGCTTTTATTAAGTTGCTCTTAAGCTGATCCAAATTTTCTTATTAGCTGAATGTGTCAAATGGCAGCTCTGCAGCGCCCCTTCATACAAATATACATGATCCAAGCGCTTAGTTACCCAATTCCTAGCACTTTTACCTGCACTGTAGACTGCATAGGATGGCTGTGCTCACACCACACTCGCCCTGCTCCAGGGTGCAGGTGGAGCTGCCCCGAGACCACCTGTTTCAAGCGCTCTTGGATTAGCCATTCACTGCGGCACAGAATGAAACTGTTGGGTTCACACTGGTCCAAGCGCACCGCTTTTGGAGCGAATGCCCTTTTATGTGGACTCGTGGCAGTGTGAAATCGACCTTAGTGTGCATATTAGATAAAGCCAATTCTCACATTGTTTTCTTCACAGATGTGTGTTCATGTGATGAAGCAGAAGAAGTGCCATTATATTGGAAACTGCTCGTTTGCCCACAGCCTGGAAGAGCGTGATGTTTGGACCTATATGAAGAACAACAACTGTAAGGGACGCACACATGCACATGCACACACATACACACACACACGCACACGCAAGCACACACACACATACACACCCCTGTTTGGTTCTGATTAATTGGAACGACCCCTGGTTGCATAGTCGGCTCTGATTGTAGTGCTCTTGAATAATGCTCAGTGTCTCATCACTTGTGCAGTACGGGACATGCAGCAGATGTATGAACTGTGGCTGCAGCTTACCAATCAGAGCCGCCGCACAGAACACTCCGCTGTGACCCCGCCCCCAGAAGACAAACAGGTCACAATAACGGCAGACTACACAGACGGCATGGTAAGACTTTCATTGGCTAATAAACCTCTACAGCTAAATTATGCAATACTTTGCTTCTAGGCCGGCAGGAGAATGTCAGACGGGGATGACCTCTGAATGTTCCTGCTGTTGTAAAACCGAGGGAGATGTAAACTGACACTTGTGTGCTGTAGCAGCCTACTGTCCACTGGCCCCCACATGTGTGACACAAGACACTTAACACGACAAAACAGAGACCACCTGCATCAGAGGAGCTAAAAGTACGGTGGCTTCAGAAAGATTTCAGACTCATTCCTTCAGTTTTTGTGGTGTACAAGGAAGGAAATGCCTAAACAATGCAAAGACGCAGTGATACTTATTCTTCTAGTGTAGGCAGTTGGCATAGAATATTAATATTTTTATTCTAACTACATAAAAAAACAACCACCCTGAACACTTTCTGAAGTCATTTTACAACATAATTATCCTGAATGTACCGCAGTTACACAGCAGCTTTAGGTTTGCCCTGGCCAAATGATCAAATGAAGAGCCTTAACCAGTGCTCTATGGACTGAGCGCATCTCCAACAGGCCCCCTTTTAAATGTTGGCAGCACTGAGGCTACCCTAATATCACCACGCTGGCCGTGGTCCTTGCTCATGTTAGTTAGCAGTAATACGTAATATGTTATAGCGTTCAGTGCTAGCATCAGAGGCATTGTGAAGAGATTCTTGATGAATTGTACAATCATTTTTAAACTGCATCAATTCTACTCTTTAATTCCTTCATAGGAACATTGCATCAACATGACTTCCAGCTAATATTGTTAGTGGGAGTTGTACTTATATTTTCTGCCATATTGGTGGGCACCTCTGAATGTTAAGTTATGATGGGCCTTTTAGATGAGGCGGTCAGTCCTTTAAAGCATTGTTAAGGCTTATGGTTGAATGTAAGTCTACTTACAAAACCTAAGTGTGTGTGCAACATCACTGACCCTCCCCTTTCCCCTGTTCTTTTGATCACAGCAAAAACAACAAAAGACATGTCTAAAAATACTTCACCTAACTTGAATAATGGTGTGTTTGAAGTATTTGTAATGATAATGAAGATAATGTTGTAATCAGAAAATCTGAAAGTGATTAATAAGTAATGAAAAAGTTAATTCATGAACTGAATGACAAAGGCCGGCCAATCTCCTTTATCCTACACATGGACAGTTTCCTGGACACAGCCTATCACTCCCTATAACCCACTGTAAAGTATTGTTGTCGAGAAACTGTTGGCAGAAAGGGATTCCCACATGATCTAGTGCCTGATCCAGCTCAAACCCATATGCAGAAGGGCAGGAAATCCGAGGTCATTATATTCTTGTCTTTAGTGGTTTAAGACTGTAGAGCTATATTCAAAAACATATACACACATTTATAGTATACATATTTACATTTAATGGCATACTACTAATAATAATTGATAACTTAGCAATTAAGCTTAATAAATATATAACCAGAAAAAGCTGTATTGATTACATAATAGAACATTGAGGTATAATGCTATAAGATATGTATTGCTGAACTAGGTGACTATAGTTATGTTTTCTTAAGATATCTTCTCATTTTGTAATTTTTCTGTCTGTGTGAGTTGTTCCAGACAAGGGTCGAGTATGTAATATGAGAAGGCCAAATTTATCTGCACACTTTAACTTGATACTAGTGTCATATTTCTATTTTGGGAAGAGGGTGAACCTTTTTAATTTCATAAGCTCAGTTTTTGCAAATGTTGAAGGCGACAATTATTCGCTTGCTAGTTTGGTCAGTTGAGTTGATTTCTCTGTTGTCGGAAATTGGACCCCGTAATGATTGTTATTTCAAGTTTGATCTGACATTTTGAGGACTGTTCCCCATTCCAAAGATATATTTTAATTTTAAATTGTTAATCGCTATGGCAACGGTCCTATTGTTTTCATCATTCTGATATCCATTGAAAGTGGAACCATGACCTTGTCTGGAACAGCCCTGGTGTTTCTTTGAGGGTATTACTCATAGTATAATGATAAATATATGATGACTATGATTGCTATCTATTGACCATTTCTATTTCTCTGCTATATACTATCTATATATATTATTATGTATGTTAATTGCAATGTATAACTCATTCTTTATATATGTAGCCAATAGCCATGTATGAATATGATATCTTAACTCGTAAAAAAATATTTCTGTGTATGCAGCGTTTCCGATTAGGGGCAGTGGGCTAAAAGGCAAATTCAGAAATCTTTACAATATTTTATTATAATTCCACCACCTCACTGCCTCGCTGTACATTTTCTTGCCATTGACTAGATGTAGAAGCGACTGCATACACAGATCCTTATATACTCCCATATAGCGCCTTATTCGATATATTCAACCTATAAGATGATACATACCCTATTGTATAATCCTGCTTACTATATACAGTATATGATATCTGATACCTATTATAAAACTTAGACTCCTGTATAAGGTTATTTAGATAAGGAATGAATGTTTTACTGTGGCTGTAAACATTTGTTGTGGTCATTTGTCCCCAACTATAGGTTATTTTATGTAGGGCTGGGCAATAGGACAAAAAAATAGGGATTTCGATTTAAATATATATTGTCAAATAAAAAACGGCTTTCAGTATTAATTTCCTGAACAGACTTGTCGTTCAAAACAGAAAATAGTAACATTTTTTTCCTCAAGTTTGAACTCTGCTTGAAACCACATTTTTATTAAAGTGGAACTGAACACTAACTCCACTTTTTTCACTACTAAACTGCATTATCTACTGTCATTTTTGTGCAAACTAGGTAATACTGCAGCTTTCTAGTCAACAATGCCTAAATCTCACTCCTTCAGGCACTTCTTAGTTTAGCAGCTCTAGAGCTCATTTCTCTTTCCTCACTTCTCCTTGATTCCGCTCCTCGGGCTTCGGTTTTTCACCAATCAAATGTACTCTGTGGGTGGGACTCATATCCTGCAGAATCAAGGAACGAAATCAAGAAGAGGAAAGAGAAATGAGATGCAGCCAATTTGTAATGTGGGTGGAGTTATGGTGTTTACTCCAACTTTAAGACTCAAGCATATCACTGACAATTAGAAATGAGAGAATCTTGATTAAAATTTGATGAACTGCCCAGCCCTAACATTATGCCAAATATTGAAAAACTATTTCCTAAAACCTTGGATTTAATTTGATTAAACATTTTTGTTCAGGGTGTTAGGCTAAGGTCATGACAAAAAGAAGAGCCATTTAATTTCAACATAATTACCTCTACAGCTTAACAGTGGTTCCTTTTAATCACCTCATTTTATATATTAATTGTCATTAGTAGAAAATTCTATATGGTCATGACTCAGCCAACAACCACCTTTCATTGTTTTTTTATTATTATTTTTTTCCACAAAGTAAGTGTTGCAAGAAGGGTTTTATCAGTTACATACTTTGTGTACTGCAAAACATTTTCATTTTTGTTTTATATTCCCCTTGGATGGACCATGAATGATCACAAAAAATGGACCAAATCTCTTGGAAGTGAAATAAAGAGATTCAGTTACTGTCTCCCACATTTCCTCACTCTTCACTGGCTCGGGTGGGTAGTCCTCTGTTACATTTACTTGAGGAACTTTTAAAAGAATTGTACCTTTCAGAGTACTTTACAAGCGGCATACTTTTACCCCTGCTTCATTAAAGATCCCATGACATGGTACTTCTTGATGCTTTTATATGGCTCCTTAAAGGGATATGCCACCCCCAGGTCAAATTTGGGCATCTCCCCACAGTCCAGAGACTAAAATAAGTGGTGGAAAGCGTTTTCCTGCTCACCCAGCTATTGTCCGAGTCTGTCGCCACTGACCGCCGCGGTATCTGGTGCTCCTCCGCCTTAGACTGGAGTCTAACGTCGCCAGAGAAAGATTTCGGCCAAAAGGAATTAATTTGCTCGATGCGTTTCCCAATTACTTTGTGTGTAGTGCGCATTCATATCGAGTGCAAATAAATGTGCAAATCAACACGGAGAGCTTGCCTTGGTCATTTTGGGTGGGAACTATTTTCCAGTGCGTAAGAATACAGCCGTATCACGCAGTACGCTACCAGGGGAATCCCAGTTACGCACCGGGAAGGGAGTTCCCCTGTTGCACAACGTGGTGCGTGATACGCCTGTATTCTTACGCACTGGAAAATAGTTCCCACCCAAAATGACCAAGGCAAGCTCTCCGTGTTGATTTGCACATTTATTTGCACTCGATATGAATGCGCACTACACACAAAGTAATTGGGAAACGCATCGAGCAAATTAATTCCTTTTGGCCGAAATCTTTCTCTGGCGACGTTAGACTCCAGTCTAAGGCGGAGGAGCACCAGTTACCGCGGCGGTCAGTGGCGACAGACTCGGACAATGGCTGGGTGAGCAGGAAAACGCTTTTCATCACTTATTTTAGTCTCTGGACTGTGGGGAGATGCCCAAATTTGACCTGGGGGTGGCATATCCCTTTAATGGTTCCCTAATACTGTAAATGAATCCTTCAAAATCAACACTCAGTGCATGAGAAACAGAGATAAGATGAGAGAGTCATAAATATCTCTCTCAAACTCTTTATTCTGGGCGTTGTTGCTTGAATGCAAATGAGAAAACAGCTGGCCAATAGTAGAGGGTGGGGGCGTGGCCAAACGCTCCGCTCAGAGCAGGGGAGAGATTTGAAGCGTTCCATTGAAAAATAAACACATTTCCACATAAAATAAAATTAAACCACTGCTGTTCAAAGGTCCAGAGGCTCAGATAAAGGACTTCCGAGCCTAGAAACACTCGGACGTGCCTCCAGGCAAATAAAAAAACGCATTTCGCATTGCCTAGCGCATTCGCAGTCCAAACTCTCTGGGCGTGATTTACAGAGACGCTGAGTACAGACAGACGGGGGTGGAACTGCGTTTGCATTTCTTTTTTCGATCTGACGTCAATAAGGTGCCTTGTTCAAACTCGCCCGTTTGAGCTCAGATTTTTGGTAACGCAGAAAAGGATCGCAAATGCTCAGTTTAGACATTTCACAACTTTTAACCATGGGGGGGGCTAAACAGGGTAGGGGAGCTCACATTAACGTTCTAAAACCTCAGAAAGTGAAAATTTCATGCCATGGGACCTTTAATGTTTTTACTAAAGTAACAGCCTACACTTAATCACAGTGTTGGAAGAGTAACCAAAAATATTAGTACATGTGACAAAAGCTTTGTTATGTTCCTGTCTTTCTTGCATGCTCCTTCAGATATGATTTTGTTTGTCTCATGTTTGTATCTAAAATACCAGCTTTTGTGCATTTTCCTTTAGTGTTGTATCCTTCAAATGTGTTTAAATGATAAATCAGACAGTTAACTCTTACCTGAATAGTAGTTTTCCTCAAATACTTTTTACTCTTGAATAATTTATAATGAATCCGTCATTAAACAGAAATGGGGGAGTTAGACATAACTTGTCTCCCATTTATAATGCGATTCTTAGACCAGTCAAACAGAGCCAGGGCAGAGGGGTGGAGAGGGTCGTTAGACGTTGAATAGGGGGTCGAAACCAGCCGTCAGAGTAATTTGAAAAACAAAGAGACAGATTAGGGGGGATCGTTTTCAGAGCTTTTGTCATTGTAGGACGCGCCTCCTGGCAGCTAGATATAAGCAGGGTCTAACCAGTACAATAACCAGAGCTGACGAAGCCTCTCGGATGAGCGGCGAAACGTTTTCAACCAAACAAACTTTGTCCAGTTGACAAATTGAACTTCTCCTTTGATCATGGATTCTACCTGGACGACTGAGGGACTTTTCACGTATACCTCTACTTGAATATATTATTTTGAAGTAATGTTAATAGTACAATTTGTGGACACTGTCCCCGCCTCTGGTCATTGGTTATGCTTTTACTGCTCACTTTTGTCCTTGACCAGTGGTGTGACGTAGTTGTGGCAGTGAACATTGCTCTATTTCACCATGGCCACGTTACTCTAACAATAAAACTATAAATGTGTTATCATATTTCTATCAGTAAAAGAAATGATTGTAATCTAGATGAATGTTTAGAGCAGTAGATAACTTGTCTCTACCCGCCTGAGGGTCCAGTTCCTTTTCTGAAACCCGTCGTTTAGTGGAGAGGCGTCATGAGTCCTCAAAGAAACACGTGTCTTTTTGGTCTTACAAAACTAGTCAACTGTGAACCAACTAACACTGTTTACTTTTCCATCTGTCTCAAAATAACGTGTATATTATACCTGCTGTAGGCTAAAGTCACGCTCAGCAGATCTATGTTGTCTAATCCACGGGTCACTTTGTCCGTGTCAAACTCGTGTGTCACTTCTGTTTATTATTGCTCATTTCACTCTGGATTACGAAAACACACGTTTCTTCTCAGGCGGGCTGGAAGGTGATTGATTGATTTCCGATGATATGCACGTAAGATTTTGCATTATTAAAATAAATAATTGTCATTCTGTAAGTTTATTTGAAAAGCTAATGTAACAATAAATACACACCCCCGTTCCGTTCTCCTAAGTGTGCCACTAGGGATTTTGCAGGTAAAATGACGACAAATTAGCCTGAATATTACAACTTTCTGCCACCTGTTTGTAGTAATAGGCGCGTGTAGATTGGTTCTTTTCACTCACTGACAGCTCCACGGACCAAGCAGAACCTTTTCCGTCTGTTCCGAGGGTAACTCACTGCTGACTGGTTCTTCTGCGCAAAAGGGGCTGTCCTTGTTAAATAACTGGCGCATAGAGCTCAACATTCATTCTGTAACTTATTAATTAGGCCCGAGCGCTGAAGAGCGCATAGGGCCTTTTGTAACTGTTCTGCGGTGCGAAGCACTGCAGAACCAGCGTGGAACGTGTGAAACGCGCTGGTAGGTGTCAATGGACCCCACGGGTGGGTTACTGGACGTGCGCCCTTTCCATTGATATATTTTGTGTTACCATTCGTGGCACTATATTGTTACTGTTCTGGTTTTTCTTATTAGGCCCGAGCGCTGAAGAGCGCATAGGGCCTTTTGTAACTGTTCTGCGGTGCGAAGCACTGCAGAACCAGCGTGGAACGTGTGAAACGCGCTGGTAGGTGTCAATGGACCCCACGGGTGGGTTACTGGACGTGCGCCCTTTCCATTGATATATTTTGTGTTACCATTCGTGGCACTATATTGTTACTGTTCTGGTTTTTCTTATTAGGCCCGAGCGCTGAAGAGCGCATAGGGCCTATTGTAACTGTTCTGCGGTGCGAAGCACTGCAGAACCAGCGTGGAACGTGTGCAACGCGCTGGTAGGTGTCAATGGACCCCACGGGTGCGTTACTGGACGCGCGCCCTTTCCATTGATATATATAGTGCCACCACTCGTGGCACTATATTGTTACTGTTCTGGTTTTTCTTATTATTCTTATTATTTTCCCGACCACTTTTTCAGGTTTCGGGTACTTCCCACGGACGAAAACTCACGAAATTTTGCGCAAAATTCAAGAACGCCAAAAAAGGAATTTACAAATAATCTGTATTAAAAAATCTTAAAAAATGGCTCCACAGCGCCACCTCAAAAATCAAAATACATTGCGCCTATGGCTATACCCGATAAATGAACTTTGTCGTAGATAAACGAAATTCGGGTGGTGGATAGGTCATGTCGTTACGAACCAAAAAATATATTACGGCGTTGCTAGGCGACCAACAGGAAGTCAGCTATATTGGGCCGAGCACGCGACCCGGCACCGAGGGTGCATTTTCCTGTCTTCGTATTTTAACGAACTCCTCCTAGGGTTTTTGACCCAGACTCACCAGAATCGTGCTGTATCATCTAGACAAGTGGGACATTAAAAGTTGTTAAAAGCGTTCTAAAAGAGTGAACGGTGTTTCCGTGACAACGCCACAAATTTGGGGTTTGTTTTTGGGGCTCGCCATCAAATTTCAATGAGCGATAATTCGCGCATACTTTGGCCGATATCACCCAAACTTTAATCGTTTGTTGACACCCCGGCCCTGAACAGATTGATATAAGAAAATCTGAAATAGGTGCTAGAGCGCCACCTAGGGAGATTGCATGGAAGCGCAAAATTTTACTTTGTCGTAGACATACCAAATTTGGTACACATATTCGTGACGGGGTATTGATTAAAAAACTTAATGACGTCAACACGCCATGTCCCATCGTGTTGCCATGGCAACAGGCCAAACATCTGTCGTCGCCTATGGGACGCCCAGCATAAACTTTGTCGTAGCCATACCAAATTTGGTACATAGATGCATCATGGTTTAAGGAACAAAAAAGTATATTATGCGGTTGCTAAGCGACCAACAGGAAGTCGGCCATTTTGGACCGAGCACGTGACCTGGCACCGAGGGCGCATTTTCCTGTCCTTGTATTTTAACGAACTCCTCCTAGGGTTTTTGACCCAGACTCACCAGAATCGTGCTGTATCATCTAGACCAGTGGGACATTAAAAGTTGTTAAAAGCGTTCTAAAAGAGTGAACGGTGTTTCCGTGACAACGCCACAAATTTCAGGTTCGTTTTTGCGGCTCGCCATCAAATTTCAATGAGCGATAATTCGCGCATACTTTGGCCGATATCACTCAAACTTTAATCGTTTGTGGACACCCCGGCCCTGAACAGATTGATATAAGAAAATCTGAAATAGGTGCTATAGCGCCACCTAGGGAGATTGCATGGAAGCGCAAAATTTTACTTTGTCGTAGACATACCAAATTTGGTACACATATTCGTGATGGGGTCTCGATCAAAAATCTCAATGATGACCCCGGGCATCTCCCATCGTGTTGCCATGGCAACAGGCCAAACATCTGTCCTTATCATTAGGATTCTCTGGAAAAACTTTGGTGTAGTCAAACAAAATTTGGTACACAGATGCATCATGGGAAGATAAACAAAAAGTATATTATACCATTGCTAGGCAACCAACCAACCATTTTGGATAGACCATGTGACCTGGTGGCGAAGGCGCCATTTCCTGTCAAACTTCGACGAGTGATAATTCGCACATACTTTGGCCGATTTTACTCAAACTTTAATCGTTGGTGAACATCCCGGCCCTACACAGATTGATATAAGAAAGCCTCAATTGGCCGTAATAGCGCCCCCTAGGGAGATTGCATGGAACAGAAAAATTTTACTTTGCCGTAGACACACCAAATTTGGACCAGACATTCGTGACATGGTCTCGATCAAAAAACACAGTGACACCCCACTCCATCTCACATCATGTTGCCATGGTAACAGGTCAAACGTCTGTCCCTGCCATTAGGATGCCTGGCAAAAACTTTGGTGTAGCTACACCTAATTTGGTACATAGATGGTTCATGGGAATAGGAAAATGGCGCGTTAGCAGGGGGCTGCGAGTGCAAGCGAGGGCCGATCATCGCCGCTTGCGGCTATATTTAGGCCCGAGCGCTGAAGAGCGCATAGGGCCTTTTGTAACTGTTCTGCGGTGCGAAGCACTGCAGAACCAGCGTGGAACGTGTGAAACGCGCTGGTAGGTGTCAATGGACCCCACGGGTGGGTTACTGGACGTGCGCCCTTTCCATTGATATATTTTGTGTTACCATTCGTGGCACTATATTGTTACTGTTCTGGTTTTTCTTATTAGGCCCGAGCGCTGAAGAGCGCATAGGGCCTATTGTAACCGTTCTGCGGTGCGAAGCACTGCAGAACCAGCGTGGAACGTGTGTAACGCGCTGGTAGGTGTCAATGGACCCCACGGGTGGGTTACTGGACGCGAGCCCTTTCCATTGATTATATATAGTGCCACCATTCCTGGCACTATATTGTTACTGTTCTGGTTTTTCTTATTCTTATTATTTTCCCGACCACTTTTTCAGGTTTCGGGTACTTCCCACCGACGAAAACTCACGAAATTTTGCGCAAAATTCAAGAACGCCAAAAAAGGAATTTACAAATAATCTGTATTAAAAAATCTTTAAAAATGGCTCCACAGCGCCACCTCAAAAATCAAAATACATTGCGCCTATGGCTATACCCGATAAATGAACTTTGTCGTAGATAAACGAAATTCGGGTGGTGGATAGGTCATGTCGTTACGAACCAAAAAATATATTATGGCGTTGCTAGGCGACCAACAGGAAGTCAGCTATATTGGGCCGAGCACGCGACCCGGCACCGAGGGTGCATTTTCCTGTCCTCGTATTTTAACGAACTCCTCCTAGGGTTTTTGACCCAGACTCACCAGAATCGTGCTGTATCATCTAGACAAGTGGGACATTAAAAGTTGTTAAAAGCGTTCTAAAAGAGTGAACGGTGTTTCCGTGACAACGCCACAAATTTCAGGTTCGTTTTTGCAGCTCGCCATCAAATTTCAATGAGCGATAATTCGCGCATACTTTGACCGATATCACTCAAACTTTAATCGTTGGTGGACACCCCGGCCCTGAACAGATTGATATAAGAAAATCTGAAATAGGTGCTATAGCGCCACCTAGGGAGATTGCATGGAAGCGCAAAATTTTACTTTGTCGTAGACATACCAAATTTGGTACACATATTCGTGACGGGGTATCGATCAAAAAACTTAATGACGTCAACACGCCATTTCCCATCGTGTTGCCATGGCAACAGGCCAAACATCTGTCGTCGCCAATGGGACGCCCGGCATAAACTTTGTCGTAGCCATACCAAATTTGGTACACAGATGCATCATGAGATAAGGAACAAAAAAGTATATTATGGGGTTGCTAAGCGACCAACAGGAAGTCGGCCATTTTGGATCGAGCACGTGACCTGGCACCGAGGGTGCATTTTCCTGTCCTCGCATTTTAACGAACTCCTCCTAGGGTTTTTGACCCAGACTCACCAGAATCGTGCTGTATCATCTAGACAAGTGGGACATTAAAAGTTGTTAAAAGCGTTCTAAAAGAGTGAACGGTGTTTCCGTGACAACGCCACAAATTTCAGGTTCGTTTTTGTGGCTCGCCATCAAATTCGACGAGTGATAATTCGCACATACTTTGGCCGATTTCACTCAAACTTCAATCGTTTGTGGACACCCCGACCCTGAACAGATTGATATAAGAAAATCTGAAATGGACGCTATAGCGCCACCTAGGGAGATTGCATGGAAGTGCAAAATTTTACTTTGTCGTAGACATACCAAATTTGGTACACACATTCGTGACAGGGTCTCGATCAAAAATCTCAATCATGACCCCGGGCATCTCCCATCGTGTTGCCATGGCAACAGGCCAAACATCTGTCCTTGTCATTAGGATTCTCTGGAAAAACTTTGGTGTAGTCAAACAAAATTTGGTACACAGATGCATCATGGGAAGATAAACAAAAAGTATATTATACCGTTGCTAGGCAACCAACCAGCCATTTTGGATAGACCATGTGACCTGGTGGCGAAGGCGCCATTTCCTGTCAAACTTCGACGAGTGATAATTTGCACATACTTTGGCCGATTTTACTCAAGCTTTAATCGTTGGTGAACACCCCGGCCCGACACAGATTGATATAAGAAAATCTCAATTGGCCATAATAGCGCCCCCTAGGGAGATTGCATGGAACAGAAAAATTTTACTTTGCCAGAAACACACCAAATTTGGACCACACATTCGTGACATGGTCTCGATCAAAAATCTCAATGATGACCCCGCGGCATCTCCCGTCATGTTGCCATGGTAACAGGTCAAACAGCTGTCCCTGCCATTAGGATGCCCGGCAAAAACTTTGGTGTAGCCACACCTAATTTAGTACATAGATGGTTCATGGGAATAGGAAAATGGCGCGTTAGCAGGGGGCTGCGAGTGCAAGCGAGGGCCGATCATCGCCGCTTGCGGCTATATTTATTATTATTATTATTTTCCCGACCACTTTTTCAGGTTTCGGGTACTTCCCACGGACGAAAACTCACGAAATTTTGCGCAAAATTCAAGAACGCCAAAAAAGGAATTTACAAATAATCTGTATTAAAAAATCTTTAAAAATGGCTCCACAGCGCCACCTCAAAAATCAAAATACATTGCGCCTATGGCTATACCCGATAAATGAACTTTGTCGTAGATAAACGAAATTCGGGTGGTGGATAGGTCATGTCGTTACGAACCAAAAAATATATTACGGCGTTGCTAGGCGACCAACAGGAAGTCAGCTATATTGGGCCGAGCACGCGACCCGGCACCGAGGGTGCATTTTCCTGTCTTCGTATTTTAACGAACTCCTCCTAGGGTTTTTGACCCAGACTCACCAGAATCGTGCTGTATCATCTAGACAAGTGGGACATTAAAAGTTGTTAAAAGCGTTCTAAAAGAGTGAACGGTGTTTCCGTGACAACGCCACAAATTTCGGGTTCATTTTTGCGGCTCGCCATCAAATTTCAATGAGCGATAATTCGCGCATACTTTGGCTGATTTCACTCAAACTTTAATCGTTCGTTGACACCCCGGCCCTGAACAGATTGATATGAGAAAATATGAAATAGGTGCTATAGCGCCACCTAGGGAGATTGCATGGAAGCGCAAAATTTTACTTTGTCGTAGACATACCAAATTTGGTACACATATTCGTGACGGGGTATCGATCAAAAAACTTAATGACGTCAACACGCCATGTCTTATCGTGTTGCCATGGCAACAGGTCAAACATCTGTCGTCGCCAATGGGACGCCCGGCATAAACTTTGTCGTAGCCATACCAAATTTGGTACACAGATGCATCACGGGATAAGGAACAAAAAAGTATATTATGCGGTTGCTAAGCGACCAACAGGAAGTCGGCCATTTTGGACCGAGCACGTGACCTGGCACCGAGAGCGCATTTTCCTGTCCTCGTATTTTAACGAACTCCTCCTAGGGTTTTTGACCCAGACTCACCAGAATCGTGCTGTATCATCTAGACAAGTGGGGCATTAAAAGTTGTTAAAAGCGTTCTAAAAGAGTGAACGGTGTTTCCGTGACAACGCCACAAATTTCAGGTTCGTTTTTGCGGCTCGCCATCAAATTCGACGAGTGATAATTCGCACATACTTTGGCCGATTTCACTCAAACTTCAATCGTTTGTGGACACCCCGGCCCTGAACAGATTTCTATAAGAAAATCTGAAATGGACACTATAGCGCCACCTAGGGAGACTGCATGGAAGTGCAAAATTTTACTTTGTCGTAGACATACCAAATTTGGTACACACATTCGTGACAGGGTCTCGATCAAAAATCTCAATGATGACCCCGGGCATCTCCCATCGTGTTGCCATGGCAACACGCCAAACATCTGTCCTTGTCATTAGGATTCTCTGGAAAAACTTTGGTGTAGTCAAACAAAATTTGGTACACAGATGCATCATGGGAAGATAAACAAAAAGTATATCATACCATTGCTAGGCAACCAACCAGCCATTTTGGATAGACCCTGTGACCTGGTGGCGAAGGCGCCATTTCCTGTCAAACTTCGACGAGTGATAATTCGCGCATACTTTGGCCGATATCACTCAAACTTTAATCATTGGTGGACACCCCGGCCCTGAACAGATTGATATAAGAAAATCTGAAATAGGTGCTATAGCGCCACCTAGGGAGATTGCATGGAAGTGCAAAATTTTACTTTGTCGTAAACATACCAAATTTGGTACACACATTCGTGACATGGTCTTGATCAAAAAACACATTAACACCCCCACTCCATCTCACATCATGTTGCCATGGTAACAGGTCAAACATCTGTCCCTGCCATTAGGATGCCCGGCAAAAACTTTGGTGTGGCCACACCTAATTTGGTACATAGATGGTTCATGGGAATAGGAAAATGGCGCGTTAGCAGGGGGCTGCGAGTGCAAGCGAGGGCCGATCATCGCCGCTTGCGGCTATATTTAGGCCCGAGCGCTGAAGAGCGCATAGGGCCTTTTGTAACTGTTCTGCGGTGCGAAGCACTGCAGAACCAGCGTGGAACGTGTGAAACGCGCTGGTAGGTGTCAATGGACCCCACGGGTGGGTTACTGGACGTGCGCCCTTTCCATTGATATATTTTGTGTTACCATTCGTGGCACTATATTGTTACTGTTCTGGTTTTTCTTCTTCTTATTATTATTATTATTTTCCCGACCACTTTTTTCAGGTTTCGGGTACTTCCCACTGACGAAAACTCACGAAATTTTGTGCAAAATTCAAGAACGCCAAAAAAGGAATTTACAAATAATCTGTATTAAAAAATCTTTAAAAATGGCTCCACAGCGCCACCTCAAAAATCAAAATACATTGCGCCTATGGCTATACCCGATAAATGAACTTTGTTGTAGATAAACGAAATTCGGGTGGTGGATAGGTCATGTCGTTACGAACCAAAAAATATATTACGGCGTTGCTAGGCGACCAACAGGAAGTCAGCTATATTGGGCCGAGCACGCGACCCGGCACCGAGGGTGCATTTTCCTGTCTTCGTATTTTAACGAACTCCTCCTAGGGTTTTTGACCCAGACTCACCAGAATCGTGCTGTATCATCTAGACAAGTGGGACATTAAAAGTTGTTAAAAGCGTTCTAAAAGAGTGAACGGTGTTTCTGTGACAACGCCACAAATTTCGGGTTCGTTTTTGCGGCTCGTCATCAAATTTCAACGAGCGATAATTTGCGCATACTTTGGCCGATATCACTCAAACTTTAATCGTTCGTTGACACCCCGGCCCTGAACAGATTGATATAAGAAAATCTGAAATAGGTGCTATAGCGCCACCTAGGGAGATTGCATGGAAGCGCAAAATTTTACTTTGTCGTAGACATACCAAATTTGGTACACATATTCGTGACGGGGTATCGATCAAAAAACTTAATGACGTCAACACGCCATGTCCCATCGTGTTGCCATGGCAACAGGCCAAACATCTGTCGTCGCCAATGGGACGCCCGGCATAAACTTTGTTGTAGCCATACCAAATTTGGTACACAGATGCATCACGGGATAAGGAACAAAAAAGTATATTATGCGGTTGCTAAGCGACCAACAGGAAGTCGGCCATTTTGGATCAAGCACGTGACCTGGCACCGAGGGTGCATTTTCCTGTCCTCGTATTTTAACGAACTCGTCCTAGGGTTTTTGACCCAGACTCACCAGAATCGTGCTGTATCATCTAGACAAGTGGGACATTAAAAGTTGTTAAAAGCGTTCTAAAAGAGTGAACGGTGTTTCCGTGACAACGCCACAAATTTCAGGTTCGTTTTTGTGGCTCGCCATCAAATTCGACGAGTGATAATTCGCACATACTTTGGCCGATTTCACTCAAACTTCAATCGTTGGTGGACACCCCGGCCCTGAACAGATCAATGTAAGAACATTTTAAATGGATGCTATAGCGCCACCTAGGGAGATTGCATGGAAGTGCAAAATTTTATTTTATCGTAGACATACCAAATTTGGTACACACATTCGTGACAGGGTCTCGATCAAAAATCTCAATGATGACCCGGGGCATCTCCCATCGTGTTGCCATGGCAACAGGCCAAACATCTGTCCTTGTCATTAGGATTCTCTGGAAAAACTTTCGTGTAGTCAAACAAAATTTGGTACACAGATGCATCATGGGAAGATAAACAAAAAGTATATTATACCGTTGCTAGGCAACCAACCAGCCATTTTGGATAGACCATGTGACCTGGTGGCGAAGGCGCCATTTCCTGTCAAACTTCGACGAGTGATAATTTGCACATACTTTGGCCGATTTTACTCAAACTTGAATCGTTGGTGAACACCCCGGCCCTACACAGATTGATATAAGAAAATCTCAATTGGCCGTAATAGCGCCCCCTAGGGAGATTGCATGGAACAGAAAAATTGTACTTTGCCGTAGACACACCAAATTTGGACCACACATTCGTGACATGGTCTCGATCAAAAAACACAAAGATGACCCCACGGCATCTCCCATCATGTTGCCATGGTAACAGGTCAAACAGCTGTCCCTGCCATTAGGACGCCCGGCAAAAACTTTGGTGTAGCCACACCTAATTTAGTACATAGATGGTTCATGGGAATAGGAAAATGGCGCGTTAGCAGGGGGCTGCGAGTGCAAGCGAGGGCCGATCATCGCCGCTTGCGGCTATATTTCTTATTATTATTATTATTTTCCCGACCACTTTTTGCAGGTTTCGGGTACTTCCCACTGACGAAAACTCACGAAATTTTGCGCAAAATTCAAGAACGCCAAAAAAGGAATTTACAAATAATCTGTATTAAAAAATCTTTAAAAATGGCTCCACAGCGCCACCTCAAAAATCAAAATACATTGCGCCTATGGCTATACCCGATAAATGAACTTTGTCGTAGATAAACGAAATTCGGGTGGTGGATAGGTCATGTCGTTACGAACAAAAAAATATATTATGGCGTTGCTAGGCGACCAACAGGAAGTCAGCTATATTGGGCCGAGCACGCGACCCGGCACCGAGGGTGCATTTTCCTGTCTTCGTATTTTAACGAACTCCTCCTAGGGTTTTTGACCCAGACTCACCAGAATCGTGCTGTATCATCTAGACAAGTGGGACATTAAAAGTTGTTAAAAGCGTTCTAAAAGAGTGAACGGTGTTTCCGTGACAACGCCACAAATTTCGGGTTCGTTTTGCGGCTCGCCATCAAATTTCAACGAGCGATAATTCGCGCATACTTTGGCCGATATCACTCAAACTTTAATCGTTCGTTGACACCCCGGCCCTGAACAGATTGATATAAGAAAATCTGAAATAGGTGCTATAGCGCCACCTAGGGAGATTGCATGGAAGCGCAAAATTTTACTTTGTCGTAGACATACCAAATTTGGTACACATATTCGTGACGGGGTCTCGATCAAAAAAACTTAATGACGTCAACACGCCATGTCCCATCGTGTTGCCATGGCAACAGGCCAAACATCTGTCGTCGCCAATGGGACGCCCAGCATAAACTTTGTCGTAGCCATACCAAATTTGGTACACAGATGCATCACGGGATAAGGAACAAAAAGTATATTATGCGGTTGCTAAGCGACCAACAGGAAGTCGGCCATTTTGGATCGAGCACGTGACCTGGCACCGAGGGCGCATTTTCCTGTCCTCGTATTTTAACGAACTCCTCCTAGGGTTTTTGACCCAGACTCACCAGAATCGTGCTGTATCATCTAGACAAGTGGGACATTAAAAGTTGTTAAAAGCGTTCTAAAAGAGTGAACGGTGTTTCCGTGACAACGCCACAAATTTCAGGTTCGTTTTTGTGGCTCGCCATCAAATTCGACGAGTGATAATTCGCACATACTTTGGCCGATTTCACTCAAACTTCAATCGTTGGTGGACACCCCGGCCCTGAACAGATTTCTATAAGAAATGGGTGCTATAGCGCCACCTAGGGAGATTGCATGGTAGTGCAAAATTTTATTTTGTCGTAAACATACCAAATTTAGTACACACATTCGTGACAGGGTCTCGATCAAAAATCTCAATGATGACCCCGGGCATCTCCCATCGTGTTGCCATGGCAACAGGCCAAACATCTGTCCTTGTCATTAGGATTCTCTGGAAAAACTAAACAAACAAAATTTGGTACACAGATGCATCATGGGAAGATAAACAAAAAGTATATTATACCGTTGCTAGGCAACCAACCAGCCATTTTGGATAGACCATGTGACCTGGTGGCGAAGGCGCCATTTCCTGTCAAAATTCGACGAGTGATAATTCGCACATACTTTGGCCGATTTTACTCAAACTTTAATCGTTGGTGGACACCCCGGCCCTACACAGATTGATATAAGAAAATCTCAATTGGTCGTAATAGCGCCCCCTAGGGAGATTGCATGAAACAGAAAAATTGTACTTTGCCGTAGACACACCAAATTTGGACCACACATTCGTGACATGGTCTCGATCAAAAAACACAATGATGACCCCACGGCATCTCCCATCATGTTGCCATGGTAACAGGTCACACAGCTGTCCCTGCCATTAGGACGCCCGACAAAAACTTTGGTGTAGCCACACCTAATTTAGTACATAGATGGTTCATGGGAATAGGAAAATGGCGCATTAGCAGGGGGCTGCGAGTGCAAGCGAGGGCCGATCATCGCCGCTTGCGGCTATATTTAGGCCCGAGCGCTGAAGAGCGCATAGGGCCTATTGTAACTGTTCTGCGGTGCGAAGCACTGCAGAACCAGCGTGGAACGTGTGCAACGCGCTGGTAGGTGTCAATGGACCCCACGGGTGGGTTACTGGACGCGCGCCCTTTCCATTGATATATTTAGTGTTACCATTCGTGGCATTATATTGTTACTGTTCTGGTTTTTCTTATTCTTATTATTATTATTTTCCCGACCACTTTTTCAGGTTTCGGGTACTTCCCACTGACGAAAACTCACGAAATTTTGCGCAAAATTCAAGAACGCCAAAAAAGGAATTTACAAATAATCTGTATTAAAAAATCTTTAAAAATGGCTCCACAGCGCCACCTCAAAAATCAAAATACATTGCGCCTATGGCTATACCCGATAAATGAACTTTGTCGTAGATAAACGAAATTCGAGTGGTGGATAGGTCATGTCGTTACGAACCAAAAAATATATTACGGTGTTGCTAGGCGACCAACAGGAAGTCAGCTATATTGGGCCGAGCACGCGACCCGGCACCGAGGGTGCATTTTCCTGTCTTCGTATTTTAACGAACTCCTCCTAGGGTTTTTGACCCAGACTCACCAGAATCGTGCTGTATCATCTAGACAAGTGGGACATTAAAAGTTGTTAAAAGCGTTCTAAAAGAGTGAACGGTGTTTCCGTGACAACGCCTCAAATTTCGGGTTCGTTTTTGCGGCTCGCCATCAAATTTCAACGAGCGATAATTTGCGCATACTTTGGCCGATTTCACTCAAACTTTAATCGTTGGTGGACACCCCGGCCCTGAACAGACTGATATAAGAAAATCTGAAATAGGTGCTATAGCGCCACCTAGGGAGATTGCATGGAAGCGCAAAATTTTACTTTGTCGTAGACATACCAAATTTGGTACACGTATTCGTGACGGGGTATCGATCAAAAAACTTAATGACGTCAACACGCCATGTCCCATCGTGTTGCCATGGCAACAGGCCAAACATCTGTCGTCGCCAATGGGACGCCCGGCATAAACTTTGTCGTAGCCATACCAAATTTGGTACACAGATGCATCATGAGATAAGGAACAAAAAAGTATATTATGCGGTTCCTAAGCGACCAACAGGAAGTCGGCCATTTTAGACCGAGCACGTGACCTGGCACCGAGGGTGCATTTTCCTGTCTTCGTATTTTAACGAACTCCTCCTAGGGTTTTTGACCCAGACTCACCAGAATCGTGCTCTATCATCTAGACAAGTGGGACATTAAAAGTTGTTAAAAGCGTTCTAAAAGAGTGAACGGTGTTTCCGTGACAACGCCACAAATTTCAGGTTCGTTTTTGTGGCTCGCCATCAAATTCGACGAGTGATAATTCGCACATACTTTGGCCGATTTCACTCAAACTTCAATCGTTGGTGGACACCCCGGCCCTGAACAGATTTCTATAAGAAAATCTGAAATGGACGCTATAGCGCCACCTAGGGAGACTGCATGGAAGTGCAAAATTTTACTTTGTCGTAGACATACCAAATTTGGTACACACATTCGTGACAGGGTCTCGATCAAAAATCTCAATGATGACCCCGGGCATCTCCCATCGTGTTGCCATGGCAACAGGCCAAACATCTGTCATTGTCATTAGGATTCTCTGGAAAAACTTTGGTGTAGTCAAACAAAATTTGGTACACAGATGCATCATGGGAAGATAAACAAAAAGTATATTATACCGTTGCTAGGCAACCAACCAGCCATTTTGGATAGACCATGTGACCTGGTGGCGAAGGCGCCATTTCCTGTCAAACTTCGACGAGTGATAATTCGCACATACTTTGGCCGATTTTACTCAAACTTGAATCGTTGGTGAACACCCCGGCCCTACACAGATTGACATAAGAAAATCTCAATTGGCCGTAATAGCGCCCCCTAGGGAGATTGCATGGAACAGAAAAATGTTACTTTGCCGTAGACACACCAAATTTGGACCAGACATTCGTGACATGGTCTCGATCAAAAAACACAGTGACACCCCCACTCCATCTCACATCTTGTTGCCATGGTAACAGCTCAAACATCTGTGCCTGCCATTAGAATGCCCGGCAAAAACTTTGGTGTAGCCACACCTAATTTGGTACATAGATGGTTCATGGGAATAGGAAAATGGCGTGTTAGCAGGGGGCTGCGAGTGCAAGCGAGGGCCGATCATCGCCGCTTGCGGCTATATTTATTATTATTATTATTATTTTCCCGACCACTTTTTTCAGGTTTCGGGTACTTCCCACTGACGAAAACTCACGAAATTTTGCGCAAAATTCAAGAACGCCAAAAAAGGAATTTACAAATAATCTGTATTAAAAAATCTTTAAAAATGGCTCCACAGCGCCACCTCAAAAATCAAAATACATTGCGCCTATGGCTATACCCGATAAATGAACTTTGTCGTAGATAAACGAAATTCGGGTGGTGGATAGGTCATGTCGTTACGAAACAAAAAATATATTACGGCGTTGCTAGGCGACCAACAGGAAGTCAGCTATATTGGGCCGAGCACGCGACCCGGCACCGAGGGTGCATTTTCCTGTCCTCGTATTTTAACGAACTCCTCCTAGGGTTTTTGACCCAGACTCACCAGAATCGTGCTGTATCATCTAGACAAGTGGGACATTAAAAGTTGTTAAAAGCGTTCTAAAAGAGTGAACGGTGTTTCCGTGACAACGCCACAAATTTCGGGTTCGTTTTTGCGGCTCGCCATCAAATTTCAACGAGCGATAATTCGCGCATACTTTGGCCGATATCACTCAAACTTTAATCGTTCGTTGACACCCCGGCCCTGAACAGATTGATATAAGAAAATCTGAAATAGGTGCTATAGCGCCACCTAGGGAGATTGCATGGAAGCGCAAAATTTTACTTTGTCGTAGACATACCAAATTTGGTACACATATTTGTGACGGGGTATCGATCAAAAAACTTAATGACGTCAACACGCCATGTCCCATCGTGTTGCCATGGCAACAGGCCAAACATCTATCGTCGCCAATGGGACGCCCGGCATAAACTTTGTCGTAGCCATACCAAATTTGGTACACAGATGCATCACGGGATAAGGAACAAAAAAGTATATTATGCGGTTGCTAAGCGACCAACAGGAAGTCGGCCATTTTGGATCGAGCACGTGACCTGGCACCGAGGGTGCATTTTCTTGTCCTCGTATTTTAACGAACTCCTCCTAGGGTTTTTGACCCAGACTCACCAGAATCGTGCTGTATCATCTAGACAAGTGGGACATTAAAAGTTGTTAAAAGCGTTCTAAAAGAGTGAACGGTGTTTCCGTGACAACGCCACAAATTTCAGGTTCGTTTTTGTGGCTCGCCATCAAATTCGACGAGTGATAATTCGCACACACTTTGGCCGATTTCACTCAAACTTCAATCGTTGGTGGACACCCCGGCCCTGAACAGATTTCTATAAGAAAATCTGAAATGGACACTATAGCGCCCCCTAGGGAAGTGCAAAATTTTATTTTGTCGTAGACATACCAAATTTGGTACACACATTCGTGACAGGGTCTCGATCAAAAATCTCAATGATGACCCCGGGCATCTCCCATCGTGTTGCCATGGCAACAGGCCAAACATCTGTCCTTGTCATTAGGATTCTCTGGAAAAACTTTGGTGTAGTCAAAAAAAATTTGGTACACAGATGCATCATGGGAAGATAAACAAAAAGTATATTATACCGTTGCTAGACAACCAACCAGCCATTTTGGATAGACCATGTGACCTGGTGGCGAAGGCGCCATTTCCTGTCAAACTTCGACGAGTGATAATTTGCACATACTTTGGCCGATTTTACTCAAACTTTAATCGTTGGTGAACACCCCGGCCCTACACAGATTGATATAAGAAAATCTCAATTGGCCGTAATAGCGCCCCCTAGGGAGATTGCATGGAAGAGAAAAATTTTACCTTATCGTAGACGCACCAAATTTGGACCAGACATTTGTGACATGGTCTCGATCAAAAAACACAGTGACACCCCCACTCCATCTCACATCATGTTGCCATGGTAACAGGTCACACAGCTGTCCCTGCCATTAGGATGCCCGGCAAAAACTTTGGTGTAGCCACACCTAATTTGGCACACAGATGGTTCATGGGAATAGGAAAATGGCGCGTTAGCAGGGGGCTGCGAGTGCAAGCGAGGGCCGATCATCGCCGCTTGCGGCTATATTTCTCTTTAAGACTGTACAGGAGGTGCTGTGTCAGGGAAGCTCTTTTCTCTGCACCCCTTTAGATCCGGACGCAGTTTGGGCCCAATGGAGGTAAACATGTCTTCAGAAATCCCGGAGATATTCCGAGCTCTGCTGGAGCAGCCCTTCATGCTCCCCAACTTCGATGTGCCCGGTGAGTAAGGCCAGAGCAGACGCGCTGATGTGTGCCACAACTCTCATAATGCACATTCTGATTCTTACAATCTGCATATTCAAATATGTCAATGTTTACAAGGTTTTAGGACAAACTGGAGCTTATTTTACATAAGAGTCAGCTGATTTAGAAATGTGTAGTAGCCCAAAAGCCACGAATAAACAAGTTTCATAGTCCTTATATTTGTTATATTGGACTAGGAGCCCCATGTAAGCTAATTTAGGATACGTATGTGCCTTTTTTTTTTTTTTTATTGACTCTTGTAGGCAGAGTCCGATCTTTGTTGATGAAAAACGCACATTACACTTGCAATAAAAACAATGATAGATACTTGATTCATTATTCAATTTCATAAAGCCTATAATATTTTGACAAATGTGCAAATCATATGAAAAATACATGTATGTATATATGTACAGTGACAGATACTGTTGTATAAAAAAAAATAGCCTAACAGCCTATAGTAGTAAGTTGCAAGTGTGTACCAAAGTATTGGTAAACAAACATATAGTGATAACATCAAAAGCAAAGAAGTAGTGTAGTAACAGTAACTGATATTATAAAATATTGGTACACATTATCCACTCATATCTGAATCTAAATAACCTGTAGTGCAGTTATAATGTCCTCATCTATAATTCATTAGTTAATTGCTGTTTGGGCTTTCATCTGCCAGACCAGGGCCTTTGTTATGGCTAAGGGTTTTTGTAGTGTCCTGGTTATGTAACAGTGTTACCATGAGCACAGGAGAAACTGTGCCACCCCATTTAATGATTTTCACAACCTGGTTTTCATGTTACTTTTGTTTGTTGATCTTGAGGTGCCCTAGATTGGAAGACAGATGGGGTGTGTGTAGAGGTAATCAGATATATTCACAAAAAAGATCTAGTATACCTAGCAATAGTGAATTCTATGAGAGAATTGCAAAAACTTGTTTAAGATCACATTTAAAGGGCCTATATTACGATATTTTCTGATTTATGTTATAATGTTCTTCTCTCAAGCAGAAAACACTTTGTTCCACCTTGTGATGTCACGGTGTGGTAATACTGGACGTGCTCCACTGTGTTTTGAAACTCCATACACCTTCACTAGAATCATGTGAATAATTTCAGCTTTGGAATTCACAATATCTACTAAACAAAAGGTAACAAGTAGCTGTTAACTTGAAAACTATCACTTGACATCACAAGGTGGAACAGAGCTTTTTGAACTTTGGAAACAGATGTTAGGGTTACAGGGCTCTCAAGTCTCACGCATTGAGAGTGTGACGCACACAATTCGACGTGTTCACACGCAACACAAGGTATTTCTCACGCTGAAATTTAGTTATGCAATTCAAGCACAGCGCTTCTGTGCCCATAAAATCGGTGCAGGCACCGCGCGGTTTCAGCGCCATTCGCCCCCCACCCTCGCGGAAAAAAAATAGTCACTTGCAACCCCTCCCCCCGGAAATTACGCAGTCTCACGCATGACCCCGCTCAAAACTTGAGAGCCCTGGGGTTACTTAACATGTATGAATGAAAAAAAACATAAAAAACAAAACACAACTCTGGGTATGTTTTTGAGTTCACAAGAGTCAATTTTGTGCAATATAACACCTTTAAAATTGACTCCGTAATCAATGATACAAAGAAGGGAGTTGTATGGTGTGTGGATTGTGCTTAAAGTTCATGTCATTTAATTGGTATCTACAATTAAATTGACAGTAGCACCTGTGTAGACGTGTGCATGCTTCACCCTTTTGTGGTCTGATAAATACACCCAAAATTACATTTATTGAGATTGTATCGCAGATAGTAAGAGGAGAATAGAGCAATGTAGAAGTCAAGGATTAAATTTCTTGGAACAATGCTCCAAGAAAGTCCTGCCAGCTGCTAGCAGGTCACCACAGCATTAAACCAAAGTCATACCACTTGTGTAGCCATAGCAACCCTGAAGTAACTTACACTTGAGTAAATGGCCATTATGTGGGCGCTGACATTATCTCTGCTAGCAAATTTGCTCCAGACTGACAGATTTGGGCTAATAGCTACTTAGGCCATAAAAATGGGGAAATCAATCAGTACAATGCAATAATGGTGTAATAGCCTATTTCTATGTAATCTTATTCTGCTTCTGATATAGCTCAAGACAATTTAGCAAAAGTGTGATTTCTTATGGGATCGATACTACATGATGATGAATTTTTAGTGTTTATTAGTATCTGGGTATCAATTTTTTGTGCAATCTTATTTTAAATAGGAGTATTGTAGTTAAAAGTATTGATTCTTCTGAGAAACTAAATCTCAGAAACATGACACAAGTTGACCTACTTCAGAACTACCACATGGTAATAAAGAAACTACAACAGTCCATTGTAAATGTGTGTAGAATCCCTCAGTCCATTGTAAGGAGAATTGTGTTTTTATTTTTTTAGTATTATTAACACTGGTATCAAGTCTTTCTTTTCAAAAGTTTCAGTGTTGTCGTGTAAACGCTATAGATGAAGAAGTGACTTTATTGATCTCACACAGGAGAAATTCTTCTCTGCATTTGACCCATCCTGTTATTAGGAGCAGTGGGCAGCACATTACTGCGCCCAGGGACCATCTCCATGATCTTCTTGCTTCGGTTTGGTCAGGACCTCAGCTGGAGGATTTTACCTATGGTGCATGTTTTGGGTTGATGGGGGAAACCGGAGTGCCCGGAGGAAACCCACCCAGACACGGGGAGAACATGCAAACTCCTTTAGTAAACTATATGCAAACTATAGTAGCTTAAACATGATGAACAAAGGGCAAATGTAGAAATTCTTGCTAGAAGAAACACTGAATGGTTTCCCCTCATGGATCTACACCATACTTAATAATAATAATTCATTGGATTTATATAGCGCATTTCATGACACTCAAAGCGCTTTACAGTTCATTGTTCATTCACTCCACACTTGGTGGTGGTAAGCTACTTTCCGTAGCCACAGCTGCCCTGGGGCAGACTGACGGAAGCGAGGCTGCCAATCTGCGCCATCGGCCCCTCCGACCACCTCCAACACTCATGCACGCACCACTTTCATACTAGGCAAATGTGGGTAAAGTGTCTTGCCTAAGGACACAGCGACAGTTTTTTGCAACTGGCGCCCCACTGTGGCACCTGGAATTCCCAGCGGTCTCCCATCCAAGTACTAACCAGGCCCTGCCTTGCTTAGCTTCTGAGATCTGACGGGATCAGGCTTTGACAGGCAGGTATAGCCACAAACTTGCATACTTGTTTCCCCAGCACATGCCAAGTAAGGGTAACCTAAAGTTTCATTAAAAATCCAACATGAGGCTGTTTGATCCCGACACTAGTTACATGCCATGTACATGTTGAAGAGAAGAGGCCGTGTCTTACCCTTGCTATGGAATTTTACCTGAATGTAACCTTAGTCCCAGGGCAACTCGGGATAATATGTCAATAGGCGTCTCTACCTGTTGGCCAATGACACTGTGCACACCTCACCTCCACCCTGTTTGTGGCACAAGAGGGCGCTGTCGAGACTGTACCGGGCATCCTCAGAACAGCAGCTGCACATGTGTCCACACGTGACTTTGTGCGGCAGAGAACAGGCACCAGAGCATCTGAGGACACGGACGTGATTCTGTGAAAAAAGCACAAAATGCAAGAAACCTCTTTAAGACTCTAGATTTTATGATCGTTTTACTTAAATGCACGTACTGCATGTAGATATTTAGCTGTATTTATCGTGCAATGTGTTTAAAAAACTAGCTTCTAAAGTTGATTGTTTCAAATGGCATTAGAGGTCACGATCAAAAGCAGTGTAATTTGAGTACTTTTCTGCGCTTCAATCACGTTTTGGCAACGCGACCAACAAAAAATATATATAACTCGGTCAACCAATAGGACCTTGCCTCGATGTTGAAGACCGACTGCTATTGGTCATTATTTACATTCCCCGCCCATTTTCCTGAATATTAATAAAGTTGCGCAGATTTCAGCCAATGGCGTACGGCGCGTGCTGTTTATTCATGAAGGAGACGGGGTCGGGTCGAGCGCCTCCTTTCGCCCGGACGGAGGACCTCATTTTCGAAGGAAGTGGGCCACGACGGGAGCTGGCTGATTCGGTCTTGTTTTTGCACATTTTTGCGGAATTAGTGCGAATTTCAAAGTCGTAAACAGGAGTGTAGCTTTTCCGTGGAATAAGCGACGCCAACATGTCCACCGACTCGAGCATGTTTTCGCGGGACTCGGCTGCAGGGACCCCGAGTTCTTTCCCCGGCGTTCTCAAGAAGATCATGGAGATGCCGCCGCCGAATATATTTGACGGTGACGATGGTGAGTCACTTATCACTAAGAAGAGGATGTAGAGATCCAAATAATGAAGTTTAGTCGCAAAACATGCGCATTTATTGTAAGCGTACTATTGATTATTAAATCTGCAGTGCCCTGGTTATTGTTTATATGTTTGCGCATGTTCTTATCTCCATGCTGTGTACATGTACTCTACATGTACTGTACATGTACTCCACAGTACCCTACAGTACCCTGTGTCGTGAGAAGCGGTACGGGCTGTCATAGATCTAGGCCCCGCCACCGGGAGTTTTCTAGACCTTTTTTAGACCCGCCCCGTGGTTAAATGCTGTTTGTCGTTGACTCTGAAAGAACCCCGAGCAAAAGAAGGTCGTTTTTAATAGTTGTGGCTCGCGCTGTACTCTATTTCTAGTTTGGTGTGCGTGTATGTCCTGCGTGTTTGTGTATGAGTTTGCGTTGTCAGTTCGGCAGGTTATGGTTGCTGCTATTTTTGCATATATGTGAAAGGGAACTATGGCAGAAATGACATTAAAGATGCAGTGTTATTTGTTGGAGAATTTTCATAACCTTGGATAGTGTGTGACTGATAAAGCCTTTTTCTTATAAATATTGAATGTTTTAGTGTATTTGATCTTGGGAGTACATAACAGTGTGGAAATGTGACATTCACTGGATTAACTGCCAGTATAGGAAGTACACAATCAAGGCAACAAAAAAAGCAAACCTTT
Organism: Paratrypauchen microcephalus; assembly: GCA_036785185.1. Taxonomy (NCBI): domain Eukaryota; kingdom Metazoa; phylum Chordata; class Actinopteri; order Gobiiformes; family Gobiidae; genus Paratrypauchen; species Paratrypauchen microcephalus. The sequence continues at coordinate 829,169 of JAVJIX010000126.1, forward strand.
ACAACAGGTATTTGATGATTAATTCCAAAATTGTAACTGTTGAAGACAATGCAAAATGATCTTGTTTATGTTTATTTGAGCAACTTGCAGGTTCCATTTAAGCAAATTTCACAAATACAAACTTATGTCACATGTCTCTGCAGTTCCTTTTGCTCAAAATGGAGCAGGTGGAAGTATAAACTTATGTACTCCTGCTCCATATTCTCACACTTCTCTGCTCCATATTCTCTTCTCTGTTTGACAATGATTCAAGCTGTTCACTCATGCAGGGGATCTTGTTAATTTAGTCTGAAATGTAGTTAAGATAAGATAAGATAAGATAACCCTTTATTTGTCCCACAATGGGGAAATTGCAGTGTCACAACACAGGTTTCAGAAACAGTTGGAAAAAAAGAGCATGCATCAAAAATTAAGATAATAATAATAAGTATGTACAGCCTAAAAAACACAACACTGTAAGGCACAGGAACGCTGCACAATAAATAAATGTCTTTGATTCTGAGCAGTGAACACACAGCAGTGTGACTCAGATGATTGTGAACAGTGCAGGGATGGACAGTGGTGGTTACATAAATAAGTAGCAGGTAAAGTGACTTTAAATAATAATATTGCACATGTAATTATTACTATGGAGATGACACATGGTTGCTATGGAGATTAACATAGTTGACATCTCTTTTCAGACACTGACAAGGAGAAGCTGTGCCTTGGGGACATAGGAGACCTAGGCGGAGGCAGCGGCATTGGTCCGACTGCAGCTCTCACTCCTGCTATTTGGGACAAGACCATTCCGTATGATGGTGAAAACTTCCACTTGGAGTACATGGACCTGGAGGAATTCCTCATGGAGAACGGAATTCCCACCTCTCCCGAGAGTGACGATATGTCCCAGGAGTCCAGCCCCTCAAACGCAGACATGAGGCTGAAGTCAGAGGTAACCAAAACACCAGAGGTGCTTCTGCTCCCCATTCAGAAACTCGAGCAGTGCTCTGAGGAGGTGGTGATCATTACCAAGTCAGACTCAGATGTCACCTGTGACATAACTGCAGGTGAGTGTGCCAACCCCCGTTACCTCATTTGACCTTCATCACATCTATTTGCAAACTGCAATTTATGATGATATAACAAGGCAGTGTGGTTCCTAGTCATGATGTTTTAATAAATATATTCTCTATATTTTGTGCCTGACATGCAGTCATATGTTCACAGACGTGACCACTGAAAAAGACAGAATAACCCCTGAACCACTCAACCCAGAAGAGATTGAGGTGAATGTGAATTATGAGCCTGACCCCACAGACCTGGTCCTGTCCAGTGTCCCAGGAGGAGAGCTGTTTGACCCACGCAAGCACAAGTTCAGTGAGGAGGAGCTCAAGCCACAGCCCATGATAAAGAAAGCCAAGAAGGTGTTTGTTCCAGAGGAACAGAAGGTGTGTGGATGTTTTCTTTCTAAATGCATTAATTAATAACATTTTTTGGTGGCTTGTTAAGTTTAATGAGAGAAGAGCTTAATAGAGCTAAGAGGTGGCAATAGATGGGGCCACTATGAGCAAAACAAAACACAAATTAATCCCACACCGATTACTCATGACAGTCTTTTCTCTGAAGTCTAATGGAGCTGGAGGCACTTGTTTACACCTTGTCAGTAATTGCTTTGACACATTTTGTTCCTTCATTTAACAGGACAGCGTACAGTTACACAATACCTGGGGGCAGAGATTCTAGTCTGAGACTTAGCATTTCCATCTGCAGTACAATTATCGTCTGCTATATAAGTGACATAGTACACAGTCTGCTTAGCACGCAATAGTCCTTTTGGTTAATGTTCCACAGGTTAAGTGAATCCAGTATCCTTAAAAATGTTTACAAAGCTAATTGTGCCACTGGAATGTTTTTTTTTAATTGGCTGTTTGTATTTTGTAGCAAGAAAACTCCATTTATCAGATAAAAAGGGTCTTTGTGGCAGCAAATGGACTGCAGAGTCAAAGTGACTCAGCATTTTGCATCTCATGAGATTTCTTTTTCCCACTCAGGAGGAGCCTGGTTTTGTTTACACACCAACTGGATATAACTCTTTTACTGGGCAGGATTAATGTAAGACTGAATTAAAGATCAAGATACTTACTTAATTTATATTTATTTTAAAATGAGTACATACAGTAGATGAGGTGGTTGGAAGTTGACAAGGGAGTCATGTGATAATTTTGGTGTCCAGTTACCTTAGATGCCCTGCCATCTTTAGTGGTGTGAGTCTTAACAACCCCTCTCTGTCTGCAGGATGAGAAGTACTGGCAGAGGAGGAAGAAGAACAACGTGGCAGCCAAACGCTCACGAGATGCTCGGCGATTAAAGGAGAACCAGATCACAGTGCGAGCAGCCTTCTTAGAGAGGGAGAACACTGCGCTGCGGACCGAGGTGGCTGAGCTGAGGAAGGAGTGTGGCCGCTTCAAGAACATTGTGGGGCGATACGAAGCCAAATTTGGAACACTGTAAGGCACTAACAAAAAGCAAAATAACACCATAACACCCAGAACATGTAAACTGTTCCTTTCCGGTTTAGACCTGATTCCCATGGTTATCCACACATTGTGATCAGTAGTCCTGGTAATTTTTATTTTATTTTTTTCTTTATATCAATCATGATTTAAAAATAAGGAACACACAAACGAGTCTATTTGAAAATCACAATTGGCAATCAGAAGATTGTTGTTATAAATACAAATACTACATCCTTTTTACCAGAGGCAAATAAACTTTTTGACTTCTGAAAAATGAAAAAAATAAGACTATTTTTAACCATTATACAGTTTTTAATCTGAAGCAGCCATTTTGCTCATGTACAAATGTGTTTGTATTCATTCAGTTGCTCCTCCATTGCTGTTCATCACTGTACAGTTTAGAAAAGTGCTTTGCAAGACATACAACAATAACATAACGTGTGTTTATATAGTGGGAAAAAATTGAATGGATTAACATCATTGATTGATCTTTTCTCTTTCAAGTGCTGTGACGGATGACCTTTAGACCACAACGGTCAATTTATTTTTCAGATGTATAAATCATATCGGTCTTTGAAGAGGAGAAGAATGTTTATTCATGCCTTTCATGTGAGTTTGAGAAGTTCTTCTTCAGTACACATATTAACATTGTGTACGTATCATCTTTCGAAAGCCTTTGGCCAAATGAGATCATAGTTGGTTTGTTTAAATATGGGCTTTATTGATTTTTACATCAGTAGTTTATTGTTGGCTTCAATGTGTTTTTTTTTTTTTTTTTTTCAAAAATAATTTTCTATTTAGTTGTGATATAGTAGTTTGACTGTGACAATTCCAGTTAACTTCTTCAGGGGAATATGGTGACATGGCAACACTACGGTGTACTCTGTTCACAATGAATAATTAGCAGTTGCGCATGATAAATGGCACAGAGCTGTACATATGTTCACAGTTGCTCTGGTGCCATGCAATGTCTGTCCTTGTCTATCTAAAGCATGATATGTAAATAAGCTAATAGTATGCATTTATTTTTATTATTCTGTATCAACTCAGAACACAAGTCATGTTTTGGATGCCATTTTCAAAAAACTGGAATTAAATGTGTTCATCCATCTATGATCTCCATTACAGCATCAGCATCAGAGTATGTATGCTCCCTACAACTCAAATGAGAATTGTATTCACCTTGCACAACTCCATGTCAAATGACAATTTTTATCAAATATTACAGTTGCAGAAAATCTATGTACTTGCAGACTTCTGTGTCACACTGTGTATCCACAGTTCTTTCCAAGTGTATTTTCTGTCAAAGCCATTTCAATGCAGTTTACTGTCTGCTAGTTAACATAGGTTTGTGTATTGCACCGTCTGCTTTGAAAGTGCAGCCTCAGCTTAAGCAAGTGCATCCTGTCTAAAGGGACAGTTGTTTGTGAGCTTCCATAAATGAGTACAATAACTTGTAAAGGAATAAATGTACTGTCAGAATGTCCAAGTAGTCCTCTTAAATTAAGGCATAGATGGTGCCATTATAATTAGACAAAGATTGCTTCCTTCCTTTACACATTTACATCTTTCAGCTTATTCTCTTGCCTTTATAAATAGGTCAATTTGTTAACTGTAAAGTGTGTTTTTTAACCTCTTTATTTTTTGTAAAATAGTTTGAAGAGTAAGAACTTTTCTCTATTGTATAATGGTATGAAATAAAGTTGTTTTAATGTGTTTGAGAGTTGGGTGGTTCTTTAAAAGCTATCATTTGTAGTCCCCCCCCCCCCCAACCATAGATGGCAGATGTGAAACCTGTTTTCTTTCCTCACCTGGCCTTTTATTCAGGCTCACCTATTGTCTCTGGTCTTTTGTCTGCATCTAGCATTGGTATGAGAATACCACAATTGACCAATCTTACAAATGAGGACTTAAACTGAAATTAGTCAAACAGAAATGACAAATGTATAAAACAATGTTTATTAGCAAATTAATTTGGTGGATGCAAAAGCTGAAACTAAAACAAGGCCTTGTTTGAGGAGTCTTCACCTTTTCTTGAAGCCATACTTCTTTCTTTCATAAAACAGGTCTGTTTTGGAGCTGCCCAAATTCACAATCTTTGGACAGCCATCTCTCTGCAGAAAAAGGACATCATTTTACACATCTGGTAGGATATGTAAATATTTCAGATATGTTCAGTAGTGATTTTCTTTAGAATCCAGAGCAGCAGATTGCTGATAAGCTCTGCAGGGCCAACATGTACTCCAAATGATAAATAAAGGACCAAACTGCCAATACGATGCACTGCTTTACATACACATAGAAATGAGTTTTAGACATACACAGCCCTGTACAGTTCTGTACAAACCTTAGAGAGTGAATGCACATTTTGTACAGTGCTCATCATTAATCATATAAGTGCAGAATGGTGTGCAGACTCACATCTTTCTCCTGAATGGTGCACTCTTTGCAGTAGTAGGCATCTGAGACTCCAGGCCCTCCACAGATGACACAACGACCCTGGTAGGACCCATAGTTGCACTCATCACAGATGCGGACCAGTGTGCATGGTCGCACATAAGAATCACAGATGACACACTTTCCGTCACCTGAAAAAAATCAAATACAATTATCAACCCAGACAAAACGTGTTTTCTCTCTATTCCTGTAAATAAAAAAAATGTTGGGCACTTTTTTAGATGGGAAAGGATTAGCAAACAGTCATTTGAAATAACATTTATTTTTATAACATATTCCTGCTAAGAATATACAGTTACTTCTACATTACAGCTGTCCCCTCACACACTGTTCGCTGTTACCCCAACAACAAGCCCTGGATCACCAGCAAGCTGAAGGCTCTACTCAATAAGAAGAAGCGGGCCTTCAACTCTGGTGATAAGGACAAGGTGAAGAGGGTACATCAACAGCTAAAAGTCCAACTGGGGCAGGGGCAGAAGGCCTATGGGAGGAAATTGGAGGCTAAACTCAAGCAAAATAACACTAGACATTTGGAGGGAAATGAACTGCTATGCCCAGTAGACCACAGAGGGACAAAGGAGCTCATGCTCCAACAGGCTCCTACAGCTCCGCTCAAACAGTGAGAGATACAGGAACTACACTCATACCATACTCCATACAACAACTCACCCTTATGCAATAGATAATACTCCCTACAACTGTATATAGCTAGTATTGTACAGCTTATTTGTTATTGTATTTTATTACTACTTTTCTACACTCAACAAAAATATAAACACAACACTTTTGTTTTTGCTCCCATTTTTCCTGAGATGGACCCAAAGATCCAAAATTCCCTCCAGATACACAACACTACCATTTCTCTCAAACATTGTTCACAAATCTGTCCAAATGTGTGACGGCGAGCACCTCTGCCCCGCCGAGACAATCCACCCCACCTCACAGGTGCGCCACATCAAGATGCCGATCCGACATCATGACCAGTGCACAGGTGCGCCCCAGACTGCCCACAATAAAAGGCCACCCCGAAATGTGCATTTTTTTTGCTTTATTGGGGGTCTGAGAACTCAGAACCAGTCAGTATCTGGTGTGACCACCATTTGCCTCATGCAGTGCAACACATCTTCTTCGCATAGAGTTTATCAGATTGTCAATTGTGGCCTGTGGAATGTTGGTCCACTCCTCTTCAAAGGCTGTTATGGACGAAGAACACAGGTGCATTTTATTGATGGCATTTTGAATGCACAGAGATACTGTGATGAGATCCTGAGGCCCATTGTTGTGCCATACATCCATGAACATCACCTCATGTTTCAGCAAGATAATGCACGGCCCCATGTTGCAAGGATCTGTACACAATTCTTGGAAGCTGAAAATGTCCCAGTTCTTGCATGGCCAGCATACTCACCGGACATGTCACCTATTGAGCATGTTTGGGATGTGCTTGACCGGCGTATACGACAGCGTGTACCAGCTCCCACTAATATCCAGCAACTTCGCACAGCCATGAAGAGGAGTGGACCAACATTCCACAGGCCACAATTGACAATCTGATAAACTCTATGCGAAGAAGATGTGTTGCACTGCATGAGGCAAATGGTGGTCACACCAGATACTGACTGGTTCTGAGTCCCCAGACCCCCAATAAAGCAAAAAAAAAAAAAGCACATTTCGGGGTGGCCTTTTATTGTGGGCAGTCTGGGGCGCACCTGTGCACTGGTCAAGATGTCGGATCGGCATCTTGATGTGGCGCACCTGTGAGGTGGGGTGGATTGTCTCGGCGGGGCAGAGGTGCTCGCTGTCACACATTTGGACAGATTTGTGAACAATGTTTGAGAGAAATGGTAGTGTTGTGTATCTGGAGTGAATTTTGGATCTTTGGGTCCATCTCAGGAAAAATGGGAGCAAAAACAAAAGTGTTGCGTTTATATTTTTGTTGAGTATATTTAAATCTGATTTTCTACATATACATTTATTATCTTTATTTTTATGTATATAATTATTTCTCTTCTGACACAGGTCTATTGCTCTTTGGTTGCCCTCTGTTATATATTATCTCTGTTATCTCTGTATCCCTGTTAAATATTATATTTGATGAGTGAGCTACTGTACCCAAAACAATTTCCCTAGTGGATCAATAAAGTGTCTAATTCTAAGTCTATGTGTATGATCACTTATTAAACCAAGTTTGGTTGAACTTGTTTTTGTCTCATCTATTGTTGGTAAACACTCATTCAACACATAGCCCTTCAACATAATGTATGTTGAAGGGCTATGTGTTGAATAAGTGTAATAAGATGTAATAAGATGATGATAAGATGTGTAAAATGATGATGGATGAAAGCAGTTATAAAAGAGACAAAGTTGTACTTACATTTCTCACACAGTCGACCAATAGCTGAAAAAGATACAGATCGTGTTACTAAAATCAAATTACAACCAACTGTCAGCTTTAAAGTCTGCATTACACAAAACATTCAAAGTTTTTATTAAGAACAGCTTATAGCATATTAAACATATCATCTTATGTTTGGTCTTTCAAAGCATCGATGATCCAAGTTATGGCGCACTGCTGTTAGCATGTAGTGAAGCCCACGCTATCGTTTCTTATATAAAGATTCCTAAAATTACAGGCGAAACGTTAAATAACTACATATCCTGTATACTGTATACTTTGCACAATATAAAAAAACTCACCGACGCCGGCCTGTTTTCTGCAGAAAATTAAATCTGGATGATGTTTAGCCATAATGAGCTAACGTAAAGCAAGCGCTCTTCAGCGGCTCCACTTTACCCTTTAACCTCCAAATCGTGCAGAGGAGCAGCAGTACTGCCACCTAGCGTACGATATGTGTAAATCATTTCAAGCAAACTTTTCCCATTTTTATCTCACTTTCTCTCAATAGATCTTGCGTAAATATTTCTAATTGTATAATTTCTAATTGCAATATAAAATAAAAAAATAATGTTGACATTGAAATATTGTCCTATCGTCTTACTATTATTCTATCATGTTCTTTAATGTTTACATTCTACTATAACGTATATTATCATCAGTTATATACATATCAAGATATACTATTGGTTCATTTGGTGACTACTTATTAACATAACCTCCTACGGTGTAAAATTAAACCGATTTGAAGGGTCCAGAATAAAAACATTTGGAATATATTTTATAGTCCTTGCAGGACCTGTGCCTTTGGCCTTTATATAAGTGTGACGTCACAACTGACGGGCACATCTTTGTCAGTGAACAAAATGGCAACCTACTGTCTCACTGTCACCCGGCTCCAGGTGAGCAGCACAAATATACTTTTAAGCTGTTTGCTGCCTTCTATAAAGATGTCTTGTGTAAAGATCGAAATTGTTAGTGTATTGTAATATAAACGTCTTGACGTTATTTTATAATTTGTCCTAGCTCAAGGTAGGATGAGCTTTAAAATTTCTCCGCGGCTCCTTGCTCAGGTCATCGTGTCCCGAGCCCGACCAGTGCGCTACGAGGTTATCTCAAATGCGTTTATACGCGGATATTTCCCCTGGTAGATGGTCGTTGGCTGCAGTTCTATCCGTTACAGCTTTTACCACAGTTTCTCCACCCAGGCATGCACTATTAGATGTTAAGTTGCAAGGTTAACACAAGGTTAGAGCTCGTAGTGGTCACTGACGCGAGTAGCGGTTGACGGCCCCTCAAAGCGTTCGTACAGTCATTTAAGTAAGATATTTTCTCTCATTCTGCAACTTAAGAAAGGTCTAAACATGTTCTAAACGGTAACATTACTTAACCATTCAACCCGCATTCCGAGCTAGGTTGGCATTATCAATAAACATATTTATCCGTCTGAAATACGCCAGAAATGGTCACATTGACGCGTTTAATGACACTTAAGGTATATTCCATGTATTTTTTTGACCTTATATCATTATAGCTGGATTAAAGACCATTTTTCTGAAGGTTAAATGAGGTGACACGTTCACCCATAATAATATCTTGGGACAGACGACTATAATAAAACGTTTTCCAGCTGGATCAACATGAGTTAACGCCGCTCATTCTCCGCTACATGCGTTTGTTCACCTGTGATTGTTTTTCTTGTGCTTGACAATGTTATTGTTTTTAGCTGGCTTTGGGCCACGGTGCCCGCCGCCTGCATGTGTCCGCTGCTTACAGAGCCAAGGCTCAAGTGTCCATGAGCCGCTTTGAACCCACGTCCTACGTCGACTATGGCAAACTCCGCTCCAATGTGGACATTGTGAAGAAAAGGTCAGTGGTTCTCAATACGGTTATTACTCTGGCCCATATTAAGGTTTGGCCTATACTATTTACCCCAACACTCCCTTATCTCTCCTGTTTGACCTAGGCTTCCCTGTCTGACCTTTGGCATACTTTTCATTTTGACACATCAATATCCAACGTTAAACTGCAATTTTGTATATACATATATTTTCAGACTAAACCGGCCCCTCACTTTGTCAGAGAAGATTGTATATGGCCATCTCGATGACCCCCACAACCAGGAAATTGACCGTGGGCGCACCTACCTCCGTCTGCACCCAGACCGTGTGGCCATGCAAGATGCTACAGCTCAGATGGCCATGCTACAGTTCATCAGCAGTGGCCTTCCAAAGGTGGCTGTGCCCTCCACCATTCACTGTGACCACTTGATAGAGGCCCAGATTGGAGGAGAGAAGGATCTGGCCAGAGCAAAGGTAAACACTGACATTTGTTGGGGTAATGTTTCTGCTGCAACTCAATTTAATCTAATGTGTTTTGGTTACAGGACATTAACCAAGAAGTGTACAGCTTCCTGGCTAGTGCTGGTGCCAAATATGGTGTCGGCTTTTGGAAACCAGGTTCTGGAATTATCCATCAGGTATGCAGCTCATTCAATTCAACAATAGTGTTATGGGAAATTCAATTGCAAAAAAAAAAAACCTATAATTTAAATTTATCCCCTTAGATCATACTAGAGAACTATGCCTACCCAGGAGTCATGCTGATTGGTACAGATTCCCACACACCTAACGGTGGTGGGCTGGGTGCCATCTGCATTGGAGTCGGAGGAGCTGATGCTGTAGATGTCATGGCTGGAATCCCCTGGGAGCTTAAGTGTCCTAAGGTAAGATCATCAAATTTACATCATGTTGTATATCCTCAGAACTTGTAAACATTGTAGTTATATTTGTATAGGTGATTGGAGTGAAGCTGACAGGATCCCTCTCTGGATGGACCTCTCCAAAGGATATCATCTTAAAAGTGGCAGGCATCTTGACCGTCAAAGGAGGCACTGGAGCCATTGTAGAGTACACTGGACCAGGAGTTGACTCAATTTCTTGCACTGGTTAGAAAATATACAAGCGTATATAAGACCACCTGTCTTTCTTACAAATCTACAGTACTTAGCATGTTTATTATAATACAGGAATGGCTACTATTTGCAACATGGGAGCAGAGATTGGAGCTACCACTTCAGTGTTTCCCTACAACCACAGAATGAGGAAGTATTTGGAAAAGACTGGACGTGGACGTATGTATAAACCAATTTTGATAAAACATTTTCTCATAATTTGAATAAATCTTGAAATAACATGATGGCGACAAAAAACATTTCCTAATTGTCTTTAGAAATTGCTGCTCTTGCTGATGAAAATGCCGACTTGCTGGTGCCGGACGAAGGCTGTGAATACGATCAGATCATTGAGCTCAATTTGAATGAGGTGGCTAAACATTTATTAAACACAATTATTTAAAGATCTTTTGTATACAATCTATAACTTTACTGTTCTATATTGCTTTTAGCTGAAGCCCCACATCAATGGACCATTCACTCCCGACTACGCCCACCCTGTAGCTTCTATTGGTGCCACAGCCAAGGAAAAAGACTGGCCACTGGAGGTCAAAGTTGGTAAGACATTTCACTCCTCTACCTATGGCAACTAACATGGTATTTTTGTATATAGTATTACATTTTGTTGTTGTTTTTAGGGCTTATTGGCAGCTGTACCAACTCCAGCTATGAGGACATGGGCCGTTCTGCTTCATTGGCCAAGCAGGCTTTGGACAAGGGCCTAAAGTGCAAGGCCCAATTCACAGTGACCCCTGGTTCTGAGCAGATTCGTGCCACTATTGAGAGAGATGGATATGTAAGAGAATGCATTTATGGTTAACATCAAGGCAATGAAGTATACTTAAATTTGTGTTTTCTTTTGTTTTTTACAGTCAAAGATCTTTCATGATGTTGGAGGTATTGTTTTGGCCAATGCATGCGGCCCTTGCATTGGACAGTGGGACAGGTAGAGAATTTGTTACATGTTGAATACATTTTTTAAAAAGATTTTTTCAAGTTTACCTTTTAACCTGATTTATTTGTGATTTCAGACGAGATGTTAAGAAAGGAGAGAAGAACACAATTGTGACTTCATTCAACAGAAACTTCACAGCCAGAAATGATGCCAACCCAGCTACACATGCTTTTGTCACATCCCCTGAGGTATAAAAGCAAAGTTGGCTCTAATCACAAATTCTGACTTAATTGATGTTAAAATACATTCTTTATTTTTATCCTCAGATTGTCACAGCCCTTGCCATTGCCGGTACACTGGACTTTAACCCAGAGACCGATTATCTCACAGCCCCCAGTGGTGAGAAATTCAAGTTGGAGCCTCCGTACGGAGATGAGCTGCCTGCCAAAGGCTTTGATCCAGGCCAGGACACCTACCAGCACCCCCCCGCAGACGGCAGCGGTCTCAAGGTAGACGTCAGTCCAACAAGCAACCGACTACAACTGCTGGAGCCCTTTGACAAGTGGAGTGGAAAAGACCTGGAAGAGATGCAAGTGTTGATAAAGGTTAGATTACATATTTCACATATTTATATATTTACATTTACCATAATTTCTGGACTATATGCCACTACTTTTTTCTCACACTTTGAACCCTGCGGCTTTTACAATGATGCGGCTAATATATGGAGGGATTATTTGTTTATGAACACAGCAGATGCGTGCACAGCCTGAGTGCTGAAAGCGCCGTTGTCTGTGCAGCATTAGCCTGTGTGTTGTCAGTGCACTAAAACAGTTTATCGCTGTGTTATAAAATAAGTTATGATGCTAAATGAACGTTAGTGAGTGGGATACGTCTTAATGACCCATATACGTTAAATGCCAATGAGTGCGTTAATGACGAGAAGAAATGTCTCAAACTTCAGTAGTCGGACATCTGCTTATACCTGATTGATACAACTAGCCCTGCCCCCCGGGAGAGCCTGAGATCTGCTGAAATCCTATGAGACACGGACATGATCCCAGACACAGAAAGCGGCTCTTTCTGCAGGAGATATGCGCAGTAGAGCGTGAAGTGACGGTGTGCAAGAGTGGGACAAATGGGTGAAGAGACTGCACGCTGATGAAGATGCTAGTTTGATTTTGTTTTGAACAGTTATTTTGCACTTCATGCACACATCCTCCTCATGGAAAACATGAAGAAATGCATATGATGCAGCTTGAATTCAATCGATCTGGCTTTCGAAGAGGGAAATAGAGCTGCTGCTGTAAGCTTGGCATCGATGAATCGATGGTGAAACACTGGCGGCGGCAGTGTGATGAACTGACTCAAAGCAAAAAGAAGACAAAAGCTTTCAGAGGCAATAAAATCAGATGCTTCGAACTTGAAAACGTCTTGAAGACTTGGACACCTTCAGCTTATAGACCACTATGTACAAAAATAAAATTCTAAAAATTTAGATAATGCTGCTTATATTTAGGTGCACTCAATAGTACGAAAATTATGATATACATATAAAATGTGGTTTGTTTGATGTTGTGTTCATGGTCTTTTTGTCCAGGTGAAAGGCAAGTGCACCACCGACCACATCAGTGCAGCTGGACCATGGCTGAAGTTCCGTGGTCATTTGGACAACATCTCCAACAACATGCTGATCGGAGCAGTGAATAGTGAGAATGACGCTGTCAACAAGATCAAGAACCATTTGTCGGGAGAATACGGAGGAGTGCCAGATGTGGCCCGTCACTATAAGGTGTGCAAGGAGGACAAAGATTTGGACATGTTGTAAACAATATGGCACATGCCAGTTAATTACACTGAACTTTGGTTTTATTGATTTATTATTGTTTTATTAATCTATACATAAAACCTTTATGGGCATAGATCTTTTCTTTGTTTAAAAAAACAAACATGTTTTTTTGCAGGCCAGTGGAGTTTCATGGGTTGTTGTTGGAGATGACAACTACGGTGAGGGATCTAGCAGAGAACACGCTGCTCTTGAGCCAAGACATTTGGGAGGAAGAGCAATTATTGTCAAGAGCTTTGCTCGCATTCATGGTATTTATCAACACAATGTCCTTGTATTGTTGCATTGTCCAACATTAAATGATCATCTTGTTTCTTAGAAACTAACCTGAAGAAGCAGGGACTTTTACCACTTACCTTTAGCAACCCATCAGACTATGACAAGATTCACCCAGATGACAAAATCTCAATCAAAGGACTTCAAACATTTGCTCCAGGAAAGGTGAGAACACAGCTTTTAAAGCTCGTTTCTAAAGGGTAGACTCATTACAATCTCTTGAGAGGTTTCACTTTTCCAGTGACTTTTTTTAATAGGATAAAAAGGTGTTTCACAAAAGCCTTTTTTTTGCTTTTTTTCCCCCTCTCCAGCCCCTCACTGCAGTGGTGAAGCACAGCGACGGCTCAGTGGACACGTTTGAACTCAACCACACCTTCAACGAGACACAGATCGACTGGTTCAAGGCAGGCTCGGCTCTTAACAGGATGAAGGAGCTGCAGCACTGAGCAGTGGAGTAGTGCCAGGGGTAACAGGGTCAGGCAGGTTGTGGGCAGAGGAAGATTGTACAAGCTGTAAATGAGTTGTCTATATCCACATTACCACACTAGACTGAAGTACGACTCTTTTAGAGAGAATATATAAATGTTAGCGGTTTAATGACTTCAGACTAAGTGCCTAGCTAATGTTGAGAATGGAGCGTAACCACTAGTCAGCTGCTGGACCACAGTTTTAAGTCGGAGTGGAAACAAAACAGCTCATTATAGACACATCCTTGACCTGTATTGTGACATAACATTCTACCAGCTGTCCAAATATGTCCACATAACAAAGAAGACACTTCACTTGTAGTGCTTTGTCAGCCATTTTGTTTTAAGTAATTTTGCATTGCGCATTTCTACTGTAACATTACTACTGTAGTTTTGTCGCGTGTCAGAATCAGATTGCGTTCATTCATTGCAGTGTTTATTCTTGGCACGCAACACACTCCAAGGTCTATTTTGGGAACCCCCAACCAGCCATCACCCTAACCCACATTTAGTCGGCCTGCTCATTGCCTCTGCCCTGGTTTTAAGGTCAAGCACACCATTATGATCTTCCTGTTTTGTATTTATTTATGATTACTGATTGATTCGGCATGCTCATTTTTGTTCAAGCAGAATTTGAGGATTTTCCAAATTATCAGTACTCCTCCTTGTAAATCCATCTCATTATAACATCAAATTATAATAGACAAATGGATAATAACATTGTGCTAATTAACAAAGAAAATATATGCGATGGCTCTTTTATAAATGTATATCTGCATTACTGTTCATCAGATGCTTCTAACTGTAAATTTCTGGACCCATGTACATTGAAGTAATTGTGTTTTCTCCCACATGATTTTTTTTTTCTGTGTTGCAGAAATCCCTATGGATTGTACAATAAAAATATATCTCTCCTTTATTTACTTCAATGTGCATGAAGTGGTGACTTTTTTGCATTGAAACTTATGAGACTATAACATCTGAGGTCCAACTTGATTCTAGATCCAACTAGGAAAACTACACCGGGTTTTTCATTACACCAGGGCACAACACAAACCAACTAATTTTCAGAAAATGCTGTTCACTTGGTGGTGAGTGCTAAAATATCTTGGCTCAAAGATGCTGTCACTACACAAGCGGAGATTAAACTTGAAAACGGGGTACTCCTAATGTTTTAAAATCTGGAAATGCAGCATCCCTCCACAATTTATTAAGCCTAATTATTTTCATAATAAACATAAATGGAACAAAATGAACGGGCACATCGTTTAATTCATTTCCATAGCTTCTATGCACATTTAATAAAGTGTCCATAATCCATAGATCCTTGAGTTGTGCGTTTTCATGCGCACAGGGCAGGACAAAGCCCGGTGTGTGTGTGTGCGTTTTGGTGACGCCTCCCGTTGTTTTTAGCGCTAACCCCCGCCCCACCGCCGCTGCCGCGCTCCTCATTCGCTGCTCCATCCGCGCTCCATCCCCATCCCGCCGCATCCATCCACGCCAAGACCCGCTCACTCATTCAACACATGTCCTTGGTGCTTCCACGGGATTTTATTACATAATTGCCTTCATATCACGCCGTATACCCGTGCGTCCTGCAAGTGACTGACGTCCGCTCGGAGCTTTCGTGGTAAGTGTTCTTTTTTTAATCAAATTACGCACGATGTGTTGTCGGATATTACGCACGCTTGCATTTTAATCGTTTAACCTCGCTCCCCTCCGTCAATAGCCCATTTTTATTTATTATTTTAACATCATCCGATCGTAACGCGCGACTGTAGTATTTGCTGTTGGGGTGCCGCGGTTAGTTGACGCGCTTGGATGTTCCATTTGGAGCGCGTCCTTGTTCGCACTTGCTGTGTAGAACATTCCCGAAAAAGGACAGGCAGTGTTTCGTAAAATATATCTAAATTGCATCGTTTTGACCCAAAATGTTTTCGGTTAAAGTTGTAAGTAGTGATGGCACGGCGTGTTTCGTGCGCTGACGTGCTTGACATGTTGATGCAGCCACAATGTCCTGCTTGCTTTCTTTCTTTCATTCATTGGGGAGGTGCTTTTGGCCTTTTGTCTCATCTTTGCAAAGAATTTCCTCGTCTCCTGCGCTCGTTCTCTCCCGTTCCCGACACATTTTTTAACGCAGCGTGACACGAGTCTGGCCTGATTAAGCATTTCATCAGCGTCAGTGAACAGCGCGGACCCATTACACAAGTCCATTACAGCGGGGCTCTTGTCAGTCTAAGTGGGCTAATGAATAAGCTGAGACCGTCTGTGGGGGAGTGAGGCGCATTAATGCCCCTGTCACCGGTCACTCGTCGTGCCAGTCTCCTGCCACCGGGCTATGGCACCGCCGTGGACATGGGTGGGATTATTTTTCAGAACATAAAGATAAAACAATCATTGGGCACATTTCGATGGCCAGGAAAATCAGATAACAAAGCAGATTATCCAGTAATTAGATCCGATTTTTGGTGTGCGTTTACACAAAAGAAATCTGATCAGCAAAAACATCCGGTGACATGATTTGTGTCAGTTAGTGGATTTTAACATTTAAAAGATCTCTTTACATCTTTAAAGGCACTGTATGTAGCCTGTGCTCTTACTGATTTTAAAAAAGGCATTGCAATCACTATATTTACTGTACTTAAACCTCCATATAGAGCATTCACACAGATTTTTCTCAATGTTTGAACAGGCCATGCCTCACGTTAAAAAGGAGAATTAACGGGTTTTTTTTTTACAATCCGAGCCTTATTTCGGTAATAAAACAAGTTGTTTTACTCACCCATAGCACTTTGGTGTCATATGGAGCACTTCCAGAGATGTTTTAGATTAGCGATATCCATAATGCGAGTTCTCGGGGCATATAATATATGCCCAGAGCGGTCTCCAAATAACACAAACTGTAGCTCTTTTCAAATCATAGAAGCTCAATGTCTTAGTCTACACTTTCATTTGAGTCAAAAGTGGCCTGTAATCCGAGATTTAGCCATAATTTACAGCTTTGCGTTTCATGTTTGGGTCCCGAGAGCTGAGAGGGAAATAAGATGTGACTCCGCAATCTAAAACATCTCCGAAACTGCTCCAAATGACACCAAAGTGCTATGGTTGAGTAAAACAACTTGCTTTATTACCGAAATAAGGCTCAGATTGTAAAAAGCGTTAATTCTCCTTTAAAGCTTAAAACATCCAGAATTCACTCACTGAGCTGCAGAGGCTGCACTAGCACCAATTAATGACTGGCTAGAGGTTCTGGGGATTAGGTAGTGACCATTCAGATCAGAGAGTCCTTTTAGGTTTAAACCAACTGGATTTAGTAGTTACTTCTTGTTTTCTTTTTCATTTTTGTCTTTGGCATGCTAATTTGCCTTTTTGCATAATTCTCTGGTATGAACAATCAGAAAGAAATGAGACTACGCTCATGTAACTGTTGAGATGACATTTCAATAGCCTGCTAACTCTAGAAATCAGATAATGTATGTATGTAAGCATAACCAGTGTTTCAGAATAGATTAGAGAGAAACTTCTAACTTGACCCCATTTCCATTAAAACTCTTTAAAAAATATCATGTGTAGAATCCCTCAGTCGTCCAGGTAGAATCCACGGCAAAAGGAGAAATTAAATTTGTCAACTTGACAAAAGTTTATTTGGTTGAATACGTTTCGCAGCTCATCCAAGCTGCTTCTTCAGTTCTTTAAAATATCATACTTTAAAAGGCATTTACGGTCACACGGCACTGTCTGGGCCTTGTAAGCATCTGTGCTCAGCATACTTAAGGTTTTGCTGATTCCAAGGTTTTCCCTGAAGTGGGGTTATATAAGGTATTTATTTATAGTGCCTTTATGGCAGTATGTTGACTGGCATTGCCCCCATTTCAAAGAATACAAGGATCAACTAATAGCACATCCAAATCCACTTTATTTCTATAGCACATTTCATAAACATAAACAGTTTCCAAAGTGCTGTACAGACAGAAAAACTAGTGACACAACAAACATCAGGTACTGTAAATGATTCACTAGTCCCAAAACAATAAAACCAGTAAAACCATATCAGAACCATGGAGTAAGTAAAAACAAAATAGAGTAAAATAAAATAAATTAATTAATTAATAAAATATAAAAGTAAAATAAATAAAATAAAAACACAGAGGACCACACAACTCATGCGGGATTAAAAGCCAGAGAATAAAAGTGGGTCTTAAAGGGATATGCCACCCCCAGGTCAAATTTGGGCATCTCCCCACAGTCCAGAGACTAAAATAAGTGGTGGAAAGCGTTTTCCTGCTCACCCAGCCATTGTCCGAGTCTGTCGCCACTGACCGCCGCGGTATCTGGTGCTCCTCCGCCTTAGACTGGAGTCTAACGTCGCCAGAGAAAGATTTCGGCCAAAAGGAATTAATTTGCTCGATGCGTTTCCCAATTACTTTGTGTGTAGTGCGCATTCATATCGAGTGCAAATAAATGTGCAAATCAACACGGAGAGCTTGACTTGGTCATTTTGGGTGGGAACTATTTTCCAGTGCGTAAGAATACAGTCGAATCACGCACCACGCTGTGCAACAGGGTAATCCCAGTTACGCACCGGGAAGGGAGTTCCCCTGTTGCACAACGTGGTGCGTGATACGGCTGTATTCTTACGCACTGGAAAATAGTTCCCACCCAAAATGACCAAGGCAAGCTCTCCGTGTTGATTTGCACATTTATTTGCACTCGATATGAATGCGCACTACACACAAAGTAATTGGGAAACGCATCGAGCAAATTAATTCCTTTTGGCCGAAATCTTTCTCTGGCACCAGATACCGCGGCGGTCAGTGGCGACAGACTCGGACAATGGCTGGGTGAGCAGGAAAACGCTTTCCACCACTTATTTTAGTCTCTGGACTGTGGGGAGATGCCCAAATTTGACCTGGGGGTGGCATATCCCTTTAAGACGAGACTTAAAACACTCCACAGTGGGAGCTATTTTGATGTGAGGAGGCAGAGCATTCCACAGCTTTGGTCCAGCCACAGAAAAGGCTCTGTCTCCTCTGGTTTTAAGTCTCGTCTTAGGAACCACGAGTTGGAGCTGGCCCTCGGACCTCAGAGCGCGGGCGGGGGAGTAAATCTGGATGAGGTCCGAGATGTAATCCGGGGCCAGTCCATTCAGAGCTTTAAAAACAAACAATAAAATTTTAAAATCAACTCTAAAACAAACGGGGAGCCAGTACAAAGATGCTAAAATCAGAGTTATGTGCTCTCGTTTTTTGGTACCGGTTAAAAGGCGCGCAGCAGAGTTTTGGACTAGCTGTAGACGAGAAAGTGCATGGTGGCAAATGCCAGAGAAAAGTGCATTACAGTAGTCTAAACGAGAAGAGATAAAAGCGTGCACGACTTGTTTGAACGATTTAAAAGATAAAAAGGATTTGACTTTGGATAAAAGCCTTAAATGATAAAAGCCAGATTTGACAACCGCATTCACGTGCTTATCAATCTTAAAATCATTGTCAATAGTGACGCCAAGGTTGGTAACAGAAGATTTGACTTGTTGTTTAAGTGGGCCCAAGTCCAAGAGGGGGTCAATTTAGCCAAACACCACAACTTTAGTTTTATCCTCATTAAGACTTAAGAAATTGGGGGCCAACCAAGCCTTGACATCACTCAGACAAGCAAGGAGAGGTGTCAGGGGACCGGAAGAGCATTTTTTGAGTGGCAGGTAAATTTGGTAGTCATCTGCATAAAAGTGATATTGAATATTGTGTTTTTTAAAAATTTCACTCAGTGGGAGAAGGTACAAAGCGAACAGAATAGGCGCGAGAATGGAACCCTGGAGGACTCCACAGTTAAGAGGAGCAGTGGACGAGGTGGAGTCCCCCAGTCTGACTGAGCAGCATCTCCCACTGAGGAAGGACCTGAACCACTCAATTGCAGACCCCCTGACACCAACATAGTTATCCAACCGATTTAAAAGAGTTGCATGGTCCACTGTGTCAAAGGCAGCAGTCAAGTCTAAAAGCACTAAAATGGCAGAATCACCAGAATCAGTCACTAAAAACAGGTCATTAAAAACCTTTAAAAGTGCAGACTCTGTGCTGTGTAATGCCTTATAGCCAGATTGGAAGATGTCAAAAGTGCCATGTGCTTCTAGAAAAGACTGGAGCTGCAGGAGGACACATTTCTCCAGAATTTTGGCCACAAAAGGAATTCTTCAGCAATGAGAAGAACCGCATGGCAAAGATATGAAGAGGGCTGCTTCTCTCCAACAATCTATTCTGGCGTTGTTTAGCAGAGACTATAGGGCCAACTCCATGATCACGAAATAAACATCATGCATATCAAAGTGTCTTGCTCATAGACACAGGAATAATGGACTACATATATGGTCTTGCTGGCCTTTTCATAATTCAGCCCAAGTCAAGTGTATGGTCACATCTTTATACACCCATTCACACACACATTCACACACCAGTGTATGCAGACACCGGGGGCGAGGAGGGTTAAGTGTCTTGCCCAAGGACACAACGGCAGCATTCATCTGTGGGAGCAGGAATCGTACCAACCAACCTGTGGGTCAGTGGATCTGTCCGCTCAACCACTGATGTTTCTTATGTCAAGAGCGGGATTTGAACCGCCAACCTTTGGATCAGTGGACAAACGCTCTACCAAACACTCTATGTATCAGCTAAAGATGTATTGTGCAATTTTTTCTGGAGGAGGATCTGCCACTTATGTATTTATTTAAGTTATTGCTTTGCTTAGTAGTTCCATAAATATATATAGGGGTATGAGGTATATGGGCTATGCAATTAATCGCATTTGAATCTAGACTGAGATTCATCATTAATTGTCAATGATACTGTATGTTTGGGTCTTTTTAATGGACAAATATAAAAAAAAAAATTCTACTTTTTTTCTCTCTCAAAACTTAACACAAAATGAATCCATCAGAGTTATGTAAGTGTTATTTACCCTGCTAGAAACTACTGAACTGCTTTGTATGAAGAAATGCTGAAACTTTATGAGACGTTCTGGGCCAACATCAACCAGTGAATAGTCTCATTACATCCAATTAAAGGTCCAATCAGGATATTGGCTTAACTGATATCAAAGAATTGATACTTGTCAGCGATATTTATTCATTATCGGCGCATCCTTACATCCAGTCAGTAAAAGCATCTGGTTTGGAGCTGAGTACAGACTTTGGAGAATTTTTTTTTCTGTTTTGCTTTAAATTATAATTATTAAACTTGTGAACTCTTAAAGGAAAAGTAACGTTATTTTACAATCTGAGCCTTCTTTCGGTAATAAAACAAGTCGTTTGACTCACCCATATCACGTTCGTGTCATTTGGAGCTGTTTGAAGAAAGTTATGTTGTAGCGTATCTGTTAGCATTTGTATTCGGGGCATTACTTTGCGGTCTCCAAATAACACAAACTTTAGCACTTTTCAAATCATAGAAGCCCGATGTCTTAATGTAAGATTTCGTTTGAAGCAAAAGTGGCCTGTAATCCGAGATTTATCCATAGTTTTCAGCTTTGCGTTTCATGTTTGGGTCCCGGGAGCTGAGAGCACAGTCCGCGCATGCGCACTGGCGTCCTCATCTACTCGAAACTATGGCTAAATCTCGGATTACAGGCCACTTTTGCTTCAAACGAAATCTTACATTAAGACATCGGGCTTCTATGATTTGAAAAGTGCTAAAGTTTGTGTTATTTGGACACCGCAAAGTAATGCCCCGAGCATATGATACAGCACCATGTTAACGGATACGGGATCATTACTAGAACAGAACGGCTCAACAAGTTCTGCGATACTGCTCCAATTGACAGAAAAATTCTATGGGTGAGTAAAACTACTTATTTTATTGCCGAAAGAAGGCTCAGATTGTAAAAAAAACGTTAATTTGCCTTTAATAAGACTAATTCAAATGTAATAAAAAATCATAATTGATCAATATCAGTGGTGGAAAATAGCAAAGTAAAAGTAGTAAAGTACTGTACTTAAGTATAAATTTTAGGTATCTGTACTTTACTTAAGTAGATTTTAAAGTGGACACTTTTACTTCTACTTAACTACATGGCACGGTGGCTGAGTGGCTAGCACTCACGCCTCACAGCAAGAAGGTTGCCCGTGCCTTTCTGTGTGGAGTTTGCATGTTATTCCTGTGTCTGGGTGGGTTTCCTCTGGGCACTCCGCTTTCAACCATCAACCCAAAAAAACATGCTCCATAGTTAAAAAATCAAGATGACGGAGATGGAACTCTGGACTGCACACTGCTCCTGAAAGGATGGATGAAAGGCAGAGAACAGTTTCCCAACAGAGATAATAAAAAATAAAAAATAAAATTTGAGAGCATGTATGTGTATTTTCTACTCCACTACATTTAAAAAAAAAACATTTTTAAAAGTATTTTTATTATTGTCTGTGACCTGCTGGGGGGTTTATTTTTAACACATTTGAAATTTGCGTGAAAAAAACAGCTAGGAAGAAGTCAGTTGTCGGTGTTGAACAAAATTCAGTACATTTCTTTATCAAAATAACTACATTTGATGCTTTGTTACATCTCAAAATCTGTGTAAAATACTACATTTTAAAATAATGTTTTAATACTTAAGTTAAAGTTAAAGTATGACTTGAAAAAATTGACTTGAGTATTTGTTTGTTCTGGTAACAAAATGGAGTACTTCTTCCACCACTGATCAGTATAAGAAAGGTCATATTACCTGCTGTTATATCATTTTAAGAGAGGTCATTGGTGAACAGTTTTACTGGTAGTATTTTTTTCCAAAGTCTTTAACCTTTCTGATTCCAAAGTTAATAAAAGGTTAACACAATCAGGCGTTATTGTCCTTTTGGCTGTCCGGCCTCTCCTCTGTCAAGGTTGCGTCATCCTTGTGTCGACTATTTGATTTAAAACTCAGGGACAAGTGACTCTCTAGACCAGACTGGGGCAGCTAAGAAAATGTTTCAAGGGTGGATACACAGTGCTCAATATTAATAGTAAGGCTGAACAATAGGCCTACAGATTTACAGATTAGCTAAATTATTTAAAGCTGTACTATATAACTTTTCCGGTGGAGGATCCGCTTACATGTTTATCTTCACAAATAATGTTATAGCTTCACATTGAATGATCCACAGAATAGCATTAAACATATGCATCTTGCATTTATCTGATAAGAGGTGGTTTTACTGGTCAGAAATAATTTGTAAATCACAGTCTTACTGTGAGCATGGAGCCATCACCACAGTGGCTGAGTGGCTAGCACTCACGCTTCACAGCAAGAAGGTTCCGGGTTGCCCGGGGCTTTCTGTGTGGAGTTTGCATGTCCTTCTTCCGGGCACTCCGGTTTCCCCCATCAACCCAAAACATGCACTTTAGGTAAAAATGCTCCAGCTTAGGTCCTGACCAAGCCTAAGCAACAAGATCATGGAGATGGTCCCTGGGCGCAGTGTGCTGCCCACTGCTCCTAATAATAAGGATGGGTTAAATGCAGAGAACAATTTCTCCTGTGTAAGATCAATAAATTCATTCTTCTTCTTCTTGGATCTGACCTGGAACTTCTTCTCTATGGACATCAATTTAATGCAACATTGCAGAACAATAACATTACATAGTGCACCTTTAACATAACTAACATAAGCCAGTGCCCATACCACTATGAACTAAAAATGTTACAATTATGCTGTTATCTGAGACTGGCAATACATAAAATGAAAATTTGAATTGTCTGGTTTTTATTTCTACAAAATAATGACTGCAGTTAGCTGTGTTCATTTTAGTCCTGGTTCATTTTGAGTTTGATACAGTTTGCCAGGTAAAGGAGGAGATTTACATTTTACATTTTGCCAAGGTCAAGCCATAAACAAACCCACCAGTCATTACCACAGTTGTAGTGAGGTCACCCCTGCAGTATTGTAGCTCTTTGTAGTGGCTTTTATAGATGAGTCCGCCCCAATCCTTTAGTAAATTATGATGATTGGGTCTGTCATAGCATTTATTTATCCTTAAGTGACAGCTTTGAAGGCCGAACAACTGTAAAGATCGTGTAATGAGTCTCCCAGTGAGAAAGCAGGGCTTTAATCACAGAAGAACACAATATTTGCTGCCAGCGAAGCAAGCATCTGATCTCATTATGTAGAAATTAAAACTTGCTCAGCGTGTAGCTGAGGCCTCAACAAACATGTACTGAAAGCCATGGGATTCTTGTGTTTATTTAGCATTTCAGATATCATGCTCCTCTCGAATGTTAAAGGAACTGTATGTAGCCTGCTGTGCTCCTACAGTTTTAAAATGATATTACAATAACAATGGAACCTGTTCTGACAGCTACTTTAATTGTCTCCATGGAGATGTCATTGTTTTGCCCAGAATGTTCCATGGTATGACATTAAACATATCCAGTCATATCTAGTATTCATTAATTATGGGTGTTTCTATTGCTCAAAAATTCAGTGATTCTCCTTGTGATTCTCTCTGTGTGTCTCCCTCGTCTCTGTTTAATCTATACTCTGGAACATTCTAGACAAAGCAATAACATTTCCATGGAGACAAGCAGGTGGTGAAACCTCCACTAGAAATGTTACACAGTGCACCTTTAACCCGCATAAAGAGGACACATACAAGGCTTTCTCACTCCAGTTACCAGTAAAAGTGTAATAAGTGAACATGTTTCCTCATCATCAGCACCTCATATCTGAGGATCCAGTTAGGTCATGTTCATGGAATTTAAAATCAAAAGATAAGATAAGACTATTGATCTCACACAGGAGAAATTTACTTGTCACAGTAGCTCCAGGTAGACAGTTTGAACAAGAAAGAAAAGTGCATGCAGGCAAAAATGGCATAAAGATAGGTAATAATAGTAATAAAATAAGTAAAATAAGTAATAAATCGAATAATAATCATAATAGTAATAATAATAAAAACAGTGACAGGGAGAGTATTGAAAAAACAATACTTGCACGTTGGAAAAACAATATTGCACGATAGGACCATACAGTGGAGTTATACAAGTAATAATAAATAATAAAATCTGGTATACAGTTCCTTTAATGGTAGTTTTGATGCTATGATGCAGATGCTACTTGTATATAACATTTGTGAGGAATCAAGTCAAGTTTATTCACTTTGTCCTCCTTTAGGGTAGTACAGACCTGCTTTGTAGATGTTTAGTCATGTGTTTTATCTGTTTAAGTCCTTTATTAGTCCAGATGGTACACTAGTTGGACAGCAAAATATTTCCTGTGGTGTTACTTGATGTGACAATTGTGCAAATCACTACTTCAAACTTCAAACTTTTCTTTTACAGATACTTTTCCCAGCCTTTTGGACTCTTTGTTCATCAAATCCCCCATTGGACTGCAGCCATGGCGGAGGTGTAACCCAGTGTTTACATTCATCAAGAAGACTGCGCCCTCTGCCTTCTTTTTGCCCGTACCAGAGAAGATGTCAGAGCCAGACGCTTCCCAAGCAGAGCCCCTGACCTCCCCCCTGTCCTCTCCCCGCACCCGCCTGCCCCTGTCCTTCCCCTTCCTGAGAGAGGGCAGCCGAGTGTGGGAGAGAGAGAGGAAACCACCGCAGCCTGGAGAACTGCCCAGCCCCCTGCCCACCAAGCGCACCCGCACCTACTCAGCGTAAGAGCCAGTTGTGCCATATTTAAAATACACCAGAACATGTTATTCAAATGAACTCATAATGTGCCCTCATCATAAGCATAACAGGAGTTGTATTTTGCTTCACTCTCAGTTGTTACAGTAAACATGTTTGTGAAGTTGTCTTGATCTGAGCCTTAGAGTTTAGGGCCCCCCCTCCCAGGTCTCCTGCATTGTTCTGAGCATTCCTACTATCAAATCACGTTCATTACAACTACATGCTTACATTATGCAAAGCCACATTGGTTAATGGCTTTCTTTTCATGGTAATCCCCGCTGCTGCCAGTAGATGGTGTGCAAACACTAAATTCTGATGTGGGACTGCAGATTTTGTGCTTTCAATACATTATAAAATAGAATAGAATAGAATGCCTTTTTTGTCACTATTCATATGTACAATTTACATTATACATACTCACAATAAGACTGAAAGCATCTCACTTCAGTGCAGACATTTAAGTAGGCTATATACAACACAGCACGATATTACATTATACACTGCCTGACAAAAGTATTAGGACGATTGTGTATTTCTGAACTTTCATAAATAATGATAACAAGACGTATTGGTAATGACAACAAATCAATTTATTGATATATTAAAGCAAATTTCATCATGTGTAAAGGCATATTATTGCAAAAATGTAACAATATCAAGTTAAATAGCTTTTTCATCAAAATAACCACCTTTGGCCTTAATCACAGCTTTACAAATTCTGTCTGTCCTTTCAATCATGCATATGGGCTGATTCAAGAACTCTATGATATGAGTTTATTTAAAAATATTATTAATTGAGTGTTCGAACTATCATTTTCATAATGAAAGGATGCTATGAAAACATGAGTAATATTGGTCCACAAATGGATTTGCGCACAATGATCTGAAAATATGAGAACGTGTGATAATATAATTGAATAAATCCGATGAAATAGTATTAAGTACACCACATTTAAATAATGCTTGATACATTGAAAAGTTGGCTCAGTACCCCAGCATCACAAATTATGCCATTGTCCTAATACTTTTGTCAGGCAGTGTATATATATTATACACAGTATAGGAAATGCCAAAGCAAAGGTACTCAAGAGTATTATTTAAAGACAAATAACAACATAAACAATGTATAATATAATATGTATAAGTGTCTTTAATGTTTTACAAACCCTGTATGTTTGTGTTTGTTGTGTGCAGGACAGTACGAGCCAGATCAGGACCAGTGTACAAAGGTGTGTGTAAAAACTTCTCCAGGTCTCAGGGTCATGGGTTCATACGGCCGTCACACGGTGGAGAGGACATCTTCGTCCACATCTCTGAGTGAGTCCACTTGTCACACAGTGCAAGTCCCAACTGGGCCTGTAACAATAATTACTATGGATTTATTAGACAGATGGGACAATATATTTTGGGTCTCACTAATTATCATGTGTACATTTTCATAGCTATAATAGGGAAATGGTTTAGCAATATGTCATGCTTTAAAATGTGTCATTGTAGCCCACTCCCTTTTATCATAATCACTTGTCATAACATGACAAGTGATTTTTGACCAGAGCCTGCGTGACTGGCTCTGTCCTCAGCCAATCAGAATGTTTTTTACAGCCATTTCCTTTTCTATTTTACTGATAACCAACCATTACAACTACTTATGTAAGAGATATAAGAATGTCCTGCTTTTTCTCTTTATTCTCCAGCATTGAGGGAGAGTACGTGCCTATGGAAGGAGACGAGGTCACATATAAAGTGTGCCCTATCCCTCCCAAAAACCAGAAGATCCAAGCTGTGGAGGTGGTGATCACACACCTGAACCCAGGCACCAAGCACGAGACCTGGTCGGGTCAGATCATCAGCTCCTAGAGCGGCTGTGCAGACTCTGTGCAGGCTTCACTTTAGGCTTTTCTCTTTTACAGAATCGGAAACAGGGACCAGACTGGAGTTGTGATGGGCTGTAGATGGTTTAGGGAAGTAAGGGGTGGGAGGATGTTTTTCTGAATGTATTTGCAAAAGTGTTTCTGGGAGGGACATTTCATAGTATTTATTTTTTAAGTTTAATATTTTTGAACAGCTGAAGAGCAGAGCTTGGTGCTAGCATCTTCATTTGACTTGCAGAAATGCATTTGGAGCCGATTTTTATTTCGCTGTGAGGACAATGAAGACTTATCA
This sequence comes from Paratrypauchen microcephalus, assembly GCA_036785185.1. Taxonomy (NCBI): domain Eukaryota; kingdom Metazoa; phylum Chordata; class Actinopteri; order Gobiiformes; family Gobiidae; genus Paratrypauchen; species Paratrypauchen microcephalus. Next base: position 856,752 of record JAVJIX010000126.1, read on the forward strand.
TGGCTTTACTTGTTCACTGCCAATTCATGTAACAAAACAAAGTGGTAGCCATATAACATCATAAATCAACGCTTGTCTGTTGGTAGTCTCGCAATTGTCAATGTAAATAATGTCATTTGATAACGATGATGTCAGAAACCACTAGCCATAACATGTTTACACTGACAAAAAGAGGTACTAATTTGAGGTCAAGACTGTGTAAAATTCATGCCAAGGAAAAGGACTACTGCACAACTGCACTAATTATGGCTCTTAAAGCATCTCAGCTCATTCACATCTTATTTTTGTTGTTGTAGCATTCAAATAGTTTGTCCTGTAGGCAAGAATATGAATTCCAGTGTTATTGTAGCCAGCTCCTATGAAGGTCCTATATTCAACGGTACAGATGGTTAGTAGCAGATAGATTTGGACAGACGGGGCAAAAAGGGAGGGTCAGGAACAGAGTGATGAACGGAAACAACCGGCTTTAAGTATTAAAAATGTGACAGGAGGGGATATTATTTGGATTTTATTTGTTGGAGGAAAATTGTTTAAAAATGTATGTTGGGAGATTGAGGAAAATATCAGCAGCATCACGAGGAAAACTATTTATTAACTGACTATTTATGTTTCACTTGTAACTATGGGAACATCAGGTGTTTGAGAGTTGACTACAGCAAATCTAATATAAGGGTAATTTTGTGTCATGGATAAATTAAAAGTGCACTGTGTAACTTTCTGGTGAGCGATGGCATGCGCTTAAAGGAGAATTAACGTTTTTTACAATCTGAGCCTTGTTTCGGTAATAAAACAAGTTGTTTTACTCACCCATAGCACTTTGGTGTCATATGGAGCACTTCCAGAGATGTTTTAGATTTGCGATCTCCGTAATGTGAGTTCTCGGGGCACATGTTTGCGGTCTCCAAATAACACAAACTTTAGCACTTTTCAAATCATAGAAGCTCGATGTCTTAGTCTACGCTTTCGTTTGAGTCAAAAGTGGCCTGTAATCCGAGATTTATCCATAGTTTCGAGTATCCATGTTCACTGAAAACAGAAAACAATAGAAAACAGAAACAATAGTAGAAATTCCTGTCTTTAGAAAGGTCTGACCTCTGCTCTCGGTTCAATCAACTTCATTGATTTCCAATCTGACCCCCCCCCCCCCCCCACACACACACACATCCTTCCTTATGTTACCAACAAAAAAGATCACCTTATGTTATATCTCCAATTGTTTGTCTGTCATTACATGTTGTTAAATTGTCACTGATTGTACTTGTATTGCATCTTTTCTGCTCTGCATCTCCCAGTCGGCGGCGCGCGCAAGTGCAGCGGCCCCTCCCCTAGCCCACTCTATCAATGTCCTGCCTGGTTAGTGGGGAAACGAAATTTCGAATTCATTCTATGTACATGTACATGATTGTTTTTCGACAATAAAGCAAACTATGATTACTATGACTAGATGAGGACGCCAGTGCGCATGTGCGGAGTCACAGTTTATTTCACTCTCAGCTCCCGGGACCCAAACATGAAACGCAAAGCTGTAAATTATGGATAAATCTTGGATTACAGGCCACTTTTGACTCAAACGAAAGTGTAGACTAAGACATTGAGCTTCTATGATTTGAAAAGTGCTAAAGTTTGTGTTATTTGGAGACCGCTCGGGGCATATAATATATGCTCGGGGCATATATTATATGCCCAGAGAACTTGCATTACAGATATCGCTAATCTAAAACATCTCTGGAAGTGCTCCATATGACACCAAAGTGCTATGGGTGAGTAAAACAACTTGTTTTATTATCGAAATAAGGCTCAGATTGTAAAAAAACGTTAATTCTCCTTTAACATTTTCCATGGAAAAATTTGCTGTGAATTTGCTTTTGAATGTCCCACAGTATTGCATTAAACGTATACATCTTGTTCTTGCCGTCAAGTGTTTTTTGCCCCATATACCTAGAAAAACATGTATTCTTACTGTGAGCACTGAGCAGACCTGACTCTCTTCTGTTCTGATCTGTAATTTGGCATTCTTGTCTCCATGGTTACACATTTAATGCCATACTGTGGAACATTTTTGTCTTATACAATGTCTTGAAATTCTTATGAAACAGATCCTTTTTATTGTTTTCAGTCAAATTTGAGAGGGAAAAAATACTTTAACATATTTTGGATGGCATACCTTAAGCACAGGTTTTAGTGACAAATTGTGAAGACTAAATTACCCTTATACCTAACGTTTGCTAATCTAGAGATAATCAAAACCTAACTGCACTGCACATTCTAATCACTCTTATGATACTAGCTGTCCCTCGCACATTTCCATTATTTACTATTTTCTTTCATAATATATTTAAAAGTCATGTCCACTTGTGTGTATTGCGTTTAAAGACTTTAAATACTTTAAGCGCAGCATCATCTCTATGCATTTTTTTATTTAAGTTCACAAGTTTAATGTAGCTCACTGTCACTGAAAATATGTCTTACCTGAAAGTGTCTGCAAGTACCTTTATTTTTTTCAGATGTCATTAAAGTTTCAATAAACCTTACTATGGTATTCAAACAGCTGGGCCTATGTGTCATGTTACTTTAAGAGTTTTCCTCGCAGCGTTTTTAAAGTGGAGCAGAATCTAGGCCAAGACGATAGATGTGACCTGGGTTCAGAAGGAACAGGAATATGAATCAGAGGTTTGATCAAAGTGTAAGTAGTGTACATGTCTAAGTACATGAAACTAACTACATGTCTGACCTATTCATTTTAATACTAATGTTGTATGAGTGTGTTTTATAGTGAATTAGTGAGAGAGATGTGTGTGGGAGTGGATATTGTGGGCTTTTGTCATGTTTTATGAATTGTGGGGGTGATGTGGCTGGGCTTGGTCCGTCACAGGACTAAGGATAGAAATGAGCTTTGGCTACAATCCTGCATATTTGAGTGATTCTCCAACTATAGTCAAATTTGGTCATAATATTTTTCAGAAAATCAAATACATATTTTTAGAAATATTTTTATTACAGTGTGTAGAAACATTAACAGATAGTGGTTGTGATGAAATTACACAAATATTAAATAAATAATAATAATAAACAATAAATAAAGTGATGGAAATGCCTGTTGTGGAAATGACAATGTTTAGCATTTCTTTAAAAATCTCATGACATATTAGCATTCGGGTGACCATTCGTCCGGATTTCGTCCGGACAGTCCGGTTTTAGAGCTGTCTGTCCGGCCGTCTGTCACGTGTCCTCCTTTTTTACGTTTTGTCCTCCTTTCGTTGCATAAATCGTCATAAATCCCCACCCATTATTTACACTTGCTACTCTGCGATGTTCGCCGTTTCCCAATTCAGAAAGTGCACAGTTCGGAGTGTGGTCTCAGTCTGCAGTCGAGGCGGTGCATACTCGCTGAGCCCTGAGTGCAGTCCGTGGACCGCATGGCCATCTGCGAGATGGAACAGGTCCCGCCTCAGCTCAATGAGCCGGGTGGTCTGCTCCTTGTTCCCTAAAGACAAAATATTATTCTTTTGCGACTGGTAATATTTGGAATTCCTGTGCGCGACATCCGAAATGTACCCCTTCCCCCCTCGCGCGGCTCGCACTTTGCAGATATAAAAAAAAAAAAAGACCCCGCGGCTGAATAAAAAGCGGAGAGTCGCTAAAAGCTCTTTCATCCCTGATTTACAGTGCGCTGCATAGGTTTTCTTACGCTGAGAATGTGCGAGCAGTGCACATTCTCAGCACACATTCTTTGTTTTCCCCGAGGGAAAACAAACAAAAAAAAACAACAACAAGGTGTCCTCACTTTAGGGCCTTTGTCCTCCTTTCCTGTTTCATGCCGGTGGTCACCCTAATTAGCATGCTAATCTCTGTTTTAGAGTTAGCATAAAATATACTCAAAATACACAATATAAAATGTTATTTCTCTCATTATTTGTACATTCAAAGGAAATATGAGGTGTTTGGAAATGACGACCAATAAACCTACTCTTGGTTTTGCAAAACTTGATCTTGATTTTATTTTGTTCTTGTTTCCCTTCCTTCCATGGAGCTAACGCTGCTATGCTAACATGAGCTCCTGTCACATCACAACTGATGCGGTTCAAGTAGACAAAGGTTTAAAAAAAAAGTTAAAAGTTACACTTTGTGGTGGAAATGACAATGATCCCTAGGGACAGGTGTTCTTTTTATGAAAACTAAATAAAATACTAATATATCAAGCACATGGTACTTTTCATTAAAATAAGGAATTTCTGTGCCATTTGTCAATGAAGTTACTGTTGAATCAAATTTAGTTTCAGTCTTATGAGGGACTGAGAGTCCATAACCTGGCCAAGGGACAAAGGACATATAGCAAAAACACTCAATATAAAACCATATTTTATATAATAAAAATAGTAATTTATCTATCATAAATTTTTCATCTTTGTGTCTAGTAAGTGCAGCATGAATAAAAAATGACAAATGTGTTTTTGTTTTTCTTATTCCTGCCTAGGACACAAATTCTTTGATAGTTGGAGAATCACCCATTTACAAGTACATGTTTGTCTCTTACATTATCTTGACTTTCAAAATGCATTGCTCCTTTAATAGATAAATACAAATTAAAAAATTAGCATCTAAAATATTGTTTAAAGGTATTTTGTTTATTATTTTGTATTAATCTGGGGAAATTAATGTGTTTTTAACTTTTTGGTTAGCGTACCTGTAATATCTGTAATCTTTTAACTAATTCCAGGCCTGACCACATGGAGTCAATAGCCTATATTCATTATCTTATCTTAAAGCAGGTGATTTTTAAAGTCTATAATCTAATCTACTGTATATTATAAATAGATAATGAAATGATAATAAAAATAGATAAAAAAATAGATAATAAAAAATCCTATAATATGCAAAATAGACTCATGTGAGCTATTACCCATGTTATAATTTTACCTTGTCAAAAACATATACGGAGTTGTGTTTTGTTTATTTCACACATGTTTGAGTAATCTTTTATGTCCCACTTGTCATGTCATGAAGTGGTAGTTTTCAAGCCAACAGCTACATTTTACCTTTTGTTAGTAGAGACTAAGGGCTGAAATCATCCAGTCTAGTGAAGGAGTATGGAGTTTACAAACACAGTGGAGCACTTCTTGTATTACCACATGATCTTAAAAGGTGGAACAGAGGGATTTTAATGAGGAAACAACATTATAACAGATCAGAAAATAGTGTGGGCCCTTTAAGGTGCTAAAAAATTACAATCTGTATACTGTAGAATTGAAATGAATCACAATTTATTCAGTTGCTGGTATTTGTACGTAAAAGAAGGTGATATTATTCAGATCTTATAATAAAGTTGCCGTGCCATCAAACAACTGATAATATAGCAATCTGAATGTTGCTATGGTAAAATGTAATTAGGAATCAATCTAACTGGTTTTGAAAACAAATAAGGAGATGGGCACAATGAGGCAGAAAGGCTGAGACTTTGTTCCCTCTAAGTACAACAGATATACAATAGCATCCTAGTGGCTTACTTTGGCTTACTTATTCTTATATTATCTTACAGTATTTGATTCAAGGTTTGATTTAATTAAAGGGCCCATATTACACTATTTTCCAATCTGTTATAATGTTGTTTCCTCATCAAAAACATACCTGAAGTTGTGTTTTGTTTCATTCATGTTTAACACACAAATCCTGCATATTTAGGTTGAGTTCTTAAATTATTCTTAAATTATTATTATTAAATTATACGTGAAAAGTCAATTTTCCCCCCTATTTACGTTATTTCAGTTCAATTTCACTAGTTTTAGTACTGGATAACCTTATGCTCTGTCAATCAGTATATTATTGCACTGCTGTGATTTTATATTTTATTTTATGTTTTTTTTAAACCTATTTTATTTTGACTTGTACATATACTTTTATTATTATTTTTATAGTTATGTCTCATTTGACAACAGTATTTTACTATTTACTGTATCCAAATAATTTCCCTTGTGGATCAATAAAGTCTAAGTCTAAGTTTAGCATTTTTTGGCAGCCAGCTACACAGTGATTTATCATAATTTTATGTCAGACGCCTTTATTGGTATTGCGTAAATTATAAATCAGAGCAAGATTTTGTATTGCAAAGCTATCACAGTAATACCTGACCGAGTGACACTCGTGTATTTGCATTGCAAGTGCATTATGGGAAATGTGGTCCCTTTAAGTATATTGTAGATAGAGACCTGTTGGAGATAGCGCTAGGTTATTGATCTTTGTAATGAGGTGATTATGTGGTAATGGAGTTTATCTGTGTAACCCAATGGAAGAGATTGAACTATTTAAATGGAAATCCTCCTGTTTTTTTACTAGCCTATGTTGCAAGTGTCTGTGAAATATAAGATTTATTGTCTATGATAGCCTTTTACGGTCGGTGTAACCTTTGCTCTTCTGTGTACTGTAACATGCGTCATCTGTCGTTCATAAATGGGAAGCTACGACTTTTTTGAAAAACAAAGACCAGCGTTTAAGTGCTACTAAGAGGGAGGCTAGGAAAATGAACCCTCATACGGTGCAAGTGAAAACAGCTGGGAAGATTTGAAATGGTAAAAATAAGCAGGCTAGGCTGTATCAAGATTAATACAGACTACCACAAAGTCCCCAGTGCTCCTGGTCTGAGAAAATGATGAACAAATTATGTGTATTGTCTTCTGGGGTTGAAAATCAGATACTAATCAATACTAAAACAATAGTATCAAAACAAGATACCAATTTGAGCAGGTATCAATATAATTTTTATTTATTTATTTATTTATTTAATAGGGACAGTGCATATTAATGAACATCTGCAGCATTGCAGTGTAAATATGCCAGATTATAGCAAGAATGCTAATTTACATCTGCAGTCCCTAGGCAGGTGACACCACAGCAAAAACAATAAAAACAATGACAGCTGACAATAACACCATTAAAACATTAAGCATTAAAACATTAAAACATTAAAAGTGTCCACAAGTCTGGTTTTCCTTTAGCCACTGTTTCAAGTGTGATTTGAAAGTGTCCAGTGTTGGAGTCTCTCTTATTGATGATGGGAGAGAGTTCCAGAACTTAGTGCCTCTGACTGAGAGCACAGTTTGTCCAAATGTAGTGCGTCTGTGCGGGACCTCACAGTTCCCCTGGGCCGTGGCCCTAGTTCCCATCCCACTGACAGTCTTTGTTTTGATAAAATCCTGCAGCGGAGGAGGAGCAAGTCCATGTAAAACTTTATATATAAAACAACCGTATTTAAAATGTGCAAAATTATTAAAATTGAGTAAGTTATACTTGTCTAAAATTGTGCAGTAGTGGACTGAGAATGGTTCCTTGTCTAATATTTTCACAGCTTTTTTAAAAAAGTGATTCAACTGGTTTGAGTGTTGTGCCAGCAGCAAGTGACCATGTGGTTATGCAGTGATCCGTTAAAATATTAAAAATAGCTTTAGACTGATCTTGAGCTGTATTAGAAGCACATAGCACATGGACCTTTATGGAACATACCTGGAGGAGTACTGAGGGATGACACAAATATTAGATCACATAGTAATATAAAAGAAAGTACTATGATTTAATGTTGAAACATTCTATTTTGTAAAGAGCTTTTTTTTAATTATCATTGTGGTATCGGAATCGGTATTAAGTGTATTCCTCAGTTTTTGAAATCTTGTTTGAAATTTTAGTGACAACACTATTGTCTACAGAGATAATTTCATTTTTGATACTTGCATACCAAGCCTATCTCTCATATTGATTTAAAGGAAAAGTAACGTTTTTTTTTACAATCTGAGCCTTCTTTCGGCAATAAAACAAATAGTTTTACTCACCCATAGCAGTTTGGTGTCAATTGGAGTGGTATCGCAGAAGTTATGTTGGAGCCGTTCTGTTCTACTTATTATCCCGTATCCGTTAACATGGTGCTCGTATCATATGCTCGGGGCATTACTTTGCGCTCTCCAAATAACACAAACTTTAGCACTTTTCAAATCACAGAAGATCGCTGTCTCAGGGTAGACTTTTAGTGGATTCCAAAACGGCCTGAAACCCGATATGCAGCTATAGTTTCATTTGATGACGTCATCAGAGAGGACAGTGCGCATGCGTGAACTCAGCTGTTTTGTAAACACCGCTAGTCCGAAAGAAGCTAACACCGCTCTGAACTTTACTTTTCTGTTGCGATATCGGGTTTCAGGCCGTTTTGGAATCTACTAAAAGTCTACCCTGACACAGCGATCTTCTGTGATTTGAAAAGTGCTAAAGTTTGTGTTATTTGGACACCGCAAATCAGTGCCCCGAGCACTCATGCTAACGGATACGGGATCACTAGTAGAACAGAACGGCTCAACATAAGTTCTGCGATACTGCTCCAATTGACACCAAACTGCTATGGGTGAGTAAAACTACTTGTTTTATTGCTGAAAGAAGGCTCAGATTGTAAAAAAAAAAAGTTAATTTTCCTTTAATACACTCTTAATGAATGCGTGAAAAGTCCCTCAGTCGTCCAGGTAGAATCCATGATAAAAGGAGAAGTTCAATTTGTCAACTGGACAAAGTTTGTTTGGTTGAAAACATTTCGCCGCTCATCCGAGAGGCTTCGTCAGCTCTAATAAGAATACTGGTAAGACACTTGCTTATATCTTGCTGTAGGGAGGAGCTACCTAGCTAACTACTTTCCGGAACTATCTCATTGGTTTCGATCTTTTGTTTCTCTGGCGTCTAGCTGACAGTCCCTATTCATCCCTACACGCCTGTTTTTCACACCTCTGGCCCTGACCTGGCTAACCCTATTGTTCCCTGTTTGTTTGATCTAGGCTTAATAATGGAATTGTAGATGGGATGCAAATTATGTCTTACTCCACCATTTCTGTTCAGAGAAGGATTCTCTTTTTTGACAAAAATAGCCTCTTTAACTCCCCTCTCAAACCAATTCTTTTCCCTGGCTAAGATCTGAACCTCACTGTCCTCAAATGAATGATTGTCCTGTTGACAAAACACCGAGCCACAAACAAAGCAATGTGGTCTACTCCATTCAGTGTAGTGAAGACTGCAGTGAGCGCTATATTGGAGAAACCAAGCAGCCACTTCACAAGAGGATGTACCAACACAGACGGGCGTGCCAGAGTGGACCGTCTTCTGCCGTATATCTTCACCTAGAAGCCACGGGTCATTCATTTGAGGACAGTGAGGTTCAGATCTTAGCCAGGGAAAAGAATTGGTTTGAGAGGGGAGTTAAAGAGGCTATTTTTGTCAAAAAAGAGAATCCTTCTCTGAACAGAAATGGTGGAGTAAGACATAATTTGCATCCCATCTACAATTCCATTATTAAGCTTAGATCAAATAAACAGGGAAACAATAGGGTTAGCCAGGTCAGGGCCAGAGGTGTGAAAAACAGGCGTGTAGGGATGAATAGGGACTGTCAGCTAGACGCCAGAGAAACAAAAGATCGAAACCAATGAGATAGTTCCGGAAAGTAGTTAGCTAGGTAGCTCCTCCCTACAGCAAGATATAAGCAAGTGTCTTACCAGTATTCTTATTAGAGCTGACGAAGCCTCTCGGATGAGCGGCGAAACGTTTTCAACCAAACAAACTTTGTCCAGTTGACAAATTGAACTTCTCCTGTTATCACTCTTAATGAATGGACTTCTTTGGCACAGAAATCTACAGAAATCTACCCATAAATCAAAGTCAGTCTACTACAGTCTAAAAATATTAAATGTTCCTATATATTCATAGACTTTTCTCATTTTATGCATAAAATAGAAGACATGAGTAAATAATTAATGAGCTAATTTAGAGTATATATTATTAAACTGTAGGCAGTTTGTAGTCATTTTAACTTTTTTTTTCTTTTTTTTTAAATCAAGTTATTATGTTTTACTAACAATGTACTGTTATATACTATACTTGAATACATGGAGATGATTGCTTTGAAATGTTTCATAGTACAGTATGTCATTAAACATATCTGTATTGCATTTATTCAATTTAAGCCATTTAAGCTTTAAGCCATTTTAGAATGCTTTTATCATTGAAAACATACCTGGAGTTGTGTTTTGTTTCATTCACACATGTTTGTGTAATGCTGCATTATTAGTCTACATCTCAAAGCTTAAAATGCTCTGGTTCACCTTGTGATGTCATGAAGCGATAGTTTTCAATTGAACAGCTACCTTTTACATTTTGCTCGGTAGAAATGAGTAATTACAGAGTGTTTTCTGTGTGTGAGAAGAACACAGCCTAAATATGAAGGGTCTGTGTGTGAATGAAACAGAACACAACTCTGACGATGAGAAAACATTATAACATACATCAGAAAATATCATAATACGGGCTCTTTAAATGTGCATATTTTGGATAAGACAGCAACACAGAGTAAATATTATACTGGAGCAATGTGAAAAGAAAAAAAGTGAAATAATTTAAAAAGTACTTTTGAACAGTTTTGTATAAATAATTCAGTTTTGTTGAGAACATGTTTACCTTTAACCTGTTTTTGTTGTTCTAGATTTGAGATACCAGCATTCAGAAGGTTATACAGCCTGCCACTGTGGCTTTAAAAGTTGTACATTAACAAGAGGGTTGCCACTTTGTACAACGTGAAGCAACTAGACAGCAGGATTTCTGGATTTCTCCTCTGTTAGGACCTACTTCTAACAGCACAACATGTAACCTCAACAATGTAATATCTATGGTGACTTCACTGGACATTCGGACTACAACTATAAGGGACATACATACCTTTCATAACATTTCTTCAGCCTGTGGATAATATTGATTTTAGAATCCGTACTCGTGATGCGTCCAGGAGGTGTTTGGTGGTGCGTTTGTGCTCTGTGGATTCTGGTGGTAGTGTCCGGCAGCATCAGGCAATGTTTGGATAAAATAATGATCAACGTTATTCTTCTCAATGACAAAGATGTGCCGTGGAGCATCACGTATGTACAAGGGGAAATCCAGAGGGCCATCAAGAAGGACGCCGACATCAACGCTGCAATTGGTAAAAAAAAAAAAAACAATGTAGAAAATGAAAAAATAGCCAGTTAGGACTCTTAATATACAAAACTGCCCACTCTGCACTGAATAAAAGCTGAAAATTAATATTTAATTTCATCAACTTGCAGTTTGTGAGTTATGAGGCACATTCATTTCAAAGGCCTTTTTCTCAAAATACATTTTTGGGGGACATAAGAATGACCCCTTAAAGTAGCACCGACATACACCAAATGTTACAGATTTATTTTTTTTAATATCTAATTACAAGCATGATTTACTTTTAACTACAAAAATTAAACAGAATTTGAATTTTTAAGCAATGTTTCAGACATCCAAAATATTTTTGGATGTCTGAATGTCTGAATATCTGGATATCGAATTTAACAACAAAAAACTTTAAATGCTGAAAAACCTGTAATACATTTTTACATTCATCAAAATAAACTACAGCAGAAGTTTCAAATTCTTACAGCATCCCTATTTTTTTTATTTTATCACTATTCTCACCTTTGTCTCGCCTTAAGGTGCATTGTGCAGAGAACCAACAATATCAATCCATATCAGATTGTGCAATGCTGCCTATTCTAGTTCTTTCTTTGTGATTACATACCCAAAACGGCACACTATAGCCATTTTGCTAAAACATAATTTAGAAATGTTTTTGCAGCTAGTACACAATAGTAGAGATATCCGGGGCTGATATTTTCAGTTTTTAGTGTATTGATCTATTGCTACTAAATCTCTAAAGCAGGCTGGAAGATTAAACGGATTTCAACACTTTTGTGGGTGACTTTGTAGTAAATTTAGATTACTGGTACATAATTTCAGGAAAATTATACTTTTAAACAATCATGATTTAAGAAGTGTATTCAAGTCTAAAAAAAAAAACAATAGAAGAATTAACAATGTAATTTAGAGTAAGTTAGAAGCCAGTTACAATAAAATGTACAGGCTATTATTATAAGTACACAAATTACAATAAAGTAAAAGTAACAACATAAAGTTTGTCAATAGCATGTTCACTGCAATTGCTAATCAATTATTTGATTAATCATCACTCACTCGATTGCAAAAGGCTTGTCAGTGTGAGATTTCTTTTTGAAAACTTAACCCAGTTGAAGTAGGTGATGCCACTTGAGAGAATTCTGTAGTGTACATGAAAAGGCTTTGTAAAATTCACAATATTCATCTGTCAATTTGTCATCTCTTCTCTGTGCGTAAGACATTTTTGTAGAGCCAACATATTGGTGATTTAATTACTAAATTGGTTCATAATATGAATCCAATAGTTCTTCAGCCCTACTATGATTTAAGTTTTTAATGAATGGACTAGTGGTGTCATGATACTACAATTTCAAACTCTATTTCAATATTCAGGAATATTCATAGTGTTCCATGTGCGTATATTACTTGTCTACTTGTTCTGATATAGCTCAAGACCATTCTAAAGCTATTCATTTCTGTCCTGTGAATGTGATTTTTTTAGTATCTGTACTTGCTCACATGAGTATTTAGTTTCAAAATTAATACTACGTTTAGTATAGAAATAGGATCTGATTTTCAATACTTTTGACAACCCCAGATCGGCCCAAGTAAGTTATTCAATTTCTTTCTTTTATGCGTGAAAAGTCCCTCAGTCGTCCAGGTAGAATCCATGATAAAAGGAGAAGTTCAATTTGTCAACTGGACAAAGTATGTTTGGTTGAAAACGTTTCGCCGCTCATCCGAGAGGCTTCGTCAGCATTAGAGCTGACGAAGCCTCTCGTCCAGTTGACAAATTGAACTTCTCCTTTTATCTTCTTTCTTTTATATCACCTAACATTCTCTCTCAAGGTTTGAACTTCAGTCTCAAGGCCAACTTTGCTGGATTTGACACAAATTACTATAGTACAAAGGGCTGCCACAGTAGCGCATGTGAAGGAGTGGCTGAGTTCCAAAATTTGACGGTAAGACATTTTCAACCTCCGTAATTATTCTCTCTAATCATAATCGCCAACCATTCACGAAGCTGCAAACTGACAGGACACAAAGCAGCAGGGATGTGCTGTACTAGGACCCACCTGCACCTATGCTACCTTTACAATGGCAAAGTGAGTGTCCATTATTATTACTAATACATTTGTTATCGTTCCACACAAAAAATTAAGTTGTGTCTTTTCTTTTACCCAGTTTGGGGCTGGGTATAGACACCCAGACTCCTTTCCTCTCCGCAGGCAGTTTTGGTCTGTCCTGTGACAACACCGCAAACTTCCAACGTCTACTGCCACCAGCCAAGAAGGTTTCCAGCTTTTTCATTGAGTTCTGGCACCATCAGGACAAGCTCAAACCTAAGTGGGACAAAGCATATGTGTATAAGAAACTGAACAACACCGAGGACTGCTTTTGGTTAGTCATATGTACAAAACACAAAACTCTCCACTTCTTCATGATTAAAAATCTGTCTGACCTGAAGCCAGCAGTACCAGCAGTAGCTACATTTAGTTTTTAGAGTACTTATCTAGTAGCATACATTTACTCCTACTTGAGCTGTATTTTTATTATAATATTTACAGTAAGTAACAGTACACATAGTTGAGAGTGACAAAGTTTTGAGTGACAAAAGCTTTATATTGACAATATTAAATGATTTGATGTTTTGTCCTTCAAATTACAGTAACTTCAAATTATAATTCAGGTGTTACTTCCTAACTGTTTAAAGGAGAATTAACGTTTTTTACAATCTGAGCCTTATTTCGGTAATAAGACATCCATAGCACTTCGGTGTCATTTGGAGCACTTCCAGAGATGTTTTAGATTTGCGATCTCCGTAATGTGAGTTCTCGGGGCAAATGTCTCCAAATAACACAAACTTTAGCACTTTTCAAATCGTAGAAGCTCAATGTCTTAGTCTACGCTTTCGTTTGAGTCAAAAGTGGCCTGTAATCTGAGATTTATCCATAGTTTCGAATAGATGAGGTGGCCAGTGCGCATGTGCAGAGTCACAGCTTATTTCACTCTCAGCTCCCGGGACCCAAACATGAAACGCAAAGCTGTAAATTATGGATAAATCTTGGATTACAGGCCACTTTTGACTCAAACGAAAGTGTAGACTAAGACATTGAGTTTCTATGATTTGAAAAGTGCTAAAGTTTGTGTTATTTGGAGACCGCAAACATATGCCCCGAGAACTCGCGTTACGGATATCGCTAATCTAAAACATCTCTAGAAGTGCTCCATATGACACCAAAGTGCTATGGGTGAGTAAAACAACTTGTTTTATTACCGAAATAAGGCTCAGATTGTAAAAAAACTTTAATTCTCCTTTTTAAGTTAATCATCAAATCATCAAAGTTCACTGACAATTTGAACTCAAGTTTCCCTCAGTGTGGTAGAGTCAAAATTGTTCACACTTCACTGTCTTTCACTTTGTCTGTGTTTTGGCAGGTACATCAATGCCCTGGATGCAGACGCTACAGATTTTGTGAAAAACATATCCAAGAAAGCTATACGCAGTCCGGGCGAGCTGAAAGATGCGATGCCTGTCAATAGGACAAGCAACTGTAAGTCAACATGTTAATGATGTCTTTGGCCATGTCTGAAATTTTAAATGAATGACCTGTTTTACTCTCTGTAATTCCCATTCTTCAGTTAGAGGTCATTAGTCATTCTCAGGCTATAGAATGTGATGGTGTCATACTCTCAGGTCGAGGGCAACACGCTGATTTCCCTGTTGATTGCATTGTACTTTACCATGAAATAGCCAAAAGGTAAATTCACAAATGTTGAACCTGGTATTTTTAATTATTAACTAAACTCAAGAACCTAAGGGTGAGTATTGCAGACCCCAAAGCAAAGGCAGAGAAGGTAAATAAAGGGCTGAGGAGACAGGGAGCTGGCTGACAGGCTGGATCCAAAGGCACCAGGGACCTGAGCAAGTATTAAAAAAATTACAAATCAGTAGTAAAGTTTCAAAATTAACTGGCAGAGGTTCAGCACTGACGTGTTACACTGAATAACCCGGCAGAGAAGTGGAAATGGAAAAAGGTATGCCTCAAAGCTGAGCTACTTCAGTTCTTGCACCAGGAGTGGAATAAAGTCACCCAAGAACAATGTGAAAGACTTGTGGAGAGCATGCCAAGACGGATGAAAGCTGTGATTAAAAATAAGGGTTATCGCACCAAATATTGATTTCTGAACTCTTCTTAAGTGTAAACATTAGTATTATGTTGTTTTAAAATGAATTTGATCTTGTTTCTTTGCATTGTTTGAGGTCTGAAAACATTTTTTTTGTTTGTTTGTTATTTTAGCCATTTTTCATTTTCTGCAAATAAATGCTCTAAACGATAATATTTTTATTTGGAATTTGGGGGAAATGTCAGTAGTTTATAGACTCAAACCAAAATGTTCCTTTTTCCCAAACACATACCTATAAGTAGTAAAATCAGAAAAACTGATAATTTTTTTAACAGAGCTGTACTTTTGCATTTTAACCATTTTCATTCTAGCTGCTCCTCATCTGTATTAATTAATATTGGCCTATAAAATGCTGTGATGCCATCTGAAACCCAGTAATAAGCTTCCTAAAGGGGGGCAGCAGCAGCACTCCTGACCTGAATGGCTAACTGATCTAATTTAAAACTTGAAATATAATTTAAGTCACATTTTAGCCACAATAAAATGTCAGGTTATTGGTCTGAATGTTTTGTTTTGTTTTGTTTTGTTTTTTGTTTTGTTTTGTTTTTTTAATCACATTGCAACCTGAGACAACAACTTACAGACTCAACCAAACAGTTCACTGTAGCCTACCTTCAGATGTTACTTCATACAATCGTTAATCTCCAACCATAAAACAGTAATGAAAGACACTGAGCTCATTTGGGTAATGAGTGCACAAGCTCTTGTTTATGTCTCTCCCTAAAGAAAAATGAATTGTCCTGCCTTTCTGTTTTGGTGATTCTGTACTGGACCTGATGGGCTTGTCTATCACTGCTGACTGTAGTGTGATTTTGTATAATTATCTTGTGTTTGTGTTTGCAGTGTTTATCATGTGTGGATCTCCAGCAGATGTGGAGGAAGCCAAGAGAGGCCTCCCAGAGGCAGATAACAGTGATATCCTCTTCTTTCTCATTGACCTTTACAAGTTAGTGCACCATCACTTACACAGACTCTTTTAAATCTTAAGTATTGATTATTGCCGCACAATACTGGAAATTATCATTTTTATATTGTTGCAATATTTTAATATACTTTTTGACTCAATAATCTCAGTTAAAATAAAACAGAAAAGTACATGTTTTAATGTACTACTTCTGTCAGAAAAAAACAAAACAAAAACAAAAATATTGCAGCGACAAAACCAGGAATAAATTAAGTCAAATTTTAGAATTAATGGGTAAGTAAGTAAGTAAGTAAATTTTATTTACCGTATATAGCACATTTAAAAACAGTGAGAACTGGCCAAAGTGCTGTACAATGTCAAAAAGCTAAAATTAAATAATAAATAATTCGGCATCATAAAATACATAAGATCCATCCATATTACCATATTACCATATTACGGGTCCATATTACGCTATATTCTGATCAATTTTATAATGTTGTTACCTCATCAAAACATACCTGAAGTTAAGTTTTTATAACTCAGGTATCCTGCATGTTTAGGATGAATTAGGATGATTTCTCAGATGGAAAACACTCTGTTCTACCTTGATGCCATTAGGTTAGATTAAAAATACTTTATTATCGCGAAGGAAGTTCATTCATCAAGCGGTCATGTTGTAATAGAGGAAGTACTCCACTCTGTTTTTAAACTCTATACACCTTCACTAGAATCTGAACTAAAGGTAAAAGTTAACTTGAAAACTACTACTAGATGACATCACAAGGTGGAACAGAGCATTCTAACATGGCTAAAACCGCACAGGTCAATTATTGTAATATAGTACCTTTAATAATAATAAGGGAAATTATATATTTATAAAAGTATTAAAAATATTCACTTTAGTGATTCTTCCTTTTTGTATTCCTGCAGTGATGTGTATTACAGGAACAAAACATCAATTCCACAGATGAAAAATGTGCTTGTTCTAACAATGCCCCAAACAAGGAGCTATAACATCAGCACAGACCCAGAGAACATGGTAAAACACTTAAACTTCAACACATACAATAATCATTTAAAGTGCATATGACATGTTTTCATATTTTTTTAATGTATAGGCTACTTTATTTGGTGGGATAGTACCTGTACCTCACATTAGTTGAGTGAAAAGTTTGTGAATAACAGTTTAGTTTATACATCAAATTCCAAATTCAACTGCAGGGACAATTTAGGCACAGTCATGTTTCTGTTTGTCAAAAATTATTGTGTAAATTTGACAAGCTTTAGTCCATTGTTAACAATATGGTTGCTAGGAAACAGTTATGGAACTGCTTCTACGTATTTCACATCTGCTGCCTATGTCGCTCTAGAAAGTAAAATCATACATAAAAAAATAAAGTAAGATCTATATCAAAATCATGTTAATATTGTAGAGAAACCAGGTCTGAGCTGTCATATGCACATTCAATTATGAGTAGTTATGGTTACAATATTTTATTCTCTCCTTCACAATCGTAGATGAACGACTACATGGCTGCTTACCATGATGCGGTGCTGTTTATCGGTGAAGTCGTAAGAAACATTGTCCCAGAGCCTGATTTTGAGATGAGCGCTCCCTTTCTTATACCCAGTCTCTTCAGAAACACCTCTTTTAATGGTACATTGAATTTTTTATTATTATTATTTATCAAAAAGTGGAACTGGACACTAAATCCACTTTGGCCGCTACTAAAGTGTATATGGTATTTGAATAGCATTATCTACTGCTACTTGTCATGTTTTGGCCATTTAAGTGCAAACTATGTACATTTGTAGTTTGCTGGACAAAAAAATGCTTAAATCCAGTAGTTGGTGACATCAGGTCTTCAACAGTTTGAAGTGTGGATATGTCTCTTAGACCAATGACGTTGTTTCTTGTACCTCCAGACCCCACCCCTCCTCTTTCACTCTTTTATTTAGTCCTGCAGGTACTGCCAATTTTTGCATCTCTATTTGAAGTGTGGTTGTAGGAGGTGTTTAGCCCCATTTTAATAGTTACTTTAAAAGTGTCTCTGCAGAATGGATTTAAGTACAGTCATACCTCACCTTACGAAATTAATTAGTTCCAGAAGTGGTTTCGTAACGTGATTTTTTTTCGTAAGTAGAGTCGCAATGGGGGAATTCGGGCTGCTGCGATGCCGAGCGTGCATCCGAGTGCGTATTATTTGAATTTTTGAGATTTTGCGTTTCGTAACTTGAATTTTCTTTCATATTCAGAGACGAAAATTTTACGTAAATGCGTTTCGTAATGTGGATTATTCGTTAGTTGGGTCGTTCGTAAGGTGAGGTATGACTGTATTAGAGTGTTGTTAGAAACAGCAACTATTTTTGTTTCTGATTACGTGGATCTTTTACAATTACAGGTATATGAGGTTTTGTGAATTTACAAAACTCCCAAAACCGCCAAGTGTAAAGACAATATTTTTGAATATATACACAAGCATCTGGAAAATGTAACCAGCTACTGTAGCTCAAAAATGATAAGGTTTAACTTTGTTCATGTTTTCCTGTCTCTTAAAATTAAAGGGGCATTAGGTATGTTTTTAGGTGGAGGGTCTGAAAGCTTATTTTCTTCCGAGAGTTGTTTTGCCTGGAAGATTTGGTTGGTAACCAAGTTGGTGACCACCAAACCAAGTATTTCTTTTTTCATAATAGAAACACCTGTAATGAAGTAATGTAGACACAATACAGTGGTACCTCACCTTACGAACGACCCTACATACGAAAAATCCAAGTTACGAAATGCCTTCACGTTAAATTTTGGTCTCTAGATACGAAAGAAAATTCAAGTTACGAAACGCGAAATCTCAAAAATTCAAATAATGTGCGCTCAGATGCACGCCCCGCTGTTATCCCCGCTCAAAAAGCACCTTTCTCAGCCTCTTAGCTCTAGTGCCGAACACGCAAGAGTTTCAACAAAATGTATTAAATAGTGAAGCATGGGGGGAGACATGACTCCGGAAGCAGCGCGGAGACATGAACGCACCCGCGCGAGGAGCACGCACCCGCGCGAGGACCACGCACCACGCGAGGAGCGAGAAGCACGCACCGCGTGAGGAGCGAGAAGCACGGCACCGCGCGAGGAGCACGCACCGCGCGAGGAGCACCCCTAGTCCTGGTCTGCACGACCGGCACCGGGGATGCGAGCAGGAGATAGAACCGCGGCACCCAGACCGCATCCTCTGGAGCCCGAGCCACAAACCAGCCGCACGAAACCAGCAAAGAGCGGCACGTGGTACTTTAATCCCAGTTTAGTCCTAGACCTGGTCCAGTCCTGGTTTAGTCCAGGTCCAGTCCAGGTTTAGACCTGGTCTTGACCTGGTTTAGTTCTGGTCTAGATCTGGTTTAGTTCTGGTCTAGACCTGGTTTAGTCCACGTTTAGTCCTGGTCTAGTCTCTTAGCAGGACACAGAACCAATGTTACACTATAAAAAAATATGTTACACTATAAAAAAAAACCTTGGAACGAATCAGGCCTTTTCCATTGAAATAGCTACTCAACTTACGAAAAATTCACGTTACGAAACCACTTCTGGAACAAATGAATTTCGTAAGGTGAGGTACCACTGTACTAAAACCTCAAACTCTATACTCAATACCGAGTTCAATACCATGATGATAATAAAAAACACACTTTATTTAGACAATAAATACAATGTGGTTTTTATCATTAAATAATAGCGTTATATTTATTGAATCCCTCAGTTATTCAGGTAGGTTACATAGTGCCAATTTATGTCTATGTTTAATCAGACAAGCTGGTGATGGAATATCCACCAGAAAAGTGGCATAGTGTGGCTTTAATAGTCAAATGTTTGGACTTTACAGGAACAGCTGGACTCTACCGTCTGGATAAGAATGGGGACAGAGATGTGACCTTTTCCATTATTTACACCACAACCGACAACAAAGTATGATATACTGTATAGCCTGATTACTTTTGAGTCAGTTAAACATGATATCTCTATTTAGAATCTTCTCTTTGCTTTGCAGTACAAAACTTTATACACTTTTGACACAGAGACGCTATACGTTGATCAGGTAGATACAGACCCAGGCTTTATTTGGGGCAAGAGACTCCCAAATGCAGGTCCAGACAGAGGTACAGACCAATCTTATTTCTAATTTCAGTTTCACACATTATTAAAACTAAAGTTAAATACTTCTTCGCTAAAGGTTTAGTATTGCCACGATATTAAAATTTCAAACATTTCCATACTAAGGACTAGACTTGATACTCAACACTGATTCCAATACTACAATGATATTAAAAACAAACAAACAAATAACAACAACAAAAAACACTCTTTATTTAGACAATAGAATGTAATTTTCAACATTAAATTGTAGTACTTTATTTATTTTATCTGTGTAATCTGTGTAATTTATTTTATCTGTGTAAACCCTCATTCGTATACTAGTCTATGTGCTCTTATATCTGATTTTTGATACTTTTACCCTATAATGTTTTCAGGGACAGATATTGAGGACATCATAGTGACTGTACTGGCTGTGACTGTGGTAGTTGTAGCCACAATTGCTTTCATTTTCTACAGGTAAATGACAAATTTTATCTTTCCAAAATCACACAAGATAATGGAGAGCTTTTTACTGCTACTAGTTCAACATGTAGTGTTATTGTGAAATAAATTTTCAAATTAATACATTCTTAAATATTGTTTTGTGTTTCTTTTCATCCAGACAGAACAGGAAAGAAAGACGTCTGCGAAAGTCCTGGTCCCACATAAACTCTGACCTTGTCACTTTGCTGGAGAACAACGAACATAATACTGTAACGCTCAAGGTAGATAATTCATTACACATTCCCAGAGATGCGTAGAGTAGGCCAAATTTATATTTGAGTAAGAGTAACATTACAAACTTTAAATATTATTACTCAAGTACAAGTGAAAAGTACCCAAATGTGAGTGTAAAAGTATTCTGATTGAACACAGCATCTCATTTATTTAGTGATGTTTTTTTTATGTTCACATCAGGGAATTACCCAAACTGTAAAAAAAAAAAAAAAAAAACTGTAAGTAAAAGTATGTACTGATAAAAACTTCAAAAGTAATTGTAACTGCGTACTACCCACCTCTGCACATTTCTAACAAATGCTGTAGTTTATAGCATAGCAATTCTTCGCTTTCTTTTACAGATTGAAAATGAGAGAAAGAATAAGAACTTCAAGATTACTAGAGCCCTTTATGACAAAAAGGTATGACAGTATAATATCGATTACTGTTTTCCAGCCATCTTCATTATCTGGTACCACTTAATATATAACTACACCTCAGTTAGCCTGAAGATTATTATTGTTTTATTACTTATTTTACCTTCTGTACAGCGTGAAGAGTCCCTCAGTCGTCCAGGTAGAATCCATGATAAAAGGAGAAATTCAATTTGTCAACTGGACAAAGTTTGTTTGGTCGAAAACGTTTCGCCGCTCATCCGAGAGGCTTCGTCAGTTCTGGTTTTAGTACTGGTTAGACCCTGTTTATATCTAGCTGCAGGGAGGAGCTCACTACACTGAAATAGTTCTGAAACTATCTCAACTAATTTGTTTTTTTTGTTTTTTTTAATTTCTCCGGCGTCTAGTTTAGGATCCCTATTCAACCTAACGACCGTCTCCACGCCTCTGGCCCTGACTTGTCTGCCCTTTCGTTTGGTTTTTCTCAAACCAAGTCAAAACAGACAAAAGGGCAGACAAGTCAGGGCCAGAGGGGTGGAGAGGGTCGTTAGGTTGAATAGGGATGCTAAACTAGATGCCAGAGAAATTCGAAAAACAAAAGAAACAAATTAGTTGAGATAGTTTCAGAACTATTTCAGTGTAGTGAGCTCCTCCTAGGGCTGAATAGATATGCTAATACTAGACGCCAGAGAAATTCGGAAAACAAAAGAAACAAATTAGTTGAGATAGTTTCAGAACTATTTCAGTGTAGTGAGCTCCTCCCTGCAGCTAGATATAAACAGAGAACCAGCACTAGAACCAGAACTGACGAAGCCTCTCGGATGAGCGGCGAAACATTTTCGACCAAACAAACTTTGTCCAGTTGACAAATTGAATTTCTCCTTCTGTACAGCGTCTTTGAGTGTTGAAAAGCGCTTTATAAATAAAATGTATTATTATTAAGATTGAATGAGCAAAAACTAAATTAAAAAGTGACTACATTAATTTTGCAGGAATAGTTTATTATGACTCACATACTTTATGAATTTTGAGCATCTTGAATATAAGAGCTTAAGAATTTAAGAATGTTTACAACTGTCACAGGGTAGAGCAGAGATTACACATCACAGTAAAGCTAACAACTAACATGCTGATACACCAGTGCTTCTCAAATAGTGGGGGGTGCGGTGTGATGCCAGGGGGGCGCGTGTGACCCTGGGAAACATGCTTTTTTTGCCGTACTGTACTAGAACTAAGTGTAATTGCACATCAACAACAGTAGTTGGCAGTGGCGCTCTCATTGTTGCTCTGGGGCAGGGTCGGCAACCTTAAATACACGATATACAGACTCACCATCAGCAGAACATCCTCTGTCACAGAAAAAACACGTATATTCCACTGAGTCGTGTCCTTTAGTCCGACAGAAGCTGACGCATCAGCGGCACAAGGAGAGAGCGTTTTTTTTTTTTTCAGGCTTTGAGTTTATGCCAATGGGACATGTGGTTTGGTTTTAAGTTTCATTTCTGTAAAATGTAAACAAATGTGCGCAAAGCAGCATTAAAAACACATTAATATTTGAGTCCTCAGTGCAAAAAGACAGTGCAGTCTTTGTTGGAAGTTTCTTTCTTTTTTTAATTTTAATGTTAATAAAAGGATACAGTGTTATGCAGAGGTGTACTAATTTTCTAGACAAATAATACTATTTATAGTCACGCAGGGAGGGGGGCGTGAAATGTTTTCTTCTTCCTAGGGGGGTGTCACAGAAAATAATTGAGAAGCACTGCAATACACGCACTTCTTTTTATTAAAGGACGTTTTATAGAGCTTTATCATTAGATGCAGACAGTAGATTGATTAGTCAAATAAAAAGGGGGCTTGACATGTCCAAAGTTCTCAGTCCACACCTCTGTGTGTCTGACCCAAACTGCACTCACAAGACTAAACCAGCAGGGGGAGTGCATGCAAATACAACTATTTATGCAGAAAAAAGTACTGTACTAGGAACCATCTATTTATATAAAGGCAGAATGTAAATTGTGAGTTTAATCTGCTTTTTACATATAAATACCAAATCTTCAGCTAACTCACTCACTAACTCCTCCTTTCTGCTGTTTTCCCCATTCTTGTAATCGAAATAAAATAATTATTCGACTAATACAGATTAATTGATTAAATGACTAAAGGTCTACAGCCCTACACAAGAAGACCTCAAGAAGAGCCGTTTATGCAATGTTTCCTTATTGGGGTAAAACAAATTTTGCTCAAATATATGGGAAAAAAATGACTACATTGTCTTTAAGTCTTTGTTCACGCTCTATTAATTAGGTTAATACAGGTGTAGTTATTATAAAGCTTTTCCCATGATCAATACACTTTCATATCTTTTTTCCTTACATATCTTGTTTTAGATTGTGATTTTGAAGGAGTTGAAGCACTTGGACGGGAACTTCGACGAGATCCAGAAGATAGAGTTGAACGCGGTAACATAATAGGCTAACACAGACTTCCTGAATCATATTATTGATACTATTGAAGTTCATGTCTGATCCTCTGTCCAGCTGCTTCGTATCGACTACTGCAACCTGACCAAGTTTTATGGCACGGTGAAGTTTGACCAGGGCGTGTTTGGAGTGTTTGAGTACGGAGAGCGCGGCTCTCTCAAGGTACAAATGGCATGAGCTGAATACATCCCTCCGGGGCAGGCTGCACAGTTCAGTTCCTGGAAAGACCACTCATTATTATTGGTTACTTATCTTATTTTAAACATCAACATGCTGCCGGTAACATGCATAAGGAAAAGTGAAAAAACAAGGTCATCTGGGCACATTTTCACACAAATAATACACTGTCAAACTGGCAACTAACCAAGATATATATTTTTTATATTGTTGAAACGTATAAATGAGGACTGCAATGATAAATCAAAAATAATTGTGATTGTTTTTTTAATATTCATTAAAGGGTCCATATTGCACTTCTGATCTATGTTATAATGCTGTTTCCTCGTCAGAAACATACATGGAGTTGTGTTTAGTTCCATTCACACATGTTTAACACACAAACCCTGCATATTTGAGAGTTCTTCTCTCAAACACTCTCTTCCACCTTGTGATGTCAAGCTCCTTTAGCAGCCGACTAAGACACCCCCAGTGCAAGAAGGAGCGCTACCGCAGATCCTTCATCCCCACCGCCATCAGACTGTATAATTCTAACATATAGGCCAGACGTGCAATATCCTCCTTTTTCATGTTGATGCTTGTTGTTACTATTATCATTATTACTATTTTCCATTATTATTATTATTACGTATTACTATTTGTATTATTTATTACTTACTTTATCCCCTCCCTGCCTGCATGCACTTTTTCCCTCTTGTCCAAATGTCCTGGAGCTACTGTGGCGAGTAAATTTCTCCTGTGTGAGATCAATAAAGGCTTATCTTATCTTATCTTATGTCATGTGGTAATACAGGAATCACTGCATGATATCACGGGTGGAGCTTTAGAGATGTAGACAGATTAATAATAAAGGAATACTCAAACATGTGTGAATGAAACAAAACACAGCTCCAGGTTTCTTTTTGACTAGGAACAGCATTAGAACATGGCTGAAAGCTCAAAAGAATCTACTTGGTGTATTAAAGGACCTTGAATTGTTTTCTGTCTCTAAACAGACTCTAAAACATGCAGTGTTTTTTCTTTTTTCTTTCTAGCATATTTAAGCTTTGGTTAAATTGTAAAAAAAAAAAAAAAATCCAATTTAAATTAAAATGATTGTTTTTTTTAAAAACAATAACTGAATGCCCTTGACTCCATTCATGAAAAGAAAACTCATGGTTTTGTCATTCTCTTCATCTTGTCCTTTTGTAGTATGTGCTCAATGACAAAGTGTCCTACCCAGAGGAGACCTTCATGGACTGGGAGTTTAAGATCTCCGTCATGTACGACATTGCCAAGGTGAGCCATCCTCATGTAGGGCTTTCCATAGGGAGCACCTTATATAATTCAGGCCAGTGCCATCTGTTATGTAATGTTTGGACACACACACACACACACACACACACACACACACACACACACACACACACACACACACACACACACACACACACACACATACTTTCTCTGAAAAGCGACCATACAAATACACTGGCAAGATTTGAATAGGTTTTTACATATTACATTTTTCATTTTACTATTGCATTTAATTTAAAAGCTGCACTGTGTAGCATTTCTGGAGGGGGGTTTACCGTGGAGATATGTTACTGCTTTGCCTAAAATGTTCTATGGTATAGCATTAAACTTAACAGTCCTACATTTACTCCAGGTAAAACAGTGTGAGTGGAGTCATCATTCCAGAGATCTGAGCTGTAACTTGGCCTTCTTGTCTCCATGGAGATGTTTATATTTTATACAGTGAACATTCCAGACAAACAGGGCCCATATTACACTATTTTCTGATCAGTGTTATTGTATTGTTTCCTAATCAAAACATCCCTGGAGTTGTGTTTGGTTTCATTCACACAAACCCTGCATATTGCTCCACTGTGTTTTGAAACTCCACACACCTTCATTAGAATCATATGGTTAATTCCAGCCCTTGAATTGCCAATCTCTATTGAACTAAATGCTGTTAACTTGAAAACCCATGGCATCACAAGGTGGAACAGAGCATTTTGAGCTTTGGAGATGAGACAGACCAATAATAAATGGTTACTCAAACATTGGTGAATGAAACAAAACACAATTCAATAATAACAATATTTTTTTTTTATGTTTTCAATGTCAAAGCTGGAATTGATGAAAAGATGTTTATGCATGTGGTGTGTTCTTTTGCCAGAGGAGGGCACCAATGACCAAGTTTAGTTATAGCTATGCTTTCAATGTCTCTCACACATTTTATCTTCTTTCAGGGCATGTCCTACCTCCATGCCAGTGATCTTCAGGTCCACGGGCGTCTCAAATCCACCAACTGTGTAGTGGACAACCGCATGGTGGTCAAGATCACCGACTTTGGCTGCAACACATTACTGGTCCCTGGCAGAGGTGAAGTTTGGATTGGCCTGATTAGATAATGTTCATAGGTTGTGTTTACATTCTAAAATTTTATGTCATAATTTTAAATGGAGAGTTTACATAACTCTAAGGGAGACTCACTGTTTTTGAAAGAAACGTCAAAATGTATAATCCATAAATGTTTAACCTTATCATTATTTGTTTGGAATTGGTTTCACAAACTTGCCATGTTAATTTTATGGCTTAAAATCAATTCAGTTGGCAACAAACACGCATTTGGGGTTGAATAATGGCACCGCTTTCTGTGCCAGACTTAAAAGTTGACTAATGCTCGCTTGCTTGTGACTGTAATTTTATGTGTGAGAGACTTTACACAAATCATCTCACCTGTTCCAACCAGGCCATCTCTTTCTGGTCAGATTGTGTTAAAATAAAGCTTATGCTAAGTCTAACTTGTGTACTTGAGTAGTGCTTTCTGGTAGCTTCACACCCCCAGGGAATGTCATCTGCCAATACGTCAATTATCAGACATTCTTACATAAACAACCAAAATAATCTTATAATTTAAATGTTGTTTTACCTCTGTTCAGATTTATGGACTGCACCAGAGCATCTGAGGAAACAGGGCACATCTCAGAAAGGTGACGTGTACAGCTTCAGCATCATCGCTCAGGAGATCATCTATAGAAAATGCACTTTCTACACTGAGAGCTGTACAGACAGAGAAGGTAAAGCATATTTATACATCCTTACATGTACACAAACATAATATAACCTCTCATTAGTATTGTTTTGTCACTTATAGAAAAGCTGTCCCGAGTGCAGATTCCAGGGATGACAGTCTTCAGACCTGATCTCAACTTTAACACAGACTCAGAGAGTGAGCTAGAGGTAAGTTTGACCCCAGTGTTCAGTATAGCATTGGCTTATTTTGGTGTTACAAATGGTGTGAGAAATGATAACCGACTTCTTATAGGTGTTCACGCTGCTTAAAAGCTGTTGGGATGAAGACCCAGAACGCAGGCCGGACTTTAAGAAGGTGGAGAACTGTCTGGAAAAGAGCATAAGGTAAACTGCAATGCAATGTATTTTTATTATATTAATTCAATGTATTTTATATTAGTTTGGAAATGCTACCACCAGAATAATACTTGTTGGTGATATAATAAAATAGTACAGTTACAGCAGGGGTGTCTAAACTTAGAACTCACTGAGGGGCCACAAGTGTTGAAAATGTGTTGAAACATATTCAAAGATGGGCAGATGGGAACATTTTTACATAGTTTTGACAGAGCCACCGTACCTTTAATAAGACTTGGAACATGATGTTTAGGCCTTTATTGTAATGAAATGTTGTTACTGAGGTAATAAGATAAGATACCATAAGATAAGATAATCCTTTATTTGTCCCACAATGGGGAAATTGCAGTGTTACAATGCATGTTTCAGAAACAGTTGGAAAATATGAGCATGCATCAAAAGTAAGATAAATAATAATAATAATAAGTATGTACAATCAACAAAAAAACAACAACACAACACTGTAAGGTTAAAAGGCCCAGAAACGCTGCACAATAAATGCCTTTGATTCTGGGCAGTGAACAAACAAACAGCAGTTAAAGTGACTCCAGTTCAGCAATATATAATATCACTACAATAAAGTGACTCAGATGATTGTGAACAGTGCAGTGATGGTTAAATAAATAAGTAGCAGGTAAAGTGACTTTAAATAATATTGCACATTGATGTTATTACTATGGAGATGACACCTGGTTGCTATGGAGATGAAAATGACTAGCACTGATCATTGTACAGTCTGACAGCAGGAAGGAAAGATTCGCAAAATCTCTCTTTAACACAGCGAGGGTGAATCAGTCTGTCACTGATGCTGCTCTCCAGAGCCGACAGAGCGTTCTGCAGGGGGTAATAATAGTAGATTTACTTAATTTTACTTACTTAATAAAAAATGCATTAATTAAAATTGGTTTGTGGGTCACACTTGACCCCTAAGCCATAGTTTAAGTTAGTAGGGATGACAGTCTTCAGACCTGTAGAGTATTTGACAATTGACTCATGTTTAAAAATATGTTCTTAATAATGTCATATAAACTTCTAAACAATTGGGAACCATTTTGTAGATGCATCGTTATGGTAAATTCATTAAAAAAAAGAAAATAAGGATAAATCTGTATCTATTTACAGTTCTAAAATTCTAAACCAAACTGCAAAATTTGCTTGAAGGGGTATGTAGTATAAAGCTATAACATGCATTTTGTTCATTGTAAATTGCAATATTTATCTATCTAAAATAGTTTTATATTAGAGACAAATCTATTTCCTTTTCAAAACTGAGAAACTAATAATAATAATACTTGCATTTCATGGTAGCAAATACATTTTTTAGGGCATTTTTCAACCCTACATATACCCTGGAGCTATGAGTGGACATGGGGGGTAAGTGATAACAGAACTTTTCTGAGCCTCTGAGCCTTCCTCAAGCCTCAAATGCAGGACAATATAGGATTATTCAAACATCCGTGAATCCATCGAAATACAAACAGAGTAAGCTAATGATAGTGCTCATAAAAGTCAGTTTTACATATGTTCTCTTTAAGAATGCAGCATAATACTATATATTTCAGACTAGATTGGAACAGGGGGGTTTACTGTGACCCAATTTTCACATCGACTTTGATTACTATTCATTACAAGCTTATGGACAATGCATTTTCATCAGGCTCATAAGTGCTGTATTGTCTCGTCCTTCTCTCAGCAAAATCCATAATCATGACAATGAGAGCTACTTGGACAACATGATCCGACGCCTGCAGATGTACTCAAAGAACCTGGAGAACCTGGTGGAGGAGAGGACCTCGCTGTACAAGTATGAGAGGGACCGTGCCGATAATCTCAACTTCATGCTCCTCCCAGGGTACAGACACATAAAGAAATGAACATTAAAATGCATATGATAGGTTTTTGTGGGTTCATGAGATTATTTGCAAGTGGCATTTTGTTAAGAAAAGTTGGAAATTACACCAAGTAGAGCTAAGATTAAAAAGAGCTCCTCTATCTATGTTATCAATACACAAAATTCTACCAAAAAATCATAGGGACAGTTTGCATAAAAGGAAAGTTTAAACCTTCATTGAAAGTGCTTATACAAGATGGACTGATGGTATCCCGCCAAAACGGGATAAATGAACACGTTATCTATCAAATCATAACTAACTATGGGTGATGAGAAATTAGCAGAATTACCATAGCCATTAATGAGTATATATGCCATTATTTCTGATCTGTTATAATGTTGTTTCCTCATGAAAACATACCTGGAGTTGTGTTTTGTTTCATTCTCGCACGTTTAAGTCACAAACCTGCATATTTAGGCTCACTTCTCTCAAACGGAAAGCACTCTTTTCCACCTTGTGATGTCATGGAAGTGCTACACTGTGTCTCACTAGAAAAAAGCGAAAGGTGTAACAGCATTTTGAGATTTGGAGATGTAGACAGACTAATAATGCAGGATTACTCATGTGTAAATGAAAAAAACACAGCTCCAGGTATGTTTTGATGAGGTCACAACAATCGCAGGAATCAATTTTGTGTAATATAGGACCTTTAACAAAAATGAAAAAACAATTCTTAACAAAATATCTTCAATGTCCTCAAACTGCACAATAAAGAGGAAGGAATCTACTTTGGCCTTTTGTGACAGTTTCCAAGGTCAAGAATTTCTGAGGAAGTAAAATTATATATTTCAACTAAATTTTTAAACTAGGAAAAAACTAGGTAATTTTGTTGTTGCAAAATATAACAATATAACTATATAATAAAGAGATACAGATTAAGGTTGTGTGTGTTACTGCAGACCAGTGGTGAAGAGCCTGAAGGACCGCGGCGTGGTGGAGCCCGAGCTGTATGAGGAGGTCACCATATATTTCAGTGACATCGTGGGCTTCACCACTCTGTGCCAGTACAGCACCCCCATGGAGGTGGTGGACATGCTCAACGACATCTACAAGAGCTTCGACAGCATTGTGGACCTCCATGATGTCTACAAGGTACACGCAATATTCTGCAATCCCGATAGTTTGAAATGGAGCTGGAGGACAGGGCAGAATTCTTTGGCTTTTTATATCACACAAAATTGACTCTTGTGAGCTTTAAGCCATACCTCAAAAACATACCTGGAGTTCTGTTTTATTTCATTCACACATGTTTGAGTAACCCTTTAATATTAGTCTGTCTACATCTCCAAAGCTCAAAATGCTGTGTTTCACCTTGTGATGTCCTGAAGTGGTAGTTTTCAAGCTAACAGCTACTTTTTACCTTTTGTTGAGTAGAGATTGGCAATTCCAGGGCATAAATTAGCCAAATGATTTTAATGAAGGTGCATGGAGTTTAAAAACACAATTGGAGAACTTCCTGCAATACCACATTACATCACAAGGTAGAACAGTGCGTCTTCCCTTTGACATAAGATCTCTGTCTAAATGTGCAGCGTGTGTTAATTAAACAAAGCACAACAGCATTACAACAGATCAGAAAATAGCATAATATTGTTTTTTTAATTGTCAGATTGCAGATTTGATGAACTGGTTCATGGTTAATATCTCTGTAATTATGAAACAAAAAAAATCAATGTTCACAAAGTTCAATGTCTCCCTCTAACAACATAAATAAACAAAAGTTAAGTTATTTTTTCACAATAGCTTCAGAAAGTAGTGCCATTATTCAACCCCAAAGATGTAATTATTGTCAGTAGAAAGGACTTATAGCCATAAGTTTAATATGGTCATTTTGTGGCACCAATCCCAAACAAATAATGATAATTAATCACTAATTAATCATTGCATTTATATAGCACCTTTCAAGACACCCAAAGCACTTTACAGAGCATTATTCATTCACTCCACACTTGGTTGTGGTAAGTTACCATTGTAGCCACAGCTGCCCTGGGGAAGACTAATGGAAGCAAGACGGTCAATCTGCCCCATTGGCCCCTCCGACCACCACCAACCCTTATTCACACTCACTCCACTTTCTTACTAGGCAGTGTACTGGGTGAAGTGTCTTGCCTAAAGACATAACTGTCGCCTCCAGTGGTCTCTCATCCAAGTCATACTCAGGCTTTTCTTTAAAAAAAACAACCATAAAGTTCCTCCACTTCATTTGTTAAATTATGTTTAAATCTATTTTGTATTTTTTCTTTAGTTTTCAGAGTGACTTTTCAGACTACTCAGATCTAAAAAAAACTTATTTGGCAGTGTTTCTGTTTGCTCATGCATGCAGCTCAATAACAGGCATTTTAAAACAATAAGCAAAGCAAAAACACTTTGCTTTGCTTAAAACAGTTTGCATTCATGATAAGAAAGACATGAATTATAAAAAACATTCTTCTAAGGGAGTTATAATGTGATATATTAGTGTTATAATTACTTTGACTGTACAGGTGTCGTGATTATTGATGATTGGAAAGCAAACACTACATGTATTTTTACACATATGTGCTACAAAATTTCAGTCAGACTTGTCACTTTTTGTTTGCTGGACGATGTAAAAAAGTTATTCATGAACAGTTTAATCAGATAAGGTTGATGCAAACATTTTTTTCTACATCTACATATCCTTGCAGCCCTACTGTTCACAAAGATGCTATTTCGTATACAATAGAAAAAAATATATCTTATGTGACAGTTCAAATTGTATTCATGGTTTCTTTACAAACACTAAACATGTAGTTTAGTATAGTGTGTTGAACATGTAGATCAACACACTGTAGTTGTCAAAGAGAGGAAAAAATACACAAAAAAGCACAAAATCATCTTCACTGACAGATGTTCATGGCGAAGAATAGTTTTGGTCACTTAAAAACACCAAAAAAGCCTATTTGAAATAAATATCTAGGCCCCTGTTTCATTATAATTCATTTCAATGGGAAAAATCCAGTTTGTTTGCCAGAGTCTGAGCATGTCCAAAACTGTATGATCTGGTAGAGAGCAGTAAATGTGATCACTTTTCAGTCTGAAGCAGCTCATTTAGAAACATTCCTGTTTAAAAAAGCATGTTTTATGTTTCCATGGAAGCAAAATCCAACACTGTTGTTTGAATGAGTTTCAATGGTGCACTCAGCAATACAAACATTTGATATTACACACACACAAAAAAGGACAAAAACAACTGATTCTGCTAATTAGTGACCTGCCCCAGGTTGCAATAAAAGAGCTCAAAATAATCTGCTTTGCATTCCACTTTTTAGATTTGTGTAATTTTCAACCAAAATCAGGGTTGATTCAAAACAGAAATGGCATTTAAAGTGTTACAATCATATTTTATATCAATATTTAGAAAATGTATGGATGTCGGTGCACATTTTATGCACTTATGTACAAACATTTCACAGTATTTCACACACACAAAATCTACCAGTGCACAAAAACTCATGTTGGTGCCAATTCCTGACCTTTATCAAGCTGCAAGAAAACAGCATAAAATGGTCTGGTTATCATATTGGAAAAATATCAAAATGTGTGTTTTTGACAACACAAAATATTGTCTTTTTGATAAGAAATGTCATTTAAAGTATGTAGTGCTTGAAAACAATGAGCCCAAAAAGTCAAATAAAATAATGAACAAAAAATGTTCCTGGATGTCCACATATTGTGCACATTTTATGAGCTTAACGATACTATCGTGACCATCTGAACACAGTGTACTGATGGTCTGATGTGGGTGATGAGCAGAGTTTAGACATCCTCCACAAAGCCACATACTCACCAAATTTATCGACCGATGAAAAGTCTATGTGAGTGGGTTAATTTCATAACAAATAATACCACACACAAACCTGCCTCATCCACTGTCCCACAGTTGGTTCAGTCTTTCTTCCAACAGAAAGAATGATGTCTTTTAGCGGAGCCACATCCATAAACATCTTGTGGAACAGTGCAAAGATGAAAAAGTGAGTGACATGACAGAAGGGTATCTGCTACATAAGGATGAGTTGTTGTACAGTTGTATGGAGTATGATATGAATGTGGTCCTGTATCTCTCACTGTTTAAGCGGAGCTGCGGGAGCCTGCTGGAGAAATGCTTATCAGTAAAAAATGTAATAATTTCCCCAAATTGTTCAACCATAATGTCAGAAATATTACCATCCCACATCACCATAGCTACAGTTGTGATCTCCTGTGTGTGCTCAGGTGGAGACTATAGGAGACGCCTACATGGTGGCCTCTGGGTTACCCAAGAGGAATGGGAACAGACATGCAGTCGATATCTGCCACATGGCCCTGGACATAGTGACCTTTATAGGGACGTTCCAGCTCCGACACATGCCCGGCATCCCAGTCTGGATACGCATAGGGGTGCACTCAGGTACCTTTTTAGAACTACAATATAACAGAGCATATTTTAGTAAATTAATTATTGTATATTTTGCTTGAGTTTGAAATTGAGATGGAGAGGATAGAATTCTATGAAAGTCGATCACACTGATAAGGTTCATGGTTAATATCTCTACAATTACAGGGCCTGCTATCATGAAATAAAAACTGGCGAAAATTAAAATCTTTCTTAACTTTGAGGTATCCTGGTGAAGAGTCCACCACACCTGCTTGTTTCCATGGATACTGCTTTGCCTGGAATGTTCTGCAATATGTTTATCAGCATGAAGCCAGCAAGTCAAAGGTAGATCAGATCTGTGAAGAGACTAGCCCGCTCACAGTACGAACAGATTTTTAAAAGATATTTCTGAACATCAAAAACACCTATAATTGAATAAATGCAAGATAGATAAGTACTGTGGAACATTTCAGGCAATGCAGTAACATCTTCCTCCTGCCAGAAAAAAATATGTTGATTAATATTACAATACTGTGAACCTATATTGACTATTTTACTTAAAAGGCCCATCACGAACATTGCTGGAGTTGTGTTTTGTTTCATTCACACATGTTTAACACAAACTCTGCATATTTAGGCTGTGTTCCACCTTGTGAGGTCATACAAGAAGAGCTCTATCATGTTTTTAAACTCCGTATACCTTCACTAGAATTATTTGGGTAATTTCAGCCCAATCTTTACTGAACAAAAGATAAAAGGTAGCTGTTAACTACCACTGTGTGACATCACAAGGTGGAACAGAGCATTTTTTAACTTTGGAGCTTTACTCAGATGAAAACAAAAAGGTATGTTTCTGAGGAGGTAACATTATAACACGGCAAGAGTCAATTTAGCATAATTTAAAATCTCAAATTTTTAAATAATCAAATTAAGAAGTCAACCTACTATTTTGTATTGGCTGTAGGTCCATGTGCAGCCGGTGTGGTCGGGGTGAAAATGCCTAGATATTGCTTATTTGGGGACACAGTGAACACGGCGTCCCGGATGGAGTCGACTGGACATCGTGAGTTTCCTAATCTATGCACCAGTAGAAAACATATTTAGCCTATCCATATTGTGTTTGTGTAATCTGTTTAGGTCTCATTTACACTGCAGTGAGCATACATCCTGAGTAATTACTGACATGACCATTCATTCTAATCATCAGTCATTTTCCAGCTCTTTCATTATTCATTATAATTAAAGGTTCCATGACATGGTACTTCTTGATGCTTTTATATGGTGCCTTAATGGTTCCCTAATACTGTAAATGAATCCTTCTTCAAAATCAACACTCAGTGCATGAGAAAGACACATGTACAGAGTCAGAGTCAGAAAATCTCTCTCTGAACAACTCATTCTGGGCCTTGTTGCTTGAATGCAAATGAGAAGGACACAGATAGGTTAGAGGAGCGGGTGGGGAGGGGGGTGGGGGGGGGCAAATGCGCCGCCAAATGCGGTGCGCTGTGTGCTGGCCCCACTTCCGTGTTTTAAGAGCGGAGGAGGAAAGGAGAGCCTTTTCAATGAAAAAAACACATTTTCACAGAAAATAAAATTAAACCACTGCTGTTTCAGAGGTCCAGAGGCTCAGATTAAGGACTTCCGAGCCTAGAAACACTCGCACGTGCCTCCAGGCAAATAAAAAAACGCATTTCACATTGCGTAGCTCATTCGCGGTCCAAACTCTCTGGGCGTGATTTACAGAGACGGTGGGTAGATATCCAGACGGGGGGTGGAGCTGCATTTTTCGATGTGACGTCACATAGTTTCCTTGTTCAGAATCGCCCGTTTGAGCTGTGTTTTTTTCTAACGCAGAAAAGGACCGCAAATGCTCAGTTTAGACATTTCGCAACTTTTAGCCATGGGGGTGGGGGCCTAAACAGGGTAGGGGAGCTCACATTAACGTTCAGAAACCTCAGAAAGTGAAAATTTCATGCCATGGGACCTTTAAATAAAGATATGTCATTTTCCAGCTCTGAAGATCCACGTCAGTCAGCCTACCATTGATATTCTCAAAAGAACAGACTGTAAGTTTGAGTTTGAACACAGAGGGGAGACTTTTCTGAAGGTAAGTATGCTGACTTTGTGTAAAAATACTGAAAAGCAAACACAGACATATCTCTAAAGCTGAACTGGACTTATGTTGTGTTTTAAAGGGTAAAGGAACAGAGACGACGTACTGGTTAACAGGGGAAAGGGGGAAGAACTATGACCTCCCGACTCCGCCCACAGCGTGAGTCATACGCTTACATAATGCTGATTAAATATTTAAATCTCTGCTCTCAGTCAGAATCCTTGGAGTCTTGGTAATGGCAGGAGCTAAAATTTAATGATGCAATATAAAAGGGAAGGAATGTTACTGCAGAATTGTTTTGGTGATTGTATTTGTAAAAAGCAGGGGCACTATGTAACTTTTATGGTGACGGGTCAGCTGCCTTGTGTTCATAGTATTGTATTAAACTTACACTGCCAAATCATGGAACATTCCTGGCAGAGCAAAAACGTCTTATGGAAACAAGCAGGTAACAGACCATTCGCAGAAATGTTACATAATGCACCTTTAAGTTTATTCCAACATTTATCTACTTTATTTATCTGTCTGCACATCCCCTTTAGAATAGAATGAATAGAATGCATTTTATTGTCACTATTCATACATACTCACAATAAGACTGAAAGCATCTCACTTAAGTGCAGACATTTAAAGGAGAATTAACGTTTTTTACAATCTGAGCCTTATTTCGGTAATAAAACAAGTTGTTTTACTCACCCATAGCACTTTGGTGTCATTTGGAGCACTTTCGGAGATGTTTTAGATTTGCGATCTCCGTAATGTGAGTTCTTGGGGCATATGTTTGCGGTCTCCAAATAACACAAACTATAGCAGTTTTCAAATCATAGAAGCCCGTTGTCTTAGCCTACGATTTCGTTTGGTCAAAAGTGGCCTGTAATCCGAGATTTAGCCATAGTTTCGAGTAGATGAGGACGCCAGTGCGCATGTGCGGAGTGTGCTCTCAGCTCCCGGGACCCAAACATGAAACGCAAAGCTGTAAACTATGGATAAATCTTGGATTACAGGCCACTTTTGACTCAAACAAAAGTGTAGACTAAGACACTGAGCTTCTTTGATTTGAAAAGTGCTAAAGTTTGTGTTATTTGGAGACCGCTCGGGGCATATATTATATGCCCCGAGCTATGGCTAACCGCAAATCTAAAACATCTCTGGAAGTGCTCCATATGACACCAAAGTGCTATGGGTGAGTAAAACAACTTGTTTTATTACCGAAATAAGGCTCAAATTGTAAAAAAAAAAAAAAAAGTTACTTTTCCTTTAAGTGCAGACATTTAAAGGAGAATTAACGTTTTTTACAATCTGAGCCTTATTTCGGTAATAAAACAAGTTGTTTTACTCACCCATAGCACTTTGGTGTCATTTGGAGCACTTCCAGAGATGTTTTAGATTTGCGATCTCCGTAATGTGAGTTCTCGGGGCACATGTTTGCAGTCTCTAAATAACACAAACTTTAGCACTTTTCAAATCATAGAAGCTCAATGTCTTAGTCTACGCCAGTGCTTCTCAATTATTTTCTGTGACGCCCCCCTAGGAAGAAGAAAAAATTTCACGCCCCCCTTCCTGCGCGCGACTATAAATAGTATTATTTGTCTAGAAAATTGTTATTAGAACACCATTGTATCCTTTTATTAACATTATAAACAAAAAAAAAAGAAAGAAACTTACAACAAAGACTGCACTGAGGACTCAAATATTAATGTGTTTTTAATGCTTTGCGCACATTTGTTTACGTTTTACAGAAATGAAACTTAAAACCACCTCATTTGCATAAGCTAAAAGCACTGAAAAAAAAAAAGCTCTCTCCTTGTGCCACTGATGCGTCAGCTTCTGTCAGACTAAAGGACACGACTCAGTGGAATATACGTGTTTTTTCTGTGACAGAGGATGTTCTGTTAATGGTGAGACTGTGCGTAAATCGCATGTGAGAACTCCACTGCCAACTACTGTTGTTGATGTGCAATTACACTTAGTTCTAGTACAGTACAGCAAAAAAACATGTTTCCCAGGGTCATACGCCTGGCATCACGCCACGCCCCCCCAGGTGGGCCCGCCCCACTATTTGAGAAGCACTGGTCTACGCTTTCGTTTGAGTCAAAAGTGGCCTGTAATCCAAGATTTATCCATAGTTTCGAGTAGATGAGGAGGCCAGTGCGCATGTGCGGAGTCGCAGCTTATTTCGCTCTCAGCTCCCGGGACCCAAACATGAAACGCAAAGCTGTAAATTATGGATAAATCTTGGATTACAGGCCACTTTTGACTCAAACAAAAGTGTAGACTAAGACATTGAGCTTCTTTGATTTGAAAAGTGCTAAACCGCTCGGGGCATTACGGATATCGCTAATCCAAAACATCTCTGGAAGTGCTCCATATGACACCAAAGTGCTATGGGTGAGTAAAACAACTTGTTTTATTACCGAAGTAAGGCTCAGATGGTAAAAAACGTTAATTCTCCTTTAAAGGGACAGTGTGTAGGATTCGTGGCGCATAGGTGGTTACTAGCTATTCCACTTCCTCTTTTGGCTATGGCAGACCTCGAGGGTCACCCGGACGCGACGTAGCGCCGACATCGCGCGTGCCCGCGCACGAACCGCGCACCGCTGTATACATGAAACGCGGTCCCCCGTTCACTTTTTTTTTTTTTTTTTCGCATGAAAACACACAATCCCGATCATGATTCATGACAATCTACACATCAAATGAAACCTTACAGTCTCCTCTTTTTGACTATGCAATTCATTTCCCTGCAAAACAATCACTCCCCGAGCACATGGGGCTTTTATACAGAAAAGCACAAAACTTAGCTTACTTAGCTTACCTTTGAAGGCTCTGCACAGGTCAAACTCTGTATTTCATCATAAACTTGGTCTCAATCTGTCCATAAGGATCCAGCGAATAAAATCCAGTAAAACAATTTAGTCCAAAATACGTGTTATATCCATTACGATGTGTGATCCAGCAGCATGCTTCTTTACACGAGGGGCTCCCCCTCCCCCCTCCCCTTCCCCTTCTCTCCTTCTCTCCTTCACTCCCATATGCAGCGCGGCTGTGCAGCTGTTAGCAGGAGCCGAGGCGAAGGATGAGCCCAAATGTCCTTCTGCGGCTCTCGTATTCAAAATGGCTGCCTCTATATGGGGAAGATCCCCCTTTTATGTGACTATATCTAAGTCCAAAAGAATACTTTGATTTCATGATGGAAGTGAAAAGGCTTGGAAAACAATGTATTTTTGAATGGGTATCTTCAATTTCAGTAATTAACAGGTAAAAATCTTACACACTGTCCCTTTAAGATATATACAACACAGCTGGATATTTACAACCCCAGTATAAAAACTAGTGCAAAAAATTAGTGCAAAAAAGTCATTAGTTATTCACGTTATTGCAAGTCTTGCTCAGATATTGCAGTAGGGGTGGCACATAC
This sequence comes from Paratrypauchen microcephalus, assembly GCA_036785185.1. Lineage (NCBI taxonomy): Eukaryota > Metazoa > Chordata > Actinopteri > Gobiiformes > Gobiidae > Paratrypauchen > Paratrypauchen microcephalus. Next base: position 895,916 of record JAVJIX010000126.1, read on the forward strand.
AACCATATATACACATTTAGTCAGTATTAACATAGAAAACGAAGATTTAACTGGATGCCGTACATATACAGTGACGACAAGCATGTGCTCTGGCAAGATTTTAACCTACTACTTTCTGGTTGTTGGGTGCATGCTTAACCAACTTAGGAGGATATATAATTTAAATATCTTTTCAATTTTTCATAGTTAAGACACACATTTTCAAAATGAGCTGGGTGCATGTCACTAGTCCAGTACTTATTGCTCAGCTTGGATACTTGGGAACAGTCCAGCACTTTACTCCATATTGAAAGAACAAAAAACAGTTTCATAAAGGATCTATCAATGTATTTGTGGTTTTTGCTATTGATATTTTTCAGTGATATCACACTAGGAGGTTCTGCAAGTATGTCTATGGTGAAATATTCTGCAGTTACCATGGAGGCACACATTAGAAAACCCAGCCTGATACTGTCTGAAAAAAATACAAAATTGATTCAGCCAACACATTTCCAGGAGCCTTTGGAGCCAAAATGAGCATTCATAATCAACAACAAATATCAGGGTATTAACTGTTGGCTAATGATAACTAACTTGTGAGAGTACAAATCTGCTCACCTGTTGTAGTAGTTCCACCTAAGACAGCTCCTTCTGGTTAGATTATGTTAAAACAAAGCTCAGCTTAAAGTTTAACTTGAGTAACAGAGCTTCAGACAGAGCAGTGCCTTAGGTAGCGTCACATCCCCAGGGAATGTTGATGACATCAGCTACAAAGTATTAACTGTCGTCACGCAACAAGCCGCCAGTCGAGAGTCCATTTATCGCTTCTGTTTCCTGCATTACCTTCACCTGTCATCACTAGGCCTGTCACGATAATTACTACATTGACTTATTGTTCAGTACATGTAGATGGAACATTCAGTTTTGTGGTATTAATATTTATTGTAGGTACTTTTTCTTAGTTCTAGTGAGAATGTTTGGTGATCAGAGCACTATGCACTATGAGCTGTAGAGGGTTGAATGATGAACTTCTGTCATTCATTATAAACACTAACTACTTTAGTGATGCATTCTGTTATTTATTGCAGCTAACAATATTGTACATTTAGAATAGTTATGGTTTGGTTTGAATATTATTGTTTATCATCTATTTTTACTTAACAATATACTGCACTTGGGCACATCACCCCTGTCCTCAGAGATCTCCACTGGCTCCCTATCCCTTATCGCATCCAATTCAAACTCCTCACCATTGTGTACAAGTCCCTCCATAACCTGACCACCACCTACTTCTCTGAGCTCTGGGAGTTTCAGGAATTGGGTCCGAAGGAGGTCTGAAGAAAAGCATTGCTCGAGATTGAGGTTATTCAGCATTTTAATGTGAAAATAGCAGAATACAAACGAAATGGTGACATCAGACATCTTCAGCATTCATGTTGTCAGCTTTAGCAGACCCTCAGAGAAGAGACATCGGCCATGAAAAGGGACGTGAAGAGACCTCCCCATTGGGGGCCCTCGCACGCACGCACGCACGCACGCACGCACGCACGCACGCACGCACGCACGCACGCACGCACGCACGCACGCACGCACGCACGCACGCACACACACACACACACACACACACACACACACACACACACACACACACACACACACACACACACACACACACACACACACACACACACACACACACACACACACACACACACACACACACACACACACACACACACACACACACACACCACAAGGGACTGTCTTTAAATACAGTACAGACTGTTGAATACATATGACATCAGCAACAGCTAACCTATAGGAGAATAGTTCCTTAAATACTGAACAAAGAACAACACTTCAAACAGAATGCCATTTGGCCACTGGAGTCAGAAACCCCTCCAGGCATAGATGGAGATAACACCCAAAGTTAGTTTACAGCCTTTTATAACCTATAGCCACAAGTGAGGTATACAACATATGGTGAAACAAATGGTGAGGTGAGACAGTTCCCACAGTAAGACTTAAAACCCAGGAATAGACTAGATATAAAGAACACTCCAAGAATAAAAGAATAAATCTCACAGCTCCTCCATCACCACACCCCCACCCATGCCCTCCAATCAGCTGATGCCAACCTCTTGTCTCCACCACCCTCTGGAACTCCCTGCCCAAACACATCAGAGACTCATCCATGTTTAAAAAGCCCTGAAGCCCCATCTCTTTAAAAGCACCATCCATTAACTGTCTTATTTCTTTTGTTTGCCTTTGTTTGTCTCTTCAAAAACATCTTTGAGTATCTTGAAAAGAGCTGTACTCTTGTGTAATGCATTATTATTATTATTATTATAAAAAATGTGTTACCGTGACAGGCCTAGTCATCTTCCTCTTGTCCTCCTCCTCAGAGAGAACTTCCAGCGACTGCAGCAGGATCTGGCCCACATGATCGTGGAGTGTCTGGACCGGCGCTCCACAGGCTCCATCAGGAGGAATAAGCCCCTGCTGAGTCAGAGCAGCGCAGGGTCTCACAAGGAGGAGAGGCTGGGCTGTGAGAGCGAGCAGCCAGAGTACCTCCACCTGGTCACCGTGGACAACACCCTCAGCACTTTTCTCTAGAACGTCCACCAAAGACTCAAGTGTGAGGAAAAAGGAAGGACTATCAGGAGATATGTGAACCAGGGTGACTTAAACACTCCATACAGTGCACATCAAAACTAGGAAATATTAGCCATGATCTTTTTGTGTATATAGATTTCAGGAAATCCACTGCTAAAGTGAAAATACCAATGCTGCGTTAGAATTTAGATGAGGATGATGGGACATAACCGGTATTAAAGTACACCACAATGTAGAGAAGGTTTCCACAGTGGTCATAGCGATACTGTTTTTGTATTAAGGTGTTTTGGCTCCCATCCAGAAGCCATTTTCAATTAGATGATACTGACTTGAAGCACTAGGATTTATGGAGCTCAACAGTGAACGTCTGCTCCATTTTTAATTTTTTTATTTTCTCATTCTCATAAACTTTTCAAAAAATTCAAATATTAATACTCAATTATCATTGAGTTAAGAGTATTAAGGGTTTAAGGGTTAAGGGTGGGCGGTTGCTGTTGGGCTCCATACCACTCTAAGTTAACTATGCCTAGTCCCAAAGGGAGAAGTTTTGGAGAGAAAATGCCCTGCCCTTGTTTACTAGCTAGCCAGCACCATCAAACTGAAAATGGTTTCTGGATGGGAAGCCATTGAGCTGAAATGTCTTGCTTGCAGAAACAGTGTCCAGATGACACACTGAAACCTTCTTTACATTTAACCATGACTGGACAAATGAGGGATTACACCACCCCATCCATTCATCCATCCATCCATCCATTTTCTTCCGCTTATCCGGGGCCGGGTCGCGGGGGCAACAGTCTAAGCAAGGACTCCCAGACTTCCCTCACCCCGGACACTTCCTCAAGCTCTTCCAGGGGGACCCCAAGGCGTTCCCAGGCCAACCAGGAAACATAGTCCCTCCAGCGTGTCCTGGGTCTTCCTTCCACCCCGTACACTGCAATATTTCAACACAGGCTTTGGACGGTATTGGCAATGTGACAGTTTATTTCACTGGGTCTGTGGAAAAAGCAGCACTTTTCATGTTCATGATTTGGTTGTTGAATTGTTTTTGTTTGCACCCATCATGCCACATATAATGAAACTAACCAGAAATAGTCTGGGGTGTCTAAATCCATGTACATACAGCTATACTAATATAGTAAGCTAATCACTGTTGTTTCACCCTATTTTTCAAATCTCCAATTCCAGGACTATGTTACTGCTGCCTTGTTTGCTGAAAAATACTTGTATAAATAGCACACTACCACAGACCAACCACAAATGAAAGCTCTTGTAATCCTGTATATTTTTATTTTGCATATTTTACTCACATTTAACGACTACTATGACAAAAAGGATGACACCATTTTGAAACCATAGGACTATGTTTTATTGAGAAACAATTATTGAGTGACAATCGTGTATAAAATGAGCAGTCACATTGTAGTAGTTTTTTGTCTTGGTCCTAACAGAGTACAGGTGAATGAAACCAAAAAGCAGTGTTTGAAGTCTGCAAAGGTTTATCTGAGATTTTACATTTCCTGTCACATTTTGTTGTATGTTCAAATGACCAGGAGAAACGTTCAATGTTAGGACAGTAGTTTTTGCAACAGAGAATGCTCTCGTCTTAAAGGACACGTACTATGCAACTTTTGATAGTGTAACGTTCCCTTAAAACATACCTGGAGTTGTATTTTGCTTCATTCATGCTTGTCATTCCCTCATTTACGAATTGCCCTATTCACCCAGTTAAAATTTTCCCTGCATTTTTACCATCAAATTGTGTGCGCTACAACATTGTGCTTGTATTAGCACAATGCACCGGCTAAGGTTTTTATTTTTATTTTTCATGGTCCATTCCCAGAGCACAATACCAATAATGCAATAATATGTGTCCTTCAAGACAGTGATCGAAGCTACGGTCAAAACCTTAGGTAGAAAAAATATTCACTAAATTACAGTAACACTCCTTTTATCAGTAACATTCAAAAAACAATAAATTAGACAACAAAACATGTAAAAATAGTTTTCAAAAAGACTGATATAAAACAGCTTGATCATTCCTCAGCGTGTCGTGTCGCGTTTACAGTGACCCACAACACACTGGAAGTTGTGTACAATTGCCGGTACCACTTCAGAATAACTAAACTTTAATTAGCCTTAATAAAGCATGAACAAAGACATAAACCACAAAAGAACAAATAGTGCATTAGGAATAATTCAGGCTCAGTTCATTTTAACTTATTCCTTTTGCCATCACTGTAACGCTAACAGCTAGCATGCCAACAGTGCACTTCCTGATTCTCGAACCATAAAACGCTTTATAATTAGACACATACAGAATGAAGACTTATTTTGTATTGGGGCAGGACAAGCCTGAATCATTCTTAATAAGATATTTGTTAACTTTGAATTTTGTCTTTGTTGATGCTTTATAAAGGGATAATTAAAGCGCAGTTATCATAAAGTGGTACACGGTTACCATTACAGGATAACACGGCTATTGAAGTTCGCATGTTACAGTAGATTTGATGTGCTGTTTAAACTCAAGGCACCAAATGATCAAAACAAAACAAAAGCTTAACTGGTCGGTCAGTCTTTTGCCTCCTCTTTAAACTTGTCTGTAGTTGAAATTGAGCATAAATAACAGCATGATCATTGTACAGTAGTTCAATAATGTCTACCAGGGTTTTCAAAAATGTTCTTATATAAATATACACTTAAGCTTTCGGACACACGGACGATACACTGAGGTTACTTTTGTTCTAAACATGATTCATGGATTATAAAAAGTATAACTGCCTATGGGTTGCATTCAGGTTTTAAATTTTGATATAAGATGGGAGAGAAAGGGTATTATAACACTAGGTGAGGCACTGTTTTGCATATCCAAATGGAAAATTCTCAAATGTTTAATCTAATAATTGTCTTTAAGTCTACAAGTTAGTTATTTGTGTGGTCATTAACTGCAAAAAAACAAAAATCGTACATGAGCATAAAGTGCCTATGACAGGTTAGACTTCTCATTTTACTAAACCACAGTAAAGATCATATATATTTAAGATTTGCGCAGAAACATTCACACTTTTTTTTCCAATTTGGCCATTTTTTAGGTTTAAAAATGTACTTCCTTGTTGGAAATCGTGATATCACACTAGTGAATTCCATAGCTGTTACCTTGCAAAACTCCTAATGTACACAGAAATTATCTGACAAATACAAATATAAAAAACACCACTCTTTTGTTGAAATCATGCTCAAAGTATGATTTTTTTTTCTTCCTTTTGTGTAAAATTGTGCAGAACCATTGGATAGAATTCTCCCTAGTGTGACGTGATCAGTATGTTTGAACTCTACTTCCTATATTTTTTAACATATTTTTCAACTTCTCTTTGCAAACTGTTTCTTGATTTGTATAGAACTACCATTCTTATTTACAGTAGCTAAAATCCCACCAAATTAATTGAAAACTTGAGAATCATAAAAATCATGACATACACACTTTAAACCAGATTGAAACATCTGCATTTTGACACTTATGATTGCAAACCCTAGCATAAAATATCTTGCCTTCTCTATTGTTATGACATTATGTAGCCCATCTGATTGTCTAACACTATTGGCTTATTGCCTGGGAGAATTTCTGTGTTTTCCTGTTGATGCAGCTCCATCTACAAGGGGTCAGGAACAAACTTGGGAAGTCCCACAGGCACAAATAACCGCAGTGGTCAGAGTTACAGGGAAAAGCCAAACAAATACATCTGAAATGAGATATATTTGGGACCACTGCTATGCTATCTACAAATTAGACTTAGCAGGCCAGCATCAAATAACTAGTGTTTTCGAAAATCTCAGTATATAGAAGAATATAAGATGGCTGCTACTCAAGCTAGTCAAATTTGCTAGTCAGCTTAGGTTACAGGTAGCAGGGTATGTTGGTACTTTGAACTCTCATGCTATGCCCACATAGAAATAATATAGGACTACTTTTCACAAAAAAATATGAATTGGGGATTTTGCTGACACTATTATCTGACTGGTTGCATATCTACGTAACTACATTTAGAGGTAGCTTAAATTTGTTCGCTCAGTAGACAATTTCACTAGAGTCCTTTTAGGAAATCAAGGAAATTTCACAACAAAATGAAAAGTGTTCTAGGTTAATAACATAAAAATGTGTGGTCAACGTTACAGAAGGTGCTAAACAGGGCCTCCTTGTTCTCAGAGAATAGATCTATACAAAAACACTGCAACAACTCCTCCTATGTCCCTTATTTCTCTCAAGTTTTCCTTATATTTGACCAGCGTTGTTCAAAATCTTTGGTTGTGTTGACTAAGATTCATAACGTGGTCACTTTTCTATATTATCAAACTCTGCATCAAATCTTCACATCATGGTCGTATCTTAGAATTAATAAGCCAAACATCTGTTTAAATGTACAGTAACTGGGTGGAGTCCTACATCCGGGACCCGTGGAGCTGAAAAAGCTGTCAAACATCAGAAAAGAAAAGAAAGTTAGTCAAAATTAGAATGAATGTAGGGATTTAAAGTAAACGTCTCTACTGTAAACTATGGACTGGCTTTGGTAATGATAATGGAGATGGTGATGGCGATAGGACGGGACATGCACAATGGGCTTGGGCATAGACACCGGTGCTAGTGTCCCTCTGTGTGTCTCTGTGTGTGTGTGTGTGTGTCTGTGTGTGTAATGTGATTCTGAGTTGTGTTGTGGCTGGACATACACAGACCAGAGTGGACATTTTAGAACTACTACTGCACTAAGAGGTCGGGCTGTTCCATGACATTGCACTGGTAATAAGAGCATGTAAGGACAATATACTGGAGCTGAAAACATAAGGACACAAGGAGTTTTAACTGTGATTGAATTATTACTCCAATCAGTTACAAAAGTGATTTAATCAAAATTACAGTTCAATTCTGTTCTGAATAATATGTAGCCAGTAAGCTACAGTGGCTTAAATAACATGAATCACTGAATCACTATTACTAACAATTTGGACATTTGTCCAAATAATTGCACCCCTCCTTCAGATATTTAGTTTTTCTCATTTTTTATGCATCCTTTGAAAATAGCAGATTTTGTGCATCATTTAATGTTTTGTCCTTCAAATGACATTCACTTCATTATATACATTACATAAGCAATTCTTTTTGGCAGACAGGAGCATTTGTTTACCTAATTTACACATTTCATCTACTTTCTGTAGCCTTCCTCAGAAGCATTTCTGAGCATTTCTCAGAAGCATATCTGAGGAAGGGTACAGGAAGTAGCGAAACACGCTGCTGTCTAATATTAACTACATGCATTATAAAATCAGATGTTATGTGCAGATAGTTGCACTTTCAGTCACTCTTACTTGAATATTCGTTTCCCCAAATATGTTTGAGTGATTTCTTGGACCACTTTGTAATTCTACTTGAGTAATACTATTTTGAAGTACTGTTACTCTTGAGTACAATTGTTGGCTGGAAGGTTGACAGTTCAAACCTCACCCAAGTGCACTGTTGTTGTTGCTGTCTCTGAGCAAGACACTTATTCCATATTGCGTGACTAACGTTTTGTCAGTCAGGAAATTGTAACTCTTATTATTTATTCCACAGTCCTTAAACCACGCCCCAGTGCAGTGCCATGGAGACCAGAACCCACACAGAAACACAACAGTCAGAACTACATCTAGTGTGGCACACGTTTCTACAGGTCCTCACCGAGACACATGATCCCCCTCATTCTCTAAGCCACTCATTTGGTGTGGTCTGCCTCCCTCCCTCTTGCTCCTCATCCTCCTCCTCCCTCGGCGCATCCTCCTCCTGCATCTCCGCCGCCTTCCGTCCCAGCGAAGGGGCGGAGCCAAAAATAGCACACGGCAAAACAAGACAGAACAAGCAGAGATGAGCATGTGGATGGGTGGCTGGTGGACAGAGGTGTGTTTGAGATGAGAGGAGGAAACGGAGGAGTCTGATCGACATGTGGGAGTGTTGTTGGAGTGACATTTGGAGAGAGCACACTCAGGCCCACGTCAACAGCCCACTTCAGACCTGGCATTACCAATCTGCTCTCTGATCTGATGCCAGTTATCTGAGCACCGAGTCTACGGGGCTACACCGATTATTTTTTCTACAATCCTTCATTGTTGAGTGAATTACAATTTTATATAAAGCATTAGCTCAAGGTAAACTGCTAACATGAAGATTAGTTTGTCTCCAATCAAATACTGGCACTGTCTCCCCACAAGAGCCCACTACCCATCTTTCTTGGACATATGTTGTAATTCATTAAAAGGTGTAAGTGTAACTTTTTCAGTAGAGTCTGCCATCTGCTTGTCTCCAGGGAAATGCTTTTGCCATTAGGGATGGATTTTTTTTTGTAGCTCATAACCATATCTGATATTTGTCCTACAGCTGTGGCTGATATTTGCCGAAACCAAATTTCACATTTAAATTCCCACAAATTTATGTTACATTAAAGTAACAATCACAAATAAACTTTTCACTTTTGTAAAAATTATACCAAATTGTTAGATATAAAATACGTTGTTACACGTTTGTGTTAAATATAGCCATATAATGCTTTTCTATTTCCATTTTGTTAGAAAACGGCAGTCAGAAACTATGCCAATGTGAAAAAAATACCACTATTAAATATTGATATTGACTGATACCAATACTGGTGTCAATCGCCCATCCCTAATTGCTATGCCTGGAATATTCCACAGTATGTCATTAAGCTTATCCAACTAGCATTTATTCAATAATGGGTGTGTACAGTACATCACTTAAAAGCATCTCCACAGATCTGACCTTGGCTCCTCGTCTCCACAATGATAACTTCAATATACTGTGGAGAGCAACATCCCCTCGGTGACAAGCACCCTCAATCAGAAAAGTTACATAGTACCCCTTTATTGGCTGTCACATCTCCACTGGGCTCCAGGGCATCTAATGTAACAATGTGTGACTGAGGAGTAGTAAAACCTTGGGAATTTTGAAATGCATGTATGCTGCAGTAAAACCCCAAACTAACAATTTTGACCATTTCAACTTGAAGAATTTCCAAGGCATTTTTCTCTTTCTGCCTGTTGGCTTGGATTTGAATGCCAGGTCTGTGGGCCTTCGCATTCTCAGCGATAAAAACAAAAAAAAACAAAACACAAACCAACAATTCACGTTGGTTTACGATGAACTTTTACCTTGGTTTTGTGGTTCTGCTCCGTGCCCAGCCCTGACCCTGGCGTGTGCAGCTCCTTGGACACTACACACAGGAACTCTGCCTGGTCTTCTGTCCCGTAGCTGTATGAGGAACCGATATTGACCATCTAAAGAGAAACAAATAAGAAAGATAAAAAAAAAAAAAGGAGAGGAGAAACATGAGATACAACCAAGAACAACCAGAAAATAAAGAAGGCAAGATTAGCAGAAAAAGGTACTAAAACTAAGCTAAACCAAAGCAAACATGTGAAGCAACCACAGAGAGGACACCCAGCTGCACACGTGGAGAAGAGGACGCCACAGAGAGCAGCTCGGGACAGTGACGGGGGCAGAAATAACATGGCTTCTTTTAGGTGAGGAGAGGGCGGCTGTGCAAAGCGAAAAGTAACGTGCATGCGTTGGCAGTTTGAGGAGGGAGAGTTGGGGGTGTTGGGGGAGAGAGGGTCTGAATGTATAAGAAAAGCTCTGGTTCTATGTCATATGGGAGAGCTGACCTGAGACCAGCAGGACGAGAGGTGGAGGTCGGGGTATCACTACTTCATCAAAAGTTACATTTACAGAGGTTAAAGCTAACAGCACCTGCGCTGTACATCTACAAATGTTTCTAAATATGTAAATACACTGAATTAGTTATGAAGTTATGCAAGTTTATTTTATTTTCATCAGAGGTTTAGTTGATATTGCATTTCATTTTAATGTGATACTGTTAATTTTAGATTTCTTAACTCAATTAAGTTCTGGTGGTTGCCTGCATATTGGCACAAAGAAAAATCCACACGTGTTTGTAAAAATAAGGTACTGTGGATTCAATTTGACCAATTTTAACAATACTGAATTTAAGTTTACATCTGTAACTATAGCTACATAAAATCTTACCCCAGAAGACCAGCAGAAGTTTTTTGTTTTCAGATTTTAAAATGTATCAGCAAATAACGAGAATGTTTTATATTGCCGAATTTCTTCTTAAGTGACAATACAGTTAGCCTTTCCATCATCTTAAAATTAAAATACTGGTTGCAAATAAACATAAATAAATAACAAGTTGCCAAAAGGATTCATGCCACATTAAAACCTTTTCCAGTCGTCTATCCCTGCACTGCTCATCTCTTTCTGTGATGTAGCCTTATTGTGCACTGCTCTAGGTGAGGATGTACAAATCATATGGGGGCTGAGGGGTCAGGCCAAAAGGTGGACTATTGAAGGGGCAGCAGCAGCGTGAGTCCAACCCACAGTCCAGAGCAGTCCGGTGCGGGGCTTTCTGCAGGCGCGCACGCTGACCTGCTCAAACTTCCAGCCGTCCGACATGGTGGACACCATCTGGGTCAGCTCCTCCTCCTGGCACTGCAGCACCCGGTACACGTGCTTAGGGGGAACCTGCTGGAGGACACCACAGACACAGGGGACGAATTAGGAGGAACAGGACAAATGTAATCTAATGGGAGAAAATACAGTTCATTTTTTTGTTTAACATAGGGCTGAGCAATAACACTCAACAACTGACAAAACACTATTATTGTGTCATACAATGATTCAGTGCATTTCTGTTTAAATGAATTGTATGCAAAATTTTGTTTTGTAAATTTCATAAACTTGACTTCTGTGTCCCCAGATATCAGGTAGATACGTTCAAACATGTTCAAATGAAATATAGCCTTTACTGATAAAAGAAAAATAAAATAAATAAAATAGCAATAGAATTGATATTACAAAAAAATCTGACATTGAGTGATTGTGACTTTTGTCTATTGTCTTTAATCTGTGTGCTTTTAGCATGTTCTAATTTTACTAATATTACTACATTTTGTATTCACAGATCTTTAATGTCATGTGTATGGACTGAATGTTTTGTGCCTATGTCCTGTCTTTTGTCTTGCCATCAACCTGCCAATGGGACCACAGATGAAAATGAGCCTGAATGGCCAACTCTGGCACATTTACAGCTGTACCAACACATGACAATTACAGGGATGAAAGTGGCCACTCATGAAAAAAGCGGAAAGTCACGCACCCCCCCCCCCGCGAAAAAAAAAAAAAAATCCGGGGGGGGGGGGGGGGACTTTAATAAATAGCGATAAAACACATTTTTAAACAATTGTAGTGTTTTTTATTTGAAAGTTGATATCAAAACACGGCACTGACCCCGATTTTGCGACATCAAAGTCTGATAACGAGCCGAGAGAGCGCACACGCGGCGCAGCTCAGGACGTGCGGTGTCCGCAGCACCAGAAGAGCACACAAGCTCGCGCGGCCCCGCACACATGTAGAAGCTTAATACGAGACATGTACTTTTGTTTCTGAATACGGGACGATTACATTTTTCAACGGACGGTTGGCAACCCTAAACACAATTATACATATATAATACACACCCAAAATTTCCAACGTATTTGGAAAAAAAAAAAAAAAAAAAATTACCACGCGGCTAAAAAAAAAAAGCGGAGATCCGCTAAAAAGCGGAACTCTTTCATCCCTGCAATTAATGTGCACTGTCCCATATTTAATAAATAAACAAACACAAATGCATGTTATAATTTTGCGTTGGTTTACAAGACAGCACTGGCTACATACAGTTCCTTTAATGTAGCTCTATACTATGATACTTTTCCATACCTACTGTTCTCATTGGCTTAACAAGGGCAATTTTAAGCTACTACAAGCAAATGAAATGCTTGAGAGAAGTTGTAATCTAAACCCTGAAACATCACTCATCCCTTTAGCTTCACTTAAGAACTACTGTTAAACTGCACTAAGACCTGAGTTTTCTATTATTATATTTTAGCTGTTCAATGTGCTTAAAAATGGCATTCAGGTATAAATAAAGTTATACTGATTGATACAATAAAAAGTCAACATTGTAGTATAAGAATAATTTGAAATACCATTGCTTCATTGTCCCCAAGTATTAACACATTATAGTATATTTAAATAAATCCACATTATATAACCAACAGAACTCCAAACTGAGAAGTTACAGTAAGAAGAAACACGCCCATCTGCAACACAGTCCGTGGGTAGTGCTGTGAGCGCATGTATAAATCTAAAAATACATGATGGTCGTTGGCTGCCTACAGTGCCCGCATCCATTCTGTGCAAATGCCAGAGCTCCACACCACATTTACCTCTAGGCAAATGACACCAGTATGTGCAGTAAAATACAGTGGAAGCCAGTGAGAGAGGGGGAAGCTCTGGAGACCCACACAATCACATTATATAACCCGGTGTAGCTCTGAGCAGTAGAACCCAGTACATAATAGTTTCCTCTTAGAAGGAGCAGAGAAGTGTGAAATCACTGACAAAGTCCAAAGGCATTATTGCACTTAAGAGGGCTCTTTTAAGACTGTAGTTAACATAAGCTTGTATTAGGGATGCAAATTATCGGTTAATTTATTAACTGATAGTTGATTGACCTTATCGGTCGATTAACGATTAACTGATAAGCGGCGTTTTTCACCTGAATTTTAGTGTTTCAATAGGGTCTTTAAGAATATAAGCTATAGTAACATAACACTGAGTCATAAATATATCATAGTATTATTATATTGTATATTCCTCAATTAATTATTCCTTAGTAAAAAGCAGACAAATGTATTGATGCTGAATAACAAAATACAGTAATCCCTCGCTCTATCCAATTTTTTTTTTTTATAGTGTAAAATTTTTTTTTATAGAGTAACATTGTGTTCTGTCCTGATTGGCTAAGAGACTAGACCAGGACTGAACGTGGACTGGACCAGGTCTGAACCAGGTCTGGACCTGGACTGGACCTGGACTGGACCGGGACTCGACCGGGTCTAGACCTGGACTAGACCAGGATTAAACCACTGGGGCGCGTGCTGGTTTCGCCGCGCCCCGCGCTCCGAGCCGCAGGCCAGCCGCGCGGGGCTCGGGGCGCGGGGCTCGGGCCACGGGCCGCGGCGAAACCAGCAGCGGCACGCATTCCGGGTTAGATCTCGCCTCGCGCTTACACCGGGGCTGCTGAGCAGTGCCGTTGGCGCCTGCGGTCGGCTGTGAGTCGATCTTGGCGCAGCGTGGTTGCCTTGTTTCATGACCACGCGGGTGCGCATGTTCGCGTGTCCGCGGTTAATTACAATTAATGCATTTTGATCGACCAACGTCTTAATCGACAATTAACCGTTAATCGATTAATTGTTGACATCCCTAGCTTGTATTGTAAATAATATATGTACTCTTAACGCATGACCAGATTTCTATACATTAGCGTTATGCAAGTTTAAGCCGGTCCCCGTCTTATACCTGTGTAGCTTTGGAGTCTCTCTCGATGATCCTCTCTTTGATCAGTTTGATGAGTGGCGTGATATTGTAAAACTCTGCTTCTTCCAGTACACCTAGCGAAATCAAAAAGTACAAAAATAATAACAGTTAGAGCAAACTTTAGATGACGTTTAAGCTTGTTGAAGTGAAAGTAAACTAATGATAGCCAGACCTTCTTCAGCCAGCTCCTTGTTGTAAACCAGCTTGCCGTGACGCAGGTAGTTCAAGATGGGACCGAAGTAAGTGGGGTCTCTGTCGATGACGTAGGCTCCGGTCTCATCCTGCAAAACAAAAAAATACACACAAAATTATAGAATTTATAGATAATATTATTTATCAGTTGACATTAAAATTACAGGGCCATTACACAAGGCCAATGCAATTTCAAATACTATGCGACTCTCTTCTTTAATCCTCCAGGTATTGCCCACGTTAGCAGCTCTATTTGAAATATGGTTGTGCGTCAGAGATTTCTTACAAACTTGTTGATGTATGCTTTGCAAAATTGGCCAGTGCGTTCGTGACCTAAAAAGAGATGAGGCAGCCAGCACAGCAAAGGTTTTATCTGATATGCAAAGTGTGGATGTTTGCCACATAGAGTCATCACTACACTGAAAAACTAGGCCAGACAAGTTGGAGCAGAATGTGTCATTGAATTATTTCCCTGTTGAATACTTATAATGTTAATAGTGTCAGACTTCTCTCCAAGATATTAATTAGAATAGACTCAATTTCTTGAAAATATTTCTAATGACTAGAAAAGTGGGCACTCAAATTACCTCATAATATGGTTGATACTGCATGCCTGACCATGCTGGATGCACCTAAACATACTGGTATCTGGAATCTGCCTGGTCCACAAACAACTGCTTGATCGGGGCATTAGTTCAGCCAACAGCTACAGTAACAGTTTATAAATGTATGGAAAAAGACAATTTACTAGCTCATATGTATTAATTAATTTCACATTTCATAAAAATAAAGGCAAAGTACAAGTTTTATCAACTCAATAAAATTGAGATTGCAACTATACAACCTGTTAAAGTTGTGGCTTAGGTGTAGCTGACAAGACAAAAAACAACTTGAATAGAGAAGTTGGAGATACTGAAAAAAGAAGATCTTAAGATTTTTTTTATCCTGGTAATGATATTCTGATGATCCAACAGAAATGTGCTAAACATGTCTATAAAAGTCTTGGTTCAGGTTAAGTATCAGGCAAATGTGAAGTCTGCAAAAATGCAAACTTATTTGAAGGTTTCAATTTACATTTTTTGATTTTGCAGCATTTTGAAAGTTTTTATTATTGTAAACAATCTACCCAATACCCAAATTCGGGATTAGGGCTGTCAAAAGTACTGAAAATCAGACGGATACTAGTCGAAAGACAGGCCTACTCATTTGAGCCAGTAACACTGCAAACTAATTAACATCAAAATTTGAGCTCAAGTGAACAGTTTCAGACTTCATAGTAAGTAACGAACCATATATATTTAGGTTTGCATTTTCCTTTCCTTTTTTTTTTTTTTTAATACTACTACCCTCCTGTTTGCTTTCCTCCTTTTCCTTTTTGCAGGTGGAGCTCTTTGTTGCTGCACATGTGTGGACAGACCCCTTAAGTTTGCCTTCACCTTCAGGCGAGAGGAGCTGACGAGAGTTAGCCGTTACGTCCGCGCTGCCATCACAATAGTGCACACTCATCTTCCTCGTGATGACGTCTTCAGAGGAGACTGCATTTACTTTCATACGCCACAGAGCCTAAGCTCAAAGGGCCTGGTGAGATCCTATTCAAAGAGGATGCATTTGCAGACTTGTGAGGACAGGCTTTAAACAAGATGGTGGAAAAGAGTGATAAAAAGCAACCACCAGTTCTATTCAAAAGGCATGTTTTGCAGCTACTGAAGCGGCAATGGACAATATTAGCCTCAAGGTGTAATTTCTACACTTACATGTGTTGGCTGCTGGAAGTTCTTTTAGTACGCTACCACTTCAAGTTACAAATCAGATCTCTGGAGTAATGATCCCACTCACAGTAAGAATGCAAAAATGAAATAAATGCTGGTACAGTGGTACCTCACCTTACGAAAGACCCTACATACGAAAAATCCAAGTTACGAAATGGCTTCACGTTAAATTTTGGTCTCTAGATACGAAAGAAAATTCAAGTTACGAAACGCGAAATCTCAAAAATTCGAATAATGCGTGCCCAGATGCACGCCCCGCTGTTATCCCCGCTCAAAGAGCACCTTTCTCGGCCTGTTAGTTCACAGTGTCAACCCCCCGGCTCTGGAATCGGATAGAACCAGAGCCAGCCCCGGGGAAAACCCCGCGGTCGTGCCCGCTCAAAGAGCATCTTTCTCGGCCTCTTAGCTCTAGCGCCGAACACGCAAGGAGCGCGGAAACAGGAGCACCGCGAGCACGACATAGAACCGCGGCGAACACGCAGTGTGACGGAGCGCCTGTAGCTCCGTCATTCCCCAACCAGCGTCTCTCTCTCGCTCTCTGGCCCCAGCGCGCGCCTAGACTGCAGAGCACAGAGCGCTTCTCCTGGTTTGCGTAACCAGACTCTGATTCAACTGTTCCCTGCCTATAAACTGTTCTCCGTGATCTGGACTCTGTTTCCCTCCCTGGGGCGTACGAGGGTGCACACTTGGACAGTTGAATCAGAGTCTGGTTACGCAAACCAGGAGAAGCGCTCCGTGCTCTGCCGTCTAGGCGCACGCTGGGGCCAGAGAGCGAGAGCCAATCAGGACGCAGAACACAAAGTTACACTATAAAAAAAATTTACACTATAAAAAAAACCCTTGGAACGAATCAGGCCTTTTCCATTGAAATAGCTACTCAACTTACGAAAAATTCACATTACGAAACCACTTCTGGAACGAATTAATTTCGTAAGGTGAGGTACCACTGTAGATAAGTTTAATGCCATATTGTAAAACATTCCAGGCAAAGAATTAATATCTCCATGGAGTTAGCAGGTGGCGGACCCCTCACCAGAAAGGTTGCATAGTGCACCATTAAACTGTTAAATTAGCTATATTTGGGGAGTAAGCTTTTTTTTTATAATCTCTTACTAAGCTTTCTACATCACAAAGGGAGAGGCTTAAATTCAAATAATGCAAATTTATGCAAAACTTCAATTCCAGGCCGTTGTACATTCTTTCTTCAGGAATTATGAGACGTATACACAATGTGTAAGACGACGTTTCCTCTCCTTCATTGAACCAGTGGCTAAAGTTACAAATCAATACAACTACAGACACGACCTCTTAGTGTAGTTTTGTTTAAATGGGCTGAGTGAGTCAATACTGCTTACGATCCAAAATCCATGATGCAGCCATGCACAAGGCTTTCCCCAGCAGATGAACAGTTAATGCAAAATTATTTACGAACAGAAGGAAAGAAAACCATTCAAGTGACTGAAGCTAACACAAACTCCTTATTGGGTTTAACCTTAAATATGGGTAGTTTCTTACTTGTGACACAATGCATTTAAAATATCTACCACAAAAGCATTAGACAAGGATGTAAGAAACCCACAGCTTCTGTGTGATTGTAAGATGAGACAGGACACAGCCCTGGAAAGATGAGGTTGAAATAAACAGGAGACTATGACTCCTAGACATGTGACTACAGCGGAGCCTGGAGGAGACACTCAATCACGGATCCATCATGAACCAAGATGGACCAACGCCTTAATGTGACGTGACATGACACTGTTTCCATGACAGCACTTTGTGGGTTTGTGGATGGGGGACTGGGACAAAATACATTTTTCTTAAATACATGGAGCACAAAAAAAGAAATCAGATACAGGGCTTTTAAGTACAATCTAAGAGAAGGTACAAAGTTTATTTAAGTTAACAGTATAACAGTACATATAGAGGGCTACAGTGCAAAGTGTAGACCTAGGAATTACATATATTATATATATATATATATATATATATATATATTAGGGTTGGGCGGTAATACGGTAATGCGGTATCTAAAAATAGCAACGGTATCAGATTCATTACCGTCATTAAAAAAAAAATCTTGCCATAATATAATAAACTATAATTAATTTAATGCCTAAATAAAGAGTGTTTGTCCAGCACTTATGTATGTGTGGTTGTGTCTGTTAATTTAATACTATTACAGTTTAAAACTAATATTACTATCGGAGAGATGACGTTCAACGAAGTTCCTGCATGTTGCGTCGTCACGTGACATTACCGCTCAGAAGGGAGAAGGAGAAGACAACATGACAGGCCGCGCCGAGTTGGTCCCAAAGTAAAACACAGCGTCTGCAATTTGGCAGCATTTCGGATTTCGGCCAAATGACAAGGGAGAGCCGGGAAATGTCAACGAGGCTGTGTGTAAAACTGTGTGGCGGCACTGTGGAGGAGCGAGCAGAAGCGGAGACAACTGCATATTGTCGTGAATGTATGCATAATTCACCTTCTTAACTGTGTTGTTACAGCTTTGCCATGCGGGTTTTGCTCAGTTCTTGGTTAAGCACTTGGTTATAAAGTCACTGCTTCTGATAATAGTTGCGGTCCCTTTAAAAAAGGCGTGACGTTTGACACGCTGCTTTTGTGTTCTAGCCTTTTCTGATATTCTCGCGTGTTAATAAAAACAACTCTCCGTTTTTGAGTCTGAAATGTGAGAAGTTTTCGGGTTTCTTATTACAAATGCAACTTCCACACGAGGCTGTTATTCTGGCAGATGAAGACCCCCTTCTTTGGTGGAAATCCAATGGAGTCAGGCGCTTTCCTCTGATGTCAAGGGTTGCCCGAAAATACCTGCGTTTGTGCCACAAGCTCTCCATCGGAACGGGTCTTCAGCGCCGCGGGCAAAGTTGTCAATCCACAACGTGCCCTACTCAAGCCGGAAAAAGTGAACATGCTGTTTTTTCTGGCGAAAAACATTCAATAGCTTAATAATTTTATTTTCAATAAGGAGTAGCTTTTTCTGACGGACGAAAATGGTTCGGGATGTTGTATAGTTGTTAATTTATTTAATTCATGTTAATAGATTTAAAAAATATACAAACGAGCAGTATTTTCCACTGCGTTCTCAGGACAGGGTTATATATGCACATTTTCGGTTATGTCTTGTTATTTATTGTTCAGATTTTCTTATTTGATAAGATCAAGTATTTTATTTATTTGATTCCTGTTGGTTTGTTAGCTTTAGCCCACAGACAATTTGTTATTTCGTTCCATCGGTTGGCTGCTGTATTTGCACTTTAAACATTTGTTAATAAAAGTTACTAATTTTGTACATGTTTTGTTATGTTTTCAGTATCATTAGGCCTATGTAATGCTTGCTATTCTGTTTCTGAACGGTATAGGTGCAAGCTGCCATTTGGCGAGGCGACTCCACTGTAGTGCTACCAAGTGTTTTGTTTTTTTGTTTTTTTTTTTGCCTTAGCAACGGTAATACCGTATACCCTGGGAAAATGTGGACACGGTTTAACGGTATCAAAATTTGGATACCGCCCAACTCTAATATATATATATATATATATATATATATATATATATATATATATATATATATATATATATATATGGGATGCAAATTATCGATTAATTCATTAATCTATAGTTGATTGACCTTATCGATCCACTTACGATTAACTGATTTTCACCTGAATTTTAGTGTTTCAATAGGGTCTTTAAGAATATAAGCTATAGTATACATAACACTGAGTCAAAAATATATCATAGTATTATTATATTGTATATTCCTCAATTAATTATTCCTTAGTAAAAAGCAGACGAATGTATTGATGCTGAATAACAAAATACAGTAATCCCTCGCTCTATCACGGTTCACGGATTATTATAATTTTATTTTTTTTGATTTTTTTTATAGTATAACATTGTGTTCTGTCCTGATTGGCTAAGAGACTAGACCAGGACTAAACGTGGACTGGACCAGGTCTAGACCAGAACTAAACCAGATCTGGACCAGGTCTGGACCTGGACTGGACCTGGACTGGACCGGGACTTGACCGGGTCTGGACATGGACTGAACCAGGATTGGGCCACTGCGTGCCGCTGCTGGTTTCGTGCGGCTGGTTTGTGGCTCGGGGCCCGGGCCGCAGGTCAGCCGCGCGGGACTCGGGGCCCGAGCCGCAGGCCAGCTGCGCGGGACTCGGGGCCCGAGCCGCAGGCCAGCTGCGCGGGACTCGGGGCCCGAGCCACGGGCTGGCCGCGTGGGACCAGCAGCGGCACGTTGCGGCGCATTCCTGGGCGCCGCAGTTCGATCTCGCCTCACGCGTACACCCGGGGCTGCTGAGCAGTGCCATTGGTGCCTACGGCCGGCTGTGAGTCGAGCCGGTGGCCTTGTTTCGTGACCACGCGGGTGCCCGTGTCCGCGATTAGCGATTAATTACAATTAATGCATTTTGTTCGACTAATGTCTTAATCGACAATTAATCGTTAACCGATTAATTGTTGACATCCCTAATATATATACAGTGGTACCTCACCTTACGAAATTAATTCGTTCTAGAAGTGGTTTCGTAATGTGAATTTTTCGTAAGTTGAGTAGCTATTTCAATGGAAAAGGCCTGATCCGTTCCAAGGGTTTTTTTTTATAGTGTAACTTTTTTTTTTTAATAGTGTAACGTTGTGTTCTTTGTCCTGATTGGCTAAGAGACTGTAGACCCAGGACTAAACGTGGAATAAACCAGGTCTAGAGCAGAACTAAACCAGGTCTAAACCTGGACTGTCCCTGGACTAAACCAGGACTGGACCAGGTTTAGACCTGGACTAAACCGGGACTAGACCAGGTCTAAACCAGGATTATCCCTGTTATTATAACATGGCAGTGCCGTTGGATGAGCGCGTTGCTCGTGTCTCCGCGCACCTTGCGCGTTCCGCGCTAGAGCTAAGAGGCCGAGAAAGACGCTCTTTCAGCGGGAATAAGAGCAGGGCGGGGCGGGCTCTGGTTCTATCTGACCTCCAGAGCTGGGGCGCCGACACTGTGAGCTAAGAGGCCGAGAAAGGTGCTCTATCGGCGGGCAAGACCGCGGGGTCTCGCTCGGGGCGGGCTCTGGTTCTATCTGACTTCTAGGTCTAGACCAGAACTAAACCAGGTCTAGACCAGAACTAAACCAGGTCTAAACCTGAACTAGACCTGGACTAAACCAGGACCGGACCAGGTCCAGACCCGGACCAAACCGGGACCAGACCAGGATTAAATCACCCCGTGCTCGCCCGCGCGTTCGGCGCTATATTGAGCCGTGCCCCCCACCACGCTTCACTATCAACACATTCCGTTGAAAATCTATGAAAGCTCGAGTGTTCAAACGAGAGAGAAATGCGAGAAAAGCCCAACTCCAGTCTGAGAAAAGCGTAGAATGTGTGTGGTGAGGCATTTACAGCCCTAAAACATGTAGAACAATTGCAAAATACAAAGTTGTCCTACCTTGTGGACCTCTCCCACCGCGGGCCACCTCTGGAACCTAACCCCGTGTGTGTTGATAAAGTGTATTTACATTTCGGGGCGTGCATCTGAGCGCGCATTAATTGAATTTTTGAGATTTCACGTTTCGTAACTTGAATTTTCTTTTGTATCTAGAGACCAAAATTTAACGTGAAGGCGTTTCGTAACTTGGATTTTTCGTATGTAGGGTCTTTCGTAAGGTGAGGTACCACTGTAATATATATATATATATATATATATTTATATTTATATTTATATTAGGGGTGGCACAGTTCACAAAATTCACGGTTTGGTTCGTATCACGGTTTAAGGGTCACGGTTTTCGGTTCTGTAGGGTTCTTATTGGTTTCTTTCAAAATACACCTTATATCCATTTATCTTAATAATCCACAATAACAGGATATAACATTAAAAAGGTTATAAGATTATACAATAATCTAATGTAATATAAAATCTTAATACAATGTAATAATCACACAATCTGAATTTGACATGACTTTAAGCCCATTATTGGAACCATCTCTCCGATCTGGTGGCAGTAACTATGTCACCTGCTGTTGAAAAAACCCTTTCACTAGATACTGAAGAAACAGAAACAAAAGTACGTGTCTCGTATTAAACTTCTACCGGTGTGCGGGCCGCGCTCCTGTTAGCTTCCCTGATAGCATAAGCTCCCTCCTCAATGCCTCTGATTAGAGTGCATTTCGGCAGCGGCGTGGGAGGGGGGAGTCCGTGACTTTCCGCTTTTCCCCAGACACCAGACTTAAATGACACTGGTGCATCCTCCATGTCCTTGCCGCTATCTCCACTCTCATTTGCCATTTCTATCTGACTTTATTTACCGCACTCATTCATCTTTCTCGCGAAAGGGAAACACGAGCCAAGGTTACATACGGGCATGCCAGAGGCAAGTATACATTGCGCATGCCCGTCAGGTGCGCACAGGTATCGAACCGTGATAAGCGAACCGAACGGTTCGTCGGTTTTTCATGAACCGTGCCACCCCTAATTTTATATATATATATATATATATATATATATATATATATATATAAATAATTTATATATATATATTGCAATTATATATATATATATATATATACTATTTGCAATATTATATTATATATATATAAGATGTCATTCAAAGTTCACATTTTAAACATTTCCAGAAGAGTTGACAAAAAAACTGAAAGAACTGGCAGACTAATGCAAGAATCCCTTTTGTGAACATGTTTGTGCAGCTCTAAACTATAGGGTTAGGCTAACCATTTTTATGTAGAATAAGAAGATTTTGTTATTTGTGGAGAAAATTACTGTACTTTTGCGAGTTGCTAATTTCGACCATTGAAATTACAATTTAGATTTGATTGCGATTTATCTCACAGCCCTACTGTAAAACGAACCATACTTTCAAACATAATGGTGAAATATTAAAACCTTTTGTTGTATACGGATCACATAAACATATAGTAAAGTCAAGGCTGGAACAGAGTTTAATCATTTACACGATCCTACAGGATGCAAATAGACTATAAATTGTCAACGGAAGCTAAACAAATATCCCCTTTAGTGTGAAACAAACCACGGTGCCCTTTTGCTTGCTCAAGTATGTGTAAACAGTTGGGTTGACGAACTCTAGACCGATTACTCAGTATTTTCACTCTTGTATTGTTAAAACATTCTTGTACCATGGCCACAGTATTTGTCAAAGAAATGTGCCTCACGAAAATGATGAGACACTGGTCCATTTCTTGGCCTCACAGATGGCACCCCACCATCTGACATATTTGACGGAGGCGGTTTTCCTGCTCACAGCACGTCCAGCTTAAATGAGTTTAAACAGGCTCACAGATTTCAAGTCCTATTTCATCATTTAATTTTCCCCTTTAAGAAAACAACTATGACAGGTTTCAACAACTTCTGTTCAGAATATTCATAGTGATAAAGCAAGTCATGGCATGTTTTGTGCTCAGTTTGAAATTCGACAATGAATTACGATGGCACCATTTGTACTTAAAAGCCAACTCACAGTCAGGGGTAGCACCAAGGGGGGTACAAGGGGGCACCATCGTTCAGCGCTCAAACTGTCTGCACTAGTCATTTGTTGCTATGAACTTCAAAGATCCTGAGAGAATTACATGCATTATGAATAGCTATTACCTCCATTCACATGTAGTATCTTTGTAAGTTACAAAATGTGAGACACCAATATTACAACACAAAAATGGAGCAAAGAAATCAATATAGCTGCACTGTAATGAGCAATATTTGTCTTGCCCCAGTACAGATATATTGCATAAACAGCTCTTGAGGTCAAAATGAGACCATTGTGTGCTGTCTGCATCCAATTATGAAGCATTTTATTGTCCGAGAATCAAGAAGTGCGCTCTGAAAGTTGTGAAACATGCTTATAATCTCAGCACAGTAAATAATTAGGACGCTTGGAATAGATAAAGTAACTGAGGAATATGTTCTTACCACTGCAAACCATTTTCATGTTTTTAAGACGGTTAAAATCCGGCAGAGCAGCTTCAAGGTATGGGAGCCAACTATTGTACATTTTACTGAAGTCTGTTATCGCATTTGTCAGCCTCTTGATGTTGCGGCATCTCAATAATTCTAATATTATTACACCCAAAGTATGTATTAGCAATTCAAATCTGCTCATATGCTTCTAATATGTCATATGAATCAAAGCATTGTAATCATCCATGCTAATGCGATTATGAGATCTGGAAAGAGTCGCGCGGCTACATCTGTTCATTTGACATTATCTGGGCGTAAAGGTGACTCTTAGCCACATAATGTAATTGGCTCGGGGGTGGCGTGCGGTCAGCTCGGGCTATCGAGTCATAGGTTTGCCTTGGTTAGGGGGCTGGGCTTGGCGAGGTGCAGGTAATCACATTAAAACAGTCGGACACGGGCAGGCTGGTGTGTGCGTGTGGGTTTAAAAACAGCCCATAACCCCTAAACTAGGATGCTAGTGACAGCAGATTAACCGGAGCAGGTAACTCTAGGATAAACCTTGCTCTTAGTCGTCAGTCAAGCAAGAAAACACACATGGTCAGATTCTGTTCAGTGTACATATGAAGGAAAAAAAACAAAAAAAAAACAAAAAAACTGCTGGATAATGAATATTCTTCAAACTAATTCCAGAGGTTTTCCTTGATGTCCTTAAATAATCTTTTAATTTTTTTACCACCAATAACCACAATAAAAATAAGATAACCTATTTTTTGGAGGAACCTATTCGATAATATTTCATGTAATAAAATATCTGTTTTACCCAGTACATATATTGCTAAACCAGCTCTTATGGTTAAAATGAGACTGATGTATTTTTTAAAGGTCCCATGGCATGAAATTTTCACTTTCTGAGGTTTTAGAACGTTAATGTGAGCTCCCCTACCCTGTTTAGCCCCCCCCCCCATGTTTAAAAGTTGTGAAATGTCTAAACTGAGCATTTGCGATCCTTTTCTGCGTTACAAAAAATCGGAGCTCAAACGGGCGAGTTTGAACAAGGCACCTTATTGACGTCAGATCGAAAAAATCACGCCCAGAGAGTTTGGACTGCGAATGCGCTAGGCAATGCGAAATGCGTTTTTTTATTTGCCTGGAGGCACGTCCGAGTGCTTCTAGGCTCGGAAGTCCTTTATCTGAGCCTCTGGACCTTTGAACAGCAGTGGTTTAATTTTATTTTATGTGGAAATGTGTTTATTTTTTCAATGGAACGCTTCAAATCTCTCCCCCGTGCAAAAACACAGAAATGGATCAGCTGTGGGCTCTGAGCTCTGAGCGGAGAGTTTGGCCACGCCCCCACCCTCTACTATTGGCCATCTGTTTTCTCCTCATTTGCATTCAAGCAACAACGCCCAGAATAAAGAGTTTGAGAGAGATATTTATGACTCTTTCTCATCTTATCTCTGTTTCTCATGCACCGAGTGTTGATTTTGAAGAAGGATTCATTTACAGTATTAGGGAACCATTAAGGAGCCATATAAAAGCATCAAGAAGTACCATGTCATGGGATCTTTAAAATATTTTATTCTCCACATGGTAGTGCATCATTAGCATGCTAATATCCGTTAGTTTACTGTGACAGCAAACTCTGCTCTTGTCTCTGAAAGTTGTGAAAAGCAATCATTGCAGTGAAAAAAATAGGATGTTCAGAATGCAGATTAGGTAACTGAGCAATACATTTGGACTAGGGATGGGCATTCGGTGAAGTTTTCTTCGATCGTCAGGAGAATTAATGAGTAATAATCGGTTAATTGTTAACATATTTTGTATTAAAAAGACAACAACCATTCACTCAAGTGTGTCCGCTTTTACCATGTCTGTCGAGGCTGTGGGAACAGGGGCTTCTCCACGGGAAAGTAAATCTGCAAATCAACATGCGTAGAGGTGGATTAAAGCAAGGCGACACGCATCCTGCAGTCTCTGCTAGCGCGCTCGGAGTTAGCCACTTTGGGATCCGAGCTAACCGCTGCTAGCCCGCTGTCTCTGTCCTACCTCCTCCACACAACCCAGCCGTATCTGCAGCAATATTTTATTAAGTCGTGAAAACCTTTGCCCTCCACGGCACTGATGGGGAGCATGTCTGTTTCGATCATCTTTCGTCTTCGCTATCAGTTCGGTGACCTTCTCTGCTCGTTGAGCACTGCAGCTCCTCCTGGTCCGGTGTCGAGTCCAGGCTAGCCTGTGATAGAGATGATGAACCGCCACCACCTTCTTTTACCAGACTTGGATGCGCGGTGTTCAAATTATAAATCATTTGTGTTGTCGATGAGGTATATTTGTATGCTGCATTGCAGTGTGCTTGGTCATTTTCTAAATTAAAGTGGTCCCACACAACACTTCGCCGCGACCTCTTCATGTTTTGGCGATTGACCTACGGAAGCTCGCATATATTAACTGAAGCGATTGTTTTTTTGGGGGGTTTTTTGTCGACGAAAATGAACTTGGTCGGTGAAATTCTTAATGATCAATTATCGGTTAATCGATTAATTATGCCCATCCCTAATTTGGAAAGTCTTGCTTGAACTAGTTCTGCTTTTTACGTTTTTAAAGTCAGTAAAATTCAGGTACAGCACATTTAACACGACTGACTTAAAATAAAAACAATATTAATTGTCAAGAAATTGGCACAAACTTGAACCTAATATGTAAGAGACATCTTGTGTAGCCAAATGAATATATGCAGGAAACTATACATTCTTCTATCAAAAATGAATCAATATGAATTTTATCAATTATTATTCAAGTTAGTCCAATTGTGACTTTTTTTAATTAGCCACTACAATCTTTAATACTGAAACATCTTAACACAATATTAAGTCCAAAACATTATACCAAACCCTTTATTGCATAACTATACAACAAATAAAAATAAAAAGTTGATGTGTTATTTCTTGTTTAGCTGTGCCTCAAATATATATAGATATATTTTATTTCCAACTTCCTCACCATTCTCTTGTAATCTTCTCCATTTCAGTCCTGGACAAGATTCAATGCAAGAATTCTGTGACTCAACACAGACACTCTGTATTCGTCTCATCATCTCACTGCGATTAATATTTTGGGCTTCTGGGTATGAGCTGAAATTTGGAATAACAATTGCGTAGATTTTAACGTTTCATTTCCAACAATTCTGTCTTTGTACCATATTGGAAAAAAAATAAATCTATTTCCAGGACAGCGATATCAAAGCTTTGGCCAATTTTAATTTTAGTTTTGAGGTACAAAACATTTTAGAGTGAAATTATGTGAGAGTTTGCGATAGCCGTGTGGAAAAGGAGCCAAAGCGTAATGACAATGCGCTAGAGGTGAGTCAGCAGCTTGAGAGTGGAACTAAGGAAAGGAGGACAGGGGGAGACAGGAGTGAATGTGTGTGTTTGCGGGTATTTGAAATCTAACCTACACACTCACTTTATGGGGACCTGTTTGCCTTATAGGGACAAAAATCAGGTCCCGAAGACACAACTTCTTTAATATTTGATCAACAACATGATTTTGATGGTAAAAAGTGTCCATGTCCAGCAAAATGTGCTGCTTTAGTATATATATTTAGTAGATATATTGTAAAAGCAGCTCTTAGGGTCTAAATCAAAATGAGACTACTGCAGCATGTAGCATTTTTATCGTCCCAGAACCAAAAAGTGCTTTATTGCCATGCTAGTTGTTGTTGTTAGCGTTATTGTGGGGGCAAAACTCCACTCTGGTTTCAGAAAGTTGTGAGAGGCGTTTATAAATACATTGCGGTGAATAATTGGGATGTTAGGAATATAGGAAAGTGAGGAAAAAGGAGAATCATTGCAGTTTAAAATGAATTAACTAAATAGGTTAGGTTTGGTCTCAAGGAAAGTCAATGTGGTGTCCCTAAAAAGCATGGAAACCCAACAATGTGAGAGTGGAGAGGGTTTTGTTGAGTGCATGTGGTGCAAAGGGAGCTCCTCTCAGGTCGCAGCTGAAGGTCACATGGGACTGCTGTTTCCACAGAGCAGCGGGAAAAACTCTCTCTGGAGTAGTCCGGGGCGGGCAGTCATGTTCACTAACAGCTGACTCTGCACCGATAGTTGTGCAACGCCAACAATGTTTGCATGTCAAAGTTTTACTTCATTTCAGTGTCCAAGCATTTCATTGCTTTTAATATTAATGGCTTGTGTCATGTTTTGTTGCTTTTATTTACTTAACAGCCACTGAAAATTGAGATGACTGAGATGTTTAGTTTAGTTCTCATGTCTGCCATAGGGCTGAGGAACCAGTACTTGAACGATATCTCATTTTCAGTATCAATTCCAATTCAGTACTTCTTTTTGCATGCCTTTTCTTTTTATATTAAGTGACAAAGCAGAACCACAATGTTCACACACACTATGAAATAGTCTATCTTTGGAGAAAAGCAGCTATTTTTATAGTTGATTTGCGGTGAGGCACTGTAGTAACTTTAGTGCTCTCTCGGGACCAACCAAACATCAAAACTTGTTATTATTAAAAGAAAAAAATATGTTCTTTGGTTTTCAGTTTTCCAACAATAAAACTAGACTTGATCAATAAGCAATTCACTGCACAGTGGGAAGCCGAACATTGCTGTGGCAATTCCAGAAAAAGTGCAAACGGCGACTCAAAGCGTATAAGGGAGGCAAAAGAAATTGGTTGAGATATGAAAGAAGAAAGAAAAATAGTTAGAAATGCTGACCTATTTCTTGTTCATCTATGATTGGCTTCTTAAAAAAAACAAACCAAAAAAACCCTCTACAACAGAGATTTCCTTGAAAGCCCCAATCCAAACCTACATACAAACTACTTATTAAAAAGATACTTACCTGTTATGCAATTTAACAAATTGGATAAGATGTATTCTGATATACTATTGATATTTTAGATAATGTAATTTGCTGTGTCTACAAATACATTAAGCTACTTGCTTTTTGTACAGTTTTATCAAACATGGATGCCAATACCCCTTTTTTCCTTTTATATTAATTTAGTTTGTTTTGTACTACAACACAAACTAGATGGGCAACACAGATGCACAGAATCATGTTTGATATAGGGATGCAAATTATTGATTAATTCATTAATCTATAGTTGATTGACCTTATCGATCGATTAACGATTACCGTATTTTCCGCACTATAAGGCGCACCTAAAAGCCTTCAATTTTCTCAAAAGCCGACAGTGCGCCTTATAATCCGATGCGCCTTATATATGGATCAATATTGGTTAATCATGGCTACCGTAGTCAGCCACTACTGTAGCTTCTATTCTATGCGCCTTATAATGCGGTGCGCCTTATATATGAAAACAGTTTTAAAATAGGCCATTCATTGAAGGTGCGCCTTATAATCCGATGCGCCTTATAGTGCGGTAAATACGGTAACTGATAAGCGACGTTTTTCACCTGAATTTTAGCGTTTCAACACTGAGTCAAAAATATATCATAGTATTATTATATTGTATATTCCTCAATTAATTATTCCTTAGTAAAAAGCAGACAAATGTATTGATGCTGAATAACAAAATACAGTAATCCCTCGCTATATCGCGGATTTTATTTTATTTTTTTCAATTTTTTTTATAGTGTAACATTTTTTTTAATAGTGTAACATTGTGTTCTGCGTCCTGATTGGCTAAGAGACTATACCAGGACTAAACGTGGACTAAACCAGGTCTAGACCAAAACTAAACCAGGTCTAGACCAGAACTAAACCAGGTCTAGACCAGGTCTAAACCAGGTCTAAACCTGGACTGGGCCTGGACCAGGACTGGACCAGGTCTAGACCTGGACTAAACCAGGATTAAACCACCACGTGCCGCTGCTGGTTTCGTGCGGCTGGTTTGTGGCTAGGGCTGAGACTACGCATTCCGGGCGCCGCGGTTCGATCTCGTGCTCAGCAGCCCCGGTGTACGCGCCAGTGCCATTGAGTGTCCGCGGTGCGCGGTTGCCTTGTTTCGTGACCACGCATGCGCGCGTGTCCGCGATTAGCGATTAATTACAATTAATGCATTTTGTTCGACCAACGTCTTGATCGACAATTAATTGTAAGTCGATTAATTGTTGACATCCCTAGTTTGATATATGCAAGTATTTAAGTTTTACCATCCATTATTAAAGCACACTTTCAAGGTACCGAGTAGTAAGTCAGTAGTGAGATTATAACTGTTGGTTTTCAAATATCTTGCTTATATAAAGTAAGTGTAGTTCCATTTACAATTGCATTTTCCATGCATGTCTGGAAAACAGGCAAATTATTTTCCAGGTTTTCCAGGACATGCAGGAGAGTACATGTTTACATGTCTGTGCCAGCTGAGGTTGTCTGAGGCTCCGGACAGAAGCATGACCCAGCTGAGCCAGGGGCCTTTCCGCACAGCGCCCCCTGGGGCTTATTTCCATACAGTCGTTGAAAGAGCTGACATTTTGGGTCCCATGAGTCATAGGCAGCAAAATGTCACTAGAACCAAGGCCTGAATGCAGGACCTCCTCTATTGCTTTCATTGCACTCTCTCATCTGCAGTTAGTCCTGAACTTTTGACACAGATCTGTAGTTTAGTCATTTAGTCAATGAAATCGGTCGCTGTCCTAGTGTCCTAGTCGACCATAATTTGTATTAGTAGACCAATTCTTTTTAGATTTTCAGGATTTATATTGCACAACAGCAGTAACAGCCTAGATATGTAGTGAGTTTGTTAAACATCTTGGGGTGAATCAGGAGTTTAAACAAATACATTTTGAGTACTTTTCTGTATAAATAATCCTGCTTAGTTGTAGTTTGGGTAAAATACATGGTTAGATTAGAGATTGATTAATCTGCGTGAAAAGTCCCTCAGTCATCCAGGTAGAATCCATGATAAAAGGTGTAGTGAGCTCCTCCCTGCAGCTAGATATAAACAGGGACTAACCAGCACTAGAACCAGAACTGAAGAAGTCTCTCGGATGAGCGGCGAAACGTCTTCAACCAAACAAACTTTGTCCAGTTGACAAATTGAACTTCTCCTTTTATCACAGATTGATTAATCGATTGACAGTATGTCTTTAATCGACCCCTTTAGCCCTAGAATGAACTCCACATACATCTCGGACTGCATGCAGATTTACACTCTTTTATTTATTTGATTTTATCATTTTAACCAGTTTTAGCTTTACATGTTTTCAGTTTTTCTTTTTTATTCATCATTTTATTTTCTATTTCCTTTCCTTTTTGTTGTCTTCATTTATCTATGCAGCACTTTGAAATAGGGTTGTCAAAAATATCAAAAATCAGACACTAATCAATACTATTGTAACTAGATACTCAATTGAGCAGATATTGGCATACTAAAAAAGTCATTCACAGGACAGAAATTAACCGTTCTTGAGTAGCTTTAGAATGATCTTGCGCTGTATAAGAAGAAGTAAAAGAGCACATACTAGTATACGCCCATGGACCATTATGGTACATACCTGGATGACTGAGGGATTAAACAAATATAAGGTCACGTGGTAATATAAAAGAAAGTACTATGATTTAATATTGAAAAATTGTTGTATAAATAGTGTTTTTTCTTATCATTGTGGTATCGGAATTGGTATTGAGAATAGGGATGGGGAAATTCCGATCCAACCTGCGGAAATTTACGATCCATGAGCCATGTCTGTATATACATATTATCTGCTGAAATAACGTCACGAGCTCTGCTCCTGCTGTGGAATGGATTTCCTGAACGGAGGCGGATCTCAATGAGACAGTTACGGAGCCCCCCACCCCTCCCCCCGACCGGCACCTCTCTCCCTCTCTCCGTCTCGAGCAGAGCACGCGGAGCGCTCCGCCTGGTTTGCGGCTGCGGTGCAAACTGTTCCCGGCTACTGCAGGACTGCTTACAAACTGTTTTCCCGCTATCTGGACTCTGTGCACGCGAGGGTCCGCGGATCCTCATGCTCTCCCGACCTTCCTCTGTCTTCGCGCTGCTCTCTGGTTCAGGGGTCAAACAGGGGAACTTCCTGGTCTTGCGAGAAATAGCGCAAGATAGCGCTAAAGGGGGCCACATTAAAGGGGAACCATTAATGTTAATTTGTGGGTTTATTTTGTTTTCTCTTAGTTAATTAAGTCATACCATATGGGGGTTATTTAAGTATTTTTTTTTATTATGTTGAATTGCAGGTGTTTTATCATTATGGGTACCGTCATTTGCAGTTAAACAACAATAATGATGATAATACTGAAAACAAACAGTTTTGGTACCGGAATAGTATCGGCATCGGCCGATATCCAAATTCAGGGATCGGATCGGAAGTGGAAAAATGTGGATCGGTGCATCCCTAATTGAGAATCGAGTCTATTCCTTAGTATCAAAATTCAGTTTGAAATTTTAGTATTGTGACAACACTAACTGACAAACTGTCATGCTTATAAAAAATGTCCTCTACGCTTTAAAATGGATTGGATCCATTACATCAGAATCTAAGGCTGGGACCGTAATAGAAACCTGAATCATTCATGAGCTTACGGTGTGTGGGAGAGAGCGTCACTTAATACGCCTCGGTCTTCCTCCTCCTCTTCTTCACTCCGTTAGCAGGGCACGTGTGTACCCATCTGACTACATTCACTCCACGAAATAATAATGATGAGAAACAACAGCTGGGGGAGACAGTCTTTGCATGCAAGGATGCTGGAAGCTGCAGGGGCATGGCTCATACAGAAGAGTCACACATTAAGGCTGAGGTTAGAGGCCAGCTCTTGTCATCTGCAGTGTTTTCCCATACTTACCTGAATACAACTTCACAATCAGTTCATTTTGTCGCCATTGTAAGCAGTCAGCTTTGGCATGATATCATAAATTAGACATATAAATAGAGAAAAAGAGACAAATATGTGAAATATTATGTGCATGCATAATAGCTACTGGTAAAATGTTCCTGATCATCAAACATATGAACGGTGAAGAAGGCAGGAGACATATACAAAAGTTACATTGCGCTACATTGCAGAAAGAAAACAGCCACTTCACAAGAGGATGTACCAACACAGGCGTGCCAGAGTGGACCATCATCTACTGTACATCTCCACCTAGAAGCCACGGGCCATTCATTTGAGGACCGTGAGGTTCAGATCTTAGCCAGGGAAAAGAACTGGTTTGAGAGGGGAGTTAAAGAGGCGATTTTTGTCAAAAAAGAGAATCCTTCTTTAAACAGAAATGGGGGAGTCAGACATAACTTGTCTCCCATTTATAATTCCATTCTCAAACCGAAGTCAAAACAGACAAAGGAAACAATAGGGCTACCCAGGTCAGGTCCAGAGGTGTGAAAACATTCGTTAGGGGTTGAATGGGTATGCTAAACTAGACGCCAGAGAAATTGGAAAAACAAAAGACAGAAACTCAAAAACAAATAATTTAGATAGTTTCAGAATAATTTCAGTATAGTTAGCTCCTCCCTGCAGCTAGATATAAGCAGTGTCTAACCAGCACTCTAACCAGAACTGACGAAGCAGCGCGGATGAGCTGCGAAACGTTTTCGACCAAATAAACTTTGTCCAGTTGACAAATTGAATTTCTCCTTTTATCATGGATTCTACCTGGACGACTGAGGGAAATTATATAGTTTACTGTAATAAAAGGCTTACTACTTCCAACGCTATTATGACTGATTAGTTTAGTAAGCACAACAATGCATCGCAAGTTCAAGTGTCCTGCTGCATGGTTCTGTAGTTTTTAAACGCAGGTCACGTCTGACTTAACTCCAAACAGAGTCTGGAAGATTACCAATGCCACAAGTTTGCACTGTCACAGGAGTAGCAGGATGTTGTGCTGCCTGCGGGGCCGTGGTGAGCCAAGCCTGTCCAACATGAGCCAGGGCGGCCTTTCCCCCGGGCTGAACTCGTGTGACTGTGGGCTAAAGTGTGCGGGACTTACCGTGTCCGAGTGCAGGTCCTGCTGCTGACACAGCCGGTACAGGAACGACGTCTGTTCTTTGAGGAGCGTTTGTCTCGTGGTGAGGAACACGGTGCCGCCGACATTGAGGCGGACCCACTTGCCGCTGTTCCCGCCGCTGGGGTGGATGACCGAGCCGTTGCTCTGGGACGTGGTGCCGCTGGGCTCCGTGGCGCTGCTGGCGGTGGGCGAAGTGCCGCTGTCTCCCGCTGCCTCACTGTCTTTGTTATTATTGTTGTTGTTATTATTGTTGTTGTTGCTGTTGTGGTGGTGGCAGCCGTGATGCGTGGAAAGTTCCAGCTGGTCCTCCGCGGTCGTAGCCATTTGGGAACAGACGCGAAACACCCGCCGTGTGCCCGAAGTCTGCTCCGGTGCGTTCTCCCAGACCAGCCCCTGACGCTCCGCCCTCTGTGTCAATGCGCCATCACCACGCACAAACAGCGGATATGAACACACGCAATTACAAAATAAAAGCGCTCAAACTAGCCTATTAAAACCTGATTGAAACAAGTCTAACTGATTATTGTTAGGAAATTGACTGTGGGATAAACAAAATAACAAAATGCCTAAAAAAAAATGGCATTTATGCAAACAGTTTAATCAACAAAGGCAAAAGCAAGAGCTATACTTCCGGTCTTTGCATAGCTTGACCAGTGAGCTTGACAAACACAAATCCTCACTGCTTGTTGTAGCCCTCACTCATAATATAAGCCCACAGTGTAAACTCAGATAATAAAAAACAAAGGACGAAAAGTAAAATCACACCATAACTTATAAGTAAGAGTTTTATTGAGTCAAAATAAAAAGGTCATTTTTGAAGATAGAGTATACTTATTACTATATTATAGCAATATTCTTTATTATTTATAGGCCTATGCCTTGGCCCTATGGATAAGAATCATTGGAATACACCAGATCTGAGCGCAAATTGCATAGAATAGACTAGACTCACACCTTATGATACTTAGTAGGTTTATTAAGCCCTTGCATTTTGTATTGTGGAATTGCATTATTGGCTAATTGAATGTACTAATTTCACTTTCCTGAGCAAATTATCCTTAGATACATTATAAATTGGTTAAAAATATATAAAATTCCAGACAGAAATTAGGCAACACTATATGGGTCTATAGGCTACTACAGTTTTAGGAATTAGGTATTAACATTTACCTATGGAAATTAATCACATTTTTAGGAAAGAGTGGAGAGCCTAGATTCAGCACATTTAAACCTATCTATATGGTTAAATACTATAAATGCCAGTCTACTTGTGGTACATTGCTTTATGGCCGTGTGAGTGAGGGCTTCATTCTCACAAAGCTGAAGTTGTAAACTTGTGGGAGCCCGTGGTGAGCCGTGAGGTTGAAGGATTGCCATGAGAAGGGCTGTAGACCCCCCTGTGTGGTGGGCCCGTTCACCGCCTCCGTAGCCAGCTGGAGAGCCATCTGGAACTCCGTCACCTACACCGTCACCACAGCGGAGAGGGAAGACACTCTTGTAATCTCTTTACTGTTCCCTCACTGGCCTAATGTAATTTGCTGTGCCACATAGGAGCTTTTAAAAGGCCATTCAAAGCCTAATACAACTTCAACATCTCCCCCAAGACATCTAAACTGACATTAAATGTGAAGTCCATTGAATTAGCAAAGTGGGTTTACCAGAAATACCGTATATAGCAGTCATCTGTGTTTTCTTTTAGATTTAGAGAGAGCCATATTGTCAAATTAAATGTGTGGATTTGAAGGGAAACAAGAATTATTCAAGGGTCATTTTGACAAGACCCCACTTTCTAATTGTTCATTTATATACAATTCAGAAAATAAAGCATTCCCTTTTTTCTTTCTCGTCAATTTAAAAATTGCACTATATAACTTTTCTGGTCCGTAACATTCCACAGTATGGCATTAAACATATCTACCATGTTTTTATGAAGGGTTTTTGTTGCTTAAAGGTCCTGTACCTAATTTTCCGCACGTATTTTTGAGTAAAATCTGTTTTGCCCCAGTACAGATATTGAATAAACAGTTCTTGAAGTCAAAATAAGTCACTATGTGCTACGTGTCTGTA
The DNA here is from genome assembly GCA_036785185.1 of Paratrypauchen microcephalus. NCBI lineage: Eukaryota > Metazoa > Chordata > Actinopteri > Gobiiformes > Gobiidae > Paratrypauchen > Paratrypauchen microcephalus. The sequence goes on from JAVJIX010000126.1 coordinate 931,905, forward strand.
TCTAATTAGAAAGCATTTTCATTCATTCATTTTCTGGAGGACAGGAGGACACTGGACAAACTGCTCTCCATCATGGACACTCCTGCTCACCCACTGCACCAGACCATAGAGGGACAGAGGAGCTCATTCTCCAACAGACTCCTACAGCTCCACTCAAACAGTGAGAGATACAGGACGACATTCATATCATACTTCATACAACTGTACAACAACAATTCACCCTTATGTAACAGATAATACTCCCTACAACTGTATACAGCTGGTATTGTACATCTTATTTGATATTGTATTTTGTATTTGACTACTACCTTTCTATTTAAATCTGATTTGTACATGTATATTTTATTATCATCATTATTTTTATGTATATAATTATGTCTCATCTGACACAGGTCTATTGCTCTTTGGTTGCTATTCCATCTATTGTTTTTTCTTTTTATCCTCTGCTATATACTATATATTATTATATATTATACACTATATTTGATGAGTGAGCTACCATACCCAAAACAATTTCCCTTGTGGATCTTGTCTAAGTCTAAGTTCTTCCGAGTTTGGGTCATGGGGGCAGCAGTCCAAACAGATTTGCCGCCCAGATCTCAGTGCACCAGCCCCCATGGACACTCCTGCGGGTGGTGGGTCCACGGGAGGCCCCACGTCGCAACCGGCCTTGATGTGTTTCCTGTCATGGGGGCGAGGTGTCTTGCCCAAGGACACAACAGCAGCATTCATCTGTGGGAGCTGGAATTGTACCGCCAACCTTTGGATCAGTGGACAAACGCTCTACCAACGAAGCTACTGCCACCCTGGAAAGCATTTTACTGTCTGATAATCAGGAAGTGCATATTAGCATGCTAGTTAGCCTTACCTATACCACAAAACTCCGCTCCACTCTGCTCTGATGTGAAAAGCACTTATAAACTCATTGTGGTAAATCATTAGGATGTTTGGAATGCATAAAGTAAGTAGTAGAAAGTTAAATTTCCCATGGGCGCACCCTTAGAGATAGGGTGAGGAGCTCAGTCACACGGGAGGAGCTCGGAGTAGAGCCGCTGCTTCTCCACGTCGAGAGGAGCCAGCTGAGGTGGCTCGAGCATCTGTTCCGGATACCTCCTGGACGCCTCCCTCGGGAGGTGTTCCGGGCATGTCCCACCTGGAGGAGGCCCCGGGGAAGACCCAGGACACGCTGGAGGGACTATGTGTCCCGGCTGGCCTGGGAACGCCTTTGGGTCCCCCCGGAGGAGCTGGAGGAAGTGTCCGGGGTGAAGGAGGTCTGGGCGTCCCTGCTTAGACTGTTGCCCCCACCACCCGGCCCCGGATAAGCGGAAGAAAATGGATGGATGGATGGTCCCACTAATTGGCTATTTAGTTGCATTCACAGTTAGCTCATTTGTATTTTGATTTTTTTTTTTAGCTTGAGCCATCGTTCTAGCAATGCATAATGTATCATATACCTTTGTGTCATAGCAACCCCCTGGCCGCGGTCTCCTCTGTCGCAGGTCACTACGGCAACAGATGGTTTTACACGGATGCCCTCTTGTGTAGGGGTCTCTTTTGTAATCTGAAACAAATTTTAGTGATACTGACTGGGGCTTCACCACTCGGGAAGTAACAATAACCAATCAGTAGTCTAGATACATACTGTTGTATCTCATGAGCTGTTTGAGTGAGTCCAGGTTGTGAACTTTGCCCTGATCCCGCCGCAGGATTTTAGCTCGAGGTGAAAGGTCATAGGAGAAGTCTTCACCGAATCTTCGCCACATGACACCAAAGCCGCTCAGGTTGTAGATTTCAGCGTGGAAAGGAATGTTGTATGATGGCCAATAACCTGGTATATAACAGCGGACAAAATGTAATAGCTCTAGTGGTGTGGGGTGACATGATAAAAAGGTGTTCTATCTTAAAGGTGCGCTATGTATCTTTTGTTTGTCTCCATGGAGATGTTATTGCTTTGCCTGGTATTTTTCATATACATATATCTTTTTCTTATATATTTTTATTTAATTACAGGCATTTTGATAGCCTTGTAAAACATGTATTGTGAATGTGAGTACAGATTGCCTCTCCATAGATATGACCTGTAACTTGACCAGGTGTTGTCACTCGCTTGTCTCCATAGCGATAGACACAATTAATGCCATACTGTGGAAAATACCAGGCAAAGCAACAACATAGAGACAACAGGTGGGAGTCCCTCTTGACGTGCCCAATGGGAGCTGACGTCGCTGTAAGCCTCATTACTACAACGAGCCGTTAGGAATAAGAATTTATTAACGAACAAAATGGCAAAATAAAAACCCACCAGGATCACGTAGAGCAGGATAACATGAACATTTTAAGACCAAAAGGACAAGGCTCACAGCATCAGTCACAGAGAGAGAAGTGACAGGTTTGTAGTCAACTGGAGCCACAGTCGAAGGAGCCAGAAGCTCCTTCATGAACACTTCCTGTTTGGTTAGCTATATCCATTTATATATTCAGTCTATGGATTAAAAAAACAACTATAATATTAAAGTACTATTTTTTCCTCTTTACCTCTGCGTAAAGCTTGGGTCTGGTCTGAGTGCATAACTTTGCCTGGGATCTGCTCCACCACAGTCAGAGCGCCATCCCTGATGCTGTGACGCAGTGTGATCCTGCTGAGGTCTAAAACCATGTACTGGCTGTTGTATGTACCTGATTGACAAGAGGAGACAGAACACACGCAGGTCAACATGGACAACTCATAAGAATTGCAAAGATCAAGCACATATGGTAACACAAGAAATGAAAAAATGTGTCCCAAAATACACTTTATTGAAATTTGTCCTCTGCATTTCTTATGTTTCTGTTTCTTCATGTTCACAGTTAAGAGTAGAATAATGTAGATTTCTTAAATGACTAAAATACCTCAGAAAAACATTTAGCTTAGTTTGTAGCAGCAGCATTATGAAGATCTGCTGCTAGTTTCTGCTATAGGCCTACAACTAGCCAGCACTTGAACAGTATTTTTATGACCACTTTGTTAAACAGCAGTGTAGACCAACCAGTTTTGCCAAGATTTTGTGGGTTAAGTATTAGATTAGCATTACATTTACAATATATGGCTTAAAATCAGGATTCATTTCACAGAGCACTTTTTAACACATGTCCATGAGCAGTAATATCTGAGACAAGACTGAAATATTAACTAAATAAGATAAACTAATTCAACAGACGCAGGCATTTCACAACGATTTGTAAAGTTTTAATCCAAATAGACAGAAAATGTTGTTATCCGCAGGTGATATTCTGTAATATAATCCAAACAATTGCAACATATGTGATTCGTTAACTGCGCCAAAATGCGATCCAACCAGAGAGAGCTTGTGATTTCAGATTACCTATCCAAAAGTATGCGTTTAAAGGTACACTGTGTAACTTTTTGGTTGAGGGTCTGTCACCTGCTTGTTTCCATAGATATATGTCATTGATCTGCCTGGAATGTTCCACAGTATGACATTAAACATATCTACCTTACATTTATTCAATTACAAGTAGTTTTATAGCTCAAAAATACCTAGAACAGGCATTCTGACTGTGAGCAGGGTTGCCGCTCCACAGATCTGACCTGTAACTATGTTTGGTTTTGACTCCATGAATGTAGAAAAGTTTAATACCACACCGTGACACACATTCCAGACAAAGCAATAACATTTCCAAGAAAAGAAAAGCTTTTGACGGACGGTCCACCAGAAAAGTTACACAACAGACACTTTTAACCTTTTAAATTTCATCATTTTATTTTCGAAATAAACTGTGTTTTTCTTTTAATGTAAAAAAGCGTCTTGTCAATGCAACATTTTTATCTGTATTGGATTATGAAGATCTTTTGTACATGAATGCTGCTGCTCAATGTCTTCCAATGATTGATTCTGTTTATCGTGCTTCTTTGAGGTTCATTACAAACTGTAAAATGTCCACTCACCACTGTGACTTACAGTATACTCTCGAGTGGGATGGCCTGCTCGGAGGACTAGTCACTGGCACACTTTCATTTATAAGACAATATTGGGGCTACTGCCTTCGTACATTTGCACCCTAATTGCTCTGAGAAATGCTGAATCGTATTCTCTTCGTTCACAAGACTATTTGTTGCTTTCTGTTCCTTTTGCTCGTACAGAACTGGGCAAAAATGCATTTGTTTACTCTGGAAACTAACTGATTTAATTTCCTTGAGCACTTTTAAATCCAAACTGAGAGCTTTTGATTCCAATTCCACAATCTGCACTTGCTTTTTGTAATGTTTTTTTTTTAATTATTATTTGTTTATTTCAGGGACAGTGCATATTAATTAACATTTCAACAATTCATAACCCGGACTGCATTCTTTCACCTCAAAAACATAGCCTGTCTCCGCCCATCACTCACCTTCTCTGCCGCTGAAACTCTCATACACGCATTTATCACATCCAGAATCGACTACTGCAATAGCATCCTCTATGGTACACCATCCAAAACCCTCAACAGACTACAGTACATTCAGAACTCTGCTGCCCGGCTCCTCACCCACACCCGCTCACGTGAACACATCACCCCTGTCCTCCACAAGCTCCACTGGCTCCCCGTCCCTCAGCGCATCCACTTCAAAATTCTTCTCATCACTTTCAAAGCACTTCACAACCTGGCCCCTCCTTACCTCACAGACCTGCTCCACCACCACACTCCATCTCGCTCCCTCCGCTCCTCCAGCTCCAACCTCCTGTCCCTGCCCTGTAGGACCAAGCTCCGAACCTGGGGGGACAGAGCCTTCTCCATCGCTGCCCCCACCCTCTGGAACTCACTGCCCAAACCCCTCCGTGACTGCTCTGATCTCCCCACCTTCAAAAAAGAACTCAAAACCCACCTGTTTAAAATTGCTTTTAATGTTTGATTTTATATTGTAAATTTTGTGATATTTTAAATGTTTGACTTTATGTTGTAAATTTTGTGATATTTTATTCTTTTATGATTTGTGAAGCGTCTTTGAGTGTCTTGAAAAGCGCTATATAAATAAAATGTATTATTATTATTATTATTTGCATGTAAATATGCCAGAGTTAGCCAAACGGCTAATTTTCATCTGTAGTCCCTTGACAGATGTTAGGTGTCATTTCTGCACTTTTATATCAATTCCACAATCTGCACTTTTTTATATAATGTTTTTAAACTTTTATGTCTTGTCTGTGTAAATATGTAACTGTGTTTTGTGTTTGCTGCTGCCTCTTGGCCAGGACTCCCTTGAAAAAGAGGTTCTTAATCTCAATGGGACATTTCCTGGTTAAATAAAGGTCAATAAATAAATAAATGTCTACTTAAATTTTCACTGATTATGCTGGCACTGCTGCTATAATGTTCCTGTAATATTAGACCACATCTCAAACTTGTAGAACATCTGGGTGATTGGGGGACTCAAAGCTCCGGCACAATCTGTCCTCGTCTCCACGGGGCTGCCATAGCAACATGACACAGCATGAGATCAAAGCAGGAGCTCAATTAACGCACACACATACACACACACACACACACACACACACACACTCACCTCTCCGTGCTGAGTAATGAGGGGTGGATGTTAGAGGAGCTGTCTAATCTCTACATGGAAAATTGTCCAGCTAAATATTTTCTATGGCGAGGAATTTTCCCTTTCATCTCTGCTCATTTTATTACACCGCCTCTGATCGCAGAAATATGGGCTTGGGTCTCAAATGCCTTTGTAGAAAGAACAAGTCAAATGTTTGTCAGTTCAAGTTAGTTTGAAGTAGGTATTTTTTAGAATTCACTAAGAAATATGATTAAACAAGGCAGGTGTTACAGGTTTTTATCTGTTAGTTCAGGACTTTAAAGCTTAATAAACAAATGCATTGCTGATATTTATGTTATTTAGTACCTGTTTTTAATTATAATTTTAATGTGATTGCAAATAGTCTCAACAATTATACTCAAAATGTTATCATATTAAAGATTCTATATTATGGAACATTTATTCTTGTGAACTTTAAGCCATGTTAGAATGTTATAAACTCTTCAAAAACATACCTGGGGTTGTGTTTTGTTTCACGCACACATGTTTGGTTAATCTTTTATTAGTTTTTCTACATCTCTCAAGATCAAAATGCTCTGTTCCACCTTCTGATGTCATGAAGCTGCCTTTTACCTTTAGATCAGTAGAAATAGAAAATTGCAGTGTTGAAACTATCCAAATGATTCTAGTGAAGGTAAATGGAGTTTAAAAACACAGTGGAGCACTTCCCATATTACCATATGACATCACAAGATGGAACAGAGCTCGGAGAATTCTAAATATGCATGGTTAAGCTTATGTGAATGAAACAAAACACAACATGAGTACGTTATGAGGAAACATTATAACACAGAACAGAAAATATTATAATATGGACACTTTAAAGTCAAGTTCAAAATATCAAATTTCTATTTCTTTATTAATCTATCATTTATTGCTTCTCTGGGAGATTCTTGGCTCTGTACCTGAGTTGAATTTGGAGAAGACTCGCGCCCACTGCTGGCCGGTGCGCGCCAGCGTGTTGGCGAGGCGGACTCTGTGCCAGGCTAGCAGGCTGTGAGGGCTGAGCGAGAAGAACAAGGAGGAGTTGAACACACTGATGGAGGTCTGGGTCATCAGCAGTCCACTCCCCAGCAAGTAGAAGTCATCCAGAGAGGACAGGAGCCCTACACCGGCACGGGTGGAAGAGGAGAGTTCATTCAAACAAACTTAAACGTACTTTGGTCATAGCTTGGGTGAAAAAAAGCTATAAAATCGGATTGCAATTTGGTCCTGTCAGTCTAGTGTCCTGTTAGCTTTTTCATTGGTTTATAAAGATCTTAACTGTCCTATTTATTTATCTGATCTGTTTTTATCATATGATCCCTCTCGGACTCTCAGGGCCTCAGGTAATCATAGTTTAACTGTCTCAAGAGTGCAAACTAAAACTCACACTGAGGCTTCATTCAGTTTTTTACGGCTCCATTCTGAGGAACTGTCTACCTGAGGATCTAAGGTCCACTGTGAGTGTTCATATTTTTAAAAGTAAACTCAAAACATATCTTTTTAATTTAAACAAATTTCAATTAAAGTAAATTATTATTATTATATTTCTTTCAAATTAAATTATTATTATTATTTTACTTAGTCTTCATCTAATTTTAGCTCTCCATTATTTATTTATCTATTTATTTATTTATTTTGTACTCCTTTAGGAGTTTTATGTTTTATGTTTCAGTCTAAATTGCTGTATATATGGAAGAAACAATGGGGTGGGGTTAGGGTTGCTGTTGTTTTTAATCATTGTAATTTTTCACAGCAAGAAGGTTCTGGGTTCGATCCCCGTGTGGCACGTTGGTATGGCCGTAAGATTTGGGTCGCCCGAGCCTTTCTGTGTGGAGTTTGCATGTTCTCCCCGTGTCTGGGTGGGTTTCCTCCGGGCACTCCGGTTTCCCCCACCAACCCAAAAAACATGCACCATAGGTAAAATCCTCCAGCTTAGGTCCTGACCAAACCGAAGCAAGAAGATCATGGAGATGGTCACCGGGAGCAGTAATGTGCTGCCCACTGCTCCTAATAACAGGATGGGTTAAATGCAGAGAAGAATTTCTCCTGTGTGAGATCAATAAAGTCACTTCTCCTAATTTTATTAAGTACTTTTTGTATCTGTAAGTAAATTAATGAACTGGTCATTTGGGACTAACTGTATTAAGAGTAAGTATTTGATTACTTAAATTAGATTAAGTTTGAATAATACAGTCAAAGGTATACCATTTCCATGGAGACAAGCAGAAGGAGGGCCAAGTAGGAGTCATATTTGTGGAGACAGTATTGAAAATCAATACTAAGACTATTATTGAAACTCGATACTGATACTCATTTTAGCAAGAATCAGATAACTGGATAACTTTTATCAGAACCAGTGTAAGACCAATGTAAGAATAATAAAGAAATACTATTATTTTGTGTTGAAAATTACAATATTCTCAAAATATAGCTTTTAAATTGATCATTTGGGTATCAAAATTGGTATTGAATATTGAGTCTAGTTTGTAGTATTGCATTTAAAATTTTAGTATTGTGACAACTAGTAAGTGAAATAAACACATCCAAAAAGAAAAATAAACAGTCATTCATCATTTTCATACACTGTCAAGTTATGTCTTTAGCCAGTGCGTTCTAAAAATAGTGCCGCACTTGTGTTGTGATAACGACAAAACAGTAAGAGGACTTCAATTGCCTGCCTCTCTCTCTCTCCTGGCAAGACTTTTGGCTAGGGAATACAACTCACCATGACAGGCTGCTCCATGGAGACAAAGCAGAGTGCGGTGTCAACATAATAATAATAATAATAATAATAATAATAATAATAATAATAATAATAATAATAATAATAATAATAATAATAATAATAATAATAATAATAATAATAATAATAATAATAATAACAACAACATATTCAGTTATGTAGTACCTGGGTAGCTACTAAATGACATCTTCCCAGTAGCATAGTATGGGTCAATGAGCTTAAAGTCCCAGTGCTTGTAGATCCGCATGGTAGCGGTGTAAGTATACCAGCTAGAATGACCCATGAGTAAGTTTTCAAAGCCTGGAAGAACCTGGAACAGAGAAGTAAGGCAACATGTGATTGGACATATGAGTAAGTAGTTGTCAGTAGTGGAACTATGAGTCAACAACGGATCGCTCTAATGAGATGATTTCTGTTCATAGTGATCAAGTGCAGGAGAACCTCAGAGTAGCGTCACTGCTCACCCACATCTATTTTGCATTTATTCAATTATATGTGTTATTGCTCCAAAATACCCTGAAAAACTGTTTGTCTCTGTGAAGTTAGAAAGTTTAATGCCATATTGTGGATTGTTCAAGGCCAGGGGTCTCTATTAGCATCTAAGGTTTGCCATGTTTTTTTTATATATACAGTGGTACCTCACCTTACGAATGACCCAACAAACGAAAATTTCAATTTACAAAATGCCTTCACGGTAAATTTTGGTCTCTAGATACGAAAGAAAATTCAAGTTACGAAACGCGAAATCTCAAAAATTCAAATAATGCGCGCTCAGCTACACACAGTATACGCTTTTCTCAGACTGGATTTAAACTTTTCTCACATTTGTCTCTCGTTTAAACACTCAAACTTTCATAGATTTTCAACAAAAGTGTGAAGTGTGGGGGGAAGGGGGAGGTGGGAGAAAACTGCGCTCTGACACGTGTGTGATAGCGCACATGACCCGGCGCGGAGCTGACAACAGGTCTAGACCAAGGTCTAAACCTGGACTGGACCAGGACTAAACCAGGACTAAACCAGGACTAAACCAGGACTAAACCAGGACTAGACCAGGTGGATTAAAGCAGCGAGGAGGGGACTGCACGCAGTCTGAGCGCATGAACGCATGAACGAGACCCATGCAAGAGCCGCGGTGGTCTAGACCTCCTCTAGACCTGACCAGGTCTAGAGGAGGTCTAGAGGAGCCGCGGTGGTCTGGACTAAACCAGGACTAAACCTGGACTAAACCAGGAGGAGCCGCGGTGGTCTGGACTAAACCAGGACTAAACCTGGACTAAACCAGGAGGAGCCCGCAGCTCTTGCATGGGTCTCGTTCATGCGTTCATGCGCTCAGACTGCGTGCAGTCCGCTCCTCGCTGCTTTAATCCACCTGGTCTAGTCCTGGTTTAGTCCTGGTTTAGTCCTGGTTTAGTCCTGGTTTAGTCCAGGTTTAGTCCTGGTCCAGTCCAGGTTTAGACCTTGGTCTAGACCTGCTCCGTGCCGGGTCATGTGCGCTATCACACGTGTCAGAGCGCAGTTTTCTCCCCCCCCCCCCCCCACACTTCACTGTTAATACATTTTGTTGAAAATCTATGAAAGTTTGAGTGTTTAAATGAGAGACAAATGTGAGAAACACACAGAACACAATGTTACACTATAAAAAAGTTACACTATTAAAAAAAAAACTTGGATCGGGGCCTTGGAACGAATCAGGCTTTTTCCATTGAAATAGCTACTCAACTTACGAATTTTTCACGTTACGAAACCACTTCTGGAACGAATTAATTTCGTAAGGTGAGGTACCACTGTACAGTATACTCAATTTCTTACCACCACTAAAATTAGTAGCTCTTTGGCATTTTCATTTTGTAAAGGAAGGAGGAAAAAGTTTGGAGACTGTTCTAGGCATCTTCATGGAGACAAAGCAGGTGGCGGACCCTCCATCACCTTTAAGGCTCATAAACCCTATATACAGCTGTCTGAGTAGTTTAAATGTGTACTAACTTTATAAAGAATTTTAACAGCAGGCTCATTACCTTTTACTCCAGCTAAAACAACAATCAGAGTATGTAGGCGTAAAGCTGACCTTTATAAGAGCGGTGCAGTGGCCCATCCCTGTGGTCCTGAAGGCAGCAGGCCCAGAGGAGTTGGAGCGCGGGGTGAAAGCTGGGGCCAGGTCCAGCAGGTCTCCAATGCTGTTCAGGAGCTGGATGGAGAACACTGAAAGAGGCTGAGGGCACAGGGGGGACACAGGGGAGACACACAGATGAAGAGGACATGTGACATGCCTCTAAGCACCTCTTCTTCACTCACAGACCTCTCTCTGTTTACTTTTGGCCCACTGTGCAGCTCCGGCCTGGACACCATCCAGCTGTGCCAGGAGCAATCCCATGTGCTGCCACAGGGGGTCAGTGCTGCGCCTCAGCTTCACCTGCTCTCTGGCCCACAGGTCCTGTTTACTGTTCAAAGAGGGCACTAAGTGAACAAATATAAATTATAAACTTAATTGAAACCTGATCCTGTTTAAGCTCACCTTAAAAACCGTTTGATGGAATTGAGCACAATCTCATCTTTCACAAACTGTGAATACATATTGGAATAGTGGCTGGACATATGACTGTGGATAAAATAAAAAATAAAATAAAAAAAAGTTTAAAAAAAACAAACAAAAATGTTATCTATGTATTGAGTAGGCTTCAGCACTGTTCCTCTTTCTGTGACAGTACCTAATGTATGTTTGTCTTGAATATTAAACAGTAGGCCTATTGTATCAAACCTATCTATATCTGTGGAAGAAGAAGCTGTTGATGCCACCAGGCCAAGTGACAGGTCAGATATATAGAGACTGGAGACGTGACCCTGCTCACAGTATGTAACAGTAATAGATATTTTTCAATGTATTTTACCAACGGAATATTAAAACATAACACTGTCACACTTGGGACTCACTCAGCAGTGAGGAACCCCTCCAGGTACCCTGCCAAGAATAAAGTAATCTCATCTTCGTTTGCTGCCTTTCTCCCACATCCAGCGCAGATCTCCAGGACGCTCCACCCAGTCAGGAGCAGAGAGTCATTGAAGTAACCATAGGCTCCTCCGTCAGCCTCCATCACCCCCTCCGTCAGGACCACGCTCTTCTGCACCGCATCCCAATACACGGTGGCCTCTGTGCGCCTTGCTGCAACAGAGCAAGGGATCACACAGTTAGATAACATATATTATATAAGGTAGCCTAATATTATTATTTTTTAACAGTATTGAAAGTACTATGGAGAATGTTTATTTATAAGCACATTCTGGAATCCAGTTCTATTATACGACTATATGTGACATGAAATCGATAGAATACTTTTTTCTTTTTTTTTTTTCATCGAGCGTTTGGATCCGGAATAAAAGCGAAAATCACAAGTCTAGCAAGCACTGGTTAGCGGCATTAAGGTAAGCCAATATAGTTAGTTTAGATTAATTCAAAATAAATCGGGAATATTTCTTTTGTGTTAAATTATAACATATTTGCTGAATATTTTTCTATATTTTATGCCTTACTGTAACTTTGAGCTGGTGCCATCAATGCGCTGAGAAAAATGCACATTTGTCTCAATGTCTTCATTCTTCCCACGGATTCAGACGAGAACATTATAATAAAAATCAGCGGACTGTAGCATGCTTAGATATTTAAAGTAACGATATAACCTACATTAAACATGGAAAAAGCGAAACCACCCCAGATGGGACTCGAACCCACAATCCCTGGCTTAGGAGGCCAGTGCCTTATCCATTAGGCCACTGGGGCTACGTAAAATGGGGCGGGGCTTATGTAATATAAAAAGGGAGCCACATTTCCTATAAAGTTGATGTTTCTAAAGTTGATGTTTCTATTGTTCCTATTGTTTCTTTTTTGTATTTTTTTCCTTTCGTTTTATGTGTATAGACTGCTTTACACAGATCTAATATTACCTTTAGGCCCAAGTTTACCATTTCTTCATGCTGAGGTGACGATTGCTGGGTCGTTCCATTAGTGAGGGGATGCTAATCCAATATTACCTCCCAATCGCACAATGTTAACTGCGCATTAACTTTTCAATCTCAGTTTTGTTTCAAAGTACGTACAATTTGCAGCCAACTACACACAGTGAAAAGCATTCTTGTATATTATAGTTGTAATGGGATTTCATTTCATTTCATATGCCCCCGCGGTTGCACATGCGCAAGGGAAGTTTGTTTTGTGGCGAGGATAAAGGCAGCTTCAAATCAGGAATTTACAATAAATAGCCCACATGGAGGTAAATATTTGATATATTTACAGTGGCAGTTCAAGTAATTACGAACCAGTGAAGCAACCGCCATTTTCAATACGTTTCAGGCATACAGGTATGAGTAGCGCGCCCAGTTACTACCCAGTAGTGCTAGTTGCTTAGCATTAGCCTAGTTACTGTAGCAACCAGCAGCAGTAGACGCTTAGCGCTTTGATTCAAAGATTCAAAGCTTTACGGCCTCATAACCAGTGTCCTGTTATTTAACAGTGGTTTGTGTGTAACATATATTTGTAGGAGATTAAAAAGTCACTGAGGATGCCACTGTTTGGAAATACGTTTAATACGAAAAAGACGCCTGCTCGAAAAGCTGCTTCTCTATCAAGCCTCCACACAGTAAGTTCACAAAAAGATTCATTTTTTTACAGGACGGATAGCAGTATTTACAGCATTTTATAACTATATGCTGCTTCAGTGTGATGCTTTAGTATGGTTAAATTACCATCTGTAGACTGTATATGTTTTCTCTTCTTAGTTGGACAGATCAACGAGAGAAATAGAATTAGGCTCTGAATATGGACCCCCCTGTATGAACATTGGAGGTCAGACCTGGAAATTTGAAGAAGGGCAGTGGATAACAGGTAATACACTAGATTAACTAAGTGTGTTATAACATTTAGCAATGCCAGAGTGTAATGAATCTTCATTATTAAAATTATTTTGTCTGAAGAGTCTGGTGGAACTATATCAAACAAGGAAACGCAGAGACTGAAGAAAAGAAATGCACAATTAGAAGAAGAAAACAACTTTCTGAAAATGAAGATTGAAATTCTCATGGATATGGTAAAAAAAAATATTTGATTTCCTTCCACAGCCTATTATGATTGTTGATCCAATTCTTTCCTGCATCATTTGACTTCTTCTTTCAGCTGACGGATACAACGGTACAATATCACCTGATGGAGAAGGAATTGGAAGATGTAAGTCCTCATTAAACATAAGAGACTTAAATATTCTTTAAGATTCTTGAGCTTTGTGTGTGTCTTGTTTTTTGATGGTCCTGCAAATGACTGTAACATTAAAGCATTTCAAATGTGTATAAAATGTAGATTTTTGTTATCGATACTTTGCAGCGGATGTCATCAACATTCCCTGGGAGTGTGACGCTAACAAGACTTTAATCTGAACACAAAGAAACTGAGAAAGAACTGACTAAATTGGAACTAGAGCATGTGAATGCTTGCATTGTGTCTCTATGGTAAATGGTGAACATTCTGCCATACACACACATGCATCATAGGTAAAATCCTCCAGCTTAGGTCATGACCAAACCGAAGCAAGAAAATCACGGAGATGGTCCCCGGGCGCAGTAATGTGCTGCCCACTGATCCTAATAACAGGATGGGTTAAATGCAGAGAAGAATTTCTCCTGTGTGAGATCAGTAAAGTCACTTCTTAACACCCCCAGCGTGATGTCACTGCCAAGTATCAATTGTAAAGTCGTAAATGTGTGTTACTTTTACAATATTTAAAATACAAAATAAAATATTGTTATTCATATTTTTGTAATTCTCATTGTTTCTTAAATATTTGTTATCTAGCCGCATATTTATTTTATTTTGTGAAATAAAAGTCAAATGTGGTCACCTGCTGCACATGTTGACTGCGCATGTGCGTAGTTGGTTTCCTGTGATTGCGGCGCTACAGCAAGCGGGAGCGACGAGCAGTGCGTTTTTACTACTACCCGTGTGTCACTTAAATACCTCCTTTATTTTCGGGAATCGAGTGGATCCGTCTGAGTGTCAGTCATGCCGCGTGGTGGTAAGAGTTTTCTCTCTGTCAGATATGTGGGATTGAAAAACCCTGAATGTAGCTAACAAGTTAACCTAGCTCTTGAAGCTAGCTGATGTAATAGCTCTGAACGCTCACATGTTTCGGTTTCCATGTGCTAACCGGTCAGCCCTCAAGTTTGTGTCGTGAATGTGTCGACTTTGGTCAGCATGGGCTTTAATTTGTACTCTGTAGTACTTATTAATGAGGATCTAAACCGGCTAGTACAATGTGTTGAGCAATGGCGCCTGTTCCGTCTGTTTTAAAACACAAAAGAAGTCCGTCTGAATGGACACTTGGTTTAACTATTGGACTGTGTACGAGTCATTATAGATGAGCTCATTGAGCCGCGAACCATTACGTGATCTCAGTATTTAAGCATTTACGCAGACCAATACGGTGCGTAGTTGGACTGGAAAACCAGATGTCTGTGCTACTATAGACTGAACATCAAGATGAAAAGTGTCTTCATCATGGTGCCTTGTGCAACGCAGTAATGAAAATAACGCAATAAATCCTTCGTTAAACAGAAATGGGGGAGTCAGACATAACTTGTCTCCCATATATAATTCCATTCTCAAACCGAAGTCAAAACAGACAAAGGAAACAATAGGGCAGACAGGTCAGGGCCAGAGGTGTGAAAACAGTCATTAGGGGTTTGAATAGGTATGCTAAACTAGACGCCAGAGAAATTGGAAAAACAAAAGACAGAACCTCAAAAACGGATAGGTGAGATAGTTTCAGAATAATTGCAGTATAGTTAGCTCCTCCCTGCAGCTAGATTTAAGCAGTGTCTAACCAGCACTCTAACCAGAACTGACGAAGCAGCGCGGATGAGCTGCGAAACGTTTTCGACCAAATAAACTTTGTCCAGTAGACAAATTGAATTTCTCCTTTTATCATGGATTCTACCTGGATGACTGAGGGATTCTTCACGCAATAATGAAAACTTAAAATTTCAGGAAAAAAGGGCCACAAAGGCCGGGGGAAGCAGTTCAGCAACCCAGAGGAGATAGACCGACAAATGCGGGCTCAAAGAGAGATGGTATGTAAACTTTTTTTTTTCACTCATAAAATCCTCAAATTAATTGTGTAAGAAAAAAGTAATGGTGTTGATGTGATTGTTTTGTCTCAGGAAGAGGCAGCTGGAGCAGAGAAGGGCAGTGCTTCAGAGTCTGAAGATGACAGCAGCAGTGAAGATGAATCTGAAGTGAGTATGTATGTATGTAATGTATGTATAAAAAAAAATCATTTTTACCATAGACGAGACAAGGACTAACTTCATTATCAAACAAATATTTTAGATCTCAGATAAAACTTGTCCCAGGGGCAGAATGATGCATATGCTTTGGTTGTTAAAACCAGTGGTGGAAGAAGTACAATTTTGTATGTACAGATACCAGAGCAAAGAAAGTAAAAGTATCATCTGTATCTACTTAAGTAAAAGTATTAAAGCACCTGTTTTTAAAAAAAAATGTGAGTGAAAAGTGTTTTGCATAGATTTTGAGTGTAGTGATTTTGCTATAGATCTGTTTTTACTTATATATTTTGTTTGCTGAAACTATGAATGTGTTAAAAAATAAACCCTCAGCATTTACAGGATCTGACACAATACAAAATCCTTTTCAGTCCTGTTCAAAAAATGTAGTGGAGTAGAAAGTACAGATTCCTGCCCTCTGAATTTTTACTACTATATTAAAAAAATATTCTACTGTACTCTACTACTTTTTTACATTCCACCACTGGTTAAAACAAAGATCAAATTATTACATTATTTAACACTAAATTGTCATTGTAACATTCTAAATAAAAAAATGTCATGATGTAATTGGTTTGTCATTCATTTATATTTGGTAGTCCTTTTTTTATAGTGTTTGTCATTTACCCCCAGAACAGGAAAAGGAGTGGGGTCGAGGGCCTTATTGAAATCGAGAACCCCAACCGCGTCTCTCAGAAGAGCAAGAAGGTGACAGAGCTAGAGGTTGAGGCACCAAAGGAGCTGTCGCGCCGAGAGAGGTAACTTCTGGTTCACGGTCTTGTTTTGTTCAGTAAAATATTTGAACCAAGTTATACAAATGTACATTTTACCAGAGAGGAGATAGAGAAGCAGAAGTCAAAAGAACGCTACATGAAGCTGCATCTTGAGGGGAAGACGGACCAGGCCAGGGCTGATCTGGCTCGACTGGCTATCATCAAGAAACAGAGAGAGGAGGCTGCCAAGAAGAGGGAAGAACTCAGGAAGGGTAATTTTTGTTTTTTAATCATTACAGTAGTTTAACTTATTACCTGTATGTTTTGAATCAACAACCGATTTTACAGTAGTGGAATGTTTGTTTTATGTTATTTAGAAAAAGAAGCCGAAGAAGCCAAAGGAAAGCGTTAGCCCTTCACCGTACAACATGCACACGCGTCTCAGGGGATGGAGAAAGACTGAAGATGCATATCAGAGAGGGACCAACTGAGCGCTGTCATGGCAGGGTGCTCCTCGCTCCCTGTCCCTCAACGTCATCCTGAGGGTCCCCCAGGATGGCGCTCAGATCCAGGACAACAGGTGGAGCGATGGCGGACTAAGAGGAACACAGCTGTTGGGATTCCTCTTCTTCGATGACTCCCAAGTAACGGAGGAGGCAATCTTAGGATTTCCAAGAGTTGAATAGCCCTTTTTTCTCTATCCTCTCCACAAGGTTTTAATTGTAAAGCTGCTGAAGTTCTTTCCATTCCTCCATTCTATACATTTTACAGGTTTACTCAGTGACCGGTTTTACAGTGAGCGTCCCTCAGGATGTTTTTGGTGCTTTAACTTCATTTAATCAGGTTTTCAAGATACATAAGTGCATTTGGACTATGGTATTCATTAAATTCTTCTCGAAATACATTAAGTTCAAGTAATAAGATAGAGCTACTTACTTCATGACCAAACTGATCGGTTGGCATTTTATTCAGAAGTTTAACAAAGTTGGCACATTACATATTTTAGAATGTCATATGTTTTCTACAGTTAAGTTTTCCCAGTTTATGACAGTATTAGTCACTTTAAAGTTGTTTTTTCCCCCCCAAATAACGTTTTGAAAATATGCTTAAACATGTCCATCTTTCCTTTATGTAACCAATCAAAATGTTACTTGAATTGCCTGCAATAAAAAGAAAAAAACCTTATTGCGATGATTGTTCAAGCCTTGTTCACATTGTTAACAGAACCATATAAAATAAACATTGCATTTTTTCCAAGTTTCATAGTTAAATACTTGTATACTGTTATTTGTAATAATATGTAATGCATTTGGTCTGTTGGGTGGATCAAATAACAGCCAGTTCGCATACATTTTTCATCTTGGATAAAATGTTGAATTCCTAAACAGATAAAACTAAACATGTAAATGAAAAATTAAATAAAAAATCTTAAGTACTGTATAGCAGTATTTTATTTTTTACTGCATTTTGTAGGTTTTTGATAAGGTTGGGGATATCAGAAATTCTAACTTTCTATGGGCTTAATAGTTATACATGGGTGGCAAAAATGACTTAAGATGTAGAATTCTGTTCGATTGAGTTCTAGGGTCTCGTCACGAATCGAAATGATCAACGTTTAGAAATTTGGTTATTTCTTATAAAAATGCAATGTAATCAATGGGAAAAGCTGACTGTCTCCATCCGAGAGTGACATCATCACATTCTTTAATCTGGGCCATCTATCCTTTATAAGATAATAATGCACTAGCACGTTAAGCCTTTTTTTTGTGTAACTTTTCTTCTCTGGTAAAATATCTATATTTGCAAATATTTTGAAAAGGTCATCCCAAGTACAAGTTGTCTCATGATTAGTATCCCACTGCTAACATTAGGCGGCAGTGTTTATCCATGTGCATCTGCCTCTGGGTTCCACAGGTCAGGGGGTTCGGTTGAAGCGATCCGGGGTGGGATAGGAACATGAACTTGATCGCAGTGACCCTATAATTTCTTAGTTTTTAGTTTTCCTTTCTTTGACCCAGTTGTGTTGCACTTATTGGTGGTTTTCAGATTCTCAAATGTAAATATAGAAAGTATAACATTTGTATGACATTTTTCCTTGGTTTAGTCTTGGTTTAGTCCTGGTTTAGTCCTGGTTTAGACCTGTTTTAGACCCTGCTTTAGTCCTGGCTTAGTCTTGGTTTAGACTTGGTTTAGTCCCGGTTTAGTCCTGGTTTAGACCCGGCTTAGATCTGGTTTAGTCTTGGCTTAGTCCTGGTTTAGACCTGGTTTAGTCCTAGTTTAGACCTGGTTTATTCCTGGTTTAGTGCTGGTTTAGACCCGGTTTAGATCTGGTTTAGTCTTGGCTTAGTCCTGGTTTAGACCTGGTTTAGTCCTGGCTTAGTCTTGGTTTTGACCTGGTTTAGTTTTGGTTAAGTCCTGGTTTAGTCCTGGTTTAGTCCCGGTTTAGTCCTGGTTTAGACCAGGTTTAGATCTGGTTTAGTCTTGGCTTAGTCCTGGTTTAGACCAGGTTTAGTCCTGGTTTAGACCTGGTTTAGTCCTGGTTTAGTGCCGGGTTAGTCCCGGTTTAGACCTGGTTTAGTCTTGGTTTAATCCTGGTTTAGTCCCAGTTGAATCCTGGTTTAGACCCGGTTTAGACCTGATTTAGTCTTGGTTTAGTCCTGGTTTAGTTCTGGTTTATTCCCGGTTTAGTCCCAGTTGAATCCTGGTTTAGACCTGGTTTAGTCTTGGTTTAGTCCAGGTTTAGTTCTGGTTTAGTCCCGGTTTAGTCCCAGTTGAATCCTGGTTTAGACCTGGTTTAGTCTTGGTTTAGTCCTGGTTTAGTTCCGGTTTAGTCCTGGTTGGGTGCCTTGAAGGTGGAAAAGCGCTATATAAAGATGTGACCATTACCATTTTGAATTGCTTAAAAAAATTTCAGCGTGAGAAATACCATGTGTGGCGTGTGAGCGTGTGGACACGTCGAATTGCGTGTGTCACACTCTCAAAGCGTGAGACTTGAGAGCGCTGTAATACGTAATAAGACAGCTCAGTCAATGGCCAATTAAAGTTGCATTATGTAACTACCTGCTTGTCTCTATGGACAGACCACAGTATGGAATTCACTTGATCTGTTTTGCATTTATTCATTTACATGTGTTTTTACTGCGCCAAACCTCCTGCAAAAACATCCATTCTAACTGTGAGCATGGTTGCCTCGCCACAGATCTGACTTATAACTTGGCCTGGTGGTATTTGTCGCCACTTGGAAACTAACAGGTTACGTACTGCACCTTTAAGTATGCTATCATAATACATTCTAACAGGATGAATTTGAGGCAGGCTATTGAGCGACTGGCTAAATCCTGTAACCACTGTTTATTAGCCTTTATTTCCTCTTTTGACCAGCTCTCACATCCTTTTACCATGTACATTTAGATATTACAGAAGTACTGGCTACTATCCACTTGTAGGCCTACTCTTCAAAACAAAAAAAGTGCCTCTATTTCAAGGCAAACTGAGGGCATATTCAAAATAAAAACTTATTAATATTCATGTTGATTTTCATCACTGTCAGTTGTGGCCGATACAAACTCCCCCACCGCCCTTAACATATGCAACTTCCTCATTCTGTAACTTGTGCTGTAGATGTGACAACAGCCTGCTAGTGAAACAAGAACAAAAACTGGCGGCTGACACATGCACAGCTAAAAACAATTGGCTGGTAAAAAGTGCAGTGCATTCTGGTACGAAAGCTCCTCATGAACATCTGGATGTTGTGTGTGTGGATGTTTGCGCAGAGCTGGTGAATTGTTGGAGATCAGAAGAGGACAACAGTGCAGAGAAAGGTGGTGTTGGGTTGAACTGGCAGCATGCTACGACAGTCTCTGAGCATCCTCAAGCAACTGGGCTCAGCTGGGAAGTAAGTAAGCCACTACAGTACTATAACCTGACAGCATTTCACACAGTCAGCCAGTGGTGAAACTTCAGTAAAAGTAGTGAAGTACTGTACTTAAAGGTGTATTGCGTAACGTTTTTGGTGGAGAGTCCGCCAAATGCTTTTCTCCACGAAAATGTTATTGCTTTGTATGGAATGTATGGTATTAAACCTTTATGTCTTCATGGAGAACAAACCAGATCAAGTTAAATGATCAAGAGAAATTACCTATCCATAGAAACAAACGGGTGACGGACCCTCCACCAGAAAAGTTACACAATGCACCTTTATGTACAACCTTTACTTCACTATATCTGAGAGCAGGTATCTGTACTTTCTGCTCCACTACATTTTTGAACAGGACTGACAGTATTTTTAACTATAGTTTAAGACATACAGGAAAGGCTGAGGGTTTACTTTTAACATGTTCATCATTTGAGCAAACAAAAATATAACAAACAAATAAAACAGCTAGAATACAAAGATGGATTCAATTGTTTCTGTTAAACAAAATTCAGGATATCTTTTGATCATAATCACTGCATTTGCTTTATTACATCTCAAAATCTTTTCAGATTTTTTCATGTGATGCTGTTACTTTTTTTTTTTGTTCTCTGCTTTTACTTACTACTTACTACGTACATTTACTTCTTTCCAATTAGCACTCTGGTTGAAAGTGAAACGTTGTCTAGATATGATCAAACTAATTGGGAGATAAAATTTTAGATGACTGTTTTTTGGAGATAAACTAAATTTGAATATCAAGTAGGCCTATATTGTCTTTGATTTAAAAAGACAAAAAAAAAACTGCTAAAATACATACTAAATACATACTTGCATTGTACATTTTTCAACTAAAGATCGACCACCCCAAAAATATAGTTCCAGCTTTCATATATTGAAAGGTAGTGACTAGGACTAAGTTGTGTCTATGATGAATGGGACCTTGGTAGTTAAATACTTAATTCACCAAAGAGATGATTAACAGAATATAACTGATTGGAACAGATTTGTATTTGTTTGCCATACTCTCTGTCATGCTCAAAGTGTTGGTAATGACATGCCACAGAGTTTAGATCCTTCCTCTTTACCATTAATCCTCATTTTAGTGTGGGAAACCTCAGGCTGCTGTGTGCAGGTTACCACAGCAAGAGAGTGGGTGAGAGGAGGGAGTGGAGGTTGGTGTTGATCTTTTCACTCTCACAGTATCGTGCTTAAATTGTGCATATGTAGATGGCACACTTTCAGGTCACCCACATTTATAGGAACTATTTTATGATAGGTTTGCATTCATGTGGAGGGCCGTGCATTTTGCAGTGCATTGCTTTTCGCCCACTCTAACTTCTAAACATAAACAACATGCACGCTAATGATACAAGCACACTCATCGCCACCCCCAGACCAGAGAGGACAATTTATAGATACCCTGCTCCAACCTTAAGTGATGTAGTAGTGATGAAAAAGATGTCCTTGTGCAGTACTGGGCATTGGCAGTAGAGTTGACACTATACTAAAATTTCAAACTCGATTTCAATACTAAGGAATACACGCGATACTCAATACTGGTTCTCAATGATTAAAAAAAAGCTTTAGACAATAAAATTTGATTTTCAAATTTTACTATGTGGCCTGGCCTTATATCTGTGTAATCCCTCAGTGGTTCAGGTAGGCTGTATAGTGGTCCAGGGGCGTACACTAGTCTATGTGCTCTTATATTTGCTCTGATACAGCTCAAGTTTATTCTAAGATCATTCAGACTGATGGAAGCTTGGGTGCCAATCTGCGCCATCACACCCACCACGTTCATACTAGGCAATGTGTGTGAAATGCTTTGCCTAAGGACACAACAACTGTAGCACTGTGGCACCTGATTTTCCCAGCAGTCTCCCATCCAAGAACTAACCAGGCCCAGCCTTCCTTAGGTTCTGAGATTTGATGAGATCAGGCTTTGACAATCTGGTATGGCCACAACTATACCTACCTGCCTTGTTAAATCAAAGTTTCTACTGTAGTTTCAATACTAGTTTTAATATGAACTTCCATATGGCAAAGGGGTCTGGCCCCAAAATACATCTCTGACCTCATCCAAATCTACAGACCGGTGCTCTGAGGTCAGAGGGCCAGCTCCAGCTCGTGGTCCCTAGGACTAGACTTAAAACTTTCTCTGTGGTTGGCCCTAAGTTATGGAACGCTCTGCCCCCTCATGTCAAAACAGCCCCCACACTGGAGAGTTTTAAGTCTCATCTTAAGACCCACTTTTATTCTCTGGCTTTTAATACCGCGTGAGTTGTGTGGTCCTCTGTGTTTTTATAAATTGCTTTTGTTTTTAGTTATTTTGTTATTATCACTTTATTTATTGCTTTTTTAGTAATGTTTTTATAAATGCTTTTGTTTTTAGTTATTTTATTATTATCACTTTATTTATTGCTATTTTAGTAATGTTATTATTAAGTTCTATTGAATTTTATGTGCAGCACTTTGGAAACTGTCTCTGTTTATAAAATGTGCTATAGAAATAAAGTTGGATTGGATTGGATTGGAAAGGGGTCGGTTTTACAGCGTCAGCCCAAAACATGGACATATGCAACACATATAAAGACATAATGGGTCAAAAGGATCGAGTAAAAGTCTTTATAATATAGAATATTTATTGTACTGCAGTAGACAGTGACACCCAGGCCCAGACACATTTTATTTATCTTTAGTGGTAGGTGTACACCAGAGTAGTTTCACTTTGAGGCCATCCCTGCCCTCAAACGGTGTCATGTTGTTAGTGTGTGGAAGTCAATGGTTTTCCACCAAACCTAAAGTCATAGTAGTCATAAAAGAGAAATGACTTGTGGTTCCAACCTTGGGGATTTCTCCTCTGGTGTAAACAGGGCGGGACTTCCTCTGCTGCTCTTTGAACAAGCTGCTGCCATGCTTTGCACACATACGGTATAAGAGTGACATTACTTCAACATTACTCAAGTAGAGGTTCAAAGTACTGGTTCAAGAAATTATTCAAGTAAGAGTAAAAAACTAATTGGGGAAATTTCTGCTGAAGTAAGAGCAACTTAAAGATTTAAAATTGAAATGAAAAAACATTAACTGAAGCACAAAAGCTGTTATAAGGATAGGCACAAAACATCATACGCTTACGTTATGTCTTAAATTATATCTGAAGGAGCAGTGCAAGAAACACAAATGTTAAAATAATGTAACAACATAAAGCTTTTGCCACTTGTACACTTATTTACAGTGGGAAGAGTAACCAAAACTTGCTCTCAAGTAGTACTGTTACTTCAATATATTACTCAAGTAGGAGGAAAAGTATGCTGCTTGAAAAGTACAATTTCTTTTAAAACTTAAGTATTCAATCAACCTCTATTTTGCAGAAAATGTACTTGAGGTTGGCATCCCTCCATTTTGTAATATCAATATTAATGAATGAATTCATCCTGTCTCTTGTTTACTCACATTTATAGGTCTAATGATGCTGCTGAGCTCCTGCATGAAGATCTTATACGGGTAAGTCTAATGATGAATAGGCTTACTATTATGTATTGAATTATGCACATTCTTTACACATAACTGTTTTTGTTGATTAAACCTTTATTTTGAACAATGACATTTAAAATGGTTGCTCTAAAAGTACAATAATAATGGATATTACAGCACGGTTAACCAGATAGCTATGCCGGATGTCAGATATGAATTAATACAGTGACACTAAGGTTGCTCTCACACGAAACTACAACAGGACTAAGTGTATTTTCAGTAAGTGTGAACGCAACTCGGTAACCAAGCTTTCGCACTGATAGTTTTAAACTTATTGTGGTTTTTGCTAATTAAAGGTGGACCAGCGGGTGGAACCTGCAAAAAAGGCTGCTCAGGTCCTCCATAAAAAGCTGCTGGGCTGTATGCAGAGTCAGACCGGAGTAGATGCTGAGAGACGCATGGTAACAACATGTCAAATATACTGTTGAAATTACTTTGGGTTTAGTACTTACAATGTATTAACAATGACTATAGGTTTAGTAATAACAATAACATTAGGATTAGTAATGACAATGTGTTTAGTAAGAACAATAACATTAGGTATAGTACTAACAGTTTAGTAACAATGACTATGGGCTTAGTAATAAAAACATACAATAACATAACAATACAATACAATAAACATAACAATAATATGTAATAACAGTGACTATGGGCTTAGTAATAACAATAACATTAGATTCTGTAATAATGTAATGACAATGACATTGGATATAGTCCTAACAATGTCATATGTGCCCTTTCCCCTGCAGAAGAAGCTCCCTCTGATGCAGTTGTCTGTTGGGATGGCCGAGTGTCTCAAAGACTTTGATGCAGAGTCCTCCATCAGGTGAGAGGAATGGGCCTTCACATGCATATGACAGGCTTTCGTGTTTTTCTAATTATTACTTGGTTTGGGGGGATGATATCTGTGGTAAATATTTATCATATTTTATATCAGTTAAGTGACAATTTTTAAAGAAATGTAGAAAACAAAAAGTTGGAAGTAGCAGTAAGCTCTAAAATGGAGGTTTTATTTATTTTAATACAATTTTGTGCTGAAGTGAGCACATACCAGACTATGCCTCTAAAAAGAACAGTAATTAAAGACAAGTTATTGATAATTATCACTTTGTTACATTAAACATATTAATAGCTTTGGCCTGAAAAAAGTTGTGCACCCCTGACCTATCTCATCAACTGTCACTTCATCATCAGTTCCCTCCAAGATGTAGAAACAAATCACAGGCATTTTTTCTGACTGTTTAAACCTTCATTCAACAAAATAAAAGTGTGTTATTTTGTTAACATGATAGTTGCCAGGTATAAAATTACCTTTACATATGTCATATCTGCTGCCCGTGTCCAACCAAGTAAACTTTTAAACTTACTTCACAAAAATTTCAAAACTAGAAATGATTATTTGCAGACTGAACAAATCAGACAATGAAATAATAATGTGACTCACAAATATGAGATTCAGAATCATCAGTATGTGGAGATGTCTGTATGTATGGCTGCCTTTTAAAAACATAAATGTTTATCATTTTGTATTGTCATTGGCATCGCCTGTTTTCAAAAATAGACCACGAGTTCAGAATAAATATTAATTGATTGATTGATTAGGCAAGATTATTAGTCAAATCTGAAATATATTGCTGTTAACTGCGTGATAATATAAAGTGTAGTAATGGAAAGGAGCTGTCATATCATATGGACTGTCTGCTTAAAATGGAAGCGTTTTCATGTGCTTACCTCGAGGCTTGTGGCTTTCAGTTCAATTCGAAAATAAAAAAAAATACACCTTGTGACAGACTGACACAATTGGGGGATTTTGTTATTAGGACTGTATTTTCTTAGGCATTCACAACTTTCAGAATCTATTGGCAAGCCAGGTTCAGTTGTGATTATGTTGTCATTTTTAAAACCTTTAAGAGTGCATGGTACAGCTTTTTATTACCGTAAGTATAATTTAATTTTCAAATAAGTTTTTGTAAATGACTTTTGATCACTTGAGTTTATCGTGACAGGAGAGTGTTGGAGATGTGCTGTTTCATGGAAAAGAGACTGGCCAACATGCTCGCTGAGTTTGAGATGAAAGTGGAGAAGGATGTTCTTGAACCGCTCAACAAGCTCAGTGAGGTATGGGGATAAATACAGAAGTCTCTATAGTTAAAGATGCAGCGGTATGTTTGAAGATAAGTCATATTATCACAATTTTTCAACTTTTTCCAATCTCCATTTAATATATTTTTAAAGGTGCACTATGCAACATCCTCATGGAGATGTTGTTGCTCTGCTTGGAATGTTCCAAAATATGACATTCAACATATCTTGCATTTATTTTATTTAATTATTGGTGGTGTCATCTTCATCATGGAGATACATGTTTAATGTGTTACTGTGTAATATTAGACTTAGACTTAGACCAGTGCTTCTCAATTATTTTCTGTGACGCCCCCCCTAGGAAGAAGAAAAAATTTCACGCCCCCCTTCCTGCGCGCGACTATAAATAGTATTATTTGTCTAGAAAATTGTTATGAGAACACCATTGTATCCTTTTATTAACATTATAAACAAAAAAAAGAAAGAAACTTACAACAAAGACTGCACTGAGGACTCGAATATTAATGTGTTTTTAATGCTTTGCGCACATTTGTTTACGTTTTACAGAAATGAAACTTAAAACCACCTCATTTGCATAAGCTAAAAGCACTGAAAAAAAAACGCTCTCTCCTTGTGCCACTGATGCGTCAGCTTCTGTCGGACTAAAGGACAGGACTCCTCCAGGAATATACGTGTTTTTTCTGTGACAGAGGATGTTCTGTTAATGGTGAGACTGTGCGTAAATCGCATGTGAGAACGCCACTGCCAAGTACTGTTGTTGATGTGCAATTACACTTAGTTCTAGTACAGTACAGCAAAAAAACATGTTTCCCAGGGTCATACGCGCCCCCCCTGGCATCATGCCACGCCCCCCCAGGGGGGCCCGCCCCACTATTTGAGAAGCACTGACTTAGACAAACGTTATTGATCCACAAGGGAAATTGGATACAGTAGCTCCTCAGCAAATATAATATATAACAAAGGGTAACAAAAAATAGATGGAATAGCAAAAAAAGAGCAAAAGATCGGTGTCAAATGAGACATAATTAAAAATAATAATAATAAATGTATGTACAAATCAGAATACAATAGTAAAATAAGTAATGCAATATAAAATACAATATCAAATAAGGTATCAAATTACAGCTATATACTGTTGTAATATTCCAGGCAAAGCAATAACTTCTCCACGGCGACAAGCAGGAAACAGTTACCCAGTGCACCTTTAATACCCATAACTAACTTCCTGTCGATGTTATAATCACCAAACCTGCCTTGTCTTTACCAGGAAGATTTACCAGATATCCTCAGGAACAAACAGCATTTTGTGAAGCTGACAAGAGACTGGAACAACGCACGGATCAAGTAAGTGAACACCACTTTGGCAGTCTCCAATACTCAGTCTATTCCAATAGTTTGTTTATGTGTTCACAGGAGCCAGACGAGCACGGGAGCCCAGGCCAAGCAGGAGGGGCTGAGGGAGGAAGTGGAGGAGGCCTGGAGGAGGCTGGAGAGCATCAAGGTATGACTGTGAGCCAGCCCACTGTGAAACACATATGGTAGCACACACGACCTCTGACCTCTCCCGTGTTCTGGCTTTTTCAGGACCAGTACTCAGCAGATCTCTATCATTTTGCCACTAAAGAAGAGGACTACGCAAACTACTTTATTAGAGTGAGTAATGTACACAAAATACATTCATAGATTTGATACTCAAAACCAATTCCGATGACACAATAATAATTACAAACACTCTATCTTTAGACAATAGAATGTGGGTTTTAACATTAAATCATATCCAATCAATCCGATACTGATACTAATGAGTTTTATATTAAAAAACATTCAAACTCCTCTAGTCCTCTTCTCTTCATTATTATCTTCTCGAACTTCTTTGGAACTACCTGGACAACTGAGGGATTACATAGATAAAAGGCCATATGGTAATATAAAAGAAAGTACTATTATTTAATGTTGAAAATGACAGTTTAACATTTTACGGTAAAGAGGTTTTTTTTATTGAGTATCAAGTCTATTCCTTAGTATCAACTTTGCTAAATATCTGTGCAGATCAAGGTTATAATAGTTTTGGATTTTTCCATTATAGTTTAATTAGTTTTGACTCCCCTGTTTTAGTCTTAGTTTTAGTTTTTTCTTATTTGTCAAGTGCAGGATTTAAAAAAGAAAGTATTGTGTTATCAAACTTACAACAAATACAATTTAAAAACATTTATTCAGATTTACCCCAACAACAACCAAAACAGGCCACATGCTGCAGCCTGAAGTGCAAAAACAAATAAAAATACACAACTTCCACATTTACCAACTCCAAAAAAGGCTTGTGCTTTGAAAAGATAATGGTCAACAGACTAAAATCTGAAGTTTCTCCTCATCTTGATCCGCATCAGTTTGCGTATAGACAGGGTCTTAGCACAGCGGATGCAGTCATCAGTCTGTCACACCTGATCTGTAAGCATCTGGACTCTCCTGGGTCTTATGCAAGGGTCTTATTTGCAGATTTTAGTTCTGCTTTCAACACTGTACGTCCCAATCTTCTTGTTCAGAAACTATTTAACTTGAATGTAAGCCCTGCACTTGTGAAATGGTTTTATTCTCTTTTAACAAACAGATCACAACAGGTGAGAGTGAACAGCATTTTATCTAAAGCAAAAACTTGCAGTACAGGTGTCCCACAAGGTGCAGTAAGTTCACCGATTTTGTTCACACTGTACACAAATGATTGCCGGAACAGTCAGCCAGGAAACAAAATCATAAAATTCTCAGACGACACGATACTTGTGAGTCTTCTTAAAAAAGGTGACTGTATCTCCACCTACCATCAAGAGATAAGTGTGTTCCTGTCTTGGTGCAATGAGCATCACTTAAGCCTTAATGTGAACAAAACCAAAGAGATGGTGTTTGATCCTCGAGCTCTGCAAACCCATGATCCTGTCGTCATTGAGGGCAGACAAATAGAGCAGGTTGCATCCTTCAAATATTTGGGCGTGTACATTGACTGTTTGTTTAAATGGAATGCACATGTTGATTTTCTTTGCTCCAAACTGTCCCAGAGGCTCCACTTTTTAAGGAGACTGAGGCTGTTTGGTGTGGGCACAAAAATTATGACTTGTTTTTATAATGCTGTGTTGGAGAGTCTGTTACGCTACAGTCTGGTCGCCTGGTTTGGTTCTTTAACTGTCCAGTGTAAAACCAAACTTGGAAAACTTGTAAATAAGGCCATGAAGGTGATTGGTAGGAGAGAGTTCCCTTCTCTGCAGGACATTTTTCAGGACTCCGTGCTCGCTCAGGCCAGAAGGATTGTGGGGAACCCTTCTCACATGTTACATGGGGAATACGAACTGCTTCCATCAGGCAGACGCTGTCGAGCGCATAACTTTAAGAGTAACAGATATAAACTTTCATTTGTGCCCACTTCTGTTGCACTCTTGAACAAATCTGCACAACAAAAGCGCACTTAAGTCACTTTATATTATATGTTGCAATAATTGTTTGTGCAATAGGGCTCGTGCAATAATTACCTGTGCAATAGGAATTGTGCAATAATTGTTCTGTGAAATAGGGTTTGTGCATTATCCATTGTGGACTAGGGCTGGTGCAATATTTTGGCACATGACATGTATCCTGGGATGAGTTCTGACTGTTTATCTGTCTGTACTGTATGTGTGTGTATAACTGTTTTTAAGCTGCGGGCAGTGAGCCCAAGACAAATTTCCCCTCGGGGACAATAAAGTTTATCTTATCTTATCTTATCTTATTGTAAATAAATTGACAAAGACGAAAACGAAGAGCAATTTAGCTATAATTTCCGTTAGTTTTAGTTAGTTTTGTAAACACACAATACAGTTTCAGTTAGTTATTGTTTTTTTCTTTTAATTGTCATTTTATTCAGTTAGCAAAAATATAGTTTTTCATTCCTTTTCATTTACTATAATAACCTTGGTGCAGATAATTATAAAAATGATACAAAATTGATTTGAAAAAATAAATATTAACAATTTATTTACCCATTAAATGTATGAATATTCTGTTTTCTTATAGTTACTGGAGCTCCAAGCCGAATACTACAAAAACTCATTTGAATTCTTGGACAAAAACATCTGCGAGCTCAAAGAGAACCACAGTCAGAAGGGTACGCACTCTTATGACACCGCTGTAACCTTGGTAACCATTATAATCACGGTTCTAAACTTCATGCGCTTTCTTCACTCCGCAGGGTCAGCTCCTCCTTCTGTCTCTGACCAGCGAGTTTATGGGGAACCTCTGTTGGCCCATCTGACTCAAAGCCAGAGAGAAATCGCTGCCCCCATACAAGAGTGCATTCACATGTTACTCAGAACAGGAATGGAAGAGGAGGTACAACACACCCAAAAATAGTCATTACATTTATTCATTTTACATATAAAACAAAAACAAAACAAAGGGAAATGTAACATCAAAAGGGACGTATTATTCGAAATCAATTTGTGGGAGCGTTTGACATGTCATAATGGCTCATCATTAGCTTAATCAAAGTTATATTTTGATTGTTTCATCCATGTTTGAGTAATCCTATGTAATGCATTTGGGATTGGGAGTGTTCACCTACCCTCTATTACCCACATTCCTCTACTAACTTGGGTTTATTAAAAATGTATGTTTCAGAACTGTTGTGTAGCGGTTTCAAAAGTACAAACACATGAATGAAAATGGGCTTGCCAGGGTGAAATGCCACTATGAAGAGGCAAGCCTTTTTAATACGGCATTTTTTTTTAACAGGAAGACCATTGACCCGTTTCTATTATTAAATTAAGCCATTAAAGCCCCAGTGTGTAGGATTCGTGGCGCATAGGTGGATGGTGCTATTGCACTTTCTGTTTTAGCTACGGCAGACCTCGAGGGTCACCCGGGTGCGCCGTAAAGCGGACAGCTCTCGTATAAATAAAACGCGGTCCCGTTTTTTTTTTTTTTCTTTTCTGAAGAAAACACACATTCCCGATCATGTACCATGACACTCTACACATCAAATGAAACCTTACAGTCTCCTCTTTTTGACTATGCAATTCATTTCCCTGCAAAACAATCACTCCCCGAGCACATGGGGCTTTTATACGGAAAAGCACAAAACGAGGTTATCTTACCTTAGAATGCTTTGCACAGGTCAAACTCTGTATTTCACCATAAACTTGCTCTCAATTTGTCCGTAAGGATCCAGCGAATAAAATCCAGTAAAACAATTTAGTCCAAAACACGTGTTAGATCCATTACGACGTCTGATCCGGCAGCATGCTTGTGTTGTTTACCCAAAACCACGAGCCTTGCCGAAGGCGAAGGCGGAGCCCAAATGTCCTTCTGTGGCTCTCGTATTCAAAATGGCTGCCTCTGCATGGGGAAGATCCCCCTTTTATGTGACTATATCTAAGTCCAAAAGAATACTTTGATTTCATGATGGAAGTGAAAAGGCTTGGAAAACAATGTATTTTTGAATGGGTATCTTCAATTTCAGTAATTAACGGGTAAAAATCTTACACACTGTCCCTTTAAAGATAAATTTTACATGATAAAAGGAGAAATTCAATTTGTCAACTGGACAAAGTTGAGGGATTCTTCTCACGATCAATTTTACAGTTTACAAAGAATGACATGTAAAATCATTATTTATGTATGTTTTATTTTCATTTTAAATACCAGAAAAGCTTTAGCCCTGATTTGAGCCTAGTTTAGTCCTGTTATAGACTTTGGTTCTAGTCTTGGTTCAGTCCTGATATCTGGTCCAAGTTTAGTTCCAAATTTAGTCCCAGTTTATATTTCATGTGGTGCAAGTACAAGTATATCTTAACCTTAACCTTCAAGGAAAAACTGTTAAACATCTTTAACATTTACCCTCCTCAACTATTTCTCAAATGCACTTTTGTCTATTTTATTCACAAGTATTAATCTCCATCTTTAAATCTTAGGGTCTTTTTCGTCTGGCGGCTGCAGCTTCAGTAGTCAAGAGGCTGAAAACGTGTCTAAACCAGGGCAAAGTGGACCACAGTGAGTTCAGCATGGACCCTCACGCTGTAGCCGGTAAAACAACATTTCCCCTTTCACTTTATTTGACATAGAATCGACTATTTCCTGTGCACTTCTGAATTTGCATAGCAGCCAGACGTTTGCAATAAGATATGAACACGTTTTGACAGGAGCTTTGAAGTCCTACCTGCGTGAACTTCCTGAACCCCTCATGACCTTTGAACTCTACAGCGAATGGTTCAAAGCTGCAGGGTGTGTACCGTACCTTTTTCCTGTTTTTGTGTTCATTTATAAATAATTGTTTCTCATTTTAGCTACTGTTTTTTTGCAGTGAAAAAGAACCGACAGAGAAATTAAAGCAGTTTAGAAAATTGCTGACAAAACTGCCACCGGAAAACTACAATAATCTCAGGTTTATCTTCATTGTTTCACTTTAAAGGTGCACTGTGTCACTTTTCTGGTGGGGTTATGCCACCTCCTTGTTGAATATTCTTTCCATAGAATATTCCATAGCTTGGCCGTAAACATATTCATTTTGCATATACTCAATAGTTTTATTGCTAAATAACTGAAAGCATGCATTTTTCCTATGACTGGGCTCGCCTCTTCACAGATCTGACCTGTAATGAATCTGCTGGTGTCACCTATTTGTCTCCATGGAGATAAATAAGTTTATGACTTACAGACAAACAGGTGATGAACCCTCCACCATAAAAGTTACACAACGCACCTTTGCCAAACAGGCTAAAATAAAAGTGTGCATTTATATCACTGCAAAACATGGAAAAACATATTATTTTACTGTGAGCGGGCTTGCTTCTCCACAAACCTGACTCTTATTTGACCTGGTGGAGGACTTCCTCCTGCTTGTTTCCATGGAAATGTTGTTTCTTTAACTATAATAATTTTAATAATTTATTAATATTTCCACTGTATGATATAAAATATATATTGTATACATCCATCGAGAATGTTCCAAAGTATCATTTTAACTTTGTACCCCCCCCCCCCATGGTTAAAAGTTGCGAAATGTCTAAACTGAGCATTTGCGATCCTTTTCTGCGTTAGAAAAAATCGGAGCTCAAACGGGCGATTTTGAACAAGGCACCTTATTGACGTCAGATCGAAAAAAAAGAAATGCAAATGCAGTTCCACCCCCGTCTGTCTGTGCTCAGCGTCTCTGTAAATCACGCCCAGAGAGTTTGGACTGCGAATCCGCTAGGCAATGCGAAATGCGTTTTTTTATTTGCCTTGAGGCACGTCCGAGTGTTTCTAGGCTCGGAAGTCCTTTATCTGAGCCTCTGGACCTTTGAACAGCAGTGGTTTAATTTTATTTTCTGTGGAAATGTGTTTATTTTTCAATGGAACGCTTCAAATCTCTCCCCCCGTGCAAAAACACGGAAATGGATCAGAGCGCACAGGGCACAGCTGAGAGCTGAGAGCGGAGAGTTTGGCCACGCCCCCACCCTCTACTATAGGCCATCTCTTTTCTCCTCATTTGCATTCAAGCAACAACGCCCATAATGGCCTGTTCAGAGAGAGAAAAAATACTCTTTCTCATCTTATCTCTGTTTCTCATGCACTGAGTGTTGATTTTGAAGAAGGATTCATTTACAGTATTAGGGAACCATTAAGGAGCCATATAAAAGCATCAAGAAGTACCATGTCATGGGATCTTTAATTTGAACAATTTTGATGTATAATTTTGCTCTTGACTTTTATAATTCAAGATACTTGGTCCAGTTCTTGTCGCTACTATCAGAGCAGCAAGCTGTGAACAAAATGTCGCCCAGTAACATCGCTATTGTTTTGGGACCCAACCTTTTGTGGCCATTAGCTGAAGGGTACGTCAACAGTTAATTTTAGTAATACCTTTTATATGTATGTGATTAGACCTCATTATTGTAGTTTTAAGACTGGCTGATTTCATACATAAAACTTGTCTCTTCTGTATCTGCTGTTTAGGGAGGCTGCCCTCTTCGACATGGCCTCAGCTTCTTCAGTCCAAGTAGTCACAGTGATAGAGCCTCTCATTCAGTATTGCTCCCAGCTTTTTCCAGAAGGTAAAACTTCCTACACATATATTTATTTACAGTCACCAAACATGGCTCAGTTCCTCCATAATAAACACATAACCAGTAAATGACAAAGGGGACATATGTAAAGTGAGTTTTATGTCAGTGCTGATTCATGTTTGAGTAATCCTGTTTTCTGCTGCATTTAAGGCATTTTTTCTGTTTTTACCTACTGCTTATTTCCACCTACTGCTCCTTATATGCAATTATTCAAAAAACATTCAAATGCCTGGTCATACACATAAGGTCACAAATGTCACATAGACCTTTTTCAACTGTGAAAACGTGTACATGAAAAGGTGTTGTTTATTGTGGTGAAATGACACTTTGAGGAGGCGGGGGCCTATCAGATCTGCAGTTTTGAACAGGAAGTCTATAGGTCTGTTTCTATTGTTAAGTAATTTTAGATCAACATTGTTGTTTTAAAACTAGCTAAATGCAGATAATAATCTACATACTTTACAGAAGCATCATATGTCTTCTTTAAGTTAATAAGCACTGAATTACAAAACAAAAGTTAATCATTTGATTACTATAATGCAAATGTTTAAGTGAATTTTACGTCATTTTATGTCATCTTCTGTTGAAACGAAAATTTGCAGCTGTCTCCTTTGAGATCCCAGAGGTCCCAGAGTGTCCGGAGGTGTCCATACCTGGTCCATCTTTACTTGAAAAGGAGAAACTGACCAGAACTTTCTCCACCACCTCCAGCGCATCGTCCTCCTCCTCCTATCACACGCCGCTTTCAAAGACAAACAGGTAAGTCAGAACTCAGATCAAACATGGCTTTTTTGTAGTTCAGATGTTTGAGTTTTACAATCAGCTATTCATTCATTTTCTTTTTTTAAATATTGAGTAAATGAATAAAGTATGAGCTGAACACATACATATTGGGATTTTGTGTGTGGTTACTATTACCATCACTGCTGTCTTTTTTTTTTTTTTTTTTTTAACCATTTATGTCAGTTTATTTTAGCTGCTAATTTACAAACTTGCAAATGGTTAATTTGACATTAATTAGTATTTATTGAGCACCTATTAATGCCTTGCTTTGCATATCTGTATTCTGCAGCTGATTAGATAGAATAAGGTTATGCAGAATAAGATTTTAATAATGGCAGAATAAATAC
The DNA here is from genome assembly GCA_036785185.1 of Paratrypauchen microcephalus. Taxonomy (NCBI): domain Eukaryota; kingdom Metazoa; phylum Chordata; class Actinopteri; order Gobiiformes; family Gobiidae; genus Paratrypauchen; species Paratrypauchen microcephalus. Next base: position 966,999 of record JAVJIX010000126.1, read on the forward strand.
TATTTAACACAGAATTAGCTACTTACATATATGCAAATTAGCACATAATTAGTTATGTACAGTGTACCAATGTCCCATAAATGTTTTTAAATTACATTACTTTGTACAGGTCCATAATATGCACATTTCTGATCATAACTAGAGTTGCAGTTTGTTTCATTCATACAAATCTTGCATTTTAGAGTCCATCTCTCAAACAGAATGTGATGTACTCTACTGTGTTTTTAAACACCTTCACAAGAATAATTTGATAGTATCATCCATGGAATTGCCATTGGCTACTGAACTAAAGGTAAAAAGTAGCTGTTAACTTCCACTTCATGACATCACAAGATGGAACAGAGCATTTTGAACTTTAGAGATAAACGGTTACTCAAACATGTGTGAATGAAACAAAACACAACTCCAGGTATGATGAGGTAATAACATTCTAACATGGCTTAAAATTCTGACATGGCTTAAAGCTCAAGAGTCAGTTTTGCATAATATAGGACATTTAAACAAAATTATAATGAATCTTTTTTGTTGTTGCTTCTTGTTTCCAGCTCTGCGTCCCAGGACAGTATGGGCTTCTTCCTTATCAAATCAGGATCAGTCGGTCGTGGTACATCTACATGGGGCGGTCCCACAGCAGAGACACCACTGAACATCACCCCCAGCTCTTCTCCTGCACAGAGCCCTAGTCCTGCTCTCACCTCCACCACTTCAACCTCCTCTTCTTTCATCTCCTCTTCATCAGGCCACACCCCTCCTCCCCCTGTCTGGACGGGGGCACCCAACAAGAGTCCCACCCAAAAGCAGTGTTCGGAGCAGGGGGTACTGGAGCCCATCCTCGAGGGTCCCCCAGACTCACCCAAAGCCTTTGTCAAGATATCAACACTGTATAAACGTAAGTACAGTAGAAATGATTAGAACTTGTAAATTCAGCTCTACACCAAAACAACAGCAGAGGGCGCAAGGACTCCAAATGTTGGCACACCGAGGAGTCACTTACTCAGCCAGAATATTATAACCAAATGAAGGCAACAGTGAATGGGGTTTAAAAACAGTGAGGAACTTTTCTGAACAAAAGATCCAAACCAAAAAAAAAAATTACAATCATTAAGTTTCCATTTTTTGTTATTCATACTAAAAGATCTTAAAGTGGGGGGTATCATGCAAAATCAAGCTTTCCCTCATCAAAAACACCCCTGAAGAGGATTTAGGATTTAGTCATTCATGCATAATTGAGTAAGATAGTGATCTCTCCCAGGATCTATTCAAACCCTCCTTATGGGTACACGCTAAAGAAACATTTTATTTATAAAGCATGTTATTACGTTGTTTTCGGTGAATATAGCATTTTCAAAACAATAAAAGGCAATAAATACCCCCTCTTTAAATTTCTATGCCCCAAGGAAAACAAAAAAAGTTTTATTTAGGAGAAAACTGAATGTTTATTATAAGTCTGCCAGTCTGTTTAATGTATATTACACATGTTAGATTTGTAATGATACTACCTCTACCATCAGCAAGTATATTTCAGTCACACTGCCTTATGGACAGTATGGACTCACCACTATAGGAGAGAATTTCGGGGCAGTTTCTTGGTCCAGAGCGGTTTAGATTAAAGAGCAGATTGAAAAGTCCTTAAGGGATATTATTGGGTTGTACAAAAACACATGTGAAGTCTATTTCTGCACTTTAATCTAGATGTCATCTTGAGACTGTCCAGGAATATATTAAAACATATATATTCAGTGACTGTCTTATCTTACATCCTTTCTTTGTTTTCAAACGTATGTATTTTTCCATTATGCAACCGCCCAGGCTCATTCTTAGCTCTTACGTCTTTCCTCTTTCAAATCAGCCTGTCATTAGTACCCAGCACACATAGAGAAAATATGAACGTGCTGAAACCAGGAAGCACACAGGAAACAGGAAGTCTGACACCACAGTCCGAAATATAAATCTGTGAGGATACGTGCCGTCACTAAATTTTCCTAACACCCAAATGTTCTAGTTGTAACCATGTTAGAAAAACCTTTTGTTTTGACTATTTTAAGAAGTGATGTCAATCGTTGCTTTTGCTTCTGTTACTTTCTGAAGAGTACAGTATACTTTTTACTTCTACTTGAGTGAAGTAAAAAGCGTGATGAAATAACCATACACTTTTGCTTACTCTTCTCACTGTGGTTTTAAACTGTAGGTGACAAAAGGTTTATGTTGACTATATGATTTGAACTTTTCTGCTTTCTAACTCATCTTATTGCTTTATTGGAATGTTCCATAGTATGATATTAAATGTGTCTATCTCTATGGAAACAAGTGGGTGACGTCCAAGTTAGGCCAAGTTACAGGTCAAATCTGTAGAGAGAGAGAGCAAGAGGTGACCCCAATCAGAGTAATAATGCACTGCTTTCAAGGCAATAAAACACATGTAATTAAATAAATGCAAATAAGTTTAATGCCGTACTTCCATTGCACATTTTTTGATGCACACTGCACATTTTTTGGACATCTGTATATAGGTATTTATTTATTATGTTGCACTGCTTTAAGATTTTAGATCTTAGACTTTGGTTTAACTTTAGATCTCTGTCTTAGATAGTTTCTGTTGTGTTTTGTCTTTATATTTTATTTTGTACACAGTCTTTTTTGCACTACCTGGCCAGAGAGAAACGAAATTTCGATTCACTGTGTGTTGAACACATATGGCAGAATTGACAATAAAGCTGACTTTGATCTTTGATCTTTACTGTGGAATATCCCAGGCAAAGCAATGACATCTCCATCGAAGCAAGAAGGTGACCGACCATCCATTAGAAGTTACATAGTGCTCAGATACTATATAATTTGTTTTTGTTGTCTACTTTTAATACCAGAATATGCAATATATAAAGTGTAGGTTTATCAAGTTTATGATTAGATATTAGATGATCAGCTTATCTTATTTCAGTTTTTAGATTAGAGTATTTTTTACTAAAAAGGTGCATTGTGTACCTTTTCTGGTGGAGCGTCCATCAAATACTTTTCTCCATGGAAATGTTATTTCTTGGTCTGGAATGTTTCACAGTATGACATTAAACCTTTCTATCTTCATGAAGACCTGTTTTTCTAGGTACTTTTGAGCAGGAAAACCACCTGTAATTTAATAAATGTAAGGTAGGGCTGTTTAATGTCATATCATGTAACATTCCAGGCAGAGCCATAGAAACAAGCAGATGATGGAACTCCAACCACAAAAAGTGACATAGTGCACCTAAACTGCCTGATTATGTCTAATACAATTTCTATTCCACAGCCAAACGTTCCTTCATGTCCAAAACTACCCATCAGAATGAACACCCAGTCGCCCAGTTCTCCAAACCAAGAGCTTCGGCAGCCCCCAGGACGCAGGCACCCGCTCCCGCTGGTCCCCCCGCCCTTGCCCCATCCACCTCAGCCACGGCCCCCGACACCCCCGTTCACAACGTTCGGACTCAGCCTCTTCCTCCACCCCGAGCTCCAGGGGCCGGCCTCAAAAAACCAGCACCAAAGAAGCCTGGAGTGAAAGCTCCCAGCTGCCCTCCTCCTCTTCCTCCGCCTTCACAGGCCAAAGAGGTTCCTTCTTTAGCCCAGTGAGGAAAATATAAATTGTTTTCTGTTGGACAAAATTGTATTATTGTAGCTTTTATCAGTATCGGTATCAGTGATATCGTAAGCTTTTTTAAATGTAGTATTGGTTTGACATAGAAAATTAAGCAAATAATTGGTACCGATATTGTTTTAGTTGTTGTTGTCTTAGTTGTAATAAAAATATTTTTACAAAAGTGAAAAGTTAATTTGTCAGCTTTACTATAGCTTAACATTAATATGTGGGTCTGTCTATGGATTCAAAAATTGTATTGGCAAATATGGGTTATCAGCTATAACAGTACATATCCAATCTAAAACTGCCTTTTTTTTCCTTTTTTTTTTAAATCTTTTAAAACTTTTTTTTGTATTTATTTTTGTTTGGCACTTCCTGGTGGAGTTGTAACACAATTTATCACGAAAAGTTACCATTACTAGTAACTGTTTTATGAATAAAGCAAAAAAAAATTACACTATAAAAATGACGATAAGTGTAAATAAAACTATTTCAAAGAATTCAAAATAGCTTTATTGTCCATTTATATCATCGTAAGTACATCGTTGCTATTGTCTGCAGCATGTGGTAGCGATTTGCAAAATTTGCTGCTGGTGGTCATAATACATACATACATATACATACAAAATGGCTGCTTATATTTTCATGTACAATTGTAGAAAATATATAAGACAAATCTTCTATAAAAGCAATACAGGAGTCAGACTTCATTTTCATACAAGGTGCTCGGAGTAACTGTAGTCTGCAGCATTACATTACCAGCTATAGGCTTTGGTGTTAAACAGGAAATACTGATCCCTCAATATCTGATGGGTAATAACTGTAGTGTGATACCTCCCTTTTTGTGCATTCCTGAGTGACTTGAAGGCTAAAAGATGCAGTAAGACATTATGCTTTATTGTTTACCCTAACTTTTTTAAGCTGGACAATGTAACTTTTCCGGTTAAAGGTCTAGCATCTGCTTGTCCACAAGGAGATGTTATTGCTTTGCCTGCAATGTTCCACATTATGGCATTAAACCTATCTATTTCCATGTACACAAGCAGGGTAAAGAAATCAAGCAAACTTACAGGTCACTCTCATCTGTAGAGAGGCGACCCCACTCATAGTGAATGCATGTATTTCAGGATAATGTTGAGCAATAAAAACTGTAGATGTAAATGCAAGATAAGGCAAATACTGTCATACTGGCCCCGACCTGAAAAGTTAAATATTTCACCTTAAAGGTCCCATGGCATGAAATTTTCACTTTCTGAGGTTTTTGAACGTTAATGTGAGCTCCCCTACCCTGTTTACCCCATGGCTAAAAGTTGCGAAATGTCTAAAGTGAGCATTTGCGGTCCTTTTCTGCATTACACAAAACCAGTGTTCAAACGGGCGAGTTCGGACAAGGCACCTTATTGACGTCAGATCGGCAAATGCAGCTCCAGCCCCTCCCTCTGTCTCCGCTCAGCGTCCCTGTATATCCCGCCCATAGAGTTTGGACTGCGAATGCGCTAGGCAATGCGAAATGCGTTTTTTTATTTGCCTGGAGGCACGTCCGAGTGTTTGTAGGCTCGGAAGTCCTTTATCTGAGCCTCTGGACCTTTGAACAGCAGTGGTTTAATTTTATTTTATGTGGAAATGTGTTTATTTTTCAATGGAACTCTTCAACTCTCTTCCCCCGTGCAAAAACAAGGAAATGGATCAGAGAGCGCTCAGAGCAGACAGCGGAGCGTTTAGCCACGCCCCCACCTTCTACTATTGGCCAGCTTTGTTCTCCTCATTTGCATTCAAGCAACAACGCCCATTATAGAGTGTTCTGAGTGAGAAAAATTACTCTTTCTCAGCTTATCTCTGTTTCTCATGCACTGAGTGTTGATTTTGAAGAAGGATTCATTTACAGTATTAGGGAACCATTAAGGAGCCATATAAAAACATCAAGAAGTACCATGTCATGGGATCTTTAAGATCTAATTTCCTATCATGACCCTTTATTCCTTGGGGCTCTTGGGGCTTCATTGCTGTTAGAAATAAATCCGTAAACCAGTAAATGTCCATTTTGATATAAGAATTTCAGATTAGAGTTGCATTTTTTAATTAATATCCCTTCAACAAACAAGCTGCTTTGATTATAGTCAGGAATCATACTATGTTTAAAGGTCCTGTATTATGCAAAATTGATTATTGTGAGCTTTAAGCCATGTTAGAATGTTGTTACTTCCTCAAAAACAGTTGTTTTCCTTCACACATTTGAGTAACCCTTTATTATTAGTCTATCGACAACCCCAAATATCAAAATGCTCTGTTCTACCTTGTAATGTTATATGGTAGCAGGTTTCATGTAAACAGCTACCTTTTGTTCAGTAGAGATAGTCAAATCCAGGGCTGAAATCATCAAAATGATTCTAGTGACTGTGTATGGAGTTTAAAAACAGTGGAGAACTTCCTGTATTATTGTATGTGTTTTCTGTTAGAGAGAAGTACTCCAGGGTTTGTTTGTTCAGCATGTGGAAATAAAACAAAACACAACTCCAGATATGTTTTAGATGAGGAAACAACATTATAACATAGATCAGAAAATAGCGAAATGTGTGCCCTTTAAGTGTCCGTAACGTCACTTTTTAAAATCCTATTTAGACTTTGATTTCGTCCTCGTCTTCTATGTAAGTGTAGGAAATTTTCTTCTTGCTGAACATGTCTGAGTGAGCGTCCATCTTGTAGTGTCCCTTCACCACACTGCGGCCTCCGTAATGACGTGCCAGCACATCTGTAGCGCTCTGAAACCTCTCGCTCTCCATCCCTACCCCTCCTTTCACCCTCTCCGCCGAACCCATCACCACATCGGGCATTTTAACTGAAAATCGTTCGTTTACTTCAATCGCCTCTTCTTCATCCCAGTTCGGACTTTTCCCGCCACCGCAGTCTTCTCTGAGCAAGGAATCCACGTAGGAGATGGTTGCCGAGTCCATCTCCGAGCCCTCGTTGGTCAGCCCGCACGCCGATCCCTCCTCCCAGGTGTGCACGTGGTCCTCGAGATGGCCGCCGTCGATCAGGCCCAGCACCTCGCTCATGAGGGACGGTCCCAGGTCGAAGGTGAAGTCAAGAGAGGTGAGGGAGGGCAGGGAGTCAGAGAAGGCGGTGTGCTTTTCGGCGGCGAGGAGGGCGGAGGTGCGGGTGGGGAGGAGGAGGGGCTGGTCAGGGTCGGTGAGTGAGCCCCGGTGCAGGTTAGGGGGCAGGGGGGTGGGGAGGGAGATGGAGGGCTGCTGGCGCTCCGAGCGGGACAGGCGAGGCAGGGTGACGAAGCCGGAGTCCACGCCTAAGCACACAGACAAAAACAAATATGAAAGGAATTGTTCTAGAATGAGAGAAATCTAGTTTGGAATCCTTTAATTTTAAGTTTTATGAAAAATACCTGTTCCATTTAAAGGGACACTGTGTAACTTTTCTGCTTGTCTCCATGCAGATATGATTGCTTTATACACAGTGCAGATATTCAATTACAGGTATTTCTATTGCTCAAATTATAACTTGAAAACCTGCATTCTTTCTTGTAACTTGGATACTCGAGCCTACGGAGTTAGAAAAGATTAACGCCGTACTGTGGAACATTGCAGGCAAATCAATGACATCTCCATGGAAACAACAAACACCAGAAAGTTACAAAATGCACCTTTAATAGTATCATTAATATCCTTCTTTTGAATTCTAATTAAATGTAGGAGAATGATTGAAGACTGTAATTTGACAGTAGAAATGTCTTTCCAATAGAGGGCAGTATATTATTATGTTCCAGAATGTTCCAATTGCATGAAATAACATATACTAGATTTGATATTAGATACAGTTAGATAAGATAAATTAATAAAGGTACAAAAAATAACAGCATATTTCCTAACTTCCACCTTCTTTATGCCATTATTTGTTTCATGAGGCACATTTCTGAGGTGCAGAATGCAAAACTACATGACCAAAAAGATAACTTTATAATGCCATGAAAAAAACTAACTAAAGATAAATATACAAACCAAGCTGTTCTAAATACCTAAATAACATAATGCCTTTATATGAATATCAGATGTTCCTGCAATTAAGTGGTAGATAGGCATGCCAGCGAACTCCCCGTGCTAGCGCCACCTCTAATCTGTACCATATTAATAGCACATGACAAGAACATAAACTTCTCTCACGTTTGCCCAGAAGGTGAATCAGCCTGTTTCCTCATGGTTTAACAGTGAGGCATTCAAGCACAGGTTAATAAAGTCTGAAATTACAGCATCCAAAGAATGTGCGTTGAATTCTCATTATCGACCCCCTGCGGACAGCCCGAAACTCGGAGGAGGTCAGGCAGATTGTACCATGTCATGTGACTCCCTCAAACACAAGCTCAGTCTGGATAGTTGTGTTATCAGTGCCAATGATTACAGGGCCTACAGGGTGATTCATGGAGGACATATGTTTAAGTTAAGGCGCAAAATCTCTTTAACTCATCTGACCTGGCAACTATTTGGTGTTTGACTTTGTTTATGTAATTGTAATTGAACACCAAAGGAGAGCAGTCTCTGGTAGAAAGGCCAATTTCAAGATTAGTGGTTGTTCTTTCTGTAAATTCCAAAATGAATGAGTGCAAATAGATGACATCATGTTCCCAAAATTTCCAGGCAAGATGAATTGGTTTGTGGAATTATGCCAGATCTTCACAAATAGAGCATTTACCGACACGAATTTAACTGAAAATCTCTCATAACACGTGGCATAGTCAGCTAAGTCCATATTGATTACTTCTTTTTCACCGTTGCGCATCTAACAAGGGCTGTTTCTAACAATATGCAAATTGGGTGACAACGCAGGGTCCCAAAAGCCACTAGGGGGGCCAAGAAAAAGAATAACTTGTTTTGCCTTTTCCATTGTCCTTAATTTTAGCGAATTTACTAAATATGGGTGTCTATTAAATCGTTTTTATATTTTATCTGTAACAACATAAGTTTGGGTAAATCAAGGTCTCTATGGAAATGTCATTGCTTTGCTTGGAATGTCCCACAGTCACAATCGTGCATTTATTCAGTTATAGGTGTTTGTTATTGTAAAAAAATACAGCCATTCCTACTATGAGCTGGGCCACCTCTCCACAGATCTGACATATAATTTGGCCTGTCACCTCCTTGTCTCCATAGAGAAAGAGAAGTTCTAAACTGGAACATCTCAATCGAGGTAAAAACATCTAGCCCGCAACTTACATAAGATGTTTTTTTGTGGTTGCAGTTGATCAGACTTGTATTTTTTGGCTGCTGTTGCCAACTACTTGCAGTAACCCATCTAGCTTGCTAATTTAATCCCTTTTCTATTTGTTTTGAGTTTTAAAGATTATATTACTGTATGACTAAGCTACTGTTATTTAGCAATTTTTCTTTTGGATTTTTAAATCGTCAAACCATAACCCATATCATATGCAAACATTACAAATGATTCAAAAACACATTCTCATACACACCATACGAGCTTGTCTTGTCCTCCGGCGTGTTCTGGCTGCTGGGGAAGAGCACTCGGGTGGGGGTCCCGTTGGGCAGGTCCAGGTCCAGCCGGGGGAGGGAGATGGCGTTCTTGATGATGGGCGACACAGCTGGGGGAGGAGGCGACAGCTCTTTGGCCTCCTCCCGGGGCCTGTTGTCCGAGCCCCTCCTGATCTGACGCAGGGTCCTGGTGAAGAAGGCCCCTATTTTGTTGTCCGGGCTGGTGATGGAGTCCGTTTCGCCGCTGTTCCCATTGGCAGTCCCCCCGTGGTTACTGAGGAAGGAGGTGTCGCCGAAAACATCCCCGCCGCGACCGACGTGCATGGTGTGGCGAAAGTCACCAAGCGGGGGGCTGATCATATCCGTGGTTAAGTCCCCTTTATAGCGTCTCTTGCCGTGGGAGTGTGTGACCAGACCTTTAAGTCCTGATAATTTTTCTTGAAGATTCATTTTGACCAGTTTTCACACAAAAATTCCAAAATGTTATTCCAAATTGCTGACAACAACAATCTTTAGTTTGTTTTATGCTTATGATTTGAAAGATTTTGATATGCAATTTATGTTTTAATAATAGATTCTGTTCGAAGTTCACATTTTAAACACGTCCAAAGGAATTGACAAAATTTCAGAACATTTTTTCACAATTTTTATGCCAATTTAGATAGAATATTTTGTTGTTTACAAAGAAATCTTTTGCTTTTTGTGATTTAAAAATTACATCTATTCAAATTCCAATTCCAAATAGCCTTGCAGCCCTATTTTATTTCGACAAAAATCTGCTGTCAAGACTTATTCCAGTTTCCCAAAGTGCCAAATATCACTGCCAAATATCTGACAATTTAACATCTACGTCTCTCATGTGCACGCCAAGCTCTGCCCTGGTCTCTGTAGCCTGCCGTTCTGCATAGCTGGCCGAATTAAACGCACATAAATTGCTAAGAACACTATGCAGTTGTGTAGTTGAATGTGGCCGGCCTTTTGGAATGTGGTGAGGTCGCCTGGTCTCCCTTGGCTGGCTCTCCAATCCACATCAGCTCAGAAATAGGTCCCCGGTCCAGCTGCTAGCGTTTGTGAGGTGGTGCGGTGGAAACATCTACGGGGAACAAAAACAGACAGAACAGCTATCTTTAAAAAGCGGGCAAAGATGTATGGTGTTGAAAAGGATGACATAGGGCGGTTTATATAGAGGTGGTTGAGTAGATATGCGTGAAACCAAGGCTATTCTATTGTCAGAGGTGGGTAGTACTCAGTATCATTTGCATGAGTAACTTTTAAAAGGTCCTATATTACACAAAATGGATTCTTGTGAGCTTTAAGTCATGTTAGAATGTTGTTGCCTCCTCAAAAACATACCTGGAGTTGTGTTTTGTTTCATTCACACATATCTGAGTAACTCTTTACTATTAATCTGTCTACATCTCCAAAGCTCAAAATGCTCTGTTCCACCTTGTGATGTCATGTAGTGGTAGTTTTCAGTTAAAGATCCCATGACATGGTACTTCTTGATGCTTTTATATGGCGCCTTAATGGTTCCCTAATACTGTAAATGAATCCTTCTTCAAAATCAAGACTCAGTGCATGAGAAAGCCCCATGAACACAGTCAGAGTCAAAAATATGTCTCTGGAACACTTTATTCTGGGCGTTGTTGCTTGAATGCAAATGAGGAGGACAGAGACAGGCCAGTGCAGCGGGTGGGGGTGTGGCCAAGCTCTCCGCTCTTTCCTCTTTAGCGGTGCGATGTGCGCTGGCCCCACTTCCGCGTTTAAGCGCAGAGGAAGATATGAGACGATTTCCATTGAAAAATAAACACATTTCCACAGAAAATAAAATTAAACCACTGCTGTTTCAAAGGTTAAGAGGCTCGGATAAAGGACATCCAAGCCTGGAAACACTCTCACGTGCCTCCAGGAAAATAAAAAAACGCATCTCGCATTGCGTAGCTCGTTTGCGGTCCAAACTCTATGGCCATGAGTTCCATAGACGCTGCGTAGACATCCAGAGGGCGGGTGGAACTGCATTTGCATTTTTTCTTGAATGTGACGTCAAAAACTTCCCTTGTTCAGAATCACCTGTTTGGCCTGTCTTTTTTTCAAACGCGGAAAAGGATCGCAAATGCTCAGTTTACACATTTTGTAACTTTTAGCCATGGGGGGAGCCTAAACAGGGTAGGGGAGCTCACATTAACGTTCAAAAACCTCAGAAAGTGAAAATTTCATGCCATGGGACCTTTAATAGCTACCTTTTAACTTTAGTTCAGCAGAGATTGTAAATCATCCAAATCTAGTGAATATGCATCAAATTTAAAAACACAGTGGCAAACTTGCTGTAATACAACATGACATCATGAGGTGGAACAGAGTGTTTTCTGTTTGAGTGTAGAACTCAGACTAATATGCAGGGTTTGAGTTCCAAGCACGTGTGAATGAAACAAAACACAACTGATGAGGAACATTATAACATAAATATAGGGCCTTTAAAGAAATTGTACTTTTCTGTAGCATACTTTTTGGCTACTGTCTTGTACACACACCGCATTCAACTGGTCCCAGACAGGATTTTTTTTGTTTTGTCTTGTTTTTTCAGGATTCTACGTTCCAAAGGTCCACTGGTCTGGAACTGACTAAATTTAGACACACTCCGTCCCTCCTCTTCAGACTTTTAGGGGATTCCTGGAGTCGGTCTGACCTGCTTTGTCAAAGGATTGAGTTAGAGCAGCAGAAGCCTGTCTATAAACTTACACAGTACACGTTAACCCCAACCCCTCAGTAATGATATCCACGCTAACGCCAGTGCTTTTAGTAGCAGAGTAAAAACAGGATATGAGATCAACCTTATTTAAAATGGTTTTCCTTTAAAAAACGATCTTGTGGCTTGATGACTTGTATCGTGTGGTATAGCTCTCAAAGAAACTATTCACTATTTTACTGTTTACTATTGTTTAATTCATTGTTACAATACCACAATTAAAACAAAACAATAACCAACAAGCCAACATGTTTTTTTTCCCCTCTGAAACCAACTTATTCACCTATCTTACTTTACATGCAGCTATTATTTAAAGTTGCACTGTGTAACTTTCCAGGTGGAAGGTCCGTCATCATGGAGATGGAATTATGTATTATGGTATTAAGCTTATCTATTTCCATGGAGACAAGCGCTAGGCCATTTTATAGGTCTGATCTGTGGAGAGGTCGGCCTGATTACAGTAGAATGCATATTTTTCAAGGTTTTTTATTGTAAAATCAATCAATCAATCAATCAAACATTTATAAGGCGCTTTTCATACAAAATTGTAGCACAAAGCGCCTAAAAAACACCTGTAATTAAATAATATGAAATTTGAATAGCATACTGTGGTAAAACGATCTCCCTGGTTGTGCTTTGTCTAAGATGGTCCAGAGTATAGCATTACACCTTAAAAACTGTGAGTCGCCTCTCAACTCAACATATGACTTGTAACTTGGCCTGGTGGTGTTTCTGTGATGATAGATAGACAAATTTATTGCCATACTTTGGAACATTCCAGTCAAAGCACCAGGAAGTTACACAGTGCACCTTTAAAGGCAAAGTAACGTTATTTTACAATCTGAGCCTTCTTTCGGTAATAAAACAAGTCGTTTGACTCACCCATATCACGTTCGTGTCATTTGGAGCTGTTTGAAGAAAGTTATGTTGTAGCGTAACCATTAGCATTTGTTTTCGGGGCATTACTTTGCGGTCTCCAAATAACACAAACTTTAGCACTTTTCAAATCATAGAAGCCCGATGTCTTAATGTAAGAAATCGTTTGAAGCAAAAGTGGCCTGTAATCCGAGATTTATCCATAGTTTTCAGCTTTGCGTTTCATGTTTGGGGCCTAGCAGCACTCCGCGCATGCGCACTGGCGTCCTCATCTACTCGAAACTATGGCTAAATCTCGGATTACAGGCCACTTTTGCTTCAAACGATTTCTTACATTAAGACATCGGGCTTCTATGATTTGAAAAGTGCTAAAGTTTGTGTTATTTGGACACCGCAAAGTAATGCCCCGAGCAAATGATACAGCACCATGTTAAAAGATACGGGATCATTAGTAGAACAGAACGGCTCAACATAAGTTCTGCGATACTGCTCCAATTGACAGAAAAATGCTATGGGTGAGTAAAACTACTTGTTTTATTGCCGAAAGAAGGCTCAGATTGTAAAAAAACGTTAATTTGCCTTTAAGTAAACTTAAAAAACATGACCTCTTTTTTTCAATTTATTAACATCACTTTAAAAGCCCATATTGAGCTATTTTCTATGTTATGTTATAATGTTAGGGTTAGGGTTATCATCAAAAACATACCCAGAGTTGTGTTCCACCGTGTGATGTCATGTGGTGGTACAGGAAGTGCTCCACTGTGTTTTTAAACTTCATACACCTGGAATTGCCAATCTCTACTTTAACAAAAGTTAAAAAGTGGCTGTTAACTTGAAAACCACCACTCATGACATCAGAAGTGGAACTGAGCGTTTTGAGCTTTGGAGACACACTAATAATGCAAGATTACTCCATTTTACAGCTCCAGATATGTTTTTGAGGAAGAAACAACATTCTAACACGGCTTAAAGCACACAAGTCAATTTTGCGTAATATAGGACATTTAAGATCTTTTTTTTTCTACAATAACTTTTTTTCATACTAGACATTCAGTGAAAATATGTTAGGTGGGGAAGAGATACTTAAAATGTCTGATAAGAGAAGTAGAGCTATGACTTCCTTGTGTGTATTAGAGCAGGAAAAAGCCCCCCTTCCTTCCAGTGTTGTTCTTTGCCAGCGGAGTAATGGATACCCAATCCTTAAATATTTTGATAGCAGAAAGCAGCTCTGACAAGGTCCTCTGTTTCTCTTTATAAGCCCTGTACTGGAGCCCCGCACATGCACTCTACCCATCTGGCTGCATTAATGAGCTGCTATGGTTCATGACATACAGTCTGGGTCACCCTCCCCTCTCCCCCCAGCCACCAGGGAGCGCTAAACTCAGGTGTGAGGTTAAATCTGACAACACAGACTCATTATTTTAGAGATTTGTGCTAATATTTGTACCAATATGTATTATCCATGAAGAGTAATGTTGTTATACTTTTATTACAGCAGGGAAACGTTGGGCTACTTTTTAACTTAAAGATGCACTATGTAACATTTCTGGTACAGGGTCCAACACAGGTGCTATTGTTTTGACTGAAATGTTCCTCAGTATGGCATTAAACTTATCTATCTCATATTATGATTATTAAAAGTATTTAATATCAGATATTAATCAATACCAAAACTAGTATCGGAACTAGATACTGATTTAAGCAAGAATCAATACTGGAAAAAGAAATAACTGAATAAAATATGATCTTAAGTTTTAACTAGTGTAAGACCACATAAACAAATACTATTATTTTATGTTGAAATTACAATATAATATTTGAAAATTATAATTCGAAATCAAATTTGAAATTTTAATATCATGACAACCTTATTTCATATATATTCAGTTATTGGTGGTGGTTTATTGCTCAAAAACATGCATTCTTACTGTGAGCTGGGTCACCTCTCCACAGATCTGACTTGTAACTTAGTGACTTGGTAACCAAGTATCATCACTGCTTTTCTCCTTTTTATGCCTAAATACTGTGGAACATTTTAAGCAAAACAATGGGGACAATCAGAAAATCTTCACAGTGAACTTTAACTACAACTGCACTGCAATTAGTGGGCCTTGATATCGGCAAATATTGGTAATTATCAGTAACAAAAGCAAGATATCATATAGATATCTGAGAAAATCCATATCAAACCATGTCTAATTTTAACATTGTCCCTTGTGTCTGCACATGTCACTCAGACCACATGTTTTCCCTAATGAGCAAAAACATGTGTCTTTGTGTATCATGTTTAAACAAGACAGTCTAATTGATAACAGCTTTACACAAATGTACGGGAGAAGGCCATTCATTATGGTGCTTACATACGGGCCTTTAATCCGGTTAATTCCTCTAACCACAGCACAAAAAGGGTCGCCCCCTTTGGACCTGTGTTGTGGGACGTTAAGGGCAAAGCTCATAGTGACTACACATGTACGACTGTCCTCACTTAGAGTGCACCGGTTTGAGTCAATCTAGAGTGACACGAGTATGAAAAAATATTTTTAAAAAGTTCTACAAAAATAGTATTAACTTCCTCCCTGGATGAATTGTTGGCATCTAAAAACAGGAGGGGGCTCAAACATACCTTGGATTATAGGATCATCTTTTATCTTGTCTTGGTAGGGGGCTTGGGTCTGATGCCACGCCAGACAGTCTGAGTGATTTCTGTAAAAAAAAGGAATAAGAATATTAGAATATTAGAATAGAATATTTGTCCAGTTGACAAATTGAATTTCTTCTTTTATCATTGATTCTACCTGGACGACTGAGGGACTCTTCACGCAATATTAGAATATATTAAGAGTAAATTAAACAGATTGTTGATCTGCAAGGAAGACTATTTTTTTTCAAGCTTTTAACATTATCTCAAATATATAAAACATGAATAAAGTATTTAGTTGCAATTAAGCATGATTTTGACAATTACATTTGTAATTTGTATAAAAGGAACCCAATTCAGGAAGTCGTCTTGGTTTTTGTTATTAAATCCATACACCTTCACCAAATTGGTTGTGATTAGGGATGTCAACAATTAATCGACTTACGATTAATTGAAACAATTAATCGACAATTAATCGACTTACGATTAATTGTCGATCAAGACGTTGGTCGATTAAAATGCATTAATTGTAACTAATCGCTAGAGGAGGGGGCGCTACTCTGGAATGTGAACACGAGATGCAAACCCACTCGCGAGAAGGACCATAGCGTTACATCCGCGGCCGGATCTAGAAGCAGTGCAAAATGTTCTCCTGCGAACCCAATTTTTGCGGCTTGGTTCGCTCCGCGTCCCGCTGTCCGCGTGAACACGTGCGCGGCGCGCTGCACGTGCTCCTCCGCTCCGAGCCGTAGCAGGCTCCACGTGAAAGCGCAGTGGAAGCAGCCCGCTGTCCGGCCTGTGTGCCGGTGTGTGTGTGTGTGCGACTGTGCGTGTGTGTGAGTGAAATGTTTTCCCCGATCAATTCATTTTTTTATCATTTCATATCACGGAGGTTTTACAAAAAATGTCCTCAATTTATTTTCAATAAAGAATGTATTTTGTTATTCATCATCAATACATTTGCGTGCTTTTTACAAAGGAATAATTCATTGAGGATTATGAGATGTATTTATGACACAGTGTAATGTATACTATAGCTTATATTCTTAAAGACCCTATTGAAACACTAAAATTCAGGTGAAAAACGCCGCTTATCAGTTAATCGTTAATCGATCGATAAGGTCAATCAACTATCAATTAATGAATTAATCGATAATTTGCATCCCTAGTTGTGATCGTTTTTAAATCTGTTAAAGGGCCATGCTGATATTTTCCAAATGCTTCATATGCTTCCCAGAGGCTTTCCATCTGTTTATCTCCATGGAGATGTTATTGTTTTGTCAGCAATGTATTTATAGCATTAACCTTATCTATCCCCATAGACAAGCAGGTGAAGCTACCACACTGTTACAAGTCAGATTTGTGGAGAGGGGAGCCTGCTCACAGTAAGAATGTAAATTAATAAATGCATGCTAGATAAGTACTTTGCTAGGCAGAGCAAGAACTAACATATTCAATATAATGGTGTCTTGTAAAAAGATTCAGACATACATTACATAACATTTATTTATTTATTTGTTTATTTCATTCATAAAGTATAAAAAGACATCAACAGTGTGATAACATTACAAGAAATGAATGAAAGGGAGCAGAAGGAAGAGTAATCTTATGTTATCTGCCCCCTCTTCCCTTTTTCCAGACAATACATGAACAACAATAGTGACTACAAAACATTTCATCAATACATTCCCTTTTAATCACAATATTAATCAATTGTAAACAGAAAGCATCACTTTTATGCACAACAGCTTAGTTTTTTTAGTCTTTAGTCTTTTTCATACATATACATTGCACTGGATTTTAATGATTAAAAAAAAAAATGCCATTATTGTACTTGATCCTTTGATTTCTTTCTCATCTTTCTCAGCACTTCGCTCCATAACATTGGTTCTGAATCTAGGTTTTTAAACATGTAAGTTCCTTTTAAATTGTAGTGGCTTGTTCTTATCTCAGTCTTTGAATATTTACAGGTAATACTTTGCTTTATACATGACTTTGAGGATACTTAATTCAACAATACCACACATTTCCAACACTTTAAGTTTAACAAATAATGGTCTCGATGGCTCTCTATAATGACTGTTTTTCTCGAAGCCCTTTTCTGTAAAATAAATAATGGCTGTAGGTAAGTTTTACATGTTGACCCACAGAACATCAGATATGGTGTGATTATTGAGCTATACAAGGTTAATAATGCTGCAGTGTTTAGTGAGAACTTTACTTTATGCAGCACAGCAATCGCTTTGGAAATTTTGCCTTTAGTGTAATTTATATGAGACCTCCAGTTTAGACCTTCATCAATCATGACTCCTAAAAATTTAGTTTCACTTACTTTTTAAATCTGTAACCCATCTATTTCTAATGTTATGTTGTCTTTTTTCTTGTTATCTTTAAATAAAATGAAATTTGTTTTTTTTTTAACATTAAGAATAAATCCATTTAAATCAAACCAATGTTTTACTATTTTTTAGCTCTTTGTTGACTCTATTTGTGACCTCTTTTATATCTTTTCCATGGTAAAATAATGTTGTATCATCAGCAAATAGAATTTTCCCAAGTTTAGATACTTTAACAAAATCGTTCATATATATAATAAATAATTTGGGCCCAAGAATCGAGCCTTGCGGCACACCATATTTGATATCATACCTTTCTGATTTTGTGTCATTGATTTGGTCATACTGTTTTCTGTTTTCTAAATAACTTGTTATCCATTGATGAGCCACCCCTTGAATGCCATACTTGAATGATTTATTACATCGAAAGCTTTTTGTAGGTCAATGAATATACTTCAAAATAATTCCCATTGTCAATTTCAGCTGCTATTTTTTCGGTTATTTCTATTATTGCCATTGCGGTTGAATGTTCTGCCCTAAATCCATACTGGTTATCATTCAAGATGTTTTGTTTTTGTAAAAAAAAAAAAACTATCAAGCCTTATTGCAAACACCTTTTCCAATATTTTTGAAAACTGTGGAACAGAGACTAGCCTATAGTTTGAGAAGTTGTGTTTATCACCATTTTTATAAAGAGGAACTATTTTCGCTAATTTCATTTTGTCAGGGCAAACTCCTATTATTCATGATAGATTGCATATGTATTATAACAGATTCAATTATATTTTTCACGTCACATAACATAATTCCTCTCATTTGACTAGCTGTGAGTATTCATACTAAGGACAAAGAACATTCAAACATTTTTGCAGTAAGTAGCCAAGAACATCCACTCATCACTGATCCAAATATAACCAACGAACGCTGCTGTCTAAATTATGACCCTGTTTCTGCTCCAACTTGATAAAGCCAGTACTCCAGAGCATTAAAACCTAATACTTTCTTCAACAACACAATATTACTTTCTATTAGCTCTTCAGTGCAAGATTTGCCGTCGTCTCAGACTTCAGACAGACTCCATAAAATATTTCCGTGTCACGATGTACAGCACTGAACTGGCCCAAAACCAGAGGAACCACACTTTAATGAGAGCCAGAGGAGAGGGGCATCCGTCAGAACAGAAGGCAGGGAGAGCGTGCACTGTCTGCTACTCAGGAAGGATTGGAAACATACTACTATGAATGTCATTGTTCTTCTCTAAGTCTATTGCTTATGCCTGCACAATGTCAGGAAAACATGTGTTCAAGTTTGTGAATAATACGTTATGATCTGGGATATTTGAATAGTCTCAGTGATGGAGTGCTTGTTCAGGTACTTTCCATAATAGAAACCAATACAATACAAAGAGCGTAAGAGTTATGTTGATTCAAAAAAGGCAACCAGACCCAGAAGAAAACTGGAATCTATGTTTAAACTTTTTTAACTTTTAGGGTAAGTGAGGTGATTATGTCTATAGCTACATCATACAGTTATTTAAATAGTTAAATTAATTTAACTAGGGATGCACCAGTACAGTACTGGTATCAGATATCAGTTCCAGTGTTGAAGATGATAGTGGGATCAGATCAGATATGGGTTCGATTGGTTTTGGAACAATTGATTTTGTAACTGATATCAATATTGTTTTTTGTCTGGACATTTATGTAATTTGTCAATGTTGGACCAAAACATCTCATATTAAAGAAGAATTAACATTTTTTACAATTTGAGCCTTATTTCGGTAATAAAATAAGTAGCACTTTGGCGTCATATGGAGCATTTCCGGAGATGTTTTAGATTTGCGATCTCCGTAATGTGAGTTCTTGGGGCACATGTTTGCGGTCTCCAAATACAGTGAACCCTCGCTGTATCGCGGTTCACTCTTCGCGGCCTCGCTGTTTCGCGGATTTTTTTTTCCAATTTTTTTTTTTTTTTTTCAATTTTTTTTATAGTGTAACTTTTTTTTTTACAGTGTAACATTCTGTCCTGCGCCCTGATTAGCTAAGAGACTAGACCAGGACTAAACCAGGTCTAAAGCAGGTCTAAACCAGGACTAAACCAGGTCTAAACCAGGACTAAACCAGGTCTAGACCAGGGATGGTAGGGACAGAGTCTCAGATTTCCTTCACGAGAGCGCCTGGGTGACAGGAGGTGTGGCCTTTGTTTACTTGCACGAGCCATGGAAGAGAGTGCGAGCCGGACAAATGGAAGAGCCAAGAATCAACATGGAGCGTCCGGGGGAGCCGCAGCGGGGAGAGGACACTCGCGCGCACAGAGGAGACAGTGGCTCTTCCCCGTGAGAGGACGAGAGGACGAACCCAATACTCCACAATACTCCACAGCTCTGTGGAGTATTGGCGACGCATTGATAGCGGACTGATTTTGGAGCCGGGGTGAAATGCAACCAACTCTTGTGAGCGCAGGTTGGTCTTACCTGGTCTTGTGGTGCTCAGAGGCGTCTGTTAGCGGTTTGGCACTGTTAGCATTGGCTTGAGTCTTGCCCAAAATGATATCCAGGTCGCTTTCCACTCGACTTTCGCACATGGCATGGATATGTGGTACCAAAACAAACGCACGTGTCCGCGCGCACGTGCCCGCGCGCACGTGCCCGCGTGTCACGTGCCCCCGCCCCACTATTAATATATTTTAATGAAAATCTACAAAAGTTTGAGTGTTTAAACAAGAGAAAAATGTGAGAAAATGTTAATACCAGTCTCAGAAAGGTGTATAATGTGTCTGGTGAAGCGTTTTCAGCCTTAAAACATGTAGAATAATTGTAAAATATAAAATTGTCCTACTTCGCGGATTTCACTTATTGCGGGCTATTTCTGGAACCTAACCCCCGCGATAAACGAGGGTTCACTGTAACACAAACTTTAGCACTTTTGAAATCATAGAAGCGCAATGTCTTAGTCTACACTTTCGTTTGAGTCAAAAGTGGCCTGTAATCCGAGATTTATCCATAGTTTCGAGTAGATGAGGACGCCAGTGCGCATGTGCGGAGTCACAGCTTATTTCGCTCTCAGCTCCCGGAACCCAAACATGAAACGCAAAGCTGTAAACTATGGATAAATCTCGGATTACAGGCCACTTTTGACTCAACCGAAAGTGTAGACTAAGAGATTGAGCTTCTATGATTTGAAAAGTGCTAAAGTTTGTGTTATTTGGAGACCGCAAATATATGCCCTGAGAACTCACATTACGGAGATTGCTAGATTGTAAAAAACGTTAATTCTCCTTTAAACTTGCATTTTTGCAAAGCTGTTCTGTGTAATTATTTTAAATTATTAATAGTAGCTAAACATGTTTAGTTTTTACCATACATTTGTATTCAAATAAAAAAATATATTTTTTCAGACTCTGCCCTAGTATCGGTTGAAATAGGGTATTGGCAGCTATTTAAAGCCAAGTATTGACATCAGAATTGGAGCAGAAAAAGTAGGATGGGTGCATGCATCCCTATATTTACCACATTTGTATGTTATAATGTTTCAGTATTTTAACTTGTAGCTTTTCTCTTCATCTATAAGCAGTTTCCTCAAGTTATAAGTTCACTGAACTTGTTTGGGTTTACCTGACCAAGGCATTGCTTTGCTTTAGATCGAGTGCCCAGAATGAAGTTGAAATTTATTCTAGGTTATTCTATAGTTTGGATGTTAATATTGAATCCAATTTTTTTGTAAGTTTTTCTGTAAGTTATTTAAATTCAATCTTTTTCAAAAAACTGTCTGCAATTGTGAAATTAAAGTTGAAATATTTTGCAATGGTAATTAAAGGAAATTTTATATATTAAATTTCAGATCTCACCCTGCTCTAACTGGACAACTATTTGACAGACATTATTGCAATACTTAGATATGATATGATCCACTATTCCTTACGTAGTTGCCATGCACAGCTTTACACAACTTACTTGACCCCACGCTCACTACTCAACCTTGACCTGACTTCTCAAAGCTAACACCAACTACACAAAAACCCTATTGCCTTGTCCTTCAAAAGTGTTGACTTTCCTAAACGCTAAATCAATGATGCCCTTTGCCCGCTTTTGCAACTCTTTCTTCTAATGTCCTTCACTCGCTAACCCACTAACCAGGTGAACAAACACACAAGATAAGGCCACATATTTCAGGCTCTCTCTTGGACTTTCAATTATGGCACTATTTTCTCCATCCGTGCTCTGACCAGATCCAAGCTAAACAGCGCTGCACTTCCTCCCTCTCCAGTAAAACAATTTTAAGTCTCAACAGATATCTTTAGCATATTCTTGCATGTGTTGAAACTGGCAGTCCCCGCTAGCTTGGCTTTTTGGTAGTGTTTTTGCTCCTTTGTGCTAGGGTTCCTTCCGTGGTTCAAACACAAACAGAGGCTGGCTGGAGTTATAGAGGTCATTATAGGGGGCGGAGGGATATAATGAGGTATAATGAGGGTGTAATTAGGTCCTGGTGAAATCGTTTTTTTTATAGGTCATGGCTCTGCTTTGCCAAAACATTAATATTAGAAAAGAGAGACCACCACACGCAATGCAATAACCATGACAGCTTTTGTATAATAATCTAAAAAGATATTATAAGCCTCTTGAGGGTATTAACATGCTTGAAAGTAAATTGTGGGAAAAACTTCCAAATTATATCCAGAGCCACAAGAAGTTTTTGTTCCAACTTTCTGTATAGTATTCTTCACTTTCTTAATGCATTTATAGCATTCTATTTATTCAACGTGACGTGTTTATAATTGCGTTTCACAACTTTGAGAAGCCAGAGTGGAGTTCTGTCACAGTAAGTCTAACAACAACTAGCATGCTAACAGCGCAACAGCCTTACGTCCTGATTTGCAGACAATTTAGTTAGATTTGAACATCTAACTTCAGAATGTATGGTCGTAAAATCAAAATGGACTTGTTATACTATTTAACTTTTCAGGTAGAGAGTCTGCCACTTGCTTGTCTCCATGGAGATGCCAAGGTACAGGTCAGATCCGTGTAGTGGCAAGCCGACTCACAGTAAGAATGCTTGTATATATGCAAATCGGATGAGTTTAATGCCAAACTGTGGAACATTATACACATAGCAATTGCATCTCCATGGAGACAAGAAGCAGATCCTAACCAGAAAGGTTTTACACTGAACTTTAAAGCTATTTGTTATAACTAATAGAAAGAACTACCACAAATATGCTATATAAATTGTCCTTATGTACCTTTATGATATAACAAATGTTGCCTGTCTCCATTAGAAACAAACGCCAATACGATCCAACAATCTGACAAAACATCATAACAACTTTGCAACAGGAAGCCACTAATTTCTTTTTCCTTATTGCACTTGACTTGAGTAATTACTTTCTTTTGAAGCCCCGTCTCCATAAATGTGTTTATTTAGAACTGTCTATCTTTATATAAAGCCTCATCTGAGAACAAAGGGGGGAAAGCTGCAAAAGGAGAGTTTGTTACTGTCTATTCTCTTACTAACTTTGAAAATATCCATGTGTGTCCCATGCTTATGTCCCAAAGTAATGATTAGCAGGTGTCATTGTCTCCACTGCGTTCCTATATTGTTCTGTCTACCATCTGCCATGTTGGTGCCAAATATCATAAACTGGAAGGTTTCAGGAAGACGGGGGTGGTGGACTGGTGCCAGAGCTGGGAACACTTTACAGTCGTCATTGCCAAGTTCCCATGAAGTCAGATTTCCTGTGTTAACCTGGATCCTTTAGGCAGAAAAAAATGACTTCAGATTAGCCCAAGATACCTCCTAAGAATTCAGATTTTCTTATCATCAAACATCCCTTTTTTAAAATATATCTGCACAAAAACAAAGATGTTATATAAAGTTTAGGGACACATCTGTTGTAGAATAAATTGTTGAGAGAGGGGACATGAGGTTGGAGACATGAGCCCTCAAAACATTGTGATATGAGATAGTGTTGTCCATTCCAGTTTAGTCCAGCTATGCTTCCATTGTAGGGAGTATTATACCTCTGATAACATAGGCCAAGCTAACAAACAGCTGGCAGTATGTGGTGTTTTCAATTTCTGACGAAAGGACGAGATCGCGGATACAAGCGGCCGAAATGAGTTTCCTCCGCAGAGTGGCTGGGCGCACCCTTAGAGATAGGGTGAGGAGCTCAGTCACACGGGAGGAGCTCGGAGTAGAGCCGCTGCTTCTCCACGTCAAGAGGAGCCAGCTGAGGTGGCTCGGGCATCTGTTTCAGATGCCTCCTGGACGCCTCCCTCGGGAGGCCCCGGGGAAGACCCAGGATGCGCTGGCGGGACTATGTGTCCCGGCTGGCTTGGGAACGCCTTGGGGCCCCCCCGGAGGAGCTGGAGGAAGTGTCCGGGGTGAAGGAGGTCTGGGCGTCCCTGCTTAGACTGTTGCCCCCGCGACCCGGCCCCGGATAAGCGGAAGAAAATGGATGGATGGATGGATAAATACAATTGTTTGATGAATTTAAAATAAAACAAAAAAATAAAACTTTATTTTTTTGGCCTTTCCTTTAAAATATACCCAAATATCGATTAACACCCAAACAACAAATATAGGATAGCGTTATCGGTTGAAGAAAACAAAATCCGTATCTCAAATAATGATTTATGTTGTGACTTTTTTGTGACAGTGACAAAGCACCTTCCAAACATTTTCAACATGTCTGGTGTAAAAAAAATAAAGTTGCTGAAAGGTCTACAGTGTAAAAGCAAATACAGCAGCTGCACGCAACTGACCCCTCTCCACACCGGCTACGTCAATGACACCCAGAGGTCACCGCTATAGGTCCTGTCAGGAATGTAGAGTCCAGGTAAAAGTAGGAAAGAAGGCATCATTGTAAGATTGTAGATCCATCCTAGACATGTGCTGATCATCTGGCGAGCACATTGCCAATGAAAGCATGGAAGAGTAAGCAGGAAATTGTCAATGGCATTCTTGTCATCAAAAGTTCATTGTTAGTCCATAGGTTCTCAATCTGTGCTACAGGTGCTACTGGTGGTACGCAAGTTTCTTATAAGCCCAAGTTGGTTAAATTATCGTTGTTTCTTACTCAAAATGTCTGGACTCGTGTTTGCTTGCATTGATACATGTTTACTAACGTAATATTTTGCCTGTAATGTTCCACAATATGAGATTAAAGTTATATAACATGCATTTATTCAATTATAATTGCTTATATTGCTCAAAAGTACACTTAAAAACATACATTCCCACTGTAAATGAGGTTGCCTCTTCACAGATCTCACCTGTAAATTGGCCTGGTGGCATCTCCTGCTTGTCTCTGTAGACACTGATAAGTTACTAGTAAATGCCATACTTTGGAACATTGCAGGCAAAGCAACAACAGCAAACAAGCAGCTGTAAGGCACTCTCTACCAGAAAAGTTACATACTGCATCTTTAAGAAAGAGGTAAAGGTACTACAAAGTTATTGTTGGGAATAGCCATGTTGCTAATTCGTTATTTCAACATGCTCCACTGCTGACTGCTGCCACCAGAGGACATCAAACATTCTGTAAAACTTAAAATACAGGTGTTTTTTGTTTTTTGTTTTATTTTAAGCAAAGATGTAACTATTTAAACAAGTCAGAATAAAGCTTAATTTTTAAGTCCAGTGAAGATAGATGGTGCTAAAGACATAATTTAGGCCTATTGTATTAGACCTAGTACTTTGTCTACTGCTGCTTTATTCTTGTTGGTTTAGTCATGGCTGTTTGAAAAGCTGAACATTTTCTGTAGTCTGGGGAAATGTTTTTGGTCCCCTTTATTGACCTATTGGATTCTGTGCTCTTATCACAGCCAGCTCCCTATTGATATCCACTGTTCCTGTTTGTTTATTTGTCTGCTCCAACGGTCTCCTACAGCAGTGCGTGTGGCATTTCACACGGTGGCCTCCTAGTGGACCACATGGGAGGGTCAGAGGTCACGGTCCCTCTGGACATGGTGTTAGTCACTTGTAGCTCTAATTAAAACACTTCCAAGGCCAACAACTTCACTGCTGCTATGTCAACTATAGGGCTGGGGATCACAGAGTCCTTACGATTCCATACAATACATGGCTCACGATATGATAATATTACGATTTCTTATCATGATATTCTGCTTACCATTTTGTAAGAACAACATACATGTTAACAACTGTATTTTTTAACCACTACCTGCTAAAACTTTATTCAAAATACACGCACTTTAATCATAAAAAACATGAACATCTTAAATATATTACATTAAAGGGCCTGTATCTGATTCTTTTTCCATGGCTTGCCCTAATACAGAAGCAGCTCTTGAGGTCAAGTCTGCTATGTACTTTCAGCATCTAATTGAAGTGAATAAAGTGAATTAGGAAATGTATGGTTAGTGGTTAGGTTGTCAGAAGTGCTTATAAACTCATTGTGGTGAATAATTAATCTCCTCGGAATGCATAAGATATGTGAGGAATTACTTTGGACCACCTAAAACCATTTAATATGAACTACTTTTGTTTTTTAAGATTTTAAAACAGTGAAAAGTACTAAACAATACATCTCTAAACAAACAAACAAAAAAAATGAGCACTGTCACAACATAATTCTATTAAATATACCAAAAATACTATAATATCGATACACCAGACCACAATTTTGATACTGTATCACGATATATTGTTATTTCGATATTTAAGCACACCCCAAATGCCACCGTCCAGACACTTCTTCATGGAGCTACTATGTGTGGAAAGAGGCAGTTGTAATTAAAAGGCAAAAGGGTGATACAAATCAAGCTGGAGTTTGCTCAGCAGACGCGGTGTGTGCTTGTGTAATCATACATCACCAAGGCTGTTAAAAGGATCTAAATTTGTTGTTGAGGCAGTGGAATTTCATGTCTGAGATTTAAGGAAAAGCTTCTATCAACATTTGTCCTCACTCAATGACTCCCACAGCTGTATCCATAAACACTACTGTGATAACCATACAGCCATAGCGATAACAAATCACTTTTCAGTCCAGATCTTTTACAAGTCTTAATGGCATGGCCTTATCACTAAATAAACCAAATATTTATCCACTGAATGAACATTAACCCTACTCCATAAAGTTCAATAAAAAGTGCTCAGCTAATTGCATTCTAATAGGCTGGTGGATAGCCATAAAAGCCAGTAGTAGGCCACTATTAACAGGATAAAGAAAGGATATAAAACTAATTTAAAAGTATACTAGTAACTACATTTTATTATAAGATTATATATGATTTTATGCAACACCATTTTCAGCCAAATGTGAATAATATTACTTTAGACGATTTAGACATGGGACATTACTTGGACACAGCAGCTCACAAAAAATGTGTTAAAAACTCCACTACATTGTACAGTGTAAATTAGCAGCAACATCAAAATGCAGTAACTAACTGCCAAAATGTGCTTAAAAACTTGTGCAAAAACTCACCTTGGATAACGCAGGACAACGTGAAACGCACTTATATCACTCCATTTGATAATCATTCCAAGACGTTTTCAGTTTGGGACAGGTATTGGGTAATTCCGGTCCGATCCAGGCGGAGGTGCAGCCCGGACTGAGTGGCTGCTGCGTGCCCGGGGTGAGCAGCAGCAGCAGCGCGGTGAGGGCAGATGGAAGGGGGCGGGCCGTGGACGAGTGGAGGACCGCGACCGCGCTCCGGTGGAACAAGCGGAGGAAGGGGCTCCCACACTGCACACTGCTGCTTCATGTGTCCAATCTGCATGATTATTGGCTCATTAACTCCATTTAAATCAATACGCACGGAAAACACGGAGGAGGACAGTATTATCATGTTTACGCACGAGGTAGAGGGCGCGCCGCTCATTACGCACAAGCACAAATCTGTCAGTCAACTTTTACATCTGGTTTGGTATGTTAAATGATCAAAACGTCATGAGAAAAATAAATGGCAAGCAAGCTAAGCCTATATTACACAAAGCTGACTCATGTGAGTTTTATGCCATGTTCGAATACTGTTTCCTCCTCAAAACATACCTGCAGTTGTGTTTTGTTTATTTCACTGTTTGAGTGATCCTTTAATCAGGCATTTTTTAGACTTTAGCCCCCCCATCCTGGTTCAGTCCTGCTTTAGTCCTGGTTTAGTCCTGGTTCAGACCTGATTTAGTCCTGATTTAGTCCTGGTTTAGTCCTGGTTCAGACCTGATTTAGACCTGATTAGTCTTGGTTTAATTATGGTTTAGTCCTAGTTCAGTCCTGATTTAGTCTTGGTTTAGTCCTGGTTCAGTCCTGATTTAGTCCTGGTTCAGACCTGATTTAGTCCTGGTTTAGTCCTGGTTCAGACCTGATTTAGTCCTGGTTCAGACCTGATTTATTCCTGGTTTAGTTCTGGTTCAGTCCTGGTTTAGTTCTGGTTCAGACCTGATTCAGTCCTAGTTTAGTCCTGGTTCAGACCTGATTTAGTCCTGGTTTAGTCCTGATTTAGTCCTGATTTAGTCCTGGTTCAGACCTGATTTAGTCCTGGTTTAGTCCTGGTTCAGATAAAAGAAGAAATTTAATTTGTCAACTGGACAAAGTTTGTTTGGTTGAATACGTTTCGCCGCTCATCCGAGAGGCTTCGTCAGTTCTGGTTAGAGTGCTGGTTAGACACTTGCTTATATCCCGCTGCAGGGAGGAGCTAACTAGCTAACTACTTTCCTAAACTATCTCGCCTATTGGTTTCTGTCTTTTGTTTCTCTGGCGTCAGAAACCAATAGGCGAGATAGTTTCGGAAAGTAGTTAGCTAGTTAGCTCCTCCCTGCAGCGAGATATAAGCAAGTGTCTTACCAGCACTCTAACCAGAACTGACGAAGCCTCTCGGATGAGCGGCGAAACGTTTTCAACCAAACAAACTTTGTCCAGTTGACAAATTGAATTTCTTCTTTTATCATGGATTCTACCTGGACGACTGAGGGACTCTTCACGCATCCTGGTTCAGACCTGATTTAGTCCTGGTTTAGTCCTGTTTCAGACCTGATTTAGTCCTGGTTCCACTGTCTATATTAAAGATGGACCAATGGGACGCCTCCTCTAAATTGTGGGCTGATCTCTCAGTAAAAAAAACAAAACAAAAAACAGAAACAAAAACAGCATCTGCCTCTAGGACTGTCGGCCCACCGGGAAAATGCCCGGTATGCCCGATTACCAGTCCAGGCCTGCCTTTAATTATTAGTCTGTCTACATTACCAAAGCGTAAAATATTTTGTGCCTTCTTATGATGGTCATTTAGTGGTAGTTTTTAGTTCAGTAAAATATCCAGACCTTAAATTACCCCATGATTCTAGTTAAGAAGTTATCCACTGCGTTTTTGAGGCAGTGGAGCACTTCTTCCTATATTACTGCATGACATCACAAGGTAGAACAGAGTGTTTTGCTCTCAGATTGAGAGAAGAACTCCACATAAATATGCAGGATGTGTGTTAAACATGTGAATGAAACAAAACATAACTCCAGATCTGTTTTTGATGAGGAAACTTTATAACACATCAAATATTGTAATATGGGACCTTTAAACTACTATGAACTATGCTAATTTTAGCCTATGAATGCATGCATGCGATGTTGCATTAGATTTTTCCCAGTGTAAAACAGGACAATGCTCTAGTCTAGTTGGGAGTAGAACTTACATGTTTTAAAGAGGCTGTAAATGTGCAGACTATGCATGGACCTACAATAACATTTTAATGTACTTCCATGAGACTATGACCACTTTGAAAATATGTGAGGATTGGAAGAACCACCAGTCTGGAACCACCTCCTCCATAATTTGTGTTGGCCAGTCACAACAAAGACTCATATGACGTAGCCACATTCATATACACGGCACACTACTCACTGTATGACATGTTTAGGATGTTGATAGGCTAGACAGTTGCAATAGCATGCTCTTATTTAATGCCATATACAAGTCTAGCAAAGCTGGTATAATATTGACTTTATGTCTTTTAACATCCAGTGACATGTGAACAGATCTATAACATAAATCCCACAAGATCAGCTAAGTAGTCTCAGCTGATTTTCCATTGTGAAATTAGCATACTTTTTATGATTTTATGCCAAAATACAGATATTATACAAGAAAATTGGTTTCAGTTGAGGCAGCATTTCTTTTACTGGGCCTTAAAGGTTCTATATTGCACAAAAAAGATTCTTGTGAGCTTTAAGCCATATAATAATACTGTTACCTCATCAAAAACATACCCAGAGATGTGTGTTGTTTCATCCACATATGTAATCCCGCGTTATTAGTCTACATCTCCAAAGCTCAAAATGCTCTGTTCCAACTTGTGATGTCATGTAGTGGTAGTTTTCAAGTTAACAGCTCCTTTTACCTTTTGTTCAGTAGAGATTGGCAATTTAAATTATTCTAGTAAAGGTATATGGGTCTTTAAAACACAGTGGAGCATACAGTATGTACCATGTAGATAGATCTATATAAACACCTCACAAGATCCATCAACATCCATCCATCAGCTGAGTTTTCATTGTGAATTTTGCCAAATGTTTTATGATTTACTAAATTAATGCCAAAATCTAACTATTATACAAGAAAACAAGTTTCAGTTGAGGCAGCATTTCTTTTACTGGTCCTTATTAAACTCAAAACACCAATTATCCAAAGACTCTATTTAGGACTCAATTAACTGTTCCATTGCCGCTTGCATTCAAAACCTCCGCCCAACGAGCCTGCCCAAAACAACAAAAGCAGGAGACGTGATTGATGTGTAACCCATGAAGTGACGCAGCCAGTAGTCCCATGCTGACCGGCACGCCAGGAAGTAGGACCTTATCAACAGGAAGAGAAACATCCTCACCCCATCCTCAAAGGTTTGTAAAGTGCATGTGTTATCTTACATGTTTGGGTCGACGTACAGCTCCAAAGTGTCCGCCAGAGTGATACCAGGAGTGAGGGAGCACCTGTCTGTGTCCCTGTCATTTGTCCCATAGCAGCCTCATGCACACACACACACACACACACACACACACAGAGCGAGAGAGGCATTCACACATAGGCAGGCGGAGGAAGTCGCCCAATCACGCCCTTCCTCAGCTAACATGAACTAAGTGCTAGCACATGTTCGTTTTTGTTTTTGAAAAGAAATAGCCACCAGTGTACACAAAGATTGATAGATTGCTTAAAGGTCCTATACGAAACTGACTCTTGTGAGCTTTAAGCCATGTTATACCGCTGTTACCTCATCAAAAGCACACCCGGAGTTGAGTTTTGTTTCATTCCCACATGTTTGAGTAACCTTCTGTCTACATTTCCAATGCTCAAAAGACTCTGTTCCACCTTGTGATGTAATGAAGCTGTAGTTTTCAAGTTGACAGCTACATTTTGTTCAGTCGATATAGGCAATTCCAAGGCTGAAATTATTCAAATGATTCTAGTGAAGGTGTATGGAGTTTGAAAACACAGTCAAGCACTTGTTTTGCAGGGTTTGCGTGCTAAACAAAACACAATTCCAGCTATTTTTGATGAAGAAAAAACAAGTGTTATTGCTAATGTGTATTGTTACTCTCAGCTGGCTTGCATCTCCAGAGTTCTGACCTGTAACTTGACCTGTTTATCTCCATGGAGGCACATATGCTTAATGCCATACTGCGGAATATCCCAAACATCTCCATGGGGGCAAGCAGATAGCAAATTCCACCACAAAAGTTACATAGTGAACCTTTAAGTTAATGTATTATGAGTGTAGGTCTGTTCAAATATAAAGTCTTGAAAGTACTTTTAGATCTTGCACACTACCACTACTATTACTACTACTACTACTACTACTACTACTACTACTACCAGCCAGTTCATCAACCAATCATCTCCCAAATCATACATTTTCTCTCCCCTCCTTCCTCACTGTTACATGCTGTAATCCACTTCTGCCCCTTCTTCACCACAGCAGCAAAACTGTCAACTTCCTCAGCCTCTCTATCTTTCTTCTTTCACAAGGCCCTCACTTTTTGGTTCATGGTTAAATGGGCAAGAAAGGAATTGTAAAAACATGCAGCCTCCGCTAAACTGAATCTAAAGTTGTAATCTGTTTATTTATCCATTTTATTACCTCATCTTGCACAAAACCTACAAAGCAGAACTACTAATGCTAGTATTTTGACAGTACCAGGGTTAAATTCTTTTTTCAGTGCTAGCAGTACCCAAACCTTTTCATTTCAACCTGTATTGGTACTTTTAAAGATTTTGGAGTAAAAATAACCTTCTATTCAAGCATTCAAGTACTTGCACAAAAGAAAGAGGTGCTTTACTGATCCCAAGGGAAATAAAAAAAAAATTAAAAGCCACCTTACTCATTGTGCTTTGTACCTGGCAAATTTCCCTATCTGTATCTGTGCTTTGTTTTGACATTGCAAGTCTTTTTTTGGCCCCACAGCTGACAAATGTTGTGTTATGTATTCTGAGGTGAAATGTTCTTTCTACAAATGCAGTTGTATACACAGTTTGGATCAGAGAGGGCATCTGAGGATTAGACTGTTTGTGCATTCCATCTCGGTCACTTTTGCGTCGGACATTAAGCCGGTATTTGGTCTGTGCTGTGTCTCCGTGTGATTCTTTCTCTTTTGTTTAACACATTTGTCAGAGTTCTTGCATCTGGAAGACGTTTAAAGTTCCAAGCTACGATGCTACCTGAACTATTAATATATGCTGTTTGGAATATTGTCACTTTAGGTCCTGGTTTGCTTCTCTGGTTTGTTGTCTGCTAAGATGGAGTTTGCATTTTCTCCCCATAACTCCCTCCAGGTACTCCAGTATACCATATCAACCTGCTCCTCCAGCTACCTACTCCTGACCATGACCCTGGCTCTAGAAATCAGGAGATGGGTCCCTGCTCTCACCCAGAGGTAGTGATTAAAGATACAGCATGTAACTTTCTGGAGGTGGCACATCACCTGTACGATTCAGTGGAAATAGAAAGTCAAAAGTATACTTCAGAAACATTCTCCATGGAAATATTCAGGAGTTTTATGCTGTATTGTGAAAGGTTATAGCCAAAGAAATATAATTTCCATGAAAACAAGCAGGAGGCAACCCCTTCAGACTCTGAGTCAGGTTTGTGGAGATGCAAGCCATTTCATAGTAAGGAAGTTTTTTACTTTTTCAGACTGTATAAAAGTGGACTAAGCAAGTGTGACGTCACCCACCTCCACTCAAATGAAGCTCGTGATGCTAGAGGTTACAAGAGCGAATTTAGAGCCCGGTTCGATATAATGAATAGGATTTTTTTGATGGACAAAATAGTGAAATAAAAACACCAGGATCATGTAGAGTAGGTTAATATGAACATTTTAAGACCAAAATGACGAGGCTCACAGCAGCAGGTACAGAGAGAGGGGCCACAATATTTCAATATAAGTCAATGGGAGCTAGGGTCAGTAGGAGCTGGAAGCGCCCAATGTGAACTTCCTATTTGGAACACGGCACCTAGCGTGTTAGCTATGTCCACTTATATATACAGTCTATGCAATACAAAATACAAATATAAACTTTAAATATAACCGCAAGCGGCGATGATCGGCCCTCGCTTGCCATTTTCCTCCCCTTTTTTCTAGCTGGATGCATGTGTGAGTTTGTGTGTTATCTGCATGTGTGTGTGTATGTGTGTGTGTTGAATGCCTGGGGGTGAGGTGGGAAGGGGTTGTTTGTTTCGCCTTTTAATTTCAATTATTTTAAGAGGAGGGTCACTCATAAGCCTTTCTTGCACTGTTCTGTTATTTTCGATTAAAGTTTATTTTCAATTTGAGTGAAATCAAAAGTTTGAGTGAAATCGGCCAAAGTATGCATGGATTATCACTCGTCGAAATTTGATGGCGAGCTGCAAAAACAAACCTGAAATTTGTGGGGTTTTCACGGAAACACTGTTAAGTCTTTTAGAACGCTTTTAATAACTTTTAATGTCCCACTTGTCTAGATGATACAGCACGATTCTGGTGAGTCTGGGTCAAAAACCCTAGGAGGAGTTTGTTGAAATACAAGGACAGGAAAATTTGCCTTCGGCGCCGGGTCACGTGCTCGGTCCAATATGGCTGACTTCCTGTTGGTCGCGTAGCAATGGTGTAATATACTTTTTTGTTCCTACTCCCATGATGCATCTGTGTACCAAATTTGGTTTGGCTACGACAAAGTTTTTGCCGGGCGTCCCATTGAGGACAAATGTTTGGCCTGTTGCCATGGCAACACGGGTATAGCCATAGGCGCAATGTATTTTGATTTTCCAGGGGGCACTGTCAAGCCATTTTTTAAGATTTTTTAATACAGATTATTTTTAAATTCCTTTTTTGGCGTTCTTGAACTTTGTGCAACATTTCGTGAGTTTTCGTCCATGGGATGTACCTGAACCTTGAAAAAAGTGTATAGGAAAATAAGAATAAGAATAAGAAAACCCAGAACAATAACAATAGGCCCTATGCTTTAGCGCTCGGGCCTAAAAAATAACAAATAAACAAACATGCTTTTATTTTAGTTTATAATTTGGCTAAAAAGTTACATACTGTGGCTTAAAGGGCCACTGTTTATTTTACTTTTAATGTTTGTCAGTGTTATTTGTTTGCCTTTTTTTCTATATTTTCTTTGTAAACGTATGTGCAGGTGTGAAATATCAGAAAGAAACCAGATTACTTAGACTTTGGCTGTTCACATGCCAGCGGAATAATGTGATAGCTCCAGAAATCAGATATTTTGTGTACATGTGAACGTGGTCACTGTGGCACTCTTGTTTGCTAGGGCAGTTGTTCACACATTAGCGGATTCCTTTGTGCCAGTGCAGCTACTATTCATCACCTGATATGTTATCAGGCACTTTAGCACTCCTGTCTCCTGCCAGCCTTTTCCCCACTGACTTAAGGCCATGTACCTGATTTTATTCTATAAGAAAAATGTGCGTTGCCCTGTACAGATATACTGTATAAGCAGCTCTGGAGGTCAAAATAACTTCACTGAGTACTGTCTGCATCTAATTATAAATTGCTTTATCATTATCAGGAAGTGTACTGTTGGCATACTCCTCTCTGGCCTCTGAGAGATGTGAAATGTGTTATAAACTTATCGCGGTGTATAATTAGAATCTCCAGAATGCATGAAGCAAATGAGGAATAACTTTTTAAAAATGCTACTTCTGCTTTTAACATTTTAAAATGGTAAAAATTAGACATAGTGCATTTAAAATTACTAGAAAAACAATGCCAATGATGCATTCATAAAATTTCAAACTCAATTTTGATACTAACAAATAAACTCAATACTAATTCCAATACCATGATGATAATAAAATAAAATAAAAACCTTTAAAAACTTCACAGTAAAAAGCTTCATCCTAACCTGGGAAATCCCAGGCTGCTTTCGTTCATTCCGATCTGAAAGACAGCCTGGCAACAAGGCTAAGCGAGCTCTCCTGATTTTGGGAGCCAATCAGAGAGCGGGGAGGGGTGGAAAGACAGTGACGCGTACTACGTGACAAACGGAAACTTGTAGTTTGAGCTGACAACTGACCTGATTGGCTATGGGCTACATATACGCCAAATGATAGACATTCGTAACGCCCAATAAACGGCCGTTGGCAATCCTGAAGCATACCTCCGCTACGAGATATTTAGTAGATGGCTCCCAGACCATATATCACTTGTGATATGGTCAGGTGTAAACCAGGCAAGCTTCATCCACCAAGCTGTCAGGATGCTGAACTCTCCCTGCCCTGCCCTCCCTCCCCCAATGACACTGCTACTTAAATGACACAATTTGAGCTTTATTACGCTACACATTGTGTGTTTTACCTATTTGTATTATACTGTATACAAGTTTACTGTACTCTTGCTACGGGTATATGTGTTGTTTTAGTCATTGTGTTTATTGTCTTGTTTATCAGATGTTTTATGTTCACTGTGGGCCTAGGAAGCGCTGCAATTTCAAATCCTGTGTGTGCAACCTGTACATATGGTTTTTGACAATAAAGCTGACTTTGAACTTTAAATTGTAGCACATTCTTTTATATTATCACGTGGCCTTATATGTATGTAATGTGTTTTTTTTTAGTATCTGTACTTCTTCAAATGAGTATGTAGTTTTGATACTAGTCTACATAATGATTCGTATCTGATTTTTGATACTTTTGACAACACAACACTCATGTGCTCATCTTCTAGTATATACTTTATACTACTTCATTCCATCCCAACACGAACCACACATTTTTGGATGCTGTTCAGAGCCTGGCCCCTTAAGGGAGTCTAGATTACAAATTTGGAGCTTTTCACAATCTTCTCTTTCTGTTTTTCATTCTTTTTGGGCTACACCGCTCCTTTTGCCCCGCCAAGTCTCTCACGCGCCGTACATCTCTCCCAAGTTGTTTTCGGCCCAAATTTCATCTTGACGCCTTTACATTTGACCTTACGCTCCCAACAATTCCACAATACGAGTCTGTAAATTCCCTTTATGCTTATTAAATGTTGATATTTCCTGTGTATCAACGCACTAGGAGCGAACCCAACATCTCGCTCGTAACTCTTAAGCAGTTCACGTCCCCAAGAGAAAAACAAAGGCATTTCAAAACATTCCAAATTTGGCCTTTACTTATCGTGGATTTGTTTGGGAAAGTCTATTTTGGAGTAATGATCCAGAGTAGTAGACAGGGTTCTGATAACAGTGAAGTATGTTGGTTGTATACATGTCATGGGGTATTCATTACGGTAAATGAGGGGAAAAAGCGATTAATAGGCACGCTCCGAAATGTATTCATCATAATTATTTTCTTTGTAGATTGCTAATGAGAATTCTCAGGGCAAAAAGGTTGAAAACAGTGAAAACAATGGAAAGAATAATAGGCTTATGGAATGGATAGTTGGTTTATTTGGCCTATGTGTGCCTATGACAGGTTAAAACACAGTAAAGATCATTATACAGTGGTACCTCACCTTACGAAATTAATTTGTTCCAGAAGTGGTTTCGTAACGTGAATTTTTCGTAAGTTGAGTAGCTATTTCAATGGAAAAAGCCTGATTCGTTCCAAGGCCCCGTTCCAAGTTTTTTTTTATAGTGTACCTTTTTTTTATAGTGTAACACTGTGTTCTGGGTCCTGATTGGCTAAGAGACAGTAGAGGCAGGACTAAACGTGGACTAAACCAGGTCTAAAGAAGGTCTATACCTGGACTAAACCAGGACTGGACCAGGTGGATTAAAGCGCCGCGTGCAGGTCTATTTCCTGGTTTCTCACGAGTCACAGCTGAGGTGAGCAGCGAGGAGGGGGGACCGCAGCGAGGAGGGGACTGCACACAGTCCGAGCGCATGAACGAACGCAGGTAAGAGCCGCGGTGGTTTAATCCTGGTTTAGACCTGGTTTAGACCTGGTTTAGACCTGGTTCAGACCTGGTTTAATCCTGTTTTAGAGGAGGCACGGTTTGAGCACGGGTCTCGTCCTCGCAGCCCCGCGCCGGGTCATGCTGCGCACACTTCTCCACACCCCCCCCCCCCTTCCCTCCACGCTTCACTATTAATACTTTTTGTTGAAAATCTATGAAAGTTTGAGTGTTTAAACAGAGACAAATGTGAGAAAAGTTTAAATCCAGTCTGAGAAAAGGGTATGTGTGTGGCTGAGCACGCATTATTTGAATTTTTGAGATTTCGCATTTCGTAACTTTCTTTCGTATCTAGAGACCAAAAGAAGGCGTTTCGTAACTTGGAATTTTCGTTTGTTGGGTCTTTCGTAAGGTGAGGTACCACTGTATTTAAGATTTTTGTCACGTTTTCCCAATTTGGCCATTTTTTAGTTTTAAAATTTTACTTCCTGGTTGGAAATAATAACATCACACTAGATAATTCTATTAACTGATACCTATAAAAACTTCTCTAATGTACACAGAAATTAATATCTGTCAAATTCAAATATAAGAAAACACCTTTATTTTGTTTTAATCATGTTTAAAGTATCCAAAAATTGTGTTTCTTGTGTGTGAATTGAACTTTTGTGATGTCATGTTGTGATGTTTTAGAATGCTTTACTTTCTGTAGTTTTCAACATATTTTTCAGCTTTTCTTCACAATTGCTTCTTGATTGGTGTAAAACTATAATTTATATTTACAACAGGTATTATCCCACCAAATTAAGGAGAAATTAGGGAATCATCAAAATCAGTCATACACACTTTAAACTTGATTTCTTTATCAAGGGAAAGGCTTGATACTCTGCCAATTTTTTTTTTTTTTTTTTTTTTTTTTTTTCAGATTTTAGAATGCAGTTGTCAACACAAAATAATAGTACTTTTTCCATGGAAACAAGCAGTCGGAGGCCCTCCTACAGGCCAAATAAGAGTCAGGTTTGTGGGGATGCAAGCCTGCTCAGAGCAAGGGCACATGTTTTTCATCATTTGTCTAAAAAGTTACATACTGTGGCTTTAATACTACCATTAATAGTGCCGTCTAGTTCTAGTTCATTCAGAAACAATTCGAGAGAGTTTCAATTGGTCATATTTATGTGATTTTTTTTTTCATTAAGACAAAGGAAAAAAGCTAATCACAAAATGCACAATTATTTGTATATATTTTGTGATATTTGGGTGATTTAACTCAATACACACAAAATAAAGTACACATATTTCATCTGGAACACTTTATTGACATAAGGCATATTTCAGCCTGACCAAATCCATTAGCAACCCCACTCTCTAAGTCTCCACAAACCACAGGTAATATTAGCATTTCAGAAGCACCGGTATTAAGTATCAACACATTCCTCAATAGAATATCCTCATGGCTCTTTTGTTCTGGCTTGAGAATCAAAATCACAAACTTGGTGAAAGAAAAAGGCTAATTAGTGAGTCATTGTTGGTAATCCATATTAATTTTGTTAATAATAATTCAATATTTAGTTGTCGTGTTCTGTTCACAGGTTCAAATGCTTGCGAAACAAACAGTCTGGTGAGTTAAGTTTATCAATGTAAAGAAATAAAGGAGACAAAGGAAAAAGCAAATCACAGAAAGTACAATTATCCATCCATCCATCTTCTTCTGCTTTTTCCATTTCTGGTTATATGAATGTGAATAAAATTGTCCACTCACAAACTTACAGGAGACATATTATGACTTTAATAGACTTTTATGATCTTTTAACCATGTCATAACAGTGTTCCCAAATCATTTGTGTACTCATTTGTGTAGAGTTGTATTTTGATAGATTCATGTAAGTTTGCGTAATATCTATTGGGACTTGAGTGCTCAGAAAAAACATTCCCCCTGTCTCCACCCACTTCCATCTATCAACATTAAAAAAGCTTGAAAAATGTTGTGTACACATTTCCCAATAATAGAAAACATTCCTGTTCAAAAAATTGCATTTTTTGAACAGGAATTCAGTGGTTTTAAAACATTTTTTTCTGTTTATAATGAACAAAATGTAAAATAATGACCTGTATAGGGCTATAGTTTATTGATAGTGACATTTTCCATCTGCATCTTTGTTGACAGCCTTTTCTGTTCATTGTGACCACTCATCCCAAGTTCCTTTTAAATGCACTGTGAGCAGGCTGTGACCCGTGCAGGTTCATTTGGTGTAACAGCGTACCAGATGTGGCTTTATACTTCTGTGCCACACCACATGTTGTCTGCGAGATCTGCTTCTTTTCAGACACGTCCAGAAATTCAAATATAAAGTCAGATTTACACGTCAACACCACAAATCATTATTAGGGATCTATAAATTTATGTGCTGGTTTTGTATTCTTACAATGTATTAAATAATCACTGGCTTCAAGGGTTTGAGTAATAGCTGCAAACAACAAATTACTGTTGATTACTGTTGGTACTTTGTAACTGCTGTCATCAACATTCCTTGGGGATGTGATGAGACTTAATCTGAGTTGTATTTAGATCTATATTTAGAACTGATTAGTGCTGTTAAACAAGTCCTTCTCAGATAACTTAACATCCAATAGTTTTTTCAGTTTGCCACTCTCATCTTTTTTTGTTGAAAATCAAACACCTAAACAAGACTATGAACGTTCGTATTAGTCACAGGCTGTAGAAAGATGTCTATTTAAAATTTTCTGATCTATGTTGGGTAATGTTGGGTACCCAGGTTTAATACACCTGCTCAGCATGTGTGAATGGAAAAAAAACACAACTCCTGGTATGATTTTTGGGGAGGTAATAACATTCTAACATGGCTTAAAGCTCACAAGAGTCAATTTTGCGTAATATAGGGCCTTTAAGAGTCTGGGCAGTCCTTTGCTGTTGTTCACATGAGCTTTTGTGGAGCAAAAGGTTTGAGTTTGACCTGGGCCTCTTGAGTAGGTGAGCTGTGATGAGGGACATGCATCCTGCTTGTTAACCACTCACTATGATTTACTCCCTCAACAGCCAAACCCCAAACAATTTGTCCCTGATTTGTTAGAAGAGAGGAGAGTTAGCTGTGATCTCAGTTTGAAGTCATGTACTCAGCAGATCTTGAGGTGAGTTTTGTTTTTTGTTTTTTCTCCACATAAGTCACGGTATATATACACAGTTTTTTTTCACACATACAATTAATAACAATGTAAGAATGCATAAAAAAAATGTCAGGGGCAGTCAGGTTACACATTCATACAGTACAGTTTTGTCCAAGAGTATAAGTTTTCAGGATTTCAGTAGTTCAGTAGTTATTTTTTTGTTTGTTTGTGAAATCCTTTACATTTTGCATTATAGTTACTCCACACTTCATACAGTTTAGTTTTTTTCCACCACTGTTACAATTAACATAATCCAAG
Organism: Paratrypauchen microcephalus; assembly: GCA_036785185.1. Lineage (NCBI taxonomy): Eukaryota > Metazoa > Chordata > Actinopteri > Gobiiformes > Gobiidae > Paratrypauchen > Paratrypauchen microcephalus. Next base: position 1,007,449 of record JAVJIX010000126.1, read on the forward strand.
TAAGCTTTCCATTTTTTGTAGGCTAAGGTTTGATTTGACATCAAAAGACATCCATTTCTGTGAACCACCCATGGAACGCTGACTCCTCTGAGTCCTTCCAGTGTCTCATTGTTTGTTTTGCAATCATAAGACTTGGAGGTGAGAGGTCAAAAGTCTCACAATAATATCGTGGGCTGTCACAATATATTGGTTTACAAGTCTCTTTGCTTTTATTCATTGTTATGATGCATGAGCTTAAACATTTGAATAGGTAAAAGTAGCATATTGACAATTTGGTTAGCCTCCACAAAATACTGCAGTAAATATCACACTGTGAGATGCATATCGTGAGCGTATCGTACAGAGAGAGTTGGATATTGTTACATATCTAAATGCGACATAAATACGGTCTCTAATATGCTAACTGTAAAAAATATTCTTTCTTTGTGTTCTTTGCTTTGTGCTCCCTTTCATGATGTCTCATTTCCTTGATTATGTCCCATTTGTGTGTTTTTTATGCTGGTAGCATAAATATAGGCTTCAGTTTAGTAAATGGTACAGTAATATAGTTTGGTTCTGATTATGCAGTTTTATTTAACCATTATTTTACCAGTCATAACATTGTGAACATTTTTTTAATGATGAACCAGTAAAATTACATAATCAATTTATTTTTATTTGTACATAAATTTTCTAAACCTGTTATTTCGGTTGCGAAATGTTGTGCGAATGATCGCTAGAATAACCACTATTTCAACTATATCAAAATACTCAGGATTATTATTATAGTCAAGCAGTCCTGTGTGGTCCTTAAGCTGTTCTCAGCTAGTTCCACATAGGTATATTTACATTATTGACAAATCAGATCTGCACTGATACATTTGTGGGATGCATCATGTTGAAACAGAAAATCTGATTGGCAATCATGATGGCACACAGGGCTATTGCGAACTTGTTTACTTTTACTCTCCATTCAGATTGGAATAACGTTAGGTGACTCTTAAAGATCCTATATTATGCAGAACTGACTCTTGTGAGATTTAAGCCATGTTATAATGTTGTTACCTCTTCATTCATCCTCATTAATTTCATTGACACATGTCTGAGTAATCTCGTATTATTAGTCTGTCTCCACAATGCTCTGTTCCACCTTGAGCTGTAGTTTTCAAGTTAACATCTACCTTTTACCTTTTGTTAGCAAAGATTTGAAATTCCAAGGCTGAAATCATCTTTAAAACACAGTGGAGCACTTCCTGTATTACCACATAAAATCAGAAGGTGGAACAGAGTGTTTTTTGATTGAGAGCCACAGAGAGAGACACAGCCTACATATACAGGATGTGTGTGTTCAACAAGAAAAAAAAACACAACTCCGGGTATGTTTTTAATGAGGAAACATTACAACATAGATCAGAAAATAATAGTAATATGGGCCATTGAAAGCATGCATATTACTGTTAACTTTTACTTAGTGATTCAGTGAATGTATTGTCCTTTGAAATCATTATACAACAACAGAAAACTTTGGTTTAGGCGATGAGAAAAACAAACTGAATGAACATTTCACATTTACATGGTCGCCGTGGTTGCATTTTACAGGAAATGGCTTTCACCTACAGCCCATGAAACTATTTCCTAGTGTGATTCTCCATCAAATTATCAAAATGGCCTCTGCTGAATCCACCAGCTGTGAACTCACTCACCAACCTACACATTTAGAGCTAATCAAATACACCCTCTAGAAAATTACACTTAATAGCTTTCCAGAAATCGTATTACTTTTAAGACACTTGTGCCACTACTTAACCCAATAAACACACAGATTAATCCATTACAAAACCTGTTAAAATAGCCAATATAATTCCCTCTGTAAATCTTTTAAGATATTCCATATGGTTATGTTGTTAGTTTTGGACCCGGAGTCAGACAGCACTCCTGCCAGCACATTGCATTTGAAAGCAGAATCTAGCTTTTATTAACTTTAAATTATCGTGCAAACTTAAAGTATGTTTTTGTATGCTCACAGCGAGACATGCACGTGAAGGGGTTAGGAGAAGTCCCATTTGGTGCCACCAGACTGGTTCAAATTAGACCTGTGTAGCCTTGGCGATAATTTGACTCCTAAAATAACAGCGGCTACTGTGTTTTTCAGGAGACGGGACCCGAGGAAAAAATCACCAGGGAAATCCACAGGTGCTGTCTTATACCGGCTTGAATTATGCTTTCACAAGGTATGCCATTGGAAAAGTGAAATCCCAAATGTCTTGCTTTCCTCTCTGAGCCGCTTCCTGATTGGACGCCAGTGTTCCGTGTGGGTGTCAGCAGCTACCGTCCGCGGCGATGTAAAGGCTGGCGTGAGTCTGTGCATGTTTAAGGTAATCCTCTGATTGCACTGATTAATCACCATGGTTACTGTGAAAATACAAGTGTGTACTGTAAATATGTCATCCAGTGTTGTCATGAAGGATACTTGTAGTAGTCACAGTATAATTACTCTAAAATGTGAAAATAGTCATTAAAGATGCACTGTGTGATTTTTGTGGTGGAAAGTCACCTGCTTCTCTCCATGGAAATATTGCCAGGAATGTTCCGCAATAAGGCATTACACTTATTTATCTCTATGGAGTCAATAGGTGACAACATAGGACCAAGTTACATGTCAGATCTTTGGAGAAGCGAGCCCAATCACAGTAAGAATGCAAAATTTTAAGTAAATAAAAACCCATGTTATTGAATTGAGAGACAAAATTTCTAAGGACGTGTGACATAAAGGTGTATTGTGTAACTTTTTTAGCTGCCTGCTGGTTTCCATGACGATCTTATTGCTTTGCCTAGATGATTCCATCTACCTTGCATTACTTCAAATACAGGTGGTTTTGTTGTTTAAAATAGTTTTGTAAAAAATGCAGTTACTATGAGAATTGACTAGTAATTTGACCTCACCACTTGCTTGTCGTCATGGAGATAAAAAGTTTGTTATCTTGGCCTATGTCAGTGCTTCTCAAATAGTGGGGAGGGTCCCCTGGAGGGGCGTGGTGTGATGCGTGTGACCCTGGGAAACATGCTTTTTTGCCGTACTGTACTAGAACTAAGTGTAATTGCACATCAACAACAGTAGTTGGCAGTGGCGCTCTCATTGTTGCTCTGGGGCAGGGGTTGGCTAACCTGGGAAATCCCAGGCTGCTTTTGTTCGTTCCGATCTGAAAGACAGCCTGGCGACTACGGAAAGCGAGCTCTCCCGATTCTGGGAGCCAATTAGAGAGCTGGGAGGGGTGGCAAGATGGTGATGCGTACTACGTGACAAACGGAAGCTTGTAGTTTGAACTGACAACTGACATGATTGGCTATGGGCTACGTATACGCCAAATGATAGACATTTGTAACGCCCAATAAACGGCCGCTGGGAATCGTAAACCACACCTCCGCTACGAGATATTTCGAAGGTGGCTCCCAGACCATATATCACTTGTGATTATGGTCAGGTGTAAACCAGGCAAGGGGTCGGCAACCTTAAATATGCGATTTACGCACAGAACAGACTCGCCATCAGCAGAACATCCTCTGTCACAGAAAAAGCACGTATATTCCACTGAGTCGTGTCCTTTAGTCCAACAGAAGCTGACGCATCAGCCGCACAAGAACAGAGCGTTTTTTTTTTCAGCACCTTTAGTTTATGCAACTGGGCCATGTGATTTTAATTTTCGTTTCTGTAAAACATAAACAAATGTGCGTAAATCTGCATTAAAAACACATTAATATTTGAGTCCTCAGTGCAAAAAGACAGTGCAGTCTTTGTTGCAAGTTTCTTTCTTTTTTTGTTTTTAATGTTAATAAAGGATACAATGTTATGCAGTGTACTAATAACAATTTTCTAGACAAATAATACTATTAATAGTCGCGCGCAGAGAGGGGGGCGTGAAATTTTTTCCTCTTCCTGGGGGGGCGTCACAGAACATAATTGAGAAGCACTGGCCTATGTCATTAGAGGTATAATATTTGAATGGACAATAATATCACCACTATATCGTCTTATTGTTCAGTACATGACAGAAGAAACAATCATTTGTGGGGGTCAATATTTATCATCGGCACTTTTCTTTGTACTTGAGAACTTTTTTATTCTTTTTTTACAATATGATTTGAGCTGTAAACGGCTGAACTTATAACTTCTATGACTCAAACTAACTACTAAAGTGATTAATTCTGCTATTTATTCATTACAGCTCATACATTTTGACCATTTAGAATGCTTTTTGGGGACAATCCTCTTTTAGGATTATCATATCAGTGGTATAAATTAGTTTCACCTATATTTACACCATAATATTGCAGTTCAAAATATGTTTCCGTGACAGGCCTAATGATGGTAAATAAATTATGCATAGCTGGTAATCAGTAAATGGAATGCTACAAACCACCAGTAGGGGGAGTAAAGTTTTTGAAATATTAGGGTACGCCTTTTTGCATATTTAAATAAAATGCAAATGACATCGAAAGGGAAGAAAGTCCAGAAAGATCTATTCCCCAGTTGTCCCAGTGGTGGACACATTATATTGACTTACAATAACTACCAGTGTGCCAAACCCCAGTCATGTCCCAGGTTTATGTTATGGCTTCCAGGATTTTGATTCTCACAAAATGGACCCACCCATTTCTAACCACACACATTGGGTTTCTTAGTTCTTCGACCAGAATTACAGTGATTTACGGCACATTAATTTTACCCAAACAGAACCCAGTTGGTGACCTCATGAGATCCTCCACAAATTTGGCTGCTCTGGTGATTCAAGCTGCCCAGAACGTGATTTTGAATAATATAAACAGCCACACTTTGGGATTGGAAATGCTAAAAATCTCCTTGGAAAGTCTCACAGTTTGTAGGTTTGTTATTGAAATGTCAGTCATTTTGGTGTCAGAGGTTCCTAGTTATGTTTACTCAAGTAGATTTCTTTGAATATTTTCCAGACTCCATTCTTTCACTACTACAACAACAGCTACTACAACCACTACTTCTATTACTTGAGTAATATATTTGACAGTGTAACAGTACTCTTACTTGAGAAAAGGTTTTGAGTTAAAATTTTGGTTTCTCTCCCCACTGTGACAAAAGCTTTATGTTGACAATATGAAATGATCGACTCTTGATTTAATCTTTCAAATTACCAGATTAAATAATGCACAAAATCTGGTATTGAATCAGATGTTCCGTCCAGACAGTTACTCTTACAGTTACCTTCTACTTGAGTAATAGCATTTTGAAATATATTTTTACTTGCGTACAGTTCTTGGCTACTCTACTCTATTTGTTCTAATCCTTATTTTACCCCATTCACACTCATTAGAGCTTTTTGGCACTGATATGACTGGGGTGCGACGTTGATTAACTTCCTGGCGGGAACGTTGAGTTCTGTAGTTTTGAGTAGCTGTGGGTGGAGAGTTTAAGCCGCTGTTTGTTTGCACTGTGTCCATGTTTCCGTGAATTCTGACCCGACAGGAAGCGTGGAGGGGAGACAGGACAATGGGCTATTGTTAGGACACACTTTATGTTCAGGCAGAGCTCAAACAGGAAAAGACATTACGATGGACACATGCCTGGACACTCTGGCCAGCTCCAGTCCACTCATAGATCTTATAGAAAGTGGTTACACTGGCCAGAAGGCTCTACAAACTGGTTAGCTATAGTAACAAGAAAGGAAACAAAGAACAACATGTAGCCTAGAAAACCAGTGTGTTTTGTGCTAGCCCAGAAAAATTGCGATGTCTGGTATGGCATCTGTTGAAATTAGACTACAGGAGGCCTATGAGTTAAGATGCAGGTAACAGTGCCTTAAAATGCCAATCACCTTTTCAATCTGATTTTTTCAACAGTTGTAACCTAACTGTTCACTGAAGTTTACCATAACATATCATCTGGGATGCATCAACAGTGGCACTTCTAGCAAAGCTATCAAAACTTTTAACTTTGAAAACTTAACCACTCACATACATTCAAACACAACTGTAGACCGACACTGTACTGTGGGTGGGGTGGGTACTTAGGGTCTTGCCCAAGGAAAAGTGCTCTTTCCTTGGAAATGAGATGGAGATGGGATCGAACCGCCCACCTTTGGGCCAGTGACAACTTTGATAATGCTTCACTTACTCTACCAACTGCTGTCTATTTACTATTGGTCACTGTTAAGGACTAAGAGAGTCCTCTCTGGACTAAGAAAGCCCTACCTTGGCTTTCGGGTCCATTTTCAATGTACAGATTAGTTTGTCCTGTCTGGGCACCTGTAGAAACATTTAAGAGGAAGTCACAGATATTCATCAGATTCATCATCATCCAGTTTTTAATGGCTGTGTCAGACATTTCCCATATTAGCATTTAATGAAAGATTTTTCCACAACTGTGGATGAACACTTAAAGTATAGGCTCTTAGACACAGCTAATCTGTATAATGTTACATTTTACACCTAAAATAACTTTTAACTAACCATGTTTTTGTCATCATTCACTTGCGTATTGTTCTCCCATCTCTATATTTTAGCTTAAGAACACATATTTTACGATGACCCTGAATACATATCTGCTTCAAGAAAAATAAACTCTCCTTTAAAATGTTTCATTTACTTTACAGGAACGAGCCCAACATACTGCATCCCCGCCAACCACACGTCGACGCCTACACTGGTAACGCATGTGTGTATGAAGACCAGTGTAACGTCAGCCTTCGCCAAGCCATCACCATCTACACAGTCTACAGTACAACCGTGGAAAAATAAGCAGAGCGAGGAGGCTTCACTATTGAAACACACATTCCCCATAGAGTTGCGTTTCTTTAAATGTCCATCTCAACCTTGGCACTGAGCATTCCTGACCCCAGCCGTGTCACATCTCGGGTCAGGGCAGCCAGTTACATGATCTATGGACCCACACAGGCTGTCAGAAACTACAGAAAGGAACGGCTATTTACAGAGGCGAAGGTATGTGAATCGTGAAGGTGAGATTAACCCACTCGTATAGAGACATAGGGTTTGTTTGCTCAGTCTGTCCATTCAAATGCATTGATAGAGAAGTGACTGGCCCGTGTGGAATGCTGCTGTGGGACCCGTGTCATGGTTTGAATCACTTTGCCTACATTCAGTGATTAATATTGCAGAGCAAACAAGGTCAAGGGTCAACGCATTTTTCATTTTGATCAGTTTCGCTTTTGAATACAGGCTTGGGTCACGATTAAATGTGGTATTACTTTTTTTCTTTCAGGAATCAAGCATGTGGGAGTATTCATTGTACTCGATAAATGGGACTGGCTCGCATGTAGGCGACAAATTTATATTTATTTTTTTTTAGGTTTCGGTAATCCAGACTTATTCACTGCTTTGTTAGTGCATTCCTTCCAGTTTATAAGTGCTTTTCATAACTTGCAGAGATCAAAGTGGAGTTTTGTTGTCACACCATGCCGTCAGTTAACAGCAACTAGCATGCTAACAGTAGACCAGTATCACTTCCTGGTTTAGAACTGATTAAAAAAAAAAAAGCTTATAATTAGATGCAGACAGCACACACTTTTTTTTAACCAAGAGCTGCTTTTACTACTTTATTACATGAAAACTATTGGGTACAACCCATTTATGGCCAGCTGCTTGTATTTTAGACATTTAAATGCTCTATATTTAGAAAATAAATTTTGTCTTCTTATTGCATAGCAGGAGTCTCTCCATCCCCTTCCAAGTAGCTCGCCAAAGAAGTTCTGAAATGTAAATATTGTGCTGAATGACTCCAATTTGATGAACTGCCATTGTAAATGTATCATTTTGATGCCTGATTTTGAGCACTAATAAATGGATAAAGGTTTATATTATATAGTTATCTAATTGTTCCTCATCCTATGCTCAATTTCTTGTGACAGCAAGAGCTTAGTAGCTCTTTGGTATTTTCTTTTTGTAAAGGTAGCTCACTGGAAGAAAAAGGTTGGAAACTCCTGTTTTAAAGAAATGTTGTGTTTTCTTCTAATAAGACAAACTGTAAAAAGCAAAATGGCTTATTTTATATAGCTGTTATAGCATAAATGACTGCTGTGACGTGTCTCTAATCAGCTGTTATTCCTTAGGCATTGGGTCAGTTTGACGGATCTGGCAGATCTATCAGGCTGATCACCCCTGCCGTCTCGTGGTGGACCATGTCATGGACTGGAACAGGCCTAAAATAGTAGGAACTGAGGAGAACAAATACAAAAGATGGATACGAGAGGCTATTGAAATCAGGAAGTGAGGCGCAGAGACCATCAACACAGACAAAGGGGTGTTTACCTTGGCTCACACTTCTCCAGACGACGTTAGGCGTGGCCAGTCTGATAGATCTGCCAGATTTGTCAAAATGACCACACCTGGGAACAACAGCTGATAAGGGCTGATCCAAATTATTCTAGTGATGGTGTATGGAGTTTAAAAACACCGTGAACCACTTTACCACATGACAACACAAGGTGGAACAGGAGTGTGGAGCGTTTTCAGAAATATGCAGGGTTTGTGTGTTAAACGCATAAATGAAACAAAACACAACTCCAGGTATGTTTTTGACGAGGAAACCACATTTTAACATACATCAGAAAATAGCGTAGTATGCCCCTTTAAGGCCAAACAAGATTTTAAACCATAACTTTACTCAACAGATGGTCTGTTAACAATCCCACCAGAGCATTTGCAGAATAAAGTAGGTAACTACATGAACAATGTGCTAGTAACAGCTTCCCAGGATCATGACAGTTTTATGACCAAAACCACAAAATTACTTGAAATGCCCAAACATGCCCTAAAACAAGAAGTAAGTTTTAAGCTAATCTACAACACACCGGTACTGTGACTTATGATGGTATCAGAATGTCTTGGAATAACTGAAATAGATTGATGCATGGATAAATGATACACACACACACACACAGACACATATTTACCGTTAGTGTGTTACTGCATTTTTTAGTTGATCAAATTACTTTTGACTAAAGCCCTAAAGTTCCATTATTTCTTTTTAATAGCTTTTCTCTGCTTTCCATTCTTCTCATCCTTTCCTGCTTGGCCTGTCTCCTCGTGGCAGTATTCCCAGCCACCACTGGTACGGCATTCCGAAATCCAAGCCAAAGGGGTTAGAACTGGATAAATGAAAATAAAATTGAGAAAGTGAAATCTATAATCACTTCAGTCCAGCAGCTTTTTGACCATGTTGTAGAAGGTTTTTACTTTAGCCACATGATGCCTACACAGTCTACTAAAATACACATTCAAAAGCATAGCAATTTTTCCCAAACCAAAGCATTATATCATAAAGCTGAAAAATGCAGAAAAAGAACACAAGACTCCACCTTAAATTTCGTTTCTGTTTGTGACATTTGGAGGAGATTTGGAGGCCTGTATGAGCTTGTGTGTATACAGAATATACACAAAGCTAAGACGGCAGGTATTTCTGACAATGTGGAGACTTAGATCAGTATACACACTCACAAATCAGGTCCTCGTGACATAAATCCTTTCTTATTAGATCAACAATGTGGTTTTATGTTAAGATACAGGAGAAAATAGGTTAAGGGTGCTCTAACTTTTCAGGTGGAGTGTTTGCTACCTGCTTTTCTCCATGGACATGTTAACTTTGCCGTGAATGTTCCACAATATGGCATTAAAATTCAACTGAGAGAAACAGGCGACATCAACAGCCCCAGTTAGGTCAGATCTGCAGAGAGGTGACCCCACTCACGGTAAGAATGCATGTTTTTCAAGGATTTTAGCAACTAAAACACCTGTAATTGAATTAATGCAGGAGCGATAGATGTAATCCATACTGTGGAACATTCCATACAAAGCAAATAGATCTCCATGGAGACGAGCAAGTGTCTGAAGCTACAGTAGAAAAGTTACAAAGGGCACTGTTAAGGTTTTGGTTATGTGAAATTGACTCTTGTGAGCTTTAAAGGAAAAGTCATGTTTTTTACAATTTGAGCCTTATTTCGGTAATAAAACAAGTTGTTTTACTCACCCATATCACTTTGGTGTCATATGGAGCACTTCCAGAGATGTTTTAGATTTGCGTTAGCCTAGCGCGACTTCTAGCCATAGCTCGGGGCATATAATATATTCCCCGAGAATGTAATATGACCCGTGCGGTCTCCAAATAACACAAACTTTAGCACTTTTCAAATCATAGAAGCTCGATGTCTTAGTCTACGATTTCGTATGAGTCAAAAGTGGCCTGTAATCTGAGATTTAGCCATAGTTTACAGCTTTGCGTTTCATGTTTGGGTCCCGGGAGCTGAGAGCACAGTCCGCACATGCGCACTGGCGTCCTCATCTACTCTAAACTATGGCTAAATCTCGGATTACAGGCCACTTTTGACCAAACAAAATCGTAGACTAAGACATCGAGCTTCTATGATTTGAAAAGTGCTAAAGTTTGTGTTATTTGGAGACCGCAAACATGTGCCCCGAGAACTCACATTATGGAGATCGCAAATCTAAAACATCTCCGGAAGTGCTCCATATGACACCAAAGTGCTATGGGTGAGTAAAACAACTTGTTTTATTACCGAAATAAGGCTCAGATGGTAAAAAACGTTACTTTTCCTTTAAACCATGTTAAAATGCTGATACCTTCTCAAAAACAGACCTGGAGTTGTGTTTTGTTTCATTCATTTCTGTCTACATGCCCAAAGGTCAAAATGCTCTGTTCCACCTTGTGATGTCATGAAGCTGTAGTTTTCAAGTTAACAGCTACCTTTTACCTTTTGTTCAGAAGAGATTGGGAATTCCAGGAGTGAATTTATCCAAATTATTCTAGTTTAAAAACACAGTGGAGCTTTTCTTGTATTACCATTTCAAGGTTGGAATGTCATGTGGTAAGAGGTGTTTTCTGTTTCAAAGAAGAACTCTAAATATGCAGGATTTGTGTGTTTAACAGGTAGGAATGAAACAAAACACAACTCTTGGTATGTTTTTGTTGAGGAAACGGCTTTACAACATAGATCAGAAAATAGCACGATATGGGCCATTTAAGGTTACAATCGTCACCAGGAAATGAACGCAAGTCAATGCAATGTCCCCAATGAGCATGGAAGCTCAATATGTGTGTGAATGTGTGTGTGTGGCATCTGGGTTGGTAACTGTTGGCAGATGGAGGAGACCGCGGGTATATGAAGAAGGATAAACTTTGGCTAAGACAGCAGCGATGCAAGCCACTCAGGGAACAGCAAAGCCATGCACGCACTACTTTCTCTTCAGTCATTCCTTTTGGATTCAACTGTGATAGACTCAGAATTTTAATACAAGAAGAAAGCATAAAAATCCAAACTAAATTTAAGTTTTTTTCACCTTTGTCTATTCACCAATCACCTCTCAAGACCTTCATATGAATGCATTTTTCCTCCATTTCAGCAATATTTCAACTCCATCGCAGCAGTAGAACCATTGACGGTCTCATTCTTTCCTTCCATGCAAGTATATATACAATTCATTTTATACCTCATCAAAAACATACCTGGAGTTGTTTTGTTTCATTCACACGTATTTGAGTAATCTTGCAGTATGAGTCTGTTTACATCAGGCATGGGCAAACTACAGCCCGGGGGCCATATGCGGCCCGTTAAGCCTTTTAATCCGGCCCGCCGAACTTGAAGAAATTATATTAATAAACCTAGTTAATGTTTTAATTTCCCTGCAATTCTGGCGTTTCCCAACAGAATAGTTAAGGTCACTAGATACATTGACCTTTGTTGAGGCGTATTACTCCACGTTTGTGCTTTACTCTTTGACCCCTCAGCCCTCCTGTAAAGATGAGCGGAGCTAAGAAAAGGAAAGTGTTTAATAAGGAGTAGACAAGTAAATATTTTTTCACCGAATACTTATCAGCTGCTGTATGCCTGATATGCCAAGAGACTGTAGCGGTTTTTAAAGAAGACAAAACAGTCAACGAAAGAACAAAAGAACCTGAAGGAGAACAGAACTTTCAGTGCTTTAAAATAGTAACTGTTAGTAATTTTTTTTAAAGCTGTATTTTATTAAAATTTCTGTGTTTTAAGAGTCGTTTCAATAAACAGCTAAATACCGTGGAACTTGAAAGATGGACATTTTGTTGTAATGCTTTTGTTCATTTTTAATTGAAATAAAGCACATGTTTTCTACATATCCCATGTTATTTTTTGCTCTTATGAGGTGGATTACCAAAACACTAAATCCAGCTGCTCCTGGTCCGGCCCTTCGGTCAAATTTTAGAACCCTTTGTGGCCCACGAGTCAAAAAGTTTGCCCACCCCTGGTCTAAATGCTGTTATGACTCTATTATATGCTCTATTATTATTTAACAGTGCCAAGTTTCTGCATAGAGCTGGAGTTTCCAACAGTGGAACATGGATTTACTAAGCGCTCTTAACTGCATCATATAGTGGATTTATGTAAATATGGTGAACAGTCAAAACAGAATTATAAGGAAAAAGGTCTTAAGTCTAAAGTAGAGACCGATATCTTGTTTGGCTTGACCAGCTGCTTAAAGAATATGCATAAAGTTTTATTTGAACACTTCAGTACAAAGAGGACAGAGCACTTAACGTAACTACACTGTTCTCCTACCCAGTTTGTATTGAAATAAGGGCGTGCATGATTTTAGTAACTACACTAGTTGTCCAGATAAATGGCTTCAACATCATGTGTGTCCGCATCCAGACCACTAAATGAATGTAACAATGTAATCAAATATTTGAGTTCATAATAAGTCCAAACGTGGGATTCCACCTTGTGATGTCATGAAGCGGTAGTTTTCAAGTTAACAGCTCCTTTTAGCTTTTGTTCAGTAGAGATTGGCAATTCCAAGATTGGCATTATTCAAATGATTCTAGTGAAGGTGTATGGAGTTTAAAAACACAGTGGAGAACTTCATGTTGTTGAGTGTTTTGTGTTTGAAAGAACTCAACCTAAATATTCAGGATTCATGTGTTAAACATGTGAATGAAACTCAATGAAACACAACTCCAGGTATGTTTTTGATGAGGAAAATAGAGTAATATAGATCAGTGTTTCCCAACCAGGGGTACAAGTACCCCTAGGGGTACACGAGCACACTGCAGGGGGTACTCAGCAGTTTCGCTGCCAGGCGCAGGGGGAGATTTTTGGGAATTTTTTAATTCTAATTTTAGTAAATTTGAGAATTAAATTTTCAAATTAAGGAGATGAAATAAAATGATTTTAATTTAATAATCTGTTGTGTCACGTTCTACTTTTGGAGAATTATCAGCACGTATGAGTGAGGGGGTACTCGAGGTGTGACAAAAAGGCTCAGGGGGTACACAAGACAAAAAAGGTTGGGAAACACTGATATTGATCCTTAAGCCATTTTTTTTTTTTTTTCCATTTTGCATCTCTTTATGTACATATTACTATTTAAATTTTATAAGAGTACTTATTTTTCAAATCACAATTAAACTATTCGACTAAGGGCTAGAAGTCACTAGAATTAGCTCATGACTCCATCTGATGGTAAAATGTTATTTATCATTGTGAAATATATGTATTACTAATGAATATTTACTTAATTACAAACTTACACACTTGCCTCCTTTATTTATTTAAAACAAAGACAAATATAGTCATTTAATCAATAACAAAGTCTCTTTCAAATAACCACCATCCAATTTATCATTAAACATTTAAAACAGCCAAATTTATTTAGACTAGTAAGAGTAGTTTCCATTCAGTGCTGACAAGAACTGTGATACAACCCAACCCTGGAGTTTTATGTAAGTCCACTGTCTATTTCCACCATTTAAGAGATTGGACCTGTTCTTAGGGTCCCTGTTCTTTCACCTTTGCCTCTCCACCAATCACCTCTCAAGCCGTTCCTATAAATGCACTCTGTCTCATTTCCTGCACACCTCTACAATCTGCAACTAATTAAAGCATTTCAGGAAGTACGGCTGATTTGATAGATGACAAAACTCTGTTCTGGCCTCGAAAAGTTATGAAAAGCGATAATAAACTCAGTGCTATGAATTATTAGGATGCTAGGAATACCTTAGGAAAGTGAATAATAACTTTGGACTACTGCAAACTGTTTAAAATGATCTAGTTTTGTTTATCACATTTTTAAAACAGTAGAAATCAGGTACAGCACATTTAAGATCCATCTTCAATCTATCTATCTATCTATCTATCTGCATGTTAATCTCATCTGTTTTTCATGTATACTTGGCTTTGGAAACCCAAAGCACGTCTCCAGTCAGCTAGCATCTGTTTACCTTTATGAAATGATTGCAGTTTATAGGGCTGTGAGCACATTTGGACAGGGGCTGTTTAGACAGGAGTTATACATCTCCTAAAACAGTTGTATATTTACAGGCAGCAGCCCCGGGGTCACTGAGGTGGGTTTACGACCTGAAGGCTGCCAGTAAACTGTCTCAATGAGGTTTAGGAGAGCATCAGTCCTACATAATGCTCTATTATTATTTAACAGTGCCAAGTGTCTGCATAGAGCTGGAGTTTCCAACAGTGGAACATGGTTTTACTAAGCGCTCTTAACTGCATCATATAGTGGATTTATGTAAACATGGTGAACAGTCAAAACAGAATTATAAGGAAAAAGGTCTTAAGTCTAAAGTAGAGGCCGATATCTTGTTTGGCTTGACCAGCTGCTTAAAAAATATGCATAAAGTTTTATTTGAACACTTCAGTACAAAGAGGACAGAGCACTTAACGTAACTACACTGTTCTCCTACCCAGTTTGTATTGAAATAAGGGCGTGGGTGACTTTGTTGCAAATTGAAATTGCATACTTGCGGGAAAATCACCTACATACTGTATAATCGACTTAAAAAATATATATCTATCCAAAAATATCGACACATCTTGATAGGATATGGATTTTAAACGATCGGTATCAACGTTGGCCATGAAAAAAGTCATATTAGTTAACCCATTCAATTAATTACTTGCCTAAAACTACATTTTCAAGGTACATTTTTGGGTCGTAGGCAATAAAGAATATCAATACTGACTAAATAAAAGTAGTTTTGGAATTGAGCTACTGTACATCAGAGTTAATATACAGTATGACCACATGCGTGAAAAGTCCCTCAGTATGACCACATTGCAATACTATCATTTTGTGGTCAAATTGGTATAATTTTCTTTGATTTTCTTTGATCTTCTTTGATAAATAATCTTGAAATTTTAGTAACTACACTAGTTGTCCAGATAAATGGCTTCAACATCATGTGCGTCCGCATCCAGACCACTAAATGAATGTAAAAATGTAATCAAATATTTGAGTTCATAATAAGTCCAAACGTGGGATTAAGATAAGGAGTCTGTTCGCTAGTCCCCCCCTCCCAAAAGCATGTTCTATTTCATTATTCATCTTCAAAACCTGACCTCCCTTATCCCTCTACATCATCTGTTTGGTCTGGCCAAAACTCCTAAGCTGGCCAAGTTCGGAAATACACTGATTTGGTCAAAGATATCTGGAAGTATTTACAAAGTTGTATAATTAGATCAGTGGCTTGGGTCTGCAGTGGAAAACATTCACTGCAAAATGTAATGAAAGAGACGAGTAGATGAAGCAAAAACGGGTACACTTTATACCAAAAACAGTTAATACCGCAAGATAATTACGATATGGAAAGTCAGTCAATTCCACTGGCATTGTCAGTTATGCCATAACTCCTCCACCTTAGTCTGACTTCTTTTGTTTAGTCTTCCCCGTAACCTCCTGACCCTACCAAATCCTTCAAACCTGAACTTATCTAAACTGGTTGACACAAGTAGCAGCAGCAGCAGCAGCCTCCCACATTAGTCAAACTCCATCCTACCCTGTGGAAGTAAGAGTCTTCCAAGCAGTCAGGATAGGCATTTCCTGGAGGAGGGGGCGGCGCTACGGAGAGGAGACATTCTTGGACCAGGCACCTCCATGTCCTTAACGCCTCAGTACTTTTCACTTGTAGAGTTGACTCATGTTAAGGATGGAATCTGGAGGGATGTGTGTAAGCAAGACAAAGTAGAAGTCAGAGGTTTAGAAAAAGAAAAGGGGCATGCTGTAATGTTATGACAAGGGGTAGGTGATTATTTTTGTGCATTTACATACAAGTTCAATCTTTGTTGCAGTGTGGGTTCCTCTATATTCTGTTCACTTTTTGTGGTTATTTCAAGCCACAAGCAAGATTAGTTTTTTAAACAGTTGGCATGAGAAAGCAAAAGCACCAAAATCCAAGCAACAGAAACCAACATGCACTGAGACAAGTCTGCAGTTTTTGTTTTTTTTATATATAAAATTAAGCAATTCATATAACTGTGTTAAAATGTAAAGGGTCCATGTTATGTTATAAAGTTGCTGCCTTATCAAAAACATACCTTTTGTTTCATTCACACATTTAACTCACAAATCCTGCATATTTAGACTAAAATCTCTCAAATGTAAAACACTCCACCTTGTAATACAGGAAGTGCTCCATGGTGTATTTTAATCATTTGGATCATTTCAGACATGGAATTGCTCATTTCTACTGAACAAAATGTAGCAGTTAACTTGAAAACTACCACTATGTGACATCATAAGCTGGAACAGAGCATTTTGTGCTTTTAGATGTAGTCTAATAATTATTATTATTATTGAAGCATGTGTGAATGAAATAAAACTCCAGGAATGTTTTTGAGGGGGATCACACTTTAAAACATGGCTTTATGCTCACAATAATCAATTTAGCATAAAATAGGACCTTTAATATATCTATATCCTGCTTCTATTCTTGAAGATGTCTTTGCTTTGTTCGGAATATTCCACAGTATGGATTTAAACTGTTTAATATTTATTTTATTACATCAGTACTTCCAGTTACAGTGGTAGTAATGTGCCGACAAAGTTATCTGAGAACTCTTTTAGGCTGTGCTCTTCAGAACTCTTCTGTTTTCTGCTCGTCCCTGCTCAAGGAAAACATCTGTGTAACTTTGCTGACCCCTTGTGGCTACCTCTACAAAAGACAACACATGACTCAAATTGTTAACAAAATACATCTTTAATCAAATGTTTAACATTTTAACATAGAACATAACACATAAATTTCGTCCTTAACATGGAAATATGTTACCAGTAAAGTAGCCTGAACTCGTGCCTATCTGACTACATTTAATTTTTCTTGTCAATTAGAGAATATAACAGCTCAATCTGCTCAGCATACTCAAATCCCGGGCTGTGAAGGAAAAACAAAATCCAAATGAGTTAACATAGTAGAAATGTGTAGCTATGTTTGTTGCTCAATATGTTGTAAATAATAAGCATGTGGGTAAGTAGAAGTGAATTTACCGCCCAGGAGTTTCCAGAATTAATGGAATATTATCCAATCTGGGTTCATTCACAATGTCCCGGAAAGCAGGCATTCCAATGCAACCTTTGCCAATATCTTCATGGCGATCCAGGTTACAGCCAAGTTTACCTGCAACCAGACGATTCAACCAGACGATTCAATAAAACAATTCCAGGGCTGAAATTATCCAAATGATTCTAGTGAAGGTGTATGGCGTTTAAAAACACACTGGAGCACTTCCTTTACTACCACATGACATTGCAAGGTAGAACAGATGGTGTTTTCTGCTTGGGAGTAGAACTCGGCCTAAATATGGAGGTTTTGTGTCTTAAAAATGTGTGAATTAGGGATGCATGATATATCGGTATTAACATCGGTATCGGCCGATATTGCCAAATATTTTAACATATCGGTATCAGCCCGATGTGTAAAAGTGGGCCAATATTAATGACCAATATTTGTCAGTACAGTAATCCCTCGAATTAATGTTTTCTCACATTTCTCTCTCGTTTAAACGCTCAAACTTTCGTAGATTTTCAACAAAATGTATTAATAGTGAAGCGTGGGGGGGGACACGTGCGCTCATCGTGCTCAAATCCGTGATCCGTGGGCTGCGAGCACGAGACCCGTGCCCAAACCGTGCCTCCTCCTCAGGACCGTGGACGTGGTCCTGAGGAGGGGGCACGCAGTCCGAGCACATCAAACCTTGACATGAATGAACGCAAGAGCCGCACGAAACCAGGCAAAGAGCCGCACGCGGTGGTTTAATCCTGGTTTAGACCTGGTCTAGTCCTGGTTTAGTCCTGGTTTAGTCCAGGTCTAGACCTGGTCCAGTCCTGGTTTAGTCCTGGTTTAGTCCAGGTCTAGACCTGGTCCAGTCCTGGTTTAGTCCAGGTTTAGTCCTGATCCAGTCCAGGTTTAGACCTGGTCTAGACCTGGTTTAGTCCGCGTTTAGTCCTGGTCTAGTCCCAGTCTGGTCCTGGTTTAGTTCCAGTCTGGTCCCGGTCCCCCCCGGGAACTGACGAAGCAGCGCGGATGAGCTGCGAAATGTTTTCGACTAAATAAACTTTGTCCAGTTGACAAATTGAATTTCTCCTTTTATCATGGATTCTACCTGGACGACTGAGGGATTCTTCACATGTTACACTATAAATTCTGGAATTTCCCCACTGTGGGACTAATACAGGCATATCTTATCTTTAAAAAAAAATTAAATTGAAAAAAAAAAGAAGACATTCAAAAATTCATTTTGCATGATTTTCAGTCTGTATAAAATGTTATCTCAGAATTAAAAATAAATAAATATAGGTATCGGCTAATATCGGTATCGGCCGATAACAGCAACATTAATATCGGATATCGGTATCGGTGCATCCCTAGTGTGAATGAAACAAAACACAAGTCCAGATATGTTTTTGATCAGGAAACAACATTCTAACAGATCGAAAAAATAGCATAGTACGGGCCCTTTAAAAAATTATTATCCAACAATGATGTGGTTTTACCTTTAGAGTCATTGAGGTGTATTGCTTTGAGGTATGTGAGCCCTACTTGTTGATCGAACTCATCTAACATGGCTTTCACCCCTCCCTCTGCTTTCAAGTCATACCCTGTCAAGATAAGAGGCAGTGTATGAAGAAAAGCACACATTTTAACAACATTATAATAGCAATAATAATATTTCTTACCTGCTGCAAAGGCATGGCAGGTGTCCAGACACACTCCCATTCGACTCTGGTCTCTCACTTTGTCAATAATGGCCTTCAGCTCAGAGAACTTACCCCCCACAGTGGTACCTTGGCCACACATATTCTCCAACACTACAGTATGAATACAATATGTATACATTACAATACAATATATAATAAGTAAAGTAACTGAACTGAATAAAATCAAATTAAATATTGTATAAAATATACCTGTAATGTAGAATAATAATATACAAATAATCTACGGGTTACATAGAAAATAGTTGATGAATAATTTTAGTTTTATTTTAGGCTAACATTAATTAAACAAGTCAAGATTTCTGATAGCTTATGAAAGAGTTAATTAGCTTAATAGTATTATCCATCCATCCATCTTCTTCTGCCAACTCCATTTCTGTGTCGCAGGGGCAGCAGTCCAAGCAGATCTGCCACCCAGAACACAATGCACCAGCCCCCCATGGGTGGTTGGCCCACGGGAGGACAGCCCACATCACAACTGGCCTTGATGTACTTCTGTCATGGGGGCTACCAGTGTCTGCAGACACTGGGGGTGAGGTGGGTTAAGTGTCTTGCCCAAGGACACAACGGCAGAACTCATCTGTGGGAGCTGGGATCAACCACGCCCAAACCGTCAAGAGCGGGATATGAACCACCAACCCCTGGATCAGTAGGGAAAAAGCTCTACCAACTGAGCTACTGTATTATACTGTATTGTACTGCATTATGTTTTACAAAATCTGGGCTTTACATGCTTTGTTGTCATTACATGTTTTTATGGGATGTAAACCTTCATCACATTGTATCAGAAGCAATACACTTTTCTGTTGTGATATCCATGAGTTTCAGAATTTTTTGAAGAAAAAGGACTGTTGCCATCGAGGCCGGATCTAGAAGTGGGCAGGGGTGGGAAATGCCCACCCAAAATGTTCTCCTGCCCACCCAATTGGTCAGCTGTATAAGATAAAATAAATGTGCAACAGTAGTAATTCTAGTGCAATAACAGGAGTAACATCCATGATGTTAACCCTGTGAAAAGTAACTGCAACAGAACTTCTAACTAGGTCATTTCCTCTTCTATCTGATATAACATATATTTTGAATACTGGGATCACTTGTGTAGATCTACCTGTGACCACAGTGGGAATCTGCTGGTGAGCGTGGTTAATGGCTGTAGCTATTTTCTCCATACACTCTTCTGTGGTGATGGTGCCCAGGGAGGCGCCCGGATGGAAGTTATACAGGGTCAGGCCCAGGCGGCTACAGCGGCTCAGCTCATCCACCAGCAGGGCCTGGCTCTTCTTAAACACATCTGAGTCAACAAGACAATGAGCAGGGTCAGGAGAACAAGTATAACACGATGACACATAGGTAGTGGATAGAGGACTGAAACTTTGCTCTCAGTAGTACAGTTACATGTAAAATGTGCTTGATTACAAGTAGCCTACAGGTAGTGGTACTAAATTTACTCTTGTAAAAAGTTTGATTGGGATGAGATAGAATTCCTACATGATGAGACTAGACACAAGATCAAATCAAAATATATTATCTTAATAAATAAATAAATTGTAATTCGTTTCAAATTCACAATTTTGTCCTTACTATCTACTAATTTACATTCTGAAAATAGAATTGGGACTTTTTAGATTTGTATATTCCACTCTGCAAAAAGGTAATAAATACAGCAAGAGCAAACCCGCTTTAGGTGAGCCACAGTTCATGAGGTAGGACCCATGGGGCAGGATATGAGCAGGGTCAAATGTATGAAGAGAACATTGCTCCCGAAACTTGTCTGCTGCAGAAGGGTCCAGCACAGGTCTACTCCAGGACCTCTGCGAGCCCAAAAACAGAGCAAAACTTTTGCCCCCCATGGCTACACAGGAGTCTACAGCCTTCCATATCCCACCTGAAAACAAGAGAACAGTTTTAACTTTTCACTCAGAGTAGGGCTGGGCAATAAAATAAATGTAACTGTGATCCAATCCTGTCGGTTTTTCTGTTTAATGTAGACACCCCTGTTAAAAGGCCAGGTTTTTGTGATGTAAAAAATTACAGCAAGCAAATAATTTCACAACTTTTTCCACCTTTAATACTTTTTCCACCTTTAATGTGACCTATAACCTGTACAACGCAATTGAAGCACAAACTGAAACCTTTAAAGGGGAAAAAGATAAAGTAAAAAAAACTTAACATAACCACTTAATTTAACATAATGCATAAATATGCACACCGTTAAACTAATGCTTTGTTGCAGCACCTTTGGCTTTTATTACAGCACAAGTCTTTTTGGGTAGGAGCCTATCAGCGTGGCACATCTTGATGTGGCAATATTTGCCCACTCTTCTTTGCAAAACCGCTCCAAATCTGACAGATTGCGAGGGCATCTCCTGTGCACAGCCCTCTTCAGATCTCCCCACAGATGTTCGATGGTATTCAGGTCTGGACTCTGGCTGGGCCATTCCAAAGCCTCAATCTTATTCCGGTGAAGCCATTCTTTTGTTGACTTAGATGTGTGCTTTGGGTCATTGTCGTGCTGAAAGATGAAGTTCCTCTTCATCTTCAGCTTTCTAACTAGAAAGCCGAAGGTTTTGTGCCAACACTGACTGGTATTTGGAACTGATAATATAATAATTCCCTCCACCCTGACTAAGGCCCCAGTTCCAGCTGAAGAAAAACAGCCCCAAAGCTGCTGCCACCACCATGCTTAACTGTAGGCATGGTGTTATTTTGGTGATGTGCAGTGTTGTTTTTGTACCAAATATACTTTTTGGAATTATGTCCAAAAAGTTCAACCTTGGTTTCATCAGAGCATAATACATTTTCCCACATGTGTTTGGGAGATTTCAGATGTCTTTTTGCAAAATTAAATCGGGCTTGGATGTTTTATCTTTGTAAGATAAGGCTTCCGAAATTCCTGCAGCTCCTTCAATGTTGCCGTCGGCCTCTTGGCAGCCTCCCTGACTAGTTTTCTTCTCACCTTATCATTTTGGATGGACGTCCTGTTCTTGGTAATGTCACTGTGCCATATTTTCTCTACTTGATGATGATGGTCTTCACTGTGTTCCATGGTATATTTAATTCCTTGGAAATTCTTTTGTAATCTTCACCTGATTGATATCTGAATAATGAGATCCCTCTGATGCTTTGGAAGCTCTCTGCGGACCATCGCTTGTATTGGAAGATGTGGCTACAAGAATGTGAGGAAAACCCTACTAGAACCGCTAAACTTTATTTGGGGTTGATCAGAGGCACTTGGATTGGTGACAGGTCTGTGCTGAATCCAGTTTAACATGAGTTTGAATGGAATTGGTTAAATCTGAACACAGCCACATCCCAACTTATAAAAGGGTGTGCACACTTATGCAGCCACATTATCTCAGTTGTTTATTTTTATTTCATCTTCCTGAAAGATTTGTTTGTTTTTCAATTGCGTTGTACAGGTCACATGAAAGGTGGAAAAAGTTGTGAAATTATCTATCTTGATGTAATTTTTTTTACATCACAAAAACCTGGCATTTGAACAGGGGTGTGTAGACTTTTTATATCCAGTGACAGGTGAATTCAACCAATCACGGTGAAGTGTAAACTCTCAAAATCAGTACTTTTCCACTTAATGGCATACAAAACGTTACCACGGGCATGAATTGTTATGGAATTGAAACTGAAATCTAAGCTCTAAAAAGTAGTGTTCTATTTGTCACACTTTTGGTTGTCTTGCACGGTGAGATACATTTAAAACCATAACCTATATAGAGGTAGAAATAGGGTGACTCAAGGTTTTGATAGAGAATAATTGCAAAGCATATTAGTCCTACAATGTTTATTATTTCTTGACATTTGTATTTAGTAACGGAGCTTTAGCTTGTGTAATAATGCAGCTGTCTTTGCTTGTATTGCTCTTTTCGTACGTGTTTTAGATTCTGTATTATCCAGTCAAAAATCCAAAAATATGATTACCATTATTTTAATAGTCGACTAGTCACAATGATTTAAACGTTGCAGCCCTACTGGTCACCCAAGTAGGCTTACCTTGAATACTGACATGTGCCCCTATGTATTTTGAACAACCACTATCTTTTCTTCTAACTTTGTCACTCCTGGACCCATCTTTTCCCGGGTCTTCGGTTTTCCTTTTCCGTGTCTCTCTCTTCTTAGGAGCCATGATGGCACTCTGTTTTAAAACAAGATTATACAGACTGGTGAGACGTTACAGAAGCATGGATCCGCTGTGGCGTTTCAGTGGCTTCTCTTCCTTCTTCTCCACAGAGTAGGTGAAGGTCAGATCTGAGTTTTATGTCTCCCTCCCGGCGGCAGGAGCCAGTCAGCGAGCTCCATGGGGCTCACACTGGCTCACACGCAGCTGCACAGGCGTACACAGGCGTACACGGCCGTACACAGCCGTACACAGCCCCACACAGGCGCACTCAGCCGGGCCATTGGAGAGAGCATCATCATGAGCAGCAAAATGGCCGCGCGTCAAAAGACTGACTCTACAGCGCTTTGAATTTTTCCATTTTTTCTGCACATTACGGTTTACACTATTACAACGTTAGTACTTATTTACGAACCTGTAGCTGGATGCGCGTATCTTTTCGTCGTCTGACACTTGATTTTCCGCTCAGGCTTCGCTGCTCTTGTAGCCTCGACGAATGCCTCAAAAAGCTCTATAAATCGCACTGAAGCACTTTAGCCAAGCTAGCTAACACGCTAGCTCCTCTTCATATGTGATTCTTAAGGTGAGTGCTTGCACGTGTATTGATTCTGTCTTTTACATTCATTAAACATTTTAGCAGTCGATGCAAATTAAACACCAGTGGTGTTTGTAGATCGAACTAAACACTTAGCATTAGCCTTAGCTTCTCCCTGCTGTCAGAAACTTAGCCACCCTTGCTAACGCTTGATAGCATTAGATAATTGCGCTAACCTTTCCATTTTTACCTGAAATCTGGGTTGGCACATACATGCTATGCACATCTACATTGATTTATGTTTAATATATCCTCCAGACCTAGTAAATGCAAATCGTTAGCATTTCAAAGTTGAGTGATTGTGTTGTATAGCGTTTAGTGCTTTTGAACCTGTCGAAACACTGTGGATATATGCTGCGCTTCACTATTGATACATGATGATCAGGTGAACCTCTAATGGGTCGAAAGGTGATGAACACATTTTCCAACACCTCAGTGGAGAGAAAACGAAACCTAGCTCATCCAAAGAGCATTGTTGAACTCTAAACGGGAGTTCACTGCAAAACAGCTCTGGCTATGTGCGCTACAAGCTCATTTTAGATATGTAGGCTCTAGGAACTGTCACTCGATCTGTTACTAATGTTCCATTCTTTTAAATTCTGCTATTCAGTCACAAAGAGCACTGCTCACACAAGCCCATGTCTATGCCAAAACATTTACTGTATGGCTCGTTGTCCACCACTATTTTTGGGTCTCACGACACAACCTATCAAGTGCTTCTCAATAATTGGATAAATACTGGCTGCATAACTCCTGCATCGTTATAACATGTTTCTTAATTAATGTGTTTTGTTATTTTTTGCATATCCTTCAGAAGAAAGGAATATTGGGACTGGAGCAGTAGTTCATGGAAGACAAGAAAAGGAAAAAAGACGACAAAAGGAAAAGGGAAGCCTCTCAGAAGGTACTGTCAAATAAGCTACTTTTGATTTGAGTCTTTTACAGTTACTTATAACCCTACAATTCTTTTTTTTTTTTTTTTTTTTTTTTTTTTGCAGGTTATAGAACAAAAAAACAAAGGTGAGAAATTAGGCAATTTTTTCTCATAATGTCACCTATTTGGTAGCCAGCTCTGTATAAAACCTTAACTGTTTGTTATCCAGTGCCAGACCTGACCAAGCCCACATCTGCTCAGTCTCCTGCCACTCAGAGCAGCTCTGCCTCGCCTAGCCCTGGACCCACCCCCTCTGCTTCACCTTCGCCGGGCACCCCGGGCTCTGGTAGTGCTGCCCCCTCCCAGGGTGGCAACAATGCCAAACGCCTGCTGGTGGCCAACGGACAGCCCGCCTCCACCTCCAGTTCTTCCTCCACCACAGGCGGCCCCAGTGCCACAGGAAACGGCACCTCAAGTAGCGGAGGTGGTGCCCAAACGCCTCAGCAACAACCGCGCTACATGCCGAGAGAAGTGCCGCCGCGATTCCGCTGCCAGCAGGACCATAAAGTGCTACTGAAGAGGGGTCAGCCGCCACTGTCCTCTATGCTGCTGGGAGGTGGTGGAGGGGATAGCCCTAATGCAAACTTGGCTGTTTCAGGTAATTGTCTTAAAATTATATAACACATATAATGGTAAATCTTTTTTTGTTTTGTTTTATTCTTGTTTGATGCATGTCTTTTTTTCTTTAATTTCTAGATTCTGGTGCAGCTGCCTCCTCATTAGCTCTCACCTCATCATCAGTTGCTGCTTCTACTACTTCTTCTAATTATGCAAATTCCATGTGGGGAGTGAGCTCAGGCAGCCAGGCCTCCTCTCAGGGCAGGGAGAAGGTCATTGTTGATGGGAACGATCTGGAGGAGTGGCCTAGCATCGCTGGCAGTGAAGGAAGCGCTAGCGGCAGCAGCAACAACGGGATGTCTGTGAACAGCACTAGTGCCTCTGGCAATCAGCCCTCACCCACTTCCTCTCTCTCTTTGCCCAATGAATGTATGCAGTCGTCCAGTGGTGCGGCATGGGGGACGGCTGCCTCCCAGGGTCATCTTGGAGGAGGGAGCGCAGTTGCTGTGTCTGGGCCCTCTTCTCTTTCCAAAGCTTCCACTGTGCCAGGGAGCCACGACGCCAGTGGCCCCGCAGAGGGCAGTAGTGGAATTCCAGGTGCCAATTTAAATCCAAATGCCAACCCTTCAGCCTGGCCTGCCCTGGTGCAGCAGGACGGGCCTGCTGCTTCAGGAGAAGGAGGCCCGTCTTCCTTCCATCACCAGGGCCCTGGAGGGCCCTTGTCTGCCAACAACTCTGCTTCTCTGGGCCTTGGAGCCGGGGCCCTCGGGATGCTGGGGGGTCAGTCACCTTTATCTGTGAATCAATCAAGCGCCCATCAGCATCAACTTCACCAAATGCAATCTAGAGACGGAAAGTGGGATAGTGAATCAGTGGGACCAAATACAGCAGGAGGAGAAGGACCTGGTGGGGTCATGGACCGCAGTGGCATAGGAGGAGACCACAGCCTTGTTTCTTCTTGGAGAGGCCAGCCTTCTTTTCCTGCAGCAAACTCCAAAACGGGTGCCTCAAGGACTGATGGCTGGGACACTGGTGGTGGCACAGGGGTGTTCGTAACTGCTGAAGGGGATAATGGAACCTCGGGTTGGGGTTACCCAGGTTCAACAAGCGACGTAAATGCCTGGGGGAATGTTGGGGGAAACACGAGTCAGACCTCTGGGGTATCTCAGGGAAGGTGGGGGTCAGAGAGAGGAGCGCCTAGTAGTGACTGGGGAGGGGGAGAGGTAAAGGGTGGACCTGCCAGTAGCAACAGTGGAGTCGGTGCCACTGGCAACCCACCAGCCTCTGCTCCCTCATCTCTGTCTACAACTATGAGCAGAGCTTGGGACAATCAGAAGGGAGAGGGTGAATCAGGGGAGTGGGTGGGGGGACAGGGTGCACAGGGGGGATCTTCTTCCAGTGGTGGAAACTCCAGAGCTGGGAGTGCGCCTAACAGCAGTCATAGTCGTTCTCGCCGACCGGCACCAAATGCTGAAGCTGCCTTACAAAACCTTCTCAATCGTTCAGATCTAGACCCCAGGGTCCTATCAAACACAGGCTGGGGACAGACGCAAATCAGACAAAACACAACCTGGGATGTTGAAGTTCATGGACAAAATAAGCTTGGATCAAAGGCCTCTTCTGGTGGTGGATCTTCTCAGTTTCCTGGCCCCAGGTCGACCATTGGTGAATCTATGGTTTCATCTGCTGGTTCCTCTGGAGAGGGCTGGGAGAGCAGCAGCAACAGTAGCAGTAGTGGAGCCTCTATCTCTGGCAGAGGCCCCCCCACATCAGGCCCCAGCATAAGAAATGTCAACATGTCACAACCTGGGCCAGTGCCTTCATCAGGGCCTGCTGTAGGCCCTGGGGTCGTGTCAGGACCAACCCAGCAGGGAACGGCTACAGGCTGGGGCAGAGCAGGGACAGGGGAGAGCCAGGAAGCCAAAGGGTGGGGAAATGAAGAGTGGAGAGATGCCAGAAAAAATGGAGGAGGAGGAGGAAATGGAGGAGGAGGAGGATGGGGTGATATTGGTCAGCAGGGTGAGCCACTGGGGGGTGGCTGGGGAGAAGGTCAGGAAGAAAAAGGGACAGGTGGTTGGAAAGAACTGGGAGGGGATGCACGTGGAAGTGGGTGGGGATCTGGGCAAAAGGTGAGGACAGGTAGAGATTGGGGTGAGCAAGAGCGCAAATCAAATGGAGGTGGATGGGAGGATGAGAGGAAAAATGGGCCAGGAAACTCAGGTGGGGATTCGGGTGTGGGTGGTTGGGGAAGCTGGGATGAAAGTGGCCCCAGAAGAACCTGGGGTGCAGGTGGTACGGGGGGTGGGGGTAGTGCTGGAGGTGGGATGGGGGTCATTGGTTCCAAATCTCAAGGTTGGAGTGGAGGAAACAAAATGCATCAAATGCCAAACAGCCAGTCGGGTCCAGTCCCAGGCCCACAGGCACAACTGCAACAGCAACAATCACAGCCCCGCAATCAGCACCCACAGCAAGCGTCGGACCAAGGGGTTATGCAAGGGGCCATGGGGCGCAAACCCATGCCTCCAGCCCACAACCAAAGCTCAGGCTGGACATCAGGTCCCATTCCTACTGGTCCAGCAGGAAGTGGTCCTGAACCCAGTGGTTGGGATGAACCATCACCGCAGTCTATCAGCAGAAAGGGTGACATTGATGATGGGACCTCAGCTTGGGGAGATCCAACTAATTACAATTATAAGCCGGTCAACCTGTGGGACAAGAACAACCCTCCTAATGGCCCACAGCCTCAAAGTCAGGGTCAGACTCCCCATCAGCCACAAGGACCAACAGGCCAGCAGCAGCCGAACAGACCACCCCCCGCGCTTGGCGCCAACTTCAGCACTGCCCATGGGCCAGGAAAAGCACCTGCTTTAGGTGAGTACCTTTAGCAATGTGATTATCACACTGTATAGCCATTTCAAAGGGCTTAAAACTTCCTGGGGAATCAGGACATTTTTTCACACACTTGGCATTGTACGTTCTGTGTTATGAATATTTGTCTGCTTTGTCCTTTGTCGCTCAGGTCCTTCAGGTTGGGGAAGTACATCTCCTACTAGCCCAACAGTCGACAATGGCACTGCAGCCTGGGGAAAGCCTACTGATGCTCCTACTGGTTGGGGTGATCCAGATGATGGTGGAAAGTCAACAGGATGGGGCAGTTCCTCTCCCAACCCTATTAAATCTGGTAAACAAAATGTGCAGTTTACAAATAAGTTGTTTTATATGGTCGTCGTTCTGTGTGTGTTTAACGCAACGCAATATTTTGATTCTTTAAACTGTCAGGGTCAAAGTCTATGCAAGATGGCTGGGGAGACAAAGAGGGCTCTGTGGCAGCTTCACGTCACTCGAGCTGGGAGGAGGAAGAGGAAGGGGGCGGCCTGTGGAACAGTGCTGGCTCCCAGGGGAGTGGCTCCTCTTGGGGTCAAGGAAGTAATGGAGGCTGGGGACAGAGCCACACTGGGAAGAAGCCCAATAACAAAGTAAGTAACAAATACAATTAATGAACAAAGACTGAATCTATATTAGTTTTATTTCAAAATATGACCTTCATTTTCAGGGTCCATTAAAATCTGGAGACTCATGGATGGGCCCCCTCAATAGACAGTTTTCAAATATTGGACTTTTGGTAAGAAAATCTAATACAGGCTCAGTATGTAATGTTTGTTAGGGAATTTTATTTCTCTAATTGAGAATCACAAACGCTTTGCTTGTTTTTATGGACAGAATGATGATCCTGGTGGTTCAACTATGGATTTGGGCACAAATTCCCTACAGGACAAAAAGATGGATGCAGAGAAAAGAGGCATGGGAATGAGTGATTACAATGGAGACATGAGAAAAGCAGGAAGAGGAGGAGTAGGAATTGGTTACCGATCATCTGGCACCAAGGACTCTGCACCTGGAGATGCTGGGTCCTTCTATGATAAGGTACTGCATTCTTTCATTATTCACTGTTATAAAGAAGCACTTCAGTGTTTGTCACTCTTCTGTGTTTCCGCTTTATTCTCCCTCTTGTCTATTCCCTCTTCCCTCCCCACATTCATATTGGTCTTCCATTGGCTGTCGATTTGACAGACCTTGCCTTTGACCAATCAAGATGGGTTTCCTGGGGAAGAGGGTTCTGTGAATACATCACCCACTTTCTACAAGCCCCATTCCCTCTTCAACCACACATTCCCTCTTAGACAAGTAAGATAACCTCTCCTGCTGTTTCTGTCCTGTCGTCTTTGATTTTGTTTACTAAAAATGTATACTTAGCTCTTTGTCTGGACTTTTATTTTCAAAGTTTCTTTTCAACATTTCAAATGAAGTTATTTTGTCTCAACTTTATTGGATTGTTTATTTACTTCTATCAGGGTAGCCATGGTATCTTTGGCAATGTTGGCGGGATCCCTCAATCAAGGCACCAACCAAGTGTCCCACCCATGAACCAATCCCCAGGGATCCGAGCACAAGTGCCTCATCAGTTCCTGTCACCTCAGGTATTTGGTGTTGTGTTTTTGCTTAAAATGAAAGTAAACATTACCACAACAGCACTAAGGACAGCCTAAGCTTTGTTGTTTGTGTAGTAGATGCTGCACCTGAGCGTTTCTGTGGTAACAAGTGTTCATGCTGTTGTGTCTCAGGTGCCAGGCTCCATGCTGAAGCAGATGCCCCCTCCCAGCGGGAGCGTAGGGGGTGTTGGTGCTGTGGGAGGAGTGGCAGGAGTTGGGGGAGGTGTGTTCCCTCCACAACTGTCCCCACAGCACATCGCCATGCTCGGCAGCATCTACCCTCCTCACATCCAGTTTCAGCTGGTGAGAAGCAGCACACAGCACTTTAAGCTTGTCTTCTCCTCCACATGCAGCTAACTGGCTGCTTAGAGACACAGGGCCACATTTTCCTCATGTTTCTGTTCTGTTGGGTCTTGTTTGTTCAGGCCTGTCAGCTCCTCCTTCAGCAGCCACAGCAGCAACAACAGCAACAGCAGCTTCTGCAAAACCAGAGGAAATTTACACCCAATGTGCGACAGCAGGCAGATCCTCAGCAGGTATAGACTCACTCTTTTTACATCGAGGTTGTCTTGTGTTTGTACTTTTACTCTATTTTAACATTGAATCATGCACAATCATGCAGCTGGCCAGGATTATGGCTGTACTTCAACAGCAAAGACAACAGCAGCAGCAGCAGCAGGTGGGGGGACTAGGAGGAGGCTCTAAACTGTCCCCATCTCACCACACTGCAGTTGGACTTGGTCATAAGATGCCTGGGGCTGATCCCCTGTCCCACTCAGGGCTGGCTGGATCTGTGGCTGACCTGCAACAGAAAACACATGGGCCCTACTCTGGTCAGTACAAGTCTACTTGGACTAACGTTTATGATTACATAATGATAATGTATGATTTTGCTTTTAAAAATGTTAGGTTTTGGTTCCGGGGTGAATCTATCGGGTCTGGACCTGGGAAGCTCGGTCATAGGGGGGCCAGGGCCCATGAAGGACTTTGGCGGTCAGCAATCACGCTTCAAATGGATGATGGAAGGCCAGTCATCACCAGACTCTTCTCACACTGAGAATGCATTCCATAAAAATGGTGAGAGGAACATATTTGTCTATCAGAGAAATTGATGTGAAGTATCTGGTAGATGATTTATGGATCCATCTGGTATTGTGTGATGTAACATCTATCATCTCTTCTCTCAGGCCCTGTCACTCCAATGAAAATGCCAGGGGGCTCGCCCTACTCACAGTATGACATGATTGGAGACAGCCTTGGTGATAACTGGCACCGCACACCCGGGAATAAAATGGGAGCCAAGGCTACTACTGCACCCAGCTGGCCTCCAGGTTTGAAAAAGGTTTTATCTATTACTCTATTTTATTGCATTTTCCACCTAAACTACTACATCCGTGTCTGTTTGGACAGAATTCCAGCCTGGTGTTCCATGGAAAGGAATAGACCGCGTGGACCCTGATACTGATCCCTACATAACGCCAGCGATGATGGGAAACGCAGTGTCTCCTGGCCTCAATGACAGCGAGCACCAGTTATTAGACAATACTGGTGAGCAACTGTTTGTTCATTGATTTGAATTGATATGTTGACACTGTTGACATTGTGGTCTGTGGCATGTATTGCAGATTCCAATCCTCCCCTCAACACCTTGCTGCCTTCACATGGTGCCTGGCCTTTGGCCTCAGACAGCCCTCTCTCCAACGCACACAACTCGGGTAACCATAACCCTGGCATATTCTAGTAAAAAACAGGCCATGTTGCAGGTAAACAGTGATTACAACAGATTGGATGATATTGGGTGTGTAAAGATTAACCAATTTGGATCGGTTATCGGTCTGTGACCTCTGCGATCTGAGTGTACCGATCAGCGGAGCCCGGATCGGTCCAAATTCACTACGAAAGGTCCGATGCACCGAATTTACGGCCAAGAATCGGTTCTCGGCTCCTGAGCGGTCTCTGTCATGGCGCAGAAGCCGCCTGTGTGTGTGTTTGCGTTCTTTAGCGAATGGTGGGTGGTTCACTTAGCTGGGATTGAAGCTTATTGGCTGGTTAACTGCCAATCATGCGAGCGGCACGGGCTGTATGCGGAAGCGAGCAATGTTTGTATGTGTCTCGTCAGGACAGCGTAGGACAGATCGCCTTGTTTGACAAGGTAGGAAGATTCGACAACACCGGTAAGATACGCTGTTTCCATTTATTGAGCTGTTGTTTAAGTTAATTTGGTGCGCTACCGCTATTTATGGACATGGTTCGTATGCGTGGTTAACTTTTGTGCCAGTGTTGTGTCGCGTTGATATCAGTCTGATGTTTCACTGTCCGCTTGATAGTTTCCATGGCAGCTATAGACCATAACAATTGTATGATACTAGCATTTTTATTGTCACGGTTAGTGGATTGGGTGATTTATTTAGACAACATTCATGTATTGGCAATGTATATTTGATTCGGGCTAAAATTGACTTGGCTAATTTACTTTTGTGTGGAAAATACAATGTATAATCAGAATTGGTGCATTTCTGTATTTAGATAGGCTACTTATGATTTGTGTGTATAGAAATGTACTTCACACACACAGATGATTTTTGTCTCAAAGGAGACTAAGGAAATGATATAAGATGGAGAGAAAGTATTAGTTATTCAGTGGATTTAACATGCTAGTGTTTTCTATAACTGCGTAGTAACATCTATCTTCTTCAGTGATATGTTACACTTTTACAGTTACTGAAACTCATGAGTGACTGAAGCACTAATTACTAACTAATTCTGAGATAAAAGGAGAAGTTCAATTTGTCAACTGGACAAAGTATGTTTGGTTGAAAACGTTTCGCGTTTCCGAAGCCTCTCGGATGAGCGGCGAAACGTTTTCAACCAAACATACTTTGTCCAGTTGACAAATTGAACTTCTCCTTTTATCATGGATTCTACCTGGACGACTGAGGGACTTTTCACGTAACTAATTCTGATTCATTCTGATTTTTGACTTTAATAGGCACCTTGCTTGTTTTATAAGGTCTTTTTTTTATTTTTGATATCTAACCTTATTGTTTTGTGTTCCTTGAGGGAAGGAATGTGTTGTATTTTAAGTATGAGCAGAGTTTTGCAAACCGGATTGCCAGTTTTTCAGTAGGCCTGGTGTATTGTCTGTTGGACACTA
The DNA here is from genome assembly GCA_036785185.1 of Paratrypauchen microcephalus. Classification (NCBI taxonomy): domain Eukaryota; kingdom Metazoa; phylum Chordata; class Actinopteri; order Gobiiformes; family Gobiidae; genus Paratrypauchen; species Paratrypauchen microcephalus. The sequence continues at coordinate 1,040,326 of JAVJIX010000126.1, forward strand.
AATAAACAAAAGGATACTATTTTGAAATTTCATTTCTGTTTCTCTCTTTTTCTTCTCAATAACTTTAAAGCACTTGGGAGTAAAGTTGTCAATTTGTATTGAATCGAAATTAACCGGATCGGATCGAATCGAATCGTACCGGATCGTTTACTAATTTTATGAATCGTCCCTGAATCGAATCGTAGCCTGTGAATCGAGATTCAAATCGAATCATTTTGTGAGTGAAAGATTCACACCCCTAGATGATACACTTTGTTTTTCCTTCTTTTTTAGCAAAGTACACTGACTTCAAGACCAGCTGGCCTCCAGAACCCATCGGACACAAATCATGGAAAGCTAATCGTGGGGGTAGCCAGAGTCAGCTGTCCCGTCCTCCTCCAGGGCTGGCCAGTCAGAAGCAGTCTTCTCCTACCCCATGGTCAGGTGGAGCCCCACGATTGGCTGGCAGGGCCTGGAGCAGTGGATCGGCCACAGCTGGTAATGCTGTCATGGAGTTCTTGGTCTCAGCATTGTTTTCTTGTGCATAATCAGCTTTATACCCTTTTTTTAACCTGTAAAATGTTTAAATTACTTTGATGCACATTTGATTTGATGATGTGTTGGGTGTTGAGTGAGCTTGTCTCTCCACAAATATGACAATATCTATCTTTATTGCTTTTTTTACAGGCACAAGCTGGAGCGATGGAAGCCCTCGAGAAAGTTGTTGGTTGGTGCTAAGCAATCTCACCCCTCAGGTACACAAACCAATGGCAGCTATTACAAAGACAAAGAACTTGTAAAATGGCAAAAGACACAGGTCCAAAGTCACATGCATCTTTCCTCCTCCTACAGATCGATGGCTCGACCCTAAGGACCATCTGCATGCAGCATGGCCCTCTGTTGACCTTTCACCTCGGCCTGACCCAGGGAACCGCCCTCATACGCTACAGCTCCAAACAAGAGGCTGCCAAAGCCCAGAGTGCACTTCACATGTAAGATCATGTCAATTCTGTACTTCATGTCTTACTTATTTACATAATTAGCTTTTTGGTTGGCACTTAGGAGCTGTTTTTGTTGGACACATGAGTTTGTGGCGACTGTATGGTTAACACATAGTTTCTGTTGTGTGTTTAGGTGTGTTTTAGGAAACACGACCATCTTGGCAGAGTTTGTGAGTGAGGAGGATGTGGCTCGGTACATCGCACATTCCCAGGCAGGAGCAGGAAGTGGAGGAACTCAGGCAGGTTCTGTTGGCTCTGGGCCTGCTGCTGCTCCCGCACTGGGGGCTAATGGTAGTGCGGCCGATAGAGCAGCAGGGGGCAGTGCGGGGGCAGTGGGGGTAGAAGCAGCTCCTACAGCAGGAGCTGGGCCCAACAGCTCAGGATGGAGTCTGGACAGCACAGGCAGCTCATCAGACCAGACCCATGGGCCCGGGCTGGGCGCCTTCGCCCAGTGGAGCAGCAATGGGGCCGGAGGGGCTGGAGGTGTGGAGACAGGGAGGCAGGCTCTGTGGGGGGGCATGGGGGGCATGAGTGGAGCAGGTTACCACAGCAACAGCCTCTGGGGCTCTCCTGTACTGGAGGATCGTCATCAGATGGGCAGCCCCGCCTCTCTGCTGCCAGGGGACCTGCTGGGTGGAGGGGCCGACTCCATCTGAGGGGTATTATATCCATGCTCATTTTACACTCGTATAAAACACATTAGGCTCTGTATTTATGTACTCAGAGACAATGTAGAACTAAGCTACACTGGTCACTCAACAAAAAGACCACATTACAGGTCACATGCAGTACCTTTATCTCCATTTCTGTCATGTTAACCCACTCAACCCACTTTAAATGAAGATGACCGTAAAACTTGAACTGGAGGAGAAGGCGGAACTTATTCAACTCTTTAGGACTTGTGAGGAGGACTCCTTTTTGCTTTTATTCCCATTTTATGCATTCAGAGACCCAGTCACTCAGGCATGCACTGTAGACAAGCTCAGCCAGAGTCATACATGTCAACAGGTTTAGCTATTGCTGTTCTAAGTGTGCCACAATTATGATCTTTTTTTTTTTTGGTTTTGTATTAGTATTTATAAATTGAGTCTCACAAATCAGACTTGCGGACTGAGCCCCCATAGACCCGGCCGTCGTACAGAGTTCTCACACAGAAAGGGGACAGAGGCGACGCCACACTACTGAAACGAACTGAATGGTCAAGATTTAAATCCAGAGACTTAAGTCGGTACTGACAAATCTGCCTTGGTGGAAATTTGCCATCCGCGTGGGACCGAGGGTTTGAAACAGGAATCGAAACAAAAATCAACATTAGCCAAACTTGCACTAAACGCCTCTGGGTCGTTGTATGGTGACGCATCCTCCATTTTTAACTGTCCGTTGTTTCCGAAACTGAGCTACAAAACGGCTACTAAAGCCCTTAACCGGACGACATAATGTTACAGCAGCAGTGGCCTTGGCTTCATCATGGCCACCTCAGCAATCCTTTCAGCACCAACACCTTTTTCATCAGTTACACACTGCTTATATTTGACAAGCGAAATTGTATTCTCCTTGATGTATGTCGGTTGTTTAGCTTTCGTTATTTTAAGAGACAAAAAAATAATTGTGTGAAACTTTGTGAAAATCCAAGAGATGTCCTCCTTTTTTCACCCTTCAAAAAAACACTGACCTCGCTATGTTTTTTTTTTTTTCTTACTCGAATCACGTTGGTTATCTATTGTCAGGATGATGATTATGATGATGATGATGATGATGATGATGATGATGGTGATGACGATGATGACAACAACTTATTTACTCGCTGTACCAGGCGCCCTCCCGCCTGCCTAAGTGTGCATGAAAGGACCGTTGTCAGTGTGACTGGACGGAGGACAATGTCGAGATGAAGATATCGAGTGTGTATTATTGCTACCATGTTGAATGTCCTTTTTGTTTTTTCTTGATCTTGTCCACGAGAGATTCATGATAAAATTGTGGCGTGCTTCTGTGTGTGCTTGCCTTTTTGAATACGTATCGGCCACAGTCAGGGAAGTGAAAAAAAAACTGACAGGTTGTGTAAGGAAAGAGTGTATGTGAATGTGAGAGTAGGTTGGACATGTTGACAGCTTAAAAGTTCAAAAACAATGGCACTATTGCATATGTCTTTTAAGTTTGTTTTTAAGCAGCATTTTGTTTCCGTTTGTATTATTTACTGTCAAATGCAATAAGAGAATATTTTGTTTTTAAGACGAAGCAACCAACTGAAGGCATTTTCTGCTCGAATGCCAAATTCTACCATACCAAGCTGAGCTGGAACAGTGTTTTACACACGTTAAAGACATTACTGTTATGTTTTACTGTTTGTTTTTGTTATTATGTATCAATTTAAATTAAGTCAGTCTTTATTATCACTCCTGTTCAGGGTGTTTTCATTTATTTCAAATGTTGCAAAGGAGAGGAAATTAATTTAATGCAGAAAAAGAACAAGGTAATAAAGGTTGAATTGAAATCTGTGGCGTGTTGGGTTTTATTTGTTGAGTCAGTGTTCAGTTTAGTTTATACTGTCTTCATCTTCAGAATTAGGCTGTTCATTTGGAGTTGTCCAATTAGTTACTGGATTGATACTCAGTGCTCACTATTGCAGGTTTTATTTGGATCATTACTACTTCATTAGTCTACTGTAATTTTATCTGGAATACATGCTAGTTTACCTGTTTATTTTGTTTAACAGTACCCTACTTGCCTACTTAAAGGGGGAATATGCCCTTTGCTTTTGGCTGTAAACTGCATTATTGATTTAAAATGGCTTGCTAATAAAAATGGCTCACTGAATTTGTTTAAAACTGCAAATTGATGCCCCTTCATAGTGGCATTTTATCTCAACAAGCAGCAGATTTTATTGTGTGTTAGTGCTGAAATTTTGTGACAGAACTCTATTACATGTATTTGATGAATAATAAGTCAGTACAGAATAGTGTGTGGGGTTAGGGCAGGCATGGGCAAACTACGGCCCGGGGGCCATATGCGGCCCGTTAAGCTACTTAATCCGGCCCCCCGAACTTGAAGAAATTATATTAATAAACCTTGTTAATGTTTTAATTTCCCTGCAATTGTGGTGTTTTCCAACAGCTGTCGCACTACATGCATCGACCTTTGTTGAGGTGCGGCGTTTTGCTCCACGTTTGTGCTTTACTCTTTGACCCCTCAGCCCTCCTGTAAAGACGAGCGGAGCTAAGAAAAGTCGACAGAAAATGTCGAGTGTTTAATAAGGAGTGGACAAGTAAATATTTTTTCACCGAATACTTATCAACTGCTGTATGCCAAGAGACAGTAGCGTTTTTTAAAGAATATAATATCAGCCGTCACTTTGCCACAAAACAGTCAACGAAAGAACCTGAAGAAGAACAGAACTTTCAGTGCTTTAAAATAGTAACTGTTAGTAATTTTTAAAAAGCTGTATTTTATTAATTAAATTTTCTGTGTTTTAAGAGTCATTTTAATAAATAGCTAAATACTGTGGAACTTGAAACATTTTGTTGTAATGCTTTTGTTCATTTTTTATTGAAATAAATCACATGTTTTCTACATATCCCATGTTATTTTTTGTGTTTTTACCAAAACACTAAATCCAGCTGCTCCTGGTCCGGCCCTTCTGTCAAATTTTAGAACCCTTTGTGGCCCACAAGTCAAAATGTTTGCCCACCCCTGGGTTAGGGGGTAGGTGAAAAGAGAAATTCTGAGGAATCCAGTTGCAAATGCAGGGTAGTACTGGATTACTCAGCGTGCATGAATCTAAATATTAAATCAAATCAAAATAAAACACGGGATACTGCAACACTATGACACGGTTAAGTTCATTTTACATACGTCCTCTTTAACCTCCTGGGACCCGAAGAAAAAAAGTGTATCTAAATTATTATTATTTTAATTTTCTATTTGGAGGTAAATGAACACCTTAACGTTTACATTTTGTCCATTTTATTTTTATTCATAATGTCGTTACATGTCCTCTGTAATGGACTGTAATAGTGTTAAATCCATGTGAAGTTAAAATTTTTTTGGTCGGTTCTACAGTCGGCTCAAAAAGTTTTTAGACTCCCTTTTAATTTCTTATTTATTTTATTTATTTTAATGTATTATTTTTTATATTGTGTTTTTTATGTATTATTTATTTACTTATGTATTTTTATTTTTTATGTATATTTGTTGTGTATTTATTATTATTATTATTTATTTATTTATTTATTTATTTTTAATCATAGTGCAGCCCCAAACTAGAGTCTATCTCAAAACACTTAAAAGACAGACTGGTTAACTCAATGTCCACATAAAGGACACACTATAAAGGTCTCAGGAGGATATAGCAACTCAGAAGAATACTGAATAGAGTGGGCAAACCACTCCTATAGGTCTACCCAGGCCTGGACTGGTAATCAGGCATACCGGGCATTTTCCCGGTGGGCCGGGACAGGCCCACAATTTAGAACTGAACCAGGACTAAACCAGGACTAAATCAGGATTGAACCAGGACTAAACCAGGACTAAACTAGGACTAAACCAGGACTAAACTAGGACTAAACCAGGACTAATCAGGTCTAAACCACTAAATCAGGTCTGAACCAGGACTAAATCAGGATTTGAACCAGAACTAAACCAGGACTAATCGGGTCTAAACCAGGACTAAATCAGGATTGAACCAGAACTAAATCAGGACTAAATCAGGTCTGAACCAGGACTAAATCAGGATTGAACCAGGACTAAACCAGGACTAATCAGGACTAAACCAGGACTAATCAGGTCTAAATCAGGATTGAACCAGAACTAAATCAGGACTAAATCAGGTCTGAACCAGGACTAAATCAGGATTGAACCAGGACTAAACCAGGACTAATCAGGTCTAAACCAGGACTAATCAGGACTAAACCAGGACTAAATCAGGACTGAACCAGGACTAAATCAGGTTGAACCAGGACTAAACCAGGACTAAATCAGGATTTGAACCAGGACTAAATCAGGTCTGAACCAGGACTAAATCAGGATTGAACCAGGACTAAACCAGGACTAATCAAGTCTAAACCAGGACTAATCAGGACTAAACCAGGACTAAATCAGGACTGAACCAGGACTAAATCAGGATTTGAACCAGGACTAAACCAGGACTAATCAGGTCTAAACCAGGACTAAATCAGGGTTGAACCAGGACTAATCAGGTCTAAACCAGGACTAAATCAGGGTTGAACCAGGACTAATCAGGTCTAAACCAGGACTAAATCAGGATTTGAACCAGGACTAAATCAGGGTTGAACCAGGACTAAACCAGGACTAATCAGGACTAAACCAGGACTAAATCAGTATTGAACCAGGACTAAATCAGGATTGAACCAGGACTAAACCAGGACTAATCAGGACTAAACCAGGATTGAACCAGGACTAAATCAGGATTTGAACCAGGACTAAACCAGGACTAATTATGAGGGGCCGGTCTAAGCCAAAAATGCCAGGGCCGTTTTTTTTGTCCCAGTCCAGCCCTGGGTCTACCAGTTATTTTTGTGCGAACTGGACATTGGATACTTACGGTCAGCCTTTATTGGTCAGCAGATGCAGTGAACTTCGTAGACCCTATTTCATTCATTTGTGCGACCACGTCAGGACACGGCGCAGTCCGCTGCACGGCCCCTGCGCACACGAGCCTGCGGATGACATCATCGGGATACTGTCAATGGTGTAAGCTCAGACTGGCCCGGGCGGGTGGGGGTGTGTGAGCTTGGGCTGGAGAAGGACCTCGTTATTAGTGTCTCGTTTCGGCGCCCTCCTCCTCCTCCTCCTCTTTTTTAAAGTCGGAGAACCTCTTCTTACTGCACCGTTCTACATTTTTTTCCCTGTCGTTTCTGGAGCTGGAGGATCGGTGCGCACATCTCCAGAGGTTATGAGCCGCCCGGAGCCGCTTCGGTGCGTAGCTGTCCAGGGTCCTGAGTGAGACACGGCCGCTGTGAAGGAGGAGGTAGGTCCGGAGATGCACGTTTTAAATAAATATTTATTTTTATCAACAGCATTTACTATTTAGCCCTCATTTCGTGTGCGTTCTGGCTATGCGCATTGGTGATCCAGTTCAGAGGGCGCGGCTACGTGGGCTATTACCACATTTTCTGGTCAGTCACGGACTAAAGCGGGGGTATATTTTGCTCTCAGCTCATTTCCACATTTCCTGTCTGATCGTGGTATCTAGGGCACAACCCGGAGCAGTATTTCTGCATTACATTTCCAGCTCTATTAGCATGTTTTGTAACGTAGCCTAGCGCGCTCATCTTGTAGCACTGTAGGTTGTGGGAGCGATGGATGCAACGTGAGGTAAGGGCCAACGTGCACTATGCTGCTACATGCTGTGTGAATGAGTTAGCAACGAGGGGTACAATGAACCCAGTCAGCATTCAGGACAATGTCAAACGTGGCTGCAACGTGCGAGGTGTTTTGGTTCTTCGGAAAACGTGACTCGAACGTGTTTTTTGGGGCAATCTTGAAGTGGGAGTTTATGCAAATCTGTTTGGAAGAGGGGTTTGATGTGTTGTGGGTGTGCAAGATGCAGATCCACCTCTCTTGCAGCTCTGAATAAATTATGTTATACAACTTTGTCATTGCACGTTATCGAGACGTGCCTGCATTGGAGCTATAAGAAATATTGACTAAGTGTTGAGTAATTATCTATGAGTACGTGCCACGTGCCAGCTGTCCCTATTTAACCAACGTGCAAGCATTGGAAGGTAAACTGGTAGCAAATATGTTAAATGTATTTCTCATTATCAATAAATGGTCACCACATGAAAATATTTGTCCTTTTAACGTCACATGTTGACTACCATGATTTAAAAAAAAAAAATGTGTTCGAATTTTGTTCGTTCTTTAGCCTTTTTTTTTTTTTTAAACATGAATGATTAAATGACAGAAAAGCAGACTGAACAGAAATAAAAATAAATATAGCCGCAAGCGGCAATGATCGGCCCTCGCTTGCTTGTCCTCGCCAATGGGACGCCCGGCTAAAACTTTGTCGTAGCCAAACCAAATTTGGTACACAGAAACACCGTTGCTAGGCGACCAACAGGAAGTCAGCCATATTGGAACGAGCATGTGACCCGGCGCCGAAGGCAAATTTTCCTGTCCTCGTATTTTAATGAACTCCTCCTCGGGTTTTTGACCCAGACTCACCAGAATCGTGCTGTATCATCTCGACAAGTGGGACATTAAAAGTTATTAAAAGCGTTCTAAAAGACTGAACGGTGTTTCCGTGAAAACGCTTTTGCCGGGCGTCCCATTGGTGAGGACAGACGTTTGGCCTGTTGCCATGGCAACACGGGTATAGCCATAGGTGCAATGTACAGTATTTTGATGTTCCAGGGGGCGCTGTCGAGCCATTTTTAAAGATTTTTTAATACAGATTATTTGTAAATTCCTTTTTTGGCATTCTTGAATTTTGTGCAAAATTTCATGAGTTTTCGTCGGTGGGAAGTACCCGAACCTTGCAAAAGGGAGGGGGGGGGGATAATAATAAGAAGAATAAATAATAATAATAAGAAAAACCAGAACAATAACAATAGCCCCTACGCTATTAACATCTACACTTAATCTTAACTTCAAAATCCTCCAGCTGAGGTCCTGACCAAGCCTGGCCTAGATCATGGAGATGGGTCCTCGGGCGCCTGAAAAAGATCAAAGATCAAAGATCAATGTCAGCTTTATTGTCAATTCTGCCATATGTGTTCAACATACAGTGAATTGAAATTTCGTTTCTCTCTGGCCAGGTAGTGCAAAAAAGACAGTGTACAACAAAAACTATCAAAGACAAAATCTAAATCTAAAACTAAAATCTAAGATCTAAGATCTAAAATCTGAAAGCAGTGCAACATAATAAATAAATACCTATTTATAGATGTCCAAAAATGTGCAGTGTGAAAGATGTGTTGCCCACTGTTCCTGAAAGGATGGGTCAAATGCAGAGAAATAATTTCCCTACAGGGATAAATAAAAGGATCATTAAAAAAACAATTTAAAAAAATATCTAAAAAAATAAGGGTATCTTATTTCTGTCCCCATATATGATATCATATATGTTTAAATAGGCTATGGCTGTTACTAATAACATTTCTAGTTGCTGAACTAGGTTTAAACTAGACTCTGATCTGAATGTCACTGCCAGCCTTTGCAGCTCAGTGAGTGAATTCTAGAGGTTCTGAGCTTTTACATAACGACAAAAACATGTATGTGTCCTCTATACACAGGCTTAGGCAGTGGCAATCTAAACCTTATTTTAAAATTGTAAGATGCAACTACATACAGTTCCTTTAAATAAACTGCAAGTCTCATCAGAGGAAACATGGTTACCAACTATTTAAGAACCACCACAGCTGCCTGACTTGCCACCATTCCAACTTTTTAACACAGCACTTTAAAGCACGTATAATATTTTAACCCCTTCATATTTGCCACATTTTAATTGGGTCATTTTGGTTGTGTGTTATCGCTTGCCCCATAGGTCCAGTGTTTCTCTGCAGCAGCTTTGCACCACACTGTCCTTTCCTACCCTATTGATCAGCTGTGATTGATGTCAGCGTGTGCATGTCTGTTGCTTGTGTTTACTCCTCAGTGAAGTTGAAGAGCCGGATGCTATGGAGCTGCGAGTGGGAAATAAGTACCGTCTGGGGAGGAAGATTGGCAGTGGCTCATTTGGAGATATCTATTTGGGTGAGGAAAGCAACTTATGTCATGCATTATCTGCTGGAATGTGTTAAATAGCAACCTGGGGAATTTAGATATTATATTAGACATAGTTGTTATAATTTTGTGTTTCTTGGTCAAGTAAGTGCATGTCTGTAACTGAAAAGAATTCTCCCTAGAGGCGAAGACAAGCTATTTATTTTCTGAAAGATTTTGGCAATTTTTTTGTACAATTTGTTTGGCTTGTTAAAAATAATTGAAAACTTAAAACTAAAGTACTTATGTTGTAGGAAATAAATGTAACCTGTGCCCTTACTGTTTTAAAACAGGAACAACTATCACATCTGAACTTGGGTTGCCATTCCCTTAACCTGCAGATAGAGGATACATAAATTTTTCTCATTCTCAGTATACGGAGAAGTTGCACTAGAACCAATTAATGATTTGGGTTTAGGTAGTGACCATTTGGATCAGAGAGAGTCATTTTAGGTTTAAGCCAACTGGATTTCAGCACTGAAAATGGCAACCCTAATGAGAGACTTATGTGATGCTCATTCGTTCCATGTTTTCTGATTGGATAATCGTCTTGAGAACCAAAATACCAAATTATTATATAACATAGAACATATCCTGTTCTATGTTTTTTGTAATTATGAATAAATCAACATTAGAATTTGTACCAGTAAAAGATATATTTCATTTGACATACAGTTAATTTAGTACTCTACATTAAGGTTTACATTTCTGGAGTATAGATTTAGTTATTTTAGCTCCTCAAATATTTATTTTGCAGGTTTTATATGAGTGACCTAAATAATCACAAATATCGATTAACAATATAATCTTCTTCACATCCCTATAATGGAGCATAAACTTCTAACAGATGTAAAACCAAAGTACTACTGCAGTATACTGTCTGTCCTTTTTACATTAGTTGCTAAAGCACTAATAGCATGGCCTACTGAGCAGAGTTAACTTTCCTGTGCCGTCCTTTCTACTGCTTTTACCACTACAGGCTCGAACATTGCGACTGGGGAGGAAGTGGCCATTAAACTGGAATGCGTCAAGACAAAGCACCCACAGCTCCACATCGAGAGCAAGTTCTACAAGATGATGCAGGGCGGAGGTGAGAGGAGCTGGATTACAATAGGTTTATGGGTCTGTGACATTAAGAGTTGTAAAGAACTGGTCAGGACTGCTCAGGGGCGTGGGGGGGATGAGGATCAACGGTGGTCAGTCACTATTGGTCTGCAGCGCACCTACATGGTGGCCAGAAAGGATTTAAACTACACTTTGAAAGGGCTACTTCAGTCTGGAGAGGCCATGGAGAGGTCGTACAGTAGTCATAGAATAATGAAGTAGTATAGTCTGATTCAAAAGTTTAATTGTGTATACTATTTGAAGTCTTTTATCTTAGTCTGAATTGATAAAAATACTGCAAGTTGAATATAAGAATGTTTTTCAAAGTAAAGCCAATCACATGCCCTGGTTCCTCCTATTGGCTGTTGGTCTACACTACTTATTAACATTTAGTATGATGATATGTCTTCTATTGAACTAAAATCTAGTACTGGGAAGTAAGTAAATGCGCATAAATATTGAGAATACTTATCTTGAGTGTATTCCAGTACAATTACACTTATTCTTTTGGTAGTGTTCAAAATACAGTTACAAAATACAGTTAAACCACATTTTGTTACCTGTATTTATGACAATAAAGTTGAATCTAATCTAATGTAACTTTCCTAAAAAGTAAAGGAATATATTGCAATACTTGATCATGAAATTTAGGCTTCAAACTGCACAGTACTAACAGACACCAGTGTTACTGAGTGTTATTAGGTACAGTAATCCCTCGTTTATCGTGGGGGTTAGGTTCCAGAAATAACCCGCAATAAGAGAAATCCGCGAAATAGGACAACTTTATATTTTACAATTATTCTACATGTTTTAAGGCTGTAAATGCCTCACCACACACATTATACGCTTTTCTTAGACTGGAATTAACATGTTCTCACATTTGTCTCTCGTTTAAACACTCAAACTTTCATAGATTTTCAACAAAATGTATTGCGTGAAGAGTCCCTCAGTCGTCCAGGTAGAATCCATGATAACAGGAGAAGTTCAATTTGTCAACTGGACCAAGTTTGTTTGGTTGAAAACGTTTCGCCGCTCATCCGAGAGGCTTCGTCAGCTCTAAATGCCATTAGAGCTGACGAAGCCTCTCGGATGAGCGGCGAAACGTTTTCAACCAAACAAACTTGGTCCAGTTGACAAATTTAACTTCTCCTGTTATCAACAAAATGTATTAATAATGACGCGTGGGGGGAGACACGGCTCCGGAAGCCCCGTCGGACGCGCGAGGAGCGCGGAGACATGAGTCACTGGATCTGCAGGAAGCACCGCGCTCACCCAACGGCACTGCCACGTCCCGGGACGCAACGCGCACCAACCCCTTGGAGAAGTGCGCGACACGTGCACCCGCTCATCGTGGTGAAATCCGTGACAGAGCAGCACGACTGGCGCGAGGCCGCGCGTACACCGGGGCTGCGAGCACAAGACCGAACCGCGGCACCCGGACCATGCCTCCCCCTCGGGACCGCGTCCTCTCAGCCCAAGCCACAAACCAGCCGCACGAAACCAGCAAAGAGCGGCACGTGGTGGTTTAATCCTGGTTTAGACCTGGTTTAGACCTGGTTTAGACCTGGTCTAGACCTGGTCTAGACTTGGTTTAGTTCTGGTCTAGACCTGGTTTAGTCCACGTTTAGTCCTGGTCTAGTCCTGGTCTAGTCCCGGTCTAGTCCCGGTCTGGTCCTGTTCTACTTCCAGTCCGATCCCGGCCCACGTCCCCCATCTATCATTCGGCAAAGGTCTTCAGTCTCTTAGCCAATCAGGACGCAGAACACAATGTTACACTATAAAAAAAAAGTTACACTATAAAAAAATTTTAAAAAATAAAAAAATCTGCGAAACAGCGAGGTGAACCGCGATAGAGCGAGGGATACTGTATACGAATGCATTATAAATGGTACAACAAACATAAAGTTATTTTAATTCTATTTCTGAATAGCATACTGTTTGGACCATGTATTAGAATATGTTTGAAAACATTTAATGCAAGTATTCTGTAACTAAATACATTTATTCTTCAGTATTCTTCCCAATCAATATTGTTAATAACTTCCAACATACAAATACTAAATAAATAAATTACAATGTGGCTAAATATCTGTTCTGATTTACAGATGCTAAAAGCTCAAAGTATTGAATTGTGGTTTGAAAATGTATCTGCATTGTAACTTATCCTTTAGGGATACAATTCTAAAAAGCAAGATTTTTTTCCACTAAATATGTTTGGTAGTATAGTTATAAAGTTAGGACATTATTGGAATATGTTTTATTTGTCATCTGACCAGTTTTCCTTGTCCGCAGTGGGAATCCCGTCCATAAAATGGTGTGGGGCAGAAGGAGACTACAATGTGATGGTGATGGAGCTGCTGGGGCCCAGTCTGGAGGATCTGTTCAACTTCTGCTCCAGGAAGTTCAGCCTCAAAACGGTCCTTCTGCTGGCTGACCAGATGGTGAGATACAAGAAAAGATTTTACATATATTTATACAAAAGGAGCCATCATATAATTAAGTGCATTAATAAGAGACAAAATGGCCCAAAATACTAAACCAAGACTAAACTGGGGCCATAACCATACCAGGGCTAAAGTAGGGCTGCATAGGCACAAAATCAGGGTTAAACAAGGACAAACACTTTAGTTGCCGTATTCATATTGGCATCCATGTATAGTAAACTAGTTTACAAGCAAATTGCTATAATATTAAAGATGCACTATGTACCTTTTTCTAACTTCTGCTTATCTCCATAGTGATGTTAGTTTTTGCCTGGAATGTTGCACAGTATGTCATTTAACCTAAATATCTTACATTTATTCAATTAAAGATGTTTTAATTACTCAGAAATCCCATGAAAAACAGTCTTACTGTGAATCACCTGACCTGCTTGTCTCCATGATGATGGCAACTAAGTTTAATGCCTTACTGTGGTACATGCCAAGAGAAACAACGTATCCATGCAATAAAGCATCTGAGTGTCATTTTTATTCTAATCCACAAAGCCTATTTCTTCTGTTGTTCTATAAATTGTAGTTTCCTTTTTCTATTAAACTCTTCTTAGTCAGTAGTTTTGTCCTGATTTAGGCTTGGTTAACTACATCAGGAATAGTCCAGGAGTTTTTGATAATAATAGGGTAAGGGTTTTCAACAATACTTCAAAATCTGCCTTTTTCCATCTCCAGATCAGCCGAATTGAGTACATCCACTCCAAGAACTTCATCCACCGAGACGTGAAGCCTGACAACTTCCTCATGGGGCTGGGCAAGAAGGGCAACCTGGTTTACATCATCGACTTTGGCCTGGCCAAAAAGTACCGCGACGCCCGAACGCACCAGCACATCCCCTATCGCGAGAACAAGAACCTGACTGGCACCGCCCGCTATGCCTCCATCAACACCCATCTGGGCATCGGTATGTGTCACCTGGTACCTGTCACCCGTCCCCTGTCAGTTGCTCCCGGGCACACGCTCCCTGTCACCTGTTCCCTGTCGCACACACCCTGTCACCCAGATCGGAGCGCAGGTGTCTGGGTGTGCTCTAATAACCCTGGTATGCCTCATAGCTTCACACCAATGTGTTGGGAAATGTGTCATAATTATAATACAGAGCAGAAGGAGATTTGTTTCATGTATGATCCAGGTTTTTATTATTTTATGGTATTTATCTGGTGACTTAACATATGCCAATTCATGCCAAATACTTGATACGGAAACAATTTCAAGAAACCACATTTCCCTTTTGTGTCTTCACAGAACAGTCCAGGAGAGATGACTTGGAGTCCCTGGGTTATGTTCTGATGTACTTCAACCTGGGTTCTCTGCCCTGGCAGGGACTCAAGGCTGCCACCAAGAGGCAGAAGTATGAGCGCATCAGTGAGAAGAAAATGTCCACTCCCATAGAAGTGCTGTGCAAAGGCTACCCCTGTGAGTATGGTCACATATCGCAAACTAATACGTGTAAAGCCATTCCTCTGTCAGTTAAAGCATGTTGTTTGGAGCAGACTTTTTTTTTTGTTGAAAATTGTATTGCCTTTTCCCTCTAACAAAAATGGAACAAAAACAGTGAAACATAAAAAAACAAAAACAATGTTCAGTCACTGCATTTACATTTACAGAATTGTTTGTATAAGATCTGTATTGTTTATTTCCAGGAAATTAATATAGAAAGTTAGTTATGTCACATTGGACATTCAGTTATTCCAGTCTAAAGTAATATGTTTAGTATTTTTACAATTTTTTTGTATTTTTGCCACTTTTTAACAGTTTATTTAAATCTTTTGCTAATTGTTACACATTCCATTACAGAACTGATCAAAACATGTGCATATCTTATAAAGTTGTATTTGTACAAACTCAAACTTCCTTCTATTTTCTAGCTGAATTCTCCACATACCTAAACTTCTGCCGCTCGCTGAGATTTGACGACAAACCCGACTACTCCTATCTGAGACAGCTCTTCAGGAATCTCTTCCACAGACAGGGCTTCTCCTACGACTATGTCTTTGACTGGAACATGCTCAAATTTGTACGTAACCTCCAACCCACTGCAGATTTTATGTACTACATACTTCTTGGAATCTGATCAAATACTTATGTCTTTTCATGTGTTTTAGGGGGCGAGTAGGACGACAGAGGATGGAGAGAGGGAGCGGAGAGAAGGGAAGGACGGAGAGGAGCGGCCGGGAGGAGGTCAGAGAGGAGGTGGAGGGCGAGCCATGGTCCCTGGTCCAAACCCTTCAGGGGTCAATCGAGCCAGGAACGAGGGGGACGCAGCGCCTGCTAACCCAGCCAGCCGTGGGGTCCAGCAGTCAGGTCAGTGCTAAGATGAAGTGGAGTAAATGATATTCTGAGCAACAATGAGTTTTATAACAATTTAAGATTGTCTATTTACTTACACTGGCAAAATACCTACTTTACCATTTGGAATGTGATAGCTGTAACATGTGATCCAACAGCTTTAAAAACTGTAATACAGATACTATTAGCGGTCATGTAAAGTGAGGAGACATCATATCTGAGAATGGCTTTGTGGTTCATTTTCATCAGCCAATAGTGATTAGACAAACCATTATTTGATTTATGCGTTTCACATTCCAATTATCACAATGCCACTCATACATGCACTTAAGCACACATAGGCAAGCTGAGACAAACAGATACTAGACACAATACAGTATGATGCAAGGTGTGTGTGTGTGCGCGCGCGTGTGTGTGTGTGTGTGTGCGCGTGTGTGTGCGTGTGCGTGTATGTGTGTGTAGGTAACCGGTCCCCTCAGGCAGGCAGAGCAGAGCGAGCAGAGAGGGAGAGGAAGGTGGCCATGAGGCTGCACCGTGGAGCTCCAGCCAATGTGTCCTCGTCTGACCTCACCGCACGCCTCGACCAGTCACGCATCACCGCATCACAGGTACACACACTGGAAACTAACATTCAAAAACAGATGCGATTAAAGTCTATTACTGTGTGTAGTAGTATATTCTTTTTTATTCAACACTATCACTATCACTTGAGTCTTTGAATGAGTTTGATTGAACCTGGGGAGGCCCGTCCTCTGATCTGAAGGTCAGCAGTTTGCAGGTCTGCATGTATGAGAGTGTGTGTAAATGGGTGATTCACACATGGGTATATGGCTATATGACTATTGAACATAACTTCTACTCGTGTGAAGAATTCCTCAGTCGTCCAGGTAGAATCCATGATAAAAGGAGCCAGGGCCAGAGGTGTGAAAACAGAAATTATGGTTTGAATGGGTATGCTAAACTAGACGCCAGAGAAATTGGAAAAACAAAAGACAGAAACTCAAAACAAATAGGTGAGATCGTTTCAGAATAATTTGATTAAGATGAAGCCTTTATTAGTCTCACACAATGACACACAGTGACACACGGGAGAAATTTTACTTCTGCATTTGACCCATCCTTTTCAGGAGCAGTGAGCAGCCATCTTTCGGCGCCCGGGGGGCAGTACTGTGAAGGGTCTTGCGCAAGGACCCACACTGGCTAGCTCATTGCCTGGGGAGGATTTTGAACTCAGGTCCCCGCTGGGGAAAGTCAGTGACTTACCAGTTGAGCTAACCAGCAGGTGGCTGAGCTAACCAGCCGGTAGTTGAGCTAACCAGCCGGTTTCAGTATAGTTAGCTCCTCCCTGCAGCTAGATATAAGCAGTGTCTAACCAGCACTCGAACCAGAACTGACGAAGCAGCGCGGATGAGCTGCGAAACGTTTTCGACCAAATAAACTTTGTCCAGTTGACAGATTGAATTTCTCCTTTTATCATAACTTCTACTCTTTTAAGTGTTTCTTTTTATTATGAATTGTTGCTTTAAGCTTTTATACATATTTTTAGACAACAAAACTTTGTGAGTACTATTATTATGAGGTACTTTGTGAGTACCAGATATCCTAATTGCCATGTATTGTCCAAACAAATGTCATACGTTTTTGAGTTACTAGATTTGCATACAGGCTAATTTGCTATAAATTATTAATATTGCTTATTTCTTAGTTTGAGACTACAGTATATACCAAACTAGATAGATTTCTAAGGATACATTTATAGAGTGGATCAGATATATATATATATGTTTATATGTTAATAAACATATAACTTTTATATGTTGTTGTATGTTATAGGAAAAGTTGCATGTCTACAATTAAATTTATTCTTTAATAGCCTCAAATCACAACAGCAGTTGCCTGACAGGGCTTCACAAAATTGTTGAAAATGTCTATCCATAGGGTTTATAGCGCCAGTCAGATCAGTCAGTATTAGACAAAAGATAAAAGTGACAAATGCCATAATCAAACACTGTGAGTGAGGCTATAGGATACTTACTGGTAAATATTTAGTCAGTGTCAGGTTTATGTGCACAGATTTAGTGCTGGTTCAAGACTCTCATATGTCTCCCTTTAACTTTAGGTCAGTGTGCCCTTTGAACATCTGGCCAAATGAGACGCTCCTGTTGGACTGCAGGTCAACAGCAGGTACAGACATGCCTTTAAAGTACAAACACACACAGGCTAGTGCTTGTCCTGGAAGCTTAGAGGTGTGAAAGAAGATTCTGCCGGTGATTCTTTAGGTTCATAGATCAATTTGAAAAGTTCCATGTACGCTACCAGTCAAACGTTTGGACACATCATCTCATTCAGTGCTTTTTCTTTGTTTTGTTTTGTTTTAACTTGTTTTTTATATACATACAACAGACATCAAATATATAAAGTTAAAGAGATATATGGAATTATTTTGCAAAGCCTAGCCACCGTTTGCTTTACGTAAACGTATTTACCTTTTTTTCTTTACTACATAATCCCATATAATATCTTACTTCATATATTTTATGTCTTTCATATACATCTAAAAGAAAGTTTAAAAAAGAAAGAAAAAAAAGAAAGAAATTAATTAAAAAAACATTGAAAGAGATGGTGTTTCCAAGCTTTTGCCTGGTAGTGTAGGGTAGGTTAGGGTGTAGGCATGTGCATATTTTCTTGTGGGTTTGGAAATAAATTTTGGATAGATCTAAGAGAAATAAACGGCAGGAACATCTCTGAAATTATCAATCTAATATCAAGAATGCACCTAATATTGCTGGATTGGATATCAGTTTCAGAATTTTGGCCATTGTGCAACCTCATTTAAATTTTTGTATTTTTTTTTTTTTACTTCAGTGACTAATAACAGTTACATAACACATTCAAACCAGCTTTGTTTTAGGTTTTTTTATGTTGCAAGGAGAGAAATGGTTTATTCAGTTTCTGGTATCATTCAACAGTGGCTATTGGCAGATACTTAAAGCCAAAGTACCACCATTGAAACAAACGGTATCATGGATATTTATGTAATATTACTGGATGTATCAACACATCTAAATAATGCTTGTACGTGTTCTTTAAGTTGATATATTGTGAAAGAAAAATAATTGACAATACCATGATGTTAAGCTATACCATTAAGGTTATAGGTTAACATTTTAATTGGTCAGTAAATGTCAAAATATGTGTGATTCTGTGTTAATTCTGTTAAGTTATGCCTCATTTTTTTCTGACTTAAATGCATAGGGCACTATATCTCTCTCACTACTTTTGTGATTTCTAATCTGTTTTCCTTTATTGCAGCAGCAGCAGAGTTCCAAAACACCCCAGACTTTTCGAATGGATGAATGAACTTTAAAAGCGTGAGTGGGGGAGAAGACAAGGATGGCTGGACCCTTATTTGAGGGAGTGTCCGTGTGTCTGTCCGCGGCTGTGTGAACCTCAGGAGGAGCCAAAATGGACGCTCGTAGAAACCAGTCGGACTTAAGACTATTGGAATTGGCTGTTTTGGGGGAATGTAGCCAATCAAACGCGACGAAAGGGGTCAAAAACAAAACCCCACCGCGCCCCTTTTCAATCTTACTCACCTGCACATCAATTCTGAAACTCAACTAGCAAAAAAAAGAAGACAGAACATGCACAAAATGGACTTGTACTCGAGGTTTACACTTGACACCATCAATCCGCTGTGGTCCATTTGCTGTGTATGGGGATCAATAACTACAACTAACAAAGGATGACTAAAAATGATTACTTAACTTAAGGGAGCCCTACGAGTAGAAAGATACGATTGCAGAAGAGATTTTTGGATGAGAGTGCGGCTGCTTTTTGTCGGTAAACGTCAATGTCCGTCTGTGTTATTGTCTGTGCGTTATTTTGGCTTCAGCTTTGCTTCGGGAAACGGTAGGAGAGAAAAAGAGAGAGCAGGCTGCTATCCATGGGTCTCAGATGATAAGGAAGTTGGACTGTTGCCATAGCGATTAAGAATTTCAAACTAAATATTATATCTTTTGAATACGAAAAAAGTCCTCGAAATGTTGCGTGTAACAGAAAGCTGAAATACATTAATATGCTGAAGTATTAATGAATGGATACAGATGCTAGTACATACCACTTTTTGCTAAAACAATTGTTACACTTGTTTTAACAAAAAGAGACCAATATGAAATATTCTCATTGGTCCGATGTTGAAAACTTTGCCTATATTTGGCACAGATTTTTTTTCTTCTCAAGCTGAACCTGTGTCATACCCAGACTGTCGTTTTTAACAGACTAATGTGTAAAAGAGGAAATACAGGAGCAACTAGGCATAAAATAGCTCTATGTTTACACAATCACGCAACAAATAATTTTATAACCCAGATGAATATGTTTTATTATTTTTACAAAAGATAATTTGAGAAACTAAAATATTAACATGGGTATCAACAAATATTGATTATTGGCCACAGCAGCAAGACAAATACCGGATAGCGGTATTGGACCATCCCTAAAGTCAAAGCCTTAGAACAGATTCACTTGCCAGAAAAGCTATAAACAGACGCTGGTAATGAAAATATCCGTTGTTACATTTGTATTTTTTGTTTTTTTAATTTTACTATTTTGTATATGTACAATGTAAATAGACACATTCGGAAGAGATTGTTAATTGAAGATGCTGCTAGGAAGAGAGAGTGTAGAAGTGGTGCCATGAACCCTAGGAGTCTGCCCGGGGAGGGGGGGTGAGGGAGGGGGAGCAGGCAATGACAGGTGGCCATGGGAGGGGTCAGGATGGAGGGATGTCGCTGAGGAAGAAGAGGGGCGATCCGCTGATGTCCTGTACTACATGCTTCATCTTTATTACTATAATTATTTGTGTATATTTTCTCAATCAATAAAATATACACAGCTTACACGGGTCTGACTGTTTTGTCTGGAGTTGTGATGAGAATTCTAAATGAGCCACACCTGATTATGCAAGTTCACAGTTCAGTGAATTTGAAATTGAAAGTGCACTATACTAAGTAGGTGACTTTCCTGGAGGAGGGTATGCCACCTTCAAATCTCTCGTAAGATATGATTGATTTTCTTGGAATGTTTCTACTTCATTTTCTCAATGGACACAAGCAGGTGGTGCCACTAGAGCAAGATACAGGTCAGATCTGTGGAAAGGCAACCTCTCTCACAGTAAGAATGCATGTTTTAGAGCAGTATATATTAAGTAAATTGATAGTGGAACAAGAAACTAGTGGAAAGATAAGATAAGATAAGATAAGATAAGATAAGACTTTATTGATCTCACGCAGGAGAAATTTACTTGTCACAGAAACAAACAGGTGGCAAGATCTTCCTCAGTCCAGAATGTTACATAGTGCAGCTTTAAGTTTATTAACCATGCATTTCAACAGGTAACTATTTTGTATCAAATTACTACCCAGATTTGGTTGCCTAAAAATGGCCTAATACTAGTGAAAACAGTTAATTAAGGTGTAACTACATGCCAATTAAGTTTATAATTACTATTACAATGTAGTTCATCTTTTAAAGTTGTTTAACAGTGTATTGATATTATAGCTTATACTTAAGAGTGCACGTTTTGCCATTGTTTATTTAAAGGTGCACTATGTAACTTTTTGATCGGGGTCTGTCACCTGCTTGTTTCTGTGGATATGTCATTGCTCTGCCTGGAATGTTCCACATTATGACATTAAACAGCTCTACCTTACATTTGTTCAGTTAAAGGTGGTTTTATAGCTCAGTAGAAAAACAGGCATTCTGACTTGGGTGTTGGCTCTCCACAGATCTGACCAGTAACAGAGACTTGCCTTTTAATAGCCTACTTATGCATCTATGTAAACATATAAAATCATATAACAGGAAATGTATTTATGCTCTTGCTCCGTATTTGGGACTTGCAATGTCATATAGCTACACCTGGGATTCTGTTTGTCAATCTCTCAACATACAAAGACTAAATGAAATAATTGGTTTAGTCTAATTAAGGGAATGCCAAGCTACCACTGGCTATATTTATACAACAATCAGATAATTAAAATAATTCAACACCCCAATAACTAGATCTTATTTTTGGGGTTTGTTTGATGTTAAAAAAATGTGATGTGTGGATTTTTAGAGCAACAGTTGTATTTGAAATAATTCTTTCAATCTTTTGTCCTTGGCATGTCAATCTTGCAGTTTTTTGGCCAATTTCCCTTGTCAAAATTTGAATTTAGAGATCGGATTACTCACATCAGATGTAGCTGTCTACATGACATTTCAATAATCTGATGACTCCAGAAATCAGATAATGATCAGATGTTTGTTGTGCTTGTAAACATTGTCACTGATAAAAGGAGAAGTTCAATTTGTCAACTGGGCAAAGTTTATTTGGTCGAAAACGTTTCGCAGCTCATCCGAGTTGCTTCGTCAGTTTCTTCTCCTTTTACCATGGATTCTACCTGGACGACTGAGGGATTTTTCACACACTGTCACTGGTAGTTTTTTTTTTTTTTTTTAAAGCTTCTATTGCACATTGAGATTTTATACATACAAATACATTTTTTAAAACCCAGTATGTAACTTGTTGGACAAAAAATAGACTATAAATAATATCCTCCTGAGACCCGCCCATTCATTTGTGTCCTTTATAGTGGACATCTTTTAAGTTTTGAGACAGACTCTAGTTTGTGGCTGCACTATGATTAAAATAATAATAATAATAATAATAATAATAATAATAATAATAATAATAATAATAATAATAATAATAATAATAATAATAATAATAATAATAATGCATAAATCAAATAAATAAATACATACATAAATTAAAAAGGAGTCTAAAAACTTTTTGAGGCGACTGTAAAACCGACCGAAAAAATGTTTTTGTTAGGTTTAGGTTAGGTTAACTTGACATGGATTTAACACCATTACAGTCCATTACATAGGACATGTTACAAAAATATGAATAAAAATAAAATTAACAAAATGTAAATGCTGTTCATTTACCTCCAAATAGAAAATTAATAATAATAATAATAATAATAATAATAATAATAATAATAATAATAATAATAATAATAATAATAATAATAATAATAATAATAATAATAATAATAATAATAATAATAATAATTTAGATTAGACACTTTTTTTCTTCGGGTCCCGGAGGATAGTGCTGTATTATATAGTAAAATCAAATATAAAATCATATAACAGGAAATGTATTTATGCTCTCGCTCCGTATTTGGGACAGGAAGCCGAATACGACAGCAGAATCACAGTAGGAGTCGTGCTAACCTTTTAGAACATCACCCACACTCACGTTGCTGCTCACGCTGCTGCTGCCCAGAATAGAGCCCTTTACGCATGCGCACACGATCCACCTTTTCTTTTCCCTTGTTATTGCTCAGTTCTCACGTGATTGGTCATGTTGTCTTAGTAGGCGGGACTTATTGCGTTTTCCTCATGCGTGATTGGTGTGTAGCTCGGAGTGGGCGGAGTTTGTCTGATCTACAGTAATCCGACGGGGATCCAACTCTTAACTCTGTGGAGTGAGCGGGGCGAGTGGTTTGAGTGGAGATCCGAGGTTTATTATTTATCTTTTCCAAAACTACGCTTAAAGTTATCCGTTCAAAGTGTCAAATTGCAACAAATAGATTACAGCAATTCTTACTAATCATGAGAAGTAAACTTTTGAGGTAAGTTTTTGGGGGAGAAAGACAGAAAAGATTGCCCACGGCACTTCTTCAACATGGATGTCCGGGGAGCAGCGGTGCGTCTTTGAGCAAGGAATTAAGGCCATTTCTGGGTTATTTTCGGACATCTCCTCTTATTTAACACCCCCAAGAGCATTTAAACTGGTGAGTAATGCTTAACTTTAATTTTCCTTTATTACAGCCTTGGTTTTGGCTAATAAAGTGTATTGATTCTGCAGACTGGACATTCAAGTTCGCCTGTGGATCGCTGTTTATCTTTATACAAAAGGTGAGTCCTGCGCTTTGTTGTTCTGTTCTGTTATTATTAGGGCTGCAGCGATTAATCCGAATAATCGTGACGTGTCAACTAATCGTATTTTGATAAGAGTGAACGTTACCAGTCTCTAAAACGCATGCCAAAAGATGGTGGGAATATTAAATCAAAACCTAAAATAGAATAAACCATTTGTGATTTTCATTCATTATAGGCCTTCACTAATAATAATATTCTCTAACTCTTTCAATGACATATGTAAACCTTTATTTGGTTAAAGATGTGTAAAAGAAATGCACAATAGAAATAAATATCAGACTAGTTGGATACTAAAATAATCGTTAGTTGCAGCCCTAGTTATTAATATTGTTTTTGTTTATTATAATTTAGTTCAATCCATTATTTCTCTCAGATTTAATCAAGTCCAAATACATTGTTTTGGACCAGTTCCTCTAGGTATTAAGACCCTCAGTTGTTGTTGCTTTCACCCATGTGATAATCCCTCTTGATCTGATACCTATATAATACCCTTTTTGAATAATCGACTAACACCCCTGGGTGCTCTCTTGCCCTATCCATCTGTTGCTTTAGTCCTGACCTCTTCTCCATTTTTAATGTATGCAGTTAGAGACTAGCCACGGTCTAACCTTTTTAGCCTTTTAAATGAAGTCAGTCCACAGATGTCCTTTGCACACTTCACTGTCACAGGCATTGTGCGTTTGTATGCCTGTCTGTCTGTGGTGCGTTCACTTGTCCTCATTAATAGTGCTGACGGCTTACAAACCAAAATAAATGACCTGCGATGTCATATAGCTACACCTGGGATTCTGTTTGTCGATCTCTCAACATACAAAGACTAAATGAATAGAAATAATTGGTTTAGTCTAATTAATGGAATGCCAAGCTACCACTGGCTATATTTACACAACAATCAGATAATTAAAATAATTCAACACCCCAATAACTAGATCTTATTTTTGGGGTTTGTCTGATCTTAAAAAATTGTGACGTGTGGATTTTTAGAGCAACAGTTGTATTTGAAATAACTCTTTCAATCTTTTGTCCTTGGCATGTCAGTCTTGCAGTTTTTTGGCCAATTTCCCTTGTCAAAATTTGAATTTAGAGATCGGATTACTCACATCAGATGTAACTGTCTACATGACATTTCAATAATCTGATGACTCTAGAAATCAGATAATGATCAGATGTTTGTTGATCAGATTTTTAAAACCCCAGTATGTAACTTGTTGGATAAAATATAGACTATAAATAATATAGTGCTGTATTATAGTCCAGTAAACAATTTGTGATTCTTAAAATACAATTACCAGTTTAAAAGGCGATTATTCACATTTATTCCAATTAAGTGTTGCGGTTCTACTTTGCAAACATTATATCATGTAATTTTTTATAGAAATAAACACAATCCCTATCAAAACCTCTGCATTTGTGTTCCAAATTGTATTATTTTACTAATCCATTCTTGTTTGTTTTTACACCATTCCATTGTTGTTGACATAAAACATAAAGGTTTTCATGCCCCTGGAGCTGAGCTTTCTGCTTGATGTCTTATCTGTCAGTCAGGGTAAAAGAACAAACACGGCCTGAGACAGTAACCAGTGCTCCTTATGTAACATCAAGTCCAGTTCTGCCTCAGTAGTAAGGAGCTCTGAATATGTCATCTTCTGTCATCCATTCCACATTGTTCTCGCTGCGGGCCACGGACTCTAATTTCAGTCACTGGGCAGAAATAAAAGATTGTGATTGTCATTGTAGTTGGCCTGTAAAATCTGCATATATGGTGTTTGGTTTGCCAGTTTAAAAACTTATTTAAGTGGGATTCAAATCACATATTTCATGTAATTACAATAAACTGATCACTTAAAAGTTCTTAAAGGGCCTGCACCTGCTTTTAATTTATTCATGTCAAAATAAATTGTCTTTATTTTTTATGTTTTTGTTTTTAATTTTCTATGGTAAATTAAGAGCCATCTTTTTCATCCAATCGCACACATTTTTTACTAAGAATATGGGAAACCAACTGCCCTGACACTTACATTCATGCATTCATACAGCAGGCTCGCCTCTGCACAGACCTGGCTTGCAGTAAAGTTGAGTTGCTTTGCTCACTGAAGATAGATAAGGTTAATGCCATACTGAGGCAAGCAGGCAGTATATTATCCACCACAAAAGGTCTGCAGCGCACCTTTTAATATAGACACCCCGTGGCAGCTATAGCATGATTTTTTTTTTTATTAGACTTTCCCCTATACATTATCTGTAGTTTCAGTTGGATCAATAAAATACCATACGTGACGTAAACTTGCATACCTACAAGATGACAACCTAACAGTACATGCTTAATTATTAGTTATTAGTAGTTAATTATTTCTTATGGACATCAATACACATGTTCTTCTACTATAGTCACTTAGTCACTGTTTGACTTCCAGACTGTTCTATGTGTAAACAGGAACAGTATGTGAATGCCCTTTTTATATAAGGACCATTGTCTCATTCAGATGCTGAAACTGGCCCAGAGAGATGTGCCCTTTTCGAAGCGGCTGGGAGAGGACGCTCCTATGGACGTGGCCCCGGGACCCCCTCCCACAGTGTCCCCCACTGGCCCCAACATCTCGTTGCTTCCAGAAGCCCCTCTGCTCAGCCAGGACCCTCCCATCTTCCTTATGACCCCCGCTGCCCAGGCCGTGTCGGGGTTCTTCGTCTGGACGGCGCTCATTCTCACGTGCCATCAGGTAATTTTTAGATATTTTGATGATGGTTTAAAAAATGTTATGGTATGTTAAAGGTCCCATGACATGGTACTTCTTGATGCTTTTATATGGTGCCTTAATGGTTCCCTAATACTGTAAATGAATCCTGCTCCAAAATCAAGACTCAGTGCATGAGAAAGACACATGTACACAGTCAGAGTCATAATCTGTCTGTCTGAACAACTCATTCTGGGCCTTGTTGCTTGAATGCAAATGAGAAGGACAGAGATAGGTTAGAGGAGCGAGTGGGGGGGGGCAAATGTGCCGCTGGTTCCTTGTTTTAGCGGTGCGCTGTGCGCTGGCTCCCACTTCCGCGTTTTAAGCGCGGAGGAAGAAATGAGAGGCGTTTCAATGGAAAAAAACACATTTTCACAGAAAATTAAATTAAACCACTGCTGTTTCAGATGCCCAGAGACTCAGATAAAGGACTTCCGAGCCTAGAAACACTTGCACGTGCCTCCAGGCAAATAAAAAAACGCATTTCGCATTGCGTAGCTCATTCGCGGTCCAAACTCTCTGGGCGTGATTTACAGAGACAGTGGGTAGACATCCAGATGGGGGGGTGGAGCTGCATTATTCGATGTGACGTCACAT
This sequence comes from Paratrypauchen microcephalus, assembly GCA_036785185.1. Lineage (NCBI taxonomy): Eukaryota > Metazoa > Chordata > Actinopteri > Gobiiformes > Gobiidae > Paratrypauchen > Paratrypauchen microcephalus. Next base: position 1,067,242 of record JAVJIX010000126.1, read on the forward strand.
AGTTGCCTTGTTCAGAATCGCCCATTTGAGCTGTGTTTTTTTCAAACGCAGAAAAGGATCGCAAATGCTCAGTTTAGACATTTCGCAACTTTTAGCCATTGGGGGGGGCTCACATTAACATTCAAAAACCTCAGAAAGTGAAAATTTCATGCCATGGGACCTTTTTAAGGTCTTATATTATGCAAAATTGAGCTTTAAGCCTTGTTATAATGTTCTGGAATCTGGAATTATCCAAATGATTCCAGTGAAGGTCTGTCTAAATCTAAGTCTAGAGCAATGGAGCACTTCCTGTATTACAGATGACATCACAATATGGAACAGAGTGTTTTAAGTTTGAGGAAAAGAACTCTTCCTAAATATGCAGGGTTTATGCTAATCCTGTATGAATGGAAAAACACAACTCCAGGTATGTTTTTGATGAGGAAGCAACATTATAACATAGATCAGAAAATAACGTAATACAGGCACTTTAATTAGGACAATAAGTAGCATGAAGGTCCCATCAATTTTTTCTTTCATTGAGGTTTATTCATGTTACAGTTATATTCTTGCAAGTATATTGTCGCCTTTATAATCCTTGTGCTACCTACACTACAGAGCTCCATGCTGTCACTGAATCATTACTGTGGTGGGTTTTAGGTTTCATACTTTTTGTTATTACTGACCTAAAAACTGTTCAATGCATTAGCAAGTAGTGTGTCACTATACTAAGGTTACAAACTTTGTTACTAAGGAAGAGGCTTGAGACTTGACATCAGTTTCAATAACACAATAATAATAAACAAAATAATTTGATTTGACAATGCAATTTATTTAAATTTTCTACTAAAAATAATGGTAGTTTAGTACATCATGTGGTCTTATACTTGTTTAGGAAAGGTACATTTTTTTATTTATTTATACATTTTATTTCAGTATCAGTACTTCATTACTACTTATTTCGATAGCTTACGCATAGATTATTAGTATATGGGTATTGATTTTTATTTATTTATTTATTTTGTCAACCTTATGAGCAAGTGGCACACTGACCCCATATTCTACATTCCTCAACCTGAAAATTGCTAGTTAAGATCGTCTATCTATAGTGCTGTGAATATATAGGCCCACAGGTGACTAGACACAGCAGATGCGGTCTTTTTTAGACATATATATGACATAAACTTTTGTTAAGGTTTGGGGAGGGGCTGTGGTTGCTTGGTAACCCCCCTCGGCAGGTGTAACACAGCACCATTAGCCCACACACAAAGACGAAACCTGTTCTCACCAATGACAAAGCAGTTGGCAATAAACAAGAGCAAAGGTGTGATTTTTCTCACCAAGTCCAGTAAAATGATGTCACATATTGATTATACGGTCACTGACCCTCACAGCGTCAGACTTTGCCCACCTACATCACATCATCAAGATAAGAACTAGTTCATTGTGTTACCATGAAGACTATGGCCGTGCATTGCCTGGCTATATGTATCATGATTCACATGTCACAATTAAATATATCCTGTTATATCGCAATACTGATAACAAGAAAGATTTGTTGTGATTTTTCTTTGACTTTAGTTGTCTTAAAGTTAAAACATCTATTTTTTGTCTGTTTGGTGAATAATTAACTGTATATTACACAATATTGGTCAAATGCTGTTACCTAATTAAAAACATACACATCATGCCAGTGTTGTGTTTGGTTTCATTCACACATGTTTGAATCACCTATTATTAATCTGTCTACATCTCCAAAGCTCAATTATAATGTTTTTAAACTTTTATGTCTTGTCTGTGTAAATATGTAACTGTGTTTTGTGTTTGCTGCTGCCTCTTGGCCAGGACTCCCTTGAAAAAGAGGTTCTTAATCTCAATGGGACATTTCCTGGTTAAATAAAGGTCAATAATAATAATAAAAATGTTCTGGTCCATCTTGTGAAGTCGCATAATAGTAGTTTTCAAGTTAACAGCTACCTTTCATCTTTAGTTCAGTAGAGATTGGGAATTCCATGGCTGAAAATATCCAAATGATTCTAGTGAAGGTGTATGTAAAAACACAGCAGAGCACTTACTGTATTACCACACAAGATGGAGGACAGTGTTATCAGTGTCATCGTGCTATGAGGTGAATTGGTTTTTCGAAGTGAAACTTTCCTAACAAAAATATGTGCGTATTTTGGTTTATCAAAATACAAAATCCAGTCATTACATTGAAAAAAATAAAATATATGGCTACCACATTTTTCCTGTGTGTTGCAGATCTACATGCACCTGCGTTTCTACAGCTCCCCTCGAGAGCAGAGACACATCGTGCGCATCCTCTTCATCGTCCCCATCTACGCCTTCGACTCCTGGCTCAGCCTTCTCTTCTTCACCAATGACCAGTACTACGTCTACTTCGACACAGTACGCGACTGCTATGAGGGTGAGGGCTTTTTATGTGCTTTTCTGTTTGTGTGAGAAGTTATCAGAATGGTCTATTAGTGAGTAATCTGGGTTGATACAAGTTACTACAAATGTTAGAAATTTCTGAAGAGGCGTTCATTTCTTGGAAATGCAAAGTGATAGTTTGAATATAAACTAGGAAATTTAAACTGTTTCTCTTACCAAGCAAATGTTTAGGCACACCTTCACAGTCCATTCATTTACCCATCAGCAGCGCTGCACAGTACGTCAAATAATATTGACTCAAATTGCAAAATTTCATTGGCACATTATACAAATTGCAACGGCTGCAGTTATTTTATTTAAAAAAAATAGAATCCTACTTTTTAAACATAAATTGCAAATGAAATTACAAATCACAATTTGATTTTTTTGTCCTAAATCGTGTAGCCTTACTCCTCAGTAAGACAGATTTTAAGATGCTCTTCTGAAGCCACAGCCACTCCAACCAGCACCGATCACACTTCAAATAGTATGTATTTATAAAAGGACAAGTTAAATTTGTGAATCATGAGTTTAATCTAAGCGTCCCTGCTTAGACTGTTGTTCCCGCGACCCGGCCCCGGATAAGCGGAAGAAGATGGATGGATGAGTTTAATCTGAATTTTTACATACAAATATTAAAAAAATACCAAATCTTCACTTAACCCACATAAATCCTTATAATCTGAACTTGTTTATTCAACTAATGCAAATTTTGGTCAACTATGACACCATCAGCCAATTAATCGACTTAAATACAGCCATACTCATTAGTTGGTTTATGGAATTGTGAGCAGCCATTGAAAGTTTGGAGATTCCATCATCTTTTCTTACTATCTATTTTGAGATTGAATTTTTGGATGGAAAATCTATTTTCAAGCCTCACGATGACACTGTACAGTTTTGAGCTCCCACCTCTGCTCCTGTCTGTGACGCTGTGACAGAAATAGGCTGATGATGGCGACACTCCTGCGTGTGTGCGTCAGATAAACTGTTCCTCCCTCAGATATGGACTGATCTGGAGAGACGCGCCCGGAACTGGAAGTCCCGCCCACAGACACTTGCCTCCAACCTCCTCCCACTTCCTGTCACTTTTCCTTTCCAACTTTCTTGTTGAATCCTTATAGTGTTTTTGGTATGTTCTTCCGAGCTCTGTCTAAGCGAGCATGGCTGACCAACCTGTCTCATAGCAACAATGTTCACAAATCTGTCCCATCTCAGACACTAAAGGCATCACTCAGACTTCCCCACACCTCACTGTCTCTGGTCTCATTGTGTATAGGCCTACTGTATCGCTGTGGCAACCGCTGCAGTCCCTGGGGCTCCTTGGAGAAATGAATTGGTAAACAGCTGAGGCTCTGTGGATGTGAAATATACAGCCATCAGTGCAGATAAAGAAAGAGGCCTCACAATGTAACAGAAATATTCTGGCAGTCACACAATCAAACTTAAGTGTAGCTGAGTGGTGCAATGGAGACCAAACTTTTCCATTGGTGCAGTTTGGGGCTGTGCTTTTAGATTATTTCTAAATATAGAAACGCTTGGGTGTTTTTTTCGGCCTTTAAAACACAGCGTTTTCTGTTCTGACTCACTAAAAGCACAACTTTGTGACATGATAATTGTTTATGTGCTGCATCTAAGTAGTATAATTTTCAGCCCTTGAACAAATAGTGCTCTTGAAGTAGCCCTCAGTATTAAAAAGATTGCTAAACCCTAGTATAGACCGTTACTGAGTTTGTATTTTTGGGCAAATCAAACTTCATTGACCATCTTCTGCTCTGGATTCTACAATATCTGTTTCGGCAAACGCCATGGAAATCTCTAATTCTAATCATTTCCGAGAAGACCAAGAAAATATTTGGCAAAAAAACAACTATTTGCAAAACCTGCTGATACATGCGCATTACAGCAAGCTAAAAAAATGCTTGGTAGACATTACAGTTTAGATTCCAGAGCCTCTCCCATTCACACACACACACAGACACAGAGACTTTCTTACTGTCTACGATCTCTCTCCTCTGTCTCACACACAAACACACACACATGCACAAATCTTGCACAGCACACAACACACCCCTGTTGTCACCTCAGCGTACCTCCCCATTACACAAGCTCATTCACTCTACATGTACACGAGGACCTCCAACTCAGAGCAGGCGAGCTCCCCCGAGGCTAACAGGATTATCCCACTGTTATTTTGATGAGCTCAAACCGAAGACGACCCATAATCCACCTGTGCACCAGAGACTGCTCAGGGGAGCTCGCACGGGAAATGTCCTGTTTAACAAACCCCGGCCACATCAATGCAGCACACATCAAAGTCATATTGTCTACTCCTCTAACGCTAAACCAAACCAACGTAGTTTAATGTTGGGAAACTCTTGTAACTACACGTAATTACATAGGATTCATGTATTGCCGTGTTAAGTAGCATTTTAGAGCAGATTGTATTCATTAATACACAAATCTCATTTACATAGTTGTGTAGAGATATAGAAAAAATAGTTTAATATGAATTGGCAATTACAAGCAGTAGTGTTATCTGTGCAGTGTATTTGTTATGATGTTTGTAATGTAATGACATAAATTGACATAAAACTGAAATGCAGTATTTGTTTTGGTGACTTGATATCAACATACATTCAATCTGCTGTAGGCATGTCACGGCTTTAAATATTTGTTATTTACCTTATTTATTATTATGAGAAGAAACATCACAATTATTAACACCATAACCAACAATGAAGGTGTGTGACTTAATTTATGAAATCAACTTTTAGAGTAAATAAAGCAATATTGCTGTGACATGAACAGCTACAGTTTTGAACTACATTTTGTTTCTAATATAGTCTAGATCAGAGGTCGACAACCCGCGGCTCCGGAGCCACATGCAGCTCTTTGATCCATCTGATGCGGCTCAGTACAGTGGTCCCTCGTTTATCGTGGGGGTTACGTTATAAAAATAACTCACGACAGGCGAAATCTGTGAAGTAGTCAGCTTTATATTTTACAATTATTCTACATGTTTTTAAGGCTGTAAACTCCTCACCACACACATTCCACACTTTTCTCACACTCCTCTTCGTTCTGGAGCCGCTGCGCTGTCGCGGGTTTTGTCGGGGAGAAAACTTGCACACATACAGCACTTCAGAGTCACACTGCGAGCGAACATTTATATAAATCTGCTGAAAGCTGAATGCATTTGGTCCTGTACAGGAGACAAACCGGCAAAGGTCTACAGTCTCTTCAGCCAATCAGGACGCAGAAATGTGCGTTGATACACTATTTAAAAAATTGGAATAAAAAAATCTGGCCAACAGCGAGGCCGCTGTATTTAATTAAAATGTATTTTATTTGTTTGTTCATTTTCAAAATGTTATTCTATGGCACAAAGGCAAAAAAACAAACAAACAAAACTTTATATGCAGTGTTATTTCATTTTAAATTTCAAAAGGGTTTTTGTGGCTCCCAGTGTTTTCTTTACTGTGTGAAACGGGTCCAAATGGCTCTTTGAGTGGTAACAGTTGCCGATCCCTGGTCTAGATGATAGTTCATACAGCTATATTATTATATGTGACTTGAATAATCTGATTTATCACTTTATCACAGATAAATCTTGAGATCTCTATCAGTTTTACAGTTTGTAAAATACATTCACTGATCTATGATGTGTCACTCATGTTTTCTTAGTGTAGTATAAAAGTATAGTGTAAGTAAATAATGTTCTGATTCTTTTTCTTCTTTCCAGCGTTTGTGATCTACAACTTCCTGAGCTTGTGCTACGAGTACCTGGGAGGAGAGAGCACCATCATGTCAGAGATAAGGGGAAAGTCCATCGAGTAGGTCCAGCTCTCTGTTTTATCACATTTCATTGTCTCTCCTCGAGATAAAGACCTTTTACATCATGGTTTGTCCCTCAGGTCCAGCTGTATGTACGGTACGTGTTGTCTGCGAGGGAAGGCCTACTCCATCGGGTTCCTGCGTTTCTGTAAACAGGCCACTCTGCAGTTCTGTGTGGTCAAACCTCTCATGGCCATCATCACTGTGGTCCTGCAGGCCTACGGCAAATACAAGGATGGAGACTTCAAGTACGCACTTCTCGTATTACTTGTTACTACTACTAGTTCTAATACTTCAGTCATGCTCATATTATCTAACCCCCACTATAAAGAACATGATGTTACTACTTCATATTAGATTTGAAGCGACATTTAAGTATCTAGCTTTAAACTGGAAAAGTTAGAGGTGAGTTGAAGTGCACTATGTAACTTTTCAGACATGCTTTTGTCTCCATGGAGATGTTACTTTGATTAAAATGTTTCACAGCAAAGTTATCTCCATGTGACACCAAAATAAGTGCATATTTTTCAAGATAAATGTAATTTTATTTTATTCCAGGCAAATCTTATCTCCATGGAGACAAGCTACTGACAGACTCCTGCACATGAAAAGTTACATATTGTGTCTTTAAAGTGCATTCCTCAAAGCGATTCATTTATTACATTATAGTCCTTATAGGAGTTGCTTTGGGGGATTTGGCCAATTTAAAATAATTTATAAATCGCTTATTTTGATTACCGTTGACACCCATTTTTAAAGGTCCCATGGCATGAAATTTTCACTTTCTGAGGTTTTTGAACGTTAATGTGAGCTCCCCTACCCTGTTTATGGGCCCCCCCCATGGTTAAAAGTTGCGAAATGTCTAAACTGAGCATTTGCGGTCCTTTTCTGCGTTACAAAAAATCGGAGCTCAGACGGGCGATTTTGAACAAGGCACCTTATTGGCCTTATTGTCAGATCGAAAAAAGAAATGCAAATGCAGTTCCACCCCCGTCTGTCTGTACTCAGCGTCTCTGTAAATCACGCCCAGAGAGTTTGGACTGCGAATGCGCTAGGCAATGCGAAATGCGTTTTTTTTATTTGCCTGGAGGCCCATCCGAGTGTTTCTAGGCTCGGAAGTCCTTTATCTGAGCCTCTGGACCTTTGAACAGCAGTGGTTTAATTTTATTTTATGTGGAAATGTGTTTATTTTTCAATGGAACGGTTCAAATCTCTCCCCCCGTGCAAAAACAAGGAAATGGATCAGCTGACAGCTCAGAGCGAGAGCGGAGCGTTTGGCCACGCCCCCACCCTCTACTATTGGCCAGCTCTTTTCTCCTCATTTACATTCAAGCAACAACGCCCATTATAGACTGTTCTGAGGGAGAAAAAAAATACTCTTTCTCATCTTATCTCTGTTTCTCATGCACTGAGTGTTGATTTTGAAGAAGGATTCATTTACAGTATTAGGGAACCATTAAGGAGCCATATAAAAGCATCAAGTACCATGTCATGGGATCTTTAAATAATTGCTTCTCTGATTAAATTTGGTTATTACGTATCCTCTTATCACCACCTTACATAACTGCTCATATTCTAATCCTAATCTCAAATGTAGACTTGTTAATCAATGACCTGTAACATTGCATTATCAGACCCAAACCACCATCGCTCCCCTGACCTCCTTAAAGCTAACCGTCTTCTCTTTTGGTCATTGCAGCGTTGCCAGCGGTTACCTGTATGTGACCATCATCTACAACATTTCCGTCAGCCTCTCCCTCTATGCTCTGTTCCTGTTCTATTTCGCCACGAGAGAACTGCTCAGCCCCTACAGCCCAGTGCTCAAGTTTTTCATGGTCAAATCGGTCATTTTCCTGTCTTTCTGGCAAGGTACCAATTTATTCACAATTTTACACATTGAAAGCTAGATTTTGTTAGTAATGATGTTGTTATTTCTGGTTAGGCATGCTGCTGGCCATCTTGGAAAAGTGCGGGGCCATTCCACAGATAAATTCCGTGGAAGTGTCGGTGGGGGAGGGAACTGTTGCCGCTGGTTACCAGAACTTTATCATCTGCATAGAGATGTTCTTCGCAGCACTGGCCTTAAGGCACGCATTCACCTACAGAGTCTACATGGACAAAAGTTTAGATCTGCAAGGTAAGAGGGGTTAATAGTTCTGAAAATAGATAACTACAAATATTTTTGTTTAAACAGATGATATGTTTATCTTAAATTATCTTCTAAAATGATAGAGAGCATTTAATCTCGATCAACTACAGACATATTTTTTTCATACCTGTTAAGCAGGGATGAGCAGATATAATATTATCAAATTTGAAGATATGCAAAATTCCAATATTGCGTATGTTGTTTATAATTAAAATATGCTGCCAAAAGAGCAGATTAAAGGAGAATTAACGTTTTTTATAATCTGAGCCTGATTTCGGTAATAAAACAAGTTGTTTTACTCACCCATAGCACTTTGGTGTCATATGGAGCACTTCAGGAGATGTTTTAGATTTGCAATCTCCGTATGTGAGTTCTCGGGGCAAATGTTTGCGGTCTCCAAATAACACAAACTTTAGCACTTTTCAAATCATAGAAGCTCAGTGTCTTAGTCTACGCTTTCGTTTGAGTAAAAAGTGGCCTGTAATCCGAGATTTATCCATAATTTCGAGCAGATGAGGACGCCAGTGCGCATGTGTGGAGTCACAGCTTATTTCACTCTCAGCTCTCGGGAACCAAACATGAAACGCAAAGCTGTAAATTATGGATAAATCTCGGATTACAAGCCACTTTTGACTCAAACGAAAATGTAGACTAAGACATTGAGCTTCTATGATTTGAAAAGTGCTAAAGTTTGTGTTATTTGGCAGGGATGAAAGAGTTCCGTTTTTTAGCGGATCTCCGCTTTTTTTTTCACCTGCGTTTTTTTTTTTTTTTTTTTTAAATATCTGTGCAAATTCGTTGAGAAAGATTTTGGGTGTATATATATATATATGTATAGTTGTGTTTAGGGCCCCTTGGAAAAACAGAATTGTCCCGTATTCAGAACAAAAGTACGTGTCTCATATTAAACTTCGTATTAAACTGCGGGCCGCGCGAGCCCGTGTCTGGAGCAGCGGAGCGAGCGAGTGAGCGCAGCTCTCGCAACAGCGTGTACCATTGCGTGTACACAGGTTAAACTTTATAAAACATCCTATACCTCATCCTACCTGCCCGTGCCTCACTTAACGCGTCGCTCCTCGCTTTTTCACCTGCGCCTTTTAGCGCGCATAAGCTCCTCCTCAATGCGATCTGATTAGACGAAGTGCAAAGCAAAAACAAATCCAATATATACTACTAGTAGGCCTACCTGTTAATAAAATGTGTTTTTATTTTTGCACTTTTATGTACAGTTTTACTTTATTGCTAACATATAGCATATAGAAATCTAGAAATCCAAATTTCAGAAATAAAAAATGATTGGCCACTTTCATCCCTGTATTTGGAGACCGCTCGGGGCATGTATTATATGCCCCGAGAACTCGCGTTACGGATATCGCTAATCTAAAACATCTCTGGAAGTGCTCCATATGACACCAAAGTGCTATGGGTGAGTAAAACAACTTGTTTTATTACCGAAAAGGCTCAGATTGTAAAAAACGTTAATTCTCATTTAAAAAGTAAGGGTATACAGTGATATTTCTGCCTTGTCTGATACCTGAACTTCAAATAGTACTTCTAAAAACATGTTTTAGCACATTTCTGTTTGATTGACATATCATTGTCTGATTATCAATAATGTGATACTCCAATATTGTCCACCTCTACTATTGACTTTACAGTCCATGACACAGTCACTATTTCTGTACACCCATCTGCATTTCTGTCTCTTTTCTGCTGCGCTCTAAAGGACCTACTCCCACATATGGAGAGTTTGGTAGGTTCACTGCTAAAATATATTTCATTCATTTTTAAATATTTTGTCATTTTATCCCCCCAAAACTCTTAAACGCCATATTCTTCCCTAAATATATTTAAAAGACTCATTTGCAAAAACAAATACTGAATGCCATTTTTAAAAGTAATCAGTGTAGCAATTTTTTTTTACTGTACTCAAAATATAATTCCATCCCTCCTTGATAATACAGTTTTTCTCAATAGAAATATCTGTTTTTGCAATTGAACTCTTCACTTTTTGCCCACATTTTTTTTTTTACAATTTATAAGTTCCTTACTTTTTGCCCTCTCTAAATCTCCCTCCTTGTGAAGCTAAACCTGTAGTTCTTTGCCTTTTTTGTCTTTCATTTTCTTCACTCCATTCTCCTTATCTTCATCCTCCATTACTTAATCTCTCCATAAATGTCCCTGTAATGCTCCCTCCTCTCTGTCTCCTCTCTTTCTCCATCTTGTTCTCTCTGTCCTTCTTTCGATCTACCTCTCATTACTTCTCTCTCATTCTCACTCCTTTTGTTTCTCCTCTTTATATTCTTCACTTTATCTCTCCTCTCTTTCTCTCATTCGCTCCCTCCTTTTCTCTCTCTTCATATCCCCCTCTCTTTAACCTCTCCGCCCTTCTGTGCAGGCCGCTGTGCCCCCATGAAGAGCATCTCGAGCAGCCTGAAGGAGACCATGAGCCCCGGAGACATGGTCCAGGACGCCATCCACAACTTCTCCCCAGCCTACCAGCAGTACACCCAGCAGTCCACGCTAGAGCAGGGTGCCCCCCAGCCCGTGACCCGCACCCTGAGCACCCTGAGCACCCGCGGGGACACCGAAAAGACTCTGCTCCTCAGCTCCGATGATGAATTTTAAAGACAGATTTTATGTTTTTTTTATTTGGTGTTGAAACGATCTGACTGGCTAGCTGAGTCATAGTGATTCAGATTAACGGGGCTGTACCCATTCTTTAAGAACAGATACTGTATATTGTAAAAGCAGTTCTAAGGGTCGAAATGAGACCGCTCTGTGCCGTCTGCATCTAATTATAAAGCGTTTTTATCGACTGTAAAACAGGAAGTAAGGCTGATGCAGTGTTGGTATGCCAGTAGTTTTTTCATGTTTTGAGACAGTGAAAATCAGGTACAGTTATAGGTTTGGTCAGTTTTTCCCTTTTGGATTCAACAGGGCAGAGAAGGGATGTCTACTAGCACAAAACGCAAGGAGATGCTAATCCTACTATAATATATAACATTTTCTATTTTATTAAAGTAATAGTTTATATAGAGTTCTGGCAGCAACACACCTCAGTAGGGGCAACAAAAATATCACTTGATAAATTTTGTATCATATTTTTTTAAATATTTTGATTACTGTCCTAAATTTCAGGATGTTTTATTTTAGCTCTACGCTCGCTACACTAAGGCTGCCGTTTATGCAGTTTTTATTAGTTGAAAGTTTCAGAAAGTCCAAAGTAATTTTTTACTTTTGTTACCACGTTCCACCGCGTTCACTTGCATTCGGTAATAGTTCAGTTGTGCCTGGAAATGTAACTCTAACCAGTGGGAACCAAACTAACTTATATATGGTATAAGAATTTAGTATCAATATATAGCCTTTTACATGTTTTGTTTACATATTTACAAAACGGTCTACTCAAGTCATGCCCAATTTGCTTTCCATTATCTTACCACAGTATTTCTTGCGTCGTACGGCTCAGTGGTGTTTACACTATGGCCAGGGGAGATGAAAACGTGATTATTGTAGATTAGGTCCGCCACATCTGGTCCGGAGGCAGGGGCAGGGGCAGTGGGATTACACGGCGGCTGTAATTGGGACGTTATCAGAGCGGGATTATAAAGTCCGGCTCTTGACCAGTTTAGCAGCGCACAATGTGGGTTATCAGGATAGGGACAACTGAGGTGGAATGTAGGTTACAATTATATTTAGAATCGCCCAGTGACATTCAAGGAACTATTACACTACTTTTTAAAAAATTATTTGGTATTTAGTATATTTATTTTTTGATGCACAATTCACAAAAGTAATGCTATTTTGAAAAAAGTTAGAACTCTGGGTATTAAATTAGAGTTATTGACAATTCAACAAAAAAAAAATGCAGTACACTTTTTTGTGTACTGAAAGATAATGAAGCAAACGTAAAAAAGAACAAAAATAAATGTATTGTTTAAATATATTTTCGAAAATTCATGGTAAATTAGCTTGAAAAATGCTAAGCTAAGCAAATCATAACTGCCAAATTTGTTTCATTAAATGTTTTTTTTAAAAATGTATTTAAATATATTTCCAAAATGAGTTCATTTTTGACACCAGAGCATCTATTTTTCGATTGGTCAACCATTACATTTTGGTTTTTATTTCCATTTGTACACAGTGTTCTAACTTCAGAATTGGATTTATTAGACTTGGAACATTTCTAGGTTCTTCCAGTCAATATTTTATTTTAACTTAAGCCTGTTTTTGCTGCGGTTTCACATAATTGCTTGTTCCTGACTCATTGGAGTGACTCATGGCCAATGTGCTGACGTGTGTTTATGGGACCACTTTCTCCTTTGTGGCATAGCTCAGTACTGACAGCAGGGGGCGCTACAGAGACGGCAGAGACACTGAATTTAATTTTTTTTTTTTTTTTTTTTTTTTAAATCTTGTCTTATCTTGACTCAGACAGACTTGATTGTGGAGGTTTTGTCAGTTTGGCCTCTCCTAACTTCAAACATTAACTTGAACAATAGTACAAGTCGTATTTGCAAATGCTATTTTTAAATGTGCTGACTTGTGCTGACTGGGTCATTTCTACAAACAAGGTTACATTCTTTTAAACAGTGGTGGAAGAAGGCTAAAAGTACAGATACAGGGACAACAAAATACTCAAGTTAAAGTATCACATAAAAAATCTACTTAAGTGTTGAAGTACCCACTTAAAAATTAACTTCTAATGTATAAAAAAAAGTATCATGTATATCATAATTTTATTTTGGTTTATGTATTTTAGAATTACATTTTTACATTCAGCACTCATTATTATTTTTAAACCAAAAAAGGAATAGGCTGAAGCGGTGCTTATGTGACGCCTATCCTATTTACACAAACAAAAACTAATACAGCTCTACATTAGAGTTTCACATATGAAACATAAAGAAAGTACAATACAGTTTTCATAAATGGTTTTGATAATCATTAATTTTTTTTTGTTTGAGACATTTTAAAAATGTAAACAAGGAAGAACAAAATTTACATTCATCATTAAGTTCATTCCATAACTTAACAGCAATAACAGAGACACATCTGGATTTTACATTTGTTCTTACTTTGATCTGTTCAAAGTGATCTAAACCTCGTAAATTATAACGACCAGCTCTTAATTTAAAGAAATCGCTAATACTTTTTGGAATCAGATTATTGTTAACTCTATAAAGAATCTCTAATACTTTACTATCAACAATATCTCTTAATTTTAATGTTTTATTAAGTATAAACAAATCATTAGTTGGTTCATAATATCCGACCTTATTGACTATTCTCATTGCTCTTTTTTGTAATTTGAACAAAGATTCAATCAGGGTATTTCACACAGAATTTGAGAACAATTTAAGCATCAAATACTTATTTTTTAAAGAAACTGAATCTATAACTTAAGTTAACTAGTATTATTTTATTTATACATTTTTGTTTGCTCAAAAACTTTACATAAAATGTCACCATGAACATGCAAAAAAAAAAACCCTCAAGCATCATGATTGATTAGAACCTTGAAATATGCAGTAGAGCATAAAGGACAGATACCTGCTCCACTGTAAAATGTACTCAGATATTGTTTTACTTAAGTCCAGTACTTCTACTTTTGTACTTTACGTTCCACCACTGCTTTTAAACATTCTCAACAGAAACATTAACGACACTGAATCAAACTTACTTCTTACTGCCCTGTGTTAAAATACGGTTTACAATTTTCATTTCAAATCCTAATGCAAAAAGCTTCTTGTCCAATATTCTCACTTTACTTTAGAAGTGTTTTCTTAAATGGGAAGCGATCATACCTGTTATACACATTTCAAGGCATGTTTAATTTGCCTTAATAACTGTACGAATCGACGGTACCTTTTATTCTGCACTTTACTGCCATAATTCAATGTTTTTCCATCTTGTCTTGCACTGTTGCTCAATATGTAAATGTAACTATGTGTAAATAAGTGCAGATGACAACAGCTATAGTAAAATATACTGTATGTATGTTAAATGTTTTATTTTTATTTTTATGGTCTTTTTTTTATTTCCATTTGTCGCTGTATGAAGAAAAATTAAACTCTATTTCGTCTGAGGCCTGGGTTGTGAAAAATGCTGATCTCACTGACTGCGGTGAGTTACTAAATTGGGCAATAATGAACATAGCATATGTATTTCGTGTCAGACCGATTTACCGAACAATGTGTGGTGTTCCTAATCTAATATTGGATGGCAGGAAAATGAAAGAAGAGTATTACTGCCAACAGTCTTATGGTCATCTCAGATTAAGTTACATTCAATAGATCATTATAGAATACTACTAGAATATTGTGTGAATATTTAAAACTGAGCTGGAAGGTATGGCCAGAATTATATACAAGTATAGTGTTGTTGACCTGGTTTATATTAAGATAAGATATGCCTTTATTAGTCCCACAGTGGGGAAATTCTAGTGTTGCAACGCACAGATCAAGAACAGCAGGAAAATGTAGCATGCAATAAAACAAGATAATAAATAATGGCTTAAAATACTTTAAAAATAGACCTAAAAATAGACTCTCGAGTATAGCTGAACATTGTAGTGTAGATAAAGTTGAATGACATGTTAACAGTGTTCGTTGTACAGTCTTGACAGCAGCAGGAAGGAAAGACCTGCGAAACCTCTCCTTCACACAGCGAGGGTGAATCAGTCTGTCACTGAAGCTGCTCTCCAGAGCCGACAGAGCGTCCTGCAGGGGGTGACACTCATGGTCCAGCATAGAGGTGACCTTAGCCAGGGCCCTCTTGTCCCCCACCTCCTGTCCAGAGGACAGCCCGGGACTGAGCTGGACTTCTTGATGACCTTGTCCAGCTTCTTCTTCTCCCTCTCTGTGATGCTGCTGCTCCAGCAGACCACACCGTACAGGATGGCTGATGCCACCACAGAGTCATAGAAGGTCTTCAGGACTGGCCCTCTCACTCCAAAAGACCTGAGTCTCCTCAGGAGATAGAGCTTGCTCTGGCCCTTCCTGTACAGTGCATCTGTATTGTGAGTCCAGTCCAGTTTGTTGTTCAGATGAACACCCAGGTACTTGTAAGAGTCCACTCTCTCAATGTCCCTTCCCTGGATGTTCACTGAGGTGGCAGTAGAGTGGCATCTGCGGAAGTCCACCACCATCTCCTTGGTCTTCCCTGCATTGATGATGAGGTGGTTCTGCTGACACCAGTCCACAAAGTCCTGTATTAGTCCTCTGTACTCCACATCGTCGTCATCCTTGATGAGGCCAATGATGGCAGAGTCATCAGAGAACTTCTGCAGGATGCAGCTGTCCGTGTTGTGTCTGAAGTCTGCAGTGTAGAGGGTGAAAAGAAAGGGCGTGAGGACAGTGCCCTGGGGCGCCCCCACACTGCAGGTCAGGAGGTCAGACAAACTGGGGCCGGTTTGTGAGGTAGTCCAGGATCCAGTCTGCCAGGTCACAGTCTACACCGGCGGTCTCCAGTTTGTCCCTCAGGAGCAGTGGCTGGATGGTGATTAAGAGATAAACCGATATATTGGAACGATATTGATTTTGTTCGGTCAGCCATCTGCCTCCATATGCGTAAAGTATAATATAATAAATTGACCATTGGTTTCTCTGGATCCTAAACAATCAATATCGGCATTGGCTATGAACAAAAACAGACTGGTTAATCTCTAGTTTATATCTTTGTAATTAGTGGGTCTTAAATAAACAGAAGTGTTAGAAATGTTAATATATTTACTATGGCGAGTTTGTGGAGCCAATCCCTAACAAATAATGATATGGTTCACTCATTTATTTCAAAGACAGTGCATATTAATGAACATTTTCTTCATTTGCCAAGGCTATATGTGATCTGTTGCCCTGAGATGTTATTCTCAACATTTGTGGCTCATCTTTCCAAAAACAGTAAATCTCCCATTGCTGTAGAGACCCCTCCCTCAATCTGAAATTATAACACCAAATACAGGAACCTAAAACTGAAACTATCCTACTGGAAACCACATCACACCGTTGTATGTACAATATGTACAACATTTATTATAATTAATATATAAAATAGACAATGTACTTAAATTTTCACAATAGAAAAAATACAAGTAATAAATACAAAGACCATTTTGTTTTGCAGGTATTACAAAACATCCAGCACAATCAGACAGACATACAATATTGAGGATAAATGCTTGGACACACATATATTCATATAGCTAAATATATGCCTCATATCTGTAGGAGTTCTCTGTCACAATGCCTGCTTATACACACACATATTGTATTGCTAGCATCGTCAGTGGCCTAGACTCCACCAATCTAAGGCTGTTCATCTACAAACAGACCCACGACCGCTAGAGGTTCAAGTGAATAAAGCTCCGCCCCCTTCTTTCTGCGTCCAACTTCTACTTCCTGTCTCCTTCAAACGAAAACCCTGACACACAAATCTCTGCTGCACTTTCATTAGTCTCTTCATCGCCCTCCTCTCCCTCTCCATCCTGCCCTGACAATTCACACATTTAACATACAAATCAGCATAGAAAAATAATGTCCCTCCAAGGATCCACTAGGACAAGCCGTTTACAAACACACAAATCATATTACAGCATTATGGCCATTGGCTTTGAGCATATATTCCTACTTTGTTTTAGCTAATAATTAACATTTGTAATCATCGTCTCACAATACAATAATTAGACAGAGGAGATCCCCCCCCAGACTAGTCATAGGTAAGTACTTCTGGAACATACGAAACGTCACAGCACTCGTTAGCTTGTCTTCTCATAATATCTAACTTTAAATACAAATAAAATATAGAATATATCTCTGATAAATGTCACCAAACATTTTCGTCTCTTAACGGCACATACAAACAGTACAAAGAAGAGCAAAAAACAGGAATGTATGCAAAGGACTTGTACGGGAGATTACTTGTTTCATCAGATTTTGAATTTTAAATGCTGCTGAATTTCTCATTTTGAATGTTTTAAACCTGAAAAAACATGTCTGAACCCAAAACATGCACCATAGGTAAAATCCTCCAGCTTAGGTCCTGACCAAACCGAAGCAAGAAGATCATGGAGATGGTCCCCAGGCGCAGAAGTGTGCTGCCCACTGCTCCTAATAGGATGGGTTAAATGCAGAAGAATTTCTCCTGTTTGCGATCAATAGTCACATCTTATTATTATTATTATTATTATGAACATCTTAATTTTAAGCACAAGTCTTTTGAAAGAAAAAAAAAATCTTTTAAATATTCAGCACATGTATTTTCAAGCCCCATATTCAAAGTCAAAAGAGTGTAAAATTTGTAGTGAAAGACTTTGCAGCAAAAGTCAAAGATGCCAAGGCATAAGCAATCACTCCTAAATGGGGATAAGGAACTGACTTGATTGGTTAACTAATCAAAATCTTATCTTTACGATTTCTTAACAAAGCCCCGAGCACAAAAGAGAATGGCCATTAGGCAACGGCCTCCTCAGTTACACACAATCGATTGCTTAGGCCTTAGCATCGTGGATCGTTCCTGCGGATTTTACATTCTGAATTCTTCTGACAGTTGAATTTGCTTGAAAATATTTGTTCTGAATATTTAAAATTGGATTTTTAATTTTGCCTTTTAAAACACACACACTGAAAATGTATACTTTTACTATACAATTTAAACTCACAATGAAAACAATTCATATACGTTAATTCCAAGTTTAAAGATTTGATGTAAGAAATTCAGCATTTCAAATTGAAAATCAGATGAAACAAATCACCTTCCATAGACTTGCATCTATTTGGAGATTCCTACCAGATGCACACGTATTGAGCTAAAACAACCACCATTTTGCATTTGGGAGTCCACCATTATAACACGTACGTACATTAACTATCATAGAAAAACCAACAAGCAGCCGTGAGGTTACTGCACATCGCAAGAGGAGCCGACTCACAAAAAAACAAAATAAATGGAAGGACGCGTTCAGGGGGAGTCCGTAGTGAGAATTGGCTCCCTTTACGTTTGCATACACCAATGTAGACTGAAGGCACGGCATAATAAAATGTCTGAGGGACTTAAATGCAGCGCTGTGAGAAGCCATGAGGATGTGGCGGCCCGATGACATCACAGTGAACAGTAACTCGTTTTTACGTTTTTGCAGGCGTATGTCACGAACCAGACTAAGTGCATTGCATGTAGTCTCTAGTCCAACACTAAGTTCAGTCAGAAAAACTGAAGAGTCGATGAAATCTAAACAAAAAACCTGTTCCCTCCTATTGTGTTCACATTGGAGATGGCATAAAACAAAGTAATGCGTCTTTATGGCCTGTATTTGTAGTTGAAATAGTTCCATATTCAAGATACATGTGACGCAAGCCTTTGTCCGAATGCCACTTCCAACAACGCTCCTTTTCTGCTTTCTACAGATCCTGCGTGCACATTTTGATAGCTAGACAAGCTGTCCTCAAACTTTTTACACACCAACATGATAACATTTGGTTTTCCGAGTACCGCCGGATCTAAAACCAGACTGTGTTGCGCCAAAATTACAGCAAAACATGCTCTAAAACGAGACTAAACCATGGGAAAGTCTGAGAATGATTCACTCAAAGAGAAACATGAATAGATTTGTGTCTAAATTAAACAAATGCTAAAAACTGCAATACCATGTACCACCAGAGGTTGAATGTGCACCTCAGTTTGAGAAACAGTACTAGACCATGTTAAATCCAGGTAAAACTAATACTTATTAATGTCCTCTACGCAATAAATGACTAGACACAATTTTCTTGACAATTTTTGGTAGTAATGCCAACATCAGCTTTGTAACTCAATAGTATTTTAGTTATCGGGGATGTCCAAAATGTGCATGCAGCTCTCGTAGCCCCCACACATCACTACAGTCTATATCACGGCCTCGTCAAACAGGATGTCTGAGTGTGGTTTGCATTGTAAGTTGTCTCCCTCCTCTCTCCTCCTCTTCCTCCCCCTCTCCCTGAGGTGGTCCTAGGATGGCTCGTGCTCCCTGTGTGTCTGCTGCTGCTGTTGGGCGGGGCTCTTGACAATGGTGATGACGGAAGCCGTGTTAAGTCGTGGCGCGGTGGCTAGCAGGTTGCCCCCGCCCGCCTCCAAGCCACGGGCGAACCTCTGCAGTGCTGCCAGGCGCGCCCCTAGCCCCTCCAGCTCCTTCCTCATGCCCGCGTTCTCAGCCCCGAGCCGGTCCACCTCCCTCTGCAGCTCCTGTTTCTGCTGCTCCAGGGCCTCCCGCTGGGACACGCGCTTGACCCGGCAGCTGGCCGCGTAGCCCCGGTTCTTGAGGGTGCGGCGGCGCTGCTTAAGCTTCTGGATTTCGTCGCGGGACAGGCCTCGCAGGTGCATGTTGAGCTCGCGCACAGACAGGGACATGAGCTCGCTGTCAGACAGGAAGGGCACGTTCTCACCGCACTCTTGCTTTACCTAGGCATAACAATGACAACAACAAAGACAACAACAGGCTAATGAGACTTAAGGTCATCTGAGGTTTAATACCACACTTTCAAGAGCCAATTCTAGTGCAGTATACCATTTATAACATGCTTTATTATGCAGAAGTTACAGTTTACCGTTTGTTAAGAAATGGTTTCAAAACGCCAAGCACTTTACTGTAAATCTATTTATCCAATCTCTCCTTAATAAAATTCACTAGCATTATTGTCATTGATAAAATCGGCTGGTTAGCTCAACTGGTAAGTCACTGACTTTCCCCCTGGGGGTTGTGGGTTCAAATCCCCCCCGGGCAATGAGCTAATCAGTGTGGGTCCTTGGGCAAGACCCTTCACGGTACTGCCCCCCGGGCACCGAAAAAGATGGCTGCTCACTGCTCCTGAAAAGAATGGGTCAAATGCAGAAGTCAAATTTCTCCCGTGTGTCACTGTGTGTCATTGTGTGAGAGACCAATAAAGGCTTAATCTTAAAAAAAAATAAAAAAATCTATAGAAGATGGTAACAAACTGGCCTTGTGTTTTTCTTTTTTCAAAACCGAGTCATCAGTTTTTGCAATTGAACTCTTGCCTTGAAAAACATCCATTGTGACTGAGTGGGGTCACTTCTCCACAAATTTCATCTGTAACCAGGCCTGGTGGTGATACCTGCTTGTGCCCATGGAGATGGATACAGTACATTCGATGCTGTGGAACATTCCAGGCAAGGTAGCAGAAAATGTATGTCGTGCACCACTAAGACTGGGCAGAGTCCCAGTCTGAGACTGATAAATAATAGTTGATATTGGTTGGTCTTTTTATATCCAATAATTATAATAATTAACTGTTAACTGTTGACTTTCTTGTAATGTAGTTTAGTAAATGCAGGTGAGTTTCCATTTTAATACCATATTACCTTTAGGGCTTTGCTATTTCTCTCCATGATCGTGAGTCTTGGGTTCACACGTCACAACACCAGTTGAACACACAGACACTCTAAAAAAAAACAAAAAACAGAAGAATATTTAGTAATCAATTCATCTTTCACATTATCATGTGAGATAAAGACACATGTGATTTGACCGTATTGTACACAACCAAAAGCAGAAGCAATGGCGCATTCATGCTTCTCTAAAAAAGTGCATGTTCATTTATCTCTGGTGTGATGTGATAAAAGAGGAGCTGGGCCTTTTGTGTGTTCGCTGGAACACAGAGGAGGAAGTTATCATGTGTCTGGCCCCTGGTTACTTAAAAGCAGGTGTCCCAACCAATCCCCTCCACACTTCCTCTTGTCAACACCACACCAACGGTTCAGGGCTTTGTAGACAGAAAATGGAGCCAGGCAGATCATTTTCAATTTTTACTGTAAATACATACACAAGATGTTTGTGTGCTAAAGTGAAATTAGGTTGGGTAATTAAAAGCCAATTGCATGAATTCAGTTGATAAATAGGCACATTTTAAACATGTGTGACACTATGTTCCATTTTAACATTTTGTAAATTATTTGATTTAATGATAGTATAATAATACATAATAATAATAAATCTGTATTTATAAAGCACTTTTAAACACAAGGTTTACAAAGTGCTGTATAGCATACAAAAACAATGATGCAAACAAGAAAGTTAAAAACCATACTTCGGAACATTCTCCAAGGAGATAATTAAGTTTAGATCTATTTGTTTATTTTTGCCAAAAAGTTGTTTACTGTGGCATACAAAAATCTATGCTGTTTATAGATTAGTTACTGAACTAAAGGTGATGACTTGGCAAGGAAAAAACAAATCTTGTGGAACACCACTTGACAACTTCCTTTCATTGGTTTCAGATCTAGCATTGTTGCCATAGCAATTATACAACTAAATATTATACATTTTGAAAGAGCAAAGTTTTTCAAAATATCACCTATTAATGGTTTCAGCCTCCTGTTATAGGTGACAGTTTGGAGGACTTTCTTACCATTCTAAAAGATAAAATATTTTAAATCTTTAATCTTTAATCTTTGATGTGGCAAAGGGCCTCATTTTTCATCATTTGGAAATCAATAAAAAGATACAATGATTTATATTTAAAATCATAAATCTTGCTGGAAAAATTCTGTCTAAATATTAACTGGAAAATTAGCAGCTTTCGCCTTGTTTACTTAAAGAATTATACACAGTGGGCAAGTTAACAAGACTTAATTCACTACCTTCTTCCCCTAGTCACACAGCAGTCACCAGACCAGAGGTGCTTTCCCAGCTTACTTATTCTTAGCTATTGTGGCAACTTTCTTCGTTTTGCAATGCTGGACTTTCTCAACTAACCAAATAGACAATTTAATCATCCATAGCTGTTAAATGGAGAAGCATTATTAGTGTCCCCCCGCAGTCCCATGTCTTTTGAGGTAATGGCTGGCCTTTTGATGAGCTAACTTCTCACAAATATGCCCACACTTCTCCATTGCAGTCTTGTCGTGTCGAGTCTAGTTTATTTTTGTTTCCCACCATTTCAAACTCTTTCCTTCTGTAAATCTTCAGACCGCAGCCTTCCAACAAGGGTCACGACTTTTGTTTTCTTAGCTGGTGCAATTCAGAGGAGGACATGTGAGGTTTGGTAGGGTTTAATTAAAGGCGCGCTATGGAACTTTTCTGGTGGGGGTATAGTGGGACAATATAATGTTGACTTTGGTAAATAAATAAGGTCTAC
Organism: Paratrypauchen microcephalus; assembly: GCA_036785185.1. NCBI lineage: Eukaryota > Metazoa > Chordata > Actinopteri > Gobiiformes > Gobiidae > Paratrypauchen > Paratrypauchen microcephalus. The sequence goes on from JAVJIX010000126.1 coordinate 1,089,766, forward strand.
AGTTTTAAAAATCGTCATCTTGAAAGAAAAATCTGCTCGTCTCCATGAAGATTTTTATGCTTCGTCTGAAATGTTCCACAGTATGGTCTTAAACGTACCCATCTTCATTTCAGACTAGCAGGCAACACAAGGTCAAATCACAGGTTAGATCTGTGGAAAGGCAGCTCTACTCTCCACAGGCTTTTCAAGGCATTTTTGAGTTATACAAACGTGTACAGTGAACCCTCGCTGTATCGCGGTTCACTCTTCGCGGCCTCGCTGTTTCGCGGATTTTTTTTTCCAATTTTTTTTTTTTTTTTTTCAATTTTTTTTATAATGTAAATTTTTTTTTAAAGTTTAACATTCTGTCCTGCGCCCTGATTAGCTAAGAGACTAGACCAGGACTAAACCAGGTCTAAAGCAGGTCTAAACCAGGACTAAACCAGGTCTAAACCAGGACTAAACCAGGTCTAGACCAGGGATGGTAGGGACAGAGTCTCAGATTTCCTTCACGAGAGCGCCTGGGTGACAGGAGGTGTGGCCTTTGTTTACTTGCACGAGCCATGGAAGAGAGTGCGAGCCGGACAAATGGAAGAGCCAAGAATCAACATGGACTCTTCCAAGAATCAACATGGAGCGTCCGGGGGAGCCGCAGCGGGGAGAGGACACTCGCGCGCACAGAGGAGACAGTGGCTCTTCCCCGTGAGAGGACGAGAGGACGAACCCAATACTCCACAATACTCCACAGCTCTGTGGAGTATTGGCGACGCATTGATAGCGGACTGATTTTGGAGCCGGGGTGAAATGCAACCAACTCTTGTGAGCGCAGGTTGGTCTTACCTGGTCTTGTGGTGCTCAGAGGCGTCTGTTAGTTTGGCACTGTTAGCATTGGCTTGAGTCTTGCCCAAAATGATATCCAGGTCGCTTTCCACTCGACTTTCGCACATGGCATGGATATGTGGTACCAAAACAAACACACGTGTCCGCGCGCACGTGCCCGCGCGCACGTGCCCCCGCCCCACTATTAATATATTTTAATGAAAATCTACAAAAGTTTGAGTGTTTAAACAAGAGAAAAATGTGAGAAAATGTTAATACCAGTCTCAGAAAGGTGTATAATGTGTCTGGTGAAGCGTTTTCAGCCTTAAAACATGTAGAATAATTGTAAAATATAAAATTGTCCTACTTCGCGGATTTCACTTATTGCGGGCTATTTCTGGAACCTAACCCCCGCGATAAACGAGGGTTCACTGTAATTGAAAAGATAATGTCGAACACTTCATGCAAAGCAAAACATTTTAGAAAAGAAAATCAGGTGGTGAACCCTCTGCTGTAAAGGTAACGCAGCGCGCCTTTGAAGACTGCGATTTTAATAAATGTTGACAGCAAAGATTACACAACAGCTGCCCTTCAGTGCCATTTCTTTCTTTTGTCATTACATATTGTGCAAAGTTTACTCTGTGAAGACAAAATGTTACTAGAATAGAAAACAAACTAGTTCTATCATGTTTTGTCAGACTTTTAAGCCACACACACGAAGTCAAATAGTCAGCAATTATTTTTTTGCTTAGTTGATTAGTCATGATTATTTACTTCTATTCTACAATCAAAGTTCAATCAAATGAAGGCTGAAATGTGCTGACTGAAGACTTTTAGAAGTAGTACGTGAGAAACAACTTATTCGTCATTGACATTTTGATTATAGCAGCGGTCTTTGTTTTAAAAGCTGTTTGTGTTTAGTCTGTATACGATGATTACAATTATTTTAATAGTCCACTAGTCAGTATATAATGTCGGTATGCTCAGGTCATATTTGAAACAGTTACCCTCTGGTTTGTAGGTGGATTTTGTTTTTTTGGCGACAGATTAATAAAATTTAATAATTGGTACTTCACAGATGATCAACATTAAAATTCCCCAGGGGTGTGATGCTACCTGTAAGCACTGCTCTATTTGTGCCTTTTTAGACCAATATGAGCTTTATTTTAACACAATTTTACACAGCATTCTATAGTCCAATAATATTTAATGCAGATGGGGGACAGGTAAAACTATTATTGTTTGAGATCTTGTTGTAATATGGTGTGATCGTTAATATAAATGATCAGGTTCAACTTTTTTTTAAAAGTTTACTTTCTTATAAAAGTACATGTAATCAATAGGAAAACTTGTCCTCTGCCCCCTCAGCTGGGAGCATGACATAAGCACATTTTAGAATCTGAAAGTGAAAACCACCAATAAAAGTGGAATCGGGTTCAATTTGCATAAAGCCTTAAAAGGTTATTGATTACTCGTGTCCAGTCGTTGCAGTAAGAGATAACAGACCCAAATATGATGAGGCCTAGTTCAAAGCACCTGCCCAGAGTGGCCACAGTGCGCTGACCCCTGCACAGCATTTCCCGAAACGCGTGGGAAGAGACTGTCCGAGCAGCGGCAGCAGCAGCCGCCGTAAACTGCCACCTCCCGTTTCGTAAAGTCAGGGTGATTCAGCAAGAAACGCTCAGCCATGCTTCACCAACCTCAGCCCAGTCTGCCCCATGATCCAAGAAAAACACCCGCCGCCATGACGAGGGCATTTCTCCAATGTGTCGCCACTTCCACGTTTATCATTTACCACAAATATCACGCTACTGCGCAGTAAAAGAGTAAACCGATCGCCTTAAAGATCAGCAGCAGGTGAACACAAGCCTGGTAAATGACATCTCGAGAGTAAGAGGAATGTGTTAAAGGAATACTTTTGGATAATAGAAGGAACACAGAGGCTGGCTGTTCCCACTGCGTATCCAGCGCTCTGTCCACAGGAGCACAGGCTGATCCTCTGTAGTAAACAGCTATCATCATGTGCTAGCCACAACATTTTTTCTCAACCTTTAAATGTCAGCATGCAGTCAGACGGGGAAGGGCAACTGCGTGTTAGTCTAAACGCCTTTTAAGCACAAATGTGAGCGTTTAGAGGCCATATATCCAGCACAATCCATACATGCTAGTAACATTAGCCCTTTAGCATCAGCGGTTTGTGACTTGCTGAGGAGATTAACGCAAACAGCTGCCTGCTTATTTGTCCTTGGTCGAAGCGCCCGGAGGCTCGATCCGATCGTTAGCTCTATCTCAAAGCTACACAAAAGCACATTTTTAGTATCATAATGATTATGATTTACCTGCCGAGCCGAAGCGAAGCTGGCGACAAAATGTCAGTCCGCCTTTTCCCGGAATTACTCCGCGGCTTTCTGAGGTTGGATTCTTTCATTCATAAAAAAAACACAAGCTACAATGACGTCAGGTGTAAAGAATGAAGGCGGAGCTAACCCCGCCCCCGCGGCGTACTCTGAGGATGTAAACAAGGGTTCCCTAGCTCCAACTTTTCCACTGTCTGTGTGACTGCGCTTTCACTGCTCTCAGGAATAACAGCTTCACTGGAACTGGAATGAGGGAGTTTAAAGAACACAGGAATGTTTGTCTCTCACGTGGCTCAAAAAGCTATTTCAAGACTTCCCAGGAAGAGAAACAGACACCAAAGTTTGACGTGATGCAAAAGGCACATTGAATGCTTTCACACGGCGTTAGAGCCACTTTTATGTTTGAAAATGTATATATGTATAATTAGACTTAATATGTACATTGATATATGTTTGATCTTTGATCTTTGATTCAATTTCAGAACTGCTGAGTTAATTTAAAGGGCACGAGAATGCAAAGGCAGAGAGCAGAAGCCTCTTTTGACCGTCACGTAGGGAGTTACAAGTTCTAGCAATTCATCTTTTGTTTTTGTTTTGTATGGCTTTCATTTTAGTAAAGACAAAAAAGGCAAATTTTGGATTCAAGACATAAGAAGTGATTTTATGTAAATAATGACAGTTATAGCCTATCTACCATGTGTTTGTTATACAGGTAAGGACTTTTATATATCAACTGCAGTCTACTAATTAATTTTAACATAATAAATTACACAATAAAATGAGCCTACAAGACACAAAATAAATTAAGCCTTTATGTCCTATTATGCATCAGTAACTGCTTTCTAACATTTATTCATTCCTTCGTCAAAATGAAAATGTCCTTTTGAAAATGAAGCATCTCAAGAGGAAATCCAAAATAATAATAATAAAAAGTAGACTTTGAAAGACATATTTTTATGGTTTTATACCATGCCCTGCTACAAAGTGCCATTACACTGCCGCTCTGCATGGTGGCGCTGTTTTGTCTGAGCCTTATAGAAAATGACCTCTGCCCCTCTCCGTCATCGACCCTGAAGATCCTCACGTTTTCGCTCCGTGACCTCCGATTTCACTCAGAATCACATTAAATTACTCCTGTATTATCCACATTATTGTACATCCTGAGCCGGTTTGTGGTTTAGCTCTTACCGGGCTCTTTTGTCGGTTTTTATCCGGACTCACACAGGGCACCACAGAGGAGCACATAGTAGGAACATGTCCGGGATCGAGGAGCTGTCCCCGGCTGCGGGCCCGGTGTCCACTCGGCCCCCGGAGGACGAGATTGACGACGACGAAGATGAAGATGTGAGTGACAGATTATAAAACGCGTTTTGGACGTTTTGATGTGCATTTTCTATTCAATTATTACGGCTAAGTTTAGGCCAACACTGTAGGCAGGCTAAAGACCTTGCAGGACACCAGTAGTGCCGTTGGATTATTACAAAGAAAAGCAATGTTCAGTGGATGATTTACTAATTTACTGATACAGTCACTGCATGTTTCATAATTTTGGTTAGTATACGTGTTATGCATCTTCTCGTGTTTTTCCTTGCAGTTGGATGAGACTTTGGCAGAGAGGTTGTGGGGCCTTACAGAAATGTTCCCAGACACAGTGCGGACTGCAGCTGAAGCGTCTGCGCAGTGCTCCGTTTCACTGGCCAAGAAGCTTTATAGGTATACTTGCAATGATTGTTAAAGGAGAATTAACGTTTTTTACAATCTGAGCCTTATTTCGGTAATAAAACAAGTTGTTTTACTCACCCATAGCACTTTGGTGTCATTTGGAGCATTTCCGGAGATGTTTTAGATTTGCAATCTCCGTAATGTGAGTTCTCGGGGCACATGTTTGCGGTCTCCAAATAACACAAACTTTAGCACTTTTCAAATCATAGAAGCTCAATGTCTTAGTCTACACTTTCATTTGAGTCAAAAGTGGCCTGTAGTCTGAGATTTATCCATAGTTTACAGCTTTGCGTTTCATGTTTGGGTCCTGAGAGCTGAGAGCGAAATAAGCTGTGACTCCGCACATGCGCACTGGCCTCCTCATCTACTCGAAACTATGGATAAATCGCCAGTTTTGACTCAAACGAAAGTGTAGTCTAAGACCTTGAGCTTGTATGATTTGAAAAGTGTTAAAGTTTGTGTTATTTGGAGACCGCAAACATATGCCCCGAGAACTCGCGTTACGGATATCGCAAGTCTAAAACATCTCCGGAAATGCTCCAAATGACACCAAAGTGCTCTGGGTGAGTAAAACATCTTGTTTTATTAGATTTATCAGATTGTAAAAAAATTTAATTCTCCTTTCATGCTCTATTGTACATTTTCTGATCTATACAGGCTTAAAATTACGCACTAAAAGACAACAAAGATGGCAGCAATATTAAATCAAAATGTCTAGAAGCATTCTTTCACCATTTTTCTAATTCAGATGCAATGTGTTAGATAAATTTAAATGTACAAAGAAATAATCGGTTGACTAGTTATCCAATTGAAATAATAAAAAAGCTGAATAGTAATCAAATAAAATAATTGTTCGTTTCAGCTCGAATGTAATAACATATCGTAGACCTCTTATAAAGGCCTGTAATGCTCAATAGAACTGCAATAGTGGTACAGTGGGTTAAGTCCTGCCCACCCAATAACACCCATATTACTTGCTCCTGTCACAGTATGTTGCACAGGAAAGGGCAAACGGTGTATACATCTGTGTGACTTGTATAATTGTATATTTTAAAATTCTTCCAGTTTTTCCCGTGCTGCGCTCTGGGTGGGTACCACATCCTTCATGATCCTGGTGCTGCCGGTTGTGTTTGAGACAGAGCGACTACAACTGGAGCAGCAGCAGCTTCAGCAGCAGAGACAGGTGCACATGTCATATCAAAAAACACTTTACTTACAAAACTGTCTTACAAAACCACGAACAAATGTGTTACTTTTTTATTTTGTATTTAGATCCTACTGGGGCCCAACACAGGGATGTCTGGAGGGATGCCCGGAATGATGCCAGCAGCTCCAGGCAAAATCTGAGTGTTGTCCTGGGCCCTACACGGACCTGAGATCTGCTGCTAACCCCGGGCCACGGTCACAAGGAGAGACAGGGAGACCAGGGAGAACGGAAGAGCTTCACTGCACAGCATCAGGCTGAAGTGAATCGTTTGGGCTAATCTAATTTGAACAAAAAAGGGCGCGTTCTTCTATATCTTACTGTCTCTCCTCAAGTCAACATTATGCAGAGACTGATTTCAAGGAGCACTGCGTCACGGTTTTGATTGTCTTTTTTTTAAAAAATATAAATATGTTTAGGTGGTAGCAGAATCAAGCGTAAGACAAAATGCGGTATGGAGGTTTGATGTGTTGGTGTTTTTGTCGAAGAAAAAATGCTCTTTGGACTTTCAAATCTCTACTCTGCTCTGCTGTTTGAAATGGTTATTGCTCAGTTTTTTACAATTTGAGCCTTATTTCGGTAATAAAACAAGTTGTTTTACTCACCCATAGCACTTTGGTGTTATATGGAGCACTTCCAGAGATGTTTTAGATTTGCGATAGCCTAGCGCGACTTCTAGCCATAGCTCGGGGCATATAATATATTCCCCGAGCATGTAATATGCCCCTTGCGGGCTCCAAATAACACAAACTTTAGTAATTTTCAAATCATAGAAGCTCGATGTCTTAGTCTACAATTTCGTTTGAATCAAAAGTGGCCTGTAATCCGAGATTTAGCCATAGTTTACAGCTTTGCGTTTCATGTTTGGGTCCCGGGAGCTGAGAGCACAGTCCGCACATGCGCACTGGCGTCCTCATCTACTCGAAACTATGGCTAAATCTCGGATTACAGGCCACTTTTGACCAAACGAAATCGTAGACTAAGACATCGAGCTGCTATGATTTGAAAAGTGCTAAAGTTTGTGTTATTTGGAGACCGCAAACATGTGCCCCGAGAACTCACATGATGGAGATCTCAAATCTAAAACATCTCTAGAAGTGCTCCATATGACACCAAAGTGCTATGGGTGAGTAAAACAACTTGTTTTATTACCGAAATAAGGCTCAGATTGTAAAAAAACCATTACTTTTCCTTTAAGGCTGTTCAATGTTACCATCATTACATCAAGTATAAAATGTGAAAGCAATAGAAGAGAAAAATGCTGAACATTACTAAGTTAATACCACTGCATTTCCAAATAGAACATGCCATTATTGTCGTTCCATTATCCAGTGCTTGAAGTAAATTATGTGCTGTAGGTATTTACAATTCTACTCAAGTTCCAGTTTACTGATGGAACAGGACCACGTCTCTAGTACATTTTGCAATTATTTGTCAAATAAAACACCAATTCAGAGTAATGACTTGTGTGTTTGTTATTGATGGTCATTTTATTTGGGGACTAAAAGACAGTTTGAAATGTAATATCCATTTTACAATAAAATGTAAAGTATTTCATATCCTTCAAATCACATCTGAGAAATGGAAAGCCAGGATAGAAATGAAAGAACATTTTTCAAAGCAGTAAATATGTCTAGATTAGTTATACTTGCTGCATAAAGCCAATAAAGTATTACTTGGTGGTGGAAGGTAATGAAGCACAAAATTAAAAGTACAAAATTACAAATTTTACATATACTTTATACATACTTCAGTATGTATAAAGTATATGCTACTTTATACATACTTCAGTAAATTTTACAGTGGATACTTTCTACTTTTCACTACATTTGCCTTTTTTATGGTGTGAGACCTGTTGAAAAGGCTGAGACTTAAGATGTTAAATTAAATTTAAAAATGTTTTTTTTTTTTTTTCATTGCATTTATATAGCGCCTTTCATGACATGCCTTGTCATCCCAAAGCGCTCCATAGTTCACCGTTCATTCACTCCACACTTGGTGGTGGTAAGCTACCTTCTGTAGCCACAGCTGCCCTGGGGCAGACTGACGGAAGCGAGGCTGCCAATCTGCACCATCGGTCCCTCCGACCACCTCCAACACTCACGCACACTCCACTTTCATACTAGGCAATGTGGGTGAAGTGTCTTGCCTAAGGACACAGCGACAGTTTTTTGCAACTGGCGCCCCACATCTCAACTATGAGCAAACCAAATACACAAAAGGGCTATAAAAATTAAGAAATCAATTGAATCAGTTAAAATCTGCCAAATTCTTGAACATTTCTTTATCAAATTCTTCATCCTTTAATTACTAAACATCTTTACAAAATACTTTTACTTTTTATTCTTTAAGAACGTTTTTAAACCGGTACTTTAATATTTGTATTTAATTAGATTTTAGGGACACTTGTGCGCAGATGCAATAGGGTGGCTTTCAAATGTAATTGAAATTCAGACGATGTTGAATAGAAGGTGAATCATTAACAGTCACGTTACATTAAAAAAAAAACTTAATATGATGTACGTTTTTAAAATAAATACACCTAAATATAAAGAAAATAAACTAATAATATTAGTCTTTGTATATATATTTTTTTACCGAATTACTACACATTAGACTGGTGTAGAAGTTATAACTTCAGATTACCCTAAAATACACCCGCGAATACCCGCGAAACTGTTTATTTTACAAACGTCTTCGCTTACGTAACCATCTTTATTCTCTCCTTCGTCACGTTTTTTTTTAGTTATTTCGAAGTAAATTCATACTTTTAGGTGAAAAGGTAACCAAAAAGCTAGCATCTAAAAGCTCAGAAAAAGCTACCACCATGAAGATGTCCGAAGATCAAGTTGTTGAAGATGACTCTGGCTACCACGATGATGAGGTCAAATAGATGAGCAAAATTATGTCTTTTGTGGCTAATTATAACAATATAATTAAAACAGTATCTGCATCTTAACAGGAGTCATTTTTCCAAGATATCGACCAGCTACAAAAACATGGAATTGTAAGTTGCTCTAAATGTTTATATTTTTAAAATAATTCCAGCTATCTTCAAACAACTGACTTTTGTCTTTCTTTCAGAATATGGCCGATATCAAAAAGCTAAAGTCTGTGGGAATCTGCACTGTGAAAGGTATCCAGATGACTACAAAAAAAGCTTTGTGTAATATCAAAGGTTTATCAGAGGCCAAGGTGGAAAAAATCAAGGAGGCTGCTGGGAAGATACTGGTAAGTTATTTATTTATGTACAGTAATTGTGTTTAATTAATACGTAAAAATGAGGTTATATATTAAATGTTTGACCGGCTTTACTATACCCAGACTGTCGGTTTCCAGACGGCTTTTGAGTACAGCACGAAGAGGAAGCAAGTGTTCCACATCACAACTGGAAGCCAAGAGTTTGAGTAAAGATTTAAAGCATTATGTAATCTATTGGTACTTTGCAGTGACGTCACACTGGGAGCGTTCTATGTTTATCTCTAATTGTGGAATGTAGGTGTTACCATGGTGACACAATATACATTAGCAAGCACTAGCGTAAAGTTTTAAGAAAGGAAAAACATGAGTGTCCATGGTCCTGTTTAGGTGATTTTCAACAAAAAGGTGAGAGATGAGTGAAAAACTGTTGGCTGTTATGTAATTTTATGTGCGAGAGACATAAATCATCTCAGCAGTTGTAGTTCCAGCTAAATCTGGATGTAATAAATGTGTAATAAGTCTAATAAATCCTCAGACAGGGCAGGGCTTACAGTTATCATCACACCCATCATTACGTCCCTTGAGAATGTTGACATCAGCTGCAAAGATTTCATCATTTCAGATCAAGGTCAATGGCCAATATAACTCAATGCAACATTTACGAGACCATTTTTGGAAGAAAAATTCAAACTTACGATGCAGAAATGTTGAACCTTATCGTTGGAGGTTGGCTCCACAAACTTGCCATATTAAACTTATGTCTTAAAGTCCTTTCAACTGACAACAATCTCGTCTTTGGAGTTGATTAATGGCATCACTTCCTGAAGATCGAGTGAAAAATGTGACGTCAAGGGAACGATGACATCACAACATTCTATAGGCCAGTAATATTTAATAAAGGTGGGGTCAGCTAAAATGAATATTGTTCAAATACAGATTTATCAATCAATCAAACAATATTTATAAGGCGCTTTTCATACAAAATTGTAACACAAAGCGCCTTACAGTGGTCAAGGATTAGAAGATTGACCTTTATTGATCTCGCACAGGAGAAGTTGTTTCTATATTTCACCCGGGGACCATCCCCATAATTTTGTTTTGTTATTTAGGCTTGGTCAGGCCCTAAGCTGGAGGATTTTACCTATGGCGCATGTTTAGGTTGGTGGGGGAAACCGGAGTGCCCGGAGGAAACCCACCCAGACACGGGGAGAACATGCAAACTCCACACAGAAAGGCCCGGGCAACCCGAACCTTCTTGCTGTGAAGCATGAGTGCTAGCCACTCAGCCACCGTGCTCCCAGGAAAAAACAAACAAACAAGCAGACGAACAAACAACAAACAGATATACAAGCAAACAAACAAAAGAACAAACAAAAGACAAGCAAACAGACGACCGAAGTCAATCAAAGGCCAAGCTAAACAGGTGAGTCTTGAGCCCACTCATGTTAAAAACGTTCTCTGCAGCCCTGAGGTAATACGCTGTAATACAGTGAGTATTTGGGTCGAGTCATTAATAAATATGATCAGGTTCAACATTTGTGAATTTATCTTTTGGATTTTTCATGGCAAATACGAGTAAATGTAGGGAAATCAGGCTTTTGCCCCATCTGAGAGTATGACATCATCACATGCTAGAATCTGAAAACTACCAATTGTGACATATTTTAGTTCATGGTGTATAGACTAGTTGCTTTTCCGCCTGTGTATTTCTGCAGTAAACTGTTGGGTGGAGGAGTTGAAAGCATGGCCATTACAGAGGCATTTGGAGGTGAGAGGTGGAGGTGAAATTACATTGTTCGGAAGTGTATATTAAAACTTTTGCATTTATCGTAGAGTTCCGCACAGGAAAAACCCAGCTTTCTCACACGCTTTGTGGTGCGTAGCAGGCCTCATCGTGATTGCACATTCTGTTACTATGAAATATTTAAATTTGATAATATATTTTGTCTTACAGTCACCGCACAGCTGCCTGGAGAGGGCGGCTATACAGGCGGGAAAGTCATTTTTATCGACACAGAGCACACTTTGTATCCTTAATAATTAACACATTTCGCAATCATTAATAGAGGTGGGGAGAGTATCCAATAATTGTACTTAAGCTATAGTAATGTTACATCAAAATAATATTGCTCAAGTCGAAGTATAAATTAGTGGTCCAAGAAATTACTCAAGTAAGACTAAAGAAAAGTATTTGGGAAAAATACTGCTTGAATAAGTGTAACTTGAAGAGTCAGATTTATAAGTTAAAGTGAATTTTATTGGCTGGACAAGACGTTAGATAATCCACAAAAAGTGGTATTTTCACATCTGTAGGAGCAGTGCAAGAAATGCAAATGAGTACTGTTACTTCAATAAAAACATAAAATTATATATAAAAAGTATGCTGCTAAAAAAGTATTCTGAAAGTATAATTTCTTAGTTTTCTTAAAAATTGTATAAAGTATTTTTTCAGGGCTAGTGCTTTATGAAACAGCTCTTCATATCCTTGACTTGGCTCGTGTCTAGTCGCCCTGACAGACTGCGAGATATTGCTGACAGGTTCAATGTGGACCACGATGCAGTTCTGGACAATGTGCTGTACGCTCGCGCCTACACAAGTGCGTCAGCGCTTATACTTTATCATATCAATTTTACAATTTGTGATAAAGTTTTGCAAAGTTAATGGTTTGTTTTTAGGTGAACACCAGATGGAGCTATTGGACTTTGTAGCAGCGAAGTTTCATGAGGAGGGTGGAGTGTTCAAGCTTCTGGTAAATTCATGGATACATATTATGTAACCTGAATAATAAATTCATGATAGGGTGTACATGTGGTGTCATAGCACAGGTGTCTGTACTGTAAGTGCCTGCCCTGTACTATTACATAAGGCCGAGCAATGGCATGAAAGTATGAACTAAACTAAAACTAGGCAGCACAAATAAACTAAGGTGGCAAATGCTATCCATGGGCTTCAGAATGTTGACAAATTAGCACTGCTGTCGTAGCAATTAATTTAAAACTAAATATTGTATCTGTGTTATATCTTTTGAATAGGAAAAAAATCCTCAATAAATTGCATATAAGAAGCACTGACTTGTGGATACTAGGAAGTAGTGTAGTCACGATATACAGTACTTTCTTTTCTATTCCCATGTGGCTTTATATCTGTGTAATGTAGTGGTCCAGGTAGGTTCCATAGTGGTCCATGGGCATACACTAGTCTAACTTGTTCTGATACAGCTCAAGATCATTCTAAAGCTATTCAGGAAAGTTTATTTCTGTCCTGTGAATGTCAACTTTTAGTATAGATACTTGCTCAAATTAATAAAAACTAAACCCTAACCGTCGTGCAGTTTTAGTAGTTTTAGTGGTTGATTTTTTAATACTTCTGACAACCCCATTCCTAATACCTTTTCTCTGTGATAGATAATAGACTCCATCATGGCTTTGTTTCGCGTGGACTTTTCCGGCAGAGGGGAGCTAGCGGAGAGGCAGCAGAAACTAGCTCAGATGCTCTCCAGGCTGCAGAAGATCTCAGAGGGTAATTATGACGAGGGTGCAGTCATACGATATCATAATTATAGGATGTTTGTTGGGTTTATTGTTCTCATTTCACTTCAGAGTACAACGTGGCTGTCTTCATCACAAACCAAATGACCGCCGATCCTGGAGCTGGAATGACGTACGCATAGTTTTAAATCAAGATCTATCTTTTTTTTTTTTTACCTTTTTGTTTATGTGTTTATATATATTTTTCAGATTCCAGGCTGATCCGAAGAAGCCGATTGGAGGGCACATTTTGGCTCATGCTTCCACCACACGTTTGAGTTTAAGGAAAGGTCGAGGTGAAATGAGAATTGTAAAGATATTTGACAGGTAATTAAAGACCTTATGTCAGGGTTCCCACACATTCTGGAAATCCTGGAAACTAATTGGCCCCTTTCCAGACATGGAAATTTAGGAAAAAGGGCCAACTGTAATGGAAAATCGATCTTTTGTTCTTGAAAATTTCTTGCTGTGTTATTGGATAAGATGCTAATGCTGATGCCATCACAGTAAAAACAGTGGAAAACCTCCTCTAAAATCCACCAAAATGCAGGAAATGACACCTTTTGTACTGGGTGATCAATGTCTAAATAAAAAATGAATATATATCAATATCATGGGCTAGTTAGATAGATACAAGCATGGGAACCTTGTGTGTAAAATTTGTGAGTCAAATAGCTGTAAAATATTATTTCTTTGGGTCTTTCTCATTTCTTGTAGCCCTGACATGCCAGAGAACGAGGCTACATTTGCCATCACTGCTGGAGGTGTTGCTGATGCCAAGGAGTGAAGGAAGAAAAAAAAATCCTATCTTTAAACTATTTATTATCTTGTATTTATTCTAACATTATTTATTGTCATATTTAGTCTTTAACTGTTCGTGTTATTTAACTGTTATAAAATAAATGTTATATTTCAAATAAGTATTGTCATGTATGTTGTCCTGTCATAAGTTAAATTGACGAACTAATGTTATATCCTCATCATATATCTGGAATTGTGTAAGAGCTCCACTGTGTTTTTAAACTTCATACACCTTCAGTAGAATCATTTGGATAATTTCAGCCCTAGAATTGCCAATTTAATGAACAAAAGGTAAAAGATAGCACTTTGTTTTGTCATAAAATATGAGCTTTAATGTGAAAGCCTGATTTACACCAGTATTCCACCACTCCTTAGAACAGACCCGGGCATTTCAAGGTCCAGGGGCCAAATACGAGCCGACTCTGACCGGCCTACGAAAGGTTGCTTGGAATTAAGAAAATAAAGCCTACTTTCAAAATTGTACATAATGCATTTGTACTGATGATCATCTGTCTTGCACTTGTTATAGCTCAACAGAGGCTAGATTTCTCTCACTGATCAAGAAAAAAAAACCCCACTAAAACATGCTAACTTTGACTTTTTTTCTACACAGTTTGGCAATTGGACAAAAAAGTTTTGTGACATATCTTGTATTATATTATTTGGCAAAGACATTGTGGTGTCTTAATACAAAGTTAATAAAGTTAAACTCAGAAAGCATTGTGGGGTTAATGTGACTGAAAAAGAGTTACAAATGTTTCACGTTTACCATTGTTTTGAATTATTCTGCTGAATAAGTTCAGTTTGTGTAAAACCTCACTCCTTACTCAATAATAACACATAACTTACCAAAGATCAAACATCAAAGCTCAAAATCACCTTTATTGTCAATTCTGCCATATGTGTTCAATACAATACGATACAATACAATACTTCAAACTTTTGGCCCGGCCCTCCACAATGTTTTCTGCTTCTCATTTGGCCCCTGGGGGAAAATAATTGCCCACCCCTGCCTTAGACCGTGGTACAGTGGTGGGCTCTAGCGGCGGAAGGGACACGCGGCGGCTGTAGAGCACTTCTCGTCCGCTGCGAGATCCATATGCTTCACCAAAGCCAGGCTTAACAAAGCAATGGGAACTTGTTCAAACGTGCTGCTACGAGTCTGAACCAACACACCAGCAAACACACGCTCCTCGCCGGACTCACACGGACGTTAGCCTCTTCTACAGCGGGAAAACTACTCTGAAACGGGAGCGATGGACCCGACAGACGCCCCGGATTCGTGGGAGCTGGAGGAGGATGCCGAGGCCCCGACTGCAGCGGCGGAGCTCCCGGCCGCCTTCGCCTCTCTTAACGTCAACGCGAAACCCTTTGTCCCCAACGTGAACGCCCCGGTGTTCGTGCCCAGCTTCCTCCAGACCAGCACCGCGGACATGCCGGCCTCAGAAGGTGGGTGAATACCGTTACCCGACAGCTGGGTGGAAGTT
Organism: Paratrypauchen microcephalus; assembly: GCA_036785185.1. NCBI lineage: Eukaryota > Metazoa > Chordata > Actinopteri > Gobiiformes > Gobiidae > Paratrypauchen > Paratrypauchen microcephalus. The sequence goes on from JAVJIX010000126.1 coordinate 1,104,864, forward strand.
AGCTTAACTCGCTAGCTCTCCTGCTAAAGAAGCTAAGTTAGCCTGCTCAGTGCCAACTCGCTGCTCCTGTCGCCTTTTCACTCATCTACAAGTCACGCTATACTGTACACACGTATGATCACTGGGTAATAAACACATTTACGACGTAGTAATAGCCCAGGGCTGTCAGACAAGCCGCCCCATCATTGTGTATTAATGGTGCTGAAAGTTTGATGTGCTTTGTGTCTCTTCCAAAGGTACCGCAGAGCCAGTGGCCAGCATGGAGGTGGCAGACACAGCCGGTATGCGTCCACTCCTAACATGTGCTTTTCTCGAACACTCAGCCTGCGTAGACGTGAGGTTATAACACAGCAAGTGGATCTTTGGGAAACTATAAAAGGACGTTGTCTGAAGGACTTGAGATGATTTGTAACACTTAAACCATATTGAGAGGGCGGCATTTGTAAACTCGTGTGCACTCGTGTCGTGGGCCTTCTACTTTTACCATGATGCAACCGCCACTTAGCTCCACAGCTCAAAATAGACCTCCCATTGGCAGAAGGGTGTACTGTCACAGTGCATGTCCAAGGTCCTGTCTCAGATATGCACACCACTGTGTTTCCAAAGACATCTGCAGGGTTTGGTTACTCCGGGGCATTTACAGTTTAGAGGCAACTATGCTGCAGCTTTCACTAATTTGGTCCTTTGTGAAAAACAATATTTTCTTCTCAAAGTTATCTAAAACTGGTACCATATAATGTGTAAGGCTGCACAAGATATCCTAAAAATATCAATATCACAATACTGGCTCCCACAATAATCAGAATCTCAGTAAAATAAATATGATTTGTGCCATCGGCCCCTCCGATCACCACCAGTGTCTTGCTTAAGGACACCACACCAGTTTTTGCTACTTGCGCCCCACTGTGGCCCTTGGTATTCCCACCAGTCTCTCATCCAAGTACTACCCCGGCCCAGGATCAGGCTTTCACAAGGAGATTTGGATTTGGTTTAGTCTGTGAAGTCTTTATTTTGATCCAGTTTGGTAAATGAATGTGCATTTTTATCTTTACTGTAACCAAACGTATTATGCTCAAATCGTGCCGCACTATTTATAAGCATCTATTATTATCTATTTAATAATTTGCACTGCCATGAGAAGATTAAAAAAAACTGAGGTGGTGGCATGTTACTGGTCCAAATAAGTAAATGACCAAGTTGATAGCCGCAGTCTGTACTAGTTTTAAATGAGGAATAATGAGTGTAGAAAGTTAAAAAACATTGTACTTGATTGCTTGAATGCATGCCCAGTTTATTTATGTGTGTGATATTAGTTGGGTAAAATAACTGCTTTACAACATGAATTAATTAAATCTATATCAAGTCATGCATTTTGGCTTCTAAATGTGAATTATCCTGTCTGTTTAACAAGACCCTTCTGATGCAGGACAAACTCAGAATGACTCATTGATGTACAAAGACTGTGGCAGTTAAGCAAAATATATTGTAGCTAAACATCAGGTAATTTGTCAGTCTCTCCATCTCAAGTTAATCAAATTCTAGAACATGAGCGCAACCTATTAGCACAGCGATATTATCCATCCAGACCTGACAGTGTCTCAAATGTTTTATACCAGCTCAGTATTTAACACAATATTCATAAACATGGACAAAAATTAGTTTTCTTTTACAAGCAAGATTTGAATTTTGGAACATGAGATGATTTTGGAAGCAAATAAATATTGCAAATTTCCAATTACAACTAGATTTGTTATACTTTTAAAAATAAACTTACTATTACTTACTTACTTTTGTTCCCTCATCAAAAACATGCCCAAAGAGGTTTTCCGTGCATGTTTGAGTAATCTAGCAATCTCTCCGGGGCCTTATTTGAACTCTCTTTATGGTTACCCCGTAGAAGTAAAATACCCCCTCTTTAAGATTCCTCATTGAAGAGAATTCACCTTTGAGAGAACACTGAAATGCAAACTGCTAATTTGATAAATCGACACAAATATCATCTAAACAACATAATTAGTTATGTGTAATGACTATGTGACTTGCGTATTTCGGTATAGCCCCAGTGGAGAATGGAGGCACAGAGGCGGACATGACCACAGAGGAAGAGACGTGGGAGCAGAAGGAGGAGCCCGGCGGAGGGGGCGGAGGCGGGGGGCAGGAGGAGGCCGCGGGGAAGGAAGACGAGGAGATGATGGAGGAGGAAGACGAGGAGATGCCTGTGCCCAAAGTGGCCCCACCTCTTCCAGATGCCCCCAAGAAGGAGCACGTCAATGTGGTCTTCATTGGACACGTCGGTATGTGTTTTCAGGATACTTGATTTCTGTACTAAGGACTAGACTCAGTACTCAATTCCCATTTTGATACCACAATGATAATAAAAACAGTTTTCTTTAGACAATAGAATCTGATTTTCAATTAAATAGCAGTGCTTTCTTTTATATTACTGTGTGGTCTTACATTGTGTAATCTCAATCATCCACAGAGGTTTTATAGTGGTCCATGAGCATATACTAGTCTCTGGTCTTACACTTGTTCTTAAGCTATTCAGAAAAGGTTCATTTCTGTCCTGTGAATGTCCTTTTCTTAGTATTAGTATCTGGTCAAATGTGTATCTAGTTTCATTATTAGGCTACATTCAGACTGCAGGGCTTAAAGCTCAATTCGGGTATGTTTCTGAAATCTGATTTTTTTTGCGAGTTTGTTCACATTTCCAATTAAATGCGACTTGTCTGTGATCTCCAGTGTGAACTTTAAATGCCCCAAAAGTATCCCACAAGCGCCTTGGAGGACACAATGAGGTCACATGCAGCGAGCATGCTCAGTGTTTACGGAAGTAGCCTAACATGGGCACTAGCACTGAGTGCCTGGCCATTTTAAAGTTTCTGTCGTACCAGAGCCAGAACATGTACATCTTATTTCTTTTAAGGAAGAGATTGAGAAGGAGAAGGACAAGGTTTTTGGCCTTGGCGTTTTGTGGGGCAGTGGCAGCAACGTCCGTAGAAAGGAACGTGTGGGTGCGGTCGCAGCCAAGAATGGTGGGATTGCTTTGTGCTTCGCCGCTACACTGACATGGTCTTCATACACAATTTTTGTATGACGAAAAGAACGTTTGTGTACATTTGTGCGCGCCTACTTGTACCACTCTCTCTTGTTGATGACACGTAGTTCGGATGAATGCGACCTGGCCATTCAGAGTGAAGTCGCATGTCAAAAGATCAGATATGTATCGGTTTTAGGACCACATATCCAAGTGGCCTTTGTCGCATTTGAAAAAATCGGATCTGTGTCATTCAGACTGTCATTAAAAGATCAGATACAGGTCGCATAGAGGCAAAAAAAAATCAGATTTTGGTCACTTCAGGCTGCAGTCTGAACGTAGCCTTAGTTTTAGGATCGATTAGTATTGATACTAAAACTAGTATACTAGCTGTCGACTTTTGACAGCCCTGGTATGTATTACACAGATAGAATTGGGATTTGTTATTAGATAGACTTGTAAATTAAATTTATTATAAGGGGTTTGAAATGGATGGCAGCTCTGAGCATGTATCAACAAGGATAATTAACCAACGGCTGTTTTCTTACCTGTTCTTGGCAGTACCAAGTTGAATAGAAAAACCACACACACACAAAAAAAAAACACTAGTGTTCATTTTGACAAGAAATCTAAATTGAGCTTTAGTCTTAGTCCCTTAGCTAAAGCAAATTTTAGTTTTAGTCAAGATTTAGTCTAATTGTTTTTAGTTTGAAAGTGATAGTATGTAACTTTCTGGAGGTGGCATGTCACTTGCATGATTCTGTAGAATTAGAAAGTTAATCCATACTTCAGTGCATTCTGCACAGAGATAGATAAGTTTTATGACATATTGTGGCCAAAGGAACATCTCCATGGAAACAAGATAGAGGTCCTCCTCCAGACCAAATAAGAGTCAGGGTTGTGGAGATAGACACATAGATGTTTTTCAGTGCAATAAAAATATCCATAATGAAAAATGTCTATATATATATATATATATATATATATATATACACATACATATATATATATACACATATATATATACACATACATATATATATATACATATATATATATACACATACATATATATATATACATATATATATATATACATATATATATATATATATATATATATACATACATATATATATATACATATATATATATATATATACATATATACATATATATATACATATATATATATACATATATATATATATATATACATATATATATATATATATTATGGCTTTAATCTAGCTTTTGTCATCAAATGTCACGCCAACTATGCATCATATTAGTTAAGCGGAAAATGTATTTTTTATTTCCAGTATGATAAATGATATGGCATGTTGTTCCTTGAACGTTGTTTATGCTCTGGTTTAGGGCTTTGGGATTAGAGAGTGGAACTTAGATCTCCACTTTTTTCTTTATTTATATTTTGTTTTATTATTCAACAAAAATATTAGAACTTTTTAACAACAACAAAATTTTATTTTAGTCATAGTTTTAGCCAGTTTTTTTTAATGTTTCTTTTTTTTTTGTATCTGGTTTTAATAAGCAAAAACTTGATATTGACAAATACTATTACAAACTTTTACATTCATATTATTTAATTATGTGTCTGATCATTTTCCTTTGCAGATGCTGGTAAATCAACCATTGGAGGTCAGATCATGTAAGTCCTGTGTAGTTTATTTGCCAAAACTAATTGCTGCTACATATTTGTACTCTTTAAAGAGAGACGTAGTTGTCACCTGTTGCACAAACCTAGCAGACAAACAGGTTCATTGAGATTCTAATTGTAGTTTTAACCTTGACTTGTTAGTGACACAAAGCCAACACAACCACATGTTTAAATTATGCGTTCATTGAATTCCATATCTTCTGTAGGTACTTGACTGGAATGGTGGACAAACGAACATTGGAGAAATATGAGAGAGAAGCTAAAGAGAAGAACAGAGAGACCTGGTGAGCGCGCCTCCTCTCTATTGTTTGACAGTAAATAATTGCTGATAGGCTTCATGTTCTAAAAGACCACACACCCACGCACCCTTTTATTTAGAGTGCTCACTTTGTATTTTTTAATTCAGGTATTTGTCGTGGGCCCTGGACACAAACCAGGAGGAGAGAGACAAGGGGAAGACAGTGGAGGTGGGGCGTGCATACTTCGAGACGGAGAAAAAGCACTTCACCATCCTGGATGCACCCGGACACAAGAGCTTCGTACCAAACATGATCGGAGGGGCATCACAGGCTGATCTGGCAGTGCTGGTACAAATATGACCACTTCTAATAGCATACTTATGATGTTCAACAATGGGAGAATTTGGAGAAACTTTTCTAGTGGAGAGCTGCCACCTGGAGATTTTATTATTTATTGCTATACCTGAAATGTTCCATAGTATGAAACATATCTATCTAGTAACAATAATATTAATACCATACACTTGTAATGCACTTAACAGGCTAATGAAAGCCTTTAAAGAGCCTTTAAACACCCTCCCAAAGCTTTACTCCGCCCCTAAGCAAAGTCTGAAAAATTCTCTCGAGTGGGTGATGCCCGGCGGGTGTGGGGAGCGGGTGTGGAGCAAGTCACTGCGTGCACATGGTAGGATCGGATTGGATTTCTCCAAATCCGATCCCGTTACTCGGCGGGCGGTCTGTCCTTAGATCCCAGTGCACTGGGAACTCGTGTAATCGGATAATGGTCAACGACCTGGCCGGCTCCGCTACGCTGTGTGGCGCTGTAGTCCAACTACTTCCGGGTGATGGCTACTCAATAAAAACACAACAAACTATGTGGCGGTATACAAAGATGGCGCTCGAGTAGTTTGACGGAGCAGCATTGGTGTACGTGTTGTGCATTCTTTCTTCCCAGCCATGATTTCGTCTGACTTTCCCGGCAACAATCGCTACTTATGACGGCGTCGGCGCCTCCTGCCACTTCTGGGTGAAATCCCTGTCGACAATTCCCGCGCATGCACAGTATGCCAATCCGATCTGCTATCGTGCACAAGGCGGCACCAAGCCGATTACTATCGGCCTAAGCCAGGGGTTCCAATCGGATTCGGGAAACCAATCCCTATACGATCCTTAGCCTGTGCACATGAATTCGATACGATCCCAATCCGTTTGCAGTCAGATTACACTCGTCCATGTGCACGCAGTCAGTGATGATTGACATCCGACCGACAGCCACAACAATCCAACATGGCTCGGACCGGTGCACTCCAGACTATGAAATGGAGCGGACATTTGTGCTCGGATCACACCGTTTTCCTTTTTTCCAGACACGGTGTGACATTGCAGTGACCAGTGGTGCCAGGAAGGGGCGGGGCTGAATAGGCCCAATTAGAAAAACCGTAAACCAGATATAAACATTTTAATGACCATAGAAATCTAACTGGAATGCTGTGATGTCATGTAAACATACCCTCTGGCTCTTGTGTCTCACGGTACTTGAGTATTTCTTTTATGTATCTATTTTCTCAGGTGATCTCAGCCAGAAAGGGCGAGTTTGAGACGGGCTTTGAGAAGGGGGGGCAGACACGGGAACACGCCATGCTGGCTAAAACCGCCGGAGTCAAACATCTCATTGTCCTCGTCAACAAGATGGATGACCCCACTGTCAACTGGAGTCTGGAGAGGTGAACACACTAGTATTCCTAACACGTAAAGTGACTGCACTAAGAAAATTGATTTGGTTGTTGGTAGAAGGCAAGGGCCAATATCTGTTCTATGACAAGTAAAATCAGATAACTTATCAGATTACTCAGCACTTAGATCTGACTTTTGGTGTGTGTTCATGTTCACAAAAGAACATAAAAAAATATAAGAAACACCTGGTGACAGTTAGTCAATGGATCTGAAACTGAAAACCCTCTGTTCCAGTTTGTGATGTCATACTGTAATACAGGAAGTGCTCCGCTCCTTTTTTTTAACTTCATACACCTTCACTAGAATAATTTTGATCACTTCAGCGTTGGAATTTTAAATCTTTACTGAGCAAAAGGTAAAAGGAAGCTGTTAACTTGAAAACTACCAGTAAGTGACATCACAAGGTGGAACAGAGCATTTTGAGTTTTGGAGATGTAGACAGGCAGAAAGGGTTAGTCAAACGTGTGAATGAAACAAAACATACCTCCAGATAAGTTTTTGAAAAGTAAGCTGTTTAAAGCTCATAATCCATTTAGTGTAATATAACTATATAAAATAACTATTTTTGCATTATTTTCCATGTTAAAACCTGCAGGTGTGGACAAACAAAAGAAATCACATCACTAGCTTTGTTTACATGCACACAAAAATCGGATTATTATCAGATTTCTGGAGTTGTCAGATTATGAAAATGACAGCCCAGCACAAATCTTTGGTGTTTTGAGAAGTTTCACATCTTAAGATATTGATGTACTTAACTTTATCATTGCAATATGTTATAAAATATATGACCTACAAATATGTATAGAGATAAATGGAGCTGGAGTGCTCGCTGGCTCATCGCTAAGTGAAATAGCCATCCAGTGCTCTTTGGAGATCCCGAGTGGGCAGAATAACTTACTAGATAACTAGATAAAGAGATCCGAGGCACTCTGATATGTTTTATTTTATTTCTTCATGTCAAACGCAAACATGTTTTGACTTGCATCTTCATCTGGGCATGTAAAATTCACAAGTGTGTGTGAATGGTATTAAAATGTACGAGTCACATGACAACACTTGTCATGTCAAATCACCCATACAAAAGTACAAAAGTATATACATACATTATAGGGGACAGAGTGATGCATTACATAATATAATAATAATAATACATTTTATTTGTTAGGCGCCTTTCAAGGCTCTCAAGGTCGCCGTACATCAAGATATTAAATACATTAATTAAATAATACAGTACATAATAAAACAAGATAAAACAAAATAAAAAGTGTAAAAATACATTTTAAAAGAAAACAGATACAGATTAAAAGACAGTGCAGTTATGGTCAGAGTGGTCAGAGTGAGAAGGCCTTTCTAAGCAGATGAGTTTTGAGTTTTGATTTGAAGTGTGAGAGTGAGTGTGTGTCGCGGAGAGCATGGGGGAGGGAGTTCCAGAGCTGGGGAGCAGAGCGGCTGAAGGCTCTGCTTCCCATAGTGACGAGACGGGCAGGAGGGAGAGTGAGGTGCAGGGAGGAAGAGGAGCGGAGGCAGCGGGCAGGTGTGGAGATGTGGATGAGGTTAGACAGGTATGGAGGGGTGAGGTTGTGGATGGCTTTGTAAGTGAGGAGTATGATTTTGTAGTGTATGCGGTGTGTGATGGGGAGCCAGTGGAGCTGTTGCAGGACAGGTGTGATGTGGTGATGGGAGGGTGTGTGTGTGATAATGCAGGCGGCTGAGTTTTGGACCAGTTGGAGTTTATGGAGTGATTTCTGTGGGAGGCCGAACAGGAGAGAGTTACAGTAGTCTATACGGGAAGTGACCAAGCTATGGATGAGGATGGCGGTGGTGTGTGGGGTGAGTGAGGGACGGAGGCGCGGCAGATGTTTCTGAGGTGGAAGTAGGCGGACCGGGTGGTGTTGATATGGGAGGTGAAGGAAAGTGTGCTGTCGAGGATGACACCCAGACTCTTTACCTGAGGGGAGGGGGAGATAGAGGAGCCGTTGATGGATATGGAAAAAGGATTTATTTTGCTTAGGGTGGATTTGGTGCCGATAAGGAGAAGTTCTGTTTTATTGCTGTTAAGTTTGAGGAAGTTTGAGGTGAACCAGGCTTGTATTTCTGTGAGACAGTTTGTCAGAGAGGAGGGTGGAAGTGTGGAGTTGGGTTTAGTGGAGATGTAGAGCTGGGTGTCATCCGCGTAGCAGTGAAAGTGGATGTGGTGTTTTCTAAAGATGGAACCAAGGGGGAGAAGATAGATTAAAAATAGCAGAGGACCGAGGACAGAACCCTGAGGAACACCTGACGTGACAGGGGAGGGGTGTGAGGTGAATGACTTGAGCTGAATAAACTGGGAGCGGTGTGAGAGGTAGGAGTGGAACCAGGAGAGGGGAGTACCAGAAATGCCAATGGAGGAAAGTCTGTCGAGGAGGATGGAGTGTGAAATGGGCATGTACCACTCTGGACACAGATCACCTGCAACCCATGACCTGTGGACAGAGTGGCACATGTCCATATATAGAACATCCATATGTAGAAAATCCAGCAGGACATATTGTGCAAATATATGTGGCATGTGTTGGCATGAAGAAATAAAATAATAGCAAAACATATCGGAGTGCCTTGGATCTCTTCTGTTATATACAAATATGTACATTTTATATTTTACCCATTTTACCAGACCATGTGATTACCACCATTTCCAACTGACTGGACATGTTTTTGTCTTGCCTTAAAGATATGAGGAATGTAAGGAGAAGCTGGTGCCATTTTTGAAAAAAGTGGGCTTTAACCCCAAAAAGGACATCCACTTTATGCCTTGCTCTGGACTCACCGGTGCCAACATCAAAGACCCGGTGCCAGAATGCTCCTGGTACACGTAAGTCTCCCTTTAAACCAACATAAAGTCAGCCATTTCGTGTCTTGTGTTGTATTGAACATGTATTAAAACTTATTTGTATGATATGATGATTATGCTATCCTAGTTTTCCACTTGTAGTTTATAATGTTACTTCCTGGTTGAACATTTTGTTACATTTTTAAACTGTGTTCCTTGTTCCTTGTGTATTGATGACGTAGATGGTGGAATTCTTCTTTAGAACTCAGCTGTCACTTGACTGGTGTAAAACTATCATGGATATTTACCACAAATACCATACCACCAGTACTTATAAAAACATAAAAACCAGTCATATGCACTTTTAAGCATCAGTTAATGGAGAAATAATTAAGACTCTATTCTGTTATCAGGGGATTGCCATTTATACCCCACCTGGACAGCTTGCCAAATTTCACCAGATCCAGCGATGGGCCTGTCAGACTGCCAATAGTAGATAAGTATAAGGTGAGTTATATGAGATTCTGCTTTTGTTATCCAAGAAGCTCCTTTGACTCATCCACGTATCGCTCTATATTTGCTTCTTTAAAGACCATTCAATTTCTTGGCTTGTTCTAAAACTTGGATGCATCACACACATTTCTTACCATGTTAATCAGATCAGAATTTTGTTATTTTTGTCAAATGTCTCCCCCATGGTCGTGTCTAATATGCCAGTGTCTTGCGGTTGCATAAGAGCCTTATGTAGTGTAAAATGACTAAGAAGTCCCCACTGGTGTTGGCCTGATGTAACAGGATTATGGCTATCTGGATGCTATGCTAGTTTCCATGCACGCTGCCATACACTGCTGTACTTAAACCTAAAAATAGATCTGTTTTTTAGCTGAACATACAACTGTTTTATTCAATATTCTAGTTTGACACTACAAATTGAATGTTGAGATATTGTGTACTCTGGTTCCCCTCTTCAGACTTTAGACAATTTGACAACCTTTACATTACAAACTTAAATCCAGTTTGCATATCAGATTTTTGCATGCCAACTGTAGTAGCTCACACAAGCCCCTTTTTGTTTTATGAACACATTTCTTCTATTAGACACATTCTCAGATCGCAGAAGCAGAAGAAGACGCTTTACAATGTGTGTGTGTGTTTGCAGGACATGGGCACAGTAGTCCTTGGGAAACTGGAGTCAGGGTCCATCAGCAAAGCCCAGCAGCTGGTCATGATGCCAAACAGGGTAAGGCTCCTGTAGACCAGAGCAGCTCTTTTCCTCAGGTGGAAAAAAGAGGATTCTGTTACAGCACCAGTTTGTGTTTCGGCAAAGGCTCGTGTTCTTTAAGGAGGAAGACTTAGTCCAAAGACACACACAACTCCACTTTTGTTACATTTCTACTTACATGTCTGCTAATCCAGATGAAATTGGACCTGTCAAAGTGAAGTGGAGATACACATTTCATAGATTAAAAGTTGAACATCAAATTAATCAGTCCATAAAACCAATAGCATTACTCTATACACCAATACTCCAAGTAGAATGAAGGAACTATGGTGTGCTAAAATATATGATGAAAAATGACACAAAGTGAAAGTGTTTATATAACCAAATAGTTTCAAAATGAACAACTGAATTCTGATATTTTTTAGATTTGGAGTGTGCTCAGAATGTACTGTCTAACATTATAGTAGTATTAATACATTATAGTATTAAGTCTAGACCAGTGGTTTCTTAAGTGGGAGTGACATAGAAGTGAGAAAGTGGTCACGAAATTATTTGAAAGCAAGATATAACTACAATTATTACGTCCATTTTTATTTAAAATGTGTGTAATTGTATAAAATGATACAATGGACTAAAATAAATACAGTTAAACCATGCCTTGCAACTTAAAATCATCACAAGAGTCAATTTCATTTTGCTACAGAAGCCCTGGCAGGTTATTTTAGTGGCACATATTATGCAGATCTTTGAGTTGGCTTTTCAAAAACTGCTAAATGCCACTGCACACTCTTTACCCCCGTTTCACACTAAATCCTACAGAACAACAAAAAATAATGTGGTAATGAAAAAGCTCATATGTTATCCTTATATAAATGTTGCATTATTGAAAAATACATATTATCACTTGCATTTGAACTGATCCATCATCCGCTTTCTCTTATATGTAAACCCCCGTCTGTCCCTCAGCACACAGTGGAGGTACTGAGCCTGCTGAGCGATGATGTGGAGACGGACGACGCCGCCCCGGGAGAGAACCTGAAGCTGCGTCTGAAGGGCATTGAGGAAGAGGAGATCCTGCCGGGCTTCATCCTCTGTAGCCCCGACAACCTCTGCCACTCAGGGCGCACCTTCGACGCACAGGTCAGCACAGCGCCATCTGCTGAGCATTCTGGGACAAGACAGCGGGGTTTAGAGGCAACTGGCTCTCGAATGTTTTAGGAAAATATTTGACATTCTGAGTGTAGGAATTTTACAGATTTAAAGCCAGGTCTATAGAAGGACTGCACCAACACCAGTTTAAGTTCAAGAGTAACATAACTTCAGGATATTATTACTCAAGTAAAAGTCCAAAGTAATGGTCCAAAAAATGACTCGAGTAAAAGTATCTGATCTAATTTAAATTTTAGGTTAATTTAATTAAACAGACAAAACAAACCATGCACAGAATCTGGTATTTTAGGGTAGGTAAGGATAGACACAAAAACTAGAAAAACGAAATAATATCTTGAAGGAGCCATGCAAGAAACAAATGTGCAAATTATTCAATATTGTCAACATAAAATCTTTCTCAGTGTGTGAATTAAGAGTACTTTTACGTCAAAATAAACATTACTCAAGAAGAAGTAAAAGTATGGTGTCAGAAAAGTAGTTCAGTCAAGTAAATATAACTGAGTACGCCCCCCCTACACTGGCCAGTACATTAATGTAACGGTATCATATGAAATACTTCTTATAAATGCCTTTTCTTTATATTCAAGCTGCTGTCTTTCCTCAGATCGTCATTATTGAGCACAAGTCAATCATTTGCCCTGGTTACAATGCAGTGCTTCACATTCACACCTGCAATGAAGAAGTGCAAATCGCAGTAAGTCTCAAACCTGCTCTTTCCTCTGCCACGGGCGGATTAGATTGTTGATTAAGTACTATGTTGAATGCAGGCCTTAATTTGTCTGGTGGATAAGAAGACGGGAGAGAAGAGCAAACATCGCCCCCGCTTTGTGAAACAGGACCAGGTGTGCATCGCCAGGCTGCGGACGACAGGAGTCATCTGCTTAGAGACCTTTAAGGACTTCCCTCAGATGGGGCGCTTCACACTGCGAGACGAGGGTAAGAGCACGGGCGCTTTGTATGTTTAGTCAACCTGTGTCATTCAAACAAAGCCTTACTACTGTCTCTGTGTGTGCAGGCAAGACCATTGCCATCGGTAAAGTGCTGAAGCTGGTGGCAGAAAAGGACTAAAGCGAGTGGCAGCATGCATGGAGATCTTCCACTCATTATCAGAGGAGAGATGCTGCTGGAGCCCACCCAACCTGCTGCTCTCCTCACACACAACTATGCTGAGAGGAGAGGACCTGTGTGGAGGAGAACGCATCACGTCAAATATGAAGAAAACAAGACTGAATCAGTTTTTATTATGAACAATATAAAGGAGAGACCAATTCCAGTGTGTCAGCTTTCTCATATTGAGAGCTCAGCTATGCCACTAATGTAGCGCCCCCTTCAGTACTCCCACAGCAAACAGCGCCGTTGGCTAGCCATGCCATTTGTTTTTAGAATGGAGATGGATGCTGTGGTCCTGAGTCAGGGGAAGAAAAGCTATCAAAAAGAACACATGGATCTCATATTCTGCAACAGAGCAGGGTTAGCCTATATTAATGATAGTCGTGGTAAAAGGAGAAATTCAATTAGTCAACTGGACAAAGTTTATTTGGTCGAAAACGTTTCTCAGCTCATCCGAGTTGCTTCGTCAGTTCTGGTTAGAGTGCTGAAGGACACTGCTTATATCTTGCTGCAGGGAGGAGCTAACTGAAATTATTCAGCTTTCTGTCTTGTTTTTCAGTTTCTCTCTGGCGTCTAGTTTAGCATACCCATTCAAAAGCCTAATGGCTGTTTTCACACCTCTGGACCTGACCTGGCTAGCCCCCTTGTTTCCTTTGTTTGATTTAGGTTTGAGAATGGAAGTATATATGGGAGACAAATTGTGTCTGACTCCCCCATTCCTGTTTAAAGAAGGATTCTCTTTTTTGACAAAAATAGCCTCTCCTTACCTTCTGTGCTTGTGGGAACCACTTGCACCACTGAACCCACTGCAGCACAAATTGGGGAGTTATTCGGACATTACAACACAGGGCCCAAGTGGTTCCCACAAGCACAGAGGGTAAGGAGAAAGAAGAACAACATGTGCAGGAAGCCCTCTCTGTTTGTGGATATCCTAAATGGGCTTTCAACAAAACCAAGAGAGACAAGGACAAGAAACAAGACAACAGAGAATCCGAACCCAGGAGGAAAGGGGTAGCGATTCCGTACCTGGCCGGCGTTTCTGAAAAACTACAGAGGATTTTCAGACAATATTAAATCTTAAATGGATGGATGGATTAAATCCCACTTTATTTCAAATCCACAAACACTTTAAGACAAAAACTTGTCCACCCAAAGGACAAAACACCGAGCCACAAACAAAGCAATGTGGTCTACTCCATTCAGTGTAGTGAAGACTGCAGTGAGTGCTACCCATAAAGGGGTAGGGTTAGTGGTTAGGCAGGTCAGGTCCAGAGGTGTGAAATGGGTATGCTAAACTAGACGCCAGAAACTGAAAAACAAAAGACAGAAAGTTGAAAACAAAGAGGTGGGATAGTTTCAGAATAATTTCAGTGCACTTAGCTCCTCCCTGCAGCTAGATATAAGCAGTGTCCTTCAGCACTCTAACCAGAACTGACGAAGCAACTCGGATGAGCTGCGAAATGTTTTCGACCAAATAAACTTTGTCCGGTTAACAAATTGAATTTCTCCTTTTACCATGGATTCTACCTGAACGACTGAGGGATTCTTCACACATTAATGATAGTCACCAACTACACCTTCCTTTAGAACGAGTGGGGTTTGATTTGTGTTTAAGAAGTGCGGGAATGCAACACAAAATGTTTAGTTTGGTCTCTCCCTATCGGAAATGGTTTGAGCTCACATACTACTCTGATGACCCTTGGATAAACAGACGTGGCTGTTACATAATCAGAACTGAAAATAAATGATCAAGCTGAAAAACATGTCTCATTTATTATATTAATGGTCTGATCAATTGAAGGATGTCCAGGTAAAATAAAAGTTAACTTAAATTATTGTTTTTATTTATTTATTTCTAGATGTACCTTTGGTCCCCACTGCAATATAATGAAATGTTCATTTTTTTACTGAACACAGACATGCTGAATGAGATCATATATGAGAACAGTTAGGGTTAAGCTTCTGAAATACTGTTACTGAAAAATGTTCAATAAAGTTTAGTTTGTGTCACGTGGTTGACGCACTGCGCATGCGCCTCTGGGAGACACGTGAAGCGGACAGCATGGCTGTAAATATGGAAAACGAAGACGTTGAATTAGATCGGGCGCAAGTAAGTTTTATTTTTGTTCTGTTAGCTTTGGTGGAACATTGTAATACACTCATCAGTTCCATGACATTATTTCTTAACATGGTATAAAGGTAAATGGTATAATAGCAGCTAGCATTAGCCTCTTAGCTCCTATGCAGGCTCTGTGTTTCTGTGTGATCACTTCTCTCTCTAAAATAACGGTGTCTGTCAGGTGAAAAAGGCAGTTCAGGCCTTACAAGCTTTCCTAAAAACCAAGTCCACCAGAGATCATCTGCTGCTGGATGAAACCCATCAGATGAGTCTGCTCTTTACTCTGTGGAAGATTCCCAAAACTGCACAGACCATCCGCATGTGAGGGCCCAGCAGTCAAATTGTACTGATATATTCCAATCACACGCCTCTGATTTATACTAAATGTACATGTGTGTTGGTTTGCAGCCCATTGCCCCACGGCCAGAGGTCCGACACAGCTGAAGTGTGCCTCTTCACTCGAGATGAGCCCAACATGACTCCAGACCAGACCCAAAGGTTCTACAAGAAGCTACTGGAGCAGAGAGGTGTCACCTGCATCTCTGAGGTGCTTCTCATTTTATGCAGGAATGAAACTTTTAAGTGAAATGTATGTTAGTGTTTGCATCATCTTTTATTAAACAAAACACTATTGTTCAGGTTATCCCATTCAAGACACTAAAGAAGGAGTACAAGCCTTATGAGGCCAAACGCCGCCTTTTAGGAAACTTCAACATGTTTCTGTCTGACGACCGAATCCGCCGTCTGCTGCCATCCCACATCGGAAAACACTTTTACGAGAGGAAAAAGTAAGAACTCCAGATGACAAGATTTTGTACATGTTCATTTCTCAAACAAAATTTAAATCTAGAAAAAAATCATAACAATTCTTAAATATGATTCAAATGTTTTTCCCTTCAGAGAGCCTTTGTGTGTGAACCTGCAGAGCAAGAACCTGGCCAGAGACATCCAGAGACTAGTCCAAGGCACAAATTTGAAAGTCACCAACAAAGGCAGCTGCTGGTAAATCCTATATCCTAAAATGTCACTCTTACTTAATCAGTTTGCTGTATAGAAAACAATGATCAAATGAAAAAACACCTTATCTAGACAGTGAACATTGGTTACTGAAAATCTGAAAATACAGTTGAAATGGCAGATACAGCTAAAATGGTTCTTTAGATTGTCTAACATGTAAAGCAAATAAGCAAACATATTTTTTCCTTGTGCAGTATGGCTAACGTGGCACACTCCGGTATGACAGCAGATGAGGTGACGGACAACATCGAGGCCACAGTCAAGACAGTAATGGAAAAAATACACATGGTGAGATTATTTATTTTTCCAGAAATGTTTACATTTGCCACAATTTCAAATTTGCTTCCTTAAAGGGATAGTGCGTTTTTGTTTTTGTTTATTTTTTTTATGTTAATCTGTATGGGTTCCCTTCTAAAAGTTGTGCGTTAACACTGGTTTACCGCTGACAGTCTCGTCTCAGCCCGGTTCTGCTCGGGTTCTGGAGCTCACATAAGTAGATCTGGCAAGTTCGCGGGGACAGTTAATAAAGCTTGTTTTTCTTCGCAAAACATCATTTGTCCAAAAAGTGATATATATTTTCGTCACAGACAGTTGTCAAAAAAAATCCAGCAGCCTATTTTTCCCTAATTCGCATAGTTCCCTTTTCTCTCGGAGTTGTATCACTGCGCGCGTAGCCTAGCCTACCTAGCCTGTTCACTTGTAAACATCTGCCGTCGCCGTACCGCATCTGCCGTAACCATCCGCTTACAAGTGAACAGGCACTAGAGCTAACGTGGGCAGAGTGATACGAATCTAGAGAAAATATGCGAATGCGAATTAGGCAGCTGGATTTTTTCGGACAACTGTCTGTGACGGAAATATATATCACTTTTTAGACAAATGTTGTTTTGCAAAGAAAAACAAGCTTTATTTCCTGTCCCCTCGAACTTACCGGACCTACTTACGTGAGCTCCAGAACCGGCCTGAGACGAGACTGTCAACGGTAAGCCAGCACGACACTTTTAGAAGGGAACCCATACAGATTAACATTTTAAAAAAAACCCGCACTATCCCTTTAATACTCAATACTTCCGCAATTTGATATGATAATTGATATTAGACAATTATTATAACACTGCCTACTAATATTAAATTAAAACTATATTTATATTTTGTGTTGTTACAATGAGTGTTTTATATAATGTAGTATCCCTAATGTAGTAGTCATGTAGTACCACTAGTAACATTCCAACAAGGCAGGCACATGCATCAAATTGTAATACATACAATGTGATATGCAATGTGCTACAAAAATCTGTTATTTTGTGTTTATAGAAAGGAACATTGATCAAAATCATCCATTTGAAGAGTCAGGATTCTGTAGCACTGCCCATTTACACCTCTGACCTGAGTCACCTCACTTTGATAGAAGAAGCGAAACAAAATGCCAAGAAAGGAAAGAAACAGGTGGGTTTAACCTGATAAATGACTATTTCTAATTATTTGTGTGCTTCTTGGTGGGCAAATTATAAAGCTATGTAACTTCTGTGCACTTCTGGTACACCACTTTTCTGCATAGACGTGACATTAAAGCCATAGGATGTAACAAAAAAATAGGCTAAAATAATAGTATGTTTTTTAAATTATTATGGTCATGTTTATTGCGCTGAAAAACATCTATCCTTACCAGAGCAAACAGGATTGCACCTCCACATACCTGACTTATTTGTGCTAGTTTCCATGGAAATGTTATTCCTTTTACTATAATTTTTGACACTGTGCCATAAAACGTCCAGGTGATGTGCCACCACCAGAAAGTCATACTGACTCTAAAACTTTTAATGTTTCACATAATGATATTATATTTGCATTAAATGCAAGATGGTTATGTTAAATGCCATATTGTAGAACATTTTTGGCACAAGAACAATTCAGAAAATCAGAAGTTACTCAGTGCAAATGTAAATCTGCCATAGTAAACTAAATATTTACATTCATAATGTATGCATAGAAAGGTGTGAAGAAAAACAAGACGGAAGATAAACAAGCCGATAGAGAGGAGCTAAACAAGCAAAATAAAGCAGAGCCTCGAGACGATGAAGAGGAGGAAGATGAGGAGGAGGAAATCCCTCAGCTGGTTCCCATAGAAACCCCAACCAAAAAGCCTAAACTCGAGGTCAGTGTTCAACAGCTGCTTCTTAAGACTATATTTATTCCAGCCAAACGTGTCCTAATCTATTGTTGTTGT
Organism: Paratrypauchen microcephalus; assembly: GCA_036785185.1. NCBI lineage: Eukaryota > Metazoa > Chordata > Actinopteri > Gobiiformes > Gobiidae > Paratrypauchen > Paratrypauchen microcephalus. The sequence continues at coordinate 1,123,229 of JAVJIX010000126.1, forward strand.
TGCAGAAAAGCGTTAAAATGAAGACACTGGAGAAAGCCCCCAAGCCTCCTGTAGCATCAAAAACTAAAACTGCAAACAAACGTGCCAAGAAGAACGATCCCAAGGTGAAGAGGAAAGTGCGCAAAGTGAAATGATGACTACAAACAGCAACTATAGGCTTTGAATACATAATTATATCAGAATGGTTTAAATGTTCTGAATCAATGGTCCGAATATCAAAACTCTTGTTATATGTAAAATCTGCCATATATTCTTATTGTAATAAAAAAATAACCTCTGTACTACAAAACAGTTTTACTTTTTTTATCTGGTGAGTTATAAGACAAACAAATTTGTGCATGTTGTTAAAAATATGTTAAAGGGCTGCAAGATTAATCGCAAACAAATCACAATTAGCAGATCACAAATGCAATTTTTTAAGTACAATAATTTCTTGACAATTAAAAAAATATCTTGTCTTACTCTACATAAAATTGCTAGCATGTTCTGAAATGTGATTGTTGCTTTACTCTTCATGTTTGTCTTTTTTGTCAATTCTAGACATTTAAAATATGAACTTTGAACGGAACTCTTATTAAAATGTACAGTATACTGCAAATCTACTCACAATCTCAATGTTTGTCAGGAAAAAACATTTTATATCACACAAAGGTACAGCTAGGGGGAATGATGCAATTTTAATCCATATTCAAAGTGCATTGCATATAAACCTACTTGTTGCCATGGAGATGTTAATGCTTTGCCTATAATGTTCCACAATACGGTGTTAAACTGGCATTTATTGTGTTTTGACCTGTAACTTCGCCTGGTGCTTACAACGCTCAACATTCCAGGCAAAACGGTAAAATCTCCATGGAGACAAGCAGGTAATGGATCCTCAATCAAAAAAGTTACATAGACCACCTTTACTTGTATACATAAACTATACAGTAGTTGTTTTAATGCAATAGCACAAGCTCTTTTAACTTCTTAGGTTCTTTTTTTAAAAACAATACAGTAAAATACATTTACCTTGTTAACATTTTTTGGCTGCAGGTTGCTGCCAGGACAGTTCTGAAGATGGCAGCAGCTGAAACATGTCAACAAAGTAAATACACTTTACTGTATTGTCTTCAAAACCCAAGAAGTTAAAGTACATAAAACAACAAAATGAACATCTTTGGGATGAGCTTTTTTTTTTAAAATAATTTTATTATAATTTGTTTAAGATATTAGATTAGTCCAGTACTGTCCAGCCCATTTTGTGTTGTACTATTCTGCGTCTCAGCTGTTGGACCCATCTGCCTTTTACAGCTGTGTGCCAGAGCAGTGCCATATGTAAGCATGCAGTAGATTTGTGCCCCCTGCTGTTCACCATTGGCATCTGCAACTTTAGCAAGTTATGACAGACTTAACATTCTGTATCATAAATTGCACAGGGAACAGTTTCCCCACATCATGTTACATCTGAAGGGACTATACATAAGAAAGAAAACCAACTAAACATGGCAGTGTGTGGACATACTATGTGTAGAGGTAGAATCAGAATCAAAGACATTTATTGTGCAGCGTTCCTGTGCCTTTTAACCTTACAGTGTTGTGTTTTTTTAGTTGATTGTACATACTTATTATTAGGGGTGTAAATCAGACACTTCATGACGATTCGATACGATGTCGATTTCTTAAGCCAATGATTCGATTATTTTCGATACTTGAGAATTCCCCACAATTCGATACGATTCGATATGATTCGATTCAATGGTGCATAGTTTTCACTTTATGTATTAATTATGTTTTGAATAAATTTTATTCAGTGGTGAAAGTAAAGCGGTGCGCACCGGAACGCAGCACCGGTATAAAATTCACGAGAATATGTTAATGGTGGCCAAAACCCACATTTGAAAAAAAAAGTAAGGTGCGCTATTTAAGTAGAAAACACAAACAACCACACTATGCCATTCGAGAATAACTGAAAGCTACCCGAAACTCTCGTGCAGAGATATCTGCAGTCTGTTAAGCAAGGATTGTCAAAACGTATCTGACTGTAGCCGTGAAAGTAGCCTAAACGATTGCGAGGCGGTGCTGCGCACTGGTAGAAGATTTAAAGGAAAAGTAACGTTTTTTTTTACAATCTGAGCCTTCTTTCGGCAATCAAACAAGTAGTTTTACTCACCCATAGCACTTTGGTGTCAATTGAAGCAGTATCGCAGAACTTATGTTGTAGCCGTTCTGTTCTACTAATGATCCCGTATCCGTTAACATGGTGCTCGGGGCATTACTTTGCGCTCTCCAAATAAGACAAACTTTAGCACTTTTCAAATCACAGAAGATCGCTGTGTCAGCGTAGACTTTTAGTGGATTCCAAAACGGCCTGAAACCCGATATGCAGCTATAGTTTCATTTGATCATCAGAGAGGACAGTGCGCATGCGTGAACTCAGCTGTTTTGTAAACACCGCTAGTCCGAAAGAAGCTAACACCGCTCTGAACTTTACTTTTCTGTTGCGATATCGGGTTTCAGGCCGTTTTGGAATCTACTAAAAGTCTACGCTGACACAGGGATCTTCTGTGATTTGAAAAGTGCTAAAGTTTGTGTTATTTGGAGACCGCAAAGCAGTGCCCCGAGCACTCACGCTAACGGATACGGGATCATTAGTAGAACAGAACGGCTACAACATAACTTCTACAAAACTGCTCCAATTGACACCAAACTGCTATGGGTGAGTAAAACTACTTGTTTTATTGCCGAAAGAAGGCTCAGATTGTAAAAAAAAACGTTACTTTTCCTTTAAGGCTGGCGCGCTGCCTGCACCTGTAGGCCCACAAAAATATGAAATAAGTATATTAAAAAAGTTATTTATCTATGAAAAAGGTGTAAAACGTTAAAAAAAGAAAGAAAAAAAAAACGGGTAAAACGAGTGTTTTGTTTTTTTTAAACGGTAAAGTGATGCACTGGACATTATAGCACCTGTAAGAAATGAAAACTACTTTCACCACTGATTTTATTACAGAAAAATTCGATTCGATTCGATTCGATTCTCTTGTGGACGCATCGATGCATTTGGATCGTCGGCTGTAGGATCGATGCATCGATACAAATCGATTATTATTTACACGACTACTTATTATTATTATTTATCTTAATTTTGATGCATGCTCATATTTTCCAACTGTTTCTGAAACTTGCGTTGTGACACTGCAATTTCCCCATTGTGGGACAAATAAAGGATTATCTTATCTTATCTTATCTTATAGATTTAGGTAAGAGTGATGTGAAGTAGTTATCAGAATTACTACTTGAGTACTCAGGTTATGTGAACTACTTCCAAAGTCCTTAAAAATGTATGAAAAGAAGGCAATCTTAAAGGTGCAGGTTTGTCTCCATGATGGTACTTTGCCTAGATAGAAATATCTGCTGTTTGTATTTTAATAATAATAATAATACATAAGATTTATATCCTGTGGACCCACCACCCGCGGAAGGATTCATGGGGGCTGGTGCATTGTGTTCTGGGCAGCAGAACACTGCTTGGACTGTTGCCCCCGCGACCCAGAAAATGGAAAAGCGGAAGAAAATGAATGGATGAATGGATGAATGAATGAAGATTTATATAGCGCTTTTCAAAACAACTCAAAGACGCTTTTCAGAAAGGAATAAAAAATAAAAATATAATAAACAAAACAAATTAAATTAATGTGGGTCAAAGGCAATGGTGAAAAGATGAGTTTTGAGCTGTGACTTGAAATTGTTTACTGAGTCCGAGTTTCTGATATGGAAGGGCAGGGAGTTCCAGAGGGTGGGGGCAGCAGTGGCAAAGGCTCGGTCTTAAACTAATCTGTCCCCATGTAGACAGGCAGATGACACCACAAGGTCAAGTTATAAGTCAGATCTGTGCAGAGGTGACCCTGCTCAATGTAAAAATGCACGTTTATTAAAGTATGTTGAGCAATAAAAACATGAAATGTAATAAACACATTTAAATTTTATGCGATCCTGTGGAACTTTCAAGGCAAAACAATAATATCTCCATGGAGATAAGCAGGTGGCACACCCTCCAGGAAAGTTACACAGAGCAGCTTTAACATAAGATAAAGCAACAAACCAATTTTTATCATAGGTCGACATATATTTTTGCTGCTAATAGTCCACAAACAGCAGTTATTCAAAAAAGAGAAAAAGTATGCTATAGATAAAACATGTTAAAATTACAAACTGGCCTTGGTAGGACTAGGCTTGATACTTGAACCTATGATCTTATTCTCATTCTGAAAAAGCTCGAGGAATGTCCAGGGACAGTTCAGGAAATGTCAGATTTGTTTAGTATAGATACTTGTGAAAATAAGTGTCATTTCTGATTTATGATATTTTTGACAGCAATATACAAAACTATTCTGAGAAGTAAAGTTAATGTAACTGAGTAAAATTAACTCTATGCTGCTCACCTCTGTGTAGGACAGCTTTGCATCACATGTCACTATATGGTACTTGCCCCAAAATGTCCAAAAGTCAATGCACAATATTCTCTAAATGTTTAGGGCAACCAAATCCCATTCAATTCACTTTTACAGTTAAAATGACCCAATTTAAAGTGCCTGTACTTGATTTCAGACCATAAGCAAGGAACATCATTTCAAGTTTACTTGTAGCCCTGCCCACTTAATGCTTTCTACCGCTGTGATATTGCACCACGACAGAGAATCAAGTGTCAAGTGGGACATCGTGTCAGGCACTTTTGTATTATTCGATGGGAAACAATGATCTGGATTGAATGAGAAAGGTGATCCTGGCAGTATCTTCTATGTCAGTTATAATCAGAGTGGTGGGACTTTTGGCTCATTAATGAGATCTTCTCTGTTGCCTTCAAAGAGCCGTTCAGTAGACTGGTTCTTCTACTATTTCTGTATATGACACATGTGAGTACTCAGTTGAACAGCAAACTAATCAGAGAGAGAAATGACCAAGACTCAGATCTTTTTTAAATGGTCCAAACTAAGAGTGAGTGTTTACCCTTTGAAATGATGCATAATCTAAATAACAATTATATCCTCCTGAGACCCGCCCATTCGTTTGTGTCCTTTATAGTGGACATCGAGTTAACCAGTCTGTCAAAATAAATAATACATAAAAAAAAAAAAAATATATATATATATATTAAAATAAATAAATAAATAAAAATAAATAAATACAAAATAAATAAATAAAAATAAATAAGAATAAATAAATAAATAAAAATTAAAGCCGCAAGCAGCGTTGGTCGGGACCTCGCACCTGCGGCCAATCTGGGGTGGAAGTGTTTCAAATTCCATTGTATGTCAAATACCACAAAATCACACAAAAGGCCAATTATCTCACTTCCTGTTGGGCGTGGCCATGACATTGCAGTGAGGCGTTTGTTCGACTTATTGAGATACACGTCCCTACTGAATTTCGTGTGCCTATCTTAAACGATAGGCCAGCCCCCAAAGACAACGCGCTAGAGGGCGCTATCGAGCTCCTGGGGGTCACCGGGGGACGGGTCTTTTTGGAGGCGTAGCTTGCGCCCTACGTGATGCCCATGTAAAATCACGTTCGTTTTGAAGCATGGGAACATGCTCAAAATTGCCCAAAAGCGTGTGAACTTGAACCAATTTCCGGTTAGGGGGCTCATTTGCTGTACATTTCTTACAGTTCACCTGCCTAACACAAGATGGCGCTGAGTGTGCTGAAAAGATAGAAATAAAGAGGAGGCAGTGGATTGTGAAAAGAAAGTGTATTTATTCCAAAAATTGTGCACACGCTGTCAATTGCCTAGCAACGCACCTAGCAACCTTTGATCTGTCTTTGATGTGTCTGTTCTGACAGGGTCTAACCCTGTCAGAACAGACCCTGTCAGACCCTGTCAGACTCAGTTAGACCCTGTTAGACCCTGTTAGACCCATAAATAAATAAAAATAAATAATACATAAAAAACTAAAATAAAAATAAATAAATACAAAATAAAATATAGCTGCAAGCAGCAATGTGGGGCCAAGCACCAAAGGTGCATGTAGGCCTCAGCATGTATATTAAAACAGAGTCTGACAGGGACTAACAGGGTCTAACAGGGTCTGTTAGCCAGGCTTCCCAGGCTCCCAGGCTTCCTATGAAGAGATATGAGCTCACTTTGGCTAGATCAAAGACACATCAAAGACAGATCAATGGTACATTTCTGCGTTGCTCCTGAAAATTCCTGCAACTTTGACCTGCTGGTGGCACTAGACGGTTGGGGGTGGGGGCCTATAAATTGCTGTGGGTAATGAGGAGACTGGTTGGAATGTGCATGCAAAATTTCGCAACTTTTTACCGGTTCTAGGGGTTGCCATAGACTCCCATGGTCAGAGGAATAATGTATAATAAGAATCAGTAGAAACACTATGGTGCCTAGCACCTTCAGTGCTTGGCCCCAATAATACATTAAAAAAAAAAAAAAAATAAATAAATAAATAAATAAATAAATAAATAAGAAATTAAAAGGGAGACTTAAAACTATTTGAGGTGACTGTAGAAGCTTGTCAGAGAAAAAAAAGTTTTTGTTAGGTTGTTAACTTCACATGGATTTAACACCAAAATGTCCCCGACGTTCATTTCAGAGGACATGTTACACCATTATGAATAAAAATAAAATTAACAAAATGCCTCCTCCAAATAACCTCCAAATACAAAAAAAAAAATAATAATAATAATAATAATAAAAAAAAAATAATAATAATAATAATAATAATAATAATAATAATAATAATAATAATTATTATTATTATTATTATTATTATTATTATTATTATTATTATTATTATTATTCAGATTTTTTTTTCTTCAGGTCCCAGGAGGATATACTGATTGGCTGATGCCAGATATGCTTTTTGTGCACAAAGCTCTCACTCGTGTTTCCCGCTCTGTTTCTGTGTTGCTTCTTGAGTTGGTTCAGCGTAAATCAGTGTAAAAATGTATAAAAATTAGGACGATTATGAGATCCTGCTGAACATTCTATCATAGACATACATGTGGAACGCCCCCAGCCTGATGTCAGCATAAAGTAACAATATTTTAACAATCTCAATTCATTTCTTATTTAGCATCTTTTACCAAGCAATTCATGATGTAAAGAGCTTTATCTTAACGAGAATAAATTAAATCTAAATCTAACGTTTATCATATATCCTCCTGAGACCTGCCCATTCATGTGTGTCCTTTATCGTGGGCATTGAGTTAACCAGTCGATCTTTTAAGTGTTTTGAGATAGACTCTGGTTTGTGGCTGCACTATGATTAAAAAATAAATAATTAAATAAATATAATAATACATAAGTAAAAAGTTAAAAAGTAAATCAAATAAAAAGTAAAAAAATATATGTATAAAAAAATAAAATTAAATAAAGTAAAAAAAAATTAAAATGTAAATAAAATAATAAATTAATACAAATTAGAAACTAAAAGGGAGTCTAAATTTTTTTTTGAGGCGACTGTAGAAGCTTGACAGAAATGTTGGTCATCAAAAAAAAAAATTGTTAGGTTGTTCATTTCACGTGAATTTAACACTATTACAGTCCATTACAGAGGTCATGTTGCAACATAAATAAAATAAAAATAAAATTAACAAAATGTAAATGCTAAGGTGTCCATTTACCTCCAAATAGAAAATCACAAACAAACAAACAAAACAAAACAAAACAAAAAAACACTTTTTTTCTTCGGGTCTCAGGAGGATAGATGTTGTGTAAATGCAATAACTTGCGTAAAACCAACATTTCTATCTCCAGACCTCATATTATTGTATGTCATTGTGAAGCCTGTTTATGGTACATGTGATATGTCCAGTGCATTAGCTTTGAGACCTTGTTTGCTCACGAGGAACCCATCCATCAAAACTCCCCGTGCATGGCTGCCAGCTGGGTCAGATGACACGTCTATTGTTATTGTCAATAGCATTATAGTGCAGCTGCTACTCCCATTCAAATGACGCAAATCAATAAAACAATACCTTAACAACTATATGAATTATTAAAAGCTGTTTGGCTATCATGCTTTCATTTCAGACGATGATATATTTCATTTGCAGGTTCAATATGGCTTGAGCGGTCAGCCAATGAGAGGTGTCGAATCAACAGGTGGGGCAGGGCTACGGTTCGCCCAAGCCTGGACGGTAAGGTAGAATTACACTGGCTTATACAAATACAAATACATATACTAGAATTACAGATAATATTTTGTCTTATTGCGTACTGGATTTTTCTGATACCAAATTGTACTCACGTTGGGCAGCCGGTGAGGGGTGTCCCGCTGCTTCACTTTGTATTATTCATGTTTTAAATGGTAAAGTTATCTCAGGACATGGATGACATGGGAGATTCGTATGAAGATGGGAGACAGAGTTTGGTCCTGGATGATGATCATTCTGAAGGTACTATTAGGATTTTTGCTGAATTATTATATTGTTGTTTTTTTATTTGGATATTTTTAAGCATACTATATCAGCTATCAAAATGAAGTTATGACATATTTTCATATCATTTTCATACATTTTTTTTTACCTTTAGTTCACCAAAGAGTTGTTGAAAGTATTGATACCTGGACAATAACTGATACTAAACCCAGTATTGGAAGTAGATTTGGGCAGGCATTGATACTGAAAAAACAAACAAACAAACAAAACAGGTCCTAGGAATAGGACCAAATCTGATCTTGCCAGAATAGTTTAAGAATGGTCATGATCTAGAACTAATATAATACCACATGTTAAAATTGAAGTATTTATTCATTCACTTTTAGTCACTTTACCTGCTACTTATTTATTTAACCACTACCCGTCACTGCAATGTACACAATCATCTGAGTCACTTTATTGTAGTGATATTATATATTACTGAACTGGAGTCACTTTAACTGCTGTTTGTTCACTGCTCAGAATCAAAGACATTTATTGTCCAGCGTTCCTGTGCCTTTTAACCTTACAGTCTTGTGTTTTTTTTTAGTTGATTGTACATACTTATCATTATTATTATTTATCTTAATTTTGATGCATGCTCATATTTTCCAACTGTTTCTGAAACTTGCGTTGTGACACTGCAATTTCCCCATTGTGGGACAAATAAAGGATTATCTTATCTTATCTTATTTTGTGTTGATATTTCTTTTGTGTAAAAAATGTATTATGAAACTTTTTAGTATTGAAATTGAGTTTGACATTTTAGTATCCTTGCAACACTATCATGAGCCACCTACAGCAGACCTCTATTGTCCAGCTCCCGGGCCACATACGGCCATTTGGTTGAGCCTGACTGGCCCCTTTAAAGGTCCCATGGCATGAAATTTTCACTTTCTGAGGTTTTTGAACGTTAATGTGAGCTCCCCTACCCTGTTTAGCCCCCCCCCCATGGTTAAAAGTTGCGAAACTGAGCATTTGCGATCCTTTTCTGCGTTACAAAAAATCAGAGCTCAAACGGGCGAGTTTGAACAAGGCACCTTATTGACGTCAGATCGAAAAAAGAAATGCAAATGCAGTTCCACCCCCGTCTGTCTGTACTCAGCGTCTCTGTAAATCACGCCCAGAGAGTTTGGACTGCGCTAGGCAATGCGAAATGCGTTTTTTTATTTGCCTGGAGGCACGTCCGAGTGTTTCTAGGCTCGGAAGTCCTTTATCTGAGCCTCTGGACCTTTGAACAGCAGTGGTTTAATTTTATTTTATGTGGAAATGTGTTTATTTTTCAATGGAACGCTTCAAATCTCTCCCCCGTGCAAAAACAAGGAAATGGATCAGCTGTGGGCTCTGAGCGGAGAGTTTGGCCACGCCCCCACCCTCTACTATTGGCCATCTCTTTTCTACTCATTTGCATTCAAGCAACAACGCCCAGAATAAAGAGTTTGAGAGAGATATTTATGACTCTTTCTCATCTTATCTCTCTTTCTCATGCACTGAGTGTTGATTTTGAAGAAGGATTCATTTACAGTATTAGGGAACCATTAAGGAGCCATATAAAAGCATCAAGTACCATGTCATGGGATCTTTAAGCTAATTTGGAATTACAAAATAAACATATTTTATAATTTTACCTCATACATGGACTAGAGCTGCATTGTTTTTACTTTAGAGGTTTTTTTTTTAAATTACATTTTTTGTAAGGCATCCTCACTTTTTTATTGCTGAGTCATAACATAAACTCTTACCAGCGCATAAAAACAATGCTATTTACTGAGTTTTATAAATAAATACAATTAATATTATGCAGAATTGAGTTAAGCATTTTGGCCCAGCCCTCCACATTATTTTCTGTTTCGCATGTGGCCTCATGGAAAAAAACATTTGCCCACCTCGACCTATAGCTTTAAACCTGGTTCACTTTAGGTTACTGTAGTATGAAAAGGTATTTATTTTCATACATTGATAAAAATCCTGTTTGGTATTGGCGTTTATAGTATATAGATCACCATAGTGACCCATTACGTAGTTTCAGTGGAGCCAACATGAAAGAAAAAGGGCTTCTGACATTTATCAGCATTAATATTTTGAACTACGTCAATTACAATTTACCTAAACCTTTGCTATAAAAGTTTAGAAAAGACATTTCTGCGATACAATTTTACTATTAAAGGTGCAATTTGTAAATTTCTGGAGTAGGGATCTCCGCCTACTGGTCTCCATGGAGATATTATTGTTTTGCATGGAATGGAGCACAGTATGGCATTAAACCCTAGTCTGGTTAACACCTGACCATATCACAAGTGAGATATGGGTCTGGAAACTCGCTTCGAAAAATCCCGTAGCGGAGGTGTGGTTAGCGATTGCCAACGGCCGTTTATTGGGCGTTATGAATGTCTATCATTGAGCGTATACGTAAGTCCATAGCCAATCATGTCAGTTGTCAGGTCAAACCAAGCTTCCGTTTGTCATGTGGTACGCGTCACCGTCTTGCCACACCTCCCCCGCTCTCTGATTGGGGCCCTAAATCTGGGACTCTCGCTTGGACGAGTTTCCAGGCCGCCTTCCAGTTCGAAACGAACGGAAGCGGCCTGGGAATTCCCAGGCTAATTAAACCCATCTATCTCCCTCCATTGAGACAAACAGGTCAGTCAAGTTACAGGTCAGATCTGTGAAGATCTGATCTAGCTTTAAAAATTCCTCTTTTTTGCAATATACAGCTGTAATTGAATGAATCTAGGATGGATACATAATGCACTACTGTGGACCTTTCTAGGGCCAAATTCACAACATCCATTGAGAAAAGCAAGTGGCGAACACTCCTCCAGAAAAGTTACGTAAATTGTTGCCAGGCTAATACTTCAGTAATACCACAAACTTCTGATTTAGACTGTCTATTAAAGCTATTTTCCATCTATGTGCTATGCTTGTTAGACTCTCCAGGCTGCGCTTACCTGCACAAGCCGGTGATCGCCATGGTGATGGGGTCTATGATGTCGGCGGCGGGGTTCGTCTTGCTCCTCCTGCACGCGTCCCAGGTGGGCTCGGCGTGTCTGTCTGTCGGCCTCATGTTTGTGATGGTGGGGCTGGTGTGGGTCCCTGTCCTCAAGGAGAAGCACCGGAGGAAGAGATGTGCACTGGGAGAATGAAGGCAAAGAGGGGACTATTTTCTATTTTCTTAAAATTATCAATGGAATATACGTGTATTTTTTACCATATTTTTCTAGAGCTTCCTACCATGTTATGTCATTGTTTCCCCATCAAAAACAGAGGTTTTAAATGTCATCCATGTATGTTTGAGTAATTTAGCAATCTCTCCTGGTCTCTGTTTGAGCCCTTCTTATGGTTAGCAGTACAAGCCTGTACAATGTTCAGCCCACATGCCTGTCATTCATGCTACCACACTACAATTTTATAAATACAGTAATCCCTCGCTCTATCACGGTTCACTGTTCGCGGCCTCGCTGTTCCGCGGATTTTTTTTTTTTTTTTTAAATAGTGTAACTTTTTTTATAGTGTAACATTGTGTTCTGCGTCCTGATTGGCTAAGAGACTAGGCCAGGACTAAAGTGGACTAAACCAGGTCTAGACCAGAACTAAACCAGGTCTAGACTAACCTGGGAAATCCCAGGCTGCTTTCGTTCGTTCCGATCTGAAAGACAGTCTGGCAACTATGGCAAGCGAGCTCTCCCGATTCTGGGAGCCAATCAGAGAGCGGGGAGGGGTGGAAAGACGGTGACGCGTACTACGCGACAAACGGCTTGTAGTTTGAACTGACAACTGACATGATTGGCTATGGGCTACGTATACGCCAAATGATAGACATTCGTAACGCCCAATAAACGGCCGTTGGCGATCGTAAACCACACCTCCGCTACGAGATATTTCAAAGGTGACCCCCAGACCATATATCACTTGTGATATGGTCAGGTGTAAACCAGGGAAGGTCTAGACCAGGTCTAAACCAGGTCTAAACCTGGACTGGCCCTGGACTAAACCAGGACTGGACCAGGTCTAGACCTGGACTAAACCGGGACTAGACCAGATCTAAACCAGGATTAAACCACCATGTGCCGCTCTTTGCTAGTTTCGTGCGGCTGTTTTGTGGCTCGGGCTGAGAGGACGCGGTCCAGGCGCGGCGGTTTGATCTAATGCTCGCAGCACCGGTGTACGCGTGGCCTCGCGCTGGTCACGCTGCTCTGTCACGGATTTGTCCACGATGAGGGGTGCATGTGTTGCGCACTTCTCCAAGGGGTTGGTGCGCGTCGCGTCCCGGGACGTGGCAGTTTGAGTGTTTAAATGAGAGAGAAATGTGAGAAAAGGTTAATTCCTGAGAAAAGCGTATAATGTGTGTGGTGAGGCATTTACAGCCTTAAAACATGTAGAATAATTGTAAAATATAAAGTTGTCCTACTTCGCGGATTTCTCTTATTGCGGGTTATTTCTGAAACCTAACCCCCGTGATAAACGAGGGATTACTGTATACAAAACCATACAAAACTGTACACAACTGGAACTTGACAAACCTGATGTAGACAGATCTGACTTGTAACTTGGCCAAGTGTTCTCACCTAGTTGTTTTCATGGGAACAGATAAGTTTAATACCATTCTGTGAAACATGTCATGCAAAGAAATAACATAGAAAAGTTACATAGTGCACCTTTACCTAGGCTATATTAACGTAATTCTTTTAGCCTCATATTGATTCTCTTTCATTACCGTTATTTCACTCTGAGAATTGTTGACTCAAACCTACTGGAATAACACTATTTTGATTGGTGGTTTCCTTTAAAAAAAAATCCAATACTGTCACGAGCTGGTGTGGCCTTTTACTGATAACTGCTTTAGACTTTGATCAGTGTGGTTACCTTTGTATTTCTCTCATTCTTTCCAATGTTCTATCAACTTGACCAACATTGGATACACATTTAAGAATTTTAATGAAAACTTTTTGTCCACTATGTCGACATCTGTCCAAGTCGAGCACGTTATGGAAAAGGTCTACGGTGGAGTTGGACGCTGCAAGTGCTCCTTCTGGTTTGCAGTTGCTCACGACATCTTGGGAGTTTTTATTATCATGATTGGAGTTTTTGGAGGTCTGGCGGTGCATGACTTGTTTGTCTACGCCGGGGCTATCATCATCTTCTTGAGCCTAATTTGGTGGATCTTCTGGTACTCTGGAAACATTGACGTACCTCCGGAAGATCTGCTGGACGACGTGGGGCTTCAGAAAGTCAGAAACCGAGGAATGACTAAAGTGGTGAGGAGCGTTTCCGACCGGCTTTCCACTGGGATCAGGAATTCTTTTAGGAAAAATGGGAAAAGCAGTATGCGTGGCTCTAGAGCAGGACCAGAAGTCGATCAAGATGTCAGACTTGCAACTATTTTTGACAACAATATTATCTCAATACCTTCTACGGAACAGAGAGGGAACTCATTAGAGATTTAAAGACTGCAAATATAGGTTTAAATGTATATATTTCCTTTGCTTCGAAAGGGGTTTTGCGTTTCAAACATGCACTCCCTGTAATGATTAGACAGCACTCAAGAGATAAGAGGCTTGTGTCCATATCCAGCAGATAAGATACAAACTTCACTCAATGTCACACATGAAGATGGACTCATGATAGATAAACCCTTTGTTTTGATGGATAATTCACTGATTCATATAATGCAAAGATGGTGTGATGTATGGTGTGGTATTTGTAACTAAAAAGCACATGACATGTTTTGATAAATGTTGTGTGACTATCAATATTTAAGTCCTTGTTGGTAAAATGTACAAAACATTTGTTAGTATGCAGCAATTTGCATGTTGATATGATGATTTTTTTTTTTTTTTAAGTCCTAACTTAACCTGGTGTATTTCTCTTGGTTTAGGACTACCACAAAGATATTTTGAAATGGTCATATTATATGCACTCATATATTGTATGAAGGCTATTATGCATAAAATATATATCATTTCTGTCTGCTCTATTTTTCTTGTTGATGCAAGCACTCCATTGAACTTAATAACCTTTGAGGATTATTGAAATTTGAATGTTGACAGTAAAATAATATGCATGGTGAACTGAGTCAGAGAGTTTTTTTTATTAAAACTAATGTAAAATATATCTTACTCTGGTGACTGCAACAAGCCCAGCCACAAGCAGCAGGGTAAAGCACAGACAATGACTTCATTCATTTTCACCTATTATATGTTTATTATATTGTAATGTATAAGCTACTGTGTATGTAATTTCCTTTGAGGATCAATAAAGTTGAGTCTAACTTTAAAGACCAAACACTGAGGCGACTAATACAGAGGAAATAAGTGTTTAAACAATAAAGAATTATGTGAGGAATGCTTATATGCTCTCAACAGGCAGTTTAAAGGGATAGTGCGTTTTTTTTATGTTAATCTGTATGGGTTTCCTTCTAAAAGTTACGTGTGTTGACACCGGCTTACCTCTGACAGTCTCAGCTGATCCCGGTTCGGCTCGCTTTCTGGAGCCCACGTAAGTAGGTCCGGTAACTTCCCTGGAACATGAAATAAAGCTTGTTTTTCTTCTCAAAACAAAACATTTGTTAGAAAGGTATATTTGCGTCCGAAACAGTTGTCCACGAAACATCCAGCAGCGTATTTCGCATTCGCGTATTGTCTCTCTCCACTCGTATCACTACGCCCATGTTAACTCTATCAGCCTGTTCACCTTCAGCGGATGTCTACACCGAAGTTTACAAGTGAACAGGCTGATAGAGTTAACATTTAAAGTAAAGTATCTATCCTTTAAAAAACCTTTTTCAAGGTTTTGAAAATGTATTTTAAGACCATTATGAAAATACACATCAGTAAGAACTTGTTGAAAACATGCATCAGTTGCAACATTTGGGAAGAAACTGTAGGTAGGTTGTTTTTTCCCACTTAAAATAGTCCTGTGAGGTACACATATGTTCTGTGAAAAAGCAATTATATCCACGGCATATAGATTTACTGCAATGTATTATGGGCTATCTATGGGACTATACCTCAGTAAGAATTTCAATCAATGGCAACATTTGGGGAAAAACTCTATCAAGTCAGTTTTACTTTTTAAATTTGTTCAGCAAGGTTCATGTTTTACCTCTTAAAAAGAAATCTCTGAGGTAGGGTTTTACTTCTTAAAAGAGTTCTGTGACCAGGGAGGTGCACAGGGGGGTTGCTCAGGTTGCCCGGGCAACTGCCCCTATGCCCTCCTGGACTGATGTTGCCCTTCCAAGTCAGAAAATAAATAAATAAATAAATAAATAAATCGTTCAGTGGATACAGAATTTCATGTAGGCCTAGTCCTAGATTTGAAAATGAAAACAAAAAATTGCCAGTCAGGGGAGTTGGTTTGCCCTTTCTTCAGGTCAGAGCAACTGTCCCTCAAAATTCCTGTGCACGTCCCTGTCTGTGACACAAGCTCATGTTTTACCTTTTAAAGTACTATGGTGAAGTTTTTGTGTGTAGCTTTTATACAAGTTCTGTGAGGTAGCCTTGTTTTAAGTCCTAACTTGTGAGGCTTGTGTTTTTCTTCTTAAAAATAAATGCATTCTAATCTTCATCTGAGAATGTGTGGACAGTCCTGATTCAAAGAGGAATCATCTCAGTCAGGGAGAAATAATTGTCACCATGCTATTTGTTGTTCCTCTTCCTGGATTTATTCCAGTGTTGTCACTCTAAAACAAACAAAAATCAAAAATAAGTCACACATGCACATACAATATCATTACATGCTTCTTCAGCTGATAATATCAAAGTCTTTTATGGTTTAATGATGCAATGTCAGAACAACATGAGCAATGGAGACAAGAGAGCGTTCACTGACCTTTATGAAGTCCCATTTAAAGTCCATGAGGTTCTTCAGTGTGGAGACATGTGTATTCGCTGTGGCAGACTTCTTTTGGACTGTCAAACCCGTCTTCTTGGAGACACTCTTTCCTCGGATGGCCTTTGATCCTCTCTCTGGATTGATACCAATGAAGCATCTGAAATCAGAAGAGTCTATGATCAGTGACTGAATGGAAAACTACATTTTGTAGTTAGAACTAGTCTGAGTTCTCTAACATAAGATGATATTATTTGAATTGTTTATTATTTTTTACTATATTATAGCTATATTTTAGTTATTGTTATTCTTATTTAGTGTTTTATGTTCGCACCTTATCACCGAGACAAGTTCCTAGTTTTTGTGAATTCTGTTCACTTGACAATGGCAATAAAAGTCTTTCTGATTCTGATATTACTAATTAACTGGTACTGATATCATGAGATATTCTGTGTAATTTTGGAGCTTGATTTTCCTATCACATCTTTCTATATCTTGGAACTATTTCATCTGCTGAACACTGCCCTGGAGCCAAATCATATACAGTGGTACCTCACCTTATGAAATTAATTCGTTCCAGAAGTGGTTTCGTAACGTGCAAATTTCGTAAGTTGAGTAGCTATTTCAATGGAAAAAGCCTGATTCATTCCAAGGCCCCGATCCAAGTTTTTTTTTTTTTATAGTGTAACTTTTTTTATAGTGTAACATTGTGTTCTGTGTGTTTCTCACATTTGTCTCTCGTTTAAACACTCAAAGTTTCATAGATTTTCAACAAAATGTATTAATAGTGAAGTGTGGGGGGGAAGCGGGAGGGGGGAGAAAACTGCGCTCTGACACGTGTGATAGCGCAGCATGACCCGGCGCGGAGCTGATAGCAGGTCTAGACCAAGGTCTAAACCTGGACTGGACCAGGACTAAACCTGGACTAAACCAGGACTAAACCTGGACTAAACCAGGACTAAACCAGGACTAGACCAGGTGGATTAAAGCAGCGAGGAGGGGACTGCACGCCGTCTGAGCGCATGAACGTATGAACGAGACCCATGCAAGAGCCGCGGGCTCCTCCTGGTTTAGTCCAGGTTTAGTCCAGGTTTAGTCCAGACCACCGCGGCTCCTCCTGGTTTAGTCCAGGTTTAGTCCTGGTTTAGTCCAGACCACCACGGCTCCTCTAGACCTCCTCTAGACCTGGTCAGGTCTAGAGGAGGTCTAGACCACCGCGGCTTTTGCATGGGTCTCGTTCATGCGCTCAGACTGCGTGCAGTCCCCTCCTCGCTGCTTTAATCCACCTGGTCTAGTCCTGGTTTAGTCCTGGTTTAGTCCTGGTCCAGTCCAGGTTTAGACCTTGGTCTAAACCTGCTGTCAGCTCCGCGCCGGGTCATGTGCGCTATCACACGTGTCAGAGTGCAGTCTTCTCCCCCCCTCCCCCTTCCCCCCACACTTCACTATTAGTAATTTTGTTGAAAATCTATGAAAGTTTGAGTATTCAAACAGAGACAAATGTGAGAAAAGTTTAAATCCAGTCTGAGAAAAGCATACAATGTGTGTGGCTGAGCGCGCATTATTTGAATTTTTGAGATTTCGCGTTTCGTAACTTGAATTTTCTTTCGTATCTAGAGACCAAAATTTACCATGAAGGCGTTTCGTAACTTGAAATTTTCGTTTGTTGGGTCATTCGTAAGGTGAGGTACCACTGTACACCTCAATTGAAGCTTATAGGCAGTGTGATCTAAGAAAAATATTGTTTATAAGATACAGATAAGGCACATCAAGCTGTAGAATCATATGTTGTATTCTCGTTTGAATGATTCATGAACGATTTCTGTGCTGTGGTTTGAAATATTTTTGTTACCTGACCTGATCCCCCGTGTTTTGCTACTTGTTTCTCATCACAGAGTCTGAATTCATGTCTCTGTCAATAAATACCACCTTATGATAAAACATCCAAACTATCCCTATTCGTTACAGAATGGTCTGTGATTATTTAGCTTTCAATTTTCACAAATTAAATAAATACAATAAAAATCTATAATGATGACAAGGAAATGAAATGAGTCTTACCTCTAAATGAATTCTAGAGTACAAGCTGCCTCTTCTTGATATTGACGGATGAATAAATAGTAGATCGCAAACACAGCAGCCAGTCCCGTCAAAAAGGATGGTGTGATGCCCTCAGATATTAGACGACCCTCCAGAGTGACCATCCAGAGTGCAATAGTGACCCTAACCCTGTTCCACCTGAAACTTCAAGTAACAGCAACCTTAAACACGTTATGTACTGATTTTAATTAGGCTAAAATATGTCAACAAGAACCCCAGTATAATTACTGGCTGCTTTTCTGTAAGTCAGCACCTGTATCACAGCTCACACTGAAAATTCTCTTTGTTAGCTACGAAATCTGTGAAAGAAACTCATGTTGTAAAGTAAATCCTAACACTATCAGCTGGTTCTCCTCAAGCACAAACCACCATACCACTTAAAATGATTCCATTATAAATCTAAGTTAAGTTTGTAAGTGTATTTTTTCATGGCATTTGCAGGTATTAGCTCAAGAAAATGCACAGATGATTCAAAACGCTTCACATTTGATCTTTTTTTTTTTTTTTTTCCATGAGACCACTTTTCATCAGTCTAACAATCTACCAGTTTATTCCTGACTGTGTGTGTGTGACTGTGGTAAGCAGAAGAACAAATAACGTGTAAAGACAGACATTTTAGACAAATTAAATACTACAAATACTAACTAACTAACTAACTAACTAAATAACTACTACTACTACTACTACTACTACTACTACTACTACTACTAATAATAATAATAATAATAGGCCTATATGCCCACAGACCACAATGGAAGCTACAGGACGACTGAGGGAGTACACATATATAAGGACACATGGGAATAGAAAAGAAAGTACTACCATTTCATTTGTATTTTCCTTAATAATAATAATAATAATACATTTTATTTATTAGGCACCTTTCTGGACACTCAAGGTCGCCTTACAACAAGTATAATATACATTATAGGTAGTTAAAAGCAGTTAAAAGCAACAGTTAAAATACAGTTAGACATTTAATAATAATAATAATAATACATTTTATTTATAAAGCGCTTTTCAAGACACTCAAAGACGCTGTACAAGAGGTAAAATCAGTAATAAAACAAGTAACAAAACAATAAACAATCAGAAAGACATTAAACATTAAGAAACATTAAAAGCAGTTTTAAAAAGGTGAGTCTTGAGAAACAATAAAACTTTTAAAAGCAGTAAAACATTTAAAACTTAGTATTGTAATCAAGTTTGTAGTTTTAGTATGACAAGAACACTAACATAAAGCAGGGCTGAACAATTTGGAGAAAAAATAAGTACATTGTGATTGTGGTTAGATTTGTATTTTGTGTTTTAAAGGGCCTGTATTTGGCTATTTTCTGATCGATGTTCTAATGTTGTTTCCTCATCATAAACAGACCTGGAGTTGTGTTTCATTCACACATGTTTAACACACAAATGCTGCAGTTAGTTCTTCTCTCAAACGGAAAACACTCTGTTCCACCTTGTGATGTCATGTGGTAAAAGGCCTACAGGATGTGCTCCACTGTGTTTTTAAACTCACCTTCACCTCTTTAAAATACACCTTCACTAGAATCATTTGGATGATTTCAGCTCTAGAATTGCCCATTTCTATTGAACTAAAGCTAATAGGAGCTGAACTTGAAAACTACCACTTCATGACATCACAAGGTGGAAGCAAAGGAGCATTTTGAGCTTTGGAGATGTAGACAGACTAATTATAAAATGATACTCAAGCATGTGTCAAGAAAACACAACAAAACACAACTCGAGGTGTGTTTTTGACAAGGAAACCACTTTCTAACATGACTTAAAGCTAGAAAGACTCAATTTTGTGTAATTTGGCACCTTTAATACTAGGGTTCTGTTTAACGTTCACATGTCCAGACACAAGAGGGCAGAAAAACTTCATGGACCACACACTAAAACGCTGTTCTCCGCGTGGATTGACTCGCTTCTACTAGTATTTTCATTTTCAAACCAGATTAAGATGGCGGATGTTTCTAAACAAAATCAAACTGTATGTTTATGTAATGTCGCGTGAAAAGTCCCTCAGTCGTCCAGGTAGAATCCATGATAACAGGAGAAGTTCAATTTGTCAACTGGACAAAGTTTGTTTGGTTGAAAACGTTTCGCCGCTCATCCGAGAGGCTTCGTCAGCTCTAATAAGAATACTGGTAAGACACTTGCTTACATCTTGCTGTAGGGAGGAGCTACCTAGCTAACTACTTTCCGGAACTATCTCATTGGTTTCCGTCTTTTGTTTCTCTGGCGTCTAGCTGACGATCTCTATTCATCCCTACACGCCTGTTTTTCACACCTCTGGCCCTGTCCTGGCTAACCCTATTGTTTCCCTGTTTGTTTGATCTAAGCTTAAATGCTTTATGTAATGTCCTCCTCCCAGATGGAGAGGGACGGTGAGCAGGAGACGGACAGCGCAGATGGAGAATTGGACATGCATTTCTTTAAATGGGTTTCAGTTTCGCTGTCACAGTGTTTTTCCTCCAAGTTAATGTGATTTTTTTGTCTTGTGCTCCTGACAGTTTGAAAATGGGATTGTGAATAAACTCCATCCATCCATTTTCTTCTGCTTAACCGGGGCCGGGTCGCGGGGCAACAGTCTAAGCAAGGACTCCCAGACTTCCTTCACCCCGGACACTTCCTCCAGCTCCCTGGGGGGGACCCCAAGTCGTTCCCAGGCCAGCTGGGAGACATAGTCCCCCCAGCGTGTCCTGGGTCTTCCCCTTCCCCCTCCCGGTGGGACATGCCCGGAACACCCCTGATACAGCGACCACATCATAACCTGGGAAATCCCAGGCTGCTTTTGTTCGTTCCGATCTGAAAGACAGCCTGGCGACTATGGCAAGCGAGCTCTCCCGACTCTGGGAGCCAATCAGAGAGCGGGGAGGGATGGAAAGACGGTGACGCGTACTACGTGACAAACGGAAGCTTGTAGTTTGAACTGACAACTGACATGATTGGCTATGGGCTACGTATACGCCAAATGATGGACATTCGTAACGCCCAATAAACGGCCCTTGGCGATCGTAAAGCACACCTTCGCTACGAGATATTTCGAAGGTGCCTTCCAGACCATACATCACTTGTGATATGGTCTGGTGTAAACCAGGCAAACCACATCACTGCCAACGCTGCACCGATCCGACTGTCAATCTCACGCTCCATCCTCCCCTCACTCGTGAACAAGACCCCGAGATACTTGAACTCCTCCACCTGAGGCAAGGACTCTCCACCCATCCGGAGAGGGCAAGCCACCTTTTTCCGGTCAAGAACCATTGCCGCTGATCCTCATCCCAGCCGCTTCACACTCGGCTGCAATCCGCCCCAGTGCACGCTGGAGGTCCCGGTTCGATGAAGCCATCAGAACAACATCATCTGCAAACAGCAGAGATGAGATCCTGTGGTCCCCAAACTAGATCCCCTCCAGCCCCTGACTATTAAACTTAAGACTTAGACAAACTTTACTGAGCCACAAGGGAAATTATTTGGACAAAGCAGCGCACGCATATATGTGTCTATACCAGGGGTGTCAAACATGCGGCCCGGGGGCCAGATCCGGCCCTCCAAGACTTTTAGTCTGACCCTTGGCTGATTTTCTATTAAATATTTTAATTATATTTTAATTTTCTATTAAAATATTGGTAATTTTCTGCGCCTTTTTTCTGCGCAGTTTAGCATTGCTGCATCTCCAGCGCCTCTGTGCGTGGCCCCTCCCACCAGAGCAGCACAAATGAAGACTCGCCTCTTTCCAAATGCTCTTAAAGGACCATCGTTTTGACTGTTGATGTGACACCCTCATCAGCAAAATGTCAAAAATGAGAAAAGTGGACGCCGATCTTGGATTTTCTAAGAAAAATTGATTAATTCCTATTTGTTCACGGAGGTGAATAGGAAACCTGTATGCTTGGTGTGTTTGCAACAAGTGGCGGTGCTCAAGGAATATAATTTTAAATGCCACTACGAGACACGGCATTTTGAACAATACAATAACTTGAACGGAGAATTGAGAAGTCAGGAGATAAACGAATTATTGCTGGGACTGAAAAAACAACAGTCTGTAATAGATTTGCGTTTCTCTGGACAAATATTTGGACTTATTGCTATTTTTGGGGTATATTTGCCATGAGTTTTCTGATCCGGCCCCTTTGGAATCAAAGTAGGTTGGGATACGACCCCCGGGCCGCATGTTTGACACTCCTGATCTATACAAAATTAACTTATACTGATACTGCGTGTGTCACCACAAGCAGTATCGGTATAAACCTGTTATAAACCAATTATAAACTAATCCTGGCTTATTATTACTATAGACTACAACTCCCGGCAGGCATCGCGCATCATATGACACCAGTGTGTTGTGTCACGTGACCCCAGCACGGCGCTTTCAGTTCTGTTTTCTTTTACCGTGTCACCGGCTCCCAAACGCTTTCCTTTTAGCTTTGACACGTCCACCACGCAGTAGACAGCTTCTAAAATTACTTCTACTATAAACTCTCTGCAGTTTAGCATCTTTATTCCCCACGATCACTTCTAAATTGTCACAGTTTATATCACACTGCTCCAGCGGCTAGCTCTGCAGGCCTCCGTGTTTACCGACTCACCGTCAGCGCTGCAGCCGCGTCTCGGTGCGTGCAGACCGGGCACGGGACAAGCATGGACTCGATCTCCCGCTAGCCTCATTTATCGTCTTTTTAAAGTGTTTTAAAGGAGTTTTGTGCTTAGCTTGGATGCTATTGCTAACGGCGGAGGGCTGTCAACATGAACGGTATGTACTTTGATTTGTTTTTGTTAGCTCCTTTAGCATATAACTGTGCATGTAGCGCTCCTCCAGTGCACTGCATGATTTGATTTCATGGCTGAACGATCAGACAGTTAGGCATTTCTGCTGAGTTCAGAAAATCTAGGGTCCAAGCAGGTACAGTACTTCCTCAATCTTGCAAATACTTGTTGGAAGGTTTAAGTAAGCTATTAAATTACAAAGAAATGGAAAAGTATTATAACACTTGCATATTTAAATGATAAATGACCAAACAAAAATTCGCAGTTGCATTGTTTTTGGTGTTTTTTGATATTTTCGATGTTTTCTTCAGTGATAAACATAACGTGGGGTCAGTGATCTTATTTAGAATAGTCTCTTTGGGAAGCACTTGCCCTCAAGGTGTATGTAACTGTTAGCTGTATTGACCATTGAACAATAAGTTCTTTATAACAGCAGTTACAGTAGCATATGTTTACAAAACTATAGTATATAGGCTTATAGCAACAAAAAGTGACTTACTAATACAGTATACTAATGATGTACTAGAGATGTAGCCCTTTTCAAGACACTGAAAGTGCTTCACATGAATTATTTATTTCTCCAGTCACCACTTACCACTCAAAAACACACATACCACATTCATACTAGGCACGGTGGGGGAAGTGTCTTGCCTAAGGACACAAGAAGAGTCCATCTAAATACTAACTATGCCTGGTTTTGTTTAGCTTCCAAGATCAGACAAGATTAGGAGCATTCAAGTGTATTTGCTTGTATAAAAGAACTAAAGGCATTGGCTGAAAATATGAAAATACTACTCCAGTATTTGGACATTAGGATTTTTAAAAATTCATTTAAGATTTATTTACCAGGCAAAATTTTACTTAAATTTTTAACATTGCACTTCCCAAGCACTTCTGACCTTTTATTATTACAAGAGATTAAACATCTACTTTTGTTTTCCCGTCTCAGCTTGTATAAGAGAGGTTTTATTACAGTGTTAATCCTTTATTAAAGCAGTATAATTTTGTATTTTCTTTGCAGGCACTGATACAAAGAGACAGCACCTCCTGGAGAGGGTGCTGGACGCTGTCAAACAGGTGAGGACTAGCACTCATTCTTTACCAAAACTCACAATTATTCTTGTTTCAATGTATTCTTTACATTCACATTCATTTCATTGTTTTTTGTTTTGGAAACGGTTGCACTTTAAAGTTTTTATTAATGGCCTGGTAATAACAAGATTACTCCTATTATCAAACAATCACTGTGCTGTTACATACAGTGCTACCATAATTTCTAATCTTTTGTTTCCTAAACCACACAAACATTTGTTTCCTACATTTTGTTAGGGAACTGAAATATTGTGATATCATAGTGTCAGAAGTCTCACAGTTACAAGTCTCTTTGCTTAAATTCAATGTTATGGTTTAGCAGCTAAAAAATAGGGGTAACTAACTACATATACCATGATCCTTTGCTCTGTTTCAGTGCGGGCCACATGAAGAAACTGTTATTAAGCACTTTAAATCTTAAAGGAAAAGTAACGTTTTTTACAATCTGATTAGTAATAAAACAAGTTGTTTTACTCACCCATAGCACTTTGGTGTCATATGGAGCACTTCCGGAGATGTTTTAGATTTGCGATCTCCATCATGTGAGTTCTCAGGGCACTTATTTGCGATCTCCAAATAACACAAACTTTAGCACTTTTCAAATCATAGAAGCCCGATGTCTTATCCTACGATTTCGTGTGGTCAAAAGTGGCCTGTAATCCGAGATTTAGCCATAGTTTCGAGTAGATGAGGACGCCAGGGCGCATGTGCGGACTGTGCTCTCAGCTCCCGGGACCCAAACATGAAACGCAAAGCTGTAAACTATGCCTAAATCTCAGATTACAGGCCACT
The DNA here is from genome assembly GCA_036785185.1 of Paratrypauchen microcephalus. Lineage (NCBI taxonomy): Eukaryota > Metazoa > Chordata > Actinopteri > Gobiiformes > Gobiidae > Paratrypauchen > Paratrypauchen microcephalus. The sequence goes on from JAVJIX010000126.1 coordinate 1,148,228, forward strand.
TTTGCTTCAAACGAAATCGTAGACTAAGACATCAGGCTTCTATGATTTGAAAAGTGCTAAAGTTTGTGTTATTTGGAGCCCGCACGGGGCATATTACATGCTTGGGGAATATATTATATGCCCCGAGCTATGGCTAGAAGTCGCGCTAGGCTAACCGCAAATCTAAAACATGTCTGGAAGTGCTCCATATGACACCAAAGTGCTGTGGGTGAGTAAAACAACTTGTTTTATTACTGAAATAAGGCTCAAATTGTAAAAAAACGTTACTTTTCCTTTTCCTTTCCTTTGGATTATGATAGAATCCAAGGCATTATAAAGGAGAAAGTAGTTTGTTTTATGTCAGTAATCCTCAAGAAGCTTATGCTAACCTACAATCTATACAATTTTATGTAATGCATCAGACCAAACTCTTAATAAAAATTTTATAAAAATATATAATTGTTATGGCAAAGTTCATAATTCTCTTATTTTTCTTTCAGTGCCAAATCCGTTTTGGAGGAAGAAAAGAGATTGCTACAGACTCTGATAGCAGGTAGATCAACATTTTCATGAAAACCACTTCTGTTGAGTAATTGACTTCATGTTCCAGTCCACTTGTTTCTATCTGTGGCGTACTTTAACTGCTTTCTTTCCATTCGTTGGTTTCAACTTCCTGTTACATGCAACATTTTGAGAACTTTTTCTAGTTTCATTGCTATGATAACAACCCTAATTTATCATTATTCTGAAACCCATGGAGAGATTGCGTACATGTTCTAGAATTTGGTTTGAAGTCATTCTGAAGGACATCGTGGAAATTACACAAATATTCAACCATATCATTATTTATTTAAGATCGACTCCACAAACTTGCCATATTATCATTATGGCAACTGACAACAATTACATCTTTCACTTTCGGAAGCTATTATAAAGACACTTTTGTTTATTTATGCTGTCAGAGAAGACCTTGAACTTTAATTACGGGGATATTAAAGGAACTTACAGGAAGCTGAAACCAAAGTGGACTATCAGCAAGCCCAGTTTTACACTTCTTACAAACCACTGAAATAATCTTTTACATCATTGTGGTTCATGACTTATTTATACCCAGAAAACATCAAGTTGTTCCCAGTAAAATGTTAAAGGGCCCATATTTGCTATTTCCTGATCTATGTTATAATGTTGCTTCCTCATTAAACATACCAAGAGTGAATGAAACAAAACACAACTCGAGGTATGTTTTTGGTGAAGTAACAACATTATAACATGACTAAAAGCTCATTTGTGTTTAATATATCTGCTGTGTTTTTCTTTGTTAGGGTCATTTGTCTATGCGCCCAGTTTGAAGCAGTGTTACAGCATGGTCTGAGAAAGAGCAGAGGACTGGCCCTCACAGCAGCAGCGCTCAAACAGGCAGCAGGATTCAGCAGCAAGACTGAAGGAGGTAAGAGATTGTGCGGAGAGCCTGGTCCAATGGGAAAACAAGGTAGATTTTGTACTCAGGAAATCTAAAATCAGTGGCCTAACAACAGTGATCAGTCAAATGCATTCTTAGGTTTTCTTTGCACAGTTAGTCACACATTTTCAACTTGATTGTCTTCTCATTTTTCTCTCTGATATTGATGCAACAAATCACTCTTATAAACTGCTATATGCGTTTTATATTGAAGCAATTCACTCAGTAATGACTCACAGCCAGAACATCACGTATTGGCGTAAAGGTGTAAAATTAGTGCTGTTTTGAATGATTGAAAATTGTTAACTTTTGGATAATATGTAGTAAAGGTCCTATATTAGGCAACATATTAACAGCAACTTTTACCTTTGTGTCAGTAGAGATTGGCTGAAATGGCTGAAATGGCTGAAATGATCCAAATGATTCTAGTGAAGGTGTATGGAGTTTAAAAACAGTGAGCACTTCCTGTATTACTACATGACATGCTTTATTCATCCCCGTAGGGAAATTATTTTTCTGCATTTGACCCATCCATCAGGAGCAGTGGGCAGCTCATCTTTCAGGCGCCCATCTCCATGATCTTATTGCTCGGCTTGGTCAGGACCTAAGCTGGAGGATTTTACCTAGAGCATGTTTTGGGTTGATGGGGGAAACCGGAGTGCCCGGAGGAAACCCATCCAGACAGGATGAGAACATGCAAACTCCACACAGAAAGGCTCGGGTGACCCGGGGATCAAACGCAGACCATGCATGCAAACTCCACACAGAACACACAGAAGGGCCTGGGCGAGCCGGGGATCGAACCCGGAACCTTCTTGCTGTGAAGCGTGAGTGCTAGCCACTCAGCCCCCATGCCGCCAGAACCCTAAATATGCAGGTTTTTCTGTGTTTAACATGTGTGAATAAAACAAACAAGATATGTTTTTTATGAGGAGACAATATTATAACATACAGTTTGTGAGTAAATAGCATAATATGGGCACTTTAATCTCTCTATGACCTTGGGCGGAGTTATGTATTTGTATTTCAAATAAATCACTAATTACATTCTCTACTTACATTTTTATAGGCTTACAAGCATTATCCTAATTATTTCACTCTTCTGAATGTGCACACCCTCCTTTACAATATGCAAAGCTTTAACATCATTTGCAGACATTTCAAATTACCATGACCATTTAGCTGCTGCCTCATGGTCCATATTTCCCTTTATGTAAGCTACAATAATATTGCAGCTATTAATTCCACTCAGTTGAGTCAGTCATGAGTTTTGTAATGGCCCCACATCCCATAATCATTAGCATATGTGACATTTTTCTGTTTTTTCACCCTCGCAGAAGGAAGACAGATTTTAGTGCTTCCTAATGAAGCTAGCTCCACAGAACAAGCTTAAAAGAGCAGATGTCGTTTTCACCTTCTGAGTCGAGGTCATTCGCTCATTGTCGATTCCTTCTAATTAAAAAGTTTACATTAAAAAGAGGCTCTCAGCTGAGTTTGGTCATTTTCTACAGTAACAGGAACTTCCAGTGGCTTTTTTTAAAGAAGAATATATTGTTTTTCAAGTGTATGCAAATAGACCAGACCATAATGCTTTCCTTATGACCTTGTTCTCCAAGTGCATATGAAGTACACAAAAACAAAGTTAACGCAATTATATTTAAGAATTTTTAAATTTGGTGAAGTTTATAATTTTACTTCCTGGTTATACATGGACAGCAGATGTGACATACAGTACTCAGAGGTAATTCCATAACTGTCCTATATTACACAAAATGGACTCTTGAGCACTTTAAGGCATGTTAGGTTTTTGATGAAGTAACAGCATTCTATCTGGAGTTATGTTTTGTTTCATTCACACATGTTTATTATTAATCTGTCAACATCTCCAAAGCTCAAAATGCTCTTTTCCACCTTATGATGTCATGTTGTCGTAGTTTTCAAGTTAACATCTACTTTTTTTTTTACCTTTAATTCAGTAGAGATTGGTAATTCCAGGGCTAAAATCATGCAAATGCTTCTAGTTAAGGTGTATGGAGTTTAAAAACACAGTGGAGCACTTCCTGTATTGGAAAATTGTCTCTGCTTTGTGAATTGAACTCACTGCTACTTCCTGTATATTTTATTAGTTTTATTCTAAATCTTTTTCCGCTTAACTGATCTAAAACTATTTTATTCTAAAAAATAAATATTTACCACAGGAACTATCTCACCAAACCTACTCATAATTAGAAAAACATGAAAAACATCTTATAAACATTAAAGGCACTACCTTACCTGATTTTTACTGTCTTAAAAACATGGAAAAGAGAAAAAGAGATTTACAGTATTTCACAAAAGTGAGTACACCCCTCACACTTCTAATTTAATTATATACTTTTCATGGGACAACACTGAAAAAATGACACTTTGATACAATGTAAAGTAGTCTGTGTACAGCTTGTTTAATAGTGTAAATTTACTGTCCTCTCAAAATAACTCGACACACAGCCATTAGTGTGTAAACTGCTGGCAACAAAAGTGAGTACACCCCTAAGTGAAAATGTCCAAAATGGGCCCAAACTGTCAATATTTTGTGCGGCCACCATTATTTTCCAGCACTGCTTTAACACTCTTGGGCATGGAGTTCACCAGAGCTTCAGAGTTTCCACTGGAAACTCCTCCATGATGACGTCACAGAGCTGGTGGATGTTACAGACTCTCTCCTCTACCTTCCGTTTTGAGGATGCCCCACAGATGCTCAATAGGGTTTAGGTCTGGTGACATGCTTGGCCACTCCATCACCTTTACCCTCAGCTTCTTTAGGAAGGCACTGGTCATCTTGGAGGTGTTTTTGGAGTCTTATCATGTTGAAATACTGCCCTGCGGCCCAGTTTCCGAAGAGAAACTCTGCTTCACTATGTCACAGTACATGTTGGCATCCATGGTTCCCTCAATGAACTGTAGCTCCCCAGTGCCGGCAGCCCTCATGCAGCTCCAAACCATGACAGTCTCACCACCACGCTTGACTGTAGGCAAGACACTTGTCTTTGTACTCCTCACCTGGTTGCCGCCACACACGCTTGACACCATCTGAACCAAATAGGTTTATCTTGGTCTCATCAGACTACAGGACATGCTTCCAGTAATCCATGTTCTTAGTCTGCATGTCTTTAGCAAACTGTTTGCGGGCTTTCTTGTGCATCATCTTTAGAAGAGGCATCCTTCTGGGACGACAGCCGTGCAGACCAGTTTGATGCAGTGTGCGGCATATGGTCTAAGCACTGACAGACTGACCCCTCACCCCTTCAACCTCTGCAACAATGCTGGCAGCCCTCATACATCTATTTCCCAAAGACAGCTGGATATGACACTGACCACGTACACTCAACTTCTTTGGTCGACTATGGCGAGACCTGTTCTGAGTGGAACCTGTCCTGTTAAATCACTGTATGGTCTTGGCCACTGTGCTGCAGCTCAGTTTTAGGGTGTTGGCGATCTAGGCCATTTTATGTAGAGCAACAATTCTTTTTTTTTCAGATCCTCAGAGAGTTCTTTGCCGTGAGGTGCCATGTTGAACTTCCAGTGACCAGTTTGAGAGACTGTGAGAGCGATAACAACAACTGCTCCACTTACACATGAGACCCTGTAACACTAACAAGTCACATGCCACCGGGGAGGGAAATGGCTAATTTTCACTTAGGGGTGTACTTACTTTTGTTGCCAGCAGTTTAGACATTAATGGCTGTGTGTCGAGTTATTTTGAAGGGACAGTATATTTACACTACTAAACAAGCTGTACACAGAAGTGTGAGTGGTGTATTCACTTTTGTGAGATACTGTAGTTCATTTTAAGCATTTTGCAGTGGTCCAACGTTATTCTTCACGTACCTTTTGCATTCGAGCATCCTAATTATTTACAGTGATGAGTTTATGACCTATACTTTGCATGTGACTAATTTGCACCATTATTGACCAACTGTTAAGATAATCTGTTAAATTACAGCTGCACATGTAACTGCTCGAATGTTTACACTCCTGTTTGCACTATATCACTAACCATGTTTGCACACCATTTTACTACTGACAGTTGCACATAAAACTAATGTTGCACATTATCTGTAAATACAGTATGTACATAGCACCGCAGAGTGGCTGGGCGCACCCTTAGAGATAGGCTGAGGAGCTCAGTCACACGGCAGGAGCTCGGAGTAGAGCCGCTGCTTCTCCACGTTGAGAGGAGCCAGCTGAGGTGGCTCAGGCATCTGTTCCGGATGCCTCCTGGATGCCTCCCTCGGGAGGTGTTCTGGGCATGTCCCACCGGGAGGAGGCCCTGGGGAAGACCCAGGACACGCTGGAGGGACTATGTCTCCCGGCTGGCCTGGGAACGCCTTGGGGTCCCCCCAGAGGAGCTGGCGGAAGTGTCTGGGGTGAAGGAGGTCTGAGCGTCCCTGCTTAGACTGTTGCCCCGCAACCTGGCCCTGGATAAGCGGAAGAAAACGGATGGATGGATGTACATAGCATAAAATTTGTAATTAGATGCAGACGGCACACAGTGGACATATTTTGAACTCTGATCTGCTTATACAATATATCTATATTGGGGCAAGATTAATTTTTCTCTACATGGGAAAAATGGAATCAGGGGTTTAAACCTTTTTAGTGCTGGACTCTACCTTTTTTTGTATGTTTTGCAGATTTGACATTCTGGTTCTACGTGAAGGAGCACTTGAATCGCCACGAGCTCCAGCGGTTTTATTCTCTGCGTCAGATCTCGTCCGAGCTGGGCAGGGGCCGGGCCTGGCTGCGCTGTGCCCTCAACGAACACTCGCTGGAACGCTACCTGCACTCCCTAGTGGCTGACCGTATGCGTCTCAGGTCTGTTTACCGCCATATACCAACACTATAAAAGACTGGAGAATGTTATGCTTTTTATGTATATAGAGTAAGTATACTCAACAAAAATATAAACGCAACACTTTTGTTTTTGCTCCCATTTTTCCTGAGATGGACCCAAAGATCCAAAATTCACTCCAGATACACAACACTACCATTTCTCTCAAACATTGTTCACAAATCTGTCCAAATGTGTGACAGCCAGCACCTCTGCCCCGCCGAGACACTCCACCCCACCTCACAGGTGCGCCACATCAAGATGCCGATCCGACATCATGACCAGTGCACAGGTGCACCCCAGACTGCCCACAATAAAACACCCCGAAATGTGCATTTTTTTTTTTTGCTTTATTGGGGGTCTGGGGACTCAGAAGCAGTCAGTATCTGGTGTGACCACCATTTGCCTCATGCAGTGCAACACATCTTCTTCGCATAGAGTTGATCAGATTGTCAATTGTGGCCTGTGGAATGTTGGTCCACTCCTCTTCAATGGCTGTGCGAAGTTGCTGGATATTAGTGGGAGCTGGTACACGCTGTCGTATACGCCGGTCAAGCACATCCCAAACATGCTCAATGGGTGACATGTCCGGTGAGTATGCTGGCCATGCAAGAACTGGGACATTTTCAGCTTCCAAGAATTGTGTACAGATCCTTGCAACATGGGGCCATGCATTATCTTGCTGAAACATGAGGTGATGTTCATGGATGTATGGCACAACAATGGGCCTCAGGATCTCATCACGGTATCTCTGTGCATTCAAAATGCCATCAATAAAATGCACCTGTGTTCTTCGTCCATAACAGCCTTTGAAGAGGAGTGGACCAACATTCCACAGGCCACAACTGACAATCTGATAAACTCTATGCGAAGAAGATGTGTTGCACTGCATGAGGCAAATGGTGGTCACACCAGATACTGACTGGTTCTGAGTCCCCAGACACCCAATAAAGCAAAAAAAAAAAAAGCACATTTCGGGGTGGCCTTTTATTGTGGGCAGTCTGGGGCGCACCTGTGCACTGGTCATGATGTCGGATCGACATCTTGATGTGGCGCACCTGTGAGGTGGGGTGGATTGTCTCGGCGGGGCAGAGGTGCTCGCTGTCACACATTTGGACAGATTTGTGAACAATGTTTGAGAGAAATGGTAGTGTTGTGTATCTGGAGTGAATTTTGGATCTTTGGGTCCATCTCAGGAAAAATGGGAGCAAAAACAAAAGTGTTGCGTTGATATTTTTGTTGAGTGTATATTGTTTGCATTACCTTGGGTCCTTGTCATGAATACAAAACCCTTTCATTGCCTGCTCTCTGAGTAGAAAAAACAACTTCAATTGGATAAACTGTTGTGTAACAAGCTTTTCTGGCACTAAAAACACTCCAGAGTCACCTCCTGCTTCTATTAAACACAGATGCAAATCCAGTTTGTTACACTGATTCATGTTATTTTGTGTGTGTTTTTGTGTTGTTTTTGTTTTCCAGTACATATTATGAAGACTGGGCCTTTATTCTGGATGAAGAAAGAGCCAGTATGCTCCCCACTATGGCTGCAGGTCACTTAGTTTATTTTGCTCCAGCAATACAGTTAGTTATAATCTAATTTTAAAGGTGAAGTAAGTAACTTTTCTGATGGAGAGTCTGCCACCTGTTTGTTTCCATGGAGACACGGATGATGCTTTACTATCTAATGTCTAACTACACAGAGACCAGCACATGATGCCACCAGGCCAAGTTTCAAATCAGATCTGTGGAGAAGCAAGCCTGCTCAATATCTTAATAGATGCAATAGATATGATTAATGCTAAAACATTCCATCCAAAGCATTAACTATTTTAAGGGGACAAGTATGAGGTGGATCCCCATCTGAAAAGATATATAGTTCTCCTGTAAAAGTGGTCAATAAACATACAGACATCCTGTTACTGCTCAAATACATTAGTTATAACAGGACATACTTTTGTTACAGTTTATGTTACATGCCAGTAGCTTAACCTGTATTGTAGGCAACTAGCTTAGATTTTCCAACATTCCACTTTAATATTAGCACAAAAAGTCCCTTCAAGTGTTTCTTACTCCATTTGTCTTGTGGAGTTACTCATTGGACTCCTGACGCTGCACTTTTCATGGCTCAGTTAAACGGAAAGCACCTCTCAAATAAATATTATCATAGCTATGAAATATTCATAAACACAACGGAAACAAATGTAAAATATTGATGCTGTGTATCATTGATCTGTTGCCAGAGTTCATTAACAAGTGTTTCTTACATAATATTCCTGCTCTGCTAACATCTGCGCTGTAAAATACCTACCAAGCACTTTATATAACCCATGTGACGTGTATTTTGATCTTGAATTGATTTGGCTGTTGTTTTTCCCCAGGCTTGAACTCCATCCTGTTTGCCATCAACATCGACAACACAGACCTGAACGGAGGGGTGACTCGTGGTGGGGGCTCGTCTGTGTCTAACCTGCTCAAAGAGTCCACACAGGGCATCGGGAGCCTGCTCAAGGAGTCCACTCAGGGGGTCAGCAGTCTGCTAAGGGAGATCAGCACTGCCACTGCTGTCGTACCCGGATTCACCCCTAGAGGCGACGGAGGCTGCGACCCACTGCCAGTCCTGCCACGGAGCACCTCTGCTGGTAAGAGGCTGTTGTTGTAGAGAGAAGGTCCAAGTTCCCAGGGTGCTTTTTTTTTTTCTCAGGGATGGCCCAATAGTGGCATCCATAGACTGTATACACAAGTGGACTAAGGGACGCTGCGCTGTTACACATGGCCCAACAACACTAACGGGTTTAGTGACTAATTTTAGCCAAGTTCCATATTTGGAATTGTTGAGTGCATGTTTCATAGAGTGATGTTTTTGAAGATACTTGTCCCTTCCCACCTGCACCGCTGTTTGTTTTTTTGCAGGGGGCGGGAGCTTAGCAACAAGATGTGATCACTGTCAATCAAAGCTGTTGCTAATGCTGGCTAGAGCGACCTCGGGGAAAGAAGGCACTTGATTGATCTGTTATTATTGTACATATCTTGATTTATGGGCAAAATAGAGAAATAAAAACAGCAGTTGCAGAGAGAGACGTCACCATTTTTCAATAGAAAGTGGTTTGGAGCCAGACTTGAAGGAGCCAATTTGCTAGGTTAGCCACTTTTCCACTTGTATTTAGAGTCTACGGTGGCCCCATTTTGGCCCGAATCTTCAGTTTTGAGAATTTATTTATATTTTTTGTCAAATTTCACAAAACATGTTATTTACCTTCAAATATACTGCTGCAACCTCTGTGTCAGGAGGCCAATCAATGTTCAGGAGATCTGTGCCCCTCCTGGCCTTGAAATGCCCCTGGTTAGTCTTCTGATTACATTTTCCCTGCACAGTTACATGAAAAATTGTAAAATTGCAAGTTGTACCATAGTAAGAGCGTCTCATCTTACTCATTCCCTGTCTTGCTGCATTGACTAATATACCATTTGCTGAATAAATGTTTCTCTACTGGCAGCCATTTTTTTTACTATGCTGACCAAATCCCATAAAGGGTCCCATGGTCCCATACTAATTGAAGAGAACATTTTATAGATGTGCAGTTAGATTTTTTGTTGTGATATGACAACACTAAAACCTTTGTGTGTAGACTGCAGAGTAGACGTATCCTCCTGGGACCTGAAGAAAAAAAGTGTATCTAAATTATTATTATTATTTTAATTTTCTATTTGGAGGTAAATGAACACCTTAATATTTACATTTTGTTAATTTTATTTTTATTCATAATGTTGTAACATGTCCTCTAATGGACGTCAGGGACATTTTGGTGTTCCACGTGAAGTTAACAACCTAACAAAAACATTTTTTGTTTTTGTTTTGATGACCAACATCTCTGACAAGCTTCTGCAGTTGCCTCAAAAAGTTCTTAGACTCCCTTTTAATTTCTTATTTATTTTTTATATATTATGTATTATTTATTTTTTAATTTATTTATTTGAGTGTTTATTTACATATTTATTAATTTTATTTATGTATAATTTATTATTTATGTATATATTTTTTTACATTTTTAGATATTTTTTTAAATATTTTTTTTTAAATCATAGTGCAGCCACAAACTATAATCTCAAAACAATTAAAAGATAGATGGGTTAACTTGATGTCGACTATAAAGGACACAAATGAATGGGCCGGATCTCAGGAGGATATAGTAAAAATAAGATAAAAAGAAAGAAAGTAAGAGAAACGTTAAAGGTCCCATGACATGGTACTTCTGGATGCTTTTATATGGCGCCTTAATGGTTCCCTAATACTGTAAATGAATCCTTCTTCAAAATCAAGACTCAGTGCATGAGAAAGACACATGTACACAGTCAGAGTCAGAAAGTCTCTCTCTGAACAACTCATTCTGGGCCTTGTTGCTTGAATGCAAATGAGAAGGACAGAGATAGGTTAGAGGAGCGGGTGGGGCAAATGTGCCGCTGGTTCCTTGTTTTAGCGGTGCGCGGAGTGCTGGCCCCACTTCCGTGTGTATAAGCGCGAAGGAAGAAAGGAGAGCGTTTCAATTAAAAAAACACATTTTCACAGAAAATAACATTAAACCACTGCTGTTTCAGATGTCCAGAGGCTCAGATTAAGGACTTCAGAGCCTAGAAACACTCGCAAGTTCCTCCAGGCAAATAAAAAAACGCATTTCGCATTGTGTAGCTCATTCGCGGTCCAAACTCTGGGCGTGATTTACAGAGACGGTGGGTAGACATCCAGACGGGGGGTGGAGCTGCATTTTTTGATGTGACGTAACATAGTTGCCTTGTTCAGAATCGCCCGTTTGAGCGGTGTTTTTTTCAAACGCAGAAAAGGACCGCAAATGCTCAGTTTAGACATTTTGCAACTTTTAGCCATGGGGGGGGGGGCCTAAACAGGGTAGGGGAGCTCACATTAATGTTCAAAAACCTCAGAAAGTGACAATTTCATGCCATGGGACCTTTAATTCAAGTAGAAGTACAAAGTAGTGGTCCAAGAAAAACAAGGAAACTACTACTCAAGTAAGATTAAATGTTGGGACATAACATCTGATTTATAAATTGAAGTAAATGTCATTTGAAGGATAAAACATTAAATGATGCACAAAAGTATCTTCAGAGGATAGAGACAAAAATGAGAAAAACTACAATACTTACAATCACTTGTAGACTTATTCACTGTGGGAAGAGTAACCAAAGCTTTTACCCAGGTACTGTTGTTCAAGTAAGAATAAAAGTATCCTGCTTGAGAAGTACTCTGCCTCTGATTATGACTAAGGAATCTGTTCGAGAAACTTCTCTTCTCGTTTTTTAGTCTTTTTTTCCATTCACTTTTCAGACTCGGGTCTTCGGAAAGAGCGACGCAAGAAGAAGAAAGTCACCAACATCATTTCCTTCGATGATGACCTGGATGGAGGTGCGGAGGACGAAGAGGAGGCAGAGGAAGACCACCAGAACAACAAGAGTCTGAGGAAGAGCCACACCGCCCCTGCCCAGCCCCAGGGCAGTGTAGAGGAGGGGGTAGACCCATTGGAGAACAGCTACTCGGCCTCTCCTGCCCAGAACGGAGTGATGGAGGCGGGGATAGTGAGCTGGGTGGGCTCCCCTCACCCCTCAAGGACCCCGCCCTTGAGCATCCCAGCCCTGCCCGACAGCAAGAGCCTGGACAACGAAGAGGAGGAGGAGGAAGAGGTGTACAAGCCCAGAGAGCAGGAGCAAGAAGAGGAGAGGACCAGCTCGGAACAGTGAGTTGGGAAATGCCTCATTTAAATATGTGTCCAATAGTAGTTCAAGATGTCATAATCTAATTCCTCGAGTAATAGTTACAACTTAACAAGAGAGAAATTTAGCAAAATGGACTTTTTGGAGCTTTAACGTTCTCTCATCAAAAACATGTCTGAAGTGGTTTGTGTCACCCATGCATGTTTGAGTAATCTAGAGGTTACTCCTGGATTCTATTCAAACTGTCCTTGCGTATCCACTACAAGACATCTTTCATAAACATTCAAAAAGTAATAATAATAATAATAATAATAATACATTTTATTTATAAAGTGCTTTTAAAGACACTCAAAGACGCTGTACAGAAGGTAAAATCAGTAATAAAACAAGTAATAAAACAATAAACAATCAGACAAACATTAAACATTAAGAAACATTAAAAGCAGTTTTAAAAAGGTGAGTCTTGAGCAGTTTTTTGAAGGTGGGGAGGTCAGAGCAGTCATGGATAGGTCGAGGGAGTGAGTTCCAGAGGGTGGGGGCAGGTTCGGAGCTTGGTCCTGTAGGGGAGGGACAGGAGGTTGGCGTCGGAGGAACGGAGGGTGCGGGATGGGGTGTGGCGGTGCAGGAGGTCAGAGAGGTATGATGGGGCCAGGTTATGGAGGGCTTTGTGGGTCATGAGCAGGACTTTGAATTGGATGCGCTGAGGGATGGGGAGCCAGTGGAGATTTTGGAGGGCAGGAGTGATGTGGTCTCGGGAGCGGGTGTGAGTGAGGAGGCGGGCAGCCAGAGTTTTGGATGTATTGGAGTTTGTTGAGAGTTTTGGAGGGTAGACCATAGAAAAGGCTATTGAAGTAGTCGATTTGAGAGATAATGAATGCATGAATGAGGATTTCAGCAGCAGAGAAAGAAAGGGATGTGCGGAGTCGTGCAATGTTTTTGAGATGAAAGAAAGCAGTCCGGGTTATGTAGTTTATGTGTTGTTGGTATGAGAGTGTGGTGTCAAAAAGAATGATGAGTGGGGATGGAGTGAGTGTTGTGTTGTCTATGGTCAGGCTGAAGTCTTGGGTGGATTTGGTGATGTTTTTGGGGCCAGTAATGATTAAGTCAAAAAGTTCAAAACAATGCACTACAACTTCACAAACCTGATGCAATGTGCAGTAGTTTCATTAGTGGAATGCAGGCCGAGTGTGATGTGATAGTGCCCTGAACGGAGAGTGAAGGAAGGGCTGAGCAGACTCACAGTATCAACAGTGAAAATTAAATGTTAATACGTTGTTTTAGGCAAATATAGGATTTTCATGACAATAAAAGGTAACATGGTGATCTAAATAACTCTCATCTCCATAAATGAATTTAAAACTTCCATAAGAAAAATGGTAACAAACACATGTGCTTGTTTTTCTTGAGATGTTTTTAACATACTGTATTTATTTATTTATAATGAAAATGTAAAGTATAGCATTAATATGTATGTAAGTATGTTGTAACTATTGTATGTATGTAACTATTTATGTGGATTGGCTGCTAACTTGGCCAGGTCTCTCTTGGAAATGAGATTTTGAATCTCAATGGGACTTCCTGGTTAAATAAAGGTAATAAAATATGTGTTAGCAGTTAATAACCCATAAAAATACTCGCCTGTTTAAATGAAAATGTCGTCTATTATTTCTTATTTATTTTAGCTTACCAAGTCCTAAATTAAACTTGATTTTATCTTAGTTTTATTCTAAATTATTGTGTATATTAAAATATTGCAAAAATATCCACCCTAGTAAATAGAAAGTGTATATATCACTCTGGCAGCACAGTGGCTGAGTGGCTAGCACTCATGCTTCACAGCAAGAAGGTTCGGGTTGCCCGGGCCTTTCTGTGTGGAGTTTGCATGTTCTCCCCGTGTCTGGGTGGGTTTCCTCCGGGCACTCCGGTTTCCCCCATCAACCCAAACATGCGCCATAGGTAAAATCCTCCAGCTTAGGGCCTGACCAAGACTAAATAACAAAATCATGGGGATGGTCCCCGGGTCAAATGTAGAAACAACTTCTCCTGTGTGAGAGTCAATCTTCTAATCCTTAATCACTGTAAGGTGCTTTGTGTTACATTTTTGTATGAAAAGCGCTTTATATTATAAATAATATGATATTGTTTGATTGATTGATTGATATTAAATTAAAATGAAAGTCTTGTTATTCATAGAGAATATTGTTTAAAGCTTAAATTTAACCTTAAAATACAGGGCTACTTTTATGACAATAGTTTTGCTGGCAGGTATTAAAATCTCATGTAATAACTATAGGACAATAATGTTTATGTTTATCAGACCGGTGGTGGGCAGTCTGTCCAGCGTGTCCACGTGGAGCCCCCTACAGGTGATGGTAGAGCACAGCAGCTCGGATATCCTCATCCCTGTGAACGCTACAGACCCCCAGCCAGGTAAGAAGTCACTTGCAGTCAGATATGTAATTCATGAGACAATGTCATTAATTAATTGGGCATGCATCAAATTACCATGATTTAAAATGCGTGAAAAGTCCCTCAGTCGTCCAGGTAGAATCCATGATCAAAGGAGAAGTTCAATTTGTCAACTGGACAAAGTTTGTTTGGTTGAAAACGTTTCGCCGCTCATCCGAGAGGCTTCGTCAGCTCTGGCCCTCATGCTGGTTCGACCCTGTTTATATTTAGCTGCAAGGGAGGAGCTAGCTTCCCTGAACAAAGCTCTGACCTATCCCCGCTACTCTCTTTTGTTTTACGAATTCCTCTGGCGTCTTGTATTAGCATATCTATCAGCCCGCTCACTACACTGAAACAACTCTGAACCATCAGCTAATCTGTCTCTTTGTATTTCAAATTTCTCTGGCGTCCAATTCCCTATTCAAGACAACGACCCTCTCCACCCCTCTGCAATGGCTTGTCTGTCCTAATGATTCTTTGTTTGAGAATCGAATTATAGATGGGAGACAAGTTGTGTCTAACTCCCCCATTTCTGTTTAACGACGGATTCTCTTTTTTGACAAAAATAGCCTCTTTAACTCCCCTCTCAAACCAGTTCTTTTCCCTGGCTAAGATCTGAACCTCACTGTCCTCAAATAAATGGCCCGTGGCTTCTAGGTGAAGATGAACGGCAGATGATGGTCCACTCTGGCACGCCCATCTGTGTTGGTACATCCTCTTGTGAAGTGGCTGCTTGGTTTCCCCAATATAGCGCTCACTGCAGTCTTCACTACACTGAATGGAGTAGACCACATTGCTTTGTTTGTGGCTCGGTGTTTTGTCCTTTGGGTGGACCAGTTTTTGTCTTAAAGTGTTTGTGGGTTTGAAATAAACTGGGATTTCATATTGTCTGAAAATCCTCTGTCGTTTTTCCGAAACGCCGGCCAGGTACGGAATCGCTACCCCTTTCCTCCTGGGTTCGGATTCTCTGTTGTCTTGTTTCTTGCCCTTGTCTCTCTTGGTTTTGTTGACATTATTTAAAACAGACTTAGATTACTTTTTTAGCATGCTATAACAATGTTTCCTCATCATTATTGATTCATGCATGTTTGAGTAATCCTTGTCCTGCCATCAACACTCACTGTTTATAGGGTGGGTTAAAATATGTCATACAGACATTTTTCAACACTACTCTATTTTTATACAGTGAACAAAATGTGTCTCCTTTAAAGCTTCTAGTTTTTCCTGCTTGCTCTGCTGTTAATGGCTTGGCTGTATGGATCAAATCTGTACACTTTGTCTTGTTCTTCCAGTAAGCTCTGTGGAAGACACTGCAGCATTTCCTGCTCAGATCGACAGCACCGGACCCATAGACAACTGTGAGAGCAGCAGTGTTCAGCTCACATTCAAGTAAAACATACAATAGGCTATTCATTTTAATTTAAATTCTTAAATCTGAGTGTTCGATATTTGATTGTTTTTGTATTTTTCAGTATGGAGTCAAGTCCCCCTGCCCAGCCTGCTCCTATCTCTACAGCTCTGCCCACGTCTGCCCTGCCAGAGTCCATGTCAGTGGGTGAGTGTTGTCTTTTCTCTCTGGATCTTCTTGTTTGGGTTGTTCCTAAACTGGTTTTGTCACTTGAAATGTCACAGGGTATCCCACGTATCAGCTTTAAAGGAGAAGCTTAAAATATTTGACAACCGGCTTACAAATGTATTTACGGTTCTATGAATCCCAGATGACCACCAGCACTGAATGAGTCCCTGTGCAATAGGAGTAGTTGTGCGTAGCTTAACTGTACACCAAAAATACTAAAATGAATATTGTTAAAATACAAGAAGTTACTAATAGAAATGATCAGGGGAATTTACCTTTCAAATATTTTGTATGATGATGCTTTGTAATAGGGCTGTGCAATTAATCGAATTTTGATCACGATTTTGATTTTGGTGTCAAACGATCTCAAAATTCATATAATCGAGTCCAAACAATTATTTTTTCATTTCTCTGTTGAGAGGGACGCGCACGCGCAATATATTCCCTTCCACGCGGGCCAATGCGCAGCGCAGACTTACTGGCGCCTGCGGCCGGCTGCGAGTCGAGCTCACACTAGTTGCTACCAGGAATTGACCAATCACACGACAGGAGTTGTTACCATGTTGCTGTCACTACCAATGACGGCACGAGCTCCTACCAAGAACACACACGCTCGCATATGAAGCCAAGAACACGGAAACTACAGAAGACAATAGTAAACGAAGTTAGTATAACGCAACATTTAATCACTTTTAAATCGGTTGTTCACCCTCCGTGGTATTTACTATGAATACAACGTACAAAGACACACTTTACACGGGACTTTGTAGAGATACGCGATCGGCATTTTCAATAGATAGGCGATCAGTGGCTACGTGAATTACTTATGACGGACAACACTTCATCTGGGAGCTCTTTTGGATTTGCTGGACAGTGTCTCATCTTTGCTTTTGGTAAGGCATGTCATGAAATGTTTGTTTGTCATATCACTATTATATTTTAGCGCTATTATATTATATTATATCATATTATATTATATTATATATTATGTTATGTTATGTTATATTATATTATATTAATTATCTTATGTTATATTTATGATATTATATTATACTGAGGAGAAATCTGTGTGAGGAAAGTGAGGAATAGCTGTGTGCGATAACTTTTTGTTTGTGTGTGTGTGTGCCTGTGTGTATATCATAGCACCAGGCTATTTTATGTTTATATTTGTTAGGTTTTATTTTATTAAGTTAAGGGCAATCTGTAGAATAAGACAGAAGAAGAATAAATGTTTAAGGGGAGAGTAGCCCACTTTGTGTGTGTGTGTGTATGTAGGTAGGGGATTTTGAAAAAAATCGTTTGAATAATCGTGATTTCAGTATTGACTGAGATAATCGTGATTATGATTTTTTCCATAATCGAGCAGCCCTACTTTGTAATCAATATAGGAAAGTGTCTCTTGCCCCCCATTTATGACACCATCATATTTTAGATGATGATCATAGATGCATAAAAACTGTAATATTAAAAACTGATTTTAGACTCATGTCGTAGTTACAGTGAACCCTCGTTTATCGCGGGGGTTAGGTTCCAGAAATAGCCCGCAATAAGTGAAATCCGCGAAGTAGGACAATTTTATATTTTACAATTATTCTACATGTTTTAAGGCTGAAAACGCTTCACCAGACACATTATACACCTTTCTGAGACTGGTATTAACATTTTTCTCTTGTTTAAACACTCAAACTTTTGTAGATTTTCATTAAAATATATTAATAGTGGGGGGGGGGGGCACGTGACACGCGGACACGTGCGCGCGGACACGTGTGTTTGTTTTGGTACCACATATCTATGCCATGTGCGAAAGTCGAGTGGAAAGCGACCTGGATATCATTTTGGGCAAGACTCAAGCCACTGCTAACAGTGCAAAACCGCTAACAGACGCCTCTGAGCACCACAAGACCAGGTAAGACTAACCTGCGCTCACAAGAGTTGGTTGCATTTCACCCCGGCTCCAAAATCAGACCGCTATCAATGCGTCGCCAATACTCCACAGTTCTCTAGGACGGGGTCGGGTTCGTTCGGGAAGAGCCACTGTCTCCTCTGTGCGCACGAGTGTCCTCTCCCCGCTGCGGCTCCCCCGGACGCCGCGCGGCGTCCGGGCCAGGCCTGTCCGTGTTGATTCTTGGCTCTTCCATGGTCCGGCTCACACTCTCTTCCATGGCTCGTGCAAGTACTTGATCTGGCGCGGCGAGAGCCGGAGCTGGTTGCAACGCGCTCCCTTATTTTCCAACTTTTTTTCTGCTCTTACCTGCTTGTTCGTTTGCACACTTTGAAGATTATGTGTATAAGGCTAAGTGCTTCAGATACGCGATGTTTCTGCTCCATTTCAACCTCTATTTTCTCTGGATTTTAACTTTTTCACCGTTGCTATGTGCGTTGCTATGTGCGGAGGAGCTCCTATGGAGGACGCGCAGAGGCCGACGTTACTTTTTCGTGCTGTTCTTGATCTGTGCGTTGCGGCACTGGAATTTCCCCACTGGGGGACTAATAAAGGCATATCTTATCTTATCTTAAACAAAGGCCACACCTCCTGTCACCCAGGCGCTCTCGTGAAGGACATCTGAGACTCTGTCCCTACCATCCCTGGTCTAGACCTGGTTTAGTCCTGGTTTAGACCTGGTTTAGTCCTGGTTTAGACCTGCTTTAGAACTGGTTTAGTCCTGGTCTAGTCTCTTAGCTAATCAGGGCGCAGGACAGAATGTTACACTGTAAAAAAAAGTTACACTATAAAAAAAAAAAAAAAAAAAAAAAAAAAAAAAAATTGGAAAAAAAAATCAGCGAAACAGCGAGGCCGCGAAGAGTGAACCGCGATACAGCGAGGGTTCACTGTATTCCTTTTCGGAATGAAACCTTTAAATAGCCAACCAGGAAGTCATGCGCTACACATTTTCAAGGCAAACCTGCTCACCCATGTTTCATGTGACATGGCTGTTTGTACCAGAGGAGCTGATTTTGTATTTCCAAATAACACCATATATTTGCCCAGTTGTCTTTTGGTAAATCTCCTTTAAATCAGTTCTGTTTTCTTTAAGATCTTATAATAATAAGTTTGGTTATGGTTTGGTTGTTTTGGTATTTTGATAAATGACAACAAATATATTTTATGGGCTTATATTAGATCATATTTTATTTGATTTATTTAGTGGTTTATTGAACAGTGACAACATATATTAATCAACATTTGTGTATGTACCAGAGTTGGCTATGTTTTATAAATATTAGTATTAGTATGAAAATAACATTTTTATTTTTATTTTACATATAATATTTATACATCAGTCCCATCCATAGCTCCAGTATGTTGTGATGAAATACTGACTGTGCTCACCAGGTGGCACTGTTGCCCCTTAAAATAACTATTTTGCCCTCTCCTGGAGGCATCTGTAAAGCTAGAAGAGCTGTACTGTGAACAACCCCACTCCTATTAATACCAGCTAACAGATTTGAAATTTGGACTGAATATTTGCTTTATAACTGATTAATAAATGGCCAAAGAGTCTTGTTCTGCTCAGTCTGACACGTGGCTCTATCTGATGTCGCTGTTGTGAAGGCGGCAGAAATAGACACAGAGCACCAGAGTGAGCGGAGGTGGGTGGGGGTGACTCAAAGCCCAGTCTATTAGCCTTTTGTGAGGAGAGGTCACAAGGTCACACAGAGAGGAGGCCATCTAAAAAACACTGGCGCAAAAGGAGATAGAAATAGTCTGTGAAGGTTGAGAGAAACTCGGAAAAGATGTAAAACTTGAGATATAGGCAAGGAGAAAATAAGAGCTATCTGTCATCTTTGAAATAGTGTGAATTGTCACAACTGCTGTGAATAGACAGGATTGAGCATTCACTGAAGTGTGTTTGGTTACCCACTCTAATTAGCCTTAATAAAGCTTGAAGAAAGATTTAATTCATAATGAACATATAGCTTATAAATAGTTTAAGATTGCTTGTGGCGTAGTAACTACTTCATTAAGGGATTAGTGTCAGGAGTTAGAATATTCATTAAACAAGCATAAAAGTTCTGAGTTGGACTCCTGGGCTGCCTCGTAATATTGAACTTGTATTTTTTCAGAACTGTCATGTAGTTACTTTACATGATAAACAACAGTTACAAAACGCATTTGGATAATTGTTTACAATACATCATTTGTGTTACAAGGAAATAAATAAAATCATCAGCCATCCCAGATTGATGTGTACAACTCAAGTCAGAGGGCTACATACAGTAATCAGTCCAATGAGAGCCAAATTAACCAAGTAACAATACAATAAACACAGAAGGGAATACTTGCATGTCTAATATATAATATAGTCAGTCACATTAAAGGTCCCATGACATGAAATTTTCACTTTCTGAGGTTTTTGAACGTTAATGTGAGCTCCCCTACCCGGTTAAAAGTTGCAAAATGGTTAAAAGTTGCGAAATGTCTAAACTGAGCATTTGCGATCCTTTTCTGCCTTAGAAAAAATCAGAGCTCAAACGGGCGATTTTGAACAAGGCACCTTATTGACGTCAGCTCGAAAAAAGAAATGCAAATGCAGTTCCACCCCCGTCTGTCTGTACTCAGCGTCTCTGTAAATAACGCCCAGAGAGTTTGGACTGCGGAGGAGCTACGCAATGCAAAATGCGTTTTTTTATTTGCCTGGAGGAACTTGCGAGTGTTTCTAGGCTCGGAAGTCCTTTATCTGAGCCTGTGGATATCTGAAACAGCAGTGGTTTAATTTTATTTTCTGTGGAAATGTGTTTATTTTTCAGTGGAAGGCTTTTCATCTCTCCCCCCGTGCAAAAACACGGAAGTGGGTCACAGAGCGGAGCGGAGAGTTTGGCCACGCCCCCACCCCCTACTATAGGCCATCTCTGTCCTCCTCATTTGCATTCAAGCAACAACGCCCATAATGGAGTGTTCCAGAGTGACATTTATGACTCTTTCTCATCTTATCTCTCTTTCTCATGCACTCAGTCTTGATTTTGAAGAAGGATTCATTTACAGTATTAGGGAACCATTAAGGAGCCATATAAAAGCATCAAGAAGTACCATGTCATGGGACCTTTAACTAAAGAAAAAGTCTTTTTACTTTACCTCCACAAACGTAGAGCCTCAGATCATACAGCTCTATTATTTTCTCTAGCCACAATCTGGCCTCTTCAAAGACAATTCATGAGCTAAAATGATTCATTTCAAGTGCTATTGTCTATTGTAGAGCTCCATACTCCCATGTGAACAGCCTCATCCCATCTCACTCAATGGGAAGCTCTTGTGGCTAGTGCGTATATACTCAATTACAATGTACTTTACCCTTATTTCTATTAAAAAAAAAAAAGGGCACAAAACATAGATTTCAAACAACTCAAAATGAAAAGATTGAAGACGTACGAGCATCCTACTTCTTGTTTTGAACTCAAGAGCTACATATACAATATATCTGTATTAGGACAAACAAATTTTGCTCAGATACATAAATAAAATCTGGTACAGGCCCTTGAATACCCCAATATATTACCAACATATTGCTTTCTGCAGTAACACATTGTGAAATTTCATTGAGAATTCCTGAATATCTTGGCCGAATATTAAATGCGTGTAGGCTGCTGCGTGAGTGGGCAGGAGCAGGAAGTGCACCGTGGAGTTCCATGTGATTGGACAGTATGGAGCTTGAGAATTCACAAAGCACCTCAATTACACAGCCCTGGCTTTTAATGCATCTATTATTGGAGTTGTTCACAGTCCTCGTAGACAGGGGGTGTCGGGCTGTAGTCTCCTAATGGAAAAGCGATGGTGGACCCTGCTGTGAAGAAAAAACGAAAGGTCATTTTTATTTCTGGTGTGGAGAAATAAGAAGGTCTTGTAAGTAAATTACCCCAACCAGCCAGGGCAGAAAAAAGAATTTGAATTGTATTTCTTTAGAGTGTCTCAAAGTTCTATCCACAATCTTTTCTCCGAATACTGAATTTAAACTGTTGAGGTTAAACTTGTGAGGAGAACTAAAGGACAAAAATGGCAAAAGGACAGGTTCAGGGATTTGTGGACTTTGCACATATTCTGGTAGAGGGTTCACTATTGCATGTTGGTCTCTATGGAGACGTTATTGCTTTGCCTGCATGTTCCACAGTATTGCCTTAAACCAGGGGTCTCTAGTCTGTAGCTCTGGAGCTACCAGTATCTCTCCATCCCCTTTCAAGTAGCAAGTACCAAGGGATTTCTGAATGATACATATTGTGCTGAATAACAAATTATGAATTACATTATAAATGTATCATTTTTTTGTGCACTAATAAATGGACAATAATTTATAGGCATCTGACTGTTCCTCATCTAAGGATTTCTGTGTCTCCTTTTTTTCCTCTCTTTTATTTACTCAATTTCTTGCAACAGCTAAAATAAGTAGTTGCCTGGCATGACAAAAGGAGAAATTCAATTTGTCAACTGGACAAAATGTATTTATTTTATTTGGTCGAATACGTTTCCCAGCTCATCCAAGCTACTTCTTCAGTTCTGGTCAGACACTGCTGGACACTGCCTATATCTGCCTGAAGGGAGGAGCTAACTAGAATGAAATTACTCAGAAACTACCACACTTATTTGTTTACAGTTTCTGTTAGTCAGGTAAGCCTATTCAATATGCAGTGGGAGTGTGGGGTTAGTACAGTGCTTCTCAAATAGTGGGGCGGGCCCCCCTGGGGGGGCGTGGCGTGATGCCAGGGGGGGGCGCGTATGACCCTGGGAAACATGTTTTTTTGCTGTACTGTACTAGAACTAAGTGTAATTGCACATCAACAACAGTAGTTGGCAGTGGCGTTCTCACATGCGATTTACGCACAGTCTCACCATTAACAGAACATCCTCTGTCACAGAAAAAACACGTATATTCCACTGAGTCGTGTCCTTTAGTCCGACAGAAGCTGACGCATCAGTGGCACAAGGAGAGAGCGTTTTTTTTTCAGTGCTTTTAGCTTATGCAAATGAGGTGGTTTTAAGTTTCATTTCTGTAAAACGTAAACAAATGTGCGCAAAGCTGCATTAAAAACACATTAATATTTGAGTCCTCAGTGCAGTCTTTGTTGTAAGTTTCTTTCTTTTTTTTGTTTATAATGTTAATAAAAGGATACAATGGTGTTCTCATAACCATTTTCTAGACAAATAATACTATTTATAGTCGCGCGCAGGAAGGGGGGCGTGAAATTTTTTCTTCTTCCTAGGGGGGGCGTCACAGAAAATAATTGAGAAGCACTGGGTTAGTAGAACCATTCAGGGCCATAATGGGTGTTTTCACACCTCTGGACCTGACCTGCTGCCCTATTGTTTTCTTTGTTTGTTTTAATTTAGGTTTGAGGATAGAGTTATACAAGGGGGACAAATGATGTCTGAGACCTCCATTTCTGTTCAAGGAAGGATTCTCTTTCTTGATCAAAATAGCCTCTAACTCCCCTCTCAAACCAGTTCTTCTCTCTGGCCAAGATCTGTACCTGGCATTTTCATTTTGTAAAGGTAGCTCACTGGAGGAAAAAGGCTGAAGACCCCTGCCTTAAACTAATCCATGTTGCATTATTCAGTTGCAGATATTTTATTGTGGCTTAAAATATACATTTATAGCACTGATTCTTACTGTGGGCGATCTCACCTCTACACAGATCTCTACACACACTGACAAGCTTTGCCTGCTTGTTGGCGTCATCTGCCTTTTTCCACAGAATAAGGAAAAACATTATAACATACATCAGAAAATGGTGTAATATGGAGCCTGCATGTATATAAAATGACATCTTTTAAACACACTTAACTCTACTGAACCAGGATCCTCTACATATACCAACCACTCTTAATAGTCAGTCTATATGTGACTGTGGACTCCTTCCATATACTGTACATTTTACTGCTCATTCATTCTCTCCACATCTCCACCATTGTCATTTTCAGTGTCCAGCCTGAGCTCAGACTGACAACTGCTCCTAAATCATATATGAGACGTTTTATATTCTCTGTCTATACTTTGACCTTAAAGAACCCACATTATGCTATTTTCTGATCTATGTCATAATGTTGTTTCTTGTTTCATTCTCACATGTTTAACACACAAACACTGCATATTGAGTTCTTCTCTGAAACTAAAAACACTCCATTCCACCTTGCGATGTCATGTGATAATACAGGAAGCGCTCTCCATAGACCTTCACTAGAATCATTTGGATAATTTCAACCCAAAATCTCTACTGGACTAAAGGTAAAAGGCTTCATGACATCACAAGCTAGAACTGAGCATTTTGAGCTTTGGACATGTAGACAAACACAACTCCAGGTATGTTTTGAGGAGATAACACCATTCTAAAATGGCTTAAAGAAGAAGAAGAAGCAATTTTATTGATCTCACACAGGAGAAATTCTTCTCTGCATTTAACTCATCCTGTTATTAGGAGCAGTGGGCAGCACATTACTGCCCCCGGGGACCATCTCCATGATCTTCTTGCTTCGGTTTGGTCAGGACCTCAGCTGGAGGATTTTACCTATGGTGCATGTTTTAGGTTGATGGGGGAAACCGGAGTGCCCGGAGGAAACCCACCCAAACACGGGGAGAAAATGCAAACTCCATACAGAAAGGCTCGGGCGACCCGGGGATCGAACCCAGACCATGCATGCAAACTCCACACAGAACACACACAGAAAGGCCTGGGCGACCCGGGGATCGAACCCGGAACCTTCTTGCTGTGAAGCATGAGCGCTAACCAGTCATTATACAGCTAACAAGAGTTGTATAATCTAGGGCCTATAAAATCCACCCCCCTACTCAAATATTTTATTTTTGATTTAATTTCACTTGATAATATCTGCGCTGTCTGTGTGCTATGTGAGTTTCTATAGAACAGGGGTCGGCAACCCCGCGGCTCCGGAGCCGCATGCGGCTCATTGATCCCTCTGATGCGGCTCAGTACAGCGGTCCCTCGTTTATCATGGGGGTTACGTTGTAGAAATAACCCACGATAGGCAAAATCCGTGAAGTAGTCAATTTTATATTGCGTGTATAAATATGTGTGTTTTTCACAGTTCCTCTGACCGAGGCGCCTGGCGCCGCTGCGCTGTTGCGGGTTTTGTTGGGGAGAAAACTTGCAAACATACAGGACTTCAGAGCAGTGACGGACTGGGATCATCTGCCCTGGCAATTTACACCTAGAAGTGGCCCCGTAGTCTGTGGAACGGGAGGGAGGGGTTCTACAGCTCTGCACCAAACACAGAACTGTAGTGAGAACGCACCCGTGCGCTCTCAGGACTGGTTCCGCTGCCTGGACTCCAGGTTCCACCAGTTCGTTATGCGCAAACATTGCCGCTACTTCCCGATGCACATTGACCACCTGGTGCGCGCGGTCAAATCCGTAATAGAGCACGGCCTCGGCCCTTCTGGCATGTGCCCAAATGCCAGACCGCTCAGTCTTCAGTCACACTGCTCGTGATCGAACATTTAAATAAATTTGGCAAACTGACCGCATTCTGTACAGGAGACACGGAGGAGAATGACTGACAAAGACAAAGGTCTACAGTCTTTTAGCCAATCAGGATGCAGAACAAAATACGTGTTGATACACTATAAAAAATCAGCGAAACAGAGAGGGACCACTGTATTTAATTAAAATGTATTTTATTTTAGTTCGTTCATATTCAAAATGTAATTCTATGTCACAAAGGTAAAAAAAAAGCCGTTATATGCAGTGTTATTTCATTTTAAATTTCAAAAGGGTTTTGCGGCTCCCAGTGTTTTCTTTACTGTGTGAAACGGGTCCAAATGGCTCTTTGAGTGGTAAAGGTTGCCGACCCCTGCTATAGAATCATAAATACATCTAAGCAGTGTTTTTATATGAAGCAGGTTTGTCAAAATATTAGCCTTGAGAACAGGGCAGGCAGGTTAATTAGATTTTCTTACATAAACATTTATTCCGGAAAGTTGCTTTTAATTTTGAATAAGAAAATTATTGTATTTTAGAAATGAAAAACTACTATAGTTTGTATATATATATATTATATGGTCGTTTCTATCAGATCAAAGAATGCATTTAAACTGGCCAATTAAGTGGTCAAATAAAAAATATTCTTCTGTAAAAAGTAGTAGTAGTAGTTTTTTGCATATATGTACATGCCCGAAAAGGAGTGGGTAGAAACATAAAACACTTCTACCCTTTGATGTCATGTGGTAACACAGGAAGTGCTCCACTGTGTTTTTAAACTCATACAACTTTACTAGAACCATTTGGATGGGTTCAGCCCTGGAATTGCTTATCTCTAATGAACTAAAGGTAAAAGGTAGCTGGTAACTTGCAAACCTACTACTTCATGACATCACAAGGTGGAACAGAGCATTTTGATTTTTGGAGATGTAGACTAATAATGCTTGCCTGGAAGAATCCATGACTCATCGCTGTACCAGCGAGTGAGTCTGGTAACGCTTGATCCACAGAATGCGCTGCTGTTGCGCTTAGACAGACAGCTAAGTGAACCAATCAGAGATTGCGCCATCTTGATTCAAAACTGAGGAGGAACTTCCGCTGCCTAAGAGTGACTTTGCGGGCAAAGGCGGGTGCACTGACGTCACCATCTTTGAACGAATCAGAATCGCGGAGTCCGTTTGTAACCGGAGGAGCGAGCGTGGAGGGAGGGTGTCCAAATGGTATCGCGCTGTATAGGAAATACAGAGAGATATCATTTGGCTGGCCAGGTAATAATAATGCAGGATTTAATCAAATATGTGTGAATGAAACAAAACACAACTGCAGGTATATTTTTGATAAGGTAACAGCATTATAAGATGGCTTTAAGCTTACAAGAGTAAATTTGGTGTATTACAGGACCTTTAATGACTACATTAGCCAGTTTTGCAATATTGGTACATTTGTGATATTTTTGTGAATATTTTGAAATTTAACCCCACTCAGACCTTACATATTTCTATAAACTAACCTATGACCACAGCAGAAAATGATGAACTATATAAAAACTAACTTTCCAAAGTAGAGCTGGATTGACGTCACAATAGATGCAGTTAGTGTTGCCATGTCAGTGTTAGAATGACCGGTGTAAAGCCTGACAGCCATAATAGTGGTAATTATGCTCCATTCAGCATTGGCTTTTATATGGAAAGTACCTCACTTTTTTAAAAAGTGTCTTAAACCTACCAGAACAGAAAACAATGGGTGTGGATTATATTGCTTTATCGGATCCATATGTACGATTTTGATTTGAAATTCCATAAACTTGACCTAACTCTGTCCCCAGATACGAGGTAAAAATGTTCATATAAATCAAATATACTTTTTACTTATACAATTTTAATCATTAATCAGTGCTGGTGCAGCCTCTGCAGCTCAGTGAGTGAATTCTGGAGTTCTGAGCTTTCACATCAGACATGACCTGTCTGTATACTGAGAATTAAAAAGACTTTTATGTATCTTCTATCTACAGGTTGGGTTCAGTTTTGATAATAGTTCATTTTCTAGTGTAGGTTACATACATTTCCTTTAACTAGATTTAAACCAAGTGGAGCAATGCAGTATAAGAGCTACAAATGGGCAATCCTCTATTTATTTTACATAATGCCAAATGTATGAGATATTGTCAGCTTTTTAGCATTATTAGAGATGATGAGATGAGAGATTGCGATTGCTGAACCTGAATTAAAGATGAGTTTGTGTTTGTAATAGGGATGTCAACAATTAATCGACTTACAATGAATTGTCGATCAAGACGTTGGCCGAACAAAATGCATTAATTGTAACTAATCGCTAGAGGGCGCTACTCTGGAATGTGAACACGAGATGCGAACCCACTCGCGAGAAAGACCATAGCGTTACATCATGTAACCCTTTCCTCTCTGGATGTTGCCATACAACTCACAGTAGAGCTGGACCTAGAACCATATATTTTTGAAATTATAAAAGCATGTAACGTACATGCTTTTATAATTTCTTGATTGTTCTGGCTTGAGGCCCTGTAATGTTTTATGCTGTATCCAGGGGCCCTGTGAAATGTATATTTTGTACTGTAACCCTTCACAGATTAAGGGAGAGAAATATTGTTGATGCCTTAGTTCAAAATAAATGTTGAGAATGTCCTAAAAATAGTCTGGATTCACTGGTTTCATCATAATATGTAGACTAAATAACATTCTGTTATTTAATTTCTTCTGTTCCTTTTAATTTCAAGATTTCCATGCTGCAAGTGCAACAACTGAGCCAGTCCTCAGTTTATTTTCAATAAAGAATGTATTTTGTTATTCAGCATCAATACATTTGTCTGCTTTTTACTAAGGAATAATTAATTGAGGAATATACAATATAATAATACTATGATATATTTATGACTCAGTGTTATGTTACTATAGCTTATATTCTTAAAGACCCTATTGAAACACTAAAATTCAGGTGAAAAACGCCGCTTATCAGTTAATCGTAAGTGGATCGATAAGGTCAATCAACTAATGAATTAATCGATAATTTGCATCCCTAGTTTGTAATAATACAAAAAATTGTTATTTGAATTAATACACTAAACATGTGTCTTCTTTGTGTTTTTTCAGTGGAGCTCCGACAAGCCATCGTAGCCATGATGAACCGCAAAGACGAGCTGGAGGAGCAGAATGTGTACGTCACACACACACACACACACACACACACACACACACACACACACACACACTGAGGGAGAGATGAGATGGAAAGAGGGGGAAAGAGAGAGAAGGGAGAGAGATGAACAGAAAAGAGAGACAGAAAAGGAGAGCAACAGTGAGAAATGGACAGAAAGACAGGGAAAAGTGAGGGCATGAACAAGGGAGAGGGAGAGAGAGAAAGTGGAGAGTTAGCAAGGGCAAAATAGAAACTGAAATGAGGGGTGAGAGAGAGGGAACATAAGTCATGGAGAATAAAGGAGGAGAGAAAGAGAGAGGAAGAAAGAGATGGGGCGTGAGGCAGTGAAAACCAATGGGGAGAGTAAGAAGAGAGCGAGTAAAATTGAGAGGAAGCGGGAGACGGAGAGATGGCATAAAGCAAGGAGGGAGAGAGCGTCGGGGAGAAAGAAATGGTAGTGGGGGAAGTGAGGCAAGGATAGCGAGATGTAATATAACATATAGAGAGGCGAGTGGAGGAAAGAGTGAGAAGAACATGAACAGGAATAGCGAGAGGGGAAGAGAAAAAGAAGGAAGAAAGGAGCATGAAAGAGAGTAGATATTGTCTGACCTGTGGGTGCACATGATGTCAGCTGGCTAGTTTGGACTCAGACTCAGAGTGCGTTTGTGCTGATGCTGTTCTGAGGTGTAACTTTTAACAAGCCACTGGAGGCTCTGATGTACGCTGATGGAACAGGAAGTACACGCCTTATATGGAGTGAGATGGGAGCCCCCGATAAGGCCAAGTAAACAAAGTGATTACACAGCTATGGGGGGAGACGCGTATGTTGGGGTGGGATTAGCATGCACCATTTTAGATCTAACAACAACATGGGTGTAAAGGTTAGGAGTGGAACGAAACTCTATAAAATTTTGGCAACTTCAGTGCAAACTAGGTCAATTTGCAGCTTTCTGATCACACACGTCTAAATCTAAGTCCGTGCTGCCTTCAGTAGTTGGTGATATTACACAGAACTGTCCTGATTACATTGAGGTGCTTCTGATTACAAACGCCTGGCTGCAGGGGCGGAATTTGAAGTGCGGATACTAGGGATGCAAATTATCGATTGATTCATTAATGTATAGTTGATTGACCTTATCGATCGACTTACGATTAACTGATAAGCGGCGTTTTTCACCTGAATTTTAGTGTTTCAATAGGGTCTTTAAGAATATAAGCTATAGTATACATAACACTGTGTCAAAAATATATCATAGTATTATTATATTGTACAGTCATGGCCAAAAGTTTTGAGAATGACACAAATATTACATTTTCACAAAGTCTGCTGCTTCAGAGTTTTTATATGCTTTTGTCAGATGTTTCTGTTATAATGAAATACAATTAAAAGCATTTCATAAGTATCAAATTCTTTTATTGAGAATTACACAGAATTCATGCAATAATTCAATATTTGCAGTGTTGACACTTCTTTTTCAAGACCTCTGCAATTCTCCCTGGCATGCTGTCAATCATTTCATTCATCAATCATTGTAATTCTCAATAAAAGAATTTGATACTTATGAAATGCTTTTAATTGTATTTCAGGACCAAATCCTGACTGATGACAGTCCATTCTTGCATAATCAGTGCTTGGAGTTTGTCAGAATCTGTGGGTTTTTGATTGTCCACCCTCCTCTTGAGGATTGACCACAAGTTCTCAATGGGATTAAGATCTGGGGAGTTTCCTGGCCAAGGGCCCAAAATCTTAATGTTTTGTTCCCCGAGCCATTTTATTATGACTTTTTCTTTATGGCAAGGTGCTCCATCATGCTGGAAAAGGCATTCTTCATCACCAAACTGCCCTTGGATGGTTGGGAGAAGTTGCTCTCGGAGGACGTTCTGGTACCATTCTTTATTCATGGCTGTGCTTTTAGGCAAGATTGTAAGAGGGCCCACTCCCTTGACCGAAAAGCAACCCCACACATGAATGGTCTCAGGAATCTTCACTGTTGTTACATGCTTTTATAATTTCAAAAATATATGGTTCTAGGTCCAGCTCTACTGTGAGCTGTATGGCAACATCCAGAGAGGAAAGGGTTACATGATGTAACGCTATGGTCTTTCTCGCGAGTGGGTTCGCATCTCGTGTTCACATTCCAGAGTAGCGCCCTCTAGCGATTAGTTACAATTAATGCATTTTGTTCGGCCAACGTCTTGATCAACAATTAATTGTAAGTCGATTAATTGTTGACATCCCTAGCGGATACCTGTTAGACCAATCACACTGTTCCTTATACCTCCAGACCCTTCCCCTCCTCCTCTTTCACTCTTTTCTTTAGTCCTCCAGGTACTTCCCAGTTTAGCAGTTCTATTCTGTTCATAGATGCTGCAGGTTTTTAAAGGTGCACTGAGAAACTTTTTCGGATGAACGGTTCTATTCTGTCCAACGAGATTATTTGGTCTTCCGATAATTTATTTGATTTGATTTTTTGTTTTCGTACCTGACAGTTTCAAATGCTCACTAGCAGTCATATGACGTTGCGGAACAAGGGGACTTTTTCACTCTCACACACCTGGGGTACTGTCCTGAAAAAGTCTGACTGCAGGTGGCGCTGTTGTAGTGCCTCCACCCGTGGCAAGATGGCGTCAAAACCTGTTTAAATCAGCTGACCAGACACACAACACAGCAACATCACGTTCTACCTTCTTTTCTCCATGGAGATGTTGTTTCTATGGCTGGAACTTATCTATCTCCATGGAGACAAGACCAGGCCAAGTTACGGGTCAGATCTGTGGAGAGACGGGTCCAATCACAATATGAATGCAAGGTGATTTTGAGCAATAAAAACAGCTGTAATCCAAACATGCTAATTGGATAAGTTTAATGCCATACTGTGGAGCATTCTAGGAAAAGCCATAACACCCCGCACACACATACACCAGAAAAGTTACACAGTGCACCTTTAATTTCAGCTTCTAATTATTTTTATACATTGTTTTTATATATATTAATTACATTTTTTGCTGTAGTGTTAGCTCCCCTAACATTAAAAGAACAATTGAAATAGCAAACTAACAACAAACTAACTTAAAAAATAACCACATGCAATTAAAAACTCTGGCTACTCTGGAGCAGTAGATGAGCAATTTGTTGACCATACACTCAATCAACTGAAGTCCATTTTGTAAACCTAATTAACTATTTATTCTGCTCCTAAATCCACATCTGCCCCCTCAATGAATGAGATGAACTTTCCTAATGAATAACTCACAAATCAAATTTTGTCAGCCCCATTTGCGCTCGTCTGCTCCCGTCAATATCTCCCAACTGTAAGATTCATTCTCTATTCAGACATGTAATGCTGGGTTGGCTCTATCTTTCTCTCCTGTGTGTTTGGCAGGTCCCTACGTAGTTTACTGGACGGAGAGATGGAGCACTCGGCCGCCCTCAGACAGGAGAGCGAGCAGCTGAAGAAGAAGCTGACCGAACTGGAGGAGCGACATGAGGTCAAAGTTCAGGCTCTGGCCAGGTGGGAACTACAAACACATCTGTAGGGTTGTCAAAAGTATCAAACATCATACTAAAACTAGCATGAAAACTACACATTCGAGCAGGCGTTGATACTAAAAAGTCACATTCACAGAGCAGAAATGAACCTTTCAAAGACCAAACTTGTCCTGGTTTGTTCCTGGAGAGCACCCACTGTAAAACTGTTTTGGAAAATTGTAAAACTTATTTTGACACGGTAGTCGCACTGTTCAAACTGTCAAAGTGTCAAAAGTTTTTCCCTTTTGGGATTCCAAATGCTTTACATTAAACTACAATAAACACACACTCATACGTCTTGGTACACAAACACAAAAGTCATTGCGTGGGAAATATCTTGCTCGAGGAGTGCAATATTCACTTGTGGGGTGCAAGGATCGAATTTCAAACCTTAAATGTCTTCCCTCCTGAGCTGCTGCTACTGTCCAGTCATGCCAGTTTATTCAAAAACAAACACAAGCATTTCAAATAAGGATGGTCTGATACCGATTCCGAAATTGGTTTTGTGACTGGTAGATACCAATAGCGCACAAATTAAAAATTATAGTAAAGTTCACAAATTAACTTTTCATTTTTGTAAATATAATAACTGATATAGATTATTTAGTTGTACGATTGAGTAAACATATAGCCATATTTTTAGCCTTATTGCTCTTCTGTTTCTGTTGTTTTCACGAGTCTGTTAAAAAATTAATCTGATGCACTGTGGACAAACTGGAATATATGACCACACAGAGACAGGGGGAAATTGGTGCCAAATATTGTCTCAATTTTCCATATCTAACCGATATCAGGGAAAACATTTTGATATCACCAATACCAGTATCACCCATCCCTAATTTCTAATCTATTAAACTAAACCATTGGCCTATTATTCCTGTAGCTGAATCCTAGCACACTGTTTTTCCTCCTATCAATTGTCACATTTATTTACTGTTTGAGCAGAGAAGTGGTTCTGACAAGCCACAAATCAGCGCCTGACATTTCAACGGTTTTACCATTAGTATTGATCACTGCCTATCAGCCCCCCACCGGGCCCTAATGGCTTCTCCATGCTCCGGGACACAAACAGCTGACGGAACGCCGATTTAATTGCCGTTCACCGGAGAAGCGCGGCGAACGGGCGGCGCGTGCAGCGAGACAGGGGCTCTTGACAGGCGAGCCACGTGTGTCACTAATAAAATTAACCATGATTAAGTGGAATAGCGGTGATTAGCGCTGTGGCGACACCGATATTTAGCACGTCACCCGAGCTGGATATGAGTCAGCCTGAGTGAGTTTTCCCGATTAAAAGTTGTGGTAGGTTTTGAAAGGAAAAAAAGAAACGAAAAATAAGAGTACCTTTTATTATCGTTGTGATAGTGATAGATGTAAAGGATTATATCCTCCTGAACCCCGGCCCATTCATTTGTGTCCTTTATAGTGGACATTGAGTTAACCAGTCGATCTTTTAAGTTTTGAGATCGAATCTAGTTTGTGGCTGCGCTATGATTAAAAAACAAAAAACAAAAAAAACAAAAACATAAATAAGTAAATACATTTAAAAAATAATAAATAAAAATATAAATTAAAAAACATAAATAAGTAAATAAACAATAAATAAAAAATATAAATAAAAATATAAATAAAAAACATAAATAAGTAAATAAATAAATAATACATAAAAAATATAAATAAAATAATAAAACATATATATATATAAATAAAATAAATAATACATAAAAATACATGAATAAATAAATACATAAATAAGAAATTAAAAGGGAATCTAAAAACCTTTTGAGGCGACTGTAGAAGCTTGTCAGAGATTTAAAAAAAAAAGTTTTTGTTAGGTTGTTAACTTCACATGGATTTCCATTATAGAGCACCTAGAAGCCACGGGCCATTCTTTTTAGGACAGTGAGGTTCAGATCTTAGCCAGGGAAAAGAACTGGTTTGAGAGGGGAGTTAAAGAGGCTATTTTTGTCAAAAAAGAGAATCCGTCGTTAAACAGAAATGGGGGAGTTAGACATAACTTGTCTCCCATTTATAATTCGATTCTTAAACCAAGTCAAAAACAGACAAAGAAACATTAGGGTAGACAAGCCAGGGCAGAGGGGTGGAGCGGGTCGTTAGGCTTGAATAGGGAGGCGAAACTAGTTGCCAGAGTAATTTGAAAAACACAGAGACAGATTAGTGGAGATAGTTTCAGAGCTATTTCAGTATAGTTGGCTCCTCCCTGCAGCTAGATATAAGCAGTGTCTAACCAGCACTAGAACCAGAGCTGACGAAGCCTCTCGGATGAGTGGCGAAACGTTTTCAACCAAACAAACTTTGTCCAGTTGACAAATTGAACTTCTCCTTTTATCATTATAGAGCACATGTTACAACATTATAAAAAAAAATAAAATTAACAAAATGTAAATGCTGAGGTGTTCATTTACCTCCAAATAGAAAATTAAAATAATAATAATTTAGATACACTTTTTTCTTCGGGTCCCAGGAGGATATGGGGGAAATTTTCACATTTTTGACTAAATTTTCACTGTAAAAATCTGTTCAGTTGTAGTTATTCCTTTGTACTTAAAATAGCTGTAGTACTGCACTGCACATCCATCCATATTTGTATAGGCTACTAATTCCAATAAAATAATGAAATATAATTGATACCTTGCAGTCACGCTGGGGGTGTACTGTATGTATGTCTCCAGCGGAATATTCAGCAGTTACCATGGTGAC
Organism: Paratrypauchen microcephalus; assembly: GCA_036785185.1. Taxonomy (NCBI): domain Eukaryota; kingdom Metazoa; phylum Chordata; class Actinopteri; order Gobiiformes; family Gobiidae; genus Paratrypauchen; species Paratrypauchen microcephalus. The sequence goes on from JAVJIX010000126.1 coordinate 1,183,122, forward strand.
AAAATACACCCATTAACAAACACTGAGCCAAGATTTAAGCCTGAAATCTCAAGAAAAAATACCAGATTTACTTAAACAACATATTTTAAACATAAATCATAGTTTCAGTTTATCTGTCCTAGAAAACACGACAGAACCCAAGGTGGGAACCTGCGCCGCAGTTTCCAACCTAAATTCTTCTGACTTGTTTTAGAGTCAACATTAGAATTTTAATGTCCAAACATAATATAACACTCCATTGGTAGACAGCAGACTAAAGCAGAATATATAAGAACTCATGTGTATGTGGAACTGTGTATCTATGACTCACCATTGGTTTTGCATTGTTCTTTTTTAAGGACACGTTTTAAGCCTCAGTAAACACCATGTTAAAGCTATACTGAGGCATGGCCCTGACTGATACCTACAGCACCAGCCTGTGTACACCTAATAACAGTCATTACTTTGACCAGGAAACGAATCTTCACATCTTGGATCTTGGTAATAGTCACAACAAAACTCTTCTCTTTCTTCTTTTGCGAGCAATACTGGGGAGTACCAACTTGTAATGTTTAGTTTTAATGGTACATGAGTAAAATTCAATTTAAGGTTTACTAATTCAAGGTTGAGTAAAGATAAATGATGAGATGAATCTGTGCATTATTTGTCTGTGCTTGGGTAGTGTTTTTGCCAAACCCCTTTTTTGCTTTTTAAACTCATACTCCGTACTTTTACTTTTAGCAAATTATTTCAATGGAGACAATCGACTTTCAATCATTCAAGACACCATAGCTGTGGAAATTCACATTTGCATTACCCCCAATTCTTAAAAACAAAAAAAACAAAAAAAAACTTCTCTGCTGTGAAATCTATAGGCGGTTACATGTTTTTTTGTTGTTGTCAGTTGAAGTGTCCATGGCATCACAACAACTCTGGCTCCAATTGACTTTACATTGAAAATCGTCACCTGCTATAGTGAGCATCATCATTTTGGTCTTAAAATGTTCGTATTAACCCGCTCTACATGATCCTGGCTTTTTTATTTTGCTATTTTGTCCGTAAATAAATTCCTATTCTTAATCTGAAACTCGGCTCCTATAACTGCTAGTCTCGTGAGCTTTACAGTATTTCACTGGAGCTGAACGTCGAACGTCACACTCCCCTAGTCTACTTTTTCAAATATTTTCAGCCCAAATTCATCTGATGTGTTTCTTTTATTAAGTAATTTTAGACCAGCATACAAGTTCAGATGTTCCAACATAAGATAACTCCACTGGTGTGAACTGTAGTACAACTATACAGCAGACAAAAGCATAATATGTAACAGTTTAGTCTCTTTGGCCCACATACCCCATAAGTGAGCACCCACAGATCCAACCACGTCACTCCCATCTCTACCCATTGACTTCCATTCACCAGACGCCAACATGCCAAGCCCTGTAAGCCCCTTTAAATAGCATATTCGTCATCCATCAGTGCACTAACTAAACAATAGGCCCCCATTCAAAATCCAGCTACCAGAGATGGATGGAGATTCACTAAGCCTTATTATGGCCTAGTTGTGTGTGACAGCTGGACACTTGTAGATTCTAAAATGGGCCCTGATGATGAGGAGATGACTTCACTGCCGGACGCGTGCTTGCTTCCTGCAGGTGACACTGTCTAGACGCACAAAACGTTATTCTATAGACAGCCGCTAAATCTCCAATGCCAAATTCGTCTCAATCAATAGCTGGCTATAAATACTGCGTGGAGTGAACAGCTAGCCAATGAATGAGGGCTAGAAGCTGTCAGGAGGAGTCGTTCAGGGGCTTGCGACTGGCAACGGTTGCTATGTATCCCATGATGCTTTGTGATTCACTCGGGGGTGAATTAGGAGTCAGGAAAGGCTTGACAGGAGAAAGAGGCTACTGGAGGATATGTTTCAAATGTTAGTCTGGATTTATATCTCATAATTTTTGAGATTCTCTCAATAACAAGAATTGGGTAATTGGATGAAATGTGCCAAAATGTGCCAGTAAATGTCTTGGTTGAGGTTCAAAAACTGGACTCGAAAATTAATCACACAAATGTCAAAAAAAAAAATTCTTCAATCCATGTTCTATTATTACTCTGCAAGTGTCTTTTTTTCCTTTTTATCTGAACCTTTTGCAAATCTGCCTCACACCAGATTGATGTGTAACACCAGATTGATGTGTAATTAAATGTATCGATCTGGAATGACTCTCGCTGAAAGTGATTGTGATGTCTCAAACTAATTTTGCAATCTGATTGGTCGAAGCGTCACAACAGATGAATAAGCTTCATCTTTGTCTTCCAATACTGCTCTATCCTTGGTCCAGTCTCCAGCCCACCAGTGGTCGGGCCCTATCACATCAGCGTGAGCTTGAAATGATTCTCCTGAGTTTGTGAACTCACACATACCTTTTGAAGTGATTTGATTGATTGATCCATATTCTAGGTATATACCATATAATACGCATTATTATTATTATTATGGGCAAAGTGGTAGAGCTAACTCACACATTACAAGAAGGAAGAAGGTTGCTAATTTCTATGTGGAGTTTACATGTTTCTCCTTGGGTAATCCAGTTTATCCCATGAACACATGTACTATACGATAATCCTCACCATATTATCACATTATATTTGCATTTTTTAAAGGTCCCATGACATGGTACTTATTGATGCTTTTATATGGCTCCTTAATGGTTCCCTAATACTGTAAATGAATCCTTCTTCAAAATCAAGACTCGGTGCATGAGAAACAGAGATAAGATGAGAAAGAGTATTTTTTCTCTCTCTGAACAGTCCATTATGGGAGTTGCAAATGAGGAGAAAAGAGATGGCCTATAGTAGAGGGTGGGGGCGTGGCCAAACTCTCCACTCTCAGCTCTCAGCTGTGCGCTCTGACCCATTTCCGCGTTTTTGTGCGGAGGAAGAGAGCGTTCCATTGAAAAATAAACACATTTCCACAGAAAATAAAATTAAACCACTGCTGTTCAAAGGTCCAGAGGCTCAGATAAAGGACTTCCGAGCCTAGAAACACTCGGACGTGCCTCCAGGCAAATAAAAAAACGCATTTCGCATTGCGTAGCTCATTCGCAGTCCAAATTCTCTGGGCGTGATTTACAGAGACGCTGAGTAGACACAGACGGGGGGTGGAGCTGCATTTGCATTTCTTTTTTCGATCTGACGTCAACAAGGTGCCTTGTTCAGAATCGCCCGTTTCAGCTCTGTTTTTTTCTAACTCAGAAAAGGATTGCAAATGCTCAGTTTAGACATTTCGCAACTTTTAGCCATGGGAGGGGGGGCCCTAAACATTAACGTTCAAAAACCTCAGAAAGTGAAAATTTCATGCCATGGGACCTTTAAAATAACCTGTAGCTTAGCCTAGGCAGAACTTGACATTAAAGGTTAGTTAAGCAAATATTCATAATTCTTAATGACACTTTCCAGGTTTGATTATTTTGGTTTTCCAGTAGCAGATGGTCCTGCTGTTTCAGTCTGCTGTTTTTAGTGCGCCTCCTCAGTCATACTACAGTGTCTCCTTTAAAGTGAGAGAGAGGTGAGGGGTGCGAGGGCAGAGTGATGATACAGGCTGGGCTGACGTGGTCCCATAGCTCCAGCATGTGGACTTCAAGGACGGCTGCTGCAGAGAATGACTTGCTCACACTAGAAACATTGACTGCGGTTATTTAGACAGACTCTCAAAATAACCGGATCTGTTGGTCTTACCTAAAGTGTTTAGGAGAGAAGAGATAATATGATTGGTCGATAAATTGGCTGATGGTGTCTTAGTTCACCCAAATTTATAGTTTTTTTATTTAGATCAAAATGGTTTATATGGGACTACAACAGAAATGAGAAGTGAGTGAGTGAGTGAGTAAGTTAGCTGAAAATTTGATATCTTCTGGTATTTGTACTTAAAAAGTCAGAATTAAACTCATGATTCACAAGTTTAATCTGTCTAGTACTTTTCTCTTTTTTCAACTCCCGTGCAGTTGTAGTCTTGTGAGTGCACTTTAGGTCAGATACATGGAGATACACTGTCTGACAAAAGTATTAGGACGATTGTGTATTTCTGAACTCTGGACGAAACTTCTGGTTCCAACAAGATAATGACCCAAAGCACTCATCCAAACTGTGTAAGCGTCATTCGGAGACGTGTGAACAGCGACTGCAGGTTATGACATGGCCGCCCCACTCTCCTGACCTGTCGCTAGGGGTGTGCAAAATAATCGTCATGACAATGCATCGCGATACTAACTTTCACAATATACTGCATTGATTCTTGATGCCAAAAATTATTATTAATTAATAATTTAATATTTAATAATTTAATATTTAATATAAATAAATAAATACATTAATTATTAGTTTATTTTTTTTATAAATCCTATGCACTTTTTTCTTTGTGAAAGGGTATTGTTTGTTATGATGGTAGCTACCTCCAAAATGGCAAATGTTTGAACATCATTTTTTGTTTTAGAAAAAATCCTATGCACTTTTTTTGTTATTGGTTTGGTTTATTTGTTTTTGTTGTTCAATAAATTCAGTTATGAATTGAGTTGCTCAGAGTTCTGTATCAGTTGAAGACACTACCCAGATACACAGCCACTGATATTTAAGTTATCCTCTTTTTTTTGGCACATTTTCACTGAAGTATGTCGAATATATTGCAATGCATCGCAATAATTCAAGTATCGTGATGCATCGTGATAGTATCGCATCGTGGCATATGAATCGTGATTCGAATTGAATCGTGACTTCTCTGCCAAAACCCACCCCTACCTGTCGCCCATCGAAAAAGTGTGGGATTATTTGGATATTAAATGCGCTCCAGGAATCTGACTAATGTTAAACACCTGTGGAAATGTCTTCAGGATGAGTGGAAAACTATAGAGGATGGATATCTTGAAAAATTGTTGGACAGAATGCCTCGAATTTGTAAAGTTGTGATTAAGGCCAAAGGTGGTTATTTTGATGAAAAAGCTATTTAACTTGATATTGTTACATTTTTGCAATAATACGCCTTTACACATGATGAAATTTGCTTTAATATATCAATAAATTGATTTGTTGTCATTACCAATACGTCTTGTTATCATTATGAAATACACAATCATCCTAATACCAATGTGCTGGTCTTAATGACCATATGTTCATTTTTGTATTCTGAAAAGGTTTTTCTTTGGTATTTGCAGTGCTTAAGCGCCATCTAGCGACCACTAGTGGTAATTCAGAAGTCGTTTTAAAAAGATAAGTTTCGATTTCCTGTGGCTCAGTTTAAGGGACACTTTGCGAGAGCAAGCCACGTTCGGAGCACGCTCAAACCAAGAGACGTTTTTTGCAATGCTTAGTCATTAATACCTCACGGGGGCAATGCTCGTAAGTATTGTTTTGTTGAAAATATAGCGTGTTTTATGTTCGAACGTTTTTGTAGGTAGAATTAATGTCAATGTGAATTGTAAATTTGTGTAACTACATCGTGTAGGTTCTTTGTTCTTGAGTAATTATTATAGTTGTATCTGACTGCAGAAAATGAATAGAATATGTACTAAAGAGTACTTTTATGTTTGTTTACAGTTTTACAGCTAGAGAGAATCATTTTGCACTTGTTCACGTGTAAAATAAAGGAAAGGAGGAAAAAAATTGAAGATTCCGTGGCATCGATTTTCTTTGTTCACCTGGCCTAGGTGTTACACGTTCTGGATAGCTGAGTATCCTTACACTCAGTGAGGCCATTACAGTAAAAGAGCAAACCCTCGCCTGTCAAGAAGGGGACAGTATTTCGCCTGCTAACCAAAGCAACTTTTGTGTGTCAAGACGACGCCATCAACCTGCAATCACCACATAAGTCGCCCAGACGTGCCCACTGCTCCATAAGACATGGATCATCCAACTGAAATGCCAGGTCCTCCCGGTTTGCCTGAAACAGAAACCAGCGAATGGGAGGTGAGATCAGAAGTATCTGCATCAGGCTCTGTGCATGCTCTTTCCCAACGAGGATCATCAATCAGTTCTCGAAAGAGCACCATGTTAGCAGCTGCTAAAGCAAAAGCTCAAGCAGCAAGAACCAAAGCAGCCTATTCTGAAAGAGAAATGGCACTGAAGCTCCAGAAGGCCAAAGCAGAAGCTGAATTGGAGGCATTGCAGTGTACGAAAGAAATGGAGGCTGCAATAGCTGAAGCGGCAGTTCTTCAAGCAGAATTAGACGACGACGGCAGTTTCGGGGAACCTGAGCCAGAACTGGACCAAAGGTACTCCACCGCAAGGAATGTGTCACCACAAACACAGATAAAGCAAGACAGCCATGTTATTTCGCCCAACCTACACAGCCACCCGTTTCCACCAGCATGTCCTCCAACACAGAGACCAACGACAGCTCCGAGACAGCTGACCTCACTGCCACAGGTACCACTACAGCAGCCGCTCATGCCCCCTACAGCTCCACATCCTGCCGTGTTGGGTGACACGTCGGTACAACACAGCCACAGCTCCCCAACGGTTGATCTGGCTAAGTTCATCGCTAGGAATCAGATCGTCTCCACAGGGCTGACAAAGTTTGACGATAAGGCAGAGAACTACTGGACATGGAAAGCCTCATTCTGCAATGCCATAGACAATATAGGTCTGTCCGTAGCAGAGGAGACCGACCTCCTGATCAAGTGGCTTGGCAAAGAGTCGTCTGAGCAAGCACGGAGGCTCAGAGCAGCCTACAACAGAAACCCCCAGGGTGGCCTCGAGGCCATCTGGCAGCGCTTGGAAGAGTGTTATGGCACTCCTGAAGCCATCGAAGGGGCACTGTTCGCCAAACTGGAAAGCTTCCCAAAAATCTCAAACAGAGAGCCAGCCAAGCTACGTGATTTAGCCGACTTGCTACAAGAACTGTATGCAGCTAAGCAAGATGGATTTCTTTCAGGACTGGCTTACCTGGACACTGCTAGGGGAGTAGCTCCAATCGTAGACAAGCTCCCGTATAGCCTTCAGGAGAAGTGGATGTTCTACGGTTCTCAGATAAAGCGCGAACAACAGATCTCCTTCCCACCATTCGGCGTGTTTGTCAACTTCATCCAGAGCCAAGCCAGGGCAAGAAATGATCCAAGCTTCAGAGTCGCTATGCCACCTCCACCTATCACAAACAGAGACAAGCCCAAAAGCATCCAGAGCAAAGTGAATCAGCACGTCACCGTCCACAAGACACAAGTCGCCGAGCCCAACCAGAAAGGTGAGCCCGAAACTGACACTGTAGATATTGCTAAACATTGCCCGATCCACAAAAAGCCACATTCATTAGGATCATGTAGGAGCTTTAGAGACAAACTGCTAGCCGACCGTAAGCAGTATCTTAAAGACAATTCCATCTGCTATCGCTGCTGTGCTTCAACCTCGCACATTGCAAAGAACTGTGACAAAGCCATAACATGTACAGAATGTCAGAGCAACAAGCATGTCGAAGCACTCCACCCAGGTCCTTCACCTTGGAAAGCAAAGCCACCCCCACCTGCAGCAGAGAACGGCAGGGAGAGCACTGAGAACGAACAGGAGACAATCTCCTCCAAATGCACTGAGGTATGCGGTGAAGGGATGAGCATTAGAGGTTGCTCCAAAATATGCTTAGTTAATGTCTACCCACAAGGACAGAAAGAAGCAGCAGTCAGAGTATATGCCATCATCGATGATCAAAGTAATAAGTCCCTTGCACGATCAGAATTCTTTGAGATATTCAGCGACAATAGCACCCCATCTCCGTACACTCTTAAGACATGTGCGGGCAGCATAGAGACATTTGGTAGGAGAGCATGTGGCTACATGCTGGAGTCACTGGATGAGAAGACTTCCGTCCCTCTACCCGTCCTCATTGAATGCAACGAACTCCCAGACAACAGGTCTGAAATCCCCACACCCAGTGCAGCTTTACATCACCCTCACCTGAGATGCATAGCCAGTGAGATTCCAGCTTTAGACTCCAATGCCAAAATACTGTTGTTGCTTGGAAGAGACATTTTGAAGATACACAAGGTCAGAAAACAAATTAACGGCCCCGACAATGCCCCATTCGCTCAAAAGCTAGACCTCGGCTGGGTGGTGGTCGGTGATGTATATGCCTTGGCACAGCACACCGCCCCTCCTCAGTCACTTCCCTCAAAACATGTGTTCTACAAAACGGTCGCCCCAGCTACCTCGCACCCTGCCACAACCACCTACATGTTAAAGACCCTCAACAGGGTCAGCACTTCAAGTTCGCCCCGCCTCAGCAAGCCGCTGCCCACACTGCTCCTCGGCTTCACGTGGACGACCTGGAGTCCTCCATCTTCCATTGCACTGACAAAGACCACCAACCTGCTCCGTCCATCGATGACCTCAACTTCCTGCAGATCATGGATACTGAGGTATGTCAAGATGACCATCGAAGCTGGGTCGCACCCTTACCTTTTCGGACCCTGAGAAAACGCCTACCAAACAATAGAGACTATGCCATGAAAAGACTAAAGTCTGTTTGCCACACACTAGAGAAGAAACCTGCCATGAAACAGCATTACACACAGTTCATGCAAAATATGATTGATAGTCAGCATGCAGAGATTGCCCCAGTCGTCCAAGAAGGAAAAGAAAGCTGGTATTTGCCGTCTTTTGGCATCTACCATCCCAAGAAGCCTGAGCAAATTCGCATAGTGTTTGATTCAAGTGCTCAGTATGAAGGCATCTCACTGAACAATGTCCTGCTCAAAGGCCCAGATCTGAACAATGACCTGTTAGGTGTCCTGATCAGGTTTAGAAAAGAGAAAATCGCTGTGACTGCAGATATTCAACACATGTTTTACTGCTTTGTAGTCAAGGAGGAGCACAGAGACTACCTGAGGTTTCTGTGGTTCCGCGACAACAACTGGGGCAATGACATCGTGGACTACAGAATGCGTGTCCATGTGTTTGGCAACACACCATCCCCTGCTGTAGCAATATACTGCCTCAGGAGGGCAGCGAGAGAAGCAGAATCTCAGTTCGGCTCAGATGTCAGAGCGTTCATTGAGAGAGACTTTTATGTAGATGATGCTCTGAAGTCATTTGCAACTGAGTCCGAAGCCATCAGTGTGGTAAAGCGGGCACAAGAGATGCTCTCCCACAGCCGTCTAAGGTTACACAAGATCACATCGAACAGCGCAGCTGTAATGGCTGAATTTCCCCCCGAGGACCGTGCAAGCAGCATTAAAGACCTGGACTTTGCCACTGACGATGTGCCCATGCAGCGTAGCCTGGGTATCACCTGGAACATTGTCACAGACACATTCACCTTCCAAGTGCAGAGAGACGACAAGCCCTTCACACGCAGAGGCGTGCTCTCAACCGTAAACAGCATCTTCGACCCTCTTGGCTTTCTCTCACCTGTCACCATACAAGGGAGATCGCTGCTGAGAGAGCTGACCATGGAAAATGGTGAGTGGGACTCTCCGTTACCTGAACACCTCAAAGCAGAGTGGGTGAAATGGAAGTCCTCCCTACAATGTCTTCAAGACATACAGATCCCCCGTTGCTACACATCTCTCTCCACCTCTGCAGCGCGCCGAGAGAATGTGTGTGTTTGCCGATGCTTCCACCAAAGCAATTGCAGCAGTTGCCTACTTGAAGGTGACTGATGAAGACGGACAATCCGAAGTCGGATTTGTGCTTGGCAAAGCAAAGCTGGCACCAGTGAAAGAGATCACAATCCCCAGACTCGAACTCTGCGCAGCAGTCCTTGCTGTCGAGATAGCTGAGGCTGTTGTGAGCAGCATAGACCTGCACATGCACTTTGTGACTTTCTATTCTGACAGCAAAGTGGTGTTGGGGTATATTAACAATGAGCAGAGAAGATTCTATGTTTATGTAAGCAACAGAGTTCAGCGCATCCGGCAAACAACTTCACCCCAACAGTGGAAGTATGTCCCCTCGGAGCTCAACCCGGCCGACCATGGCTCCAGATCCGTTGCTGCCGCATCGCTCAGAGACACCAACTGGCTGACTGGACCCGACTTCCTCTCTGGTAAGACTCCAGCTGATCACCAGCCTTTGTTTGATCTTGTTGACCCAGAGTCAGACTCTAAAATCAGACCTCAAGCCACAGTGTTACTCACTGCAACCACACAATGCAGCTTAGGAACTGAGCGCTTTGAGCGCTTCTCAAAGTGGACTTCTGTACTGAGAGCACTTGCACACCTTATCCACATTGCTCAGTGTTTCAGGCAAACAAACAAGGACAATACATGCAGAGGGTGGCATACCTGTAAAAAGGAATCACACCAGAGAACCTGGAAAAAGCAAAAAAGATACTGATCAAGAACATGCAACAGGAAAGATATCCTAGTGAATTTAACAGCGTTCAGAATAGGACAGACATTCCAAAGCACAGCACCATTGCAAACCTGCGCCCAATGATCGATAGCTGTGGACTTCTCAGAGTTGGCGGACGCATTACACAGTCCGGCCTAGAGTTGAACCGTACCAATCCCCTCATCATCCCAGCTCAGCATCACCTAACGACTATCCTTGTGCGCCACTACCATGAGCAGGTAAAACACCAGGGCAGACACTTCACAGAGGGAGCCATCAGGGACGCTGGGCTGTGGCTGGTAGGCGCAAAGAAATGCATCAGAGGCACACTATTCCGGTGTGTTACCTGCAGGAGACTGCGTGGCAAGATGGAATATCAGCTGATGGCAGATCTGCCTGCAGACAGGCTACAATCCGCCCCACCATTCACGTACGTCGGCCTGGATGTGTTTGGGCCGTGGGAGGTCACCTGCCGTCGGACGAGAGGTGGACAAGCAAACAGCAAAAGGTGGGCAGTATTGTTCACATGTCTGTGTGTGCGTGCCGTACACATTGAAGTGATAGAGACACTAAGTGCATCTAGTTTCATCAATGCTCTTCGGAGATTTTTCTCCATCAGAGGCCCCGTAACACTGATTAGGTCAGACAGAGGCACAAATTTTACCGGTGCATCAAAAGAACTGAATCTGGAAGACGACACAGACATGCTACGTTTCCTGCAAAACCAGCAATGCACATGGATATTCAACCCACCACATGCCTCCCATATGGGAGGAGCCTGGGAACGACTCATCGGCGTGGCTCGGCGCATCCTGGACTCCATGTTCCTGCAGCAACGCTTCTGTTCTTTGACACACGAGGTGCTCATCACACTCATGGCAGAAGTTTGTGCGATCATGAACGCAAGACCCCTGCTCCCTGTTTCAAATGACCCCGAGAATCCACTCATACTCACCCCATCCATGCTCCTAACTCAAAAGACAGGGGCCCCGTCATCACCCCCTCCTGACTTTGGCAAAGCAGACATCATCCGTCACCAGTGTAAGCTGGTACAACATCTTGCGGAGACATTCTGGCACAAATGGCAACGTGAGTATCTGAGCACCCTGCAAAGTCGTGCCAAATGGCAGGACAAAAGACCTAACTTGCAGGAAGGAGACATCATCTTGATGAAAGACAATGCAGTTCCAAGAAACCACTGGCCGATGGCAATGGTCATCAAAGCTTTCCACAGCAAAGACAATGTTGTAAGGACTGTAGAGTTCAGAGCTATTTGCAAAGGCTCTCCCAAAGTGTACAAAAGACCTGTGACTGAACTTGTGTTACTTTTCTCTCCTAAACAGGATGCTCATTGTGTTTAGTTCTTTTTAAGTGCTTTAAGTGTTTAGAAATGTGGTATCCTTAAGATACCAGGCAGGGAAGTGTGCTGGTCTTAATGACCATATGTTCATTTTTGTATTCTGAAAAGGTTTTTCTTTGGTATTTGCAGTGCTTAAGCGCCATCTAGCGACCACTAGTGGTAATTCAGAAGTCGTTTTAAAAAGATAAGTTTCGATTTCCTGTGGCTCAGTTTAAGGGACACTTTGCGAGAGCAAGCCACGTTCGGAGCACGCTCAAACCAAGAGACGTTTTTTGCAATGCTTAGTCATTAATACCTCACGGGGGCAATGCTCGTAAGTATTGTTTTGTTGAAAATATAGCGTGTTTTATGTTCGAACGTTTTTGTAGGTAGAATTAATGTCAATGTGAATTGTAAATTTGTGTAACTACATCGTGTAGGTTCTTTGTTCTTGAGTAATTATTATAGTTGTATCTGACTGCAGAAAATGAATAGAATATGTACTAAAAGAGTACTTTTATGTTTGTTTACAGTTTTACAGCTAGAGAGAATCATTTTGCACTTGTTCACGTGTAAAATAAAGGAAAGGAGGAAAAGAATTGAAGATTCCGTGACATCGATTTTCTTTGTTCACCTGGCCTAGCTGTTACACGTTCTGGATAGCTGAGTATCCTTACACTCAGTGAGGCCATTACAACCAATACGTCCTATAATAATGCAGGACATTTCTTTAGTCTTTAGTCGAATGGAAAAAGCGGAAGAGAATGAATGAATGAATGTCTTTAGTCAACCAAGATTTTCGTTAGTTGACTACAGCCTTACTATCAACTCAGGCAATGATTTTGGATAACTGCTGAATACCTGGGTCTAGCTTAAAAGACAATGCTCAGGTTACAACAACAATAACTTTTACTACTTTTATGAGCTTATAATGTGGTTTGTAACAGATTTCAATGCCTACGTTTCTTGGACATTTTAAAAAGTCCATAAAACATTACTAGACGTGCTGAGGATTTCTGAATTCAGTCTGAATTCACTGTGATGAGTATTTATCTGTTAGCAGGGCACTTATTCACATTGCTGCTTCTGTGCTATGCTCGAGGCACGCCAGAGTTGAGATGGAATATGAATTCTACAAAGACAGTTGTTATCAAGTCATTTGACCTAAAATCTTTAAAAATGATTAAGAGCATTGGATCAAACTATGCCAAGAAAAAAACACAGCTCATAGCGAACTTTTAGCCGCGCTTAGTTGTTCCACCACAGTGCTTATAAATATCAGGAGAGAGGTGGTCACAGTTGTCCGACAGTTCAATCTTCAAACACGCCAACTCATATTTTTGTTGTGTTCTGTCTGTGTGCCTAGCTTCTCCTCCAGTATTTTGTCTACATCCCACTGTCCAAACATTGTCAGGTTGTGTCTAAGACAGCTAATGTCAGTACTAAAAATGTACAATGCTTTAAACCATGTTATAATGTTATTACCTTCTCAAAAACATACTTTTGTTTCATTCATGTTTGAGTAACCCTGGTTTATTAGTCTGTCTATATCTCCAAAGCTCAAAATTCTCTCCACCTTGTGGTGTCATGTTGTGATATTTTGATAATACAGTGGTACCTCACCTTATGAAATTAATTCGTTCCAGAAGTGGTTTTGTAACGTGAAAAATTCGTAAGTTGAGTAGCTATTTCAATGGAAAAAGCCTGATCCGTTCCAAGGTTTTTTTTTTTCATAGTGTAACATTTTTTTATAGTGTAACGTTGTGTTCCTGACGGGCTAAGAGACTAGACCAGGACTAAAAGAACGTGGAATAAACCAGGTCTGGCCAGAACTAAACCTGGATTGGACCTGTTATTATTATAACATGGCAGTGCCGTTGGAGGAGCGCCTTGCTCGGTGCTCGTGTCTCCGCACCTTTAAGAGGCCGAGAAAGACGCTCTTTCAGCGGGAATAAGAGCGGGGCGGGGCGAGCTCTGCTTCTATCTGACCTCCAGAGCCGGGGCGCTGAGCGCGCATTAATTGAATTTTTGAGATTTGTTGTCTTTAAAGTGCTTTATAAATAAAGTTGGATTGGATTGGAGATTTCGCGTTTCGTAACTTGAAATTTCATTCGTATCTAGAGACCAAAATTTGACGTGAAGGCGTTTCGTAACTTGAAATTTTCGTTTGTTGGGTCATTCGTAAGGTGAGGTACCACTGTACAGAAAAAAAGTATGGTTTTTGATACCATGGTTAAAAATACTTGCTGTTTTAAAGATCTTTATTACACAAAATGTACTTTTTTGGCAATGTTACAATGTCGTCCAAAACATACCTGGAGTTCTGCTTTTGTTTGATTCAAGTTTGTTTAATTTTCACTAATCCAAAGGCATCTTCTCTGAGCACTTTAGTTGCGTCATAGATAAAACTCCAGATTTCTGCTCAGTTTTTTATCCAATAATAAACCCTTTCCTATATCCTTTTTTTTATTTTTTATTTTTAAATTGAAGACCTAATGCAATTTTCTCCACAAAATGAGATGGACTTTTACAATCTGATCTGATTGTACTCCATTTTTAATCATTCTAAAACTATTGAAAAAGATCTACATTCTTATATGTTATTTACTTTAGTATTTTGCTGCTGGGTGACACATTCTGTGCCCACCAAAAGTTAGGCATGTCATCCGAATTTCAAAATACCTGCTCTAAATTCTGCCCCAAATATTCTAACCCAGTTTATCCTCGCCTTAAGCTAACCCATATGCACATTATGGCTACACTCTCTGTCCCCCTTTTATTCTGCACCTCTTGGCTGGATGCAACAAACAGGCCTGTCTCCTCGGGCAGATGGGAAAGCATCCAATCGAGCGCTCCAGGAAGTCCTACGTCGTCACCGATTGGCTGTCGTGGGTAAGGGGCGGGAGTCGGCGCGCGCAGCCTCTCTGTTGCCTGCAGTAGGATGTCAGAAGTATCGAAAATCAGATGTTAATCAATACTAAAACTAATATAGAAACTAGATTTGAGCAAGTATCGATACTAGTCACATTCACAGAGAGAAGTGAACCTTTCCTGAACAGCTTTAGAATATATCAGAACTAGGGATGCAAATTATCGATTAATTCATTAATCTATAGTTGATTGACCTTATCGATCGACTTACGATTAATTGATAAGCGGTGTTTTTCACCTGAATTTTAGTGTTTCAATAGGGTCTTTAAGAATATAAGCTATAGTATACATAACACTGAGTCAAAAATATATCATAGTATTATTATATTGTATATTCCTCAATTAATTATTCCTTAGTAAAAAGCACGCAAATGTATTGATGCTGAATAACAAAATACATTCTTTATTGAAAATAAATTGAGGACGTTTTTTGTAAAAGCTCCGTGATATGAAATGATAAAAAAAATGAATTGATCGGGGAAAACATTTCACTCACACACACGCACAGTCGCACACACACACACCGGTACACGGGCCGGACAGCGGGCTGCTTCCACTGCGCTTTCACGTGGAGCCTGCTACGCGGCCCGGAGCGGAGGAGCACGTGCAGCGCGCCGCGCACGTGTTCACGCAGACAGCGGGACGCGGAGCGAACCAAGCCGCAAAAATTAGGTGGGGAGGAGAACATTTTGCACTGTTTCTAGATCCGGCCACGGATGTAACGCTATGGTCCTTCTCGCGAGTGGGTTTGCATCTCGTGTTCACATTCCAGAATAGCGCCCTCTCCTCTAGCGATTAGTTACAATTAATGCATTTTAATCAACCAACGTCTTGATCGACAATTAATCGTAAGTGGATTAATTGTTGACTTCCCTAATCAGAACACATAGACTAGTATACGCCCTGGACAACTGATGGATTACTTAAAGGAGAATTAACGTTTTTTACAATCTGAGCTTTATTTCGGTAATAAAACAAGTTGTTTTACTCACCCATAGCACTTTGGTGTAATTTGGAGCACTTCCGGAGATGTTTTAGATGTTTGCGATATCCGTAATGTGAGTTCATGGGGCATATAATATATGCCCCGAGCGGTCTCCAAATAACACAAACTTTAGCACTTTTCAAATCATAGAAGCTCGATGTCTTAGTCTACACTTTCGTTTGAGTCAAAAGTGGCCTGTAATCTGAGATTTAGCCATAGTTTCGAGTAGATGAGGACGCCAGTGCGCATGTGCGGAGTCACAGTTTATTTCGCTCTCAGCTCTCGGGACCCAAACATGAAACGCAAAGCTGTAAATTATGGATAAATCTCGAATTACAGGCCACTTTTGACTCAAACGAAAGTGTAGACTAAGACATTGAGCTTCTATGATTTGAAAAGTGCTAAAGTTTGTGTTATTTGGAGACCGCTCGGGGCATATATTATATGACTCACATTACGGAGATCTCTGGAAGTGCTCCATATGACACCAAAGTGCTATGGGTGAGTAAAACAACTTGTTTTATTACCAAAATAAGGCTCAGATTGTAAAAAACGTTAATTCTCCTTTAAGACTGCACAGTAATATAAAAGAAAGTACTATGATTTAATGTTAAAAATTACATTCTATTATCTACATAAAGAGTGATTTTTTTAAAATCATGGTATCTGAATCAGTATTGAATATCAAGTCTATTCCTTAGTACCAACATACATTTTTAAATTTCCATATTGTAACAGCACTCGCCTGAAGTGGCTGTACTGATACTGAGAAATGTCTGAAGCTTTCCTCTTTTGGTTGGTAGAAATTATTATTTTTTACGTACTAATGGAAGGCAATTACGTATGTCGTACTGCCCAAGCGATCTGTTTTGGCAGTTTTAACAACCTATATTCTTGTTCTTCTTTTGCATAGTAAAATATATGCCTTTGCTACAGTGGCTCTAGAATAAACTTTCAATATTTTTGGTTCATTCTCAAAGCGGTAAAAGCATAAACCAATTTGTACCCAACATTTAAAGGGCTTGTATCTGATTTTTTTTCCCCCATGTATTTGTGCAAAATTTGTCCCAGTACGGATATATTTTATAAGCTGCTCTTGAGCTCAAAATAAGTCAGATTTGTACTGGCTGGGTCTAATTCTAAAGCGTTTTATTGTCTGATAATCAGGAAGTGCACGTGTGATGGCTGTTATTAGCATGCTGCTTACTTTAATATTACCGTCACTGCCAAACTCCTGATGCTCAGGATGCATAAGGTTAGTGTAAGAATAATTTTGGATTTAGGTCTATTTTTCAAACAGTAAAAATGTCCCTAAGCTAAATTCCAAAACACAGACTGTATAACAACTACCCATGATGCAAAGTGTGTGGCATATTCCAAGGCAGGTGCTACAGTCAAGTGAAACGGAAATAAAAATAAGATTGATTTGTTTCTCGTTGGTTCAGGGATTTTCGTTTTTATGACGAGCTAAAGCAGTGTGAAGTGGAATGTGAACGTGTTTTTAATTATCGAGCCAACAACTGCAGTAACACTCGAGTTTGAGTGAAAGAAAAAAAAAAAAGAATTCTTCAAGAAAGATCGATATTTAGACCAGGTATTGCTTCACATGGGATTTTGAGGTTGTACTGACTAAAGTGTATTTTAATATGTTAAACAGCATTTGTACATCATTGGGGTGAGTAGTGGCAGAAAAACTCGTATACTGTGTGTTTGGTTTGACTGACTACTACAATTACTTCTACTACTACTTTGCTGTCCAAAGTTGTGTCTTATCTGTAAATTTTGGGTCGAAATCTAATGAACTTATAGTGAGTGAATGTGAGTGGTGTTTAGTCTGTGTTAGGGATGTCAACAATTAATCAACTTACAATTAATTGTCGATCAAGACGTTGGCCGAACAAAATGCATTACAGTAATTGTAACTAATCGCTAGAGGGCGCTACTCTGGAATGTGAACACGAGATGCGAAACCACTCGCGAGAAAGACCATAGCGTTACATCATGTAACCCTTTCCTCTCTGGATGTTGCCGTACAACTCACAGTAGAGCTGGACCTAGAACCATATATTTTTGAAATTATAAAAGCATGTAACTTACATGCTTTTATAATTTCTTGATTGTTCTGGTTTGAGGCCCTGTAATGTTTTATGCTGTGTCCAGGGGCCCTGTGAAATTTATATTTTGTACTGTAACCCTTCACAGATTAAGGGAGAGAAATATTGTTGATGCCTTAGTTCAAAATAAATGTTGAGAATGTCCTAAAAATAGCCTGGATTCACTGGTTTCATCATAATATGTAGACTAAATAACATTCTGTTATTTAATTTCTTCTGTTCCTTTTAATTTCAAGATTTCCATGCTGCAAGTGCAACAACTGAGCCAGACCTCAATTTATTTTCAATAAAGAATGTATTTTGTTATTCAGCATCAATACATTTGTCTGCTTTTAAGGAATAATTAATTGAGGAATATACAATATAATAATAATATGATATATTTGTGACTCAGTGTTATGTATACTATAGCTTATATTCTTAAAGACCCTATTGAAACACTAAAATTCAGGTGAAAAATGCCGCTTATCAGTTAATCGTAAGTCGATCGATAAGGTCAATCAACTATAGATTAATGAATTAATCGATAAATTGCATCCCTAGTCTGTGTATGTTTCTAAACCAGACCAGTGACTTGCAAGCCTGTTGAGACTTTGCAGCTGATGTCATCAACATTCCCTGGGGTTGTGATGCTAACTGTGGGCACTGCTCTGTTTGAAGCTCTATTACTCAAGTTAGATTTTAATCTGAGCTTCATTTTAATGTCACAATCTGCCCAAGAAAGAACCGTCTTAGCTGGAACTACAACAGATGAACAGATTTTGTGCGCTTAAGCAAGTCCTTTACACAGCATTACAGTCACAAGCTTGCCAGCATTAACCAACAGTGTTTCAGTTAATCACATTTACAGGACCACGAACGCTCATTTTATCACAGACTCCTGAAAATATGTTGTTTAAATCAGTTTTTTGTTTTGTCTTGAGTTTTCAGTATCGATAGGGCACCCTCTGGTCAGCGAGCGACCACTGCACTTTTGTCTTTTAATGTCTTTTAATTGATTGAAAAGTCATATACTGCAAAGGTACGTACATTTTGTTGCGTGACTGTTGATTTTACACTTATTTTATTTTTATTTATTGCAGTGTTTTCCTCTCCCAGCTTTACCCTACTAAATTTGCCGTACAGTATCCTCCAGGCAACAATTCACCACGATATTATTCCTCGCCTCTTTAATAAAATACGGCTCACTGGATACACTTTGTACTTATTTGTTGTACCTATAGCTTTAACCACATACCGAACTTGCCTTTCTCTCCCTGAAGGCAGAGAAACCAGATAAGTTCCCAAGTCGCACTTTTATCCTGTTATCATAGCGAAGAATTAAATGTCAAAGTTTATAAAGGATTGCAGTTATTCCTACTACATTACCATAAAGCGTTAGGGGAAATTGTCATATGGTGTTACTTCCTCGCGGCTGTGTAGCGTTGTATCCATCACTCAACTTCTGAATAATGCGACAGTCACTAAATGAAGTTAGCCAAAGAAGAGGTGTCGGCCAGGTTTTTTTTTTTTACTGATTTGAAAAGCAGTAGTGGTTTTGAGCAATACAAACACCAATAATGCTAGATGGGTATGTTTAATGTCATACCATGGAAGATTCCAGACAAGATTCCATGGATAAGATTCCAGGGAAAAGTTGCGCAGTGCACGTTTAACCATCTTACATTGTTGTCATAGCATCCAAAACATACCTGGAGTTGTATTTTGCTTCATTGGCTCTTGTTTTATTAAAGTTGTCTTCTCTGAGCACTCAAAAATACTCATTTGCATTTTGCCAGGTTTGTTGTGTCATAGGTAAAAATCTAGATTTTCACTTGCAGTTTTAAGTCTAAAGCCGTTACTGGACTCGTTTTGCTGTCAAATTGTGTTCGCAACAAATTCATTAGCATATGATTCTATTTCATGTTTGTTCGTTCTTGTTGTTGACAGCAGAGGGAGCCAGATCCCTAAATGCCTCATTGGAAGCGGAGGTGTTTTTTAAAGTACATTTCCAAAAAGTTTAAAATGTGAAATCCTTATCTCAAGGTGACCAAAACCATGTTTAAAGGGAATTAAAGCCACAAGAATGCAAAAAGTGTGCTCCCAGATATATCCAATGTGCTACTGCTAACATGAGGCAAACTATAAAGGCCCCCATTTCCATATCATCATAAATTATTAGTAAGTTTAAAAAAATGATAAGACATTTTTTAACATCTATTTGCTCTGGTGCCTTAGATAAAGATTGCTCAGTTGGATCATATTCAAAGAGAGGAGAAGGATTTCTAGATTTTTGCTAAATTCATCAGTTAATTAGTTATATTCATGCGACAGTGCAACACGTAATTAGTACATCTTCATTAGTTTCATTTTTAATGTTTATCAGTCTAATCAGTTGTAATGGAGCTTTATTGTTCGAAGATTCAATAGACAACAACCTTATTGCCATTGTCGGTGAATAGTTTTTAATTTTGGTTAGTATCATTTTAAAGTGTAATTTAATGGCACTGTCCCTGATTTTTACTGTCTTAAAATGTGAAAAACAGAACTAGTTTATTTTAAACCGTTTGCTGTGGTCCAAAGTTAGTCTTAACTTTCGAACCTGATGACGCTTTAGAGGCGAAACACGTTTGCCTAATAAAATCCTAATAAAGAATAAATAAAGAATAAAGTCAAGCAAGTGTGCGGTAAACCTTCTTTTTTCTGAACTGTTGAATGTTCCTGCTGTTACCAGCACCTGGAGGCTGTGCATGGAGTCTTGAACTTTTGAATTAGTCTTAACTTACCTGATGAATTCTGAGCATCCTATTTATTCACCAGGATGAGTTTATAAATGCTTTTCACAACTTTTAGAGGGTAGAGAGTTTTGCCATTACTTTGCCATTACTGTGAACAAAAACTAGCATGCTAACTGTGCACTTTCTGATGATCAGACATTAAAGATCCCATGACATGGTACTTCTTGATGCTTTTATATGGCGCCTTAATGGTTCCCTAATACTGTAAATGAATCCTTCTTCAAAATCAAGACTCAGTGCATGAGATATGACTCTGACTGTCTTCATGAGGCTAAATATGTCTCTGAAACGCTTTATTCTGGGCGTTATTGCTTGAATGCAAATGAGGAGGACAGAGATAGGCCAGTGCAGCAGGTGGGTTGTGGCCAAATGCTCCACTTTTTCCTGGATTAGCGGTGAGCTGTGCGGCCCCACTTCAGTGTTTTAAGAGCGGAGGAAGATATGAGACACTTTCCATTAAAAAAACACATTTCCACAGAAAATAAAATTAAACCACTGCTGTTTCAGAGGTTTGGAGGCTCGGATAAAAGACATCCGAGCCTGGAAACACTCTCACGTGTTTCCAGGCAAATAAAAAAACGCATCTCGCATTGTGTTGCTGGTTTGCGGTCCAAACTCTTTGGGTGTGATTTCCAGAGACAGTGGGTAGACATCCAGACGGGGGGTGGAAACCTTTCCGCGAGTGTGATGTCAGAAAGTTCCCTTGTTTAGAATCGCCCGTTTGGGCTGTCTTTTTAAAACGTGGAAAAGGATCGCATATGCTCAGTTTACACATTTCGCAACTTTTAGCCATGGGGAGGGGGGGGTCTAAACAGGGTAGGGGAGCTCACATTAATGTTCAAAAACCTCAGAAAGTGAAAATTTCATGCCATGGGACCTTTAAAACACTATAATAAGATGCAGACAGCGCGTAGCCGACATATTTTTAACATATTTCGAGCTGCATATATACTGTATAGTATCTATACTAGGGCAAGACAAATTTTGCTCAAATACTTGAGAGTGTGTGTTTAATTTGATATAGTTTAGGTTCTTTTATCACACGTTACAGCTATTGCTATTGCTTCTGAACAATACCATATTATTGATTGAATAACCATATGTAGTCTGGGTGAATAATTTTTGTCTGTTGGCTTGGCTGGTTTATATCCCAGACATAAAACAGGCTTAAGTATGATTTGATGACTCACTGCATATGCGCTAACCTCCTTTTCTGTGCATAACAAACAATTATGCTAATATATTCATGCACATTTCCCATCTGACAGACCTAGATCTCTCTCTACATGTGTTAAGGTGAGGATCTGTCCCCCGATGGTTTGTTTCACATGCTAATCATTTGATGTTGACATATTGTTTAGTGTTGGATTAATACCACAGATGTTATTCTGCAGCAAGGGGATTCATTATTCTAACCTCATTGACAAATTAGATGCAAATATAATAATTACAAAGCTGAAAAAATTAAAACATTGTAAGGTAATTCATCAAATAGGAGAATAGGGCTTTTAATTCTCTTATAAACACTATGGCGCACACATCTGGGGTTTATATTTTTTTTAAGGACATTTCATGAACTTTGATTTACTGGGGTCCTATATTACACAAAATTGACTCTTTAAGCTTTAAAGGTACAGTGTGTAGGATTTGTGGCGCATAGGTGGTGTAGGTACCATGCACTTCCTCTTTTGGCTACGGCAGACCTCGAGGGTCATCCGGGCGCGCCGTAACGCGGACAGCTCGCGTACCAGCGCGCACTCGGCGCTGTGCGAGCTCTCGCCGACAACTACGGTATAAATAAAACGAGGTCCCGTTCACTTTTTTTTTTTTTTCGCATGAAAACACATTCCCGATTGTGTACCATGACAATCTACACATCAAATGAAACCTTACAGTCTCCTCTTTTTGACTATGCAATTCATTTCCCGGCACAACAATCACTCCCCGAGTACATGGGGCTTTTATACGGAAAAGCACAAAACAAGGTTTGTTACTTGGCTTACCTTTGAAGGCTCTGCACAGGTCAAACTCAGTATTTCACCATAAGCTTGGTCTCAACCTGTCTGTAAGGATCCACCGAATAAAATCCAGTAAAACAATTTAGTCCAAAACGCGTGTTAGATCCATTACGACGTGCGATCCGGGACATGCTTGTCGTTGTTTACCCAAAACCACGAGCCTTGCCGAAGGCGAAGGCGGAGCCCAAATGTCCTTCTGCAGCTCTCGTAATCAAAATGGCTGCCTCTATATGGGGACGATCCCCCTTTTATGCAAGTATATCTAAGTCCAACAGAATACTTTGATTTCATGATGGAAGTGAAAAGACTTGGAAAACAATGTATTTTTGAATGGGTATCTTCAATTTCTGTAATTAACGGGTAAAAATCTTACACACTGTCCCTTTAAGTTATGGTATAATGTTGTTACCTCCTCAAAAACATACCTGGAGTTGTGTTTTGTTTTAGTCACACGTGTTTGAGTAACCCTTTATTATTTATCTGTCTACAGTTCAAAATGCTCTGTTCCACCTTGTGATGTCATGAAGCATTTAACTTTACTTCAGTACAGATTGGCAATTTCAGGGCTGACATTATCCAAAGAATTCTAGTGAAGCTGTATGGGGTTTAAAAACACAGTGAATCCTGTATTACCACATGACATCACAAGGAGGAGCACTGTTTTCTGTTTGAGAGAAGAACTTAATATGCCTAAAAGAATAATAAGCCTAAATATGCAGAGTTTGAGTGTTAAACATATGTGAACGAAGCAAAACACAACCTCAAGTGTGTTTATGATAAGGTACCAGACCTTAACCTTTATTTTAACCCATGTTAAGGGTGGTACGGCATTTGCTTTTCTCCATCTTGTTGCTTTGCTTACAGTGTCCTACAATTACAGGTATTTGTACTGCTCAAAAATACCTTGAAAAACATACAGCTCTGCTTCTCTCCATAGTTATGGATACGCTTAATGGCATACTGTGGAACATTACAAGCAGAGCAATAACATCTCCTTGAAGAACATTCAAAACAGATCAACTTTAAACCTGATTTTTGTCCCGATGAATTAAGTGTGTGTACAGATTGTAGCCCCCACAATGTGATAAATATCCCAAGAAGTCCTGTTGAATGTGTCTGAATAAAATATGTATACGACTGAGCGTGAGGGGGGTCCCCGGCGCCCCCTGAGGGAAGCCGCCTCAACAGCATTTTATCGGTAGGCCGGGAAATTGGATTGGAAAATGTAGTGCGCATCTGAGGGCATTGTTTGAGCACTATAAAAGGAAGTGCTGGGGACAATGGCGTATTTACATGGCCCCGCTGACAGGAGGCGTAATATCACTCGTCAGCAGCCTGTTTACACTGCACTCAAATTTCCCCCGAGAAAGCCTCTGTTCTGTGGGGGAGCAGATTGTAACAGGGGTGTGCGGTCTACGATTTTGGTCTTATACAAGTATGGCTTCAATAATTTTAACTTTCTATATTTTATTTATATGGTTGGATATTAGTCTGGTCTCCACTCCCATCATCACGTCTCAAACCACAACCAAACATGATTGTAGAGTCATATTCTTTTTTTTTTTTTTCAGAGACGATGCAAACCGAGGAGCTCATTGGTCACGCGTCATTAGCAAATAAAATAAAAATTCCCTCACCTCAGATGAACAGACTGAAAGGAGTTGAAGCATTAAAATAATCTTTGTCCACATCTCGGTGTATCGTAAGAATGCATGTTTTTTCATGATATTTTAAGCAATATAAACACTGAAGAAATGCAAAACAGCCAGGTTGAATATTGTACTACGTTACAGTCCAGGAAAAATAATCACATCCCCATGGAGACAGGCAGGTAGTGGACCCTCTACCAGAAAAGATGCACAGTGCACCTTTACCTGCTCATTGGTTCTACAGAAATCGTCAATGTTTTTCAGTCCATAGTAGTATAGTGTTTTTTTCCCCTTTTTTTTCCTTAGCAGACAGTTTATACGGCCCATGCATGTCCCTGATAGGCTAATCCACCTGTCAGTCCTGCCCATGTGAACTGGGAGAGACCAGACTTGTATCAAAAACGCAATTTGAATGGAGGCAATTGGCAAATCCTGTTATTAAAACATAATATTGCATTTTATCTTCTGCCATAGGGGCTACCAGTGTCCGCAGACTGACAAGGCTTGGAAAACACTGTATTTTTGAATGGGTATCTTCAATTTCTGTAATTAATGGGTAAAAATCTTACACACTGTCCCTTTAAATATTAATTTTTGTCAACATCATCACCCCTATTAAAGATGTGCGTAAACAAAGTTACTTACATAAACTGTATATATAAGCATAGGTGTGCTTCAGTGCTCCAATGAGCTTCATTTGACTGGAGCAAAACGCTATGGGTGATGTCACATTCCCTTAGTCCACTTCTTTATACAGGCTATGGTTACTTCCCAAGCAAATGTACTTCTTTCGAACAATTAATATGTATTATTTTGTTACATCAATATCATTTTAATTCATTTATTTACTTTTCAAAAATGTATCTTATATCATTATTACATCTAATCATTACTTACACAGCGATGCAAATGAATCTTGGATGGCTGTCCGTGGTGAGTAAGTGAGCCACTAAAAGGTTAGCTTGCAAACACTGTCGCCCTTACGTAACCTAATTCTCATTTCTATTCTGTTTATCTGGAAAGCTGCAAATGCTCTGTCACTGCTATTGTCTGCAACCGAAAGATAGCGTTACGATGTCCGGATGGTCGCGTGGAATCGACGATTTTTGGAGCACGAATGGTTGGGTTTTGACAGTTAATAAGGCCAGATAAGCAGACAAGCGCTGAAAAGTCTCTGCTTCAAAGGAAGGGCGGGGGGTTTATGGAGAGACAATGGAAGTTAAATGTAAGTGACAACTGCATAAAGTGACAATAGGCTCATGATTTGCGTGGACAGTTTAAAAGTTCACACGATGACTGAGAATACCACTTTGTTTTAAGGGGTAGGCAATATTAACTAAAATATATATAAAAACATTCTGATTTATGGCTGCACAGTACATATCAAAATTGAATCAACGTCATGATTTATTTACACAATGATCAAATCACAAAGACTGCAGTTACTTAGATCGGAGGCTCTCTAACTTTTCACACCAAGCACCACCAAATAAAAGACCTAATCTAAGGCTAAAGCAGGTATATATTATTTCCACTGTAGTTCTAAACAAGAGCTGCCCAAGTATGACCTGAAGGAGCTCGCATACCACCAATAGTACATGTACCACAGTTTAAGAAACATGGACTTGAATAATAGAATGTCCTCTACAAAGAACAAAATATTTTGTATTTATATTCTGTATTTTTGCAGAAAAACCTTGTTGTACCTGGTTTGAAATGCATGGGATTCTTGTATTAGTGTATCCATTCAGATTTCAGTATCTGAAATGTCAATACTTTTGAAGTTGTTTGCAATGTGCACTTTGAACTTAATCCTACTTTTATAAAAATAAATGGTAAAAAAAATGCAATTTTAGTGTGCCGTAGTTTTCATACTATAGAGCGCACCTGATTATAAGCCGCACCAACCAAATTTTTTTTTAAATTAAGATTTTTACATATATAAGCTGCACCTCACTATAAGCCGCAAACACAGCGGCAGTAACACGGCAGTAACGCGCAGTTAAACAACTGTAAAATGGCCAGCCTGTAGCCTCATGCCAGCACAGAACCGCGCAGAATAAAATACCAAAACAGCGGGCTACACAGACAAAGCACATCAGTGGCAGACGTCAGCCTCATGCATTAAACAACTGCATTAAAATAATGGAAATCAATGCTCAACCCAGCCATAATTAAAAACAAAAAGTGTCTTAGTTTCATGCGAAGTGCGATCTGCAACCCGAGAGTCCGCAACCCGATCAATAACGTCATCTGTGTCCAGATTCCACACATTTTTCGCCCCCCGACAGCAGTGCTCTCTTCAATTTTTCCCTCTTTTTCTCCGCTCCCCTCCTCGATTCATTTTACTATATTTAACTATAATGCTAAGTATCTGACCGTCCGTCTGTCTCCTCTTCTACTTTGACTAACTTGACCACACTACCACAATCTTCACCGTTCTATTAACTTTCATGAGAAACGCAACTAGTGCCGTGATTGGTCAATTCTCCGGCCATGGGAATTTCCCATAAGGCAGGGCTTTACTTCAGTTTTCGCAAACAAATGCAAAATACAGATATATTTGTTTTATTTCAAACTGTGCACATTTTTAGGAAATATAGGAAGAAATATCCCGGCAAAATAAAATAATGTAATACCTTAAACACATCATCACAGTGCCACCGTCACTGTAATATATACGTAGGTGTAAGTGGTATAAATACCGAACGGGTCCTTTCAATTACAGCAATAGGGGGGAAAACGCTGACACGTGCAGTGGAGCTAGGTTTACGCGCTACATTTGCTGTCTTGATAAAGAATTAATCCATACATAAGCCGCACCTGATTATAAGCCGCAGGGTCCGAAGTGTGAGAAAAAAGTAGCGGCTTATTGTCCGAAAAGTACGGTAGTATAGTGAAGGTCTATGGAGTGGAGAACTTCTTGTATTACCACATGACATCACAAGGTGGAACTGAGTGTTTTCCGAGAGAAAAGCTTAAATATGCAGGATTTGTATGTTAAACATGTGTGAATGAAACAAAACACAACTCCAGGTATGTTTTTGATGAGGAAATAACATAACAGATCAGAAAAGGGCCCTTTAAACTAGTGTGCAATTTCTAAAACAGAAATATTGAATGGAATTTAATATCTCCCTTAGTTTCACTGCTGCCTTTCCTAGAACTGGAAATTGTCAACACAGTCAAATCAACCACAAATTAACTCTTCCAGTTTGTATTTTCAGACATGCATTTATTATCATCTGACCACAATATTTATTTCCCACACTTTGTCTAAGCTCTCAAAACACTCTCTCATCTGCAGCTCTCAGTCAGGGCGGCCCGGCAAACATCTCCAGCTCCACAAATCTGATTGTAATAATGCCAGAGAATGCCACGGGTGTCTTTTTGTTGCGTTGTATTAAGCGTTATGTTTGTTTTCGCAGGGAAAACGAGGTGCTCAAAGTCCAGCTGAAGAAGTACGTAGGAGCTGTACAGATGCTGAAGAGAGAAGCAAGCAGTGATGGTAAGTGAAGTCTTGATTTCTGAGTTTAAACTAAAAATACTACAAATTTAAGCGGTGTATTGTGCTGTAATTACAACTAGAACTACTACTTGCCATATTCCCTCATTTATCTAGAACAGTCCAAGTTAGAAAAGGTCATCTGGACTCTCTTAAGACTCACTTATGCTTCTTTTTCACACATGAACAGATCATTGCATTACAGGCATAGTAAACTTCACTGTATTGACACAGCTAAACGTTTCTAATGCTGTGTTCTCTTAAGTCGCCAGAGGAAGGTAAAAAAGTGTTTGAGAATTGACCATTGACGAAACAGAGCAACAAATAAACATAAGCATGGCAACGCCCACGGCAGTTTTTAGATCACATCTGTTAGAAAAGAGTTAACAAAATGAGATGAGGGAGGCATTTATTTGTTTTGCAGCTGGTTCTAGTCACTTTTTAAAAATATGGAGCTGTGTTCACTACTGTCCCCAGTGGTTAGCTTATGTACATCTCTGGTGGTAAGATTCTGCATATTCTGAGAGACGAAATGACGGACAGAACAACAGAGGAAAGACAGAAGCCTCTATATGTATATGTATGTGTCTAGAATGTAGAGCACAAATGAGCCTTTAGGTCAGGAGTAATGTCAGGGCAGTAGAAATACTCTTTAGGCCAGTACTTTTTAAAATGAAAATGATTTCTAGCAGTTGAAAAACACCTGATTACCTTGGAAACCTTTTCTGCCATAGTGGAAATGTGATGTAAAGGTGTGATGTTAAGGTAAAATGGCTGTGGTGGCTGTGGTGGCTGCAGTTGCTCCAGCGTCCGGCAAAAATAGAATTAAAAAAAATGATTGGGGAGCGCCACAGCACCTCCAGATTGCACTGTGGACTGTGTGTGCACTGGACAAGAGCTGCACTGTGTACAGACTGAGCGCAGGGATTGGAATGTAATGCAAATTGCTATAAGTTATGGATGTGACCATTGTGCTATATTGATGTTGGTAGTCCTTATACAAAACTTTTGAATGGCAGTTGCTGTCACTATACCTGTGAGTAATATGGTTCCCAACCGATACTTGTTGTTTGGGAGGTCCAAAAATGCTCAAAGTGAAATGCTGTTACTATCTGTTCTTGCTATTTTTGTTTGTACCCAGTGAAATCTAGATGTAGTCCTGGTTTGTCCTTGCCAAGTCCAAGTTAAGTTCCAAGTACTGAAAAATAACTGTGACAATTTTAGACGAAGAATTCAATCTATAGTCAAAAGTTAGAGCAGCGTCAACAACTATTGTGTTGTACCGAAACCGTAAGTTTTAACAGCTCATATTTCTGTATTTTCTGTGAAAAGAAAAAGAGAAAGAGAAGGAGAAGACAGAGAAGAGAAAGAGAAGTTTTTAGTTTGTTAGCAAACACTGCCAGCTTTGCTATTTGAAATCTTGTCTTTTATTACCCTTGAAAAGTGTAGAAACTTGAGTGATCTTGATTTTAATGAAGTAATACCTTTTTATTTTGGTTTTCTACAGTTTTAAGATGCCATGTGGGAATTCTGGCACGGAATCTGTTGAAAATGGAGCATGTTTATTTCTTTTGCTCCTGGTTTTAAGGACTTCCACGCTAATTGCTAGTTTGTCTTAATACCATACTGTGAAACATTATCCTGCGCTAACAAAAGACCTGTGATTTTGTGTGGCCTTGATCCCTGAATTTTGCAGTAAACATTTGGATATATGTAACAAATTCATACTTTTTCTTGTACTTTTCACCTAAGATGCAACTTGTGTTTCTGAAAATTATTATTATTATTATTTTTAACAATTCTGCAGGGGGTCATTTTTGGTACAAAGAATGATAGTTTGATTTAAAAGAAAGCTATTAGGCTTCTCTATTGTACAAGAAAAAGTATCTGCTCAAATGGACTGACAATATAATGTGCTGTTGTCATGGGTTAAAATCTGATTTTAAAAAAATGAAAAAGCTAACAAAAAAAAAATTGTAAAATAAATAAATTTGAATTCACAAATGTATTAGAATTGGACAAAAACTTTCTTTCCAGTATTCAACATTTGTTTTTATTTTAATGGCACCATATTGTAAACAAAATTAAAGTGCGTGAAGAGTCCCTCAGTCGTCCAGGTAGAATCCATGATAAAAGGAGAAATTCAATTTGTCAACTGGACAAAGTTTGTTTGGTTGAAGACGTTTCGCCGCTCATCCGAGAGGCTTCTTCAGTTCTGGTTTTAGTGCTGGTTAGACCCTGTTTATATCTAGCTGCAGGGAGGAGCTCACTACACTGAAATCGTTCTGAAACTATCTCAACTAATCTGTTAAAGTGAAAAATTACATTGCTTTTTGGTGATAGTAACATTTATTTAGTAACATTTATTTTTGTAAATGGCATTATCATGACTTATAAACTAATTTCACATTTAAAAAATACTATATGGCAGGGGTGCCCAACCAGTCGATCGCAGGCAGAGTGTCAGTCGATTGCGTATGGCTACGTTCAGACTGCAGGGCATAATGCTGATTTCCGATTTTTTTGTGAAATCCGATTTTTTTGCGAGGTCGTTCACATTTCCAATTAAATGTGACTTGTATGTGATCTCCAGTGTGAATTTTAAATGCCCCAAAAGTGTCCCGCAAGCGCCTTGGAGGACACGACGTCATGCACAGCGAGCGTGCTCAACGTTTACGGAAGTCGCCTAAAGTTGCTGTTGTACCGGAGCCAAAACATGTACATCTTATTTGTTTAAAGGAGGAGACGGAGAAGGAGAAGGACAAGGTTTTTGGCCACGGCGTTTTGTGGGGCAGTGGCAGCAACGTCCGTAGAAAGGAACGTGTTGGTGCAGAGTCGCAGCCAAGAGTGGTGGGATTGCTACGTGCTTCGCCGCTTCATTGATACGGAGTTCATACACTATTTTCACATGATGAGAAGAACGTTTGTGTACATTTGTGAGCGCCTACTTATACCACTCTCACTGGAGGAAACACGCTCAGGTCGGATGAATGCGACCTGGCTGTTCAGACTGAAGTCGCATGCCAAAATATAATCGGATATGTATCGGTTTTAAGACCGGGCAACATTCACACTGCAACCTGAAGTGACCGAAATCCGTTTTTTTCACCCCCTGTGCGATATAAATATAAATATGCGATGTAAATATAATAATCTCACTCCAAAAGCCCATATTTGCCATGTCTAACAGTTCATTCTAAAATGGACTAGAATGCAGGAAATCACATCTTAAAAAATCCCCCCCCAGTCCCCCCTCTTGGTAGATCTCAGCACACCATCAACCTCAAGAGTAGATCTCGGTTAAAAAAAGTTTGAGCACCCCTGCTATATGGAGATTGACATAACATAAAATCCAACATAAGAAATTCTAGCAACATTATTGAGTGACCTTAATTGTAGTAACACTTTAACACAATTTTAAAAGTGCTGTACCGTATTTCTATTGTCTTAAAAATGAAAATAAGTTCTTTTCACAACTTTTTTTCTCAGAGTTTTGCCATCACAGTAAAACAACTAGCATCCTAATGCACACTTCCTGACAATCTGACAATAAAACACTTTATTATTAGATGCAAACAGCACTTAGCAGTCATATTTTGACCCCAAGAAGAATATATATGTACTGTGTTCAAATACACAGGCTTTATTAAAGCACTGACAAAGACTTAATTCATATTTCTTGTGAGTTTTAAGCTACGCAAAAATGTTTTGTTTCATTCACTAATGTTTGAGTCTTCATGGTTTGTAAGACTGTCTACATCTCCAAAGTTTAAAATGCTCTGTTTCACCTTGTGATGTCATGGAGCGGCAGTTTTCAAATGAACAGCTGCCTCTTTTTACCTTTAGTACAGCAGAGATCGGCAATTCCAGGACTGAAATTATCCAAATGATAAAAAAAACAAAGAACCAACATGATAACATAGATCAGACAACAGTGTAAACAGTGCCCTTTAATTAATACCTTAACTCCTAACCTGAACCCTTCACTGAGTAGTCACTAATCCTGAATAATTTTTAATAAACTGTGTTCATTACGAATTTCAGTCTTTATTCAAGCTTTGATAAGGCTAATTAAGCACTACATCTACATCAGCGTTTGTTTTTTTTTCTTTTACTTTTTTATTTATTTTTTTATTTTTACTTCAGTTGTTAACTCCCATGCACCTTTCACCTACCCCTGGTTAACACACCCTACATGGCACCCTCTCATCTCCTCTTCTGATAATTACCTCCTGTCACACAGTCTACCTCACATCTCTGAAGACAAGACGCCACCTCGTTCTGCACGGAGTTTCCCACGATTTGCAAAACACCTAGACCACCAGGAAATAGCCACATCCCGCTGTTTCGATCAAAGCCCCGCAGAGCGTTATCATCCCCCATCACTGTTGACATTTCCACTCTTCAGCGCTTAGACCTTCCCCAATTTTCCCTTCTCCTCCTTTTTTTGTATTTCTCGTATTTTGACAGGCGTAGTAATTCCTACGCGCAGCTCCCGTCTAAATGATTTCATCCCAGTTTTTCGCTCCGCTCTTCGGTTCGCTAATGATGTGCGTGGATGCTAGGCGCTTTGAAGTATAGACATGGGGACGTGGGATAATGGCGGAGGACAAATCTGGGATGGGGATACCAGTCTTTATGTGCTGTCAGCGGATATGTTGGAAGTCTTGTGATAGTGCGAAGACATGATAGTGCGACTCCACACACAACTAGCAGCAATTGTGTTGTATCCCGTGTGTGCAAATACTTCTACTGCTGTTCAGTGGTTGAAGAAGTATTAAATTTGGTTTCTTGAAGATGCATTGTGAAACTTTTCTGGTGGAGGGCTGTCAGATGCTTTGCTCTGGAATTGCTTTGTGTGGAATATTCCACAGTATGAGAAGAGGAATCATCTACGCATTCCACAGTATGGTATTAAGCCTTTCTCTATCTTCATGGAGACCACATCAGACCAAATTACAGGTCAGATCTGTGGAAAAGCAACCCCGCTCACAGTCAGAATGCTTGTTTTTCTAGGTATTTTTAAGCAGTAAAACCACCTGTAATTGAATAAATGTTTAAGAAGAAGAAGCAACTTTATTGATCTCACACTGGAGAAATTCTTCTCTGCATTTGACCCATCCTGTTATTAGGAGCAGTGGGCAGCACATTACTGCACCCGGGGACCATCTCCATGATCTTCTTGCTTCGGTTTGGTCAGGACCTCAGCTGCATGTTTTGGGTTGATGGGGGAAACCGGAGTTCCCGGAGGAAACCCACCCAGACACGGAGAGAACATGCAAACTCCACACACGGAAAGGCCTGGGCGACCCAGGGATCGAACCCGGAACCTTCTTGCTGTGAGGCATGAGCGCTAGCCACTCAGCAACCGTGCCGCCAAGTCATACATTCATTAAAGTGGAACATTCCAGGCAGAGCAATGACAAATCCATAGAAACAAGCAGTTGATGGACCCTCCACCAAAAAGTTACACAATGAAGCTTTAAGTAAATGTACAGGTACCAGAGCAAAAACATACTCAAGTAAAAGTATCACATGGAAAAATCAAGCAATAATATTAAAGTACCTGTTTAAAAATGCACTTAAAGAGTAAAAAGTAAAAGAAATTCACTCAGATCTTGAGGTCTTATAAGGCTTCAAATGTAGTGATTTTGATCAAGATTTGTGGTTAATTTTGTGCAGTAGAAACGATTTAATCAGTACTTATTTCTAACTGATTTTCCTTGTATAATATATTTGTTTGCTCAAATTACGAACACGTGTTTCCCTTGATCTGCATTGGTTCCACTTCCCCCTATTTTTAATGACCCCAAACCTTTGATTAATGTGCCTCCAAAAGTCTCACTGGAATCCATTTTCTACACTCCTTTATACAGTCACATATTACACACTCTTTATTTTTTATTAGCTTTTAAATATGCTTTTGAGTTCCTTTGCTTTGGCACTTCAGGCTTTAGAAATGAAAAGCTTCATTGCTCTCCATACTGAAATCTGGTGCAATGGGTGAAAGAAATAGTTACTTAGTTAAAGGTGCACTATGTCACTTTTTGATTGGGGGTCCATCACCTGCTTGTTTCTATGGATATGTCATATGACATTAAACAGCTCTACCTTACATTTTGTTAAATACATAGGCATACATAGACCAAGGAGATTGTTATTGACTTCCGGAGAGGCCCCACCCAGCACCCCCCACTGTCCATCAATGGTGCTGCTGTAGAGAGGGTGAGCAGCACCAAATTCCTGGGGGTGCACATCAGTGAGGACCTCTCCTGGACAGTGAATACTGTATCACTGGCAAAGAGGGCTCAGAAGCGCCTCTATTTCCTCCGCAAACTGAGGAGAGCTGGAGCCCCTCCACCCATTATGACCACCTTCTACCGAGGCACCATTGAGCGTCCTGACCAGCCGCATCACTGTGTGGTACGGGAGCTGCACTGAACAGAACAGGAAAGCCCTGCAGCGCATAGTGAATGCAGCTGGGAGGATCGCTGGTGTCTCTCTCCCCTCCCTCCTAGACATTTTTAACACCCGGCTCACCCGCAGAGCGTCCAGCATTGTGGGTGACCCGAGCCACCCCGCACATAGCCTGTTCAGCCTCCTGCCCTCGGGGAGAAGGTACCGGAGTCTCCGGGCCCACTCCACCAGGCTTTCAAACAGCTTCATCCACCAGGCTGTCAGGAGGCTGAACTCACACCCGAACTCCCACCTTACCCATCTCCCACCCCCCACCCCCCATATTGGCATAACCTGTATTCCATAAAAAGACATATCACTCTAGACACTTTAAAAAACTGCTGCTAAGGACGACTGTTGCACTGCTGCACATTTACATTTACTACTGGATTTTACTCCTGTTGCACTGTTGTTTACTACTGTTATTGCACATTTACTACTGGAATTTTTAGTACTGTTGTTTACTCCTGTTGCACTAGAATTACTACTGTTGCACACTTATTTTTATTTATCTTAACTCCAATGCACATTCTACTGCACATGACCAATTCACTGCTGTATCTTCCATTGCACATTTTGATGCACACTGCACACTTTGGAAATCTGTATATAGTATAGGTTATTTGTTATTTATTATGTTGCACTGTTTTAAGATTTTAGACCGTAGACTTTAGTTTTAACTTAGATCTCTGTCTTAGATAGTTTTTGTTGTGATGTCTTCATATTGTATTTTGTACACTGTCTTTTTGCACTACCTGGCCAGAGAGAAACGAAATTTCGATTCACTGTATGTTGAACACATATGGCAGAATTGACAATAAAGCTGACTTTGAACTTTGAATTTTGAACATTGTGACTCTGAATGAGGTTGACTCTCCACAGATCTGACCTGTAACTTGGTCTGGTTTTGTCTCTGTGAAGATAGAAAGGTTTAAAACCATACTGTGAAACATTCCAGACAAAGCAATCTCCATGAAGAAAAGCATTTGACGGACTCTCCTGGACATCTTATTATGAGCACGTAGTTGTAAAGAACACAATCTGACGGCAGAAATGTTTAGTCTAGCAATGAAGGCTTCTGCCTGTGACACAACAACCCTGGAAAATGTTTAATTGTGTATTTGCTGAGGAAAGAACTACATCTATATTTTTGTATGGTGAAAAGTTCATAATGGTGGCTATAACCAGGAAATAACCTAACTACAACTCCTAACCTCTTAATTAAGAAGAAGATTGACTTTATTGATCTCACACAGGAAAAATTGACCTCTGCCTTTGACCCATCCTGTTATTAGGAGCCGTGGGCAGCACATGACTGCGCCCGGGGACCATCTCCATGATCTTATTGCTTAGGGATCGAACCCGGAACCTTCTTGCTGTGAAGCGTGAGTGCTAGCCACTCAGCCACCGTGCTGCCAAGTTGTTAGCAAGAGCCTGTATTACACTATTTTCTGTTTCCTCATTAAACCTGGAGTTTTATTTCGTTTCATTCACTCATGTTTAACACACAAGCTCTGCATATTTAGGTTATGTTCTTCTCTCAAACAGAAATCACCTTGTGATGTCATGTGGTAATACAGGAAGTGCTCTGTGTTTTTGAACTCCTTGTACCTTCACTACAATCATTTGTACAATTTCAACCCAGGATTTGCTAATCCCTAGTACACAAAAGGTAAAAGTTAGCTGTTAACTTGAAATCTACCTCTTCATGACATCACAAGGTGGAAAGGAGTATTTTGAGTTTTGGGGATGTACACAGACTAATAATGCAGGATTATTCAAATGTGTGAATGAAACAAAATACAACACCAGGTTTGTTTTGATGAGGTAACAACATTACACCATGGCTTAAAGCTCACAAGAGTCAATTTTGTGTAATGTAGGACCCTAAATGATCTTTTTATACTTTAGTAAGGCTACTTGAAGTGATACATATGTAATATGTTACCACTTATGCTGCGGAAACTGCATTGTAATTGGCCTGTGTGACTGGTGATTATGGCTTAGATGTGATATAATTGTAATCAGAGAAACGTTCAACAACAATAACATTTTACAGAGGATTACAGGAACCAGCATGAATAAACCAAAATACAGCTGTAGGTATGTTCTTGATGAGGGTACAATGTTATATAGCAGAATGTGTCCTTTAAATACCCTATTATTTGAGGCTTCCATACTTTGTTGTTTTGCTGTTTTTGTATAGGAGCTGCTGGTTTAGTGCAAACCTCCTGGGAGCCAATGCTGTCTTTTCACACGCACAAATAAATCCGATTTTGTTTGTCCCCCCCCGGGTTCCACAAAATCCTTGAAGCTCTCAACATTGTACGCCATATATTTCATTATTACACGCTCCCTGGGAAAGTATAACAGCGGTAATAACTCAAGTATGTTTTCTTATGCATATACAGGATTCAATATAAAGGCAAGAAGAATGGTGTGAAGCCCAGGGTTAATGCTGTGAGTAGTACTTCATGTAAATGGGATGTATTGTGCTTAGCAATGTGCTGATACTTAAATAGGATTTTCCACACGTGGGCCGTCTCTAAGTACACATAACATGCTGTCGTTAATGTAATCCCTCCCATTGGTTTGTGATGTTTTTGTCCGGTCTGATTCATTCATTTGTTGTAATTACATTTGACGGCTGATTTTGATTCTGCAGTTTCTCAGAAGAAGGCTATATTAGGAAAACTCATGTGCTGGAAAAATACATTCATTTAAAACTATAATAGCCGTATAAGTATCTATGTGTTGTTTAACAAATAGGTGTGTGGGTGATTTTAATTTGTTTTGTCCCCGGAATATTACATTACATTAAAGCTTCTATTTTTGAACCATGACAGAGAATCATGGCTTAATTTGAACTGAGGACCTTCCACTGAAAAAACATGCAACAACAGTAGTTTTCAAATGGT
Source organism: Paratrypauchen microcephalus (assembly GCA_036785185.1). Taxonomy (NCBI): domain Eukaryota; kingdom Metazoa; phylum Chordata; class Actinopteri; order Gobiiformes; family Gobiidae; genus Paratrypauchen; species Paratrypauchen microcephalus. The sequence goes on from JAVJIX010000126.1 coordinate 1,220,104, forward strand.
CTATTGTCATGAATGCAAGACCACATGATCCACTAATATATATATTTAATATATATTAAAGGTGCACTGTGCAACTTTTCTGGATGTTATGACTTTAAACATGCATCTAACATTTATTCATTATTCTATTGGTCAAAAATACAATAATTCCTTCTGTGAATAGGGGCGACTGTCCACAGATCTGAATTGTAATGTAGTGTAGTGCTGTAACCTGCTTGCTTCCCTCATGATTGATCAGTTTAAACTATAATGTGGAACATTTTAGACAAAGCAATAACATTTCCATGGAGACGGGCGGACCCTCCACTAGAAATGTTGCATAGTGCACATTTAAAGAAACTACTTTTATTTTGTGTTGAAAATAAAATAATGAAAAAAATAAATAAATAAAATGAAATTTGACTACTACCCACTAACTCAAATGTTGAACTATGACAGAGGGATGGCCCACCTGGATTGTCACAAGCTGTTCTTTCCATTTGGATCTTATCCAATATTGTTTTATTATTTTCTTTACTTATTGGTATTAACAGCATTCAGCATGGTTAATGTATATGAACATGTGTGAAAATGTACTTAAACAAATTTTATTGATCCACAAGGGAAATTATTTGGATTCCTCTGTCCCTCTATGGTCTGGTGCAGTGGGTGAGCAGGAGTGTCCATGATGGAGAGCAGTTTGTCCAGTGACCTCCTGTCCCTCACTGTGGCAAATGTCTCCAGCTCACAGACGATCATGTGACCAGCTTTGCGGATCAGTTTGACAATCTGCCCAATGTCCCTTTTACTGGTGCTGCTCCCCCAGCAGACCACAGCGAAGTACAGGGCGCTAGCCACCACAGACTGATAGAAGATCTCCAGTAACTTGCTGCACACATTGAAAGACCTGAGCTTTCTCAGGAAGTAGAGTTTACTCATGCCCTTCTTATACACAACATTGCAGTTGTCCCTCCAGGCCAGCCTGTTGTTCACATGGACGCCAAGGTACTTGTAGCAGTCCACTATTTCCACATCATGACCCTGTCCTCTTTCTCCTGAAGTCAGTCACCAGTTCCTTGGTCTTGCCAATGTTAAGGAGCAGATGGTTTGCCTGGGACCACTCCACAAAATTTGCAATCAGCGTCCTGTACTCCCTCTCCTGTCCATCCCTGATACCCCCAACCACCGCAGAGTCATCAGAGAACTTCTGCAAATGGCAGGACCCGGAACTGTACTGGAAATCAGAGGTGTACAGAGTGAACAGAAATTGATACAGGACTGTATCCTGAGGCTCCTACATTACTGACCACAGTGTCAGACAGGGTGGTCCCCAGTCGCACGGACTGAGGCCCGGCTGGTAGTCACTAATCCAGGAAACAATGGAGCCATCACAAGGTCTCTCTCTCTCTCTCTCTCTCTCTCTCTCTCTCTCTCTCTCTCTCTCTCTCTCTCTCTCTCTCTCTCTCTCTCTCTCTCTCTCTCTCTCTCTCTCTCTCTCTCTCTCTCTCTCTTATATTTATATATATATATATATATATATATATTTATATATATATATATATATATAAATTATTTATTTCTCCATAATTTATTGTTTCTCATATCTCCTAAGCTCCCTGGAAATTCAGAACAAATAACAGATAATATTGACTTACTATGTAGCACTACTTTTCTGTCTGTTTTTTCCTGAAGCAAGAAAACATTGATCTTATTGTTAATTTACAATGCTTACCTTAAATCGGGTAGTTAACGGAGTATATTGACTTATGTTGCTGAACAGAAGCTAAACCAAATTGTTTTTTCCTATATTCGAAGGGGGTCCCCAAGGATCAGTTTAATGGCTCGCTGAATTTTGACAGACAGCTTTTCCCATAGGAGAGCTTCCACTCGGGAATACTCACAAACCTACCTACTACTATTTTTTTTTTTTGTTGGATAGCTTTCCACATCAGGCTGAAATTGGTGTACGCTTGTGTGTATATATGAGATTGTCCTGCCAGTGGAGATGTAGAGACCAACAGTTATTAACCTCTTTAAGGGCTAGCTAAGGGCGTTAAAGACACTCGCCGAGATTGATGAGGGGTCAAAGTTGAGCTGAGATGGGATCACGGTTGTTCTGATTCCTGCCGTCGACTCTGGGATATTTCTATTTTTCAAAACTTCTGTATGTGAATGTTGTTATTGCAGAGAAGTGTTGAATTTAATGAGACAGGAAATCATAAAAACATGGCTACCATAGATCTCTTGACCTTGTGACCCGGTTTTCTTCTAAGTCCAGCAACAAATGAATGTTTTTCTTCAGGCGACTCACTCCAGAATTGAAAACCAACCTAGAAAGAAGAAATCACAAAGGTTATTTGAATACATATTGTGCATAATGAGGTACGTACAGTATGTGGATGGGGAGACACTGGCATGGCTGTCTTTTTAAAACATAATGCAGTTATTGTTTGCTCATTTTAAAATTCACTAAAAAGTCTGGTTAAAATTGAATTGAATATTATTACCATGCAGCTTATATAGTGTGTTATATTCTTATTTATATTAGCAATCAAATGTGGGTACCACTTTATTATAAAACATCTTAAGGCGCTGTAAACAATTTTGACTTAAATAATGAAAAAATATAACTACTTTTATTATTCCTCACTTATGTTATGCATTCAGAGCATCCATATTATTCACCACAATGAGTATACAAGCACTTTTCACAACACTCAGAGGCCATTACAGTGGTACCTCACCTTACGAAATTAATTCGTTCCAGAAGTGGTTTCGTAATGTGAATTTTTTGTAAGTTGAGTAGCTATTTCAATGGAAAAGGCCTGATTCGTTCCAAGGTTGTTTTTTTAATAGTGTAACATTGTGTTCTGCGTCCTGATTGGCTAAGAGACTGTAGAGTCAGGACTAAACGTGGAATAAACCAGGTCTAGACCCGAACTAAACCAGGTCTAGACCAGGTCTAAACCAGGTCTAAACCTGGACTGGACCTGGATTAAACCTGGACTGGACCAGGTCTAGACCTGGACTAAACCGGGACTAGACCAGGATTAAATCACCCTGTGTGGCTCTTCGCTGGTTTCGTGCGGCTTTTGCGTTCGTTTGTGCGTGTTCGGTTTGTGGCTCAGGCTGCGTGTTCGCCGCGGTTCTATCTCGTGCTCGCGGTGCTTCTGTCTCCGCGCTCCTTGCGTGTTTGGCGCTAGAGCTAAGAGGCCGAGAAAGGTGCTCTTTGAGCGGGCACGACCGCAGGGTTTTCCTCGGGGCTGGCTCTGGTTCTATCCGACTTCCAGAGCCGGGGGGTTGACACTGTGAGCTAACAGGCCGAGAAAGGTGCTCTTTGAGGGATAACAGCGGGGTGTGCATCTGAGCACGCATTATTCGAATTTTTGAGATTTCGCGTTTCGTAACTTGATTCTTTCGTATCTAGAGACCAAAATATAACGTGAAAGCGTTTCGTAACTTGGATTTTTCGTATGTAGGGTCTTTCGTAAGGTGAGGTACCACTGTACAGTGAACCCTCGTTTATCGCGGGGGTTAGGTTCCAGAAATAGCCCGCAATAAGTGAAATCCGCGAAGTAGGACAATTTTATATTTTACAATTATTCTACATGTTTTAAGGCTGAAAACGCTTCACCAGACACATTATACACCTTTCTGAGACTGGTATTAACATTTTTCTCTTGTTTAAACACTCAAACTTTTGTAGATTTTCATTAAAATATATTAATAGTGGGGGGGGGGGGGCACGTGACACGCGGACACGTGCGCGCGGACACGTGTGCGCGGACACGTGCGCGCGGACACGTGTGTTTGTTTTGGTACCACATATCCATGCCATGTGCGAAAGTCGAGTGGAAAGAGACCTGGATATCATTTTGGGCAAGACTCAAGCCAATGCTAACAGTGCCAAACCGCTAACAGACGCCTCTGAGCACCAGTCCTCACCACAAGACCAGGTAAGACTAACCTGCGCTCACAAGAGTTGGTTGCATTTCACCCCGGCTCCAAAATCAGACCGCTATCAATGCGTCGCCAATACTCCACAGCTCTCTAGGACGGGGTCGGGTTCGTCCTCTCGTCCTCTCACGGGGAAGAGCCACTGTCTCCTCTGTGCGCGCGAGTGTCCTCTCCCCGCTGCGGCTCCCCCGGACGCCGCGCGGCCAGGCGCCAGGCCCGTCCATGTTGATTCTTGGCTCTTCCATTTGTCCGGCTCGCACTCAGTCTCTTCCATGGCTCGTGCAAGTAAACAAAGGCCACACCTCCTGTCACCCAGGCGCTCTCGTGAAGGACATCTGAGACTCTGTCCCTACCATCCCTGGTTTAGACCTGGTTTAGACCTGGTTTAGTCCTGGTTTAGACCTGGTTTAGACCTGGTTTAGTCCTGGTCTAGTCTCTTAGCTAATCAGGGCGCAGGACAGAATGTTACACTGTAAAAAAAAGTTACACTATAAAAAAAAAAAAAAAAAAAAAAAAATTGGAAAAAAAAATCCGCGAAACAGCGAAGCCGCGAAGAGTGAACCGCGATACAGCGAGGGTTCACTGTACTTAGTTTTACTATAACTGTGACGTTAACTGCAAGTTTCATGCTAATGCACACTTCCTGATTATCAGACAGTAAAATGCTTAATTAGATGCAGACAATGCATAGCTGATTATATTATATAAAAATCTGACAATTTCCTGAGGCAAGACAACTTTTGCTCAAATACATGCAGAAAAATCATGTACAGGGCCTTTAATTAGCCTCAGTGAAACATTAGTTAAAACTTTAACTAATGCTTTATTAAGACGAAGTACAGTGTAGTTATTCTAATGTGATATGTAAAATGTGTTAATAAGTGGCTATACTCAGAAGTGTCCAACAATAATCCCTGAAGTGCACTTGATTTAACAAATACTCTCTCTGACTGATCTGTGTGCATCTCTCTTCCTGACAGACGACATAGCAGAGGGCTCACGCGTCACCCACCTGTGTCACCCTTTCAGACTCATCGACTGCTTTTGATTAATCTTCCCTTCGGCCGTCGCCATGTCCACATTTAATCCCCCCATAAATAAATCCGGCGTGGACAGCAGCTTATTCATCTCCAATATAAGGAAATGGATTACACAGCCGTTTAGGAGCCAATAAGATGTGCTAGCTCTACACTAGCTTCGCCGCCGGGCTAATGAGTCAATGAGCGCATTTGTCATTGCATTTGTTATTGCAGCCTGAGCTAATAGGTGAGCATCTTCATTGCACTCAGCTGAGATCTTACAGGAACTCATATGCTCAACTCATATGCTCAACTCTACTATTTTATATGTGAAAATGCATTTTAAAGGGGCACCATGTACGTTTTTAGTTGGAGGGTCTGAAAACATCTTATCCATTATCCATTATCCAGCATGTGACTCCAAAGTTTTTTTTTTTTTTAAATTGAGATATCTGATATTTAGCCTGCTGATATTTCAAGGTGCACTATGTAAGTTTTTGGTTGGGGGTCCGTCACCTGCTTGTTTCTATGGAGATGTCATTGCTCTGCCTGGAATGTTCCACAGTATGACATTAAACAGATCTACCTTGCATCTATTCAATTACAGGTGGTTTTGCAGCTCAAAATACCTGCAAATACAGGCATTCTGACTGTGAACGGGGTCGCCCCTTCACAAGATAGAAAAGTTTAATACTATACTGTGAAATATTCCACACAAAGCAATAATATTTCCATGGAAAAAGCATTTGACAGACCCTCCACCAGAAAAGTCACACAATCTACCTTTAAGTAAAATACCTTTAACCCTACCTTAAAGATACACTGTGTAGGATGGTGGCGCATTGGTGGATGGTGGGTATTGCAATTCCAGTTCTAGCTACGGCAGACCTCGAGGGTCATAAACAGCAGTAATAAGTTAGTCTGGTTAACACCTGACCATATCACAAGTGAGATATGGGTCTGGAAACTCGCTTCGAAAAATCCCGTAGCGGAGGTGTGGTTAGCGATTGCCAACGGCCGTTGATTGGGCGTTATGAATGTCTATCATTGAGCGTATACGTAAGTCCATAGCCAATCATGTCAGTTGTCAGTTCAAACTACAAGCTTCCGTTTGTCATGTAGTACGCGTCACCGTCTTTCCACACCTCCCCCGCTCTCTGATTGGGGCCCTAAATCTGGGACTCTCGCTTGGACGAGTTTCCAGGCCGCCTTCCAGTTCGAAACGAACGGAAGCGGCCTGGGAATTCCCAGGCTAGTAATAAGTAGCAGAATCTCCCAGGAACCAGTAGGTGGCGGTATGCGCAAACAACGCGTAACCCGCCATTAACCCGAAAGTGAAAGTGTGTGAAATCCACGGGCCAGTTCCGACAGCTATAAATAAAACGGCGAAGGCGGAGCCCAAAATACAGTATGTCCTTCTGCGGCTCTCGTAATTAAAATGGATGCCGCTACATGGGGAAGATCCCCCTTTTATGCAGGTGAAATCGACTATATCTAAGTCCAACAGAATACTTTGATTTCATGATGGAAGTGAAAAGGCTTGGAAAAGACTGTATTTTTGAATGGGTATCTTCAATTTCGGTAATTAACGGGTAAAAATCCTACACAGTGTACCTTTAAAGATCACAAATGAACATTTCCTTTTCATTTATGTACAAATAATAACAACAACATATATTTTAATGTACTATAAAATGAATTTTTACATGCTTGTGTAAACTTACAGCTATATAACACTATTATATATTGCTATATCTATTGTTGTGTTTCAGATTACATCACAAGACTGTATAGCGCAGTAATATCTAAGTAGTAGCTCAGTTGGTAGAGCGTTTCTCTAGTGATCCAGGGATTGGCAGTTCGAATCCCGCTCTTGACGGTTTGACCGCATGTGATCCCAGCTCCCATAGATGAGCGCTGCCGTTGTGTCCTTGGGCAAGACACTTAACCCCACCTCGCCCTCAGTGTCTACGGACACTGGTAGCCCCCATGGCAGAAGATACATCAAGGCCTGTTGTGACGTGAGCCGTCCTCCTGTGGACCCACCACCCGTGGGAGGATTCATGGGGGCTGGTGCATTGTGTTCTGGGCAGCAGAACACTGCTTGGACTGCTGCCCCCGTGACCCAGAACATGGAAAAGCGGAAGAAAATGAATGAATGAATGAATGAAGGTGGGGAGCAGCTAAATGTTATAATTTTTGTTATACAGTGAGTTCTTCAGTCTACTCACTAATAGAAATGATCTGGTCCAAAATTTGTGCATTTACCTTTTGGATATTTCTAAGTACAATGTAAACAACAAGGAATCCAAAGACCACCAATGTTCATTTTGACTCATGAGTCTGTTCAAAACGAGTGCAAAAAATATCTGTACCGAGCATCGGTGTCGAGTATTGTTATCGTCCAACACAAATATGGAAGCGCTAGCTCTACACTAGCTTCGCCAGTGGTCTCATGAGTGAATGAGCGCATTTGGGTGCTTTCATTGCACTCCAGTGAGATCTTACTGGAGCTCATATGCACTGCTCAGCCCCGGTCAGGTCTTGGGGCGAGTGGTTTTATTGTTTTAAGACTAGTATGACTATGGTCGTATATTCTACTACTGAATCACGGTTGCCAAGCTAGCAGATGTGCACACTGCCACAGAATGGACTTTGATTACTCGTGAAGTGATGTGTGGGCAATTTGAGAGGTAAAGCAGGTCAGTCAGGTACTTATTAGAGGGAGTGATGTAAGCGTGGTGTTAAAAGTGCATTGTGTAACTATTCTGGAGGGTCTGTCAAATGTTTTTTCTCCATGGCGATCCCATTGCTTTGTCTGGAATGTTTCACAGTGTTGTATTAAACCTTTCTATCTTCATGGAGACCAAACCAGACCAAGTCAGATCTGTAGAGAGACTACCCCACTCGTAGTCAGAATGCCTGTAAATGAATAAATGTAAGAGCTGTTTAATGTCATATTGTAGAATATTCCAGGCAGAGCAATAACATATCCATAGAAACAAGCAGGAACTGGAAATTTGCACAGTGCACATTTAGGTAGTGGTTTTGTTTTATATAGATCAGTGTAGTCTTAAAGGGCCCATATCAGACTGTTTTCTGATCTATGATACAGTGTTGTGTGGAGTTGTGTTTTGTTTCATTTACAGTACCGCTTCATGACATCACAAGGTGGAGCAGAGCATTTTGAGCTTTAGAGATATAGACAGACTAATAATGCAGAATTACTCAAACATGTGTGAATGAAACCAAACACAACTCTAGGTGTGTTTCTCTAGAGGTAACAACATTCTAACATGGCGTTAAGCTCACAATAATCCATTTTGTATCATATTGGACCTTTAAATGGCAAATGATTGAAACTTCACAATAACTTCTCATTTTTTCTCCACCAGTTCAAACACTGGTGCTCCTATGCATTGTCTACTCCAGTTTTAATTGTTCTTTGGCAGAGCCTGGTCCCCCTGAGTGTGTGTAGGTGCGTCTCTCTGTTCCAGCCTAAATTAAACTCTGCATTAGCAGCAGTAGGTGGATATGAGACTGTTGTTAAAGTGTGCGTAAGTGCTTGGTGTTTCAAAGTTATTTACATCCCGCTAGGCCCCACAGTAAAAGAGCAACCATGAGTCAGTCTCCATGTGAACGATCTGAAGTGAGCCCACGTGCTAGCTAAGTTTGCAGGTTTACATGCAGAGCTCTGGAGCGTGCTATTACCCTGATTAAGACCCCCATAAGGTTTGACTGTCTGTCCACATATGCTGAAGAAAAATACTGCTGGGACCCAAGTGTAACAAGTCTGTTTGTACTGAAAGACATACTGAGCTCTTTTTTGGTATTTAGGATTAACAAACTCATGTCTGATTGATATGTTTGCGTTCTGCACATTATTAATTTTCTGATCACTTTCAGTGAGAGAAAATGATCAGAAAACACGGAACATCATGATTAATATTTGAATCTGATTGGTCGAAGCGGAACAAGCTGAAAAATCAAACTTTTGTTACACCTTGTTGAGAGAAAAGCACAGATATCTTTCCTGTCCATAGACAAAACAAATCTCTTACCTTTTTGCCACAAACTAAAATAGGGTGAAGAACATCTGTTGGTGTCTCCATGTTTCTTTTGGTTCAGTTAGGTGTTTCCACACAAGCCTGTCATTGGTTCTCCTGCTTGAACCTCTTGAACCTCACAGCGGGAGGGTCTGAAGATTAATTATTGGAAATATCACGAGAATCTTGCTGTGCAAAGTTAATTATACTATGATGTTGATTAAGTGATCAACATGACATGACTGATCCATTTGCATCGATTCAAATTTAAGTCATATCCCTGCATTTTTATCTGTTGTGATCACATCTTTGGTTCAAATGTCGGTAGTATTTTAGTCTACATTTATATATTGTCCTATAATAATAGGTTCCATCTAACGTTTTTGTAAAATATTGTTATGCTTATTTTCTTGTTCTTTAATACCTTCTATACACTTTTTAAAAATATTTTTATCAGGGGTTATGACCAAAATCCCATTTCCCAATTCTGTTGTGCTCAATGTGTGGTCAAAACCTTAAACCTCAATATCTCAGAACTGTCTGGAACTTAAACTTACAATTATAAGGGGACTGATTTTTGTACAATTGAAACCCATTGTCTGATATATTGCAGCTATATTTCCAAACTACCTATTCCCACACTGTTTATCCATATGCAGTTTTAATCCTGGTGTTTACCTTCTCGCGAGGTGTGGCGGTGTCTCATTTACTGCACCAGGGGCGGTCCGCTTTCTCCACAATAAATCCCCTGGACGTGTTGATTTAGCTGGCAGCCGAGAGGGTTCTGGCTCGGCACAGGTGGGGCCAGGTGGTCGGAGCTCCAGTCTGCCGTTTGTGCGCTGTGATTCCATGTGGGCCCAGCAGGGGGGGCGTGACAGATTTCCTCACCTGGATGGGCCGGTGTTAATGAACATTTTAATCGCGGAGACGGATGCCAGAGCCTGCTGGGTGCCACCGCGTCCTCCTTTTTCCCACGGATAAATGTGGAGAAGGCGAGCCTGAGGAGAGGAGGTGTGCGCTCACTTTTGCTGGCATGCGAGCTGGTGGGGTATTTGAAGTATTTTTGTGTGAGAAGGTTCTAAGATTTTTGTTTCAACTCTATAAACATTGCTTCGAGTCATGTGAAGGCGCGAAGAAATAAGGTGGTATTTTTTCCATTGTGATTAAAAAAAAAGTGCTATGGCAAGTGACAATAACACATTTTGACTCGACGACTTTGAGTCACAGATTTCCAACATTATTGCTGTTGATAATTTCAAGATGTAGTATATTATGTGAAAATGCATTTTAAAGATGTACCATGTATAGAGGGATTATCGGACTACGTCACTTCTTGCTCTATTCTCGCTCGTTTTCCCAATGTGCAATATTGTTGTTTTTTCAATACTCCTATTGTGCAATATCGTTTTTCCAATTTTTCAATACTCTCCCTGTCACTGTTTTTATTATTATTATTACTGCTATTATTATTATTCGATTTATTACTTATTTTTTTATTATTATTATTACCTATCTATGCCATTCTTGCCTGCATGCACTTGTCTTCTTGTTCAAACTGTCCCTACCTGGAGCTACTGTGACAAGTACATTTCTCCTGTGTGAGATCAATAAAGTATTATCTTATCTTATCTTATCTTATTGCACATGAGTGTATGTCTGACTGCTGAAGTTTAAGTTTATTTTAACTTATTTTATCACGATATCGCGATAAACTGTTTAGTGCGCGGACAACAACGCTAACTAACGCTAACCCCACAGACACCGGCGCTTTCAGCACTCAGGCTGTGCGTGAATCCACTGTGCTGATAAAAGAATAATCCATCTATACGTTTTTATTTATTTATTTTACTGGAATATAAGATAAGATAAGATAAACTTTATTGTCCCCGAGGGGAAATTTGTCTTGGGCTCACTGCCCGCAGCTTAAAAACAGTTATACACACACATACAGTACAGACAGATAACAGTCAGAACTCATCACAGGATACATGTCAAGTGCCAAAATATTGCACCAGCCCTAGTCCACAATGGATAATGCACAAACCCTATTTCACAGAATAATTATTGCACAATTCCTATTGCACAGGTAATTATTGCACGAGCCCTATTGCACAATTATTGCAACATATAATATAAAGTGACTTAAGTGCGCTTCATATACTGTAAAATCATTTGTTATATGACTGTATGTTTATACAACCTTGTAAGACCCTTTCATTTTCATTTTGACTCATGAGTCTGTTCAAAAAGGGTGCAAAAATATCAATACCGACCTTCGGTATCATGTATAGATATTGGATGACACTGACTATTGCCCATCCCTACTATTTTCTGGACATCAAAAGGTTTATAGTTTAAGTTTATACCATATTGTTTGCCTTGGATCCAGAATACACACTTCTCCAAAACATGAGGATGTGAGTCTGGTCATAGGTGTTCAGATGGGTATGATTGGGTGGATTAGCCAATCAGGGACACACATGGTCTCTTATCAGAAAAAATAAATGAAAAAAATATCACGGGGGGGCTGTAAAACATTGCAGATTTCTGCGGAATCAGTGAGTGAAGCACTAATCTCTGTTAATCTGTGGTGAGAGGAATTTGATTTTATTTGTAGATGACAGGTGACCAACGAGCTTCACATGTGCCACAAATCTGATTCCACAATCCTGTTTGAGCAGATTTAAGATTCAGCACGAGGGCGTGGGAACCAGACTCATAGTGATCTGTATACAAAATACAGAGAGGTATCATTCTGGATTTCCAGGCATCCATATTTTGGAACTTTCTAGGCAGAGCAACAGTACATCTATCCATAAAACAAGAAGGCGGTGCACTTTTCACCTGAAAACCTTTAACCTTTCCGTGTGTGTTCTGTGTGGAGTTTGCATGCATGGTCTGGGTTTGATCTCCGGGTTGCCCGAGCCTTTCTGTGTGGAGTTTGCATGTTCTCCCCGTGTCTGGGTGGGTTTCCTCCGGGCACTCCGGTTTCCCCCATCAACCCAAAACATGCACCATAGGTAAAATCCTCCAGCTTAGGTCCTGACCAAGCCGAAGCAAGAAGATCATGGAGATGGTCCCCGGGCGCAGTAATGTGCTGCTCACTGCTCCTAATAACAGGATGGGTTAAAATGCAGAGAAGAATTTCTCCTGTGTGAGATCAATAAAGTCACTTCTTCTTCTTCTTCTATATAAACCAAAAACATCCTTTTTCTGAAGTATGTATTTTTCTTAAATGCCGTCAGTAACGATCCATCAGCAACTATCTGCAAAGCTTTACCATTCCTTTTGCATCCTTGTGAGTCTGAGAGGGATTCCAAGTCAGATAGTGCTGTGTTACATGGATGTGTGTGTCAGGGACCGAGGCAGGGGGGATCTGGTATCTCAACTCAGGTTTAGCCTCGGGGGTGGATTTCACACACATGAGGAAATCTGCATGCACGGCCTCAGGCTCTTCTGTACCTTACACCTTATCAGAGATGGAGCTGGGGGTATGTCCTCAGACTGACCCCTGTTTACCTCATACTGATTCATACAGGCACGTGTAAAAAAAAACAAAAAAAAACAGAGATATTGCTTTACATTTCTGAGATGTACTTGCATATGGTGTTATTACGGGGCTATTTTCTGATCTATGTTATAATGTTGTTTCCTCATCACAAACAAACCACTCCAACAATCAAACAACTAGCAAACAAACAAACAACTCCAGGTATGTTTATGATAAGGTAACAGAATTCTAACATGGCTCAACGCTCACGAGAATCAATTTTTGTAATATAGGACCTTTAAGACTGAAAGAAATAAAACTTGTTGATTGTGCTGGGAGTCTACAGCGTTGCGGAATCATTTTTACCAACTTCTGCTCTGTCAATCTGGACATGTCATATCTGATTTCAGTTTACCATACATACAGAGTTTTCTGTTCGCCAGGCAAAACAGATATACGCTGTTTGCATTTTTAGCAGTCTCCGTGGAGATGTTATTTCTTTGTCTGGAATGTTCCACAGTATGTCCTTTAAAGGTCCAATATTATGCAAAACTGACTCTTGTGAGCTTTAAGCTGTGTTATAATGTTGTTACCTCCTCAAAAACATACCTGGAGTTGTGTTTTATTTCATTAACACTTGTCTGAGTAATCCTGGATTATTAGTCTGTCTACATCTCCAATACTCAAAATGCTCTCTTCCATCTTGTGATGTCATGAAGATGTCATTTTCAAGTTAACACAACTCCGAGTGTGCTTTTTGATGAGGAAAAAACATTATAACAGATCAGAAAATATAATATGGACTCTTTAAACATATCCATCTTACATATATTCAATTACAGGTGTTTTATTGCTAAGAAATTCATCCAAAAACATGCTTTACTTACTGTAAGCGGAAAATTATGGACAATTTCAGGCAGAGCAATAACATCCCGACTAACAGGTGGTAGATCCTCCACCGGAAAAGTTCCATAGCGCACCTTTAAGAGCTGTGAAATTCAGGAGCGGAAATTTAATCAGAGCCAGCAGGAGGCACCCCACACAAAGCTGCTAATGAAACTGTGTGAGCATCTGTCTGCTAGCCTAATGCTCTCCTTATTACTGTCCTCTAATCTGAGTCAACAAGAGGAAAGACGCACTTATTTTTGAGGCGATATTGAGCTATAAGTGGAGTGATAAATATTGCATACAGTAATACAAGACGAGACTTAAAACCAGGGGGTACAGCGGCTTCTCTGCTCTGGAACGCTCTGCCCCCCCACATCCAAACAGCCCCCCCAGTGGAGTGTTTGAAGTCTTGTTTTAAGACCCACTTTTATTCTCTGGCTTTTAACACCGCGTGAGTTATGTGGTCCTCTGTGTCTTTTATTGATTTTCTTTATCTTATTTCTTTTACTTATTTACTCCTAGTTTATGATTTTTATGGTTTTGCTTCTATTTGATTTGACTGGTTTTATTGTTTTAAGACTAGTATGACCAAATTTTAGCAATTTACCTTTTTGTTATCTTTATTTTATGATCTCTGTGCAGCACTTTGGAAACTGCTTTGTTTGTAGAAGGTGCTATATCCTCCTGAGACCCGCCCATTCATTTGTGTCCTTTATAGTGGACATCTTTTAAGTTTTGAGATAGACTCTAGTTTGTGGCTGCACTATGATTAAAAATAATAATAATAAAACAAACAAATTATTATCATTAATAATAATAATAATAATAATAATAATAATAATAATAATAATAATAATAATAATAATAATAATTATTATTATTATTATTATTGTTATTGTTATTGTTATTGTTATTGTTATTGTTATTGTTATTGTTATTATTATTATTATACATTATAAAAAACATTTTAAAAAGTTATAAATATAAATAAATACAGTAATTAATTAATTAATTAATTAAAAAATAAATAAATTAAAAAAGAGTCTAAACACTTTTTGAGGCAACTGTAAAACTGACCGAAAAAAGGTTAGGTTTAGGTTAACTTGACATGGATTTAACACTATTACAGTCCATTACAGAGGACATGTTACAAAAATATGAATAAAAATAAAATTAACAAAATGTAAATGCTAAGGTGTTCATTTACCTCCAAATAGAAAATTAAAATAATAATAATAATAATAATTTAGATACACTTTTTTTCTTCGGGTCCCAGGAGGATATAAATAATGTGGATCTGGATTTGGACAATACAAAATTTCCAGCAGTATTTTACTGGAATTGTATATTGGACATTTTAAATCATTTGTAGTGGCCCAGTGTTATTCCTCACTTACCGTATGCATTCAGAGCATCCTAATTATTCACCATGATGAGTTTATAAGCACTTTTCACATCTCTCAGAAGCCAGAGCAGAGTTTGCCCTCACAGTAATGTTAACTAACTAACTAACTAACTAGTATCTATGCAAACCATTTGGGATGGGACCAAACACGATTTCCATAAGACGAGATACAAGATTGGGTTCACAAGAATTTTAAAATAATTTCTAATATATAAATGTCGTGATTCAGTTTCCTCACAAATGTTTATGTATTTGATTTCATATTTTTTGTTTCCATTCTTCTATTGCGTTTTGGAACTGTAAGATGAGATGTAGCTCACCTGTGTTTAGCCCCTTTTTGTCCAATCCAAATTTAAGCACATGGGGAAAAAAAATCTCACAAGATAATTTTCTTCATGTGTTTTTTTGGCAATTTTGTCTCACGAGATCTTGTGGCACAAGATCTTGTACCGTCCCTACTAACCATGCACTTCCTGATTCTCGTACAAGAAAACACTTTATACTTAGATGCTGACAGTGCTCAGTGGACTTATTTTGATCTCAACGGCTGCTTGTACAGTACAGCTGTACTGAGGCGAGACATTTTTTGTTCAAATACATACAAAAAAATATCATTGCATGTGTCAGATGTAGTGAATGGCGAAATGATCTTTGTCACAGCCTCCCCTGAAGCTATGCTATTAGGGATTACTAAAAGCTTTTCTACCATGATTTAATACCACTTTTCAGTTCCAGATGTTTTGTATAGCCACTTAAAATTTGATGAAAAAAAATGACATTTTGTTGTGCAGGCTTCATGTTGTAAAGAAGCTTTTGAAGTGTCCAGCCTTGAAGATTTAAAAATTAAAAATGGTGTAGTCATGAATTGCAAATGGACTTCAAACGCACCTCGGCAGATGTTGTCTGATGCGCAAGCTGTGATGAATATATTACCTTAAATGAAAGGTAATATCGCAAATTACACTGTTTTTGTTTATCACTTTCACTGTTTGCTAGTGTTTATAAAGATAACCTTTTTGCACTCTTTCTTGTTTTTAATTTCAGAAACATTCAAACGCTGAGACTATTTTCTGGTCGAGGGAATGCCACCTGTTTGTCTTTGAATTACTTTGTGTACAAATTGTGCTGTACAAATAAACTTGCCTTGCCTCCATGAAGATGTTATTGCTTGCCTGGAATGTTCCTCAGTATAGCATTCAACTTTTCCATCTTGCACATATTCATTGACAGCTGTCACAGATAAAAAGTATGTTAAAAACATGCATTCTTACCAGGGGCCTATACCCCCTCCACAGAACTGGGTAGTAACTTGGCCTGGTAGCACCTCCAGGTTTGTCCCCATGGACTTAGATAGGTTTAATACCATGCTGTGTTAACTGCATTTCATTAAACTGTACTTGTACAAGTGCCATGACAATAAATTGAACTGAAAATAACATCTCCATGGAGACAAACAAATCACTATGAGGGCCTAGAAGGTGGCGGCACGGTGGCTAACGCTCATGCTTCACAGCAAGAAGGTTCCGGGTTCGATCCCCAGGTCGCCCGAGCCTTTCCGTGTGTGTTCTGTGTGGAGTTTGCATGCATGGTCTGGGTTCGATCCCCAGGTCGCCTGAGCCTTTCTGTGTGGAGTTTGCATGTTCTCCCCGTGTCTGGGTGGATTTCCGCTGGGCACTCCGGTTTCCCCCATCAACCTAAAACATGCACCATAGGTAAAAATCCTCCAGCTGAGCAAGAAGATCATGGAGATGGTCCCCGGGCGCTCCCACTGCTCCTAATAAACAGGATGGGTTAAATGCAGAGAATAATTTCTCCAGTGTGAGATCAATAAAGTAACTTCTTCTTCACTTCTTCTTCTAAAAAGCGCTATATATAAACATCTGACCATTTACCATTACCATTTACCAATTTTGATTTCCAAATGATCATTTTGAAAACTCCTTTTTAGACAGTATTGTCATTTTGAATACCAAATAACAGTTTTAGTATCACACAGTTAAAAACAAGATGGCTGACAGCAGGAGGTGAGCTGCACTCCATGCCACATGCCAACCTCCCCAAAAAGGCTGCTAAACTTTAATATTTGCAGTGCCTAAACATAAATCACAAGCTGGAATCGTCAGCTGAAGAATTGTTAAGTGATTTAGAGTCTTTTATACACGCATATTACCACAACATGTCCAGCAAACGTAAGAACAACTGCAGAAGACAACAACTAAGCTCCAGTGAATTCAAAGACCAAATAAAGGACATTAAGGAAATTGGAGACTTCATTGCACAAATTCAAAATGACATACAGTCTTCTACTGCTTAAGCAACTATCAAGCGATGTTGCTGAGGTTAAGGAGTCACTGGATTTCCAAATATCACTGGTAGAAGTACTGAAAGAAGAAAATGCCTCACTGAGAGCGGAGGTCAACAATCTACAGCTACAAACTGCTGAGCTACATGCTCTACATGCTGCAGTCACGGAAGATGTATTGGACTTACACAGCAGAAGTATGCAAGACAACATTATCATTCATGGTGCTCCAGAGGAGAGTAAGGAAACTTACCACACAACGGAGATGCTTGTTAAAACTTTCATGAAGAATCATCTGAAGATGGAGGAAC